>CM030358.1:101272103-102679603 GCA_017893485.1 Hemerocallis citrina | reverse complement strand
AATCATGCTTATACCATATTGTTAGTTAATTTTCCCATGTACTTGTATCCTGCATTACAAGCGGCCCGTAACTTGCAATTGACGGGTATTTGTTTTCTCTTTTCCTCTTCCCTGCAATTGTTAAATTGTAGATTTTGGAGAACAGGTTCCAGGCGTTATTGGTGAGATGAAGTATTAGTGCTGCATCTTGTTATTATTATTTTTCTGTAGTGGTTTGAACAATATTGTATTTTGATCCTTGGATTTGTATTTGTATTTGGGCAATGTGACCCAGGATATTTGTCTTGTTCAGATCATGACTATTTGAGATTAATGTATTTGGTTTTAAGTACTCTTGTTGGTATTTTCGGTTCATATGTGCATGTTGGTTGATACTTTTGTTTCCGACTCTGATTATTCTTGTGAATGTTGTAAAGATTCTTGAACAGCTTATGGATGATGAAAATCATTCGCTGGGCTTTTGTCACGTACCCGTATTCCGTATTCTCTTTTGGGAAGCGGGGCGTGACATGTATTATATAGGTCATTTTTGTTCTTGTATTCATTTTTCGGTTTTACTCCATATAAAATTGTTGTTTTTTGTAAATATTCCTTATTTTTTATTAATAAACTTGGGCTGGAGTATTCCGACTCTATCCACGTCATATAATATATATATATATATATATATATTTACGCTTTTGTAAATAATTATACCGTAAATAAATTTAAACTTTTAGGGCATTATGTTAACTAACAACTGTTCAGCAATTGAATGGTTAATATATCTCCCACTTAAAATGAATGGTTGAGATTAGATGGTTGAATGAATGTCTACAAATTACAAATTGTCTACAAATGACATCCCCAACTCTCCTATTATAATATTATTCCTAGTAATTTACACGTGTGATGCACGTCTTTATAAATATATGTATTTAAAATGAAAATTCTAACGTTGTCTGGCTTCGAACCTAATACCTCCTTTATATTGTTTTACATGTGCATTGCACGTGTTTGTTTGGTTACAATGCACGTATTTGTTTGGTTATGCAACCCTAACTCTCCCATTAAAATATTAGAAATTATTATTATTACTAGTAATCTGCACGTGCGATGCATGTTCTGATTAATTTTTTATATATAGTAAATAATAAGAGGTAATCTGGCCTCGAACGTGAGACATCTCTTTACTCATCACATACTCTTTACAAGTTACCCCTAGTGGCACAAACTTTTATTTTATATGAGTGACATTTTTGTAAATAATTATGTCGTAAATAATTTTGAACTTTAAGGGTATTATGGTAACTAGCAACAGTCGAGTAAATGAATGGTTAATATAACTCCCACTTAAAAATGAATAGTTGATTTCAGATGGTTGAATATCTACAAATGACAACCCAACTCTCCCATTATAATATTAGAGATTATTATTATATTATATTATATTATTACTAATAATTTGCACGTGCTATGCACGTTATAATTAAAAATTGTTATATAGTAAATAATAATACGTAATATGGCCTCGAATCTGAGACCTCCATTTACTCATCACATACTCTTTACAAATTACCCCTAGTGGCACAAACATTTATTTTATATGAGTGTCACTTTTGTAAATGATTATGTTGTAAATGAATTTGAACTTTTAGGGTATTATGGTAACTAACAATAGTTGAGTAAATATCAGAGATGGTTGAGATTAAATAGTTGAATGTCTACAAATTACAACCCCAACTATCCCATTATAATATTAGAGATTATTAATATTATTATTATTACTACTAGTAATCTGCACGTGCAATGCACGTTCTAATTATTATTATAATTTATATAATAAATAATAAGACGTAATCAGGCCTCGAACCTGAGACACCGCCTTACTTATCACATACTCTTTACAAATTACCCATAAGGGCATCAACTTTTATTTTATATGAGTTGCACTTTTGTAAATAATTATGGCGTAAATAAATTTCAACTTTGAGGCCATTATGGACACTAACAACAATTGAGTAATAAATGATTAATATAACTCCTACTTAAAAATGAATTGTTGCGATTTGATGGTTGAATGAATACCTACAAATTACAGGTTGTCTACAGATGACAACCTCAACTCTCCCATTATAATATTATATATTAGAGATTAGAGATTATGGATTAAAGATATATTAGTAATCTGCATGTGCGATGTGCTATCTAATTAATTTTACATGTATTGTAAATAGTAAGATGCAATATGGCCTTGAACCCGAGACCTTCCTTTACTCATCCCATACTCCTTACAAATTACCCCTTATGGCACAAACTTTTATTTTCTATGAGTGACACTTTTGTAAATAATTACGTCGTAAATAAATTTAAACTTTTAGGGTATTATGGTAACTAACAAGAGTTGAGTAAATGAATTGTTAATATGACTCCCATTTAAAAATGAATGGTTGAGATTAAATGGTTGAATGTCTACAAATTACATGTTGTCTACAAATGACAACCCCAACTCTCCCATTATAACATTAGATTACATATTATAGATTATTAGACTAGCAATCTGCACGTGCGATGCACGTCTGAATATTTTTTTTCCTTTTTAAATTTAGGACAAAGACATAATATGACCTCGAACCTAAGACCCTTCATTACTCATCACGTACTCTTTACAAATTACCCCTAGTGACATCAACTTTTATTTTCTATGAGTGACACTTTTGTAAATAATTATGTCGTAAATAAATTTGAACTTTGAGGGTATTATGGTCACTAACAACAGTTGAGCAAATGAACGGTTAATATAACTCCCACTTAAAAATAAACTAGTAACTGCACGTGCGATGCACGCTTTAATTAATTTTTTATATAGTAAATAATATGACCTTCCTTTACTCATTAAATACTTTTACAAATTACTCTTAGTGTTACAAACTTTTATTTTATATGAGTGACATTTTTGTAAATAGTTATAAATAAATTTGAACTTTGAGGGTATTATCACTATTATGGTAACTAACGGCAGTTAAGTAAATGAATGTTAAAACAACTCCAACTTAAAAATGAATGGTTGAGATTAGATGGTTGAATGAATGTTTACAAATTACAGGTTGTCTACAAATGACAACCACAACTCTCCCATTATAATATTAGAGATGGTTGAGATTAGATGGTTGAATGTCTACAAATGACAGCCCCAACCCTTCCATTATATTATTAGAGATTAGGGATTTTTTATATCAAATCTTACTATATCTAAGGGGGATTAATTAATATACTATATAGTTAATAATATAATTTTGTTAAATATGTTTTTTCCGAAACTATTTGAAAAAAAAAAGGACACTTGCCAAGCTTATTGTGCTCGGGGACTCAACAACTACACTCACCGTTCCCAACGGCGAGTTTGGTTATTTCGTGTTCGCCGTTAAGACACGGCGAGCGTATTTTTTTTAAAAAACGTTTGTACCAAACTCGTTGTTCCCAACAACGAGTTTAGTAAACTTAAGCTCGTTGTTCTCAACAGCGAGTTTAGTTAATTTTAGCTTGTTGTTCCCAACAATGAGCTTTTCTATGGAGGTTTTTTTTCAAAATTTCTCCAAACCCAACAAAGAGTGCCACTCTCTATGAATAAAAAATTATACAGTCGCTATACCCAACAACGAGCTATTTTATGGAGTTTTTTTTTTTAAATCACAAAGTTCAACAGAGAGTTTCACTCTCTATGAAATTTCAAAATTTGTACAGTCGCCGTTTCCAACAACGGGTATAGTATAAAGCTCATCACTGTTGGGAACGATGAGTTTCTTTTTAATTATTTTTTCACATATTATGTTTGCAGTAAATTATACCAGCAAAATAGGCATATGTATACGCTCAAAAGCTAACGGGGGTTATGTTGTAAAAGCGCGTGTACAACTGAAGTGAAGCCATGGGGGGTGGAGTGTCGCTCAAAATTATCAAGGGGAGTGAAGAGCCCCTCCCCCCCCCCCCAAACCTAGGGGGTTTAGGGAAATTTATCCTTAATAATATACACTCGCCAATAAATTATTATTTTTTAATAAAAAAATATAATAATTCATGCCTAGCTTTTGAGATAAGTTCATTCCCGTTTAAAATTTCTATTTATTTACAAGGTTATTTGAATATTTTGAATTATAATTATAATAACTATATATTAAGCTCATGGGTCTACCCCTCTCCCATTTCTCTTTTTTGAAATAGATAAATAATATAAAAAATAGGAAAATATCATTTGAACAAACACGTACGATCTGCACATTTTCATAAAATAAAGAAGATTTTTGTTTATGAAACCCTCCTAGCCACGATCTCAATCTCCCACTTACAAAACCTCCCCCAACCCTCCCCCTTGCCTTTGATGTTGCCCCCTCCCACGCAGCCATTTACTTCACCAACGCAGCACATTGTCGCCTTCAATGACAATTCATCAGCCTACATCGTTGACGAATCGTGCTTCCGACCTCCTCAACCCTTGAACTCCCTTCCACCTCCACATCGACCTAATTAATCATTCACCTCGCCTCCAACGGCGAACCCTCCTGCGCGACCCTCTCTAAACATCGACATCGCCTCTAACGCTGCCACCTCACATGCACCGCGCTGCCTCCTTTGCCATTATGAATCATTGTGTTCATCAAGACAATATTTCTAGTGGAATTGGGGAAGAGTACGGGTTGAAGATGGTGATGATTGCGGTGTTGGATTCAAGAATGAGATTTGATAATGTTTAATTTTTTCTCATCTTTGTTATTGCCTCATGCATATCTGAATATAAAAACACTTAAAAACCTAAAAACATGGTACTTATTTTATAGAATTGTGCTTTGCTCTTCAATTGTGCGATGAAATGCCTATGTAACACACAAAAAATTTGTGAAAACATTTTGGAGAAATTTTGCTTAGCTAAATCAATTGTATTTATGCGTAATGTATGTATTAAAATATGAAACTCTGATTTACTGCATTATTTCATTTTTGATTTTGTAATTCGTGCTTAATCCCAAACTCTGAATTTAAGGAAGAATATGGGTTGAAGACATAGATGATTGTGGTGCCGAATCTAAGAATGAAATTTGGTAAAGAAGGAGGTGACAAAGGGTAGGGTGAAGCGGACAGATAAGTAGGAGGGGGTGTTAGAGAGGGACCGTCGCGGTGATCGAGGACGGTAGAGACACGGGAGAGTAGGGAAGAGTGGAGGGCGGTGTCGAAGAGGGCGTGGATTTGGGAGGGGGAGGGGAGGGGAGGGGAGAAATGAGGTAGGTCAAAGCCTGAGTATTGCCGGTCATGATCAATATAAAAATTGGGCTATGTAGGTATTTTTTTGGATAAATTTCACTAAATCATACCCTTAAAATATATAATTTCTCCTAATTTTCTAACAAATTTTTTTTCCCCGAGTTCCACATTATTTTGTCCCTAAAAATTATCTTAGTCTCTGCAATTTGCACATGATATATAAGAGCATCCACTATCGTTCATGCTACATTTTAGATATTTGGAAATATGGAAATGGAAATATAAGAGTTGCGCTGCTATTGTTAAAGCCAAAATTTGGGTTAAAAAAATTATAAAATATACAGACGGAAGAACATCATCCGTCTAATAAAATAAATAATTTTTTTAATACCCAAAATTCGATAGACGAAAGATCATGTTCCGTTTTACAGTAATATTTTATTTTTATTTTTATAGCCAGATGGAAGAAGATCTTCCGCCTGGTTGCGCGAATAATTTTTAAAAAAAATTTAAAAAATTACCCGGACGGATGATGATCCTCCTTTTGGGGATTTTTTTAAAAAAGACAAAAAAAAAATTATGCCCAGCCGAAGATGATCTTCCGTTTGGGCAATTTTATTTTTTATTTTTTATTTTTTTGGTTTTTTTTGTTTTTAAGGAAAATGACGAAAAGTGGGGAAAAAATTAGCCTGACTCCCTCCCATTTAAAAAAAAATACCGTTAAAAAAAAATAGAAATGAGAGGGTTTCCGTCTCTCCATTTTAATTTTTAAAAAACAAAAAAAAAGAGACTTCTGTCTCTCTACCAGACGGATGATCATCTGATCTTCTGTCTTCTATATTTTGCATTTGCTATTTGACTCTGCTATATATAGCAGAGTACTATTCACGCTTCGGCTATAAAATAGGTTTTTAGCCAACGATAGTGGCAGATTTTTTTTCAAAATTTTCATTTTTTAGGTTTATAGCAGACGATCGTGGATGCTCTAACTAGTATGTAATAAGCAATTTTTTTACTAATTAGTTTTGTATATAGATAAATTTTGCTGTCAAGAATTTAATAATTTGTGAAAAATGTAAATTTTCGATAATCCGAAAATCCAATCCAAATCCGGAAAAATACTGGGAGTAAACCCGAAACTGATTGCAACTGTAAATATGGATTGGCCATTTTTGGAGTTGATCAAGAAAATAATTTTAGCACAGACGTTTGGGAGGGACTAATATGAATATTTGTTACTGACGTGTGTGTGGAAAAAACCGAGCAAATATGTTTCGACCCTACCCGACTTTGTATAGTTCATACCCCAAAGTATAAAGCACCGAGAAAGTATTCTCGTTACCGCCTGCTAAAACCGAAAATTTTGCCATACTGACCCACTTTTTGAAAATATTTGGTGCTCTGACCCACTTTCAAAAATAATTAGCGAACTGGTCCTGTTTTGGACACGTCAGCAAAAACCGTTATTGGAAAAAATGGCATGGGTTATTTACATGCCGTTTTCCCCAATAACGGCATCTATATTTTAAAAAAGTGTCATGCCGTCATTTAGAGTAACAACATAGATTATTTTGTTTTCAACAGCTTGTAGTCTTCATTTAGAGAAAAAAATGCAAGTGTGAAAACCTTATAATAGACGCCGTTATTTCAAATAACAATATTCTCAATACTGATGTTGTTATTTGGAATAACGGCATCAATTATAATTTTTTTTAATAAAAAATTAACTTATTATTCATCCTCTCTGTTTCTAAACAACGGGAACAGTTCATTTATATATTCATCATCTCTGTTTCTAAACAACGGGAACAGTTCATTTATTTATAACTGATGTCGTTATCTCCAATAACGGCATCAGTCATTCGAATGCTGTTATTGGGGATAACAACATTATTTATAAATTTTTTTCACACTTAGAATTTTTTAAAAGTTAGAAGATTCACACTTGTAAGAGAAATATACTGATGCCGTTATTCCAAATAACGGCATGGTAAAAGAAAGGTAAATTAGATGCCGTTATTGGAAATAACGGCACGTAAATAACCTATGCCGTTATTTCCAATATAGGTTTATGCTGACGTGTCCAAAACTGGGTCAGATGGCTAATTGTTTTCGGAAGTGGGTCAGACCCCCAAATATTTTCAAAAAAGTGGGTCAGTACAGCAAGGGTGCGTTTGGATAGGTGTTTAAAACCCGTTTAGTGTTTCAAACTTCTACGCTTGGACAGGTGTTCCAAACTTTTGCCAAACCACATTGAAGCAAAGGTTTGGCAAAAGCTTCAAACCTTTGCTTCAAATATTTTCCCAACCCATTTCTACATTTGAAGCAAAGGTTTAGCAAAAGTTTGTGGTTGATATGAAACTTCAGGTTAGCCGTACGTTTTCGGTTAGACAATTAAAAGACAAACATTCAAGGCTAAGGATAAAGTGGTTGGAGTTCGACAATTTGAAGAATGAAAGCAGTTTGGGATGGGATGAAGAGAATCAAACTGTAACTTGCGAGCATGAAGTTTGGAATACATATATTAAGGTTTGGCATGTTAGGATTGTGTCTTGTATACTCGTTATTCAGATTAAAAGAAGGTAATATGAAGCACGGAGGTCAAAGCGTGTAGAAGGATAACAGCAGCAGCAGCAGGTGCAGGCTAGTTGCGGTCGATCGGTTATGGTGACAGTCGACCGTCCCCCCCCCCCCCCCCCCCCCCCCCCCCGACCGCACCCCCGACTGGGAAGTCAGAGAGTGGTACGGTCGACCGGTCTTGTTGGACGGTCGACCGCCCGCGGTGTTGATTCGTTTTTTGGGCTTCGATTTGTTAGGTCGGTTCAGCCAAATCTTCAACTCCAAGTCAGATCGCGTGGCTCCTTTATTTCTTTTCCAGGTTTTGTCGGACGACTGAGGATCAAGATTAGACCTAGGTTTTCTCTCTATTCTTCGATATATATTGTAAACTTCTCCAATATGAGAGGGAGTACTTCATAGATTCTTTTCTCCATTGCAAAGAGAGGCTCGTGAGAGAGATAGTTCTTGGTGGGTGAGTTTAATTCCTTGTGTCAAGTGAATCAGTAACTCCTTGTAATCTCTTCTAGTTGAATATCAGATCTCCCTATATTTCCTGTCAGAGAAGCTAACCGGGATAAGTCATCATTGTTGTATTTGTGTTAGTTTGGTGGATCTACTTTGCTTGCACAATTTATTCGCCCCGTCTACTTCGACTTCCTCATTTCTCTAATTAGTTCTGCTATGACCAGAAGGCGTTTGTTGATGCCTCAATCCCAACATGGCACACACAAACATTCACATATATATATTTCTATACTAGTAAGTGATTTCCATCTTATTAACCTTAAATGACTCTTTTCTCCTTAATAATTAAGACAAAAAAAATTATATTATAGGCACACTCTGGGCCAAAATTATTCCGCTCGAAGGGATTGACGAACTCTGATGCTTTGACAAAAAATTTTCAGTTGTCTACTGCATTGGGCTTCAACACAAATGCCCCTACACTCGGATGAGGAACGGAGGATCAATTATGAGTTCGCCAACCCCGATGTACCTATAGTTGATTTAGGAGATGAGGGTGATGATGCACCGGGAGGAAAGGGGAATCGTAAAAGGGTCTGTGGTCAATCAAGTGGTCGAGCAACAAAAAACTCGAGGAGTTAAAAGATGGATATATGTATGGATGCGATTACCTTTGCATCAAATGCAAGAGCTGATTTGCTGAAATCCCAAACTGCCCAACAACAAAAATCTGAAGTTGTAGATGATCCTTTCTCCATGACAAATTGTATGAGTATAATTCAGAACATGTCAAAGATTCAGCACGCACAGTTTGTTAAGGCAGTTGATATGTTCGCCAAACAACCTGTGTACCGTGAAGCCTTCGTTGGCAATGGACGATGAGCTCAGGCGAATATGGTTGAATAGTTTGGTGGAGTAGGGAAGGATGCTTGGTGGGTTGTTTGCTTCTACGGCTATTAGGTTGTTTTATTGTACGGGATCAAATGAATGTACTTTATATTCTTATGTACTTTATCAGTGTCAATGAATGTACTTTATGCAAATGAATTCGGTCTATTTGTTGGGTCTTCAACTTTATGTATTTCACAACAGTCTTGCATCAATTGTGCTAGTTGAAGGGCTATAGCAAGGGCTTCTAGAGTGATGGACTGGTTGATGATGATGGCAAGAAATATGACAACTTTATAATACCCCAAGTGCTAATGTCTAAAAAACAAAATCCACAATTCACTTCGACACTAACAGGAAGAGAATATGTGCAAGGGAGGTTAGATGGTCCCGTATACAAGTGTCATTGCATGTTTCGTATGAACCAAGAATGCTTTTTGGCATTGTGTGATTTTCTTTAAAATGGCAACTACCTCGAGGAGTCTTAACATAGGCATGTGTCCATTGATGAAAGTGTTGCCATATTTTTGTACATTATTTGTCATAGTCACAGAATGAGAGGGGCTGCTGATCGGTTTCAACATTCGACAGAAATTATCAATTGACAATTTAAAATTGTGTTGAAAGGTTTGGCAAGAGCAGCAACAGTTCTCATTACTTTCCCAGATACAACAAGCATAGCTGAAAGGATTACTAGTTCCACGGATTTTTGTCCATGATTTAAGGTATTTTTTGAAATCAAAATTAACATATTATCATATCTTTTATATAATTAGTGATTTACTGGGTTCTAAATCAGATGTAGGGAGCTATTGGTGTTGTTGATGGGACATCAATCGATGCTTGGGCAACCACTAGTCGACATAATGCATGTTGTGGACGAAAGGAAAACATAACTCAAAATGTGCTAGCCGTTTGCGATTTTGATATGATGTTCACATTTGTTTATGCTGGATGGGAAGGAAGTGCTGATGACTCCCGTGTAATTTAAATTGCCTTAGCACAAGAATTGTTTCAAATCCCTAAAGATGATAAATACTACTTTGTGAATTGTGGTTATACGAATATGCCATGTCTTTTAGCCCCATACCGTGTTAAGTTATATCATTTGCAAGACTAACAATGCGCCAATCATGCACCAACTCAACATAGGCAGGATTTTAACAAAATGCATGCAAGACTTAGAAATGTCATCGAAAGAACATTTGGAGTTTTTAAAAAATGGTTTTCAATCTTCAAGTATATGACAAACTACAAGCCAATAAGACAATTTCTAATGGTAAATGCTTGTTGCGCACTCCATTAAGTGGACGACACATATTTTGCGGATTTTGGAGATGAAGAATTAATACATCCAGTACAAAATGAAGAGAATGCATCCATGGCTCAACTGTTGGACTTGTCATCTTCCCAACTGACCTGTATGGGTAGGAAGAGAGATCGAATTGCTATGGCTATGTGGAATGCAAGATAGTGATCTTATGTACCGTGTCATTCATTATGCACCCTATGCATTATGGGTTGTGTATGGCCTGAAACACGAGAGTGATGTAGCTAATTATTGTACCCTGTGTATTATGTAACTTCAGATGATTGTAGTATTTTTATGTGCTCGATTTGTATGACCTGCAATGTTCTTGGTTCGCAATGCAGTAGTTTGAGAATGTGAAAATCTATGCTAATGTTTTACATTCATACACATCCTTGTATTTGTACTAGTTGTGAGTAAATTATGTTGTGCTTGTTATTATAATCTTAAACTATGTTATTGCTTTTTTTAGCAGGTTGCTGATCAACTCTATAGTATATTGCATAGACATTGCAGCAAAGTTCAGGTAACTGATAGGGCTCTCAAGTTAATGATACATATTTGTTATAATTGCTGCAATTTTTGGAGTGAGCTGGGACCATCGACAGCTACAAAGTGAAGATTAATTTCACTTTTTAAAATTGTGCAAACTTCCATTGTTGCATTTTCAGATTGTATAAACAAATAATTGCTGCATTTTGCATTATGATAACCGTGAAAACTTTGCTTTGATGATTAGAAAGGAAATTGCTGACTTTATACAAGATATACAACAAGGGCAGGGATTGTTGAGAACATGCTTTTGGCTCTCTTGGCTACCAAATCAGCAAAGCCAAACGGTAGTTTCATCCCAGCTGAGAAAGTAGGTTTCAGTATTTCCATATTTTTTTTGCATATGATATGTTACTGGTGAAGTATAGTTTCTTGATGATGCTTTATCAGTTCTCTGGGTTCAAACATTATGCAGATAAGTTTCCGATAAGTTTATCTCGGGATGCTACAGGTAGACATTCTGTGTATAGTGTTCTTGAATTTCAAATTGACAGGAAAATGAAATGCATGCTTCATTAAAATTTCTTATAGTTATAAATTTGTGAAATATGCTTCATTAACCATTTACAACCGAACATTGTGTACAAGTTTCCTGTTCATAAGCTGATTCAAGACCTGTCATTGCTATTATTAGTTTTTGTTTCATTTTGCGGCCTTGGATAGTCAATTTGACCCTTTCTAAAATGCAGGTATGATGCAGTTGTCACGTCTGCTTCAAGTGTATTTTAGGAGGATTTTACTCGCACTTGCGGATCTGGGAAGTGGCCTTTCATTATGGAACTCTGATGCTTGCGTTTACTCTAATGCTTGTGTACTCTGATATTTGATTACTCCGATTCTTGTGTTTCGGGATTGGAAACAGAAGATCGTGAAGTTGTCTTTCATTATGGAACTCGGAAGTGGCCTAAAAAGAAAATATTTGTAATATTGTATTGTTGCGCCCCGAGTTCCACACACTGGGAGCTCGTGACACTTACCCATAATCTTTACTTCAATGAGTACACAACACAGAAAAATTACAGGAAATTATAAACTTACATTGCACAAGGAAGCTATATCCTATACTCTGATACTTTCCGCAGCTCGAGTCCCTACTCCATAATCAGCGATCATGCATTAGCAAACTGTGGGCACGTCAGTTGAATACAACTGACGCAATGCGGATGAAAACCACAATCTCCAAAATCCTCAACAATCAATATTTGATGCAGAAGAAAAGAAATGTAAAAGTCAAACCACAAGTGTCGGTGCATGTCATGATATAGATTCTAATGCACAACTTATATGCACACAATGTAACACCCCGCAAAATTGGAAATTACAATTTTGCCCCTGGGTGTTACGCACGTATATTTTGTAATGTGTTTCACTACATATTTTGGATTCGTATTATTTATACATTTTCCGTATTGATTTCAGTCAACTAAAATATAATATTTCAATCCCTGGGTTTTACGTGCTTTTTACGTGTTTTGATGCACGTGTTTCCACCACTACGTACAATATTTTCTATAGGTTTAAATTATTTATTTTTATGTATTTAAATCTATTTTATAAAACTGAAATTTATTTCCCTCTATTTTGATTAAAATGCATTTTTCAATTTTCTGCACGTATAATGCACGTGCTTTCTACGTGATATGATTTCATCATGAAATATATATAAATTAGTAAATATAATTTTGCTTATATTGTTTTCGATTATATTTTAATAATTTTCTGTTGGTAAATCGATTTCACATTTTGATATTTTACGTACGATGCACGTGTTTTCGATAAATGTATTTGGGCATATTTGCTTTAAAAAAATTTCGGAGCATGTGAGATACCCCGTAATAATACCAATATATATATATATATATATATATATATATATATATATATATATATACATGTGTGTTATGTATAGTTATATACGTTGAAGAAATAATTGGTTGTTAGTATAATATGTGGCTATTTGGTATTATAAAGTTTTGGCATTTGGTAATAAATGTGTATGGAAATGATATGGAATAGGAGGGGGCCCACGTTAGAAGATTTGAACTGTTTTTGTAATAGGATGGAATGGAAATAGGTTGGATAGATGAGTTGGAATAAATGGGCCCATGGGTATGTGCTAATATATGTATGATAGGTGAAATGAATTAGGAATGGAGGCCCACTTGAATAAACACAAGCACACAAGTGTGCTGTGTAGTGGCCGGTTGGGGCATGGGAGAAAAGAGAGAATTAGTGGGAGGTTTTGAATTGAATGTGAGAGTGAATGAGAGTTAGTGTGAGAGAAGTGGGGAGGTGAAGAGATGGGAGTTTTAGGAGTTGAGAAATGAAAAGATGGATAATTAAAAAGAGAATTAAAATGAGAAGTTATTAGGTGGGAGATTTTGCAATATAGTCCCTAGCATTGTCCTATAAATAGCAACTCATTTCTCATTCTTTTTCACACCAAAAATAAAATAAATAAGAGAAAGAGACGAAAGAAAAGAGAAGAAAGAGAGTAAGAAAAGAAGTGTTCTCTTGCTTGGAGCTTTTGCTAGGAGGAGAAGAGGACTAGGAGGTGCTTGTGAAGCTAGGAGTGATGTTCTATCTCTCCTTTCATTGTTCAAACTTCATTGAGGTGGGTGTTCTCTACTTTCTAATTATAGATAATGTGCATGCTAATAATAAAATAAATGTGTTGTGTAGAATTTGATTTTGAAAAAGAGCAGAACAAATCTATGCATAGGGTGTAATGAAAGATGCGATGTTTAGAAAATTAATCAACATTATGTTAGTTGATAATAAGAAAAGAATAATTGATTAGTTTGTCATAAACTAGTATACATGAATGTAGCGATTTTTGATTATGTAAATAATTGTTGACATTTTCTTTTGTTAGGCAACTATATTTTTGTAAAGTAAATTTGATGCTATTCAACTCATTGATTGCAAAAGATGTAGTGTGCTACTTTGATTGAATTGAATAAATGCAAGTTTATGTAATAATTCGAAAGTTAGTTTTATTTTTATGCATTATAAAATTATGAGTTACTGTGAGAAAGTAGACTCAGTATAGACGAACAAATCATAATTATATGAAAGATTAGAGCAAGAGAAAAATCGAGTGTTGAAGATAATAGAATAACAGAAAGTTGGGACAAAAACCCAAGAAACGAGTTTAGGACGTTGGGCGCAACTGGCCTGTTGGCTCGGCCGTGCGCGCTTCTGTGTTCGGCTTGGGTTCGATTCTTACGAAGCCCAAAACATTTTTTTTAAATGAACTTAAGAGCAAATAGTGAGTAGGTCAATTTGGTAAATAGTTTCGAAAGTGGGTCAGTTTGGTAAAAACTTCCAAAAGTTCCGTTGAAACTAAATCTGCAATTTTGATAATGGGTAGGTCAATTTGGTAAATAGTTTCGAAAGTGGGTCAGTTTGACTTTCAAAAGTGTTTCATTTTGGAAAAATTTTAGGGTTCATAAAACATAAGGAAGAAATTATTAAAAATAGTTTTTTTTAAGATTTTCATGTACAATTAAGAAAATAAAAGGAAAACTGGAAAAAAAAAAATTAGGGTTGTGATTAGAATCTATTTAGTAAAGAGTATGACACATATTTTTTTTAAAAAAAAGAGAAAAATATTGTGTTGTGAATCAAATTCTTTTGAAAGGATTACACTCTTATTTTGTGTAGAAATGTTGATGTGGTTGAAATGTATTGCTAAAGTGACTTAAAAATTGATGAAAATATTGTTCGTGAAGAAGAATATGGCTTTTGAAAGATTGTGAATAAAAGACTCATGAGTAGTATTAAAATGAGACTTCATGAGTACAAATTAAGATGAGACATTGAATCACATTTGTGAATAATTTGAAAGATGAAAATATCTAGGTTTAAGACATGATTATTAAAGGGTATGTGTACCCATGTTTTCTTGTACATGAAAGTTTATGACTTAGAGTTAGTAAGACCTCGATACCGGCATTATTGAAAGAAATATTTGAGATATGATTTGGAGATATGGCCATGGGGCTATCTCGTAGTTGTTGATTAAGTCCGGTAGGAGGTAAAACTAATTCTTTGAATGGAAATTATTCATGTCTTGAATTTAAGAAAATTTAGGCACATAAGTGAAGATGTAGTAAACTTAGGGAAACGTAAGTGGGGTGCTCTATATAGTCGGCGGTGGACTCCAAGACTATAAACCCAGTTGGTGGACTGAGGTTGCCCTGTGGGAGACGGATTGTTATATTTTAATCCGGGACTATGAGGACGGGTCGGCGGTGGAATCCAAGATCTTGAGTAGTCGGACGGATGGATTTTTGTGTTTACCGTCTCCAATGTATATATATATATACTGGGCTAGAGGGTCACATACGGGACGGTTCGCACGATGTGAAATTTGTTATAACAGCCGGCGGTGGACTCCAAGGCTGGGATTCACATTCGTGGAATAGTCTGAACTTTGTTTTGCTACCGGGTAGTTTTCATGGCGAGGGATCGAGCCCTGTATTGTGAAGAACGTAGGCACTTACCCTCGGACCTATGTAGTATGGGATGCATAGAATCCGAACAAGTGTGCATTAGTGTCATCCTAGTGTATAATGTGTGCATTAGGCATTAAGGCATGACATACACTTATGTTTAGAATAATCACTTTTGACACTTTACTTGTTCATTCAATCTTTTTGTGATTTGTTAAAGTATGAGATCGTTATACTATTCCCGGCATAGAGAGGATAGCCGTGTATAATATTTCGTCAGTTGTAAGTAACTGACGTGCCCACAGACTGACATACAGGTAATGGACTATTCATAGAGTTATAAAGTGGATATGCTGTTGCTGTTTAGAAGTTAAAGATGTTGCAAATGATGTTAAAGTTATACAAGTTGTATTTCATTGTTGTAATCTTTTAGTCTTCCGCTGTGTAAAACCAAGTGTAAAGAAACTCTGATGTATTGTGAATGAAAAGTTTTAAATTCCTTGTAAAATTGTACGAAGTGAAGTAAAGATCCTGTGAAATCTCGAATTTATCCTTATTTAAAATTCGGGGTGTTACACACAATGCTCTCAATCTAATGCAAACTTGATTTGAAAACGTATGCATCCCATACTACATACTCCCCAAATCAAGTTCGTATTCTCCAGATGAAAGGATTCAATCCCTCGCCATGTATCCTACTCTTGTACTCTTCCTGTTCCTGACATTTATTTAGTGACTGGTAGAGTCTGCAACACATGCGGTCCATTTTCGCTCATGCGGTCGGATCGTGGTCCTTCTCCACTCTGAAAGGCAGTGATCATCCTGTTCGTTCAGATCATGGTCCTTCTCCACTCCGACAGGATCGTGGTCCCTCTCCACTCCCGGTCAGGCCGGTGATCATCAGCTCTGCCGGAATCATAGTCCTTCTCCACTCTTGCCCCTACCAAAGTTATCATGAACACAAGGCGAATCGATAGGGCTACCCCTACTCCGCCCAGAGACTTAGAGTCACACTCTTGCTCCTTGTTCGTATTGATAACCCAGAATATAGACAGAAACTTGAGAGTCCATCTCCTAAGTTCCGACAGGACTTGTGACTTACATCTGCATCCCGTTCTTATCACTAAATCCAAGAAATTAACAGTCGAGACCACACCGCACGTGTCCCAGACGAGACGACGCCGAACGTGTCCCCTTGACAGGTGAGCAGTACACGCCCAACTAGTGTCTGTCATTACCAATCATCCTAAATTAATTTCTTAATTCACCAACTCAACAAGTCTTATCTTGATTTAGTTAGGGTTCATTCTAGCGTCCAATCATGCTAATAGTTGACCCATACATGCACCAAACTAGTGCGCTCAAAGTGCACCATACTTCACAACGAGTACGCATATAAGCATGCATTGGTTATATACATACCCATGCATAACCGTATTTCATCTAACACTGCATTCCATGCTTATAAAAATTATTTCCATGCTAGGTTATTGCACACATGTGTATGTACTACCTCACATCCACATAAGGGCAAATACTTTAGTGTAATCAACCTATTTCACATACATACAACAATTGCATGAACATCTTTCATACATATTTCTCAACTACCTTTCCATATTATGTTTAGGCAAGCACAAGTGTGAACTTGTATTCATGAAACAACCGAATACTCATTTACTCAATTTCAAAATTGTGTAATTATCTACACAACATATCTTTTATATCCTTTCTACTTTGTTCTTTTTTTTTCCCTTCCTTTGTTTCCTTAATCCGGCCATTTCAACCATATACTCAGGCATGCATAAAAACCATTGGCACCTTAATACTTTTCAATTACTACTAGTAACGATTACAACCGATAACAATTCAAGCTATCAATTTTAATTCATCAAGCAATCTATACCATCTACCAAAGCAAACTATTATCAATAATTTTCCTCTTGCTATAAATAAATCACTACACAATCATGTTAATAAACTACTACACAATCATTTAAATATAAATAATAAAGTACATAAGGTATGAAGAATACCCACTTTGTTTTGTTTACAAGCCTCAAGTTGCTATCTTCTCCTCCTTGCTCCTTGATTCTTCTTTGACTTCTTGCTCCAATCCAAAAGTAGTAGTAGAGTGGTATAGTAGTAGTAGGAGGAGTTGTAGGTAGTAGTGGAGTAGTTGTAGCTAAGTAGTATGAATAGTAGTAGTAGAAGTGGTAGTTGTTGAAGAAGTAGTAGGTAGTAGTAGTTGTTGAAGAAGTAGTAGATAGTAGTAGTTGTTGAAGAAGTAGTAAATATATAGAAAAAGAGAGAAGAAAAAAAAAGCTGTTGCTGTTGTTGATTGCTGTCGGCAGTAAAGAGAGAAAGAGAGAAGAAGAGAAGTGGAGTAGTAAGTAGTGGTAGTAATGAGTAGTAATAGTAGAGTTAATACACATGTATATATATAGAAAAAAAAGGGGGACAAAACTGATGTTGCTGCTGGCTGTCTGCAGAAAGAAATAAAAAGAAAGAAGGAGAGGAGTGTGGAAATGTGTAGATGGCTTAGGTGTCCTCACCTTTTACGCTTAACCCCTCAAACTTTGTGTAATTGCACTTAAGTCCTAAATCTTATTGGATTGGGCTTAAGAAAGAAGGTGTTGGGCTTTTTAAAAGAAAACTTATTAGGCTCTTTTAAAAAAAATTAACCATGCTAACATAAAAATAATAGTGTGGTGTATGAAAAAT
This sequence comes from Hemerocallis citrina, assembly GCA_017893485.1. Classification (NCBI taxonomy): domain Eukaryota; kingdom Viridiplantae; phylum Streptophyta; class Magnoliopsida; order Asparagales; family Asphodelaceae; genus Hemerocallis; species Hemerocallis citrina. The sequence continues at coordinate 102,661,414 of CM030358.1, read as the reverse complement.
AATAATAATAATGTCAATGCATATCTATATAATAAAACACAAAGAAAGCTATCAAGTGGCTCTCCTTCAATCCTCCCAAAAATCAAAGGCCTGGATCTAACCTCACAAAACATATTTTTCCCCCTAAAAGTTTCCCCCCAAAACTCAAATTCAAATCCTCCGCCCAAAACAACTCCTATATTTATTTAAATTTTTTTTTCCTCTCTCTCTCCCCCTCCCTTTTCTATTCAAAAAATTAACAAAATAAATTTTCTAAATTTTTTTTAAAATAAAATGAAATTTTTTTTAAAAAAATCATATAATATGTTTTTTGCTGGACCCCAAAAAGTTTCTCATATAATATGTTTGCTGCTTCAATTAATATGCTGGACTTCCAAAACTATTTTATATGATCAAATAAGGTGCACCGTTCCGAAGACGTGCCGTAGGCACGTGTCAACGGGCAAACCTAGTGTGTGTATATATATATATATATATATATATATACATATATAATAATAAGAAATTACAAAAAAGCTATCAAGTGGCTCTTATTCAATCTTCCCTAAAACCAATGGCCTAGATTAATTCTCACAAAACATATTTTCCTGTTCAAAATTTCAAACCCCAAAATTAAAATTTCCCCCCCAAAACTAAAAAACTCATTACTTTATTACTATCTCTCTCTTCTCTCTTCACTTTTTTATATTTCTCTCTTTCTCTCTCTCCCTCTCTCTCCCTCCCATTCTTTCTTAACTTAGAAATTTAGATTTTAAGATTTCAGGTTTGTAAAATTTTCAGAATTTTTATATTTTTTTATTGCACATGTTATATATATTTTTTTGAAGGAATATTGCACATGTTATATTGAAAATCGCAAATATCTCTTCAACAGTTAAATTTCATCATTTTCCATCCTTAAAGTTCTAAGAAGTTGGATTTTACACCCTCATTTATAATTATTTTTCAACATATACTAATAGAAACATGGAATTTTATTTACATAATTGTTGAACTACTCAAACTTGAACTACATAATTGTTGTTTTACTATTTATAGGGCTTTTCGTGTGTTGTGTCGTTTCAAAGACGTGCCGTAGGCACGTGTCCACAGACAAATCTAGTATATATATAACAATGTATATATGTGTATATATATATATATATATATATATATATATATATATATATATATATATATATATATTTTAAGAATTTAGGGGTATTACATCTGTTACTATCATATTCCCAGAAGGATGCTGGATAATGACAAAATTAAAGAAGTACACTTGTAAAATTGTAGATGTATACAATTTGTTATGTGAATTATTGTAGATGTATTCCTAAAAAAAGTGTAGATGTATAAAATTGGTTATGTGAAATGGTTGATGTATACTCTCGTGAAGACACTTGGCTTAGTTATGTGAATTATTGTAACTAGTAATTTACGCGTGTGATGCACATTTTAATACTTTCAAAAAATAAAAATAAAAAAATCTGGCGTTTGGAGGATTTGAACCGGAAACCTCCTCTATATTAGTTATGTACATGCGTTGCACATGTTGGTAGAATGACAAAATGACAAATGACACTAAAGCCTTCTCCCATTATAATATTAGAGATTAGAGATTAGAGATTAGAGTTATTTTTGATGAAACGGATAGAGTCAATCGACTCCAGCTTGACAATCAATAAATAAAAATTAACATTACAAGAGGGGTTTTACCAGAAGTAAAACAAAAAAGCCGAGAAAAGACCTAATAAAGAGAATGAAGAAATAAACGTCAAAACCATGCCTAAACATATAAACAAAAATAGCGCTAAACATAAGAGATCCAAGAAGCGGCTTCAGCGGGAGTAGATTAGGGCTCCAGCGATTGGAACGGGCTCCTGAGGTGGATCAGCTGGCCTAGCCTGAGACCGGAAAGAGAGCGCGCACCGGGCACTCCCAACGCGGCATCACTCAAGAAGAAAACACAGGAGAAGTCTCGCAACTGAAATCACGGTGGCTGAGGTCAACCCAAAGGAGCAGGCTCGCTGGAAGAAAAGATCGCTGCCGAAGAACGAACAGCAAAAGAAACTGGAGTTGGGATGCGATCACATGACCGGGCCCCTACAGTAAAGTCCAGGCCATAACTAAAACAGAGGGAAGGGCAACAGCCAGCCCTCTCCCAAACCATTACAAACCGCATACATATATGAAGATAACAAGCACCAACAGCAGTCAGATAAGGTTCATGGACCTGCGGTAAGGTTCGGGAGCAAAAACGCGGGGAAAAGCAAGTCCTCCTCCCTATAAGAAATCCACAGGCCCACCACCTTCAATAGCACTGCTCAATAAGCGCAGTGGAACAAAAGATATACTGCGAAGTATCTCGCAAAAAACTAACCTCTAGATAAACAGCATCGAAAAGAAATACAGAGAACAGCATCCCAATACAAAAGAGAGGAAGAAAGAAAACACAGTTCGTAGGGATGATAAAAACATACACTTAAAACATGCATCATAACCCAAACCAATAGCCAAAGACAACAGCGGCCACAGAACGATAATGGCAATAATTACTAATCAACTGGCCGACAGCCAGCACAACAAGGGAAGGGTGCATGGAAGCACAACCCAGCCGTCCAGCCAGCTATAGTTAAAGAGTCATCAGAGACAAAAGTTAGAGACCAGTAGTTACAAACATAACAGGCAAAGAAAATAACCTGACCACAAGCATCCCAGCCAAAACAAACCACATTTGCGACTCAAAACATCTTAACAGCCACTTAACAAAAGCCCAGAGGGACCAAAAGGGTGAGAGTCAGGAGCAGCAAAAGATCGAGTCCAGAACAGCCTGCAGCTCCCTAACGGGGAGATCTAACCTGCGAGCGAAAGAGAGAAGAGGAAAAGAAAATAGTGAGCACAAAAGTACTACAATCCAGCGGCTATAAAGCATGAAGATTGCTAAGACAAAGAACGGAGTCGTTTAATTTTTGATAAGCCAGAGAAGCACTGGCTTTGAAATTTGGGCTCGAAGCCCAGAGCTTAAAGAGAAGTAAGAGTTCATCAATCATAGACGCGATCGAAATGCATCGATGCTGGAACAACCTGTTGTTCCTTTCCTTCCAAATGATCCAAATGATGGTATGAATCGATAAAATCCACGCGCTTCGAAACGTCACGTTTGAGGGCGTATAAGACCAACAGGAGGCTAATAGGGGGGAATCGAACCAGTATCCCATGCAAAAGTGCAAATCTTCCACAGAGGGAGGATGACAGGGCACTGAATGATGAGATGGTTAACATCTTCCGATTGCTGATCGCACAACAGGCAGAGCTGCCCCCAAGCCAAATTCCTTTTGTTAAGAACCTCAACGGTCAGTAGTTTGTTATTAAACGAGAGCCATGAGGTGATTTTCACCTTAAGAGGGGCACAGGAGCCCCAGATAAAATGCGCGGTCGACGATCGAATACCTCTAGAATTAAGGAAATGGTAAAAAGATCTAATAGAGAAAACGCCTGCTGACGACCAGCGCCAAGAGATTCCCTCATTAGGATACCACGCGTAGCTATTGAGGGAGTCTATGAGATCGTTAAAATCCTCTGAGAGGGATGGGGGGAGATCGAGCACGAAAGGGATGATCCAATGTCTAGCATTGTCAATGACAATGAACGAATCCGCCACCGTAGCTGACGGGTTAGCTGCTAAGTGAAATAAAGAAGGGTACACAGATGAAAGTTTGGTGTTACCGATCCACAAGTCAGACCAAAAATTTGCTGTAGATCCGTCAGAACAAGTACGAGAGATGCTACAATGGAAGGCAGTAGACGCCTTCCAGACCCCTTTCCAGAAAGGGGAAGCGTGGCAAAAAACTATCGGGGGGAAATCCCACCAGTTGGAAGACGAGGATCAATAATTTTTTATGCATCAAATCTAGGGTAAATGATCGAGATTATGGAATCTCCACAGCCATTTACCTAAGAGGGCAATGTTATGGTCCCTAAGATCCAAAACACCGAGACCCCCTTCTTCTTTGGAGGTGCAAATCAATTTCCAATGGGCAAGGTGCGAACCAGGTTTAAAGGAGGAAAACCCAGTCCAGAGAAAATTACTCTTGATTTGATCAATCCTCTTGATCACCCAGGAGGGGATGAAATAAAATGACATCAGGTAAAGAGGCATGACCGAAAGCACAGAGTTAATAAGGATCAACCTGCCTCCACGAGAAAGAACTTTACCGGACCAAACAGTGAGCCTAGATTCCACTTTATCAATAAGCGGGAACCAGTCAGCTCTGAGCAACTTGCCCCATCTCAGGGGGATGCCTAAGTAGGAAATCGGAAAGCAAGCGATAGGGCAATTAAAGAAATTGGATACCTCAACCTGGTGGTTTGGGGAACCGCTCAGTCATAGGACAGAGGATTTTTGGAAATTGATGGTTAAGCCTGATGCCATTTCGAAGCAGTAGAGAAGAAGTTTAAGGTTGCGTAGGGAGTGGACGTTCGGTTTGGAAAATATGATAGTGTCATCTGCATATTGCAGGTTGAGAACCCCCTCAAAGTGGAGGGAAGATCCGAGACCCTCGATCATTTGCAGGTTCCAAGCATTCCTAAGGAGCTTGCTAAACACGTCGGCTACGAAGGCAAAAAGAAGAGAGGAAAGGGGGTCTCCCTGACGGAGACCACATTTAATTTTGAACTTGTGACCCTCCGAACCGTTGATAATGATAGAAGAGGTCCCAGAGTATAGGCTGGATTTAATCCAAGCTATCCATTTGGGACCAAAACCCCGGTAAGTAAGGATGTCAAGGCGGAAATCCTAGTTAACATTATCGTAAGTTTTTTGGAAGTCAAGCTTGAGTAGAATGCCCTCTGAGCGAGATCTGTGACAGTGGGAAGTGATTTCCTAGGCCGAAGCTACACTATCAAGAATAAAGCGTTCCTTGATGATACCCGATTGGGCTGTCGATAAGGGGAAAATGATAGCGCCCAGTCTAGAAGAAAGGACTTTCATAATTATTTTGAAAGAAGTGTTGATCAAACTGATTGGCCTGAAATTAGTCAATAAGTGAGCTCCCGTTATCTTGGGGATGAGGACAATGTGCGCATAATTAATGCGATCAAAAGAGAAATAACCCTGGTGAAGATCCTGAAACAATTTGAGGAGGTCTTCCTTAAGCCAATCCCAAAATTTTTGGAAGAAGAAGGCAGGGAAACCGTCAGGCCCAGGGGCCGAGTCGCTTTTTAAAGCAAAAACAGCCGATTTAATTTCTTCCATAGCGAAGGGGGCTTCGAGGGAGGAGAGATCGTGAGATTGGTTTCCATACAGTTGGAACCAATCGAGCTCGATGGCGCGATGTTTCTGCGAGCCAATAAGATTTTTATAGAAATTGAGGAATTCTCGATGGATTTCTCCATCGGAGGAGACATCAACCCCTTGAACGGAAATAGAGGAGATACGATTGCAACGTTGCCTATGAGAGGCAAAGTTGTGAAAGAAAGCGGTATTGGCATCACCCTCCTTCATCCACTTAATACGGGCTCTTTGAACCCATTTAGTATGATCTTGCTGGAGGATATCAGCATAATCCTGCTTGCAAGAAAAATGCTCCGATCGAGCAGATTCCGACAACGGACCTAGTTCTTCCATCTTATCAAAGGACTCGATGGATTGAAGAAGGAAGTTTTTGAGGAAGATAGTGTTGTGTTGTCTCTCGGAACACCATATTTTGCATCCATGCTTGATAGCATGAAGCTTGAGGAGGATGTTGCCCAGTCCGGATGAACCGGTAATCGAGGCTAGACATTCCACCACCAGACTAACGAACAGTTGGTCTTGTAACCAGAGTTTTTCAAAGCGAAATTTGTGCTGGTGGTTGAAAGGAAAGTTGGAGGATAGAGCGATCGGAACGTGATCAGAAGATGGATTGGGGAGAGCTTGGGAGGAAGATTGAGGGAAACGAGCGATCCAGGGTTGCGAGACGAGGAAATGATCAAGTTTGGCAAACGTGGGAGGGTTACGCTGATTGGACCAGGTGAAAGACCTACCTGAAATAGGGAGATCGGATAATTATAGCTCACGGATGCAATTATTAAAAAGGCAAGATTGGGTATTAGAGAAAACTGGATTCGATCTTTCGGAAACAAAACGAGTGACGTTAAAGTCGCCACACAAGATACAGAGATCGCTGGAGAATTGTTGTAACGAAAGGAATTCGTTCCAGAATAAAGGCCGCCTCTCGAAGGAGGAGGGACCGTATACCGATATAATGGTAAGAGGACAATTGAAATGCGTCCAACTAAGTTGGAAAATAAGAAAGAAGTTAAGATGTTGAACTGCGATAAGCGAGAATATCGCTTCTTTGAATCCAAAAAGGATCCCTCCTCTCGAGCCGATAGCATCCAGCGAGATCCACTTGGAGATCATGGATCCGCCAATGGAGCCCAGAATTGATTGAGAGGGCGATTCCAATTTGGATTCTTGAATGGAGATCATGTCGCAGCGGGAAGAAGAAATTAAGTCAAAAATCGCCCGTTGCTTGGACGGGCAATTCAGACCTCGGATGTTCCAAGAGACACTAATCATGGGTCTGACTGTGCTCCAAGACTCTAAGACGTTCCAACTTCCTAATGGAATGGATACGGGGGGAGTCAGAAGGGTCGATCAGAAAACCCATGTCCTGTGCAAGAGCCGCAAGATTGCTATTAGAGAGCGAGTCGAACACTGGGAAGTATAAAGACCCTAACTGGTTATGGGGAATCAGGGGTAGGTCGGAGGAGGACGGCAGTTGATTCTTGGGCTTGTCAGTGCTGATGCCAGCGGTAGGGTTAGGGGCTTTGTGGGTAAGAGATTTTTTTTTATTAGCTAAAAGTCGTGCGCAAGATCTGATGAAACGTTGAGGCAGGTGAGAGGGGAGCTTGCTCTCGGAGTCGAGGCTCCCCGAATCCAGAGCAGAAGAGGGGGGAGGGGACGAGGTGCTGGAGGGAATAGAAATCGGAGATTGGACAAGAGCCTTAGTCTGCTCTTTGGGATCTGCAGCGCAGAAAACCGAAGACAGGGGAGGAAAGGGGGTAGAAGGTCCCAAAAAACTCCGGACCCTTGTTGCAGGGGATGGAGAAATCCAACCTCGGAACAAAGATCCGAAAGGTTCGATCTTAAAAGTAGGTCGGACCCGTAGGGCACAGTAAAGGCTTGACACAACAAGCCCAAATGCAAAAGCTTAAAGACACAATCTGCAAAGAAGAGAAAAACAAAAGAGTAATACTTAGTGGAAGGTAAAGACGATACCTGCTTGGCTTGACACTCGCGAGAAAGCTCCTCTTCTCCCTCTAAAAGCAGGGGATCCTCGTCAATCCAAGAGGCCGCTTTGGAGGATGGCGAAGGTTTGAGTTTGGATGACTCAAAAGCTGGATCAGAATGCTTAGGAGTGGGGAAGTGAGCGAGCTGTTGGAATTGCTCCCAGTTCGACGCGAAATTAGGGTTGACTTCCCACGCTGGCCAGGGAGAAGATAGCTGCTTACTTTTAGACTGAGGGGATAATGATGCCACCGGAAGAGCGGGGCTAAGCGAAGCCGTCAGAGGGGCCTTTGGGGGAAGCAGAGGGGTAGCTGCAGCTATCACAGGGGTAGAGATTGGAGCTGAAGAGGCTCCCTTCGCTGCTTGCAGATCAGGGTTGATCCACACGAGGTTGGGAGCTTTGGAGGGAGAAATCCTTGGAATGGATGGGGGAGCTACAGGCCTGATCTGAGGAGAGTACTTGCTGCGAATAGTACCCCACGACTCGCTTTCGCCGCGGAACTTTTGACCTTCGAAGAGGAGGCACCTTCGGGGTGAAAGGGGGAGTTAAGGTCGGAGCCAAAGCTTGCTGCAGAAGACCCAGGGGGAGGAAGGGGGGAGCTCCGCCACGGCAATAGAATCGTGGTAATGAACTGATACAGTGAAGGAGGATGTACCGTCCGATAAGCAGAATGCCTCAATACGAGGGGGAAGTTTGGGGCAGCGAAAAAGCGCTTCAATCTGTAGACTGCCAGATGCCAGCCTAGCCTTAGAAGAAATGCTCACAATATCGCCGATGCATTTGGCCATATCTCCGACCAAACGGAGGGAGTCACAGAAAGGAGGAAGACCAACGAGGGAGACTTTAGATTCAACGGAATCAAAACCCTGGGGCGGGGAGGGGATCTGCACCCATTTCCGGACTGAGAGCGAGATAGAACCGATGGTCAGGGACGGGCTCGCGATAAGATCCTCTAAAATCTTGGGAGAGGGACACCGGATCACCATGTCGCCATTAGAGCAATTGTAGAGGACCCAATCCCGGTCTTTTATGTTACAGAAGTTGCATAGAAAAGAATTCAAGGTGAAAAAAGGCACCGCACCTCCAATGAAGGAGATAGCACCATAGGAACCGAAGAACTTCAAACGTTCCGTCAGTTCAGCCTTAGAGAGAAAGACGTGGGTGACTGGCTGCTTGGGGGAACATTGGGGAGAGACTGCGGAGATCGCAGAAGAGGGTTGAGGGGGCTCAGAGATGCGACGATCCGGGGGAGGCGTGTGAAGCGATGGGGAGGTGGATGACGACGGCTGCTTTCGAGGTTTAAAAGGTTTAGCGGCAGGCAATTTGCTACGAAGGGAAGGTAAGTCCACTGCACCCAGCACTTGATCAGAAATAGGAGCTCCCATAGGGAGCCCTAGAATCTTTTGAAGGGCGTAGCAGCGCTGCTTAGCATGACCAGATTTGAGACAAAAAAAGGCATTTCATCTTGTTGGGGCAATTGATTTTGAGGTGGCCGCGCTGTAAGCAACGGAAACAGATCGGCCAGAAACGGAGAGAATGAGGGGAAGAAGTGGAGGCGAGAGATAGAGGGGGGAAAGGAGAAAGGCGGGAAGAAGGAGTCGAAGAAACAGTGGGAAGCTTCGCGGCGGTGGGCTTAAACGGATTAGGGATCACCAGCCCAATACGAGGGCTAGGCCCATGAGGGAAATAGAAGTTAGCAGTGTCTCTCTTGATTTGTTTTTTTTTCTTTTTTACCACCTCTACCCACGATAAAGCCATGGGCCGCGGTAGAGAAGGCCCACACAAGGAGGGGAAGCACAGAAAGGGGGCAGACAGGGATGAAAGGGGGCTGAGAAACGTCAGCTATGGCGTCGAAACGCCCGCAGCAAAACGTAAGGAGAAGCGAAGGACAGTATACGCTGCCGAGATCAATAGGAGATACGATCCGCAGCGTGGATATAGGAATTACTGGGAATAGAGGAAGGGGATAAGATCCCGAAGAGGGGCGTAAATGCCCAAAGGGGAAGGGAGAGAAAATTCTTCGCCGAACACGGAGAAGGAGAGGGGCGAAATCACGGGGGTAAAGATCCGCCGATCAGAAGAAAAAGGTCGCCCAAATACCAGGGAAGGGCACAGAAGGGCTACAAACAACCGAAATAAAAAATAAACTAAATTAAAAGATGAGATTGAGTAAGAACTTACAGCGATAGGGCAGCCTGAACTGTAGGGGAAGTAGTAATACATGTACCTGCGGGGAAAGATGCTGAACAACAAGGAAGGATGGAGGCCAAGGCGGGACGAGAAGACTCCAGGGCGACAGAGAGAGCAGGGAACTGCACAATAGGGCGGCCTGGAGCTGGAGAGGGCGGTGCGAAAAGAAAACCCTAAGCTCGGAGGGGAGGAAGGAAAAGACACCTCCAAAAACGAAGAGGTAAGCGTTGCGGAGAAAAGGGTTTGGAGAGGATGAAGAATGGAGCAACTTTAACAAAGAGGGGAGGGGGGTCGGATGATCCACGAAGCCGAATCTGCACGCGCAAAAAGAGGGAAGAAAGGGGAACGGGAGCTCAATTTGAATCCTAATATACCTTTTAACTACAATGAGATTAGAGATATTAGAGATTAGAGATGCATTCCTCCCAAAAAAATAAAATAAAATAATAATTTGGTAACCAAACGCCTTTTATACTCGTTTTGGAAAAAAAAAAGTTTTCTAAAAACAATTAACCAAATAATTTGTTTTTTAAACAACTATTCAAATGCAGGGCTAAAATTGAAAAAATCCCTCTAAACTATCCTATATCTGCAGAAAACCTCACTCACCTTTTTATTACGCTGAAAACCACACCAAACTATTGGTGCAAAAAACCCCACCTTAACACTGTTAGGGTTCAGTTAGTTTTTTGTCACGTGCATAGCACGTGACTTACTAAATGTCGAAAATACCCCAGAATACAATCTGATTATTTTCTCTTTTCTTTTTTCTTCGTTCTAAACGATTATTTCTCTCCCAATTAGAAACCCTAATCCCAAATCTAAAATCCACCAACTCCAAAATCATCCCAATCTTTCTGAAATCCTTCCTCATCGTCGACGGTGCAATCAGAAGCGGAGGACGCCATCTCGTCGAAGTCGGTGAGAGCTTCCAGTCTAAGTCGTCGTTCTCCCCTCAGTCGAAGTCGTCGCTCTCCACCCAGCCGAGGTCGTCGCTCTCAACCCAGTCGCGTTCGTCGCTCTCCACTCAAATTGGACGCAAAATCGAAGAGCATCGAAGTCGTTCCCCACACATTCGTCGCTCTCCACCCAGTGAGTTTTTTTTCTTTCTTTGTGGCTTCTATGGAGATGTCTTTATTTTGTTTCGGTAGTATAAAATAGTCGCTTAGTTTGTACTGTCGGAAAAACAGATGGAATATTTTGCTTTTGGTCTTGGGATTCATAAACAAATGTGAAGGGGGACCCTCAATTGTTGGGTGAGATGGGGACACTTAAAAATTTGTTTGGATATGGTCTAAAAGTTAATACTATTGGTAAATTGAGAATAGCCATACAATTAGATATAAAAACCTTGTTGAGAAGAGCTTGGCTCTATACTAAACTTCCAGCAATGTTTTGTTTGTTTGCCAATATGTTCCATACTAAACTTCCAGCAATGTAGTTTATTTTATGTTTTTTTTTACACTTGGTTGTAAGAAGCTTCATTTGGACTCATTGGTTGTAAGAAGCTTCATTTGTACTCCTTGGTTGTAATGCAGATTGCTATTCACTTGGAGCTCTTTTAGTCAAGTATTGCTTAGAACCATTGTACTACAAATCTGGGATAGAGCATTGCTGCTTATAGCAACTGTTGGTTTTGAAAACGAACAAATTTGGACTGTTTGTTAATTACCATCTTTCCCTGTGTAACAACTTGGTTCATAAGACCAAAAACAATGTGAAGATACAATACAAAACCTGGGATGCAAATTAACACCAAATCTGAACATGGGATGCAAATTAATAGGCAGGGAATGAATGATATAATAAGATACAGTACAAAACATTGTGAAGATCTCCAATGTCACGTACGAACATATCCATTCCCAACTTCAACGATACACGTACTAACATATCCATTCTATAGAGCTAACACAACAACAATTATCTCATTTCCATGTTTAGTTCATAATAAGTAACAACAGAATAACCAAGAAAATCAAAAGCAAACACCCTGTAAATCCTTTCATGGTTCCCTCTCTAATTTTCAACTCGACCACCTTCTTTCTCAGCAAATTACATTCGGCTTCCAACTCAAGCTTCTGATTCTTTAGATCTACGACAATCGCACTTAGTTTATTCTCCATATCACTAGGTTCATCAACTACCAGCTTCAACTTTGCATTTTCCATCTTCAGTTCTGAGTAAGATTTTTCCTGTTTCTCGGTTCCACCCACTAATTCAATCCAACGAAAAAATCTACATTTGTCTGTTTGCCAATATGGACAACCTGCAAAGTATCTTTCAGCATTTGCAGCAGTGCTTGGTACCTTCACAACTGCAGGATCTTTGTGAAAACACACTAAGGTTCCACCTTCATCGCAACTATTACGCAAGTTCCTCCTTGAAGATTTGGAGGTTGTAAAATCTGCGTGTACACAAATCCAGACATCAAAATAATCAAATCGAAAAATAAAAGAGAAAACGAAATCGGATCGAGGTCAAAAATAATTCTATAGAAAGAACAAATCACCCGACATTGAGTCTTTGACTGAAGAGTAGGACGTTAGCTCCACTTGATGGCGTCAAGAAATCGACTTCAACACCTGGAACAGGACGACGCGTCGATGGGGAGGTCCAAACGGTGGCGACGTCCGGCCGATGGCGACGTCGAGTGGATGGCGTCGTCTGGTCGGGATGTGCTTCTGATTAGAATTGGGTTCGATTGGGAGTTGGACGATGCAGATCTGAAGAAAGGAGGAAGGTTGGGTTCTGAAGAAAAGAGGAAGAAAAAGAAGAAGGGAAGAAGGCACGTGAGTGTGGATATTTTGGACATTTACTAAGTCACGTGCATAGCACGTGACAAAAAATAAACTGAACCCTAACAGTGTGAAGGTGGGGGTTTTTGCACCAATAGTTTAGTGTGGTTTTCAGCGTAATAAAAAGGTGAGTAAAGTTTTCTGCAAATATAGGATAGTTTAGAGGGGTTTTTTTAATTTTGCCTCAGTTTTCAGAAAATGCATTTTAAAATAAGGGTTTGGGCCTACATTTAAAATAACCCATTTGTAAAAATCTGTATCCAAACTGTTTTTCTGAGTTAAAAATTGAAAAAAAAACCACAAAACTGGTTTTAAACACCTATCCAAACGCACCCATCTCTCGCTAAAACCCTAGCGCCGCCACCGCCCACTAAATCCCTACCTTCTCTTCAAAACCCCCAAAACAACAAAAAGGTAGAAGAAGGAAGAAGAAGGAAGAAGAAGAAGATGCCGAGAACGAGCGCCGTCGAGTTGCCTGGTTGCCCGCCCCTCAGAGCCCTGACCACCGACATTCTCGGCCTTGTCAAAGGTAACCCGATTTAAAGTAATTTTTCTTGATTTTTTTTGGTTACAAATTTTGATTGCGGTAGAACATCAAGAAGAAGCTAATTTTTAATAAAATTTTAAATTTATTTTGCTATGATTTTTGAAGTGGTCGAAGCTCGTGGGAACTCTTCAATTCCTAAGGTTGTAGATACGTGGGGCCCACCTGATGCTTCGCGCGCGGTTGTTGCATCTTCCTTTGCCGATCATGACAGTCGACCGGTCTGTTCTCTTGCCAATCTGTAGTTTTGCTGCATTTACTAAATTGTTTGAAGTTGTTTGGATGCATATTGAGATTTTCTTGGTCGAGTTGTTATAGTTTATGAAGATAGTCTAAGAAATGCATGTTTAGTTGTCGACGTTAATCCTCACACGAGTACTTGGGAGTTGGGATAATGACATTACTTTTAGACTTTTAGTTATCTAATAAGAAGTTTACAGCTGAGGATTTGCTATACGAGTACTTGGGAGTTGGGATAATGACATTGTTTTTAGACTTTTAGTTATCTAATCGGAAGTTTGCAGCGAGGATTTGCACCATGAAGACATTGCACCACAATGCACACAAAAAAGGGGTTACAAAAATCACGGGGTTTAGGATAAAACGATGACTAAATAAGCTAGTAACCTGTCTGTTTAAAGTGCACAATAAACCGATAGGTGTACACCTATCTTCACATGCGATGCATGTGTCATATGGGAGACCATGGTCTGTACATTCTCAGGTTGTGCTGGTTGGCTTCACACACTTGGATGAAGCATACTGCATAGCAGTTATAATTTTAATTTATTTTTTACAATGGCCTTTGGTTTCTGTTTGCTTTTGTTTTCTATCCAAACGAGAATGAGTTTCATATACTTTGATGTGTCTAAATGTAGTATTTGCTTTCTCGTTTGTTTGATAAATGCTGAAAATTTATTTATTTCTTCATTTATATTTTGTAGCTTGTAGCTGTGGCACGGAAGAATAATCTGGTGAGTTCTTTATTATTCATATTTTCTTTGTGCAAGAGCTCTTTTTCTATTTTATAGAAAGTTGCTTTACTTTTAATGAAGTACAGGTCGAAATTCTTAATCCTTTGAATGGAGATGCTCTTGCTGCTTTCAAAGTTGGTGAAACTAGTTCTTTGGAAAATTATGTTGAAGAAGATCCAATTGCAGGGCTTCATCTCCTCAAAACAAAGAGAGACGAGTTATCCTCCAGGTGATTTTGTTATATGATACTTACATTAGCTTGCTGCCAATTTTTGGCAATAATGCTGCAAAACTTCCTTTTGTTCCTTGCTGTAAATAATTTTATAACAAATCACAGTACATTACTTTGTTTAATATTGTGGAAATTGGACAAATCAAAAGTTTTCTTGGTATATGGGTTATCCTTGATGCTTGGACAAATCAAGTACATGCATTTTTCTTGATGCTTTTACTTGCTATATGGAATAATGTGTTTAAGGAACGCACCCTTTAAACACATAAACTTCTGTCCTATCGCACTTGTAAATTTAGGTTATTTAAATAAAGTATAAACTATCCAAATTGCGTCAGTGGATTTATTTAGTAATTAGTATAAGTTCGTAACCTTACTCTTCCCATGGGATCAGATAAAATTGAAAAAGAAAACCTGTCCGGGGAAGGATCAAAACAGCTGAAGACAAAATCAAAATAGTAGTTTTGAAGACTCTTCATTCCATTTGCAAGCGTATGTACGAGAGTGCATGAGTGAGGGAAAACCGAGAATAGGAAAGGGGGGGGGATATGGGACTGTCTCCTTTTTGTTTCCTCAAGAGAGAGAAAGGATGCACATTGGGTAGACCCCATTATCACGATCATGTATTTTTGGGAAGTGTAAGATGGGTCTGATTTCGCCAAAAATTTAGCCTATAAGATCCTCCACTATCGTTGCTGTTGGAATATGCATATTTGAGATATGGCAAATAGCAATGAACGTAGAGGGTTGCTATCGTTTAGAGACAAATTTGGTAGATCGAAAATAATAAAATATTTAGACGGAAGATCATCCTCCGTCTAACTCTTTCTTTTATTTTTTAATATTAAAAAATTGCAAGACAGGAGATCATCTTCCGTTTGACAATTTTCCGTTTGACAATTTTTTATTTTTATTTTTTTTACTTACTTTTTGGCCGGACGGAAGAAATCTTCCGTCCAAGTCTTTTTCATAAAATTTTTTTAAATAATGGCATTTTCGTAATTCTTTAATGGCAGCTTCGTAATTATGAGTATTTTTTTTCACACAGTAGCCGGACAGAAGAACTTTCGTCTGAGTTTTTTTCCTCTAAAAAATGTTAATGGAATTTTCGTAATTTTTGATTTTTTTCTTTTCTTTTTAAAATCAATTCTAAGTTGGCTTACGGAAGATCTTCTTCCATATGTCATCTTCTAATATTAAAAATTCACATTCTCTGTCTTCAATATTTTGGCAATTGCTAAAAACCATGCTATGTTTAGCAGTGCATTGTTCATCGAATTGCCAAAAAATGGGTTTTCAGCAAACGATAATGGGGGTAGAAATTGACAAAAAATGCATATTTTGAGTTTTAGCAAACGATAGTGGATGCTCTAAAATACCATCCAAATTACCCAATTTTGAATAGATTCTTTTAGTTGCAATGTTGAGTAGATTTTGCAGATTGAACACATCAAAACCATATCCGGACTGACACAATAATACAAAATATAGTCATTCTAAAGAAGCGAATCCCTATCAATTACTTATGTGAGAGGTTGCATACATGATTCCTTACAAGGTCAAGATAAGTAAGTACATGTTACGACTTCTGACTTTCATGTTATATGTTTACAGTTGTGCTTGTAGCGTGATTTGGCTATATATATTTGTGCTGTTGATCGTAGATGTGTTCTACTCATTTGTGATTGTGTATTTGAATTGTGATTATATTAATATACAGTGTCGTATTATGTAATTTATGTTGTATCATCCATATTGCGCCGATGGGCACATATTTGAACTGAAATCAGTATAACCTGAATTACATATACAATATTGTGAGTTATAGTATATATGTATTGGTTATATACTTCACATTTATGAGAGAGGTTTTTAACCAACAAGACACTCCGATACTTTCAAATATCCCCAAAATTTGCCATGGATCTTGAAGCACTATTTCCGCATCTCCCTGACCAAACCCCCCTACATTAGGATTGCTTGTTAATGGTTGATCAATCTCGTTGGATTCACCCTCTGAAACAAGAAGACCAGAAGTTCTGGTCCTGGAGGTATAATATCAACCACTTGGTGTCCATCGATGCATCAACTATGGTTATTTCATATTCTCCTTTTTTCTTTCCGTACTATTCTTTTTACAATACTCGCGGATGTAGCTTTATGGACCGTATTGTTACTCTTGCTCAGGATAATTCTGACCCCCTTTCCCCTGTTTCCACCGACATCCGACATCCGACATCCGACATCCGACATCCAACATTAAAAATATTCAGCGGATGCGATGTTGAAATGTGACATTTAGAACCTTGGCTATAGGATTGCATTTTGGGGGAAACAAAAGTTGGGTTGTCCCCTAGCTTCTCTGTTTAAAAGAGAGGAGATAAATCCTCGGACAGAAGGCTGCTTAGTATACCATATAGTATATATTACTGTACATTCATGTTTGTACGGGTTCCTGCCAGCTTGTTAGATTACATTTCAGTAAATTCTTGCAGTAAATTTTTGTTGGATAGATAATGCTTTCTTACATTCAGCATATTCCTGTTGACTAATGATATGGATTTTTTCAGAAAAGGTGAAATAAAATATTACTTTTGAAAAGGTGCAATAAAATAACAATGAAGTTGTAATGTAATAATTATTCCCGTATGCTTATTCTAGAAAGTTGAACTTTGACACTTTCACCAAGTATTTTTAACTTTTATAAGTATTCTCCCATTCTTCTTGGCCTTCTCCTAATCTTGAAGAATTCTAGAATCACTCATTGGATGCATGAGCTACCTATTCAAAGATGAGTTCCCTAATGTGTGGGATTTATGGCCAGACCTTGTCTTACTTGGGCTGGTTGTAGTTGAAGACAGAAAGAAATGCCGAGGTAGGAGGGAAAAGAAGAGGGGATTTTTTTTTTTATGGTTGGGAGAGGGGGGGGGGGTGTTTTTCACTCAATAAAATCAGAATTATATATTACTCCTGAAAGAAGAGAATAAATTTTATTAGTAATCCAATCAATTTTTTTTCGCTCCGATTTTGTAAAATGTAAACAAAGACATTCAATGTAGCTCGGAGAAGACTTAACCTGCTTCGGTACCTGCAGGAGACAAACCAATCTATTCTTTTGCATTAATTTCCTACTGGTATACCCCCTGTGCAATTACCAATTACCGAAACATACCTGATATAATGAAGAAGTCCTGAATTGCCTCAAAATTATTGAAAATCTCCCAATATCTTTGAATCGTCACCCCTATTGTTGCAAACAAAAAATAGTTGAAAATTTGTCCATAACATCATATATCGTATGCCAAGATGACAATAACATTATGACCAAACTCCACTGAGAAATAGGCAGAACATTTTACGCACGTGTGGGGGGACTTTTTGTTAAGATATTCAACTATATTTCCACTGTTGGTATACCTGTATACCAAATGCAAAATATATCAGACAAAATTGTGAGGTTGTGGTTGGTTTTATTTTTTACTAACTTAATGAGGGTTTGAGAAATGATTGTTCTGTATCACACATTTGGAAAAATGGATGTTATAAATAGTACTCATACACATTTGAAAATAATGAGATGTCACAAAACATTATGTTCTGTAAATACAAACTACAAATATGAAAATGCAGTAGAACTGTATGCAACTACTTGTTTTTCCCTCTTAATCAACAAATGGAAAAGGTTCATCTCGATTGGTAAAAGCCATGAAAACAACATGCTCAACAATAAACTGTAAACTTAAAAACATAGACATTATGCTTTAGTTGCAACAAAGTGACGTTCCAATATCGAAAATGAAGTCTGAGTTACATTAGAGTCCAGCAATAGTAGATGCAAATAAAGCATACATTGCTTCTAAATCAGAAAATGTGTATAGCTAAATGTACACAAAGTAACAACATTAAGCTAGTAGTTGTGGTACAGAGGAGATGCTACATTAAGCTATGTTGATTTGAAAATCTTGGTGGTTAATTGTGATGAATTGCTTTAGCAACTGCTTCAATGAGCAGAAAATGTTGGTGGCAAGTTGATTATAGAAAATCACTTCAGTAGCTGCTTCAAATAATTGTCAGTTAATAATTCACTGGAGAGGTCTATTACCTCCCTCCAGCAACATATTTTGCATCAAAGTTCGTAAAAATCTAATGTGTGGTTGGATAGGGCACTTGACCTCTCCAGTGAGTTTTCCCTTTTTGAGCTTTGCAACTATTGAATTATGACCGACATATAATCACAAATCTATTTTTCAACATTCTCATCAATCAAACTCTAAAGATTTTCATTTGCTCATATCAATATCACTCATTGGTTAGTTTTAGATGCCCAATTGAGCCTCATGTAACACTTCAAAAAGGTCCTCTCCTCTGATGTACATACTTCTATAAGATATAAACTAAACACTTGCTAAACGAAGATCAAAAGAGAAGGATCTAAATGAAAAGTAAATCAATGAGTATCAACAATTAACATCAATATTGACAGCTATTTCTTAATGTCAAGTGATAATGTTCGTTGTATTTTTTATTGTATATTTTTTTGGAATGTCGTTTTGGTTTTCTTTAACCTTGCTTGATTCTTTTCCACAGTCCAAAAAATACTTATAGATCCCAAACAATTAACGCAATTGCAAGGGCTATGATATGCCTATACACTTATACGTACTCACTCGCAGAGAATAAGTTATACAATTAGCTAAGGGAAAGGAAGTACCTTAACCGCTACAAAACTTACCATTAATAGCATAATGCACTCAGAGTAAGTAATTAGCAAGTAGTTACCATACATATTACTTGAATTCGCAATATGATTCAAGCAAATCTACTAAAATAGCAGCTACAAATGTGATTGATATGTCGAAATTACGACCATTAAGATTATGCTTAGGTAACTCTAACAGAATTGTCATAAACTACAAAAGACTTGAATCTGGTAAATCAACTAAAGAAAAAAGTACATAATGCAAGCAATACTCACATTTGCAGTAAGTAATGAGCAAGTATTTGTCATACAAATCAGTAAATCACTTTAATGGGGAATCTCAATATAGCAAATCTGCTCAAATAAAAAAGTAATTCAAATCCCAAACAATTCCAATCCCAATCCCAATCCCAATCCCAATCCCAAACTTAACATTCAAACAAATTGAAACTGGAATAAGTCGATCAGAGGTAGAGTTCGAGATGCATCGGACCTTGAGCTGGATGTCAACGAATTTGGCTGCGTCAACCCACCTCCATAGCATCGCCGGCCATCGCCGGCGATGACTTAGGGATCATCTTGGGTTTGGAGAGGTTTTACTAGGGTTTCGAAGAGCATCTGTTGCTTAGGGATAAGGTGAGGTGAGGGTATGTAGAGGTTTTAATGGGGTTTCGTTTTTTGAGAGAGAGAAGACGAAGAGCGGCGGCTGCGAGGTGACAGAGGGTTTGGAGAGGTTTGACAGAGAGACCGGGGGGGGGGGGGGAATTGGGGGTATTTGGGAGAGGAAGAGACGTGGGGTTTGTGTTTTGTTTGTTTTGGGTTTTTAGTTAAAATATGTGGTTTGAACGTGCTAAGTTAGATGAGAACTTCTACTTTTGCCCTCCTTCCTCTATTTCAAAATAGAGAGAGGAGAGAGGGGGTAGTCCTGTTTGTATAATATACAGTATAATTTCAATAAGTTAATTGAAACTAGTCTTCTGTGTTTGTTGGTGTTAAAGATGTCGTACGATCAAAAGCATTAATAGGAAATGAAGAAGAGACATGGAGGTTTAAGAAAGTAATAATTATGAGAATTAATTGTGTGTCTTGCATGGTGAGCTAATTTGATTTATAGCTTGCTCATCTTCAAAGGTATAACCTTTCATCAATTGGTAAATGCTGTGTCTTCCAGGTCAAATGTGCTCCTTTTGTGCACAGTAAAAGGAAAAGCAAGCCTGAGGTCAATTGTTACTGGTGATGCATCTCCAAACTCTGCAGTTACTGATTCTCAAAGCAACTGGAATGTGTGTGCTTCTGGTACAGTGATCTGTTCTTCAGTGAATGCTGATGAAAAATTTGCCTTATTTGGAGGGTAGGTCGTTCTTAAAGAAATATTTATTTAGTTACTTTACTATGATTATGCATATCTTGTGAAAGGCAATAATATGTTTTTGTGCATCATCTTAGGAAGAGTGTTGAAGTAAATGTGTGGGATCTTGATAATTGTAGTAAGATTTGGACTGCAAAACCTGTGAGTTATCGATTCATTGGATCATTAAATTATTTTCACCAGATTATGTTAGACGTTCTGTGAATTCAGGTGAAGTGTTTACTTCTTTCTTATGTCTTTTGGCCCATTTTCAGCCTCCTTCTAACAGTCTTGGTATATTCTCTCCAACTTGGTTCACGGCTGCAACTTTTCTTAGCAAAGGAGATGAGCGTAAAATTGCAGCTGGTACGAACAATCATCAGGTACCACTTTTTATGCTGTTCTTATATATAGTCAAAGTAAAGGCCCTTCTTTTGTGTTTTCTTTAATCTTCATACTTAGTCCAAGTAAAACCTCTTGTTTATGACTGTACCTAGTCCAAGTAGGAACAATCATCAGGTACTGTTTTTTATGCTGTTCTAGTGTCCTTACATAGTCCAGAGTAAATGCTCTACTTTTGTGTTTTTATGATCTTCTTACTTGGTCCAAGTAAAGCCTCTTGTTTGGGGCTATACATGGTTAGAGTGAAGAGGGGATAAGAGGGAGCAGTTTCTTTCATCATATCATATTCTGCTTAGGTAGTACACTGTAAAACTCTGAAACGTGCGAGCTTGGTCTTCTATTGAGTCCTCTTGTTTGGGGCTATACATGGTTAGAGTGAAGAGGGGATAAGAGGGAACAGTTTCTTTCATCATATCATATTCTGCTTAGGTAGTACACTGTAAAATCTGAAACGTGCGAGCTTGGTCTTCTATTGGGTCCTGTGTTCACATAACCCAGCTTAGGAGAAAGCTAAACTCAGTTCTTAGATCTGGTTTACAATTAAATGACCATGTAAATCATGTATACATTCCTTTAAAAAATACTATGATTTACTCATTTGCTTGCATATCCTATGGGCCTATACTTTATGGGATGCATGTATTGTGCCACTAAAGTTGGTTTATATGCCAAACTTGAGTGCCACGTACAATCATCTTTTATTCATCATATTTTCTTTCAAATCCTAATTGCAAAGAAAGCAAAAAGATAAATCTCCTCAGGCTTTTGTTGTGACAAAATGTTAAAGAATCAAATGAACAATTGAATGACAGTGACACTGAGTCAGACTTATTTTCTTTTTAGTACTTCTCTAATTTGTATAATTTGAAATATTTCTGAGAGCAAAATTTCGATTTTACATTTTGGGGCTTAGATGGTTATGATCAAAATAAATAAAGACATGGATCTCGGTTGCTTAATGTTTTACAAATTTCTTTGACAACACATGAATTCCAGATTGCAAAAAGGAAAATTTTGATGCTTTGTCGTTTTTTTGTTATGAATATATATTTTAAAAATCCGACTTAGCTGAAAAGTTATGTAAAGCTTTACTGTTATTTTTTCATACCTGGTTCCTACTATTTTTTTAATGAACTACTGTGTATATTTTATTTTGTTTAATTTGACGATAATGAATAGCTTCCAGAGTTCAAGTTCACAAAAATTGCTTGCTAGGCCTTAAATTCACCTTCTAACCCTCTATGAGCACCTGTAGTCGTTGGCTTTATTTCCAAAATTTGCAAAATATGGCAAAATATGTCCTGCAGTCGTTGGCAAAATATCCAAATTTTGGGTTTGAGGGTACAGTTGCCGGCTATATTTGGGTAGAGATATAGGAATTTGGAAAATATAGCTCACGGAAGATAATTTGTCGTCCGTCGAAAATTTCATCTCCAAAATTTATCGGACGATAGATGATTCATTGTCCCACAATTTCTTTTATAATAAAATATATCTGACGGTAAATGATTTACCGTTCGCTCAATTTTTTAAATTTAAAAAATCTCGGACGGTAAATCATTTACCGTCCGATGCATTTCTCTATCAAAAAATTTCAAGGGAGTTTCTATGGAATTAGGTCTATAGGAATTATTATGCATACATATTAACTTTGAGATTTGTGTAAATTTTGGGATCAAGGGTAGAGATGGAATGGGCCTATAGAAATTGTTACGCATACACATGCGTTCAATTTTTTTAATATTTGTTAAAAATTTCTTGCATGGGTTTTCATCTCCCGTCCGTTCAATTTTTTTAATATTTGTTAAAAATTTCTTGCATGGGTTTTCATCTCCCGTCCGTGCAAATATATATATATATATATATATATATAATATCCAAAGGACGAAAGATGATCCCTCGTCCGTTACTGTTTTTTAAAAAACCCAAATTTTGGTTTTGGCTTTTGACGACTATAGCTGCAACTTAAAATTCCTATTTCTAAATGCCAAATACCCAAATTTTGGGTTACAACGACTACAGATGCTCTAACACTAACACAATGGCTGTAAATGTTAGTATTTTTATTTTAGCTTCAGTAATGGTTTTTACTTAATTGTTTTCTGCATGTCTGCCCTTGGCCTAAGTATGTTGTCTTTTTGAACTGGTACTTGCCCTTTTAAAGCTTAATGGCTTCACAAATGACAGACAGTCCCTAAATCATTGAAAGATGAGCAATATGAGTTCACGTTTAAACCGTTATCTCATGATCTGCAACTTCACTCAGCCCCCTCCTGCCTACTAAACTGGTTAAACCTTTCCCATGATGAGTGAACCATCTAGTGGCTTTTAAAACATTTGCAGCGGTTCTTATTCTTCATATATATATATATATATATATATATATATAAAATATCCAAAGGACGAAAGATGATCCCTCGTCCGTTACTGTTTTTTAAAAAACCCTATTTCTAAATGCCAAATACCCAAATTTTCGGTTGCAACGACTACAGATGCTCTTACACAATGGCTGTAAATGTTAGTATTTTTATTTTAGCTTCAGTAATGGTTTTTACTTAATTGTTTTCTGCATGTCTGCCCTTGGCCTAAGTATGTTGTCTTTTTGAACTGGTACTTACCCTTTTAAAGCTTAATGGCTTCACAAATGACAGACAGTCTCTAAATCATTCAAAGATGAGCAATATGAGTTCACGTTTAAACCCTTATCTCATGATCTGCAACTTCAGTCAGCCCCCTCCTGCCTACTAGACTGGTTAAACTTTTCCCATGATGAGTGAACCATCTAGTGGCTTTTAAAACATTTGCAGTGGTTCTTAATCTTCTTCTTAGATTGGTTGACTTTGGCAATAGGATGGAGCTTGAGGCATGCACTATGTAATAATCCTTGAATCCAAATATTCTGTTGGGGAAAGGAGGAAGGAGCATAGGACCTGGATTTCATTTGCTTTAGTGCCAACAAGCATCAGAGCTACTTTAAAGATAACCATTCCCATTTTTTTTTCCTTTTCGGATGACCCTACTATCAGCCCAAAGTTGTTGCGGTTCACTTCACCCTACTGCGTCGAAAATCTCTATAAATTAGTGTTTTGGTCCGTTTTTTTGAATTTTTTTTATACCTATTTTATCACTGATTGGTTAATTAGGTATTAGAGACTTAGAAGAGAGATATTTATATATGAGAATAGTTTCCAATAAGCCCACTATATATATATATACACACACACACACACACACACACTAGATTTGCCCGTGGGCACGTGCCTACGGCACGTCTTCGGAACGATACAGCATATGAAAGTTTTGTAAACAGTAAACAACAATTATGTAGCTCAAGTTTGAATAGTAAAACAATAATTAGTTGTAAATAAAAGTTCATGTTTCCATTAGTATATGCTGAAAAATAATTATAAATGGGGGTGTAAAATCCAACTTCGTAGAATTTTGAGTTTGAAAAATGATGAAATTTAACTGTTGATGAGATATTTGCTATTTTCAATGTAACATGAGCAATAAAAAATGCATAAAAAATCTGAAAATTTACAAACCTGAAATTTGAAAATATAAATTTCTGAGTAAATAGAATGAGAATGAGAAAGAATGAGAGAGAGAAATAAATAAATAAATAAAGGAGCTGTTTTGGGGATTTGAATTTGAGTTTTGGGGGAAACTTTTAGGCGAGAAAATATGTTTTGTGAGGTTAGATCTGGACCATTGATTTCAACCCTATTGAATGAGAGCCACTTGATAGCTTTCTTTGTGTTTTATTATATATATATATATATATAGAGAGAGAGAGAGAGAGAGAGAGAGAGAGAGAGAGAGAGAGAGAGAGAGAAATGTTCGATTGTGCATTAGGTCTTCGTGTGTGCATTAGGCCTCCGTGTGCACTCGGCCTTCCTGCCTTCGTATCGACGATCCGAACCGTTCACATTGATGTACACGTCTAAATTAGTCTCAATATGTAAAATCAAATTATTTTAAATATTTTTGCCCATCCATCATGTCACTATAAAAAACAACGATTTTTAGCCATACAATTTTGTAACACTTAAATGGATGGGCAACTGAATTTTAAATGATTTGGTTTTATATATTTAGACTAATTTAGATGTGCAGAGCAATGTAAACGGTTCGGATCATCGATACGAAGGCGGGAAGGCCGAGTGCACACGGAGGTCTTAGTGCCCAACGGAACATTTATTTCTCTCTCTCTCTTTCTCTCTCTCTCTCTATATATATATATATTGTAGTGCCCCAAATTTTTATAATATAAATAAGAGACAAATCCAGAATCTTTACTTCAAATGTAAACCAAACTCCGTACAATTACAGAGAAATTTAAAACTTTTTACAACAGTCCGTAATACAATGCACAATGTCAATTTAAATACACTTTTATTACAACTTGCTCCAAACAGTTAAATTCAAACTTCTCATAAATTCGAGCTTTAACTCTTGTCTAAGTCATTCACTTGCAAATCCTGCAAATCTGACAAAAACTGTGGGTTTGTCAGTTGAATGCAACTGTCGCAATGCTGATAAAAGCAGCGACTCTCTAAAGTCTCACAACCACACACTTGTTGCACAAATAAAAACAATAATGAAAGAATCATAGATCAACAATTAATACTGATACTGAAAGAATAAATGTGTAAGTAAAATCAAGCAAAGATACATAAAATAATGTTCAAGAAAACATAATGCACACGATGCACACTAATGCATACTTGTTCGGATTCTATGTTGCTTATATAACATAGGCCTGATGGCAAGCCCTTAGTGTTCACCTCATTTAGGGTTCAATCCCTTGCTATGCCATCCTACATCGGTGACAAAAGCAAAATTAGACACTACGCAAATAGGCCTTAGCCCCAGAATACATCCGCTTGATTGTACAAGCGTAAATGCGCAAGCATCTCGTAAGCATCACTCTATCTCTGGAGAATCACCTCTCAAATCCATCTCACTTTTAGACATTCGCAAGTAGACCCCAGTCTCAGAATATAATCCGCCAGACTGTAAGTGTACCGCGCGAATATTCTAAAGAGATAAAATCACACAATTCCGGAATACATCTGCCCAACTATACCGAGCCTATACTTACGTTGCCCATGTTCTGTCACAACTCCCAATCTAGTGCCTGTCCTTAGGTTCAAACATAGGTAACCATAGCCACCTAGAGTTAGCTCACCCTACTTGACTTAACTCATCAAAATTTGGAACACTAGCCCCTCTAGTTAATTCCCACAATCAAATAACCATAGCCAGTATCCTAGGGATTTTGTTAAACCTTTAGTGCTTACAAGTCAATGCCTCAAGCATTTATCTAGGGTTCTCACAATAACCCTAACTTTCAATCAAGAACCTCCGTTTGGTTCAATCATCAAAAAAATATTCTTTATTTACTCTTTTATGAGAACAACACTTTTTCCACAACACCACGATTATAAATCAGAACTTCAAACAGAATACTTCATTCCAAAAATAAAACATTCGTACATACACTAAATCTCTTCAACATTTCACGTTTCATTTAATAAACCATCGTTACCGTTCTTTTATGGAAACAAAAATCCAATCCACCATAATTCTTTAAATTCAACTTTTAAATTCCTCTTTCCATATATATAAAACCAACATCAATCTTCTGGAATTCAAGTCATTCTAAACTGAAAACAAACCTCTTTATTTTCTGGGATTTCATCCCTAAAATATGCAATTCTTTAGTTCCAAAATATGAAACTTTACCTCTTTAAAACTGAAACTAAACTGTTTAGAATTCAAAGTTTTCACCGTTCAAAACCAATATATATATACTCCCCTCAAAATTGAGAATTATATCCATCAAAATATAGATTTACACACTCGAAGTCGCAACTTGAATGCATAAAAATCTGAAACTTTGCGACATTCGAAACCTAATTTAACATTTAATAAAACTTCATATTATTGCAAAATTATGCATATACATAACCATACATATACTAGGACTCTCAATCCTAGTACGCAACCCCACACCAAAAGAAACCTAACCTGAGCCCCACAGTGCAAGACCCCGCTGCCTCCACTGTGTAGTCCCGAGGTCAGCACAGTGCAGGTGGCACTGTTCTGACCTCACCGACCCCCCCTGGCACTATTCAACTCTAACCCAAGGGTTTAGCCACCGAAACCCTAGGTCACACATTCATGAGTATTTTAATGATTTTAGTACTCAATTCTTGCATAAAAATTCTAATATTCAACCCATCAAGATCTCACATCAAAACAGTAAATAACTCAGAGATTTCATCTTTTGATTCTCTTAAATATGGATCTAAACATTATACAATGAGATCTACACTTCTATATCAATATATAGTTTCTTTTAACCAATTTCCAAAGATAAAAATTCAATCCTTTATGCATGATATCATCTAATCATTCAAAAATAAATTATCATACGTTCTTGGTTAGATTTTCATGCATATCATCCACAAATCTACATTTATTATTCATCTATACAATTTTTCTCATAAACAACATCACAACATGCTAATATATTCATAGATTCACAAAGATCAAATCGTAGCATGCTACTACAATACTCATGGGAAAATAACAAGACGAGAGAGATGGACGAGACACCTACCTCTGGTAAATTTCGAAATAGAACTTCAAAAAACCTACTTCTCCTACTGCAAAACTCCTCTTGCTCCAAAAATCAACAAAATCACCCAACAAAGAAGAGACCGAAACCCAGTATTCACCCTCTCTTTTATATGGCTGGGTGAAAATATTAGGGTTTGTGAAGAATTTTTGCAATAAAGTCTCCCACAAATCCCATATTAGCACATTAAGTTATTTATACAATCTTTCCATATCAAAATCCAATCAAATAAGGATTTAATCCTATCCTTAACTACCTTTAGTTGGTCGGCCCCCAAATGCAGCCAATTAAAAGTTTTAATTCAAATTTTGGCTCTTATCTTGGTCTAATTCGCTTATTTTCACAAAAGCCCCCTTTTGTTCAAAATAATTTCAAAGGTAGTTTTTCTTAAAAAAATTCAAAAATAAAATTATATCAATTAAATAAGAGAAATTAATTTATTGTCACAAAATTTTACGATTTGCATTTCATAAATTTGCACATGCAAAACAATAATTTCACAAAATAGTTAAATTAATCAAATTAAAATTATTTATTAATTCAAATTAATACAATTACATTTCTGGTGCGTTACATATATATATGGAAAGAGGGGTATGAGCAACTTGCTCATTTAGTAAATGAGCAATTGATGAGGTGACAATGTGACATGCATGTGATTGAAAAATTCTGAAAGTAGTTAGTTGCCCACTGTATCACATGCATGTCACCTCATCAATTGATCATTTACTAAATGAGCAAGTTGCTAATATCCTTTTTACTTATATATATATATATCCTTTTTTACTTATATATATATATATATATATATATATATATATATATATATATATATATATATAGGAAAATCTTCCATTGTGCTCCACCCCTCCGTGTGCACTCGGCCTTCCCGCATTCGTTTCGACGATCCGAACCGTTCACATTGATCTACACATCTAAATTAGTCTAAATATGTTAAATCAAATCATTTGAAATTCATTTGCCCATCCATCATGTGACTATAAAAAAAACAATGATTTTCAGCCATACAATTTTGTAACACTTATATGGATTGGTAAATGAATTTCAAATAATTTGATTTTACATATTTAGACTAATTTAGATGTGTAGATCAATGTGAACGGTTCGGATCATCGATACGAAGGTGGGAAGGCCGAGTGCACACACCATGTGCACCATAGGTGGTGCACAACGGAAGACTTCCATATATATATATATATATATATATATATATATATATATATATATATATATATATATAGGAGTTATATATATATATATATATAGGAGTGATCCAATGAGATACATCAATAATGACCATTGGATATAATTAGATTGAGATGAATGGCTCTAATCCATTTGGTTTATTTCTACTAATCTATCAAAAGAAAAAAAAACCCAAACAAAAACCCACTGTTATTTCATCTATATTCGCAGTCAGAATATCCCACTCAGAATATCCCAAAAAGTTCAAACAGCATATCCCACTCAGAATAAGCTACAAGTTACAGGAATTAGAGGAGGAATACAACTTCTTTTCCAACCTCACGACAACAGGAAATGGACTTTCAATCACATCTTGACACAAACACATCTTCACGAACTCACTTCCAACGAAGGACCAGTCCATAGGGTTGCATTTAATATTCTGAACAAACTCCTTCTTGAGGTTTTCACTCCGGGTGGAGGCAAAAAATCCCATTCCGAGTCGGTGTTTCAGGCAAGAAATTGAGTTTGGTCTTTCGAGTTCATTTAGAGGAGGAAAAACCTCGGCAATTTTAAATCTTGACGCTATAAGAAAACATCACTTTGGTAACTTCTCCAGCCAATTAGCACATGCATTCTCACAAACCTTCAGTATAAGACCTGGATAACATGTCAAACAGATGACAGTTACTTCTAAATGTCATGTTGCGTGCAAGGCCGGTCCGCTTGGTTGGCTTTGACAGGAGAAACATGAGTTAATTTACCAGGAGTAAGGCCCAAAGCATGAGCAAAGATCCTTTTGGCAGTCCCTCTCTGTTCTCTTTCCAAATTCTCGGCATTTACTACTCTTCCATTATTTCCATTTTTGTATGAAACGCGGGTCCAGATGCAAAGGGAAGAAAGTGTCGAGTGAGTGAGAATGATCTCGCTCCGAACCTCTCTGGATAGAACGCAGTTTGAGAATTAACGCAAGTTAGGTTAGGGAATCCTCTGGTTTGTTCATCATATAGATGAAATAACAGTTGGTTTTTGTTTGGCTTTTTTTTTCTTTCTTTTGAAAGATTAGTAGAAATAAACCAAATGGATTAGAGCCATTCATCTCAATCTAATTATATCCAATGGTCATTATTGATGTATCTCATTATCTCTTTTTAAGATGTATCTCTTTGGATCACTCCTCTCTCTATATATAAATCCTACTAGACATTACAAGGGTAATGTGGTCATTTTATTCCAAAATTAACGGAGTCAGCCACGAGTAGGTTGGACCGCAACAACTTGGGCCTATAGTAAGATCATCTGCAAAAAAAAGAAATGGGTACGGTTATCTGTAAATTGGTGAAAGCTTGGTAAGGTTTATTGAACTTTACCCTTTGTTTTATGTACCTTTATTTGATGTATTTTTTATTGGCGTACTCAAGGTGTCCTTGAAGAAAAATTTGTTCGAGAACATCTAATACTAAATTCTTTGCATGTCCTTCAAAATAGGGATGGCAAACGGCATGGCTGGTCAGTCCGGTTCACGGCCTGCCAGGCCAATCATTGTACCGGGCATGCTCCGGTTCTGGTTCGTGCCAGAAGTGGTTTCAGGCTGGTCCAGTTCCAAGGGGGAAGGAGGCGAGCCTGGACTGGCCTGGTCTCCCTGGTTCCAGGCTGAGACGGGCCAGTCTGAGCCAGTTTTTGAATTTTTTCTCTTAACATATAAAATAAAAAACACTTAATATTGAAAAATACCTCGGTAGTTATTATTATTATAAAAAAATAACGATTGTTGGGCTAAATATTAAAAAAAACCAAAAAAAAATTTTGTACAACGGTCAGCCCTCTGGGCTGGACCGCTCGGTTACGGTTCTGGGCCGGTCCGATCCGGTTCACGACCTGGCGGGACACGGGCCAAAGCGGCCCCGGTTCCAACTGTGCCGCGGTTCAAATTAACAATGACCGGACAACTACACTAGCGGTCTGGTCTGAGCAACAAAAAGGGCCGGTCTGGTTTCGGCTGAACCAACCCGTTTACCATCCCTACTTCAAAATATTGATTGTTTGAAACACTTGTATTAAATTTTTACATCATGAATAAGTTAACTTTTGACTTGAACTACTACATTTATTTCAACTTGTGCCATATGCATGTCTGCTATCTGTCTATATTGGATACTTACCTTAATCATCTTTACTTATTCATATGTAACATGAAATTAGGACCGTTCTATAATAATTTCAACAATTCTTTTTAAAAGTTTGCTGACGAGGCATTTTCCCTTGATGACAGATCCGTCTTTATGATATTTCTGCCCAAAGAAGACCTGTTATATCAGTCAGTTTCAGAGAGACACCAATTAAGGCCGTTGCTGGGGATCCAGATGGTTATACTCTATATGCAGGGACTGGTTCTGGAGATCTTGCATGCTTTGACATGCGAACAGGTATGTGTAATTATTTACTCAAGAAGGCCCACTCATTACCTTTACCTTCTACTAGTTCTTGCCAGTCTTACTTGAATTATTATTTTTAAAGCTACGGGGTTGCTCTTTTATCCTCCCTTGTAATATGGTAACCAAATTGCTCACTTCGATCTCCATTTTGCAACATAAAGTGATGTCTGAGTCTATGATACAACAGTACCACGAGTAATTTGCTGAATAGCTTACCATACGCAAAACCACTAAAGTAAAGGAAGGGTTATTGTGGAAATGCAATGGATGGAGGTTGATCCATTTGAGCAGATGCTGGTTGGGAGGTGGCTTACTGTCCACCGAGAAGGTTGATTTTTAAGTGATAAAGCTCATTCTTTTTGTTACAGGAAGATTGGTGGCATGCTTTGTTGGTAAGTGCAGTGGAAGCATTAGATCCATAGCCAGGCATCCAGAGCTCCCTATACTTGCTTCTTGCGGTGAGACTGATACTTGCTGTATTTTACATATGCATTCACTGCATTATATACACGTCTCATACGATTCTAATGCATCAAATAATTGTTTTTTTTTCTTGCCTGGTTTGGGAGCTTGAAGATCCATTATTTTGGGCTAATTTGCTATTTATAAAATGCTAAGCTTTATTGCTTTTGCTAGATGTTGGGTATGCTATCTTATGGAAAGTATTCAGCTGCAATGTATTGATATTAATAATAGATGGATATTCCCTCAAAATTAATAATAATAATAATAGATGGATACTAAGAAGGGTATCTATATATTGTTCCGATGTACACAGCAAGTTATAAAACTGATGCTACGTGCGTCAGTTTTATTACTTGCAGTGTATTTCCGAACGACATATATTCTTAGGTTCCATGTATTCATATATATACTACTATCAGTGTTTTAAATCACCCGTTACAACCGTTATACATACCGGCTGTTATCTCGTTTTGGGCAGGCTAACATTACCCAGAGCAGTGTTTGTAACGTTATTCGTCCGTTATATCCTAGGAAGCACGGGTACTTCCAAACGCCCAACGTACCCTTGTCGATTGCCGATATTCCTTGGGTACTCTCGGGTGCGTACCCAAGGAGTATCCAATTTTTAAATACATTTTTGCAACTTTTGGACACAATTATATTTAGATAAATGTTGGGGTTTTAGTGTAATTTTAAAAACTTGTTGATTTATGTTATACTCGAACACAAAACAAGTATACCCAATGTTTTGATCGTTAGATTATCAAATTTTTTCTTCAAAAATGCTCATAATTATAATGTATTTATATAATTCTATGAAATGATTAAATATTTGCATTTTAAACAAAGTAAATAAATATTTATTTATATATATATACTATAAAATATTATATATTTAACGTACCCACCACCGCACTCTGTATCCTACTTTATTGTAAAATCACGTATCCATGTACCCGTGTTGTGTCGTACCCGTATTTGTCATTCATAAGTTATATCAATAGATGTCTGAAATGTATCTACGATTCAATATATGGTGTTATAAAAGAAAAATGCCATAAATCTTTGTGTTAGGGTTTAAACCCAAACCCGATTAGACCCTAACTCATCGTATAAAAAGGGAGAAATAGGTGAAAAAGATTAGCTAAAATATCTTTTCGTCTTTCATCCTTATCACTTCCTCTCCCAAATGTTTACCACACTATCACACCTCTCTTTGTTATTTATTGTGTAACATGCAGAAGAGATGTGATCCTAGGGGTTTTCATTTATCGAACATTTGAAGAAGAGATTCACTTGAAATCTCTAATAATAATGGACAATATTGGGGTTTTAAATTATATTATAGATGAGAGGGATATGAGAGAAACTAAAACAGATTATGATGGAGATATGACAAAGAATACGTCATTATGCTAATTGCTTCAATGAGTGTATATACAAAACGAACAATTAGTTTAAAGTATTACATTAAAGAAGCATGAGCAAATTGATATATGGAGTGAACATAGAGACCTTTTGACTTGTCTTCAAATTTTCTTTCGAAAAATTCATTTTCTTGCCTTCAAATCTTTGATATGTAGATATCTTTCTTTTATGTATTAGATTTCATGTAGGCAATTATTACTTGCATTAGGTTGCTTGTATTTTTGATATATAATGTGTAAAGTACATCTAAATCACAATAATGATACATATTTTTATCCTATATGTTAACCCGATATCTGTGATATATTGGCGATATTGTTTAAACATCACCAATATATCACTGATATCCGGTATCCGATATGAAAGTTTACTTTCGATACGATACCAATATCTGATATTTAATATAAAACATTAGCCTCTTCCTTTAAATAACTTTGTAATTATTTTAACTAGTATCATACACGTGCACACGTGCACGTGGTAAAATTGAAGGGATAATGAAAAGGGCAAAAAGAAAATAATTTCCAAACTGATCCACCTTCGAAATTATTTACCAAACTGGTCCACTTTCGAAAATATTTACCAAAGTTAGTCTATAACCCAACACGTGCGTTGCACGGGTTGGGTTAAGGACTAAGGGGTTCTCCCATTATAGTAGTAGAGATTATTTATTGATGACTCTTTTGGTCTTTATTAATAACTTTCTATCAATGCTTGTGCTTTTGTGTTTCCCAAGCTTGCACACAAAATTGGTCAACATTATAGAACATCTTTAGACTTCAGAATAATGATTGATTCTCGATATGCTTCTAAATTTTGATAATATCAAAAAAATGAGTGCATTGTAGAGTATCTGCACGCGCAATAGGCATTTTTTTATTTGCCCAAATTTCAAAAACACATCGAGAAAATGTCATTATTCTGAAGTATTAAGATGATTCTATAATGTTGACCAATTATGTGTGCATACTTCGGAAACACAAAAGCATATGCAATGCTACACTCTGCCCTAAGTTATTAATAAAGATCAAAACAATCTTTAATAATGGAATTAAAAAAATTGTCAATATATATTATGGAAGAGGCCTATGGCACACACTCTTCCCCATTGTATAGTAGTATAGGTAAATAGATTTTGTAGGACTTGTTGCACAAATTGTTAAATTTGTTATTATCTTGCGATTAAATACTTCTCAGGGTGGTAAGCATAATGATAGCTGATGTTTACATAGACACCAAGCTTATTGTTCAATAATTTTATGGCGTTGTTCTATCCCCTGTGAACTGATGAGCTACAACTGCTTGCTGCAGGACTGGACAGCTATTTGCGCATTTGGGATACACAGACAAGACAACTTCTTTCAGCAGTATGTAGAATCAATTTCTTTTTAAAATTTTTGTTTCTTTCTTGGTCAGTTGTCAAGCTTCTTGGTTGATACACTTTGCTCGTATTAAAGCCAGTATAGAGCAATAGAAATTTTTTCAGTTACGTATTGTCAACTTAACTGCAGTGAGTTTTCGTTTTGATAGGAAAAAAGCTTACATGTATCTACATTTCAGTGATGAATGACAACATAGATTCTAATTTTGCATGGTAGATTGCTACTTAAGGAATAGATGTTTGAGTGCATGATAGATAGCTATTCAGAGCTGGACAACAGAGCTTTTGATTTTCTATGTAGCATGGTGAAGGTTTTGACTTTGCCATGCATTGTAAAAGCGTGGCAAGGCAATTCGTTTCAGACTGAATCCTTATACCAGTTGGGTTCATCTGTAGTAAAATTTGTCCCCCCCTGGTTCTAATACGGGCTATCAACTTCCTCTATGGTTGCATTCTAGCCTGGTTTTGGCATATTCTTGTCCTAGCAGCATCTAAATAGTTATATTGTCCCCATATCCTAACCACCTCATACAACTCCCCTTTGTCTTATTCTTCTTAAAAGTACTTTTGACATACATAAATGCCCCACATGTATTCATAAAGGATTCATTTTGTAGGGGGATCTAATATAGTTTTATTCTGGTGTCTGCTCTGGGTACAACTCTCATGAGAACCTTGGAACCAGTAGATAAGTACATTTGAGAAGAAATATATTTATGATATACACTGGGATATTTATTTAGTGATGGCAAGAAAGAAAAACTAGATAAAACTCAAAATGGATGCATGAATTTAGAAGTACAGTATAGATTATAGATTTCTTGCCGCAACAATGCTTGTAGGTTATATGGTGTTAAAAGATAGTTTAGACAAGGAAAGGTTGTCACAAGCTGGCATGGGCTATGTTTTCAGAAGAGGACACCTCATATTATGGTTTTTAGTCTCCTTAAAAAAAGTAGCTGGGTTAGGTTGTCCTCACGTTGTCTTATGTATGGTTAAATGAGAAATTTTGTTTTTGCTAGTGGGTTACCAAAATCAAATGTAATAATATTGAGGAGTTCTATATTTACCCAATTTGACTATGTTTTAAGCAGAGCAAGGTGTTCTCTTTTATCCATCTCTAACCTTTTACTCCCTAATTCTCTTGCTGCACTTATCCCACATCCTTTTTATTAATCACCCCTTAGAGGGTGGTTGGGGGGTTTGATCGGGTGATAGCTCTCTAAACAAAACATTAAAGTCAAACGACGCAGTAAATTAAAGAGTTTGGGGTTTAAAGAAAGCAAATAGATCACGCACTCAGATGAGCACTGTGTATAGTGGTTGGTCACCCGGAATTACTTCCACACACTGGAGCAATTATTCACCAACGGGAATTTGACTTTTTGAATTCCCCAAGGTACAAATACATCAACTTGGATTGGAGGGTCAACTCCCTTTGTAATTGTTGATCTTCACCAAGTTTAGTTACAAAGCACCTCTTACAGGGCCTGCGACGCATCGGGAAAGAAAGAAAACTGAGTTTTTAACAAGTAGAACTGCAGCTTGCAGAAACTCTCAATCTTACAAACACTGTACTGTAATCACATCTTGGGAGCACCAAAATGAACATATTAATGATCTCAAGTAAATGAATGTATAACCCAATGTTTCCCAGAAATTTTGGAGAGAACATCCCTACTTGCAAAAATAACACCAATAGCAATTAAGGGATGACCAACCGTGGAGCAAATTAAGAGACTGGACAATCGACTAATACAGGACATTAACCACCCAGTGAGCATAATACTGATAGTCTGTTAGCTGCAGGACAAATCAGTTAACTGGCCCTAAAGCAGCACTCTGCTAGACTAAACTGTTTTAGTCTCTTAGACCAGACGACCGGATTCCTCTGTGGTCCACTTGACCCGAGTATGCAACAGCTGGGGCTGACACCTCAGCCATATCGTAGTTTGCTCTGTGACTTTTAGGGGGAAACAAGTATGTGTGTGTATCCTATGCCTCCAACATTCTTCTTTCATACATACTAATGGAACACTCCCTTATTAGACAAATAAATTTTTGCTTGATGCTCTGATATTATGTGATGTGATGTGTTACCCTCTTTGAATCTTTGCTTGATGCTTGTTGCTTTGGTTTCTTGAAATATGTTTTGCAATTTAAACTTTCTTTGATATTCACTTTCTTCTTAAAACTCAACTAAATTAATAATTTTTAGCGGCTCAGAGAATGTTCTATCATCATCATAATTCCTCTTGAAATCTTAGGGGTTCACACTTTTTTTTTTGTGTTACTCTTTTCCACCCTGTTTCCCTCTTCTTCTATTACTCCATCTATTTATGATTATTATTACATACTTATGTATTAACATCTGTGCCAACACATAAATTTCAAACCTAATTGGCTGCTTGGTTCCTTGTACAGTACTATTGCCTTTTCTTTTTTCTTTTTTTTTTGTTAGCTAGAAATGGTGATGTAGTACCATCTAACATTCTGATTGGATTCTCAATGATTTGATCAAGATTTTTCTCTTTTTTTTTAAAGCTTTATCTGTGAAAGGCAAGTAAATATTTTTGGTTATGCTAGATTTAGTAGTAATGAGTATCCTAAAATACGGTTCTATCTTTAAATTGTATCAAAGGGGCTCAAATGATGATGGAAGTTCAATGACGGATTTTTGTAAAGCTGAAGAACTTTAATTGCTAATGAATATCACGATGTGTATTTTTAGTGGGTGAGATCACATAGCTATTTATGTGGTGGAAGGCCACAGTCTTTTCTAATTTTTCCTCTTCAGTCATTTTCTTCAGAGCTAAAGAAGATCCACCCAACTTCTGAACTCTGTACATGTAACAAGGAGGTTTACTGTAGCTATGGAGCCCACGAGAAACCCAACCCAATCTTGCTACATGTTATGAGATTGAATCTGGGTGGATCTTCTTTGTCTCCAATACCAAAATGTTAGGGGCCGACAAAGGACTAGGAGAAGGGAATGTGTCCTCGCACCATCATAAACAAGTGTTATCTCACACCATGCTCTTAGAAATTAAAATCTTCAAATTTATAAAATTTAACAAATTTTCATTATTTTGATCCCCTTTTATTGACTTCCATAACTTCCTCTTTAAGAAATACAAGATACCAACAAAATTTAAATTCCCTAACAACCTATAGGTTGTTTGACAACCTATAGGTTGCACGCCACATTGCATTAATTTCTTATAATATTCATGTACCCGGAGAGTTTTCTTCCTCTATAATATGAATAGTGTTATGCACAAAATGTATTTAAATATGCTTTTAGAATAAATAACTTTTTTCGCTGATGCATACAAAATTATACCATCGGTCTTATCTTTGATTAAAAGCATATTGTGCTAGCAATAGCAAGATTATGTAGTGTTAATGTCCATATACTTTGTTTCCTACTATCTTTTTCGGGCTTATATTAACAAAAACAAATTGTATTTTGACAACAGGTCTTCCTCAAGCAGCATCTCACAACTGTTGCAATTGATTCACATTTCACCCACGAAGGTTTGCTCCTATATGAACCGATGGTTCCTGACATGAATGATGATTATTTATTTGTTTTGTTATTTTTTATTTTATTATTTTATTAAAATAGCATGACTTCTGATTTCATTCCTAGCAGTACACTAATGAAGTAATGATTTGATGTCCACGCCTACTTTTTTATTCTTTCTTTCATGTTTTTAATTCAAAACATTGGTGAAGATGAGCTTGTGTAAACTTGTTGATTGATTAGTTGCATGCTGATCTCAACGTTCATGACTGTTCACATGGTGTCACCAACCTGATGACTGCAATTATGCATGCAAATTGTTACTTCATATATTCATAAATGTATGATTTCCTTATTGGCGAACATCTCAAATTAGTTTTCTACTATGTAACACAGATATTTCTCCAATGAAATGTTTCCGACT
The DNA here is from genome assembly GCA_017893485.1 of Hemerocallis citrina. Taxonomy (NCBI): domain Eukaryota; kingdom Viridiplantae; phylum Streptophyta; class Magnoliopsida; order Asparagales; family Asphodelaceae; genus Hemerocallis; species Hemerocallis citrina. Next base: position 102,623,454 of record CM030358.1, on the reverse strand, counting down.
TGATCACTATCAGATCATAGATAGAGGTTTCCTTTCTACTTTAAATTCATATAATTAACTTTATGATATTCAATTTTGGACACTTGAAAAATGTTATCGCAAATTTGAAATCACTTATTCACCAACATTGGTATATGTAATTACTCTCATCTGTATTTATGAATTAAATATTATATGTTAGTGGAAAATCTGTGATAAACTAGTGACGTGCATGAATGTATTATTATTTTAGATATCTCCTTATAAGAAGTCGAACTTTATGCTATTCTACAGAAAGTTGAAATGCAAGGTTTATTATTCTTAGTTAATTCTTATATTTATGTATGAACGTAATAGGTTATAATAATGAGAAACGTGTGTGTGCATACTGCATTTTCACATCAATACATGTATATACAAACAGTCATTTTTCTGTTTTTACGTATTAGTTTTGTGATTTTGCTTTATTCCTCTGGACTATCTATATTAAGGTGTTACTGTGGCATTTCATGTTCAAGCTATTTGTCCATTTCTTCAAGCTATGTGTCCATGTTCATGCTTCTCACAGTTTTCATAACTATATTTCTAAAGTAACAAATAAATAAACTGTCAAAGTTTCCACCACACTATTATGAATTTTGATCTTCTGCTCTTTGCATCCAAAATCGCATGTAAAGGTGGACCAACCAGCTGCAATATATGCTTAACTGGTTTAGGGAGTAATACATGGAGCCATCCAGTGAATTAGTGAAGCTTGAGGTAACAAAGAATGGTGGTGTTATGATAAGGTGGCAGGCTGGCAGCTGCTTTAGCTTTTTGACCTTTACAAAATTACCTAACTGCGTTTGGTCGTAGTAGATCGACTGATTCCAGTTGCTTGTGCATTCACGTTAGCAAACTAATGTCAGATTTATATGATTAGTTATTAGATATATAATGAAGAGAGCAATAAGAAATGAAACCAATAATGAGAAGCCCAAGTTACCTATGTAGAATTGAATTTGATTTTTTTCTGAAACTAGCATTTTTAGCAGGTACAAATAAATGAAGAAAATATTTATATAAAGAAATTTCAGAAGAAATAAAGTTCAGTTGATCTAAGACTAAGCTGTTGGATGTAAAGTTAGATCCATAACTATTCATTTAAATGTTTATGTGAAGAAGAAATAAATGTAACTGATATAGGACATTAAAGTACAGAGGCATCATATACATCTAAATTATTATAGAAAAAAGTAGGCACACACGAAAAAGGTAGGCTTACACAAATTTTATTGATGAACAATTAAAAGAGGTGACTAACCAAACACACTCCTCTTTTACCATACTATAACGCTAAAGACTTACTATTAATTTTTATTTTGTCTGTAAATGATATAGTAACTTTCTATTGAGTGGGGGAATTTGATCTCGAAGATTTCTACTAATGTCAAATGTTTACTTCTAACTCTTTTATGGTTATTCTTAAATAACATTGTTTTTTTTAAGGGTAAGACAGAAACTCACGTATGTTTATAATCTTACAGAATGTGGACACAATTCTACTGAGCAATCAATTGACGTACCAGTGACTGAACATATTGACGCTGATGAAGACGATGACAACGGCGTCGATGATGAATTATTGCACTCTTTGAGATCCACAAAGCAGAAGAAAAAAGACAGAGGCCACCCTAAGAGTAAGACAAAGAAAAGTAAGAAAGCAAAACGAGAAGACAATCAGATGGGAGCAGACACGCATTCACCAAAACTTAGTGAAGTTGATGATGCTGAAGAACTGCTAGCTTTGAAAAGATGGAAATCATCATCAGAAGAAAAGTTGCGAAGTAAACGGGTTGAGAAGATGAAGAGCAAGAGAGGTTCAAATGTGGATTGAATTATTTCAAGCCATCTGTAAGGTTCCATATCATAAGAGCCAACACTTAACGTAAAACAGTGGACAAACATAGAACGAGAATTGGCAGAATCATACACAGCTGAAGGTGAAGATGTAAAGGTCACATAATTTGATACAACTAAAATTCATTCGATCAAGTTATGATTTGATCGAGTTCACAGAGGGCTTCACAGAGGACGAGAGTAAGATCTAATTAGAAGCCCAATGCATGTCATAGTACTCTAGTACCTTCAAAGTAATTATTTGTTTATTATTAAATCCAGTTGTACGTGTTTAAACTAGTTTTTGTTTGAGAAGCAAACAAAGATGTATGCTCGGTTTTGTAATGCATTTTTTTGAGTTAGCAGTGGAATATTTTTTATTTTTTATTTTTTATTTTTTATTTTCATTTGTGTCGTTTATTCTGTTTGAACTGAAGGGTTCCAGAAGTTGTGCATTATTAAACTAACAGAAGGTTCGAGACTGTTAGACTCAGACTTTTCAGGTTTAATTTTTATTTAGGGGGAGAGATGTTTAATTGTTTTATTGTCAGATGTTTGATACTGATAGAGCGAGAGTAAAGAAAATTTCTTTTGGTTCTATACTGTTCAGTTAAAATATGCATCTGTTATATATTTGATATTGTCATATATTTTTTTATTATAAATTTTCATTATTTATCTGTTTCATTAATTGGCCGCATACAAATTTTCTTTTATGTATTGATCTACAACCTATATCTTCATTATTTTGTTTTACATATCTCTAATCTCTAATACTATATTGGGAGAAGTAGGGAATATTATATTGGGAGAAGTCGGGATGTTCTCGGATAAGGATATATCCGATTTGATCCGCATCCGAATCCGATTTTTTGACGGATACGGATATAAAAAATCCGTATCCAGGAGGATACGGATACGGATTTGGATATCCAAATCCAAAAAAAATCGGATACGGATCCGGATACGGATATCCCTAAAAAAAGCGAATTCAGATACAGATATCTGCTTAATTTAATATATATTTATTTAATAAATATACTTAATAGTTATACACTTATACTTATGTAATGAAATATACTTAATAGTTATTCCTAATTTCCTATTCCTATCCCACTGTAGCAGCCCTAAGTTTCTAATCCCCAATTCCCCATCGACCTTGCGACCCCAGTTGCATCGCCAGTGAAGTCCGGCCACGCCAGAGCCCCTGCTTCTTCTCCCCTTCCTCTCCCACAGCCAGAGTCGACGGCAACAGCGCCTGCACCCATGCCAGCCAGCAGTCGCGACGCACCTCTCGTCACTGTCCCACTTCCGACGTCGCGCCTCCTGCCGTCAAGCACTGCCGTCCCCGTCCTGTCGTGCCGCCCCCTGTCCCCCTGGCCGCTGTCGGAGTCGCACTCTGTCTGCCGCAAAGCCAAAGAGTTCAAGAGATGGTATAAATCTCTCTCTATCTCACTTTGTTCTTAGTTTAAGCTACTAAGTCCATATATGTCGGGAAAGCATAATGTTTACTAATTTTTAGTTTAGATGCAAGCATGAATGATTCGGTTATTAATGCTTAAAAGATTTGGTTTTGGGAGCAACAGCAAAGATGCATGTGAATCCTATATGAAAGATTAGATAGTTTTATTTGGAGCATGTTCTTGCTCAAAGTCATCACATAAACAGATTATCTCTTTCAGATGCAAGCATGAAAGATTAGATAGTTTTAGGTATAACATAAACAGATTAATGTTGTATTCTAAGATTTTCAATGTTATAATTTATTTGGTGTAAGGTACATGACAGAATATGTCTTTAAGTTTTCATGTTAATAAAGCAAAGTAGGGAAAATTGATAGAACACCTAATTAAAAAGACTACATGCAGATTCAATTATTTATCTGTAAATTTTTTTCAATCAAAATATCAAATATATGTTGCTTGTGATTCCAAAACTTGCAAGCAAGCAATCTGATGATGACATATGATGAATATCGAAGTATGCAATTTGGAGTGATCAGAAACTCTTTAGAAACTCTTTTGGTCTGATTGTGAAAATTGAACATAATTTAATTTGAAGTAGATCGCACTAATTAATTTTGAATTTTCTGACGAAAGGTAAGGAAAGCAATGCGAGATGTAAGAGGAACAATGAGGCTGAAGTCAATGATCCACGGCCATGCTGTAAAAAACCAATCTGCATTTGCGCTGCTTTGCATGCAGATGTTGGTACGAGTTCAGGCACAGATTCGTTCAAGAAGAATCAAAATGGCAGAGGAGAACAAGGCTATTGAGAGTCAACAAGAGTTGAAGTTTGAAAGAGAACTGGAGAAGCCGAAGGTAATTAATTGCAACATATTTCCTAAATTGTTTGTCAAATATTTTCTAACTTCAACTGAATTACTTTCAGAAAATTGTTAATGCTCTCACTTCAATTTGAACGATCAGCCATTCAAACTAAAATCCAAATATTGTTCGATATCATCTCAACACTAAAAGTACCTTTAGATACATCTCTGCTGCTAAAACTAGTTTAATAACCATTTCCCTTCTTTTGGTTAGACGAAATTTGACAGTTATTTCTGATTGCTTTTTCGGTGAGTGGTGAGATACTGATCCTATAACTTGATAGCAGCTGCAGCAGCAAGGAGATAAATGGGATGACAGCATTCGAACAACGGAGCAACATAATTCCCATCTAAAGTTCAAGCAAGAGTCTGTTATAAGAAGAGAGCGAGCATTGTCCTATTCTCATCGGGTAACCACCATTTATCTCTAATTCATCAAGCATATCAGTACTTCCACATATAATAGTGTCAATCATACTACTTTTAACGGACTTCTTTCACCGCTACTACTCAGAACGAAAGAGTAGTATAATTTTCTTACTTTCAGAAAATTGTTAATGCTCTCACTAGTGTGGAACAAGTATAACTAAACAAGTTCATTTAGTTAAAAGGGTCTTCAGGTCAATGTTGCAGTTCAGGTGTTAAAGTATTCTGTATTTATTTTAGCTAACAAATAATACATTTTTAAGTAGTAGTTATAACTGCTCATTGGATAAGAATTTGTTTATGGCTAATCTTTGTAATAGAAATTTCCTTTTCTCCACATAGATGTTTGAAGTATCAATGAAATCCTGCTAATTTCAATTGTAATTCAAAATGCAGTTATGTGGTTCTGATACAAAATATCTTGAAAACTGCAAAATTGAATTCTATGAAGATTTCACCATGGATGATGTTGGCCTCACTTTTGAGAACTATGAAGAACTGTTTGATGGAGCACATGATCAATAAGGGCAGCTTTTTGATGATGCTGGAATTGATAGCTTCTTTGACATGAAGGAAATTTCTGGTAACAATTCAAATTGCCAGGGGGAGGGGGGTCTTGGAGAGGTATAACATATTAAAATCCTTATATATATATATATATAGAGAGAGAGAGAGAGAGAGAGAGAGAGAGAGAAATCTTCGGTTGCACACTACTTTGGTGAGCACTCCGTGAGCACTCACGAACTAGAGACCCTATGAAAAATCCGAACCGCTCATATTGTTCTATATGCCTTAGATAGCCTAACAATAAAAAATCAAGTAATTTGAAGTTCATTTGCCAATGATTTACATCATCACAAAATTGTATGGCTGAAAATTCTAACAGCTTGATGGATGGGCAAATGAACTTCAAATTACTTGATTTTTTATTGTTAGGCTATCTAAGGCATATAGAACAATATGAGCAGTTCGGATTTTTCATAGGGTCTCTAGTTCGTGAGTGCTCACGGAGTGCTCACCAAAAGTAGTGTGCAACCGAAGGGGACTCTATAGAGAGAAATATATATATATAATATCTTTGCTTCATGAGTGTACTTTTCTGCATGACTTGGCGTGTCAACATGTAGTCCAGATGAATATCAACTTTGTGCAATCCTGGCCTTCTTTCTGTAGTATTATTGTGTGTGGTCTGTCTTTAGCTAGGTTTCTTTCTTCAGAAGTCACGACTGTTCCATAGTATGCAAGAGAAGAACAGCAAGCTCAGATCATTATACATTGTACTGCTTTAATTCTGTCATGCAATCTAAAGGCTATGAAATAGTGGAAATGGAAATATTGATAATTCATGATTTTGCAGCAATGAGAGTAAACAAAGTGCACTTTGGGTTTCTATTTTCTTTTGTTTGTTTGAGTTTTTTACTTCACAGTAGTTCAATTTTATAACCACTTTTAGAACAAAATTTGTATTCACATATTTTCATGTAGTTTGGAAAATATGCAACGATATCAAAACAAGTTTTTATCCCAAAATATGGGATCAGCTACATAATATTTTTTCTCCAGTTTACTTTGTCAGGTTAACATCCAACATATATTCTTGTTAATCTGTTCACTGCAAGTATTTAAAGCTTATCTCTATCAATTTTTGCTACTACATGCATTATACATATTATATACTACTACATGCATGCTTATAGTAATTAGGGGACATTTGCTTTAATCTAATACCATCAACATCCTTTACAGTCATCTCATGTTGTTTCATACTGTAGGAAGATTGTCTCCATAAACCACAACTTATTTTCCTATTTTGGTGGATTTTCTGTTATGTACAGGATTGACAAACATTTTGTTGAGTACATGCTCTTATACGTTTTTTCCAAAAATGTTTGCAGGGGCTCAAGTCGCCATTCCTCCATTACTGCAGTTCTTCCGAAGTACTGTCTTTTTCAATAACGCCACACCGTCCTGGTGAAAAAGGTTAAGAGTTAGATTTAAACCAATGCAAAATAGACAGGTAAGTGCATAGTGTATTCAATTTTATAAGAGTTGTATATATTTGAAATAAATTTTCATTCACCTCTTTTATTCTGTTGATTTTTATTTTGTGATTAGATATGAAAATCAATATCCATAATTCAGTGATATACATGTCTTAAGTACTAGTTAAGAAAAATAAACAGCAAAAACTTAATATTTGATATCTGAATTCGTATCCGTTATCCGGTAGACCGTATCTGATTCGCATCCGTATCCAAAAATTGCGGATACGGATATGATTTTTATTTTCCGAGTCATATCCGTATCCGTATCCGAATCCGTTTTTGGATTGCGGATACGGATATTGGTATAGCCAATATCCAATCCGTATCCCATCCGAAAGCATCCCTAAGAAGGCCTTAGTGTCATTTGTAAATTTGTAAATCTACCAACGTGTGCAACACGTGCATAACTATTATAAAGGATGTCCTAGGTTCAAATTCAGACTACGTTTAAATTTTTATTTAAAAAAATTATATTTGTTAAAACGTACATCGCACGTGTAAACTACTAGTTAATAATTAATTGTGTTACAAAAAAACTATAGAATTGGGGTAAAAAATTAAAACTTCTAAACTTTTGGGGTTTAAAAAAATAGAAAATAGAATAATGTGGGATGAACAGTTGGTGTGCTACTATTCATTTCACTCCGTCCACTCCATTTTGAAGTTTGGAGATGCTCTTAGCTCTTCGGAAATAAATATGTATTCAACACACACACACACACACACACACACACACACACACACACACACATATATATATATATACACACACACACACACACATATATATATATACACACACACACACACATATATATATATACACACACACACACACACACACACACACACACACATATATATATATATATATATATCTTAAGTAAATAGGCCTCCCGCTCTCTCCTTACTCCATTTTAAAATAGAGAAAGGAGAGCAAAAATAGTAGTTAACACATGCAATCCACATCAAATACCAAAACAGAATTAATTTAAAAAACACAAATAACAAACTTTTTTCTACCAAATCTCTCCCAAACCCACAAACCCTAACCTGTGCATAAAAAACTAGAAATAGCTGCCTCCGCCTTCCGATCCGCTCTCCGGTCATCCTCCCTCCGCTCCGCTGCCGCCAAAATCGCCTCCAAGCCCCCCACCGTCCCCTCCCGCTCCTTCTCCCTCCCTAAACCCATCGCCTCTCCTCGCATCCTCAGGTTCGTTAAACCCAATCTAGGGTTTCTTGATTTTAACCGAATCTAGGGTTTCTTGAATGTTTTTTTATTTGTTTAATTTTTAGGTCTCCAATTGAACTAAGCTTCTGCGTCGAATCACTGCAGCCGAGGCACAGCATGACCACGTCGGCACTGATGACCTCCATGTTCGCCGTCAGCCGAATGTAATTATTTCATGTGGTGCTTTGAGATTTGGTCAAATGCTTTCGCTGTTTGAGATGTGTGTGCTGTGAACTGAATTTGATTTGGTTATGGTTGTTGGTTGATGGAACGTGTTGGTCTGTGTGTTTTAGAGTATAGTAATTGTTTATTTGATGATTATTAGGTGGAATGAATTTTGTTTAGGAAATTGGATTGCTTTGGATTTGGATAAATGCTGTAGCGATGATTGAAAATGTTGTTCTTTAGTGTTTTAAGAGTATGATGAGAAGATGACTGTTGGGTTATTCTTAGATTTTTGAAGTTGTGACGAAGGGCAATGTGAAAGGATACACTTTTGAGCTTGGTTATTATACTATATATTAAGCAAATAGGCCTACCCCCTCTCTCCTTTCTCTATTTTGAAATAGAGAAAGGTTAGCCAGAGTAGGGACTAACCCGTGCTAACCCCGTATTTTCAATATACAGTAAAAAAAACCCTCATCTTCTATCTTCTCATTCCACTTTCAAAATCCCTCATCTTCTCATCCGGCCGACACCTTCTCCACTGACACTGCCACCGCCATCGCTGCTACCTCCTACACCACCCACGCCAAAGCTCTATCCCCCATCTCAATTAAACCCAATAAAAACAACCCAAACCATACTATCCCGCCCTCCAGGGAAAACAGAAAAAAGGAGATTTTCAGAGAGAGTGACAGCAGGCACCTCAAGCCCTTCTCGGTCTCCTCGATCCGTGTTCCGCCTCGACGCCGGCCATCCTTGCTTCATCGGTATTCGAACACCTCCTTTTTACCGTTCTTTAAAATCTGATTGCTCTTTTATGGATGTTTAAAATGTGATTGCTCTTTTATGGATGCTAATCGATGTATGTGCAATGATTTTTTCTCATAGTAATTGTTATGTGATGCGGAAATTAAATTTTTGATGGCTAAAGATTTGATTTGATTCTGTCACTGCTCACCGTCATCGCCATTTCGCCGACAACAGCCATTACCTTTCCACACAAGGAAAAAAGTTAGAGAGTTTTTTATTTGTTGGGTTTGTGTGAAACTGTTTGTTTTTGGTTTGGGTAGTTAGGGGAGAATATAGGATGTATATTTTGGGGAAATGGTATATATATAGAGAGAGAGATTATATGAGTGATGTAGGTTTTTTTGTTAAGGTCTACTTCCCAGTTTAAAATTAGGCATATTGTACATATATTTTTGATGATTGGGTGTAATTTATTTATTTATTTATTAGAGATACATACTAGGAAAAGTAATTATATTATACTATAACCTTAAGAAAGGGGAGAGAGGCAGCGGCGTGAGAATGGAGGGCGGCGAAGATTGGAGAGGGAGGCGGGGGCGCGGCGATGGGAGGCCGCAGCGATGGGAGGAGGGTGGCGCGAGAATGGCAGCGCGGCGAGGGAAGGCGGAGGATGTTCGGCGAGGGAAGGCGGCGGGCCGGCGGCTGTTACGGTTAATGGAGAAGTTTTGATATGTGGGAAGGGGAAAAAAAGAGAAACGTAAAAAAAGGAAAAAAAAAGCTAGCGAGAAGTTGCTTTGGAGGGCTTCTATCAAAGCTCCTTTTCTTCACTAAAATTAAGCTACTTCTTCTTCTGTAGAACTTTTCATGGGTATCTTTTTGTCCCAGTTTCTCCTTTTAAAGGAGAATAGAAGCTAATTTTAAGTTAGGCCAAACACACTAAGTATTTTTTGAAAAACGTCTTTCTTGGCATCTCTAAATTTAGGGACCTAGGGTTTAAATTTTGGAATTAGATTTTGTAGATGGTTTACTTTTAATCCCTCTTCTCCCACTCTACAATTATTCATATCTATAAATTTGGATATGAATAATTGTAGAGTTTCATTGTTACTATTATTAAGTTATAAGATTTAACAAAATGTTCTTACATTCAGATTTTTTAGGTTGCAAGTTCGAGCTGTGAATTTCCTTCGGTTGCCCGATTTATTCATTCCTTATAGTTGTAAATTCTCTTGCTATCTTCTTCATGATCATTGTCACGTTTGTGTTGTAACTATTTTGATTTTAGTCATCAAATTATTCTCTTTTTAAACTTCTATTCTATAATCTGAAAACTTTGTTTTTTAGGTGTTAAGAAATATATTTTAATGGTTTGTGGTTGATTGAGATGATGCACCAAGTCCAAATTCGACGATTACTTTAAAATTTAAGTTTTAACTTGCTGGAAGCAGGTTTCTTATGCAGTGTTTTTGTAGTCTATCATGTTTGTTAGGTTTACCGTACAGTAAACCGAACACTCTTTTCTTGAGAGATCGCTCTCACAACTTCACAATAACGTACTTCAAATTTCTCTATTTGATGAGGCAGAGGCTATAAATTTTGGGGTTGTGTTTCATTTGTTTAGATAAGTTGGAAGTTTCTTCCCTTAAATTACAATTAAAGAGTAAAGGGATGCTTGCTATAAACAATAGTTGGTTAGAAAATTAATTTTGCATTTTAACTGTTTGGATTTGACTCTTTTATCAACATGGACAATTTATTTAAGCCATTCGTTGGATATATAATTGAAATTTAAGTATTTGGTCATTTTGAAGATTATTGTGATTGAGTTCGGAGATGCCTTATTGTCATCAAATGCTTCAATTTGAAGATTGTATTTTCTGCAAGATCTTAATTACATAATTGTTGAATGTTGATATACTGAATTATAATTATACAGAGAAAAAGTTATATGTATGGGTAGGTTTTGCCGAATATTTTATTGAGTGTTATTGACGTTTTAATATATTTTTAATAAAGTATGTGCAATTTGCCATGTAAGACTAGTTTCAGTGAGAGAGAAGTAATGGCAGATCCAAGTTCTCCCTGATATTTAATATTTATTATGTTTAGTTATATTCTTTTTTCCTCCTTTCTCGCTTAATTATATTTACTTCCTACATCTTCATAATTATGGCATACTCTACTTGGGGTTCTTGTAGTGATAAGAACTATAACGTAAGAACAATGATTATGCAAGAAATGATTGTAATACAACTATACAAAATACAACTATACAAGCTGAAGTGGTACAATATCAGCCATCGAACAATGATTATGCAAGAAATGATTGTAATACAACTATACAAAATACAACTATACAAGCTGATGTGGTACAATATCAGCCATCCTTTCTTTTTTTATGAATCGGATAGAGCCAAAAGGTTCCAGCCATCAAAAATATATTAATCAATAAAACAGTAATAATACATACAAGCATTAGTGGATCAGCCATCCTTTCTATTTGGATATCAATGCAATATACTATGCCATATTGTACAATAAGCTCTATTTTGTGCTGGTAAGTGGTAACGCAACATTTTGAACAAATGTACATCCATAACCTTTATTTTATTTTATTATGCAAATCTACATGTGCCAGATAGGTTAAATAATATTTCTTTTTTCTTTTTTCTTTTCTTTTGTGAAATAAGGCCGTAGTCACACACACTTACTTTATCCTAAATCTCTAATATTATAACGGGAGAAGATCTTAGTGTCATTTGTAAATTTGTAAATCTACCAACACGTGCAACACACGTGCATAACTATTATAAATGAGGTCTTAGGTTCAAACCGACACTACATCTAAATTTACTTTAAAAAACTATATTTATTAAGACATGCATTCCACGTGTAAATTACTAGTATATATTAATTGGAGATTTTTTTGGAACAAGTGGTATTTGACCTCCTCATTTCTTACTCACTAGGGACTCTTGATCTCTTTACTCACTAGGGACTCTAACTCACTAGGTCAGAGACTTACTTGCGGATCATAGTTAGGGGTGGACAACTATTATCCGAACCGACCAATCCGAACCAGTCCAATCCGAACCGACCGGTTTTTAACCGAACCAATTGGGGGTTTGGATTGGATCAGTTCTTGATCTTCAATAATCAATTGGACCGGTTCGGTTGTTGGATGAGGCTTTCAAATAACCGATGAAACCGAACCGACCATACCTTTATGCATAAGTCCATAAAAAATATAGTTCTCCTTTAATTTCTTGAATATACAAATAGTCATTTCTCATTTTCCTTGAGATACAAACAGTCTTTTAATTTCTTTAATACAAACCGAGCAGTTGTTCTACTTATGTTTTGATTCTCCATAATCCTATGTGTTATGTTGTTGAGAAATGCTTGATTTACAGTGTGACCCAACTTAATAGAATCATAAAGTTGATGTAACATTTAGTAGTTACTTTAATCAAGTCAAGTAGAAATTATTTTCTAAATCTTTTTTTATTGCACCTGAAATTCAATTAGCTATGGTTATTGATATTTCTTTTATGATAATAAACTAAGATTACAGAAGTATGCAAGTGAAAAAGTAGTTTATCTCACTCATTTAAACGTCATCATCTCAAACAATTAGTGCAAAATTCATTAACAACTTGTGGTTTTATAAATCTTCATTTTAAATTCATTTCTGAATACTAAATAGCAGGTTGTTTCTTAAGTTTAATTGAAGTTGATCTTTTAAATTTCAACAAAATTATGAATGATGTTGAAGGTGAAAAGTAGCACGCCAAACCGACCATCCAATCCAATCCAAACCGAGCTTAATCGGCTTGGATGCAAACCGATCCAATTAAGGTTCGGATTGGTTGCGGATGAGAAAATTAAAAAACCAATATTCTTTGGATCGGTGGTGGATGGTCTATATTAATTCGGATACCGCCTGATGCCCACCCCTAGACCATACTGACATCTCTAATATTATAATGGAAGAAGAGAAGTTGTCATATGTAAATCTATCAATGTGTGTAACACACGTGCATAACTATTATAAATTAGGTCTTAAGTTCAAGTCTAGACTACGTCTAAATTTTTATTTAAAAAAACGATATTTATTAAGACGTGCATCGCACGTGTAAATTATTAGTTTGCAATAATACGACAGTCATTCAAAAAAATGAACCAAAAAAATGAAAGAAAAAAAAACTGCAGTATTCCCTTAAAAAAACAAGAAAAAAAAACTAAAAAAAACTACCTGGGGTATATTTCAAATGGTCCAAAGATGGGGTCGAAAATGTAAAAACCCTAAGCCCCTTATAGGGATGGCAACCGGGCCGGGTGACCCGCGACCCGCCCACATGAACCCGGCCTGCAACTATGCCGTTCGGGTCCGGGTCGAACCCGTGGGTCGACCCGGATCGTAAAATTCGCGAACCCAACCGGCTCGACCTGTTGGCCAATTCAAATCCGCCAGCCAACCCGCGGATCAACCCGCGGGTTTGGACCCGAACGGGTCGAACGGTCAGAAACATACCGTTGGGGCTGTTATTTTTATTTTTATTTTTATTTCCTCCCTATAAATACCCCCTTAATTCAATCTAAAAATTTCCACACCTCACTATCTTACTCTCTCTATTACTACTACTCAATTCAATCTCAATTCAATCAAGTGTTTTCAACGAAGAAGTGAAAATTTTCGATCATATCGAATTGTGTTGATTCAACTTTCGACTACGTCTACTCCTCCAACAAATAAGCTCTTTTTTTCATTCAAGTTTCAACGACTACCGAATTACCGACTACTCTCTATTTTTATTTTCTCTCTCATTTGTATATTTGATTATCCGCGAAGTACAGTATCAAAATTTCACAACCCTCCTATTGTCTTAAATTTTGTTGTAGTTCTAATTTTTTGTATCATATTTGTTTGTTGGTTTTTCGTTTTTCTCTCTCTTAACCCTTCTGTTATTTTTTAGATTTCATTTTTGACATATATATACCTGCTAGATTGTTTTCTATTATTTCACATACACTAGTAAAATACTAGATTTTTTTTTTCCGCATACACTTTTACCATGTCTAGATTACGAGGTAGCGGTCGTAGCCAAAGTAGACAAGATTCCACCGGTACTTCACGTTGGTCTCCAATATTCCCACAAATTGAACCCGAATTTACATGTAATTTTATGGTAAGAACTCACGATAACACTACACACGAAATAGAAGAAGAAATGCATAATGTTGACACACAAACACAACAAAACCGAACCCACTAGTAGTAGAAAACTAGGAGAGAAACAAGTGATTGGCACATATTTTATGACTATATCCCCGATGAGAATAATCTGGGTGTAGGACATAAGATTTGTAAATTTTGTGACAAGAGTTATAAATGGAAGAAGGGTGAACATGTACAATTAAACGATACATTTTAAGTGTACACAAAGAATTAGTATAAGACCAACAAGGCTAACAAAAAATCAAGCATAGAACCGGACAAATAGATAGCCAGTCCTATGATCCTGAACTTGTTCGTCAAAAAATGATCCGACTAGTTATTGAGGATGAGCTACATTTTTCCTATTCCGAGAGTAGGAATGTAGTCTTTCAACCAAACTGCACTAAATCCACATTTTAGAAGAATTCCTAAAAACACACTAAAGTCCAATTGTTTTAAACTTTACAACGAAATGAGAAACGCTTTAATTGCACTATTGTATTTTTTAACTTGTAGAGTATCATTAGCTTCTGATTGTTAGAAAGGTTGTAACGATATTTCGATGGTGGGCTTAACTTGTCATTTGCTATATAGTGATTGGATGATTCAAAAGAGAATCATCTCACTTGCGGCTTTGCCGTATCCCCATAGTGGACAAGTTATTGCAACACGTATTTGAGAAGTTTTTGATTTATATTATAATCGTGATAAAAATTTTACTATTAGTTTTGATAATGCATCTAACAACAATGCTACGATTAATACATTAGAAACACAATTAATTCCTCCATGTAAGAACAATTTTCATGTTAGATGTGCGTGTCATATTTTAAATTTATGTGTACACAATGCATTTGAAAGTAGCCGATTCATATATAATTGCCATTAGAAATTGTGTACATTTTATTGCTTTGAGTGGTTTTATCCTTCAAGAATTTAAAGTATGGTGTAAATCCAGGGGAATAAATTTTAGAAAAATTCTTAATGATGTTAAACACAACTCTACTTTCGATGTACTAAATGTTGTTACTCAATATAAAGATATTATAAACGATTTTTGTCTTGCAAAAAATATGGAAATTTTTTAATGACTACCCAATTATGATATTCTGTCGAATCTTTTTTGCTTCTCTCCAATGGAAGTTTCATTTTCCCAGAATATTACGATTTTTGGAACCTTTTAAAACTGCAACTTTGAAGTTTTCTACCCCTTGTGATTTTACTTCTAGTAGTTTTTTTATTTCAATTATTACTATGATGCAAATTTTTCGAGAAATGATTTTGGACGAATACATTGGCCATATTGTTGTTCCCGTTTATACAAAATTTTTGAAGTATTTTAATCTCCCTCCTATGTTGTATTGTATTGCTACTGTTATGAATCCTCGTATTAAATTAGCGGGTATTAGGAGTTTGATTGAAATATATTTTACTTGGAGATGAATCTGAAATTGATTCCGATAAATTTTTAGCTAGCTTTGAATCGACATCGAATAACTTGTATGATTATTATGATAGAACTTTTGCATCTAGTAGTACAACTAGCATAGTTACTTCTTCTTCTTCTACTTCTAGAGGTAAGGGTAAGTGTAACACCCCACATTTTTATTTTTATTAAAAATGCACTCTTTGATTTTTTGCATGCATGATGCACGTGCCAATTTTATTCTCATTTTTTAAACTTTCATTATCTATTTTTAGCATGCATAATTTTATTTAGCCTTTTTAGTTAATCCATGGACCTAAAGATTTAATTCTAGCACATTAGGAGAAGAGCCCACTAGGATAATTAAATTAGTTAATTAGAAGAGAGCCCATGAATCAAGCCCATTAGTAAAATCACAATTTAAGTTGAGTTTGGACTAACACATGCCAAGTTACAATTTTTAGTACACATTTAGGACTATAAAAAATGTATTTAATTTGTATGTGCATATGTGCATGTGCACACACAATGTTGTCCGGATTACACCTAGGGTGAGGCTTGTAGCTAAGTGGAAAAGGAAAAAGTTTGGAATTTTGGGAGTTGAGATTGTGAAAGGTTGGGAGCATGAAGAGTTGGAAGTTTTAGGAGTTAAGAAAATGAAGGGTTGGAAGAAATAAAAGAGAGAGTTATTAGGTTGAGAATTTTGCACTTTAGACCATACCAATATCCTATAAATAGAACCCCCATTTCTCCTTCTCTTTTGCACCAAAACAATATCAAAATAAGTGAAAGAAAAAAAGAGAGAGAAGAGTGTTCTCATTTGGAGGAGTTCTTACTTGGAGAAGTCTTGCTAGGAGGAGAAGGTCTTGCTAGGAGTTGCTTTGGAGCTAGAAGTGGTGTTACATCTTTCTTTTCATTGTTCATTCTTCAATTAAGGTGGGTGTTCCCATGCTTTCTAATTTAGAACTATGCATGCTGGTGATAATAAATTAGTATTATATTTTATGATGAAGTAGAACAAATCTATACATTAGTTGTAATGAAAGAGGCTATGTTTAGTAAATAGATCAACATTATGTTAGTGGGTGGTTTCATACTTTCTAGTTGTAGAATATGCATGCTATAAAATATAAATGAGTAATATAAGTTATTGTTGATGGGAAAAATATAGATAGAAATTCATGCTAGTGTATCATGTTATGAATGAGGATGACTTTGTTATGATTGTAGATACCATGCTAATTAAAAAGAAGAGTTCAACCAAAGAATTAATCATATGAATCATGTTAGAATGTTTGCAAATTTATGTTTGTCGAACGTGTGATATATAAGAGAAATTTGTTAAAGAATGTTATATTTTCGACATATGCTTAGAGGCATGATGATTAAGAAAGAAAAAGAAAAGAGAAAAATAATTTTTGTTATTGCCATGAAACATGTCGACATATGTTAAAAATACAAATTTTTTTGCATGAAAGAATTCCCTTGAGATATCCATGGTTGATTTAGAGACATATTTAGTTTTTAGCACAAAATTTTAATTAGTATGATGATGGATCTAAACTAGTTTTAATAAACATGATTCTAAAAAATTTTTGAGTTTTGAGAAGAAATGCAAATTTTGTAAAGAAAGGAAAAATCTATTTGAAAATGAAGATTTATTCTAAAAATAAGTTTGAACTTGTTGATTATTGTTTTTAAGATTTCATCTCAGTCCAAAAGAGAAGTTTATTTCAATATCTTAAAGGATTGGATTATCGGGTAAATGAGTTTTTGTTGGAAAGAACCAAATTCAGAATAGTATAAACAAAAGTATATTAATATAACTCTTAAATAGAAAATAGAGTTGGAGTTACTGGTTAGCCAGTGCACTAAAGAATACAACTTGTAAGAGGTCTTCGGTTCGAAACTTGATGGTCACATTTATTTTTATTAAAAACCTGAATCTGTTACCTGAATACAAGTAGTTTTCCATTGCTATTTAGACACGAAGTCCAACTGGACTTCATGGCTAGCGGGTTTGGGCTTGGGCTCTTTGCTTTGTCTTGGTGCTGGGTTCAAAACCCGAGACCCTTCTTTTTATATTTTGTGTTGGGTTTTTAGTATACTATGCTATGGAAGTATACTATGCTACTTTTCCATATGAATAAAATCCTATTCATATGGAAAAAATAAAATGGACTAGTTATAAAATTTCTTGCATATTTTGGAAAAAGTAAAAATGGGATTTGAAATGGTAAATGAGTTTTTTACTCCAAAAATTATTATTTGGGTAAAAGATCTGTACTTTGAAAAGAAGGAAAAATACGTAACAAGTTATGAAATCCTCTTGTGTAAATAAACACTTATGTTGAGAATATGAATTTAGATGTGAATTGCTTAAATTGCTAATAGAATTTATGATGAATAATCTTTTGTCCAAGAAAGGAATTATTTGTTATATGTTTGAATTTAAAATGCATGAATAAGTTCTAAGATGAAACATGGATTTTTATTTAAGAATAAGTTGGAGATATGGACATATCGAGTTAATACATGAAGGGTGTGAATACCCATGATTTCTTGTACATGAAAAATTGTGGTTTAGAGTTAGTAAGGCCTCGGGTAGCAACACTATCTGAAATAAGAGATTTGAGATATAATTTTGAGTTATGGCCATGGACCTATCTCGTATTTTTGTAATTAAGTCCGGTAGGAGGTAAAACTAATTCTAGGTGTGGAAAATTATTCATGTCTTGAACTTAAGAACATAGGCAAATAAGTGAAGATGTGGTAAATCTTGGGCAAACATGAGTGGAGCTCTCTATATAGTCGGGCGGTGGTCTTGCTACGGCGGTTCACCGGGACTATAGACCCAGTCGGGCGGGGGTCTTGCTGCGGCGATTCTCCGGGACTGTGGTTGTCTCGTGGCAGGCGGGCTTTTATTTTAAATCCGGGACTATGCGTAGTCGGATGGATAGCTTGCCGTCTCCAAAGTATATACGTATACCGGGGCTAAAGGGGCACTTGCGGGAAGTTCGCACGACGAGGAGTCTGTGTAACAGTCGGACGGGGGTCTTGCTGCGGCGGTTCTCCGGGAATGGGATCCATACTCGTGAAACGTCTCAACCTTGTTTTACTACTGGGTAGTTGTCATTGGCGAGAGATCGAACCCTTTATTGTGGAGTACGTAGGTGCTTGCCCTCGAAACTATGTAGTATGGGATGCATAGAATCCGAACAAGTATGCATTAGTGTCATCTTAGAATAAAATATGTGCATTAGGCATTAAGGCATTATACACTTACATGTTTAGAATAATCACTTTTGACACTTTATTGTTCATTCAATTTATTGTGATTTGATAAAATTTTGAGATCGTTATATGACGACATAGAGAGGATGGCTAAGTATAACATTTTCGTAAGTTGTAAGTGACTGACGTGCCCACAGCTTAATAGATCTGTACTTTGAAAAGAAGGAAAAATACGTAACAAGTTATGAAATCCTCTGGTGTAAATAAACACTTATGTTGAGAATATGAATTTAGATGTGAATTGCTTAAATTGCTAATAGAATTTATGATGAATAATCTTTTGTCCAAGAAAGGAATTATTTGTTATATGTTTGAATTTAAAATGCATGAATAAGTTCTAAGATGAAACATGGATTTTTATTTAAGAATAAGTTGGAGATATGGACATATTGAGTTAATACATGAAGGGTGTGAATACCCATGATTTCTTGTACATGAAAAATTGTGGTTTAGAGTTAGTACGGCCTCGGGTACCGACACTATCTGAAATAAGAGATTTGAGATATAATTTTGAGTTATGGCCATGGACCTATCTCGTGTTTTTGTAACTAAGTCCGGTAGGAGGTAAAACTAATTCTAAGTGTGGAAAATTATTCATGTCTTGAACTTAAGAACATAGGCAAATAAGTGAAGATGTGGTAAATCTTGGGCAAACGTGAGTGGAGCTCTCTATATAGTCGGGCGGTGGTCTTGCTGCGGCGGTTCACCGGGACTATAGACCCAGCCGGGCGGGGGTCTTGCTGCGGCGATTCACCGGGACTGTGGTTGTCTCGTGGCAGGTGGGCTTTTATTTTAAATTCGGGACTATGCGTAGTCGGACGGATAGCTTGCCGTCTCCAAAGTATATACGTATACCGGGGCTAAAGGGGCACTTGTGGGAAGTTCGCACGACGAGGAGTCTGTGTAACAGTCGGACGAGGGTCTTGCTGCGGCGGTTCTCCGGGACTGGGATCCATACTCATGAAACGTCTCAACCTTGTTTTACTACTGGGTAGTTGTCATTGGCGAGAAATCGAACCCTTTATTGTGGAGTACGTAGGTGCTTGCCCTCGAAACTATGTAGTATGGGATGCATAGAATCCGAACAAGTATGCATTAGTGTCATCATAGAATAAAATGTATGCATTAGGCATTAAGGCATCGTATACACTTACATGTTTAGAATAATCACTTTTGACACTTTATTGTTCATTCAATTTATTGTGATTTGATAAAATTTTGAGATCGTTATATGACGACATAGAGAGGATGGCTAAGTATAACATTTTTGTAAGTTGTAAGTGACTGACGTGCCCACAGCTTAATATGCAGGTAATGGACTTGTTATGAAGAAATAAAGATGTTATGATGCAGTTGATGACTTACATTGATAAAGTTGTATAAGTTGTAATTTATTTTCAATGTTGTATTCTTTTATTCTTCCGCTGTGTAAACAAAATGTAAAGACTCTGATGTATGTTGAAAAAGTTTTAATTTCCTTATAAAATTGTACGAAGTGAAGTGTTAAAATCCTGTGAAATCTCGAATTCGGTCTTATTTGGAATTCGGGGCGTTACAGTAAGAGTACATTAGAAGATGCCACTTTTAATTTACTTGCTCGTATTCAATCAAAAACGCCTACGAAAAATGCACCTAATGAATTAAATTGGTATAATCAACAAGATAGTGAGAGTTCTAGTACTAGGATTGAAGTGCTACAATGGTGGGAAGAACATGAAAATCTTTTTCCTATTCTTTCACATATGACAAGAGATCTACTAACTCTTGTCTCTACAGTTGCTTCCGAAAAGTACTTTTTCCACAAGTGGCAGAGTTCTAACATATTACATGAATTGTTCGTTGGAGATGCTTGTGTGCACTGAAGATTGGACGAAGGCTGAAGACAGGAATCAAGGAAAAACAACATCTACATCAACAAGTGGAAGCAACTCCCCTGAAGTCCAACAATAAGATTAGGAAATTTAGGGCGATGAGATCCTAGGTTTAGGTTAAGTAGAGGTGCACGACAGTAGTCCAATGTCCTATCTTCATTCTAACTCTAGGCTATCTCGAACTCTAGATTAACATGTAATTGAAGGAACTTGTATATTTTTTTAATAGTATTTGTATGTAAAAAAATTTGTAAAAATTTCATAGAAGTTGAAATGAATAAATATATACAATTTTGTTTAATTTTAAATCTCTTATACTTGTTGTACAATTTTTTTTTTAAGGTTAAAAGTGAGGGAAAAAAACTTGTATTTGTAATTTGTATGTAAAAACTTGTAAAAAAATCATACTAGTTGAAATGAATAATCAATAATATATGCATTTTTTCACTTTTATATAGTTATACTTGTATTTTTTTTTTAAGTGAGGTTGAAAAAAAAATCAAACGGGCCAACCCGTGACCTGGCCCAACCCGAAACGGGTTCGACCCTAATGGGTCCGCGGGTCAACCGGGTCGAAATTTCCAATTTCGAACCCGGCCCGGCCCGAACCTGCCCAAGTAAGGCTTCAACCCGCGCGGGTCCGACCTGACCCGGCCTGGTCGACCCGAATGCCAACCCTAGACCCTTACGACTTTTTTTACCATACTAAGCCACTTTTTGAAACTATTTGCAAAATAGGACACTTCACAAATAATTTTCATTAATGTGCTAGTTGTTATTACGTCAGCAGCAGCCGCTAATTCCATCAATGTCCTCTGCCTTTCTAAGGTCGCTAATGGTAATAGCCGCAAATTTTTTTTTTTTTTTTTTGATTGCTGATTTTTCCATGAGTGGCTATAATACATATGAAGTCACTAATAGGAATAATGACCTTGTTTCAATTATATTGAAACCCTTGGTCATTCCAGAGAGTTAGCTGTTAAAATAAAATAAAATTATACTAAGCACGCTGTTCCCAATAGCGGCCTTAGTATAAATTTTATTATACTAAGGCCGCTACTAGGAACAACGAGCTTAGTATATTTTTTTCCCTCCATCTCAGGAGTGATCAAGTGTCTCAATATAATGAGACAAGGTCGTCATTCATATCAGTGACTTCATATATATTGTAGCTGCTAATGAGAATAGCAACAACTAAAAAAATATCAAATTTTTTAAAGAAGTGGCCGCTATTCATATTAATGATCTTAGAAAGACAGAGATCGCTGATAAGAATTGCAGCCGTTGATTAAGTGACAACTAAGAGCATCTCCAAGGGCTCTGTATAATAGCCAGGCATCGAAAAAAATAGCTAATCACCTTCAATTTGGCGATCCAACGGCTAGCCAATTGGCTAGGCATTTTGCCGAACGTGAACAGTACTAGGTAAAATAGAGAGGGAGAAGGGGTCTCGGCAAAATTAAAAAAATGGGGAAAAATAACCCAACGGCTAGAATCTCAACGGATCTATTTTGCAATTATAAAGACAACAAATTTAAGACTACCATAACTTCAAATTGTTCTATGGATTTCTTCAAAAACAAATTTCTTTAATATCTGCAAAAGGAAAAAAATATGAATTGCGGAGCTGCGCTAGAATCTTGAAGAACCCATCTCCGGCGTGTGTACCTCCTGGCTTCCAGCTTTTCGTCCTGTTCATCTTCTTCTTCGTTGATTTTGTAGGGGGTTGATTTTGGCAGTGGGGAAATAGAGAGGAAGAAGGTGAGAATATTTTGAAGTTAGAAGTTTCTGATAGTGGGTTTTAATTAACGTGGGTTGGGTTGGGTTGGGTTTAAGTAATGTGGGTTTGGTTTAAGTAATGTGGTTTGGGTAGTTTATTATTCTTGGTTTGGGTAGTTTAATTTAATTGTGATTGAATTTGATTTTATTATTCTTGGTCATGTATGTGTAATAAGTTTTGTAGTTTATAACTATGCAATTAATTTATTTGTGCACTTTTATTTTTAAATCGTATGCTTATATTGTTTAATTAGTTAATTTAGATATTTTATATGTGAAGATGAGTACTCCAGAAAATAACTATTATACGGATCTTTTAAGTAAGTCAAACACTGATGATCAATTTTTAAGTGAGGATTATTATCAAAATGGTCAAATTCCATTGAACCATGTGTTATCATCTGAAGTCCCCAATAAAGTTGAAGTTCCAATGAGGACGCAATCACAACGAAAAAAAAATCACACCGGATGAGGATATTCTCCTCATATCTGGATGGTTAAACACAAGCTTGGATCCAACTGTAGGTACTGATAAAAAAACGGGTAGTTTTTGGAAAAGAATACATGACTATTTTGTAGAAAATCAAACAGTTTGTTATAACCGAACTTGAGGTTCTCTTATGAACCGTTGGTCTACTATTAACCAAGAAGTTGCTAGGTTTGTTGGGTTCTACTCAAATATTCAACAAAGACGTCAAAGTGGTGTCACCAAGATCGATAAGGTAATAAACTTGTTAACTTATAAAATTATGTTATGTTTTTTTTAATTAAAAAAAGGAAATTAAAAAGGTTCAATATGTTTTTGCAGATCAATCAAGCAAAGGCATTATACTCTAAAGAGACCAAAAGGATATTTATGTTTGAGCATTGTTGGGATGAATTGAAGGGCCATAGAAAAGGGCAAGCACGTGAATCAAATAAAAAATCAAAGACGCATAGCAACTCAAGTCCAGCTTCCTCTTCTCCATGTACCCAAGACTCAACAATACATGGAGAAGACAATGTCGGATCTGAGAGACCAATTGGTAGAAAGGCAGCAAAAGAACAAGAAAATAATAAAAAGGGCAAAGAAGATTTGAAGACATAGCATTTGCAGCGGTCTTCTAAAAATATAGGGAAGATTATGTCAAAATCGAAGGAGATAGAAAGGAATGGCGGGATGAATCACTGAAACTCCAAAAAAAAAAAGTTGATATTCAAGAAAATTAAGAGGATGATTGTATAATGAAAATGGACACTTCTGGAATGGACCCTAATCTAGCAATGTATTATGAAGCACGCAAAAAGGCAATTATTGTTCGCTGGAGCAATCAACCAATTTAGATTACTGTACTTTGAATTTTGTATTTTGTATTTGTGTCTTGTTTCATATTTTGTATTCTTAAATAGCACTTGCAATCTTATTGATATTACATGATCATAAATTGATATATTCATGATACTGATACAAAAGTCAAAAGTGCCAACAAACATAACACCAAGTACAATGAAAAACATAATACTAGCATGCAAAATATAAAATACCAACTTATGTTAAAATACAACATATAAGCATAAACACTTATTTAATCAACAACACCATCTCCAAGTCGCTTCCACAAATGCTCAATTAGATATGTTCGGAGCTTTGAATGAATCTCTTTATCTTGTATACGATGACGATTTTGAAAAAATTCTGCCATATTAGGATCATTATGGTTTCGTGATACGGTGGCAGTAAAAATTTCTTCACTTTTATCAAACTTGTCACCTTCTTCGGGATCCCCTTCATCTTCAATGATCATATTATGCATTATTATACAAGTTGTCATAATATATTTACGTGTTTCTTCGTCCAAAAAACGAGCTGGCCCACGCATGATTGCAAAGCGTGCCTGGAGAATCCCAAATGCTCGCTCTACATCTTTCCTTGCCGCCTCTTGTTTTTTAGCAAAATGTTTATTCTTAGGACCTCGTGGACATGGTATAGTTTTCACAAATGTTGCATATGTCGGGTATATACCATTAGCCAGATAATATCCCATATCATAGTTGTGTCCGTTTACAAAGTAGTTCACTGGAGGAGCATGTCCTTCAACAAGCTCGGCAAATAAAGGAGATCGACCTAACACATTGATATCATTGAGCGATCCTGATATTCCAAAAAATGCATGCCATATCCAACAATCTCGTGAAGCCACAACTTCTAGAATAAGTGTTGGTTCGTGGATGTGCCCACTATACATCCCATGCCACGAAGTTGGACAATTTTTCCATTTTCAATGCATACAATCGATACTCCCTAACATCCAAGGAAAACCACATTGTTCATTTTGCGCTACTAATCGAATGATGTCATTGCCATTTGGTGACCTCAAGTAATGGTCTCCAAACACTTCCACAACTGATTTTACAAACCTTTTTAGACTTTCTATGGTAGTGCTTTCACCGATGCGAACATAATCGTCTACGGAATCAGCCGAGGCTCCATAAGCAAGCATCCTCATTGCAGCTGTTACCTTTTGAAGGGGTGATAAACCAACGAGTCCAGTGGCATCGGTTCTTTGGACAAAGTAAGGATCATGGACTTCTACAACAGTTTGAATGCGGCAAAATGGATCATGAGACATGCGAAACCTCCTCCGAAATAACTTGGCCGGATAGGTAGGTTCTCCTGTAAAATAATCACGAAAAAGTCTATCATGCCTGCTCACTCTTTCACAATAAATTATATTATGGCCTACAATTGAACCGCCATGTTGTTTTGATCGTCTACGGCGAGCACGTTGCACGTCGTTTATGACAGCATTTGCCAACAACTCAAAGTCGTTGTGATTATCATCTTCCTCATGAATCATTTGAAAGAAGCTATTGTTAAACCCAGCCATATATATTTTTTGGAGAATGAAAGTTTAGAAAAATACTTGAGGATGAGTTTGAAATTAGACATAGAAATTACCTTGTATATATAGGGAAAAATAATATTAATAATAATAAGTGAATGACTAGAATGACATGACAATAATTATGCCTTGCAAGCAACAATAACTATACCTTACGAGGGTTGATAGTGCGTGCGAAGATGCCGGGAGTTAGGTTGTCTTGCATGTTTATGGAACTTGGGCCCAAAGATGGGGTCCCCCCGTGATGTGCGCTCACTTGTCTCAACTTCCGGGGTGCTTGTCTCAACTGTCGCAGAGCGACTATGTCGCGCCAGAGCTTCCTTCCGCGCCTGTTGTCGTGAACACCATGGATTTGGGGTTCAAATGTGTGAGCTCGGTGTTTTGATTTGGGGCCCGTGGGGCCAGGCCGGTAGTGGGTTGGTGTTGGGGGTGAAGGGGTGTGGGGTTTCGGTATGGTTGGTCTGGAGTGTTCTACGATGTCGCCGGTGCAATCTTCACAACGCCTACGTTCAAGCTATTGAGCTTCCTCCAGTTTAGGCCACTGGCTCGTGACAACATCGCCTCTTCCCTCGGATTGGGAGTTTGAATCGAGATAAGTTTGTATGGTGAGAAATCGCCGGAGAGAGCTTGTGTGTGAGAGAGGTGAATGTATCCTCTCCACGACTCTCTCCTAGAGCGTGGTGTTTGGTGGGGTGAGCGAGATAGTTGTTTGGTGAGAAATCGCCTGAGAAAGCGCAATCGTGTGAGAGGTGAATGTATCCTCTTCACGGCTATCTCTTTGGTAGCGGCTGTGGGAGCGATTGGCACCTTTGTAGGATAAGTGGTGGAGATGGTAGGAGGGTGCGATCGTTGTGCACGTGCCGTGGGGTCAGTTTTCGATCTGCGGGGCTTGGGCCCAAAGATGGGGTCCCCCCAGCGAGGTGAAGGTAGGGATCGGTGGGTGATAAAATTCTGCCAGACTTGTTTCAGGTGGGTGTGCATGTGTCGTGGAGGCACTGTACGAAGCTAAACTGACGTACTTACATTTTGCTGGACCGAGCTGGTTTGTCGGCCCATCCTCCAGGGTTGTTGGAGGGATTTCTTGTTGGTACGCGTCATGTTGCCTCATGTATATTTTATTTTCTGTCTATAGGTTGTACTTGGACCCAGTACTCTGGGTTTGTTTCGTTAAACTCTTATTAATGAAACAGGGTGGCCAGATTCCACCTTTTCCCTAAAAAAAAAACAATAACTATGCCTTGCAAGCAAGTGAGCAACCCATTAGAAAAAATTCTTCCTTATATTTTGTGAGAGGATGTGACTAATGCATGAATGAGTGTGAGTGTAGTAAAAAATGCATTTTTAATCTTTTTTTGGATCTTCATTCTTTTGAACATAATGTTGCATATATATTTTTAATATTTGGATTGTATATTTTTAATTTAATTATAATTCAAACAATAAATTTAATTATGGTTAATAAATGGTTAATAAATTTAATTTTTAATTAAGGTTAATAAATTTATTTTGCCAAAATTTGCAGTTAAATATTAACATAGGTAAAATATGAAGAAATCCTTAAATTGAATTTTATTTGAAAAGTTATATAATATATGTTTTTTTTTGAAAATAATAGAATATTAGATAGCTAGTGAATTTGACTAGCATGGTTGGAAATGAACCAAAATGGCTAGCCAAATTTAACTCACTATTCAAAATAGTCTGGAAAGTGACCTAAATAGTTTCAAAAAGTGGCTTAGTACAGTAAAATATTCCACCCCAACGACCAGAATAAAACCGAACCACTCCCAATCCCTTAAACCCAAACCAAAGCCGCCATCATCCTAGGGTTTCTCGGACCTCGAAACCGCAACAATGTCCGCCTCCGACGAAGCATGGCGCATGTTCCGCATCCGCAAGAACTTGATGGAAATGCTCCGCGTCCGCGGCTACCTCGTCGCCGACCAGGAACTCTCCATCACTCTCACCCAGTTCAAAGAAAAGTTTGGCGAATTCATCCGTCGCGACGACCTCTGCATCAACAAGTCCAAGAAGAATGATCCCTCCGATCAAGTAATCGATCACATTCCCCTTTCGAAATTATTCAACTCAATTTTTTTAAAGATGTTTTTTTTGTAAATACAGATTTATGTGTTCTTTCCTACCGATCCGAAAGTGGGAGTGAAGCAGGTGAAGCACTATCTTGAAAAGATGAAGCAGGAGAATGTGAAGAGATCGATTGTTGTGGTGCAGCAGAGTCTGAGTCCGTTCGCGAAATCGGCAATGCAGGAGATTGCTCCGTATTATATCGAAATTTTTAATGTGAGATTTTTCATTGTTTTTATTTCTTTTTTTGGGGGAAAAGAAACTGAATTTTGTTTGTTATATAGGAGGCGGAGTTGCTGGTGAATATTAATAAGCATACACTGGTTCCGGAGCATGAGGTGCTGAGCAATGAGGAGAAGGCAAAGTTGTTGCAGCAGTATTGTGTGAAAGAAACTCAGGTGTGTCTTGAATTTATAACTTTGAAAATTGATTTTCTTGAATTTTTCTAGTTGGAATTGAGTTGTGTACAACAAATTATAATGTGTTAGTTTTGATGCTGATATCCTTTACTACATTATACACCCTTATTGTTGAGGTAAATAGTTAGTGTAACGATCTTATTGTTTTACCTTTACACCTTAACCACTCAAAACATGGTAGACCGACTAGCACTAGCTAGAATTTTTTGCCTACATAGGCCACCTTTTGAAAATATTTGCATTTTTGGGCCAGTTGCCCGACTATTAGCGCTTTTGGGCTACTTTGTGCAACGTTAGCAGCGGCCGCTATTCCCAATAGCGGCCTCTTCATTTCGAGGTCGCTAATGGGAATAACGACCTATGTTTTAATTTTTTTTGAATTTTTTCTTTGTTGTCCCTGTTCCCACTAGCGACCTTAGTATAATGAGATCGTTGATGGGATTAGCGACCTTTAATGAGCTGTATTTTAACACTTAGCAAAATATAGAGAGCTTTTGTTTTATGAAAAATGACAATCAATTTATTTTTAAAACTAAGATCGCTATTCGGAATAGAGGTCTTTATTAACTAAGGTCGTTATTCCGAATAGAGGCCTTAGTTGTATGACTATTTTGCAAATTTTACAAAGAATAAGGAGATTGTGTTTCCTACTGAGGTTGCTATTGAAAATAGCGACCTTGGTATAGTATACTAAGGTCGCTATTCCCAATAGTGACCTCAGTTTTAAATTTTTTGGGAAAGTTCTTTAGGAATCGCTAAGTGTCTCAATACATTCATTCGAGCTTACTAACCTCATTATACTAAAGTCGCTAGTGGGAATAGCGATGACAAACAAAAATTTCAAAAAAAATAAAAACATAAGTCGCTATTCCCATTAGCGACCACGAAATGAAGAGTCCGCTATTGGGAATAGCGGCCGTTGCTGACGTGGCACAAAGTAGCCCAAAAGCGCTAATAGTTGGGGAACTGGCCCAAAAATGCAAATATTTTCAAAAAGTGGCCTATGACGGCAAAAAATTCCACTAGCTAGCCCTTTCTAGTTTTGAACAGGGCACCACTATACTCGTAAATCATAATTACATGTCTGTTTTCTTCCATGCCTTTTGTGATGCTTTATAGTAAGTCTCTAATTGACCCGGAAAGGCTTAGACAGGGATGATGATCTTTGGTGAGAAAATCCTTCTAGTTTCACTTTTTAGATTAAATATTCATTTGGTGAGCAATGCCACACAAACACATCTTCCATGATGCCATCAATGCAAGAGACCGAGTACATCTTGTAGTTTCCTGCACATTGTATTTTGCTATTTAGAATTTGTCTTGTTGTCTTGTGTAGGTGTGTCAGGCCATGTGCATATTGACGAGATCATTTCGTGCTTTCTAGTTTGAACTGCTTTCAATTGAAAGGCTGTATATTATATAAATTGTATATTTTTTTAGATAGAAAATAATACATTATAATAGCTTCTAGGCTAGGAAAAGTTTGTCTCAAATTTTGTATCCTTCATCTAGAGATATATTCGAGTCTTGACCAACCAAAAAAAAAACCTTTAGAATGTAAATGTGCTATTGGTGTTTGTGGTACTTTTCTTTTAAATTTGCAATTCAATTATTTGTTTTCCCTTTTCATGTTGCTTTGCTTAATGCAAACTTGGAATGCTTGAGGCTTGGCTCATATGGTGACATGTGTTGTTATGTAGTGGGAGGTCTCATCTTTTAGTCTATGCTATCATCTTTTAAGAAACTTACTTAGTTGGCCATGAAATTACACAAGTATTGTTTGCCATGTAATGGGAAAAGAGTTGCACTGCCCTTGTAACTGCTGGGAAGGAGTCTGACTTCTTCTGAGACGTAAACGATGACAAGTGAGTGTCCTATGGATGAGTAATCGGAGTTTAAAAACCAATGATTTTGCAAGTGGATCAGCAATTAGCTGTGCGTTATAAAATTTCACTGGATTCATTTTTTGGGAATCTTCGTCTTCAAGTAAATGTGTATAAGATTAATGTCCTTTGTCCTCTCAGATACTTGGTTCAATGAAGCAAACCGGCTCCCAGTGCTTAATAAATTCAGAGAAAATAAGAATCACAAGTATCAATAAGTTGGAAGCCTTAATACTATGTATATATAGGCTAGTCAACCAAAGAGAAAGGGAAGTATGTCTGGTATGTTGGAGCAATTGACTCTATTGGGTAGACAAACACATGTTTGATCTTGTATGTTGACTCTTAATAGACCAAAACCTTGTATTTATCAAATAAAGGCGTGGCATTTGGGCAGATTTCCTTTTATATCTGGAAACATTGGAGGTATATTCTAGAACTAGAATTGGAGAGTACCTACTTTTGGTTATCATTTCCCTCTAAAATTAACAAATAGAATTTGGAGGGAAACTGTACTTGAATAAAAAAGTTTGGACGGCAATATTGGATACAATAATAATTTATAATATTACTAGATTTGCTCGTGGGTACATGCCTATGGCAAGTCTTCGGAACGAAACAACATATGAAAGTCTTGTAAACAGTAAAAAAAACAATTATGTAGCTCAAGTTTGAATAGTAAAACAATAATTAGTTGTAAATCAAAGTCCATGTTTCCATTAGTATATGTTGAAAAATAATTATAAATGGGGGTGTAAAATCCAACTTATTAGAACTTTGAGTGTGGAAAATAATGAAATTTAATTATTGATAAGATATTTGCTATTTTCAATGTAACATGAGAAATAAAAAATGCATAAAAAAACTGAAAATTTACAAACCTGAAATTTGAAAATATAAATTTCTAAGTAAATAGAGAGAGAGAGAGAGAGAGAGAGAGAGAGAGAGAGAGAGAGAGAGAGAGAGAAATAAATAAATAAATAAATAAATAAATAAATAAATAAATAAATAAATGAGTTGTTTTGGGGATTTGAATTTGAGTTTTGGGGGGAAATTTTGGGCAGGAAAATATGTTTTGTGAGCTTAGATCTGGACTTTTGATTTCAACCCTATTGAATGGGAGCCACTTGATAGCTTTCTTTGTGTTTTATTATATAGATATTATATTTGCAGTTGCACTTGCTCTTACAACAACCATAAGGAACCAAACTAAAGGCATAAAGCCTTGAGGCATCCATATGTAGAGATCATAATTCATAAGAGAGCGAGAGAGAGCTGAGTACGTCCCTGGCCATAGCACCTCCTTTGAAATAATCCTTAGCTTCCTTGATATACAAGTTGAGCTGTTCATTAATATGTGTCTGGGAATTTAAAGAAGAAACCAAATCCATGAGCTGAACTTGTTTCTTCCGTATGTCTAGATACATCAATGCTTGGTCGGGGAGTAGGTTGGTTGATTTAGATTCTGAAAGAGAAGACAAGTAATATCAATGGACAAGAAAATTTAGGTTGCTAAGATAGAATCCTGTATCTTACCGCCAATAATCTCCGATTGCCACATACGATTCCCTTTGAGAGAAAGCATTTATAAACCATTATACATAAGGAAGATTGGCTTCAGTTGTATGTGAGTCAGTGAGTGCCAGGCTTGTCTCTTTTACATATTCTCGTCACATATTGTCTACAGGTGTTCCAATACGTTGATTGTGAAAATATTTCAAAATAGCTTCTGAAACATGATATAGTTATATATGGGATTAACGGATTCCTAATGTTCTTACACTCGGGTTCTAATATTATAGAGAGAATTCTAAGTGAACACAAGTTAAACCCCGTGAAGGGAAATTCGTAGTGACTTTTGTTTGAACCATAATTTTCAGTAAAGGTTGAGTCCATTCAGCTATGCCTACCTCAATTTCCTGGGCCTTCAGTTCTACAAAGAAAATTCGAGGGTCTATGTGAGAGAAATATTGACTAGTCCAGTTACTGAAATTTCTCTTTAGTTACCATGTTTTTTTCTTCTCTCTTTGTTTTTTCCCTTTATGTTGTTTGTTTTCTTGATAAATTTAATTGTTTAGTGCCCATCTAATAATCCTTTTTCCAATACGTTTGCAAGTTCTTGAGTCCGTTGTTTCGTTTTGTTAGTTCTTGAGTCTGTTCTATTTTTTCTATCCATTCAAAGATAGTTCATTAATTTTTTAATGCTTTTTTTGTGTGTTGAAAATATATTCCTGTAGCACATGGTGTCAATTGGATCCTTTTGTCCTGCTCTTTTTTTGGTTGCACAGAGACACTAACCCACTGACACTGACTGCTGAACCGCCTCACCATCTCTCCCGTTGGAAATTTTCTCTTATTTTAGCCATCATACTGATCTGGTTACACCAGTCATGTATTCCTTCTTCCTTTTCCAGTAAACACGAGTATGCCAATCTATATATATATATATATATGAGTCAGATAATTGTCACTTGTCTCAACACTTTCAAATGCGATATCTAGTTCTCACTCCATTCAAAGGTTGTTCCTAACTGTAAACACAGTTCTAACAGGATCTTCATTTGCCTCCAATATAGGCAAATTTCAGAGTTTTGGTTTTGTTGTTTGGGCAAGCAATGCTTTAGAACTACTCTTGTACATGAGGAAAGATTCAGACAAGTCCATATTGTCACATTTCCAATTTCTACCTTGATATATTCAGCCTTGCCTTGAGCTGTGTCAATTTCACTGCCATGCAGACTTTTCTTTTCCTATCTGGGTTACCCATATTGCGACATGACAATAGGATCAACAACCTATAGGAGCCAACCTTTGGTTTGTGCAAATTGAAAACCTTGCTATTTTAATTTTTAGGTTCTCCACGTTTTGAATATTTCAAACAGCATATGAGTGTACTACATGGATGAGCTACCTACTGTTAAGTAGATGTAGTAATATAAAGGCTGCTTTTTTAGTTTCCAATTTCTAGCCTTCTACTGGAATATTTCCTCAGTTATGCTTTTTAACCATCAATACCTTTTGCATATATATGGTCCAGTGCCACAACTTTTTTATCCAACATATTATTTTCCAACTGATACCACAACTTACTGTATGTCCATATAATTAGTCCCTACTTTTTACAAGCTTCTCTTCTATAGATTGAATGTGGTGTCTAGCCTGATACAAGTTCGAGATCAGAAACTTATTTTCTTTCAAAACCAGATAATACAATAACATGGTAGCTGGCAGTAAACAGTGTGGTCAACTTTAATATTTTAGAAAGACTGCTGGATTATTTCTTTGTGTTTATTAACGTATAGTATAATGAAAGAAAGAATATTTTATTGGATAAATATAACTGGATATAATGCCTCCTATATATAGCAGAGGATAAAGAGTAAACAATTTTTTTTCCGATGTGGGACTAACCTAAGCACGACACTTTCCTTCAAGATGGTGGGTAGATATTAACGAAGATGTTCAAGAGAGTTTGAAAAAGCTTAGGTGGTAGTGTTTAAGTTAGGATATCAGCAGTTCATCAGACTGGACATATGAGAATGAAATTACCTTCTTCTTCAATTCATCACGAACGAAGTGACAATCAACTTCAATATTTTGTGCGTTCATGAAACAATGGGTTTTTAGAAATATACATGGTAGCCTAGTTGTCGCAGCAAAGTGGAACTGGAGATGATAACAAGATTGTCAACTCTCGAAGAAGTGATTTTAGCCATAAAACTTCAGAGACCAAATGCCCAATGACTCGGTATTCAGACTGTGCACTTGATTTAGCTACAACGAGCTGCTTTTTATTTTTTCAAGATACCAAATTTCCTCCAAAGAATACGAAGTACCCACTAGTTAAACGTCTATCATTAACCGATCCTGTCCAGTCAGTATCAAAATAACATCGTGAAGAAGAGTCACCATGCTTGAAAAGAAGTCATTGTTTTGGGGCCTTTTTAAGATAGCAAAGAATGTCAATCACTGCTTTCTAATGAGTGATCTGGTTTATTTGAGATTATTCAATTTTGTTTCAAGTAAATTCTTGTTGGTATATTGATTCATATATGCATGCGTGGTTGACTTCTCTTGCTTCCTACTCTGATATTCTTGTACTTGTTGTAAAGATCCTGACAGCTTATGGATGATGAAAATCATTCACTTGACTTAGTCACGTATCCGTATTTCATATTCCTTTTTGGGAAGCGGGGCGTGACAAGGTTTTTATGCATGCATAAAATGACTAACTTGACAAACTGCATAGGCAATATGGCCAAGTCACTAAGAGAGATGTAAGTTTGCCAACCAACATGAGAGAACAATGCATTATTGGAGAAGAGCATCTTAATATTGGGATCCATAGGTGTCGCTGGGACGACATCTCAATATTCCTGTCTCAGTAAGAATACCAAGAACATATTTTCTTTGTGAAAGAAAAATGTCATTCTTCATGCGTGCAACTTCAATGTCGAGGAAGCATCGAAGTGGACCAAGGTTCTTCCTTTGAAAGATTTGTGCTTGCTTGATATTTGCAACACCATGTGAGTCACTATGTGTGATAATGATATCATCAACATAGACTAATAGTATAACAATGTCTCTGTTTCATTTCTTTGTGAAGAGAGAATGATCTGTCTTGTTTCTAGAGAATCCAAAAGCACACAACTTTGCCATATTTTTAAACCAAGTTCGGGGAGACTGTTTCAGGCTATAAAGAAATTTTTTGAGCAAATATACAAGACTCCCGCTGTCACTCAAAATTTGGAGGCTGCTGCACATACACTTCCTTTTTCAGGTCTCGTTTAGAAATGTATTCTTGACATTAAGCTGATGAAAAAGTCAAGAACAATTTAATGCAAAAGAGAGAAGCTAAATGGATGTGTTTCACAACTAGAGAAAATGTCTCTGCATAGTTGACCCAAAAATTCGGTGTATATTCTTTAGCAACAAGATGAGATTTGAGTCGTTTAACTATGTCATCGTGATTATGTCTGACTGTGAATACCCACTTACAACCAACTGTCTTACCACCATAGGGAGACTAACAAAGTCCTAAGTAATATTCTGCTGAAGAGTCTGTATTTCATCTTTCATGGTTGCGGTCCAACCTGGGTGCTTGAGTGCATCCTAAACAATTTTAGGAATACAGATGGAAACCACAAAAGAGGTAAAAGGTTAAAATAGATATGTTCAATTTTTAATAAGAAAACAAACTTGGCAATATGATAGTGAGTACAAGTACTTTTAGCCTTACGTTGAGCGACAGGTAAATAATCGATTTTTTTTCCAAAATGACCCTCTTTTTGAAAGTTTTTCCCAAACCGCCATACTTTTTTTTATTCCCTAAACGCCCCACTCGCTTTTAGAAAAAGCGAGTCTGGGATAAATCCCCTCGCTTTTTCAAAAAGCGAGTCTTAGGTTGCAGATTTTCAACCTCTCAAGACTCGCTTTTTGAAAAAGCGAGGGGATTTATTCCACACTCGCTTTTTCAAAAAGCGAGTGTCGTTTGGGTCTTAAACCCCACCCCCTCGCAAACAAATCTTACTCTCTCATTTCCTTCTCCCCTTTCGTCGAAGCCCTAACCCAACCTCTTCCACCTCTGATCCAAGCGATTAACCCATCAAATTTCGTCGATTCACTTCAAAATACTGCACTATCTCATCTCCGTTCACTTGGCCACTTCGTTATTGGGGGCTGCCGCGATTTTGGGGGTGGATTGTCGCGTTGTTGTTCAAATTTGGGGGTGAGCGTTTTGGTGGAGTGTAGTGGTTCGCATCTTGCCTAAAGATTGTGGTATATTACTCAAACTCTATATTTTTTAATGTTGTTTATATATTTAGAATTATTTAGTTAGAAATTGCTTGATATTATTGGTGGTACAATATGGATAGTGTTGATATTGTGGAAAAATCGGGTTAAAATGTGGGGGTAATTTGGGTGTCAAATTTGGATAGTGTCGTTGGAGATGGAGGTGTATTAGTTTTAAAAGTAGAAAACTGTAGAATTTGTGGGTAAATTTTGGATATAGTTAATAATGATTGTATATTCATATGTGTTCTATATTTGTTGGTTATATATTTTGGTAATGTTAATAACGATTGCTTTTAGTTGTAGGATACTCTATTTTTTTAAAAATGGCACGGACGATGGGAAATATGGAGGTAAGATCTAGTAGTAAACCTATTCGTGGCGATGGACCACGTACATCTTTCGGCCCACCTCGCGGTGGACGTAGTGATCGTGGTGGTGGTACCACACATACTAATGTAAGCATATAATTTTCTATATTCGATTTGTTTAATTATCATACAATTAAATGTTATATTTCTTTGTTGATGTAAATGTTGTTATTTTACAGGTCCCAAGTAACCCAAATGTGGCAGGTATTTCATCTCCGGCCCCTTCTTCATCTTACATTCCCCATGGAGGTCCAGATCCCTTCGATCCCACCCTTCTTACTTTTCAGTCACAGTATCGTTCGAAAGATGTGTGGGAAGGCGGTTCGAAGGAATGTACATTCCGTGGGGGTCATCCACTACCTATGCACCCACGGATTCACCAGATCTTAAGGGATTGTGGACTGTACGGTATTGCACCGATGAGCTACATCAAGTGCGATCGGCCTCTTCTTACAGCACTGCTTGAGAGATGGCGTCCTGAAACGCACAGCTTTCACCTTACAGTTGGGGAGATGATAGTGTCGTTGCAGGACGTTTCAGTACTCACCGGCCTTCCAGTAGATGGGCAGGCAGTGACAGGCTCAATGGACTTCGATCCGATATATTTAGTGGAACAATATATCGGTGTCGAAATGGAGACCGAAGCAGTGAATGGAAAACAAATTCGGTTGAAGTGGTTAAAGGATAAATTCAAGAAACGATTGAGAGATGATTCCACTGATGAGGAGGTCCATTGCTACTCAGAGCCTACATTCTGACACTGTTTGGGGGGGTGTTCCCAAATTCCAGTGGATACTCTGTCTCCTTGATGTACCTCCCGCTGATTGCAGATTTAGGATGAGTCAGTCAGTACAGTTGGGGTAGTGCCGCCTTAGCGTTCCTCTACAGGAGTTTGTGCTTGTGTAGTCTCGGTTCCGTGCAGATGAATGGACCGATGATATTGCTTCAAGTGTGGAGTTGGGAGCATATTCACGGGGTCGTCCTGTAGTGCGGAAGCAATCACCCAACTGGATCCATCTCCCCGAGGACCAGGACATTGTACCTTCTCTTGGTGTGTACTGGTCCGGTAATCTTACTTGGACTGCCAACCCCAACAGGTGCCTGACCTACTTCCGTGATGAGATGGACAGGTTGGCAGATAATTGCGTAGTGTGGATGCCCTACACGGAGACGCGTCTTCCTCGACTGTCGCCTATTTTCTTGTATAGGCGTGATCTGTGGCTAACGAAACCACCATTGATCAACTTCAGCACAGTTGAGTTCTATTATGTCAATAGAGTGCTTGGACAGTTTGGTCTAAAGTAGATGATTCCTGTTGCCGAACCATTTAATGCGGACATGCATGCAATCACTGGAATGGGTCGTCAATCAGGACATAATTGGGCCGCTAGCTTCTCGATATATGTGGAGAGATGGAATCTACACAGGTTTGAGGAAATCATTGAGAACATTCATCTATTTGATCGAACCGTGCATGAGAATTATATGGGCTGGTACGAGAGGATGACAAGGCGATATATATCTCCGACAGGACAGACTCCTGCAGGTGTGGTGGTCCCGATACGTCGACCGGCAGCCGAACCAGTATATCTACATTCAATGAACTTGCCTATGTTTCAATCGAAGGCATCGGTTCTTCGTACAATTGTAAGTTTTTAAGTACTGTTGTATTCATCAAAGTTATTATAGTATTTTGATTTATATATACATTTACTGCAATTAATGTTTCAACTTATTATGTTTTGTAGATGAGTCAGACCTGGAGTATTGGCAAAAAATGTGTTGCTGTGTTGAGTAGCAACATCGCCGATGCAGTTAAGGACTTCGCACGCGAGATGTTGACGTCTTGCCGTGCACAAGCTCCCTCTCCAATAGCATCAGCTTGTGCACGGCAAGACGTCAACATCTCGCGTGCGAAGTCCTTAACCGCATCGGTGATGTTGCTACTCAACACAGCAGCACATTTTTTGCCCATACTCTAAGTCTGGCTCATCTACAAAACATAATAAGTTGAAATATTAATTGCAGTAAATGTATATGTAAATCAAAATACTATAATAACTTTGATGAATACAACAGTACTTAAAAACTTATAATCGTACGAAGAGTCGATGCCTTCGGTTGAAACATAGGCAAGTTCATTGAATGTAGATCTGCTGGTTCGGCTGTCGGTCGACGTATCGGGACCACCACACCTGCAGGAGTCTGTCCTGTCGGAGATATATATTGCCTTGTCATCCTCCCGTACCAGCCCATATAATTCTCATGCACAGTTCGATCAAATTGAGGAATGTTATCAATGATTTCCTCCAACCTGTGTAGAATACATCTCTCCACATATGTCGAGAAGCCGGCGGCCCAATTATGTCCTGATTGACGACCCATTCCAGTGATTGCATGCATGTCCGCATTAAATGGTTCGGCAACAGGAATCATCTGCTGTAGACCAAACTGTCGAAGCACTCTATTGACATAATAGAACTCAACTGTGCTGAAGTTGATCAATGATGCTTTCGTCAACCACAGATCACGCCTATACAAGGAAATAGGAGAGGCAGTCGAGGAAGATGCACCTCCGTGTAGGGCATCCACACTACGCAATTATCTGTCAACCTGTCCAACTCATCACGGAAGTAGGTCAGGCACCTATTGGGGTTGGCAGTTTAAGTAAGATTACCGGACCAGTACACACCAAGAGGAGGTAATATGTGTTGGTGCTCGGGGAGATGGATCCAGTGGGGTGATTGCTTCCGCACTACAGGACGACCCACGTGAATACGTTCTTAACTCCACACTTGAAGCAATATCATCGGTCCATTCATCTGCACTGAACCGAGACTACACAAGCACAAACTTCTGTAGAGGGACGCTAAGGCGGCACTACCTGTACTGACTGACTCGTCCTAGATCTGCAATCAGGGGGAGGTACATCAAGGGGACAATGTCTGCTGAAATTTGGGAACAACACCCCCCAACAGTGTCAGAATGTAGGCCCTGCAGTAGCAATGGACCTCCTCATCAGTGGAATCATCTCTCAATCGGTTCTTGAATCTATCCTTTAACCACTTCATCCGAATTTGTTTTCCATTCACTGCTCCAGCCTCCACTTTGACATCGAGATATTGTTCCACTAAATATATCGGGTCAAAGTCCATTGAGCCTGTCACTGTCTGCCCATCTATTAGAAGGCCGGTGAGTACTGAAACGTTCTGCAACGACACTGTCATCTCCCCAACTGTAAGGTGAAAGCTGTGCATTTCAGGGCGCCATCTCTCAAGCAGTGCTGAAAGAAGAGGCTGATCGCACTTGATGGAGCTCATCGGTGCAATACCGTACAGTTCACAATCCCTTAAGATTTGGTGAATCCGTGGGTGCATAGGTAGTGGATGACCCCCCACTGAATGTACATTCCTTCGAATTGCCTTCTCACACATCTTTCGAACGATGCTGCGACTGAAGAGTAAGAAGGGTGGGGTTGAGAGGACTTGGACCTCCAAGGGGAATGTAAGATGAAGAAGGGGCCGGAGATGAAGTACCTGCCATATTTGGGTTACTTGGGACCTGTAAAACAACAACATTTACATCAACAAAGAAATATAACATTTAATTGTATGATAATTAAACAAATCAAATATAGAAAATTATAAGCCTACATTAGTACGTGTGGTACGACCACCACGTCCACCGCGAGGAGGTGGGCCGAAAGATGTACGTGGTCCATCGCCACGAATAGGTCTACTACTAGATCCTATCTCCACATTTTCCATCGTCCGTGCTATTTTTAAAAAAATAGAGTATCCTACAATTAAAAGCAATCGTTATTAACATTACCAAAATATATATCCAACAAATATAGAACACATACGAACATATAATCATTATTAACTATATCCAAATTTTACCCACAAATTCTACAATTATCCAATTTTTAAAACTAATACATCTCCACCTCCAACGACACTATCCAAATTTGACACCCAAATTACCCCCACATTTTAACCCGATTTTTCCACAATATCAACACTATCCATATTGTACCTCCAATAATATCAAGCAGTTTCTAACTAAATAATTCTAAATATATAAACAACATTAAAAAATATAGAGTTTGAGTAATATACCACAATCTTTAGGCAAGATGCGAACCACTACACCACCAAAACGCTCAACCCTAAATTTGAACAACAACGCGGCAATCCACCCCCAAAATCGCGGCAGCCCCCAATAACGAAGTGGCCAAGTGAACAGAGATGTGACAGTGCAGTATTTCGGAGTGAATCGACGAAATTTGATGGGTTAATCGCTTGGATCAGAGGTGGAAGAGGTTGGGTTAGGGCTTCGACGAAAGGGGAGAAGGAAATAAGA
Organism: Hemerocallis citrina; assembly: GCA_017893485.1. Lineage (NCBI taxonomy): Eukaryota > Viridiplantae > Streptophyta > Magnoliopsida > Asparagales > Asphodelaceae > Hemerocallis > Hemerocallis citrina. The sequence continues at coordinate 102,583,265 of CM030358.1, read as the reverse complement.
GAGTGAGATCTGTTTGCGAGGGGGTGGGGTTTAAGACCCAAACGACACTCGCTTTTTGAAAAAGCGAGCGGGGGATAAATCCCCTCGCTTTTTGATTCAAAAAGCGAGTCTTAAGAGGTTGAAAATCTGCAACCTAAGACTCGTTTTTTAAAAAAGCGTGCTTTTTGAAAAAGCGAGGGGATTTATCCCAGACTCGCTTTTTCAAAAAGCGAGTGGGGCATTTAGGGAATAAAAAAAAGTAGGGCGGTTTGGGGAAAACTTTCAAAAGGAGGGTCATTTTGGGAAAAAATTCTAAATAATCTGTGTTAAGGATATTTCTGACGTAAATAAATGACAGCGGTGGAACAACAAGAGGTACCGTTGGGATGGATGAGTCTGATTCTTTCTTTTCCTTGCATAAACCCGAAGTGACAGAGACGATGGGAAATCAAAACTCTCTACAAAAACCCTTGGTAAATCTGGAGGTGTGGAAGAAGTTTGTTCAAAAAATGGTTCTGTTCAAAAAATAAAATACCCGCTAAGGTAAACATTTTGTTCGTGAAGGATTACATCAAAGATAACCTTTTGAACAACGTGAATATCCAAAAAAGCACATTTAGTAGCACGCAGGTCAAGTTTATCAGTGTCTAGGCTGAGATTTTGAAAAAACATGTGCAAACAAAAACACAATGTGATAGTGAATAGATTTTTATTAAGAAATATCAGTTTGATTATGGATTGATTTTGAAGAATATGAATAGGCATACGGGTTGATAAGAAAATAGGAAATGAGAATCGCAAAACTCCAATAAACATCAGAGAGTGAACACTGCTAAGTAAATGTTGATTTTGATGTTTTGCTACTCCATTTTGTTGAGGAGTGTTGGCTCAAGGGGTTTGATGTATTACTCCATGTTGAGATAAAAAATGTTGAAAATTAAAACTTACATTTGTTAACATTATCCGAACGAAAATATTTATGAGTAGTGCCAAATTGTGTTCTTATAACAACAACAAAGCATTTTTCCAACTAGTTGGGGTTTGGCTGCATGCATCCTGGTTTTTCATTCTGTAAGACCACAAGCTATCATATATTTTCTCACAGTTTTCATCCAAGTTTAGGTCTTTCCCTACCCCCAACTCCACCTTCAACATTTATTAAATCACTCTTTCTAACAGGGCCACTACTGGGGGCACTACTAGGTCTACATGTGACATGTCCAAACAACTTTGAGATTTCTCTTATGCACGCTGCCATTTTAGTTCACATCATATTTAGCCTTTCCTTCCCAATTTCATGTCGCTCATTTAAAGAGTTGTCTCTAAAAATATCTAGTTTCTCTCCCTTCAAGTTCCAACACCTAGTTCTTGGGTCACTAGTCCTTCCTTGCACGTGTTTTCTGATCTTAACATCCAACATCATTAATCTATGTTGTGAGGTTAAGCTTTCTCCCTGTATAACTTAACAATCTTTACACGTCAAACGATCCATCTTCCTAAGGCTGTAAATCGGACCGGACGGGATCGAACAACCATATGTTCAAGCTCGGACCGAAATTCTACTCGGACGGTCTTATGTCCGGCTCGGTCCAAATCGGACAATTTTTATAGCTCGGACTCGGTTCTGTAAAGCATCGGACCACAATAATACTCGGACGGACTTATATTCTGCTCGAGCTCGGTAAAGTATCGGACCTAAAAATTTGTTCAAGTTCGGTTTGTATAACACTTCGGACGGTTCACGGTCGGGCCATTTCTTGAGCCGGACTCGAACGGACGACGGACCGCCCTGTTCATTTTACACCCTACATCTTCCTAGTGATGAAAAGATCAATTTGGCTCCTATATGCCCCCACTTTTAAAGGTTATTGAATGTTTTTCCATCTTCCTAAAATAAGTATTTGCTAGTATGAGATCGTACGACGCCTTCATTCTTATGTCTAAATCTTACTCGGGGTGCACATGCACTAATGATATTAATCATGTTTCCCCCTAATAAAAGCATACTTTGTATTATTCTATCTTCTTTTCTATTAACACCTACTACATCTTCTTTGAATTTCTTATCTACTAAATTCCTACTCCATTTCTATTTCTAAATTTACCAGTATAATATAATTTAAAACCATCTATCTCCTTAGCTTTCTCCTCTACTCATTTTATTTCTTGTAAATAAGTTATATTAATATTTTTTTAAGGGTAATGCTACACCTACAACCTTTTCTTACAACATTTCTTTTACAACCTTAGGTGGCACAATCTCATTGGAATGTATTGTAGAGTAGGTTGTAGTGGGTTGTACACATCTCCAATGAGATTGTGCCACCTAAGGTTGTAAGGTAGTAAAGGTTGTAGGTGTAGCATTACCCTTTTTTTAATCATGGTTTCTACTAGTTCTGTGCAATTTTCAGTCAATGTTTCTATATTCTAGGTAGCTAGCCTAAGCCTACTATCCCGGACTACCTTTTTTACTTGCACACGTCCAGAATGGTGCAAGAACTCTTGCCTGTTTTCCACCTCATCCGAACACCGGTGCAACACCTCTTGCACATTTTTCGAAGCACCCAGAGGCAGACACAACGCATCACTTACAGGGAATCTATAGCATTTGCGCTTAAATTAGTAATTTTAGGATTCATGTATGGGATTTGACAAAATTTTACGCTGGCTATCAACTACCTAACACTACCCTCATCTTTTTCCGGTTTGTGATTGAATTCCTGGGTTGGGATTGGCAATGGCGGAGTTGCCAAATTGTGTACTTATCTCAAAGAAAAATTATTGAAAAGAGCCAGTAGAAATTTTAAATTTGAAGAGATAAACATACCTATTTCAATTTTAAATTTGAATTCGAGTGTTTTGTTAACCCACCTCACTCCATACCTTAAAATAGCCAGTAGAAATTTGATGCTGTTGTATGACAACCAGGATTTTAATAGTCTATTCGAGACCAAGCTGCTTTTTTGTTTCCCGTCTTCCATGTATTTGTTAATTGTTATCCTTGGGGTTTTACTTGCATTTCAGGATGCTGCATATATGACCTGCCATTTTTCTTGGGAAACAATCTTTAAGCTTATAATCTTCATAAATAAATTGAAAGGGTCGCCTAACATGGTCTTTTTTTCTATTCCCCAGCTTCCAAGAATGCAGTTCACTGACCCAATCGCAAGATATCATGGCCTCAAGCGTGGACAGGTTGTAAAGATCACTCGCACTAGTGAGACTGCAGGCAGATATATTACCTACCGATTTGTAGTATGAGATTATTTCAGTACTTGTCGTTTATAGAGTTTACTTTTGATAGTAGTCGAGAATATGTAAACTAAGTTCCATTGACATGCTAGATTTGAGAGTATCAACTCCATTTCGTCAAAAATGATTATATTAATAGACGATAATTGTTGAACAATATATTGTTTTGCTACTATGAAAATTTCAGAGAGTTGGAGCAATGGTTGGTATCGGCAAAAGCTATGATCTATTTCAGTTGTTATGAAGAATTGAAGAGCATAGGGTTGTTAGCTGTCTTATGCATCAAACACTTGTACTGTGCATTTACATTGTTGTCATGTTTGATATAGAAACATGGTTTTTGCAGTGGCACTAGTATCTTACCTTATTTGTGACCGAATAATCTGTTATAAAGAAAACTTCCAGCAGTTTGTTTGTCTTCTGTTTGTTTTAAAGATGCGACGAAGATGTTTCCACTGTTCAAAATGAGGATGAAATGGGGAAAATACAACGGTGGAGATAGATGAAAATTCACACATTAGGTCATGGTGAATTCTTTCTTTCAAAAAAAAAGAGGAACTCTTCTTTGAGATGACCAAAACAACAAAGGGAAGCAAACTAAATAGAGGACTAGTAATTAGTAAAGCTATGAAAATAGATCATTTTAGCAAAATGGGGGCTAGAGTGTCATCCTAGCTAGCCGTACTGTTAACAATGTGTGTATAAAAAATTTACTAGAATTTTAACAGTATATCATGCAGCCGTAAAGTTGATATTTTATAGAAGTTTTTTTTTGATGAAACGGAAGACTCCAGCCATGCATTAATCAATCAAAAAATTACACCAAAGATCTTACTAGTAGTAAAACAGGCTAACAAAAGATAAAATTAATTCCAGTAGAAGATAGATGCAAGCAGGATTCAACAATAGAAAAAAACCACAGCCGCCGAGAGAGGAAGCCATCAATACAGACTGCGGATGAAGCTGCGCTAACGACCTGCTACACTGAAAAATGTAACGGGAAGAAGGGAGGATAATCCGATCTTCGACCTCGATCACCGACGCCACAGTCCAGACGGGAACGCAGCCACCTGACTGGCCACGGGCACAACAACCAGGGGGAGGACGAACGCAGATCCCCATCAAAACCGGGCCGAAACCATGAAAGACCCACAGAACAGTGGAAGATAATCTAAACGGCGCAATAAATGCAATGCATTAGAGCGACAAAGAAGATATAGTCCTGTCGGACCATCCCCATCGATTATCAAACAGACAATCACCGTTAAAAACGTAAACAACATCTAGATTGAAATAATCCTCAACCAAAAACCATCAGAACATGACCATTGAACAAGCAAACAAAGAAAGAGGTAGAACATAAACAGAAAGTTACAGCTGAGCAATAAGCCAAGTAGCATTCAAAAAGACTTCCAACATAAGCCCACCGTTGATAATTACACAAAGGTCAGAGACACAAAAGAGAAGGAGAAAAGATGGTAAGAGGGCAACCCAAAAATGAGCAAGGGTGGAGGCTGCGTACCCTCCAGACCAAAAAGGCAACATAACACCCCGAAGTGAACTGCTGCCAGATCCACCCACAAAACAGGGCAACCCTACTCATCAACCCTGCAATTATACAAAATGATACTTACGTCATGCCAACAATAAACTCCATAGCAGTGGAAAGTAGTAGCTAAAGAATGCTACAAAACAGGAACGAAAGAAAAACGAGCTACAATAGACAGAACACCAATGTGTCCAATGGTGCAAAGCAGGGAACATTAAATAGCATTGAGATTAAGAAGACAATGGAAAGCCTTTTCCAATCGCTCATACATGAGGGCTTCTCTAGCTTCAACTTTAAAGATGAAGACCAAAATTTGAATAGAAACAAAAACTCATCAGTTATCGAACGAGAGGAAGAAGCTAATTGACGGAAAATTCTATTATTCCTTTCCCTCCACAAGATCCAAACGATAATCTGAAAGGAAAGGTACCACGATCTGTGGAATGTGACATTCGGGGGACGCCTCATCCAGCATTCGTCCACACTGGCTGGAATGGCTGGCGATTCCCAAGCGAGCACAGTGATTTTCCAAAGAGAATGCGAAAATTCGCAGCCCACGAACAAGTGGTTCACATTCTCAGATGCGGAAGCGCAAAGCGGACACAATTGGCCCTAAGCGAGATTTCTCTTGTTGAGAATTTCAATGGTCAAAAGTTTATTATTGAGGGCGAGCCACGCAAGTATTTTCACCTTTAAAGGGGCACAAGATTTCCAAACCAGGTCCGAGAGAGGCGATAAAATGCCTCTAAAGTTAAGAAAACGATAGAAAGAGTGAACCGAGAAAGTCCCTGAAGAGTTCCAACGCCAAAACAACTCCTCTTTATCCTTCCAAACAACATTGTTGAGGGAGGCTAGGAGTTCATTAAAAGTAGGAATTAGATGAAGGGGTAGATTGGTTGTGAGGGGAATCAACCATTGCCTTTGAATGTTGTCGTTGCTATAGTAGTCAGCGACCAAGGCATGAGGATCGGAAGCCATACGGTAGATAGCAGGGAAAGCGATGGCTAACGAAGAACTACCGATCCATAGGTCGGTACAGAATCTGGTCATGGAGCCATCGGCACAGGTGTGGCTTAAGCCGCAATGGAAAGCCGCCGACGCTTTCCACACTCCCTTCCAGAAATGGGAGGCATTACGATGAGTTTGAACCGGGAAACTCCACCATTCATCGACCGAAAAGTATCTGTCTTTGATACTAATGATCCAAGGTAAATCCTCTTTTTAAAGAAATTTCCAGAGCCATTTGCCCAGTAATGCTAGGTTCTGGTGTCTAAGGTCTAAAACCCCCAATCCTCCAGCTTCCTTAGAAAAGCAGATAAGTTTCCAGTTACACAGATGCGAACCGGGATTGTAATGAGGAGACCCAGACTAGAAGAAATTACTTCTGATCTGATCTATCCTCTTAATAACCCAAGAAGGAATGAAGTAGAAGGACATCATATACAGTGGAATCGAGGAAAGAACTGAATTGAGCAGAATCAATCTACCGCCACGGGATAGCTGTCTCCTGGACCAGACTGATAGCCTGGACTCCACCTTATCGATCATGGGGGACCAGTCCGATTTATGTAATTTACCCCATCTCAGCAGGATACCCAAATACGTGATAGGAAAAGAGGCATTTGGGCAGTTAAAGAATTCGGAAATTTCTGTCTGCCTGTCAGGCGATCCTCCCAACCACAGGACAGAGGATTATTGAAAATTGATCGAGAGCCCTGAGGCTAATTCGAAACAATAGAGTAGGAGTTTCAGGTTCCTCAGAGTCTGAGTATTAGGCTTGGCAAAAATGATGGTGTCGTCGGCGTGCTGAATGAAACAGCGGGAGTTACCAAGACCTTCAATAACCTGGGCTTCCCAGGCATTGCGAAGGAGCTTACTGAACACATCATCCACTAAAGAGAAAAGTAGGGAAGACAGCGGATCACCTTGTCTGAGACCACATTTGATTTTAAATTTGTGGCCCTCGGAACCATTAATGAGAATTGATGCGGTGCCGGCGAAGAAGCTGGATTTAATCCAAGCAATCCATTTGGGGCCAAAACCTCTATGAAGCAAAATATCAAAGAGAAAATCCCAACTGACGTTGTCGTAAGCTTTTTGAAAATCAAGTTTAAGCAGAATACCTTCCGATTTAGACTTAAGAACAAGAGAAATGATTTCTAGGGCCGAGGCCACACTATCAAGGATAAAACGATCCTTGATGAAACCCGATTGGGCCGGATCGATAAGAGGGGAGATAACATCGCTAAGTCTAGCAGAGAGTACCTTCATGATAATTTTGAATGTGGAGTTGATCAGACTAATCGGCCTAAAATTAGCCACGGAATTCGCTCCTATTATTTTATAGAAGTTTTAAAATTACTTCATTTAGAATTTTGTACGGAAATAGTTTATTCTCTAATTAAAAATCAAAATTTCAGAATAAAACAAGAAGAAATAGAAACAAAAAAAAAAATGTGCATCCACAATCCCGGGAATCGAAACCCTGGTCAGTGCCGTGGGAGAGTAATATGATATCACTACACCAGATGTGCTACTGTGTCAATTAGGAAATATGCAATTATTTAATCAATATTCTTGTAACACGTGCTTCACACACGTTTTATCATTGAGATATTCTTGATCGCCTCAACCAAAGACACCAACAATTATTTTACATTCCTCGTATCAAACAAAGTGAGCGTACCAGGATCCCAGGATCCCAAATACAATGTAATGACAAAGTGGACGGATAACATGAGACTAAAGGAGTATATACATGAAAAGGTTGACACCGTTTTTGTGGTAGCACACATGTTCAGACATACAAAAATAGAACTACGGGGCTTGGGCCCAAAGTTAGTGTCCCCCAGCGAGGAGGAGGCAGGACTCGGTGGGTGATAAAAATTCTATCAGACTAGTTTCTGGTGGGTGTGCATGTGCTGTGGAGGCAGTGTACGATGCTAAACTGACGTATATACAATTTTGATGGACCGAGCTTGTTTGTCGGCCCACCCTCCAGAGTTGTTGGAGGGATTTGTTATTTGTACGGGTTATGTAACTTCATGTATGTTTTATTTTTTGTCTGTAGGTTGTAACTTGGCCCAACACTCTGGGTTTGTTTCTTTAATTTCTTATGTCACGCCCCGCTTCCCAAAAATACGGAATACGAGCGCGTGACGAAACCCAGCGAATGATTTTCATCATTCATAAGCTGTAGGATCGACTCGACATCATAACAAGAAATATAACAAGATATACACAACCACGCATGCATGAACAATTTATTAATCAACAAAAACAGTTGAAACAAAATAATAATATCCCAAATAGTTTTCAAATCTGGATCAAAAGATAAAACTCGGGACTATAAGCTCATTACAAGATTCAAGTAGCAACAAATATAAATAACTCAAAATACAAAAATAATTAAAGCAGTTTTCCCAAGCGAAGCCTAGAATGTTTGCTCACCAATTCCAGCAGGCAACTCATCTCCAAAGTCTGTATATACATATATAAAAAGAAAAAAATAGAGAAAACAAGACAAGCGCTCTTAGTGCAAGTTAGAGCCGCAAGCAGTACAAGCAAGAGTATGAAAACAAGTGCAAGAAATATGGAACAAGATTTGGAATCAAGAATGTATAACATAATATAATAGAGATGCAACAAGTAGTGGGATTCAAGAAATTAGTTGGCGAGAAGGACAACTCAAGTGACAAGATTGGGTAACAAGTACTAGTAGTAGAACAAGTGGCAAGTGAACACGTAATGGTATCAAACATCAAATAACAAGTATCACGTACAAGTGTCAAGTAACAAGTAACAAGTCTCAAGTAGGGTATCAAGTGTGTACAAGTAACAAGTTAATCTTAAGGCTAATATTTAATTCTATCTAGGTAGCACTTCATGCATCCATACTTTTACTACATGGTTGCTACATACAATCAGTTACGTTTAGGCCTAGTGGTGGATTTTATAGGGTGGTATACTCAGGTATCAAGTATCAAGCAAGCCATGCTCATGAATTGAGTAATCATATAACCAGTTCATATGTCAAGTCATAACAAGACAAGTCATGAATCAAATATATACTAGTTCATGAATCAAATAATATGCTAGTTCATGAATCGAATAATAATATACTAGTTCATGAATCGAATAATAACATACTAGTTCATGAATCGAATAATATACTAGTTCATGAATCGAATAATAATATAACTAATTCATGAAGCATGTATCAAGTTGGAAACACGGGCTTCCTTCCGAGTACACTTACCTATATTGTCCACTACTATGGTCCTTCTCTTTAACTCCGACTTATTATTTATTATTATCATCAAAAAAGCATGAAAGTGTGTGAAGCAGGTAAAGTAAACATGATCAAGAACATGAGACAAGTTTAAGATAATTATAAAGCATATTCGAGGGTCAACACAAATTAAGATCATCAAGAACTAAGAGAATTGAAATTCTGGACAGCATGACGTTGTTGCACCAAAACTGCAATTTCCGTTGCTACAAGATAACAAATGTGGATCCGTCAGAAGTCCTAGAATCTGGACTCCTGCCCGGTTCCAACTCATATAATTAAGACACATAAAGGTTGCAGCAATTGAAGTCAAAACAACAAATTATACAAGTATTGTGTTCAGCCAGAATTTGTAAAACTGAGTTTATACATATGAAACATGTTTGAAACTTCATTAATTAATTCTGAGAAAATTAGGGAATGTTCTCTAGGGTGTCCAGTATCAGAATGCAAAAATTCAAGTCATTTACTTACTGGTAGCATAGTTAAAATAATTGTAAACCAAAGTGGTGCAGCAGTTTTTATGAATCTGCGATTACCGACACATCAGCAGCAAGACTGTGATATCTCCTAAGCCTTAACTCGGAATTCGAAAATTCTGGATGCTATTGGCAATTAGACACTTGGGGCTACATTTCATATTCAGGACTCAAGTTCATATTCTAGTGTTATCGGGGTTGAAACAGCAATCCAAGACGGAACAGAAACCAAATAAGACACTTTTTGCATGAAGTATGTCAAAATTATACTAGTTGTGAACAAGTGTATTAACAAAGGACGGTGACTCTTAGATCTTGTAATAGATAAGGCAAACATGAGATCATCAACGATAAACAAAGAGGAGTCACATTTACAATCTACTTGCAGTATTTTCAAGGAAAAATTTGTACTAGAAAACAAAATGTACAAGAAGATACTTGCCTTTAGGACGACGTTAGGTTAATCCGAATAAGCAAAGAATAAGGGATCGGAATCCCGACGACACGGCGACATGGCGACAAGCAACGATCACGATGATCACGGTCGGGCACGGATCTCGATGATCAAGATGAAGATCAAGCGAATCCAACGGCCAAGATCGAATATAAAACATATAAGAATTAGAAGAGTACCAAAAGAGTAAATATACCATGATTGATAATCTGAAGAATGAGAGCAAAAGTAGATCAAATGTTTAACTCACCAAGAAGAAGACGAACGAGACGATCGAGGACCGATATCAAGTTGTGATCGGATCAGATCGGACGGCCAGATCAAGAATGATGATGAAGATCGATCGACGGTCGTTCGGTTCAGATCGAGTAGATGATGGTGGAGATCAAGATCAGATCCAAACAGACGACCGTGATTAAAATCATCAAGATCAGATGATGGGGGAGATGATGATCATGATGATCACGGCGATCGACGGCCAGGATGAATCTTGATCAAGAACTACTTCATCACAGTAACCGGTGGCCGGTGGACGGTGCACAGGGGCAGGCGGTGCGAGGCAGGCGGTAGCGCATAAGGACTGTCGTGGCTGCTGGTCGGTGACAGGGGTCACTGCTCTGTCAACGGAGGAGCACAGGCAGGGTGCACTGGCTGTAGGTGCTTCATCGGGAGGAGCACAGGGAAGGTTGTCACTGTCTGGCCAACGTTGCAACGTCGCAATAGGGAAACAGCACACAGGGACGTCGGGGTGCTGCGGTGTAGGGTGATGACGGGGCACTGCGGTGGCTGAGGCGGTGCAACGCAGGGGAGGCACTGCAGTTGTTGGCCTCGAGGTGCTGGTGCGACACAGAGACGAGGGAGGGATCGGGAGAGAAGATGGGTTGAAGAAGATGAAGTTGAATAGGCGGTTAGGTTAGGTTTAGCGGTGATTAGGGTTTTTGAATATATATATAGGGTTAGGTGCAGATGGGTTTGATATAATGGGTTTGGGTGTTAAACGGGAATGGGTATTAGGAAGTTGCTTATTGGGTAGTAGGTTGAGTATAATGGGTTTTAGGGTTAAATGGGTATTAGGATATTAAACAAGGTATTGGGTTAAAATCCAATAGGGAGATAAAATGATCATTATAAAGTAGGATTATATACAAAATATATTTGTACTACAATATGAAAATTATTTGAAATAAATACAATTAACAATGGGGAGAGATTTTTAAATAGACAATCAAAGTTATAATAATAATAAAAATAATAACAATAATCATAATAATAATAATTAAAATAAAAATAACCAAAATAATAATAATACTGAAGAACAGTAATAACAACAATACTAATAGGGTATGTATTATAATATAAATTTATTGGAAAATAGTTACAAATAAAATCATTGATAAAAAAAGAAATAGATTTTAATACAAGATTCAACAATACATTTTAACAAAATAATTTGAAAGCAGAAAAAATAATTTACTAAAATTTTAAATACGAAAAATACACAAAAATTACATATTTACGAAAATAGGGATTACAAATCCTACCCACCTTATAACAAAATTTCGTCCTCGAAATTTGCTTAGCTGGGCGGTACATAGAATAGGGCAAAAGCAAACTGGGGGAGGGTAACAAAACAGGGATCCAAAAGAAAGTCAAATTGGTGGCAACACCAAGATAAGAAAGAGATTGATAACAATGATGTCAGGTGGAATGCATGGAAGAAAATAAACAATATCAGAAGGAAAGAAACGACACAAGATAACCAAGGAAGAAGGGAGCAGGTAGAACTTGAATCAAAGAGAGAATGGATAGGGAAGAATTGAATTAAATAATGAATGAGTGCATGATGACAGAATGGAATGCAAGAAAGGAGTAACCGGTATCAAAAATGAAAAAGAAACAACCCAAGACTTGCAAGATAACAAAGCAAGAAGATGAAGAAATAGATAGAGCTGGAATCGAAGAAAAGATGGACAAGGAAGAGTTGAACCAAACAATGAGTCAACGGATGAGGACGAATGCGAGGAATAGAGGAAAGCAAACAATACAAAGAATCTAGAAGCAACAAGGGGGTCCTGAGACCTGTGGGTTATGGGCCCACTACGCTTCTGCTGCGCTACTCTGATGGTGATGTCCCAAGCAACATACATGTCGTTGTAGGCCACATGACGCCAATCAACAAACCGAGCAGGAAGATAAGACTGAGACACCAGGATCAAGGAGAGTATGAGCTCAAGATAGATATAAATAAATCATGCAAAATGAATATAAAGTTTGGCTTCAATTTAAATAATTAAAAGATATGCTATAGATCAAAACTAATGGGCTTTAACAAAAATAATAATAACAAAAAATATGAATAATAAAAATAAAAATATCAATAATAATAGAATAGTAATAACAATAATAAAATAATAATAACAATAATATTAAAAATAATAATAGCAATAATAATAACAGTAATAAAATCATCATAATCATACTGGTAATAATAATAATAATAAAATTAAAAATCTTAACAATACCGATAATAATGATAATACATACAAACAATAAAGGAACACAAACTTTAAAGGTGATATAAAAAAAATAGTTTTGGAAAAATAACCAGTCAAGATACATAGAAATACGAACAAATTTAGCTAAGTAAAGAAAATATTAATAACAATGAATGTAAAAGACATATAATAATTAGTGAATGTTGACATTATAATTAAAACTCGAAAAACACATTAAAGGGTAACGAGCAAAATAGACCAAAATATATATATGTTAGAAGACTAAAAAGGAGTTCATTAAATATTACAAAAGTAAGCGTCAAGTCAATAATTAGGACGTGGAAACAAAAGTAAGTGCGAAATCTAAAATGTTAAAGAATCGAAAAACGGTGGCAATAAATAGTAATTCACAGAAGAAACATAAGAAACATAACAATTCCTATAGGCCCATAGCATCGTGATGCTGTTTATTTCTGAGAAACGTGTGGAAGCACCAGGTGTGAGTTCGGACTCAATTTGTATTGAAGGAGATTGCCGCTCGTCTGCCGACCTTCAGTTGACCTTCTGGGACCTACGATGAGCTCGGAAAGATGTTGAAGGTTGGGCTCGGATCGGAAGGGTCGGATCCGAGGTCTTGTGTACCTGCAGACGGTCCTGAAACACCGGGGTTTGTCCCGGTGGCGGACCCTCCGACGCTCTAGTCAGTCTCTGTGAGAGAGTAGCAATAGCTAGGTATATTTAAGTGACAAAAGATTGATTACCTCAAAAGGTGGGTGTGGGTCTAGTATTTATAGAGAATCCCAACCGGGTTTGGTTCCACTTGGGGGCCGGGTTTGGATCCGAAAGCCCATGGGCCTGACGTGGCAGAAGGCCCAGGGGGTTTAGGGCGGACGTGGCGATACCAGGAGTGGTATAGGGCTGACGTGGCGAAGCCCTTGGCGGTATTTGGAGCAGACGTGGCCCATCGTGAGCCCCTTGTGCCTCTGGGGGGAATCGGAGGGCCTAGGCTGTGCCAGGTCATCCTTCTGCCCCGCTAGAGAGGGGGGACGGCCTGTGGGACTGCTCCGGATCGGACTCCGAGGGCTACTGAGGCTCGTCAGTACGAGGAGGCCGGCACCGTGAGGGCAAACACGAGGTTCGGCACCGACCCTGAAGTGATCCGGAGCCGAACCAGGTTGCTATCTTTACCTTTCTGAGTGGGAATTGCATTGGGCCCTGGTTGGGCCTCAGGCCATTTTTACACTGTCACACAAGCCCCCCACTCCTGCAGGGGGTGCGGGAGCTAGCCGTGGAGGAGTGTTTATGGTTGTAGAAAAAAATGAGAGGGCGAATCACAGGGCCTTCCTGGTGGTGCTGTCCTGAGGCTTTGACCGGACCTCGAGTTTGTCGAGGGTTTATGGGTAGGCGAAGGCGATGGCGAACCGTCGGTATCTTCCGGAGAGGATTACTCTGGTGCCTGCCAGAACCTCGAGAGGACGAGGGTTTATGTGTCGACGAGGGTGATGGCGAGCCGTTGTTTCTTCCTGAGAAGAGTACCCGGGTGCCAGACCGGACCTCGAGCTGGCGAGGGATTATGGGCCGGTAAGGGTGAAGGCGAGCCGTTGTTTCTTCCTGAGAAGAGTACCCAGGGGCCAGACCGAACCTCGAGGTGAGGGGGAATTATGGGCTGGTAAGGGTGATGGCCCGCCGGTGGATCTTCCGAAGAAGAGTACCCCGGTGCCAGACCGGACCTCGAGCTGGCGAGGAATTACGGGTCGGTGAGGGTGAAGGCGAGCCGTTGTTTCTTCCTGAGAAGAGTACCCCGGTGCCAGACCGAACCTCAAGATGAGGGGGAATTATGGGTCGGTAAGGGTGATGGCCAGCCGGTGGATCTTCCGAAGAAGAGTACCCAGGTGCCAGACCGGACCTCGAGCTGGCGAGGGATTATGGGTCGGTGAGGGTGAAGGTGAGCTGTTGTTTCTTCCTGAGCAGAGTACCCTGGTGCCAGACCGGACCTCGAGATGAGGGGGAGTTACGGGCTGGTAAGGGTGATGGCCAGCCCGTGGATCCTCCGAAGAGGGGTGCCCTGGTGCCAGACCGGACCTCGAGCTGGTGAGGGGATCATAGGTCGGGCCGTTAGGGGGCGAACCGTTGTGCCTTGGGGTTGTTTGAGTAGGGTAGTCCGTTGTTTTCGCGGAGCATTTGGGGGCGCCCTGGGACCTGTGCAAGATTCCCATTTCCTAGGTGCGTTAATGGCGCCGCCTAATAAATGTATGGCGCATGGTCTTCCGTCGTTTGGTTTTTCCCATATCATAAAGGCCGGCCCCTGGGGGGAGGCTATAAGTACCCCCCTCCCTCTTTCTCGTTGTGGTTCAGATCAAAGTAAAGGTGGTCTGCTTGGCCCTTAAAGGTGTCTGCTTCGGCGGACGCCTGTTTTGTGATAATTCTTACCCCCGGTTTTGTTGGAGAGGTAGTTTCTTTGTCGCCCGATCTTCTCTTGGATCTGATAGCCCTGATGTGGCGGCCAGATCCAGGGGGGATCCGGGCGAGAGGGATAACGACCGAACTTCGAAGGGTGAGCAGTCTGCAACTGTGGAGGTTCTATCCTTCCGAGAGGGATGAAGGGCGTTCCGGGCCGGTTGTTTGCAACTGCGAAGGTTCCGTTGCTGGAGTAGGCTGGGCCTTTGCAGTTGCATCAACTGGCTCGGAATGGAGCACTTCTTTCGGCCTTCGGGTGTTGATCTGCTTTTGACCGGGGTGCTTGCCGAGGGGGGCGTCTTGAAGCTTTGGGCCCCGGGTAGACGAGTAGTTCTCCGATTGGAGGCTGACTATTTTGTGTCCCAATAGGGCTCCAGGTTGAGGAGGTTTCTGTCTCACCCGGGAACAGTTCGGGTCTTCGGCCGATGACGCTGTAAGCCCCGAGCTGCTCGCGGGTGAAAGGGGAACCGACCCAGTCTCGGAGCCCGGGGCGTCTGTTTGAGGACGGCGCCTTAAATCTTAAAAATAAAAATGTTCCCTCCTCCGAATACTTCTTCCGCGCTGGCCTCCTTGACTGGCTGCCAGTCTGTCAATGGATGATGTCAGCGTCGCACGTTTTGAGGATGTGGCGCGAATTCTTAGGCGGCAGTTGCATGTTGGATAGGTGAACAGTACTCGCGGGAATCGAGGAGTCGCTTCTATCTCCTATAAATAGTCCCCCCTCTCCCCTATTTGTCCACTCCTTTCTCTTTCAAAATAAAATTTTTCAACACTTCAGCGCTCATCTTCGCGTCTTGCTGTACCAGACTTGCCCTTCCGAAGTAACCCCAGGTGAGTTAGCAAGTCTACTTAGCCTAGGCATAGATGGACAGGGCTCAGTCCGGCTCATCAGCGTCGACGTCTAGGGGGGAGGTGGAGCCTATCTCTGACTCGACGTCCTGGGAGGAGCCCGTACTCGAGGAGGAGTCAGTGTACGTTGACGAGTCTTCTGACACGGTTTCGTGGGAGGAACCGGTGGTTGAGGAGGCGGCACATGGTGCGAGGCGGTCGCGCTCTCGTCGTCCCTTCGTGGTGGAGAGCAGTGAGTCGGAGGAAGCGACTGACGGTTCGGACGACGTCCGTGTTTTGGAGCCGGCTACCGAGGGTGAGAGAGGCGAGGGCGGCATTGTAAGGAGATCCACGGTTCCGGGGGCAGGCCCGAGTTCCATGCTGACTGGTCGGGGGCCCTTATTCACTCCCTCGTCGGAGCGATCCGAGAAGAGGAAGAAGGCTCCGAGGAAGGTAGGGTTGGGAACCGGTGGCTCGAGCCAGGGGACTGGTTCGCCCGCGCAGCCGAAGCATTTCCGTCAATATCCTGACGACCTGTCCGACCAGGAGCTCTTTGGTGTGCAGGCCTCTTCGCCGAGTCGGACGAGAGTGTTGATGGACGCGATTCTGACCGCCTTGGACGGCAGGGATTTGGAAGTCTTGCAGTTGGCGTACCACATAGGTCCTAGTTACGAATTGATGCTGCCGAGCTCTACTCTTCGCCCAACCGATCCCCTGTCTGCTTGGTATTGTGTCTTCCCCGTGGACGCGTTTATTTCTGGACTGAGGCTGCCGGTCCATCCGTTTGTTCGGGAAGTGTTGAACTGGGCCTCCTTGGCGCCGATGCAGTATGGGCCGAACTCTTGGGAGCAGATAATCAGCTTTGTACTGATGTGCGAGGAACAACGGGTACCCTTGCGCTTGAACGTGTTCCGAGCGACGCTGATGTTTTGTTCGGCAGCCGAGGGGGTTTACTATATCTCCCCCCGGAGCAGGAGGAAGGTTGTTCATAGCCACCCTGACTCTATTAAGGACTGGAGGAAAAAGTATCTGGTGATCCGGAGTGAAGAGCCCTGGGACATTCCGACTCGATGGAATTACTCCAAGCCGAGTTATCCTGCGCCGGGGCAGGGGGATCTGACGGTCGAGGAGTGGGGGTTTGTCGAGCGTCTTCGTTTGTCCCCTAGTATTAATTGGACGAAGGTGACAGAGGTTCGCCTGGCGAGCGTTGGACTGAGCCCCGCCGTTCTCCGTATGTAGTTGTTTCTTTTCCCTCGATCCTTTCGTACATTCTTGCTCATTGCTCTTAATGGTTTTTTCTGCAGATATGGATGAGGCATCGATCCAAGCAAGGCGGCTCGCCATGAAGAAGGAAAATGCCGAGAAGAAGAAGGCGGAGGCGGCGAAGAGGCCGAGGGAGCTGCCCCTTGTTATCTCGGAGGTACCGCTTGAGCCGAGGGCTAAGAGGACTCGTTCAGAGACGGGCAAGGGGGGTGCCCCTTTGAGGGGTAAGGGCCCGGCGAGGGCGTCCGATCTTGACAAGGGGAAAGGTCCCTTGGTAGGGGTCGAGGAGGAGGACCCGGTGGTGGAGTTGTTGCGGCAGCGGTGGGTGCCGGACTGGTCGGTTCGGATGAGCGACTGTCTGACCGAGGAAGCCCAGGCCGTAGAGGTGGTGGAGAAGCTGGCAACGCCTCGCGATCGCCAGATGATGGAGAACGAGCCCGTGGAGGTGGCATTCACGCGCCTGGCGCAGGCCACCGTGTCGGTAAGCTTGTCGACCTCCTCCTTTCCGTTTGGTCTTGCCTCAGGAGTTTTCTTCTTATCCGCTTCTTTCGGCCGCAGGCTTGTATGCAGGGAGCTAATGTAAAGAATCTCTACGAAGCGTCCCTGTTACAAGAGCGTGCTCGGGCGGACAAGAGCGGACGAGAGACGAAGGAGATGCGGATCGAGCTCGAGGGTTCGCGTCAGAGGGAGCAGCAGATGAAGCTGGAGCTCGAGGCCAAGGACACCGAGTGGGAGAAGAGGGTGGCCTCTTTGAAGAGGAAGTTTGCCAAGGAGAAGGGGGAGTTAATAGCCGCGTTCGCCAATGAGAGGAAAGAGCTGACGGATGCGGGCCAGCGGATGGTGATAGCCGCCCAGGATGAGTGCTACGCGAAGGCGCTCAGTCACGTGAGGCATTTCTATCCGACCCTCGATCTGTCGAACTTCGAGTACGACATGGAGATTGATGGGACCCCGAAGGTCCCTGCCGTAGAGGGGCTCGTTGACAACCCGGCCGATGATCGTTCTGTGAACCCGATCGACGCCGAGGAGGGAAACCGAGTTGTATAGTTTTGTCTTTCTTTCTTCTTTCCTCCTCTCGATTGTATTTGCCTCCTGCGGACTGGCCCCCGCCTTTTCGTGTTTATATAAAAAAGTAATTCAGACTTGCCAAGGGTTTCGACGCCGGTCGTTTCCGGATCTCCCCGCTTATGTGCTTCGAGTTGGCTCACTTCGTAGGTTGCGGCTTCCCTTCCCGAGGTGGGCCCCCGTCGTTCCGACGTGGCGTGCCGCTCGAGACGAGGGGAGTATTTCTGTAACGGCCTTTGCCCCGGTTGATGGTATATAAAGTGATGAAGGGGATGTGGCTCGGCCTTATTGTTTCGCGAGGAATTGGAGTGGGGCGAGGTGACGCCTTGGGGGTCGACCCCCTAACCGGGTATTAGGTCGGGTCTGCCGAGGCGTTTGGAGTACGATGCAACGAGATTTCCTTAGTATAAGATAGGGGGGGCCGCTAAAAACGGTCCTATACAAAGGAAAGCTTTACAAAAGGTTTACTTCTAGTTAAGTTAAAGTCTAGGCTTGCTCTTTGCAGGAGTTCACTGGGTGCTAGGCGTCAAGGGGGAACCTCTCTGGTTCGACGGTAGGTCCGGGGGTAGGGCTGTCCTTCTTAGGTTAGAGCATGACGGCGTTGGGGGAGAACATTGCTCCTCCGTCGATGGTCATGCAGCACGACCGCGTTGCTTCTTGGCTACTTCGGACGGCGCTGACCCCGTGTGGGGTGGAAGATTCGAGCTCCGAATGGTAGGCCGAAGGCATCGCTTGGAGGGAGCATAATCTGGATCGGCCGGGTATGGCGTTGTTAGCTGTTTTGGCGTTGTGACAATCCCTTCTAGCTCGATAGGGATGTCGTAAAACCCATGTTAGGTGTATCCGGCCGGTTGGAGCTTGCCTCTAGGTAACTTCAGTTTCTCGAAGGCTTTGAGGGAAAGAATGTTCGCCGAGCTGCCGTAGTCGACAAGGATCTGGCGAACTTCACACTTAGCCATGCGGAGGCTAATGACGAGGGCGTCGCAGTGGGGGAGGCGAACGCCTTCGAGGTCCTCCCCTGGGAAGGAGACTGGCGCGGTTTGTAGCTCGGGAGTGGGATCGTCTTGGACAGTATTCATCCCTCGGAGGAAGGCTTTTCGGAAAGTATTTGATTCTCCTCCCATTAGCCCTCCATGGGCTCAATGTAAGATAAATGGTGTGTCCGCGGCTCCCTCGGACTCGGGATCCCGACCCGGTATGCGGCTCGGAGGGGGGTTCGGGGGCGAGTGTATCCCGCTCCTAGTATCTCGTCGACCCCGCAGGACTTCTCGGGTGAATTCTCGGAGGTATCCTCTGGAGATGAGTTCCTCAATCTCGTCTTTCAGGGCCCGGCATTGATCTGTGTCGTGTCCATGGTCCTGGTGGAAGCGGCAGTAGAAGCGCTGATCTCGGTTCTTGCCGTTGTTAGGTCGGGGAGGTAGTTGAACAATGCCTTTGTCTTCGATTTCTAGGAGGATGGCGGATATGTTGTGCGTCAAGGGAGTGTATCTCTCGAAGCGGGGGACCGGCGGGACCTTCTTCATGGCCCCCGGGCCCTTGGAGCTTTCTTCGATGGTTCGACTTCTTCGGTCTTCCGCTTTCCCTTCCCGGTGTCGTCCCTGGTATCTTCGGGGTTAAGGGCCTCTTCTGCCCTAATGTATTTCTCGACCCTACCGAGGAGGTCGGGGAAGTCGACGGGGGGTTTCTTCGCCAGAGAAGCCTTCAGCTGTCCGTGACGGACGTTGTGACGGAATGCCGCTGAAGCGACGCCCGGGTCGAGGGAGGAGACCGACCTTGCCTCAGCGGTAAATCTCCGGACGAACACTCTGAGTGATTCCCCCTCTAACTGTTTGAGTCCGAGTAACGAGGCGCTGGTCCTTTCGGTCTTCCGGCTGGTGACGAAGTGGGCGAGAAAATTGCCCTCGAGTTGGTCGAAGGAGTAAACGGAGCCAGGGGCGAGCTTCGAGAACCACTCACGAGCGGGACCCCGAAGGGTGGCAGGGAAGGCTCGGCATAGCAGGGGATCCGAGGCGCTGTGAATCATCATGAGGGTTTTGAAACCCCCCATGTGATTAGCAGGATCTCCCTCGCCGTCGTAGGTCTCGAACTGAGGGGGTCGGAAATTCCTGGGTATTTCCGCTTGGAGGATGGGGGTGGAGAAGGGAGGACGGACAGGTCTGTACCCCTGAGTCGCTCTTCGGCCGCCGTCCCCTATGTGATCGAGGCGATCCTCCACCCCTTGTAGGCGCCTTAGGAGAACGTCATCATCCTCAGGCTGGATTATTGAAGGGCGGGACGCGCTGGCTTCGGCGTCCGACCCTGCTTGGGAATGGGGGGTTTCTTCCCTGGGGGTCCGTCGGAGGGCTCCCAGAATTTCTCTTCGGAAGTCTTGGAGCTCCTTGTGAGTGACGGGGGCTCCACCGACTTGGTTTGGTTGGTCCGAGGGTTGTCTTCTGACTCGACTGAGCGCGGGTCTTCGTACCTCGGGCGGCGGTCTCGGACGGTTCGGGACCGGGTTGGAAGCGGCCCTTCCCCTGCGGCGGGTAATCCTGCGGTTGAGGATTATTCCCCGGAGGTCGGGCTGGGCTGGCCGGCCGACGCTCCTTTGGGACTCCCGAGGGAGAGCCTTGTGTTTCGACGCGCGTGGCCTGGCTTCATCAGTGGGTGGGGGCGAGTCCCGTTGGTTGACGGAGGAAGCAGCCCCCTTGCCCTTGGAGGCCATGAGGATTCGGCTGTCGATGGCCTTTGAGGGTCTGGGTCGGACCCCTGCGGCGGGTAATCCTGTGGTTGAGGATTATTCCCCGGAGGTCGGGCTGGGCTGGCCGGCCGACGCTCCTTTGGGACTCCCGAGGGAGAGCCTTGTGTTTCGACGCGCGTGGCCTGGCTTCATCAGTGGGTGGGGGCGAGTCCCGTTGGTTGACGGAGGAAGCAGCCCCCTTGCCCTTGGAGGCCATGAGGATTCGGCTGTCGATGGCCTTTGAGGGTCTGGGTCGGATCGGCTTCTGGAGCAGCGGTTCCCACAGACGGCGCCAACCTGATGCTGTTTATTTCTGAGAAACGTGTGGAAGCACCAGGTGTGAGTTCGGACTCAATTTGTATTGAAGGAGATTGCCGCTCGTCTGCCGACCTTCAGTTGACCTTCTGGGACCTACGATGAGCTCGGAAAGATGTTGAAGGTTGGGCTCGGATCGGAAGGGTCGGATCCGAGGTCTTGTGTACCTGCAGACGGTCCTGAAACACCGGGGTTTGTCCCGGTGGCGGACCCTCCGACGCTCTAGTCAGTCTCTGTGAGAGAGTAGCAATAACTAGGTATATTTAAGTGGCAAAAGATTGATTACCTCAAAAGGTGGGTGTGGGTCTAGTATTTATAGAGAATCCCAACCGGGTTTGGTTCCACTTGGGGGCCGGGTTTGGATCCGAAAGCCCATGGGCCTGACGTGGCAGAAGGCCCAGGGGGTTTAGGGCGGACGTGGCGATACCAGGAGTGGTATAGGGCTGACGTGGCGAAGCCCTTGGCGGTATTTGGAGCAGACGTGGCCCATCGTGAGCCCCCTGTGCCTCTGGGGGGAATCGGAGGGCCTAGGCTGCGCCAGGTCATCCTTCTGCCCCGCCAGAGAGGGGGGACGGCCTGTGGGACTGCTCCGGATCGGACTCCGAGGGCTACTGAGGCTCGTCAGTACGAGGAGGCCGGCACCGTGAGGGCAAACACGAGGTTCGGCACCGACCCTGAAGTGATCTGGAGCCGAACCAGGTTGCTATCTTTACCTTTCTGAGTGGGAATTGCATTGGGCCCTGGTTGGGCCTCAGGCCATTTTTACACTGTCACACATCGCATCTCTTAATCAAAAAAATCAAACCAATCTCAAATTAACTTTGTACGCATAAACAATCCTATACGCCCCATTTCATAGAAAAAAATTGGGAGAAAAAACCACGGACGCAAGAATGTCTTATGTCCGTTCTGATTTTCTTTTAATAATAAATTTCGTCGGACGCAAAATGGAATTGCGTTCGATATCTTCAGTGGATTTTTTTAAAAAAATTGGTCAAACACAAAATGATCTTGCGTCCAATACATTGCGTGTGACAAGTTCTATTTTATAAAAAAAAAATGATCATACGCAAGTCATCATGCATCCGAGAAATATATTTTTGAACAGACGCAAGATGATCTTTCGATTCCTATATTTGGGAAATTTCTATATCGTCTCTCAAATATGGAAGACTACTGTTCATATTTTTCCAAATTTTAAAAATACAGGGAACGACTACAGCAACTCGTTCCCTATATTTTTAAAAATTTGGAAATATAAGGAACCGCTACAAATGCTCTAAGGGAACAAAAAAAAGCAAAAATAGGGAATCATAAAATAATAAAGATAACACAATTAAGAATTAGTAAATTGTTTGGTGCGACTGTTTTAAACTCCTGATTTTGATATAAAAAATCATAATTAAAATCAAGTTTCACGTGTTAGTAAATTTGTTTATCTCTAATACAATAATGTGAGGGTTGGGATTGTATAACATGTAAACAAATTGTAATTTGTAGACAATCAACCATTTAATCTCAATCATTCATTTTTAAGTGGAATTTATATTAACCATTCATTTACTCAACTATTGTTAATTACCATAATACCCTCAAAGTTCAAATTTATTTACGACATAATTATTTACAAAAGTGCCACTCATACAAAATAAAAGTTGGTGCCACTAGAGGTAATTTGTAAAAAGTATGTGATGAGTAAAGAGATGTCTCAGATTTACGTCTTAGTATTTACTTTAAAAATATATATTTATTAAGAGGTGCAAAGCACGTGTAGATTAGTAGTTGTATTTGAGTGCATATTGAGCAAATACAATTTGTGCAAGAATTCTCAAAAGCATCTATTTTTCAATTTTCTATGTAATCTTTATCTTCTTTACTATTTTAACGAGAGAGTTGGGGTTTGTAACCAAATAAATTCTAACTTTGTAACCAAACAAACCCCTGTAATATACGTTCAAACTAAATCCAGCAAATATACACGTGCACGACACGTGTCACCGAAATTCAAAACATTCTAAACATCTATTCCTCTTCCTCTCCCTCACGCCTCCAGCCTATTCCTTTCCCTCAATGTTCATCTAATTTTGGGAATTCTTGATTCACATTAAGAAAACTCCGAACCCTTCTCTCTTACTTTTATTTACATTTAAAAGGTTCTTAGTATGATTTTTAGCACTCATTTTGATGCATTTTTGTATAATGTCTAATGTTCATGGCGGTTTGATTATGAAGTCAAGGTGTTTGATTAAATGTTAGTGCAAAAATTGATGCTGAAGTGGTTTGCATTTTTGTGGGGTCAAGGTGTTTGATGGATTGCCAATGTGAAAAATGATTAAGAGTTATGTACATAGAGAGAGGAAGATAAGGTTTTTGATGGAATGCCAATGAGAAAAAAGTTGATTTGAAATTACAGTAAATGATGTGGATGAATGGAGGGAAGTGAAGAGGCTGGAGAGATGACAAGAAATCTGGAAGATTTAGGACATCCATAGTTTGTTTTTTTTTTAAGCGAAAGTGTATGTAAGCTAACTTTGGTTTTCTTACCTCTACGTCCAATTTAAAAACTTTAGATATCTCTTAACAAAGTGTTTAGGTGCTCATAGTCAAGATTACTCAAGTTTGAATGTAATTTAGAGAACTCTCAAAGAGTAACTTCTATATATGCTGGAGTGAGATTTCAACTCGACGTTGGCAATGTTACCTCCGAAAAATATGGTTAGATAATTGGTTATGGAAGACCGAGTTATTCCCTTTACCTATCTAACCAAGGATTTGGTTGCTTTAGTTCTGGATGATGCATGTATCTAATGCTTAACTATACTTGAAACAAGATACATGAATTATATGCTTAATCTGTTCATTGGAGAACATGAGATTTTAAATGGCTAACTATCACCATCATAGTATCTGAGTTGTTTCCTAAAACAATATGAAAATGATGATGATTGTAATTCTATAACAAGTCGTAATCATGTACGTACATGTACTTAATCACTTTTAAAAAAAACAATCGTAGTCTTTGGTTAAAATTAACTAGTATTAAAACACCACTTTCTTCCACAACTTTGCTTCCCATAGGCAACGTTTGAACCGTATCTCTTCTCTCTCTGTTCAAGGGGGTGAGGTTTCTACCGACGCAGAAATCCATCGGGAATTCCTCACTTTCTATAAAAATCTCATTGGCTCGAATAAACATCGCTCCCTCGAGCTCGATTGGTTCCAACTTTATGGCGATCAATCTCACGATCTATCCTCTCTCGAAGCTCCTTTTTCTATGGAGGAGATTCATTCGGCGGTGTTTGCCTTAAAAAGCGACTTTGCACCAGGTCCAGACGGTTTCCCTGCCTTTTTCTTCCAGAAATTTTGGAATTGGCTCAAGGATGACCTTTTCAAATTGTTTCAGGATCTCCATCAGGGTCACTTCTCTTTTGACCGCATTAATTATGCACACATTGTGCTCATCCCTAAGGTGGCGGGGGCTCACCTTCTGACCAATTTTAGGCCTATCAGTCTGATTAACACGTCCTTTAAAATCATTATGAAAGTACTCTCGTCTAGGCTGAGCGCCATCATTTCCCCCCTCATTGACCCAACTCAGTCGGGTTTCATCAAAGATCGTTTTATCCTTGATAGTGTGGCATCAGCTCAGGAAATCATTTCCCATTGTCATAGATCCCGTGAGGAGGGTATCCTTCTGAAGCTTGACTTTCAAAAAGCTCATGATAATGTCAATTGGGAATTCCTTTTGGACATCCTTACCTTCAGGGGTTTTGGCCCCAAATGGGTGGCCTGGATTAAATCCAGTCTTTACTCCGGCACCTCTGCTATCTATATCAATGGTTCAGAGGGCCATAAATTCAAAGTGAAATGCGGACTCCGCCAAGGAGATCCCCTTTCTTCCCTTCTATTCTCTCTGGTAGCTGACGTGTTTAGCAAACTTCTCAGGAATGCATGGAACATGCATATGATCGAAGGTCTTGGTCATTCTCCCCATTTTGAGGGCGTTCTTAACCTCCAATACGCAGATGACACTATTATTTTCTCCAAGCCTAACCTTCACTCTCTTCGTAACCTGAAATTGCTCCTTTATTGCTTTGAAATGGCTTCAGGATTAACTATTAACTTCCAAAAATCTTCCGTGCTTTGGCTGAGCGGATCCCCCAATCGCCAGGCAGAGATTCCAATTTCTTTAATTGCCCCATCGCCAATTTTCCGATCTCATATCTTGGCATCCCCCTGAGATGGGGCAAGCTCCTCAGAGCTGACTGGGTTCCTCTGATTGACAAAGTGGAGAATAGGCTCTCTGTTTGGTCCGGCAAAGTCCTCACTAGAGGTGGTAGATTAATCCTCATCAATTCGGTTCTCTCTGCCTTACCCTAATATTTGATGTCATTTTTTTCTTACCCTCCTGGGTGATCAAAAGGATCGATCAGATCAGGAGTAATTTCCTCTGGTCGGGATCATCTGTCTATAATCCTGGGTCACACCTGGCTAATTGGAAAATTATCTGTTCTCCTAGAGATGAAGGAGGCCTCGGCGTTTTGGACCTTAGAGATCATAATATCGCCCTTTTAGGCAAGTGGCTGTGGAGATTCCACAACCTCAATCATCTCCCTTGGATTCGTTGCATCAAAAATTATCGATCTTCTTCCAATTGGTGGGAATTCCCGCCTTCCACCTCTCTCCTTGCCTCTCCTTTCTGGAAAGAAATTTGGAAAGCGTCTAATGCTTTTCAGTGTAGCATTTCGAGTTTCTGCGCTGACGGGACCACTGTTAGTCTGTGGTCCGACTTGTGGATCGGTAACATAAAGCTGTCTTCGGCTTTCCCTTCTTTATTCCGTTTGTCTGCTCTCCCGGCTGCCACGGTAGCAGAGTCCTTTCTTCTTATTGATAATGTTAGGTACTGGGTGATTCCCTTCATGATTGTTCTCCCCTCTCTGCTCAATGATCAGTTTAATGACCTTCTAAGTCTCCTCAATGGCTACTCTTGGTTCCCTTTAGAGGGCATCTCCTGGCGCTGGACTGCGTCTGGAGTCTTCACGGTTAATTCTTTTTACCGTTTCCTCAATTCTAGAGGCACGTGATCATCGTCGTCGCACTTCATTTGGGATTCCTGTGTCCCCATTAAAGTTAAAATCAATTCTTGGTTAGCTTTTAATAACAAACTTCTTACTATTGAGATTCTCAACAAAAGAAACTTAGCCTGGGGGCAACTTTGCCCGTTGTGCGATCAACTCCCGGAGGACGTCAACCACCTTTTCATTCAATGCCCGTTCATTATCCCCCTTTGGAAGATTAGTTCTTTAGCTTGGAATACGGGAGTGATTCCCCTCCAATTGACCTCGGTTTGGTCTTTTCCGCCTCCAAACAGTTTGTTTCGAAGTGCATGGATATTAGCTACTCACACCATCATTTGGATTATTTGGCAAGAAAGAAATGGTAGATTATTCCGTCATCGATGCAAATCGATTGCGGCTATTATCGACGAATTCTTTTTCCTTTTCAATCTCTGGGTTTCAAGCCCAGCATTCAAAGAGAACGCCTCTATGGCTTCTCAAAAACTGTTGCAGTCTCTTAATTGTCTCAATAATCTTCAAGCTTTATAGTCTTTTTCTGGATTTCTTTCTTTCATGCTTTCTATATCTTTCTTACATGCTCTCTATATCTCTCTCTTTGTGTTTGCAGGGCTAATATCGGGCTGTTCTCTGCTCTTGGTTGTCTTAATTATCGTTTTGGTGGGCTGATCTCCAGCCGTTTCTCTCTCTTTTTGTCCCTTCGGGCTATGGAGTTTTTGGTGGTGTAGGGGTTGTTTTGCTGACTTTGGTTATGTTTGTTGTGTAAACTCTGACTGCTCTGTTGTTACTGGTTTGTACAGCTTAATTGGGATTCTATATCTCATTTCAGTTCTCTCTACCTCTGTTGATGTCTGGAGTTTATTTAGCTTAGCTCTATTGTGGTGGTTATATGCTATCTGTGTAATGCTCTCTTACTGTTTGTTTTTATCTACTTATGGCTGATTCCCTGTCTTCTGTTGATGCGATTATGGTAGCTTGGCTTATTCTTCCTGTGCGCATCACTTCTATGCGACTCTGTTATGTTTGTTTTTGCTGGGCTTTTCCCCTGGCATTTTGCGGTATTTTGAGGTTGGATTTGTTATCCTTCTTGTGCCTGGGGTCTGTTTGCCTTGCTGTCGTCTTTTGAGGCTCCTCTGTGTGTGTGTTTGCAGGTTGCTATTGTGTTTATTTAGTCTTCTTTTCTCTTCTCTGGTGGCTTCAGAGCCTACTTTGCTCTTTCCCTAGCTGTTTAGCTAGGTTGGGCAGTGGTTTTGGTTGGTTGGTTGGATTGCTGTAGTCAGCTCTGTTGGTTCCGTGGGCTTTGTTCTTTGCCATGCCTTCATGCGCTTTCCTTCCGACCGCAGTCTCAGGCATGCATTCCTCGCGACACCAGAGTTTCTCGGAGCTGTTGCGATCGTTCCCCTGCTGCTTGCGCCGCTTCTTCCTTGTCTATCTAATTGTATTTCCTGCTTTTTTCTCGAGCTGTATTCGATTCTCTGTACATAGGCATTTACTTTTTGTAATTAGTTTTACCTCTGGTAAAACCCTTCTTGTAAACTATTGATTATTTATTTGATTGTCTGGCTGGAGTCCTCGGACTCTATCCGTTTCATCAAAAAAATTAACTAGTATTATACACGTGCTGTGCAGCACGTGGAAAAAATTGGGGGAATGAAAAGGGGGAAAAAAAAAACTACTAGCACGTGCGTTGCACGGGTTGGATTAAGGACAAATTACACTAAGGCCTTCTTCCATTATAGTAGTAGAGATAAATAAATTATTAGAGCATTCATTTCACGCGTACAGATTACTAGTATTATTAAGTTTAAAGTGGTAAAAGTGAATTGTAGAGTTTAGTATCCTCTAATTCATACATTCCTTCCTATTGGTTACGCCCCCGCGCGCGCTCGTTGGGGCTCTTCATCAAATAATTGGTATAAAAATTAACTGCGAACCATTAAAAAACATAATAAATTGTTGGGTGATGTTCTTTTAAAGTAGCATATTAGCACATACATTGTATATAAAAAATCACTGGTATTATAATTCTTAGTAATTACAACTGTATAAGCACAACGGTGAATCGGTGATTATCAGTTCAAATGTGTTATAAGGTTGGTAGACGAGGATCCCAATATCACATAAAGTCACTCTACAAGGATATGAAAAGAGACTACAATATATACAGCCGCATAACTCGTCAAAATAGTGTTATACCCGTAGAGATTTATTATATTGAAAAAAAAGGGAAGTATTTGTTAGAAAATGGGTATTTTATACACAATTTACGAACCAATTTTTGAGCAAATTTTTGAGTAAGATCCTCTATGAATTAGTGAGTCTTAATGGATTTGTGTTCTCCTTCGTGAGTAGATCAAATTATATATTTACTTGCTCAAAACGGTTATCGGGTGAATGAAAAATTGTCTCCCAAAGTGAGGTGGTTTCATCTATGAAAATGAGTTGAGATTTAGTTCCACATCGGAAAAATCAAAGGAATTAGAAGATGATATATAATAACATCTTTCTTGACATAGTAAGATTGCAAGCCAAGAGGCTCTTTCTCACGCGCGGAGGGGGTCCAAATCTCAAACCGGATTACATGCGACTTGTGTTGTGCCCGCACGTCGTTGTCTGCCGTTACAATTCTCACTCTGGCCCTATAAATAGATGCCCCTTTTCTCTGTCCAGTTTGAGAGCAGCCTACGCAAGTTCCAGCATCCAGAGAAGGCAAAATCTATTTTAAGAAGATTGTGTGATACACAAGCTTTGACACAAATCGGTTCGGTTTTATTGTTTTTCATTTTCCTTTCATTTTATTGGTTTTGTTCTTCTCCGCCTTCTCTGATTTTTGTGTCTCTCAATTATATTTGGATTTATTACAATCATTTTGTAACCAAAGTTGCAGCAAATAAAATAAATTTCTCAAAGTTTGTTTTATTATGATACAAATATTATAACAGTATTAGCGCCATAAAGAGGGATATATTGATGTATTCAAAGTGTACATACTTGTAAATTTGTGCAAGCGTAAAAACAAATAATAAGAAATAAAAATTTAATACATGATATGTTACAAAGTATTTACAATTGAGCAAATAAACCATGCTCATGCATTCGGGGTTTGACATTTTCCCTGTTCAGCTAATTCCATGCGTACGTACAGCCTTGCCATCTATGAAGCACGGATACGGGTACGCGTATCCGATACGGTACGTATCGGATACGTGGATACGTCGATTTCTCAAAAACTAGGATACGGGTACGTTAGGATACGCTTAAATAAATTAAATAAAAAATAATAATAATATATATTATAAATAAAAATTGAATTCCTTAAGTTATACATAGACAATATAAAATTGCATTAAATAAAAATATACGTACCTGAGTGAGATACTTTTTATCTGTCATTTTCAATATTTGAATAACTATGTTCAATTGTCCATCTTAATACATGGATAACTTCTCATTTTGTTAAAAACAATTTTGTGTGCATCTTAATCAGTAATGTCATTTTGTTATTGTAATATACTCTATTTGTGTTATTTTGTTATTTTGTTATGTAATGACAAATTGACAATTATGTAATGTCATTTGTTAAATACCATTTCTTATACTTATACTCTATTTGCAAGAGAATTCCTACATCAAAACATGCACTAGAACAAGCTCAGTATAACTCCAAGATGATTTAGATTCGTACATATCTCCAAAGGAGTCAGGTAAATCCTTTTGAGTTTTGATCACATGGATAAAGAACTGAAAAAATAAATAAAGAACTGAAAAAATAAAAAATTAAAAAAAGAACCGATCAGGCGATCACGGTGAATAAATTAAGAACTGAAAAAATAAAAAAAGAACTGAAAAAAGAACTGGAAAAAGAACTGAAAAAAGAACTGGAAAAAAAATACCTTTATGGCAAATATCTGAGGGTGACAGAGAGATCTGATCGGGGTCGGAGAGATCTGATCGGGGTCGGAGAGGAAGACTGATCGGGGTCGGCTGAGAGAGATCTGATCTGGGTTGGAGAGGAAGACTGATCGGGGTTAGCTGAGAGAGATCTGATCGGGGTCTGATCAGATCTGTGGGTGACAGAGAAGGATCGGCTGAGAGAGATAAGGGGATAGGGTTCTGATCGATGGGATGAGAAAGAGAGAGGCAGAGAAGGATCGGCTAAGAGAGAAGGGGATAGGGTTCTGAATCTTCTGATCGATGGGATGAGAAAGAGAGAGGTAGAAGATAGAAGATAGAACGGTGAATGGGCCTGTTGGGCCGAGCCAAACTAAAAAAAAATTAAAAAAAAAAAGTATCGGTGGCGTATCCCGCCCTTCCGATACGCGTATCCCCGCGTATCGGAAGAGTATCGGATATTTTTTTAATTTTTTTTATTTTTTAATTAATTCCGATACGTATCGGGTACGTATCGGATGAGTACGGTACGCGTATCGTGTCCGATACGTATCGGGTACGTGATACGCGACCCCCCGCAGAGTATCCGTGCTTCATAGCTTGCCATCTCCAATTTTTTACATTTTTCCAAATAATTTCAACCACACTTCGTCACAAATAAATATGTATAAAACAAACATATGTAATATATATCTCAAATTCAAATCGGTTAATTGTTCTTCGATGATCCCAATAAAACAGCCGGGCTCTCATTTGAATTCACGCTTATGTTTCTCAATCAGAGGAGAATGTACTTTGCAACTATCTTCACAGTCACTGTAAGTCATACGCCCTTGGTCGATTGCACCTTCCTTGCAGCTCTGCATGCACAATGCCATGAGTTCTGGATCAATGTGTTTAGGATAAGGCATCTTGGATGGTGTGTACTCTCCAACGACCACCGTGAAGCCAATCACCAATATGAGAATTGCCATCGATATATTGCTAACCTTCTTCATCTTTCCTCTTTCTTCAATTTGTTATTTGAATTGCAGGATATGCGGTGGTGTTGCATGTATTTATACAGACACTCTGCAAAGTTTTGGCCTTTTGGTTTCTATGGTAAAGAAACAAGGCAAGAATAAGAAAGAAATACTTGGGGAGTGAGTTAGTTGGGAGTCTATGGCTAGAAAGAAATGCATATATAGAAAAAACTATTAATTTCACGGCCCTATTTAAATCGCATAAAAATAGACAATAAACATAAGGGAAGTAGGGATGACAATGGGCTAGGCCGAATCTTGGAGCCCCCTAAAAAAACACTTGCTCCTAGGGCTGCAATCGAGCCGAGCCGAGCAGAATATCTTCAGGCTCGAGCTCGGCTTGTTAAGGAATCGAGCTCAGTTTTGAGCTCGAGCTCGGTTCGAGCCGAGCTTTGATCGAATTCGAGCCGAATAGCTCACGAACTTAACCTAAAATTTAAAAAAACCCAAACTCGAGCTCGACTCGTTAAGCTATCGAGCTCGAGCTCATCTCGAGTCGAGCTTTGACCGAGCTCAAGCCGAATAGCTCGCAAATAGCTCGATTTGTTAGCAGCCCTACTTGCTCCGAGACTCTTCTAAAAGGGTAAGACTAGGGCATGAGATTTAGGTCCTTCTAAATATAGGGCTTGGGCTTAACCTAGGCCCTACCCTGATCTTTGTCCTTTTATTGCCCTAAGTAGGCCCTAGTGAAGCCCTACAATTTTAATTTTATTTTTTATAA
Source organism: Hemerocallis citrina (assembly GCA_017893485.1). Classification (NCBI taxonomy): domain Eukaryota; kingdom Viridiplantae; phylum Streptophyta; class Magnoliopsida; order Asparagales; family Asphodelaceae; genus Hemerocallis; species Hemerocallis citrina. The sequence continues at coordinate 102,551,413 of CM030358.1, read as the reverse complement.
TCAACCATACTATTTTAGTATAGTATACATACATATTATGGTATATTACTTATTCATAAAAGGTCTGCATATTTTACCAAGCTCATACATACTCTCTAAAGATAAAACATTGAAACACCAAAACTCGATTTAGGGATGAAACTTATGTGGGATGAAACTGATGTTACTGAATTTTTTATTTCTAGTATTATAAGTTTATAATATGAGATGAGAAATATAATTTTTGCTTCACATTGTATTTTAAGTTTCAGGATGTTGTATTAAATAGGTGTCGTATTGTAACATTTGTAGTAATCTTTAAGTTCTATGTTACACGATTACATCTTTAAAGAAAGTCGCTGGTTGATGATGATATCAGTGATCATCTTTGAGTCCAAAAAACCATTTGGCTATCTTTTTTTACAAATTAATTTCTTGATGTTATTTTCATTATATTCGTTCAATTGATAAAATTATAAAATACTGAAAGTTTGAAGTATTATTTATGTCTGATAACGAATAATTTTCTTCGTCTAACACAAAAGTCTAAGGATGGATGAAGATCCTGGGTAGTGATAGGGTAGGATCAGAGTTGAGATAAATGAAGCCGAGGGCTGGGGCCGGGCCGAAAATTAAAGCCCCTAAAAGAGTAGGGCTGGGGCTGGGGTTTATGCAAGGCCCTACCCTACTCCTGCCCGTTATCATCCATAAGGGGAAGTAGGAACCAAATATGAGCTTATATAAACACTAAGGCTCTATTTGTCATTGCTACGGGCCAGCCGTACTGCGTCAAAAGTGCAGTAAACAAAAAGTGTTTTTCAGGAACCAGAACTGTTTGGCAACAACAGTTATAAAATTGCTATCAAAATGACAAAAATATATTTTTATATAAATAATTGTTTGTAATTATTTTTATATTTGAAAACTGTTGTAAGGTTATAAAAACTTTATAATAATAAAAATTAAAAAACCTATTGGAAAACCGATTGACATGTTAAAGAATCTAATAATTTTTCTAAATTTTAATCACATAAGAAAATTGAAATATTGATTTTGACATCATGTTGAATTATAAAATTTGTGTCAGAACTTTCCCCCTCTCCTCCTTTTGCATTAAAGAACAAAATGACCGCGGGAGAAACGTGGGAGGAAGAAATGAAATAACATAAATTATTTATAAGAAGAAAATAAGATGTGAAAATATTAGTTCTTATTTTGTTTCCTAACCAATTATTTATTTTGGTGTGGTTTAGTTTAGGTTTAAATTTTATTTTTTTTGTAGTAAACATAATGGCTGAGTTTGGTCTCGAACCTGAAATTTCCCTTTTAAAAAGAGCTTTTTTAGAAGCCCAAAGCATCAAATTTGTATTGTGAAATTTTAGCGAGAAAATGAAGGTTTTACAATTCTCCTGAGTCCAAACAAGTTTTTTAAAGAAATTGCCAAACACCTAATTTTAAATCCAAACAACTTTTAGACCTATAAAAGAACTTTTAGGCTCTTCAAAGGCAATGCCAAACGGAGGCTAGTAGTATTTACAAATCTAAGGAGCGAAAATCTTAAATAGAAGCGTTATGAAGAATCAGGTCTACTTATTAGTTCATTTGCTGTTGATTTATCAATTTTTTAATTGGCATACGATTGGCACCTGATAAAATAGAAGATGCAATAAGATTAGTATCCAAATAAGAATAGTATCCAAATGAACAGGGCAGTACTTCAAAACATAAGCTCACATGCTGTAAGATGCGTCAGATGATAAGGACAAAGATCGGGAGAAACATTTTAGCTTTGTAGCATTACATATAGATTGCAAAGAATCACTTAACTATATTAGAACTTAGAAGAATGGGGTAAAATTACATGTTGATACATATGGATTCTCACAACTAAATCAAATAAAATTTTGTGGTACATGTTACAAACAAAATGGACAGAGCCTCGGGATGGCAAGTTGATCAATTGAATGAAAAGAATTCATAACTGCAACTTAGTTCTATACACACACCCAACGACCTTCTTGGGAGATGGATCATTTGGTCCTCTGTCTCTTTGCCCTGACGTGAAATACAGCCACCCATCCCAATACCCGACTAGGGTTGTCTTGATGCGGAAAGGCATGCGCCCGACAACTGACCATTCCTGCAGAAGAAATCAAACCATTGTTAGTACTAACGGGAGATGTAGCCTCTCGTATGTGTGATGCACGTGGTTTTTCTTAATGTTTGTCACCGCAATTTTAGGCAACATCAAAATTGATGACCAATTTTATTCATTGAGAGAATAAATGAGGTTTCTAAAAGCCAACATTATAAAGGAAATCTATGCGCTGCACGTGCTGAAATCCAGAAGATAATGCCATAGAGGAAGGATTTTGGGTATCATATAAGAATGAGTTCGAATATCAAAATATGACTGATCAGAAAGTTGTTATGGATGATAACGTCGAGGATAATAATTTCTTGAACTTGAAAAACTCCGTGGTCAAGAATAATGCCACATTGTCAATAGGATACTACTGAAATTCTAGAGTAGTCCAATTTGTCCAGTTCAAGCAGGGAACTTGTTTCTCATACAACTAATAAGGAGGGTTCCTAAGTTCGTACGCAAATATGATCAACTAGAGTATACAACTTCACAATATTTGCGTCTGATCCAGAATTTGATTTAAAGATTGACAGAATAGAACATTCCTCTGTTAGGAAAAGATATATTGAAAACTAGTTTCATCTCCTGTTATGATATTTCAGTTCAAGATGGAACAGAAAAGGTTTTTCTAAACCCATAAAAAGTGAGGTGAAGAAATATAATCAATACAAGACTGACAAAAAAAGGGCTTTCATCCCAAATATAAGGAGGTAGAAGAATCTTTTTTCTGCATTTAGCTTAAACCTCTCCGTTAATTAAAAACAACCATTTCTTTTTATTGCTTCAATCATCATTGAAATCTTGTTTAATCAATTTCACATGTCTAAACCATTTCAGACCATTGTCCCATTTCCACAACGGCTACCTCACTTATTAGCAATGTACTCATTTCTTATCCAATTATGTAGCATATTGTTGCTCAACTACCTTAAGTTTTTTAATATTTAGTTGCCACAGTTTTCTAGCTATCTTATAGAACTTTCCCTTTGATCTTTTGTATATCCCGTGGTTATATGGTGCTTCACACGCATAATCTCTACTTCAAACACATGTAAAGTCTATAATTGATTAAATGGCCTCAAGTGTCAAGTGTGAAGATGATTGATAAAAGTTGTCACCATCACTCATCTGATTCAACTTAGGGGTACAGCGGTTTCTAACTATTAATGCAAACTATTTGCACTATAAATCTTTACAACCATGTAAATAAGAAAGCAAAATATTAAGGAGATGGTGAAATATGCATTCAGTGTAATTCTATGTGGTCATCTTCAAAAGCTTAACCAGTGGCTCCAAGATGTCACCTTACTGCTTCCACTTACAGTAATATTTTCTTTATAGATGTTTCCACTAACCAATAAAATCCAACATATAGCATATACAAAGTGATGTAAAACCAACCCTAAAATAGAGAACTTTCCAAGAATTTTAATGGGTTAATTTTACCAACATGAAAGTGCGGATTTAGATTGGATATTTTAAACAATTAATTGGTTGGATGGATTTTCAAGAATCGAATCAAATGCTAACAATCCCAATTAATAATTCAATCTTAATCAATAAGCAAATCCCTACGTGTTTCAGCAAGTAAAAAGAGCAATACCAATTCGTACCCTAATCTAGCATGTGGATCATTCAATCTCAGTATTTTGTGGTCGACAGTCAAATCAGATAATATACTAGATGATAAAGCAGTAAAACATAAATACGGAAGAGATGGAAAGAGTATACCGAATACGTAGACAACCAGCGTAGATCACGAAGTGGACAGTACCCCCAGAACACAGCAACGCAGCAACAAGAGTAGAATGGCAGCGACAACAGCAAGGCCTGTAGACTGGGCCGACGGGGAGGTGACGGCGAGTGGGGGGTTGGCGTCGTCGGCGAGGTGCGACGGCGAGCGGGAGTGCACGGGGGCGGCGCAGGTGAGGGCAGGCAGTCGACGGGATTAGGGTTTCGACTAGATGGGTTAGTGGAAGGATTCGGGGGTGATGAGGAGTGGGGAAGCAGGAGTTCGAAGAGGAAGGAGGCGAGGGTTTTGGAGGAAGACGATGGAGTTGTTCGGTGTTGTGGGGATCGGGATGGAGGCCGGGAGTGGAGGGGAAGAGTGGTGACGGTGTAGGGGATGAGGGATTTGGGGTTTTGGATTTGGGTCGGGTTCGGGAGAAGAAAAAAGAAGACGGGAGAAGAAGGGAGGTTGATGGTGGCGGCTGATGAGGGGTTAGGGTTTTTTTGTTGTATTTGGGGATTTAGGAAAATTTGTGGGGATTTTTAATTGGGGATAAATTTTAGAACTAATCACTAATTCTAAAACTAGATTAGGATTTATCACAAACCCTAATTTGTATCTCGATTGTATCACACAAGGGAGAGAAAATGAAGAGCAAAACTCAACACAGGTTTTTTTTGATCAATAATGGCATGCCTTTCTCATTTATCTCAAGGCCTTTAAATCGGCTCAATTACATCTTGAAACACATCTCCAAAATATTCTCAGAATCCAAAAATTACAAAAAAGATTACATAAAAATGGAAATAAAATAAAAGTCCTAAACTGAATAAAACAGCTGATGAAGACGATGCCTGCGCTGATAGAAACGCCCAAATCGTCTGGAACCGATGTCCTCATCATTCTCCCCGGGTGGGAGAAGGCTCGACCCAGTCGAGTCAAAACCAGTCCTCCTGTCATAGTGCTCCAAGAGGTCTGGATCCAAGCGCTGGAGCTCTCCGCGATCTATCCAAGTGTTCTCCGACTCTGGCTTGTTTTTCCAACTTACCAAATATCTATGAATACCACCATCTCTAGTAGAGATTATCTGATCATCTAAAATATTATCTAACTCTTCTGTCGATGGGTAAGTAGTATCTGGTAGTGGAGGTAATGGGGGAATCTCACCAGTAGGCTGCAGGGTAGGCTCATCTATAAGAGGATTTCTAGGGTTAAATTCTGGGCCTTCATAGGGTACTAAATCCTCAATATTGAAAGTTTTACTAATGCCAAAGCCTTCGGGGAGGTCAACAACATAGGCATTGTCATTGATTTTATGAAGAATTTTAAATGATACCAAAATGATGTAAAACCAACCCTAAAATAGAGAACTTTCCAAAAATTTTAATGGGTTAATTTTACCAACATGAAAGTGCGGATTTAGATTGGATATTTTAAACAATTAATTGGTTGGATGGATTTTCAAGAATCGAATCAAATGCTAACAATCCCAATTAATAATTCAATCTTAATCAATAAGCAAATCCCTACGTGTTTCAGCAAGTAAAAAGAGCAATACCAATTCGTACCCTAATCTAGCATGTGGATCACTCAATCTCAGTATTTTGTGGTCGACGGTCAAATCAGATAATATACTAGATGATAAAGCAGTAAAACATAAATACGGAAGAGATGGAAAGAGTATACCGAATACGTAGACAACCAGCGTAGATCACGAAGTGGACAGTACCCCCAGAACACAGCAACGCAGCAACAAGAGTAGAATGGCAGCGACAACAGCAAGGCCTGTAGACTGGGCCGACGGGGAGGTGACGGCGAGTGGGGGGTTGGCGTCGTCGGCGAGGTGCGACGGCGAGCGGGAGTGCACGGGGGCGGCGCAGGTGAGGGCAGGCAGTCGACGGGATTAGGGTTTCGACTAGATGGGTTAGTGGAAGGATTCGGGGGTGATGAGGAGTGGGGAAGCAGGAGTTCGAAGAGGAAGGAGGCGAGGGTTTTGGAGGAAGACGATGGAGTTGTTCGGTGTTGTGGGGATCGGGATGGAGGCCGGGAGTGGAGGGGAAGAGTGGTGACGGTGTAGGGGATGAGGGATTTGGGGTTTTGGATTTGGGTCGGGGTTCGGGAGAAGAAAAAAGAAGACGGGAGAAGAAGGGAGGTTGATGGTGGCGGCTGATGAGGGGTTAGGGTTTTTTTGTTGTATTTGGGGATTTAGGGAAATTTATGGGGATTTTTAATTGGGGATAAATTTTAGAACTAATCACTAATTCTAAAACTAGATTAGGATTTATCACAAACCCTAATTTGTATCTCGATTGTATCACACAAGGGAGAAAATGAAGAGCAAAACTCAACACAGGTTTTTTTTTGATCAATAATGGCATGCCTTTCTCATTCATCTCAGGACCTTTAAATAGGCTCAATTACATCTTGAAACACATCTCCAAAATATTCTCAGAATCCAAAAATTACAAAAAAGATTACATAAAAATGGAAATAAAATAAAAGTCCTAAACTGAATAAAACAGCTGATGAAGACGATGCCTGCGCTGATAGAAACGCCCAAATCGTCTGGAACCGATGTCCTCATCACAAAGAGGTTAATGCCTAGAAGTATTAAGCAAACTACTTCCAACACGTATAAAGGGTCAACCTTACCCAAATCTTTGTCACATAAACCTTATTTATTCCCCTAGTTCTATTCACTTCGAACATTCCAAAATTGGCTATTTGAAATAATTTGAACTTTAACTAGCAAATTTTTTTATCAGTCATGCAGTTGATCCTTTCATATGTTTATGACAGAATAAGGTTCCCAAGCATATATGTCGCAACAGAAATGAAGTCTAAATAGGTTTCTACGTTCTAAAAAATATATTATCTGATTGTATTTCATTAAAGAAAATAGCAAAAAAAATATGGCCGTTACCAGTGTATCAAGATTGAACCTAAACACTTCACCAACCAGCACCATCTTCTTAGTCACAGGGTGTTTCTCTGTTGTACCTCCAGCAATGATAACTGAATTGTTGACAAGTTTCCATGCAAATTCTATATGGGAATCTGGCTTTGGCATGGGAGGCAGTTCCTTCCAGGTTAGTTTATCATCAAGCATGTAGACGTTGCTATATACTACCTGCAATATTGTATAAAGAAACAAATTTGTAAATACTCAGTTTAAGAAGAAAGCAAAATGGCTGCCTGACTTGGAAGAGGAGAAGAGAGAAGGGTGTTAACAGTAAGACCAACCACTTAAAAGTCCATTGAAATCAATCAATACTTCAACTTGGTTATTACTGTATTACTGCTTGAAGGAGCTAATAGATTTATCAAAGGCTGCCACGCCATTTTCCCTAGTCTCTATAGCATCACAAGCGAGATTAAAACAAACACTTTAAAGTCCATTGAATTCAAGAAATACTTCAACTTGGTTATTACTGCTTGAAGGAGCTAATAGATTTATCAAAGGCTGCCACGCCATTTTACTAGTCTCTATAGCATCACAAGCGAGATTAAAACAAAATTTAGAATTTAGAACATCACAATGTAAGAGTGCTAAAAGGCATTCAGCCAAAGTGAATACTGAATCGATGAATCTTCTCAAAATTTTCAATGCAAAAGACTGGTCTCTGATTATTTCAGATGGTTTTGGCCAAAATTGGTTGAAAACAGGTCAGGACAAAGCCACTGTTGTCTGAATACATTTTTTTGTCGGTTTACTTACTGTTTGTTTAGTATCAGCAAATAAACTGAACATTGTGCCTCGCCTCGGAAAGTAGACTTAGAGTTGTCCAACTTGTTGATAACAAATCCAACAATCATATAAATTATCTGCTACTTAGTTCTCAAATGTGGCATGCAGAGCTCGTTCGAGTTCAAGGCCATAAAGTATGTATTATTCCAAGAATCCAAACAAAATATAGCAAATGGCAAGAGAATGATCTACAAATATTTAAACTTCAGCTATTGTTGAATATGCATCTTGTACGTATATCAACTCATCTACTCAAATTACAAACAACGGCTGATTTTCAAACGGTAGCCATCTTATCATCACAGGAGCTAGGTATCCTAGCTTACTCTTAGGAGCAAATGCATCTGATGAAAATCATGAAATTGATGCTTCCATCACCCAATGGGAGATCCACTGATGTCCGTCTTATATCCACAAAAAAGGAAGAATTGGGGTATAAACAACAAGAGAAACAAGATTGTAATTATTGAAAATACACTAGCGATGGAGTTTCGATTAAATCAAATAATCAATGTGCTTCACTACACCTATCTGGACCCAGTTGAAGGACCAAAAATATATCTTGTATGCTCCAACGCCGATGAGCCCTCCCAAGATGTCTGTGCAACCTACTCATCCTCCATATGACAAGTCAAAACTAGCATGTTTATCCTTCAAAAGTTGGTATTCAGAAATTTGGAATATTGCTTGAGTAATACCATGATCCTTACTATTTAAGCTATTTTTTGCACAATGGAATCAGCATTGAAAATTTTGAGAGAAATTAAATCCAGATGTTAAGTGCCAACCCTCTAAATGACAAGTGCCAACCTACTCATCCTCCATATGACAAGTCAAAACTAGCATGTTTATCCTTCAAAAGTTGGTATTCATAAATTTGGAATATTGCTTGAGTAATACCATGATCCTTTCTATTTAAGCTATTTTTTGCACAATGGAATCAGCATTGAAATTTTGAGAGAAATTTAAATCCAGATGTTAAGTGCCAACCCTCTAAATGACCCAAATTCCTAAACTCGAAAACTATGGACAAGAAAGAGGCTTGCAATAAGAAGTGTGGGAAATCCTATCTTACTGGTTAAGAATTTAAGGTCAATCATGCAACCAAGGAATAGTCCAAAATTCTCCTGGATTGAAACATAACCAAGAAGCGAAAAAAGGATTGATTTAGGTAAGAATATATTTGAATATTCAACCCCAACACCCTCCCAACCCCCGAAGAACACAAAACAAACGAATAAACATTCCAAGACATAACTTATGTACACAAACCCATTTTCTTAATATTCATTCATAAACTGTCACCTGGAACTCAATTATCCTTTGACCAAAACTTCTTTTCCTATTAGAATTTGTTTAATTGAACTTACTATTTAGTAATTAATATCTCAGTTAGAACCCCCCCCCCCCCCCCCCCCCGCGCGACACACACACACACACACACACACAAGCTGTGAACTGGTTCCATTTTGAGCTATTCTTAGTAATATTCAACCATCAAAATCTACTAGTAAAATCACTTAATTAATTTTGTAGCCATCCCAGATAAATGAACATGCTATCATTACACTGGGATGCTCCAATAGTACCTCATCAGAGATTTTGCGAACCTAATCTAAAGATTGCACACTAAATATGCAATTCCATACCACCAAACTAACGTGAATCGCATATTACAGGACTGATCTATGAACCACGATCCATCACACCATTCAGAAGGCCCTCATCTATATACCACAGCTTCAAAAAAAAAAAAAAAAACTAACTGAAGGCAATTTCACGACAAAACTTTTGCCCTTTCTCTTCTCATCTCTACTTGGACAAGGCTAAGAGACGTATCCACAAATACAAACGTCAGATATTAGACTAATCATTTCATGCCAATGCAGTTAAATAAGATAACAGACCGTGTAATAAACAATTCATATTTTTTCTAGTTCATTTACAAAATGTACCTGCATTGTAAACATATATAAAGACCGGGCATACACTCCGACACCAAAGAAAACTAAAAGGTGCGATGTTAATACGTTCTTCTCTGATTTTATAGGGTCAGCTTCAACTTCATTGGTTTTTATTGGACCAATATCAAAAAGGTTTGAACTCTAAACTAAGCATAAACAATTATAGCAACACTCAGATGACAAATAAATTTGAGAATGTATGGTGTCAAGCCACATCACATCTTATATAATTTTCTAAAGAAATGTAAAGTGCTGGTGGAAAAAGTAAAAGAAAATTCAGAATTAATTGTAATATAAACATCCCCATATGATACTTAATAAACAAATGAAAATTTGATAATGAAACCAAACTGTTGATTACATACCTCACTTCTTCGTGCACATTTAAAGATAGGTGATCCAGGTTTAGCCATAAAATCACCCTCTTGGCCTCCAATAACAATAAGCTGGTCGTTAGCAACCACACAAGCCCTGATAAAATCATGAGTTTACCTTAGATTTTTTAAGATAAAATACAAATTTGCCTAGAATAAGCAGAGAGCAAAATTTAGTACTATAATTATATGGTTTGTAGATCCACCAGTAAAGCTAGAATAAGCCAATTTGAGTCAAAGATAAAATTTAGTAATGTTTGCAACCCGACAAATTTTGTTGAACTTTGCTGATTGTAAAGATAATAAAGATAGCTTCGCAGAAATAGATAGGCAAGCACTATTATAAGCAAAACATACATATCTTCCTTTACTTTCATATCTTGTATGTTCAAAATCTCCGTTATTTGAAATACAACATGTACAACTGTACGAGGCATAGAGAAAGCATATTTTGAGGGGAGGAAATTCAGACCTATGAGGACCACCTCGAGGTATCGGTATTTCGCTTCTCCATTCTTTCTCCAAGGCCTTGCCATCCTTCACTGCAAGACTCCAATGCTCCAGTGCAGGCTCATGACGGTCCTCCTTGCTACCACCCATAACATGGAGTCTGCCTCTCCACAATTGGGTTGCTGGAGCATACCTAGATTTCATAGATTAGTTCTTTTTGTAACAAACAATAAATATTTGTAAATGTCTAACTATGTAAAGAAGTCAGTTATCACTACTGGCTAAATGGTTAGCGAAGCTAAAAGAATAATGACTTGACATACCTAGGTACTGGTAATGAAGGTAAATCCTGCCACTCTTTTGTATCTGTGTCAAGCACAAAATTGCGAGCAGTGGGTCCTCTACATTGTGGTCCGTATTGTCCAGTAACTACATAAATGAATCTTCCATCCGTTACCATCCCTAGATGTGAATGAGCCATTTCCTTTGGCATATCAAACCTTCCTCCCCATGTATTATCCGTGAAGTTATAGATATCCACATGAGAATGCACCTACACATTCAACATTCATATTTGATAAAACACATAAAATCCTCAACCACCATAACTTAGAATATCTAATCTTGGTGATTTAATTCCAATTGACCTTATAACTATAGATATCAATCTAAATTCAAAACTTCGCAGATATGATCATATGAAATATAAACCAAGTTCACAATCCATATGGTACTTCGCCAATATGTAATGAAGAAGAATTTAGTACACAGATATCTCGTAGTAAGTCAATTATGCAATATTTTTAAAGTTGGCGCATATCATCGATGATGTGTCTCAATGGTACCGCATGTATGAAGTCGTACTAAATCACTTACAAAATCAATCAATCCTAAATGATTTCTCTTCATATGCAACCACAAGTTCACCGTGGTTGCAAAAAAAACCTTGTTTTATCATTCAACCACCATTTCATAGTAACAAAATAATAGGTTACTGTCTGTTTCCGTATAACCCCATCTACCCCTCCTTTCCAAAAACACCACAAGTTTCGAACAATTTGCACTTCTACAGTCACTACTTCTACCAATTCACATTTAACAACTTCACACACACAAAAAAAACTCAGTAAATAATCAAGAGCCCTCACATAATCAATGGTGCCATATCCCGCAAACACAAACAAACAATCCTTAATCTGAATCGCCGCCCCGTCCAACCTCTGCACCGGCGCCTCCGCCATCTCCTCCCACTCCAACTGCCTCGCCGGCAAATCCGCAAACGTCAAGTTCACACCTTTCATCTCCTCCTCTTTCCTCTTCCTACTCTTAACCTAGTTAATAAAAATCACATCTTTATGAGTTCAAATCGCGAGATCCAAAACCCTAGTTGAGAAATTGTAGCTTACCGGGTTGGAATTTGAGGGGGTTTCGAGGGCGAGATCGAGGGTGGTCGACCAATTGGAGGAGGAGGGAGAAGACGACGCCCATAAGAAGTCGGCGATGAGTACGATTCCGAGAACGGCAATGCAAGAGAGGAGTAGTAAGTAGCGCTTCGATCCTTGCTTGCTTCCGAGTTTAGCCATGGATCTCAAACATCAAGAAATAAAATTTTAAAAAAGGAGGAAATATATGTGAAATTAAAAGACTGAAAAAATGGCGGAGTGAGTTATTTAGGCTACTTTTTGAAATTATTTGCAGAATAGACCTAGTTTCAAAAGTATTTACGTAGAAGGCCTAGCCTTTTGAAAGTATTTGCGATTAAGGGCTAGCTTTTTTAAAATAAACTTCTATACTTCTTTTTGTATACTATTTCTTATAGGATGTGTGACTTTTCTGTAAATTTAAAATTTATTTTTGCAATTATTTCTATTTTACTCACATAATTGATTTTTTAATTCCTTAAATTGTGTTAAATAATTTACTAAAATTTAATGAAAATTAGGTAAAAGTTTCTTACTATTTCTTAATGGCTCTGATATCACTTTGGTGGGTGCGTGAGATCACTTAAGTTGTAGGTGTGAGTAGCGCGTAACCTTCTTGGGACCTGAAAATTAAAAGGAAGAGAGTATCAAAAACTTTTAAAAGTCTAAAGAGTAAAGTCTAAAGAGTTGAAATAAAGATCAAAGTTTGTAAAATAATATTCGTTGAAATAATGTATATTGTCAATTCTGAAAAAATAGTCAGGAATGATAGGAATATCATTGTCATCGTCGTCAAGTTCTCTTATATATTCTGATTCTGTCTCATATCCTTCACTATTACTATCATATGGGGGTTCTTCGAGTTCTTCTGTATGTCTATTTTCTCCTCCATTCTGTTCATGTTCTTCTAGAAATTGTCTGTATGCAGTCGTAGGACTCCAAACATAACTACTAAATATACCATTTTCATAAAATAACAAAGATCTTTCGTGATAAGTTAGGTCGTCAATTATTTCAACATTTATATTACTAGTTTCTCCAGGAATTATTTGGTTTATTGTTATAATTATTACTCGTTGAATACTAAAAAAGAATAGTTTGAATTCGTAACAATCATCCATGCTTATTTGTCTATGAGGATAATAAACATCAAAAACTAGCATTCTGTCACTTCCTTGGTAATTAACCATTAATTCAAAAATTGGTGAGGCAATACCAAAATTATTATCCATTAGTTCTTTTGATCAATAAGCAATTAAGAGCAGAGAGAGATTTCTAAGGATACCTAAAAAATCAAAACAAAACGGCCCATCATGCTTCCGACCGAGTTAAACTTTTTTGATCTTTCCTGTACCAGTTACTACCAGTGGATAAAATACCCCCGGTATGCACCCCGATTTCTGTGCTCCTTTTACGTTCTTCCCATCTCAAGATTACTATGCTCTCAATAGAGCTTCATTCAAGAGATACGTCTAGAACAACTAGTAGCACTTTGGTACAGACAAGCATAAAAGTCTAACTATAGAAGGTTTCAAAAATGAGTCTTTTTGCAAGATTATTCAGGCAGAGCCTTACAAAACTCTCCCTAAGGGAAAGAAATTTAGTTGTTCATACCTTATTTTCTACAGAGGCTGATAGATGAACTCATAAAAGACATTTTATTTCCTTCAAGCTTGTTACAAACAGACTCTCTTAAGATTATGAGGAATTTTTTCTCTCCCAATGGTCTGTCTGTCTCCCTTACCCTGCCTTCCCTTTTATAGACTAAGGGATGGCTTCACACCAGATACAATTATTATCCTCCTTACATCATTGCTTACATCACAGATACAATTATTGCCTTTCTTACATCAGTGCTTACATCATGCTACAATAAATGCTCTGATTACATTTTGTCCTATTCCAGGAAAAGAGATTCTTCTTGGCCGTCATCTTCACATGCTGCACATTTATGTTGGTGCTCCATCTTCATCAAGCTACAGTAATGTACAGCTGTTTCTGCTGTCATTGTCATTGGTCCAGTAGATAGTATCTGGTACCAGCTGTCAAACAGCTCATGTTTATCTTGTGGCTGTTTGATTTTTGCTATACTGTACATTATTATCTTATCTGGATCTGGGCTGTCATAGATCCATATATTGCTATCTCTTTGTTTTATGTCTTTTAATTCACAGTACATGTTCCTAAAGCCCATTGCTCTTCTTTCTGGGATTAATTTCTTAAATTCTTCAGCTTTAAATGGTACAATGTTTGATGCTCCATAGATTATTTGGGTGGTCATCCCTATTTTTATAACATGTTCCGCTGGGAATTCTTCCTCATCATTTAGATACTCTGGGATGGCTGAATACATTCTAACATATATTTTTGAGGCCTTAGTGAGCCCAAAATAACTTTTAGCTGCCTTGTAAATTTCTCTTGGTAGTTGGATTAGTTCTTCACATTCTCTGGATTAGCTCTTTCGAACAGTGCCCTAGTTGTTCTCGGATTAGCTCCTGGTAGTATGATGGCCTTGTTCATGTGCTGCTGAGATATGGTTCTGATGAATTGGTTTACTTCAGTTACTTGGCATAGCTTTTGAATATATTGTAAAAATAATATTTTCTTCGATACTTTGATAGGAGCTTTCTCAGTAAGAAGTGTCTCCTTGTATGTGGTTTTATTTGAAGTTGTAATTGCTTCTTCATTTACTGACTGAGAAGGCTCACCTATCTCACTCATTTTTTTCGTCCACCATATTTTCTGTGGTTACATGCTGGCTTACATGCTGATAGAACAGGCTCTGGAGTTCACATATTTGTAGTTGTAACTGGTTAAATACTCCTTTTAATTGCTCCACTGTCTCCTTTAGGTAGACTATATCTTGTTCTATTTGCTGAACTCTGGTTTCCATTCTGCAACAAGTGAAATAGTTAATTTCTTGATAGGAAGTCGGCTAAAATATTAAGTTTTCCTTTTATGTTTTCTATTAAGAAATCGTAATGTGCTAGCTCCATCTGCCATCTAATCAATTTTTTATTTGCTATGGTTGGGTCTATTATTTTATTGATCCAACTTTTTGCTTGGGTATTATCTGTTCTTACCGTAAATTTTGTATGTATTATGAATAGTTCAAACTTTTTTATAGCTTTTAAGATTGCTAGTAGTTCCTTTTCGTTTATGTGGTAATTTTGTTGGGTTTGTGTGAAGGAACCACTAGTATATCTAGCTAATTTTTCTTCACTTTCTCCTATTTCAATAAATTTTAATACTGCTCCCCAATTAGTTTCACATGCATCAGTTTCTATTATTCAAGAACATTCTTTAACCGGTAATCTTAGCTTTGGTAACTCTGAAGTTTGTTGTTTTAATATTTTAAGTTTCTCTGCATCCTCCGGGATCCATTTTTATTTCTTAGACTTTTTAAGTTTTTGTTGCAACCAATTTGTTTTTGCTGATAAATTTGGTATGTATCCTCTTGTTTGATTTAGTAATCCTATTATGGCTTGTACTTCTCTTTTTTCTTTTAAGACATTAGGAAAAGTCTTTATTTTTTCTGCTATATGTGGTTGTAATTTTATTCCTTCATGTGATAGTTTTGTTCCTAAGAATTCTATCTCAGTTTTGAATAATTCCATCTTCTTTTTTGATAGTATAATGCCTGCATCTTTCACTATTTCTATGAATTTTAGTAGATGTTCTTTATGTTGTTCTTCGTTTTCTGACCCTATTAGAATATCATCTACATATACTAATATGAAATTGTTGTATTTTTCAAAAATTTTATCCATATATTCTTGAAATATTCCTGGGCTATTTTTATAACCGAATGGTAATACATTCCATTCATAAAATCCCTGAGGTGTGCTAAATGCCGTTAAAGGTTTTGAATCTTCTGTTAATTTTACATGATAAAATCCTGATTTGCAGTCAAATTTCGAATATATTTTTCTTGTTCTTACTGTGTTAAGTAGTATTTGCATATCTGGTAGTGGGTATCCAAATCTCTTAGTGTTTTTATTTAATTTCTTGTAATTTACTACCATCCGAGATTTACCTCTTTTTTCTTCTGAATGTTTTTTTACTATGAATGCTGGTGATGAATGTGGACTTTGTGATTTCCTTATATAATTATTTTCCACTAATTCTTTTATGTGTATTTTGAATTCTTCTAGGTCTGTTGGAGTGTGTCTTATTGGTCTAATTTTAATTATTTTGTTCTTATCTATTAACTCTATATGTGCCGTGGGTTTACTTAGGTTCCATTTTGCCAAGGGGTCTTCTCCGCACAGATCTTCTAATTGTTTTTGTAAAATTTCTTTCGTGGTTGTTATTAGAACTTGTTGTATTCTAGTTTTATTTGGTAAGTATTGGTATTCACCACGCTGGGTTGAAGAAACTCTGATGTGTGGTAGGTCAGTTCTGGAGTATGGTTGGGTTATTTTAATTGCTATTGCTTGATGTCCGCAAGGTGTTGTAAATACAACTGACTTATGTGATATAGTTATGGGATAGTATTGTTGAAAAAAGTCATTTCCTAAGAGTACGTCATTATTCATATCGTCAAACTGGTATACTATAGGTATTTTTAGTATGTAACTTTCTATTTGTACATTAACATTTTGTTGATATTTGTCTAGTATGATGGTTTGTCCAGTTAATCCAGATATGGCTTTTTTATTAAAACCATCTTGTTTCCATTTTGATAGTATATTCTCGCGGCATAAACTAGTACCTGCTCTGGTGTCTATTAGACTGTGATAGTTTCTTGATTTGTATCCGTCGTAAACAAATTCTGTTAGGATGTATAATGTGTTTTTTGTTGCTCTTAATGGATTCATTTGTCCAATATCCTATTTATTACCATGCTTTCATTGTTTACTGTTATTGTGATTTTTTCTTCTTGAATTGAGTAAGGTTGTACTGATGTAAGGAAGTCAGTTCCTAATAACATATCATTGACATGTTGTTCTGGGTCTACATGTAAGTGTAACAACATTTCCTTTCTACCATTTATCCTTAGTGGTAGTATGATTTTATGTACAATTGGATGTCTATTATTGTAATAATCTAGGTAATAATATGGGTTATCTAATGTTATCAATTGAGTTGTTTTTATATTTGTTTGTTTAATATGTGAATTGGTAGCTCCTGTGTCAACTAAGGCTATTTGTTTATTCCACTTTCCGTTGTCATAATATTCTATTTCTATTTTAAATTGGTTATTGTTTTGGTGTTCTAATGTATTTATTATTGGTATTAATTCTAATGCTTGTTGTTTATTTCTTATTGATAGTGATCTCTTTCCGAACATTATTTGTGGTGCTTTTCCTTTTTCGGTTTCTTTTGCTTTATTAAAGTCGAATTCTATATAATTTGGTATAGTCATTTAGGGTTTTCTCTAGCTGGTTTGTATCTTATGATTTCGCTGAATAGCGGCTCTATTTTAAAATTTTCTATATTTCTATTCTTTACTTCGTGCTTACTAGTGAAAGCGTAAATATTTCTTATTTGTATGCTCATAACTTTGCTTTTTTCTATCATTTCTATACCTGATAACTTATGATACATGACTAGACTTTTATCTTTATTTTCTTCTGTTATGCTTATAGAGAAATTAGGTTTTATTGTGAACTTTATTTTTTGGTACATTAGGTTTCCTTGCACTATTCCTATTAATGCGTCTTGTGTACTTGATATTATCCTATCATCCATTAGATATATTTGGAGGGGCGTGTTTATTCCTTTCTTAAAATAGGCTTTTATTATTATTTGTACAGCTCCTAAATGTATGTGTCTTAATGTTTTCCTGGTTTTTTCGTTTATCTTTTCCATTTCTTGCCTTATTATTCTTTCTGTTATTAATGGGATTATGGTTTTGCCTTGTGCTTGTTCAATGTCTATAGGTTGTTCATTATTCCTAGCTATTACTATGGTGCTTTTCTTTCTTTCAAATATTGGTAGTTTAAATATTTCTTTGGGATTTATATCTAATTTGGTCTCTATTATTTTATCGTACTTTTGTATGTCAAAGCACATTCTTTCTCTTAATTCTTCATTATTTTCTTCTCTTTCTGATGGTTCTCCTATTTCTGTTAGATCGGTTAACATGTATATTTCACATTCTTCTGTTTCACCTTCACTACTTCCACTATCTTCTTCCATTACCATTATTTCTTCATCTTCACTTATATCCGACCATTCATCATCATATTCTATGGGTTCATAATTTATGTTATTCATTTCTTCAATTTCTTCTACATATTTTACATTTTCTTTTTTTATTCTTTTAGGACAATTTGGTGGTATGTGTCCTACCTCTCTACATATGTAACAATTACATCTTTTTGGATTTTTCGTATACTGCCTATTTTTATTTTTATTTATTTTTCTAAAGTATTTTTTAAAAGGTTTTCTATATCTCTTAAAAGTTTTCCTATATTTTGGTTGATATTTTTGGAATTTGTGATTATTCTTCTTTGTGTATTTATAGTTATTATATCTATAGTTATTATTGCATCCCCAATGATTTGGTCTTGCATCTTCACAGCAGATTCTTTGTTTATACGTTCTATAATATTTCATTGTTGCTCTAGCATCTTGGCATACTTTGTCTCTATAATCTTTTACAAATTGCGTTCTATATCCTAAAGTGTCTACTTCAGGTTTCACCTTCTCATTTATGTATGCACTATATATATTTATGCTCCATGGATCAGGTAATTTTAGAAAGAATGAGTCTAAAATTAGACTCTGTTCTTCTTTTGTGTAATAACTATCCTGGTAATATTCTCGGAATTCACAAGCATAGTTGTCAAAATGGCACATGTCGCATATTTCTAAGTTACTTAGTCTTCATCTTGCTTGATTCTTTTTATATATAGTGTGTTTTTCTCCTTTATCGTATACACTGATTCGGTTCTTATTGCTTTTTCGTAATTTGTAATTATTTCTTTTAAACCTAACGTCCGTTGTGCTGAACTTTCTTCAGTTCCTTTATCATCGACTGGTCTTGATTTTCTTATAGTATTTCTTTCTTCTTCTTCTAGTCCATTCCACCATTTTGCTACTACTCCCATAAAGGTAGCTTCTATGAATTTTTCAAATGCATTTCCGTTAAGGTTTTGCCTAAATCCTACTATTAGTGACGCTTTTACCCATTCTTCAATTGTTCTATCTACATCTTTTACGCAATCTAGGTCTAACCATTCTCCATTTCCTGCTATTCCTTTTTCGAAGTGTTCTGTTGGTTCATATTTTGGAGTTTCTTTTTCTTTATCTTTTCGTAGTTGCATTCTTCTTTTTGTATTTTGCCATTTCCATGGTAATTGGTATGGTTTTCTGTTAGGTGGTGGTCTTAAGATTTCATACATGTTACTTGGAATTTCTGAAGGTTTTTCAACAATTTTATCTTGGTCCATTTTTATTTCTTCGTATGCTATATCTAGATTTTTCAAGGCTTCTTGCACTTCCTCTGAATTAGGATTTGCCATTAAATCTTCTATTTCTAAAATATTTATATTAAGCTTTGTTATGGCTTCTAGGTCTTTCATACCTTCTTCTGTTGTGCCCAGTTCTTCTTCTGGGTAGTCTGTCATATATCTTCCTAATTGTTTTATATTTTTATTTATGATTCTTAAATCTTTTCTTATATCACTGAACAGTTCAGGACCGTTGTAATCTTCTTCCAAGTCTTGTATGTTTAAATAAATTTTTGGCTCCATGTCCTACTATTTTGTCTGCTAGTAGGTGTTGGTAATACCAACTTGCTTCTTCGTTTCTGTAATCTAATACTTTGTATGCTATCTGTTTTTGTATCTCTTTAGGTAGTTGATTAGTTACTTTTATTGTTAGTAATAGGTATTCTGATATTTCTTTACTGGCAATATGCTTACTTTCTACTAATCTTTTATTAACGTATCTAATCTTGAATTTTGAAAGATTTTTTAGTTTAAGTTTCTTTATTTTCTGTGAATTATCCAGCTTTTATAAGAATAAGGTGTATTATGCAATTTTTCTATTTTTATGTAGTACAAATATCTTTAAAGACAGGGTGGTTTTTGTAAGATTATCTTCAATTAGCCTTTCATGCAAATGGTTTGCCTTGTGGCCTAAAAACGCAAATAGTTTGTCCAAATGGCCTAAATATGAGAATCACTCTGAGAAAGACGATTTTTTTCCCGTAATAAGCCACTTTTTGAAAATATTTGCGATGGTGGATCAGTTTCCAAACTAAGCGTCCGTGCCAACTTTGTGCTCCGTCAGCAGTGGGCGCTATTCTCCTTAGCGGCATGTTCTATTTACAGGTCGCTAATGAGAATAGCGGCCCCTATTTAAACAAATTTTGAAATTTTTGTTTACTATAACCCCTATTGCTCATTTTTATATTTTTAATTATATTAATAAAGATTTTGATTATTTATTTTATTTCTGCTTGTATTCATTTTCATTTCTCTTGTATGGTATGTTGTTCTTCTCTCTCTTGTAATTCGTTTTGCATTGATTTAGCTTTTTATTCTCATTTTATTTGGCCTACAACTTGTTCTTGAACTTATCTATTGTTTAAATCAATTTCATGGCCTAATTGTCTCTTATTGGATTCTTCATACTCATTGGATACTACCCAGTTTACCCAAGCCCATATTGTCTCTATTTAAACCCCCTAATTGAACCCTAACCCTAATTATCATACCCTAATACCTATTCTCTCTCTCCACCTAGCCGTCACCCTCTCTCTCCCCTACCCCCGATCTACCCTCTTCGCTGTCGTCGTCCTTCTCCGATGCTGGCGACACCCCCGACCACCAGACCCCATCTCCCTCCTCTCCTCTTCCCCTTTGCTGTGTCGACTTCGCACTGCGACCCCAGGACGACCCGCTATCGTCCTCCCTATGGACGAGCGCCAGTGCGATCCCCAGTCGCCGCTCGTCTCCCAGCTGTCGTCGCCACCCCTTGCATCGTCGCTGCCGTCATCTTCGCCCAGGCCGCCGCCGTGCAGTTGGTGCTGCCGGTCTTGCTATTGTTCGGCTGTTGTCTCTTTGTGTGTGTGCACTTACGTCATGTGCACGTGCTTTTGTGTGCATGAGTTTTGTTGGCTTGGAGTTCTCGTTCTCATTCGTGTGTTCGTTGTTCGGGATCCGTTCCTGTTATTCTATTCTTCGTTTTCGTCGTCTTCATAATCATGCAAGTAGCTTGTATGTGTTCTTTTTGTCATACAAGTTAATACCGTAAGTAGTCTAGTATGAAAATGTGTGTACTCTCATGATGATCCATATTTGTTAGTTTAACTATTGACATCATCTCTTGATCATGAGTAGTTACAATAATTGACACCTATTGCATGAAAATAATTAGATTAGTGGACATCTTGACTGTAAGTTGTTTGTGGCACACCGTATGTTATAGTTGATCATTGTTTAGATGTGTTTTGGTTGTATTATCTCATTATAGACCGTTTAATCACATGCCATGCTGATCTGAGTAGCCCACATATACCATACTTCGTATGACATCTAGATTGGACTGTTTGTAGTTAAGTTGTTTGACAAAATGCTTAAAAGAACTTGTGTTTGCTGCTGCCCTAATTTGTACAGTAATTTCGACCATGTTAACATTAGTAAAATAAATAAGTTTGTGAGCATGATTTGTAGCCTCTGATTTCTAGTTTCAAGAACTTTCGACGGATCTGAATTCCGAGTTTTTCTGCATGAGTTATTGTTGTTTTACTGCAGACATATTGTATTTTTCAGACTCTGAACTATATTTATTCTGTATAAAATTTTATTTTAAAACTAATATTAAAAGTAGAATTTGAACTCTATATTTTGCTGAGTATGTTAAGATATGACTGGGAGCAAATCCCAATTTTTTGTGGAATTAATTAATTATTTGTGTATCTCATTTTATGCTTTTGAAACCAATGGGAATATTCCAAACTGCATGCTATTCAGTAAAGAATTATATTTTAAACCTGATTCTATTCATTTTTTATGAAAACCTTGTGAATAAGAACTGTAGCCTTATTTGTCTATTTTACTACCCTTTTGACGGATTTGGATTTAGAATTATACTTTATGAATTATCTCTGTTTTGGTACTGCTGTGTTTGAACTTTCAGAATTGAGATTTTGTCGTATTACTCAGTTTTCCCAATTTTGTTGACTATACTATCTGTAATATAAATTCATAATATTTAATATTTTGATACTAGATATGTTAAGGAATCTTCCAGATTTTTCTCAAATTTAGTTATGATGATTTAAAACTCTTTTCATGCTTATAAACAAGATTTTGCGTTTTCTGGCTGAACATAACTTTTGTATTAAATGCTGTTTTCAACCCTATTTCTGTGGCTGATATGTGACTTATATATATGTACTGGAATCGGCAAAGAGTATAGTTTCTAGATTTTCTGGCCGATCTGAATTTGATATTCTGTAGCAATGGGAATCTCAGATTTGGTACAGTAGTGTCTTGCTGTCCAAAACTGAAAATGTCATTGTTTTGACTATTATGGGAATGGTTCGTCTTCGCAAGAAGGCCATCCTGAGTTGGCAGCTGTAACTAAAGTGCTCCGGCAGATTGCTCAGATGCAACAGGAGCACAACGAACTGGTTAAGGTCGCTTTGGAAGCTGCTAATCGGAATGCTGTTCCGACCCCCGTTGTGCCTGTCCCTGTAGTTGTGCCCCCTCGTCCAGGTGCCGTTGCAGATTTCATGAGGCTTCACCCTGATAAGTTTGCTGGTATTGAGACGCCACTTGAGGCTGAGCAGTGGCTGATACGGACGGAGAGTGCTACAGGCAGCAAGGGTCGCCGATGCCGATCGTGTGGATGTGGTATGCGTCCAGTTGGGGGATTTGGCCCACATTTGGTGGAGGGCAGAATCCGAGAGGCTAGAGCGGCCTATTACTTGGGCCACTTTCGCTCAAAGCTTCCTGGAGAAATTCTTCCCGCGCATCACCCGAGTAGAGATGGAGCATTAATTTCTTGCCCTGAAGCTGATTGGTTGGTTGGTTGTCGGTTGATTTATTAGTGCCATGTTTTGAGATTTTGTTAAATATTGTGCATACAATGTTATAACACCAAGTATTTCTTGGAACAAGGCTCTAGATCCGTGGACGAGTACGTCGCGGAGTTCACTAGACTTAGCCGCTTCGCTACCACCTTGGTGGCGAATGAGGAGGATCATGCTCGGAGGTTCCTTTTGGGTTTTGATCGGGGTATTCAGGTGCACTTAGCCGCCCATCGTCTCTATACCTATGCAGATGCTTTGGAGGCAACTCGAGCGACAGAGCAGACTCGTACTTGTGAGACCCCTTCTCAGCGGGTTGTGCAGTACCCCGCTGCTGTTGCTGCCAAGCCTACTGGAGGTCCGACCAGGAGGCCATCTCCGATCCTTGCCATCAGGAGAGCTCCCTTCCGTCATGCTCCTCCACGGAGGGATGTTGTTTGCGACTTTTGTCAGGCCCCTAGACATTTGCGCAAGGATTGCTGGAAGGCCAACCGTCGTTGTCTCAACTGTGGTGCTGTTGACCACTTGGTTTGAGATTGTCCTCGGAGGAGGCACGAACCAGGCCACAGTTGTGCCAGTCCGTAGTCAGGTCAGACCGCCTCTTCCCCCTTAGCGTCAGATTGTCGGTCAGAGGACTACTACTCCAGGGAGAGGTCAGGCTTTCAACTTGACCGCAGAGGAAGCTCAGACTGCGGAGGAAGTCGTTGCAGGTATTCTTTTGTGTTTTCTTTTGTTGTTCTGTTATTTGTTCCTTGTTTCATTTATTTCTTTTGAATCTTTCTTCATGTTGTCTTTCTGCATCATTTTTCATATTCCATTGTTATCTTTCATCTGTTCATCTTTTTCCTTATTTTGCTCTATCTTATGTGTTATTCTTGTTCATTCTGTTCCTACTCATGTTCTTTTTGATTGCAGCGCAACCCATTCCTTCGTCTCCTCCCACTTTATGGATCTGCATCAGTTGGTGTGTAGTGAGTTGCCAGTTGCTTGGCATATCTCTATAGGTGGTGGTGTTTTCGTTTATTTCTGGGAGTGCAAGCAGAGTCCCGTGGTGATTGGGTGTGCTGATTTCAGAGCAGATTTGATTGTGATTAGTAGTTCAGAGTTTGATGTGATTCTCGGCATGGATTGGCTAGGTGAGACCCGTGCGATCATTGATTGTCGAGCGAAGAAGGTCTTTTTCAAGATGCCGGGTCATGAGGAGTTTGAGTTCCATGCTGGGGAGTTACCCCTTGGGTGTGGTCAGGAAGTAGTTGTCGATGCTGGTTGTGCTACAGAGTTGCATTCAGCCTGTGAGGCTGTGTCTCTTGTTGTGCGAGATTTTCTGGATGTGTTTCCTGAGGAGTTGCCTGGGCTACCCCCAGATAGGGATGTGGAATTCGGTATTGATGTTTAGCTTGGTACTGCTCCGATATCAAAGAGTCCTTACCGGATGGCACCAGTTGAGCTAGCAGAACTGAAGGTGCAGGTTCAGGGTTTGCTGGATTTGGGTTTCATCAGGCCTAGTGTGTCCCCATGGGGCGCTTCTGTCTTGTTTGTTAGCAAGAAGGATGGGAGTCATCTTCTGTGCGTGGATTATCGTGAGCTGAACAGTGTTATAGTGAAGAACCGATATTCGCTACCCATGATTGATGATTTGTTTGATCAGTTGGGTGGAGCTGTTGTCTTTTTGAAGTTGGACCTTCACTCTGGTTATCATCAAGTGAAGGTGAAGGTAGCTGATGTACAGAAGACTGCATTCAGGACCAGATACGGGCACTATGAGTTCCTTATGATACCTTTCGGAGTCATGAATTCGCCAACAGTGTTCATGAGTCTGATGAACAGGGTTTTCTCTCCATTTTTGGACAGATTTGTCGTGGTCTTCATAGACGACATTTTGGTGTATTCTCGGAATCGGAAGGATCATGCTGATCATCTGAGGTTGGTTCTGCAGACCTTGAGGGAGAATCAGCTCTATGGGAAACTCAGCAAGTGTGAGTTCTGGCTTGATCAAGTTACCTTTTTGGGGCACATTATCTTAGGTGATGGCATTTCTGTTGATCCATCCATGATTTCTGCGGTCAAGGATTGGCTTGTTCCTAAGTCAATTTCGGAAGTGAGAAGTTTCCTTGGTTTGTCCGGGTATTATCGGAAGTTCGTCCAAGACTTTTCGAAGATAGCTGGTCCGTTGACTAAGCTGACTGGGAAAGATCAGAAGTTCGTTTGGGATGGAGCTTGTAGTGGAGCTTTTGCTGAGTTGAAGAGCCGGTTTATGTCAGCGCCAATGTTGACTATTCCGGATGGTTTAGGTGGTTTTGTGGTTCACTGTGACGCTTCTAGCAGGGGCCTAGGTGCAATGTTGATGCAAAAGGGTCGAGTAGTTGCTTATGCGTCCAGACAGTTGAGACCGCATGAGAAGAATTTTCCTACCCATGATTTAGAACTAGTTGCCGTGATTTTTGCTTTGAAGTTATGGAGGCATTATCTGCTTAGAGACCGAGTGGAGATCTTTACTGACCACAAAAGTCTCAAGTATGTGTTCACTCAGAAGGAGCTGAACATGAGGCAGAGGCAATGGTTAGAGTTGATGGCTGACTTTGACATCAGTTTGCAATACCATCCTAGTAGAGTAAACTTGGTGCCAGATGCTTTGAATAGGAGACCAGTTGCCATGCTCCTAACTCAGCAGAAAGAGCATGTTGAGCAGATGAGGAGGTTGGATTTGGATGTGATCTTTCCAGGTTCTCTTTAGAGTTGCATGATGCTTCAGTTGCAGCCATCTTTTGTTGAGCAGATTAAGGAGGCTCAGACAAGTGATGAGCAATTGCAAGGGTTCAAAGCCAAAGTTGAAGCGGGTACGAGGACTGATATGGTTGTTCACTCAGATGGATCACTTCGTTTTAGGTCCAAGTTGTGTGTTCCGAAGGGTGAGGTTCGTCAGAAGTTGCTTGAGGAAGCCTACCAATCGTCGTCCTGGTGATACGAAGATGTACCGGGACTTGAAGCTTCATTTTTAGTGGCATGGTATGAAGAGGGCCGTAGCGAGATTTGTGTCGCGGTGCTTGATCTGCTGGCAGATGAAGGTAGAGCATCAGAGGACCGCCAGACTTCTTCAGCCTCTTCCCATTCCGAAGTGGAAGTTGGAGCATATCACCATGGATTTTGTAATCGCTTTGTCGAGGAATCCTAAGGGTCACAATGCCATTTGGGTGATTGTGGACAGGTTGACCAAGAGCGCGCACTTTGTTCCCTTCAGAGTTGGACAGTCTACTGAGAGCATAGCTGAGAAGTACATGCAAGAGATTATCAGACTTCATGGGGTTCCAGTCAGTATTGTATCCGACAGGGATACGAGGTTCAGGTCGCAGTCTTGGGAGAGTCTTCAGAGTAGTTTGGGGAGTAAGTTGAAGTACAGTACAACTTTTCACCCTCAGACAGATGGAAAGTCAGCGAGGACCATCCAGACTCTAGAGGACATGTTGAGGTCCTGTGTGCTGCAATTTGGAGGTTCTTGGGAGGACCACTTGCATCTCGTAGAGTTCTCTACAACAACAGCTTTCAGGCCAGTCCTAAAGCTGCTCCTTTCGAGGCACTATATGGTCGTAAGAGTCGGTCGCTAGTGTGCTGGGATGACATTGATGAGAGAAAATTGCTGGGACAGGAGTTGATCACCAAGACGGTGGATGCTGTGAGTTTGACCAGGAAGCATCTTCAAGCTGCGCAAGACAGACAAAAGAGATGGGTTAATGTTCATCATAGATCCTTGGAGTTTGAGGTGGGAGACCATGTTTTTCTTTAGGTATCGCCGTGGCGAGGTGTCATTCATTTCGGTGGCGGAGGCAAATTGAGCCCCAGGTTCATCGGACCATTTGACATTGTGGAAAGAGTAGGCAAGGTGGCCTATTGTCTTGCATTGCCCTCAGCATTATCTGGAATGCACGACGTCTTCCATGTCTCGCAACTGAGGAAGTACGTCCATGATGAGAGCCACATGATTGACTATTCGGAGTCATCTGTAAGGTCGAATTTGTCTTATGAGATCCCGCCAGTTGATATTGTGGATCGGCGGGAGAAGGTTTTGAAGAACAAGGTGATCAAGCTTGTTCGTGTTTCTTGAAATCCTCACTCACCGGGTGAGTCAACTTGGGAGCTAGAGGAGGATACCCAGCGGAGGTTTCCTCATTTGTTTGTGTAGCTCTTGTTTTGCTGTTTTTGCTTTTGCTATTGTAATTTTTCTTTTCTTTTGGAGTTACCCTATGTACTTCTGGTTGAATTTCGAAGACAAAATTCTTCTTGTTAGTTGGGTAGGATTTGTAACCCTTATTGCTCCTATTTGTATTTTTAATTATATTAATAAAAAATTTGATTATTTATTTTATTTCTGGTTGTATTCATTTTCATTTCTCTTGTATGGTGTGTTGTTCTTCTCTCTTTTGTGATTCGTTTTGCATTGATTCAGCTTTTTATTCTCATTTTATTTGGCCTACAACTTGTTCTTGAGCTTGTCTATTGTTTAAACCTATTTCGTGGCCTAATTGTCTCTTATTGGATTCTTCATACCCATTGGATACTACCCAGTTCACCCAAGCCCATATTGTCTCTATTTAAACCCCATAATTGAACCCTAACCCTAATTATCAAACCCTAATACCTATTCTCTCTCTCCTCTTATTCGTTACCCTCTCTTTCCCTACCTCCGATGTACCTTCTTCGCTGTCGTCGTCCTTCTCCGACGCCGGTGACACCCCCGACCACCAGACCCATTCTCTCTCCTCTCCTCTTCCCCTTTGCTGCATCGACTTCGCACCGCGACCCCAGGCTGACCCGATGTCCTCCTCCCTGTGGACAAGCACCACTGTGATCCCCAGTCGCCGCTCGTCTCCCGGCTATCGTTCTGCCCCTTCCGTCATCGCTGTCGTCATCTTCGCCCAAGCCGTCGCCGTGCTGTTGGTGTTGCCGGTCTTGCAATTGTTCGGCTGCTAAGTTTTTGTGTGTGTGCACTTACGTCGTGCGCACATGCTTTTGTGTGCATGATTTTCGTTGGCTTGGAGTTCTCGTTCTTATTCGTGTGTTCGTTGTTCGGGATCCGTTCCCGTTATTCTATTCTTCGTTTTTGTCGTCTTCATAATCAGGCAAGTAGCTTGTATGTGTTCTTTTTGTCATACAAGTTAATACCGTAAGTAGTTTAGTATGAAAATGTGTGTACTCTCATGATGAATATTTGTTAGTTTAACTATTGACATCATCTCTTGATCACGAGTAGTTACAATAATTGACACTCATTGCATGAAAACAATTAGATTAGTGAACATCTTGACTGTAAGTTGTTTGTGGCACACCGTATGTTGTAGCTGACCATTGTTTAGATGTATGTTGGTTGTATTATCTCATTATAGACCGTTTAATCACATGCCATGCTGATTTGGGTAACCCACATATACCATACTTCATATGACATCTAGATTGAACCGTTTGTAGTTAAGTTGTTTAACAAAATGCTTAAAAGAACTTGTGTTTGCTGCTACCCTATTTTGTACAGTAATTTTGACCATGTTAACATTAGTAAAATAAATAAGTTTGTGAACTTGATTTGTAGCTTCTGATTTCTAGTTTCCATAACTTTCAACGGATTTGAATTCCGAGTTTTTCTGCATGAGTTCTTGCTATTTTACTGCAGACATATTGTATTTTCCAGATTCTGAACTATATGTATTCTGTATGAAATTTTATTTTAAAACTGATATTAAAAGTAGAATTTGAACTCTATATTTTGCTGAGTATGTTTAGATATGACTAGGATAAAATTCCAAATTTTTGTGGAATTAATTAATGATTTTTGTATCTTATTTTATGCTTTTGAAACCAATGGAAATATTCCAAACTGCATACTATTCAGTAAAGAATTATGTTTTCAACCCGATTCTATTCATTTTTGGTGAAAACCTTGTGAATAAGAACTGTAGCCTTATTTGTCTATTTTACTACCTTTTTGATGGATCTAGATTTCAAAATATACTTTATGAATTATCTCTGTTTTGGTACTGCTGTGTCTGAACTTTCAGAATTGAGATTTTGTCGTATTACTCTGTTTTCTCAATTTTGTTGAGTACACTATCTATAATATAAATTCATGATATTTTATATTTTGATACTATATATGTTAAGGAATCTTCCAGATTTTTCTCAGATTTAGTTATGATGATTTTAAAATCTTTTCATGCTTATAAACAAGATTTTGTGTTTTCTGGCTGAACATAACTTCTGTATTAAATGTTGTTTTCGACCATATTATTGTGGCTTAAATGTGACTTATATATATGTGCTTGAATCGGTAGAGAGTCTAGTTTGTATATTTTTTAACGGATCTGGATTTGCTATTATGTAGCAATGGTAATATCAGATTTGGTACAGTAGTGACTTGCTGTCCAGAACTAAAAATGTCGTTTTTTTGACTATTATGAGTTGTTTTTATCACCGTTGCAATCACTAATTCATCTTAGACTTATTTCTTGTTCTTGCCATGTCTTTAGCCTGTTTGTATTTGTTCACAAATGTTTATTTATAATAAAAGAAATCAAGCCGGGGTTTTTAAGGAAAAAGATCGAGTAGTGGACAATATAGAAATACATATTCAGAAGGGACTCATTTCCCCACTGTTTACTATGGTATCTACTGTTTATCTCTGGATGCATGAGGGCATGATCCATAACACCGTTACTATTGTTATTACTGTTACTGTTACTGTTTGTCTGAATATATCGCCCTATAGAAGTTCCACTACAAAATCTTAAAGCGAAACTGTTTGCTGTAGCAACCATGTGGTAAAATCTGGGACGCATGAAGTGCTACCTAGTTAGTAATGAACATTAGACATAAGAATAACTGTTTACATTGTCTATTACGGTTACTGTGGATCTTTACTGTTACTGTTGATTACTACTACTTTTGACACACTGTTACTGTTGATCCTTACTATTACTGTTATGCTTCTCCTGTTATCACTGTACTGCTTACTGCCATCTGTAGACTGTCATATTTACTGCTTTCTCCATGTTAGTATTACCTGTTTAGTTAGTTCCCCCCCCCCCCCCAAATTTTCCTACTTGTATTGCTTGCGACCCGGACTTGCATCTAACGGGCGTTGTGTTTTCCTGTTTTCCCTATTTTTCTTGTAATTTTTATATGAGCAAGTTTGGCTGATCAATTGCCTACTGGAGTTAGTGAGCAAAAGTTTTGAGCTACGGAATTGGAATAAATTGCTTAAGGTGGCATTTGGTACACGGATTGGAAAATTCCTAGGAATAAAAGGATTCTCAGGAATGTGAGGGTGAGAATGAAGATTTCCAGGAATGTTGCATTATCGCGTTTGGTATAGTACATTGCATTCCCCGGAATTCTTTATTATTGTAATTTTGTTTTCTAATTTTTTGGATTTTTTTATTGTTTGTTATGGAAATCACATGAGAATGCTCAAATCCCATGATTTTATGGAGGAATATATTTTTTTATTCTAGTTTTTTTGTTATTTATTGTTTATTATGGAAATCTCATGGGAATCCTCAAATCCTATGGTTTTTTGGGGGAATGGAAATCCTTCCCAACAAAGGATTTTGATTCCCTTGGGAATCTATCATTCCTTCTAAAACTATGCTTGTCACATACCAAACAAGATAATCTAATAGGGAATATGGGATTCCCTTGCATATTCCCACGTACCAAACGCATCCTAAATGTTTTGATAAACTATTTTATTTCATGAGCTATATTGAGACTTGTATTTTGGGCTTATTGTCCCAGAATTATTGTTTTGTTTCGGATCTAGTATTTGTTAGAACATTTATTATTGATGCAACAAATACTGTTGAGTTATGATTGTTTTTGTATGCATGGTTGGAGTATATTGTTATATTTACTGTTTAAGATAAGTCAAGCAAGTCCGTACAGCTTATGGATGGTGAAAACTATCTGCTGGGTTTAGTCGCATACCGTATTCTGTATTCTTTTGGGAAGTGGGGTGTGACATTTACTGTCGGTATTCCTATTAGTGATTAAAGCATATATGAAGTTACTAATGGGATTAGTGACCTTCAATGAACTGTATTCTAACCCTTAGTAAAATCTAGAGAGCTTTTGTTCTCTGAAAAAATAACAATCAATTTATTTTTGAAACTGAGATCGCTATTCGGAATAGCGACCTTAGTTGTATAAAGGTTGCTATTCAGAATAGATGTCTTAGTTGTACTAAGGTCGCTATTCCGAGTAGAGTTCTTTATTGTACTAAGTCGCTATTCCGAATCGAGACCTTAGTTGTGTGACTATTTTGCAAATTTTATAAAGAATAAGGAGATTGAGTTTCCTACTGAGGTCGTTATTGCGAATAGCGACCAAAGTATATTAAGGTCGTTATTCCCAATAGCGACCTTAGTTGGATGATTATTTTGCAAATATTACAGAGAGCAAGGAGATTTAGTCTTCTACTAAGGTCGTTATTCGGACTAGCGACCTCAGTTTTATTTTTATTTTTCCCAAAAGAGCAAAGTTCTCTAAAAAATGCTAAGTGTCTCAATACATTTATTTGAGGTCGCTAATCCCATTAGCGACCTTATATAAACTAAGGTTGCAAGTGGGAATAGCGACAATAAACAAAAAAATTTCAAATATTTGAAAACATAGGCCGCTATTCCCATTAGTGACTTTCAAAATGAAGAGGTCGCTAATGAGAATAGTGGTCGCTGCTGACGTGGCACAAAGTAGCCCACGACCGCTAATAGTTTCAAAACTAGCCCATAATTGTAAATATTTTCAAAAAGTGGCCTATTGCGGCAAAAAATTCGAGAAAGATGAAGATGGTGAATGACTTGAGTTATTTACCTTAATAGGCCACTTTTTGAAAATATTTGTAATTATGGGCCAGTTTTGAAACTATTAGCGCTCGTGTGCTACTAGGTGTCACGTCAGCAGCGGTCGTCATTTTGAAAGCCGCTAATGGGAATAACGGCCTCTGTTTTAAAATATTTGAAATTGTTTGTTTGTTGTTGTTATTCCCACTAGCGACCGAAGTATATATGAGGTCGCTAATGGGATTAGCGACCTCAAATGAAAGTATTGAGACACTTAGCGATTTCTAGAGAGCTTTTGCTATCTTGGAAAAAAAGAATTAAAACTGAGGTCACTATTCCGAATAGCGATCTCACGAGAAGATTAAATCTCCTTACTCTCTGTAAGATTTGCAAAATAATCACTTAACTGAAGTCGCTATTGGGAATAGTGACCTTAGTATACTAAGGTCACTATTCAGTAGGAAACTCAATCTCCTTGTTCTTTGTAAAATTTATAAAATAGTCACACAACTAAGACCTCTATTCGGAATAATGAACTTAGTACAATTAAGACCTCTATTCCGAATAGCGACCTTAGTACAATTAAGACCTCTATTCTGAATAGCAACCTTAGTACAATTAAAGCCTCTATTCCAAATAGCGACCTATGTACAAAGGTCGATATTCTGAATAGCGACCTTAGTTTCAAAAATAAATTAATTGTTATTTTTTCAGAAAACAAAAGCTTTCTAGATTTTGCTAAGTGTTGGAATACAGTTCATTGAAGGTCGCTAATCTCATTAGCGACTTCTTATATGTTTTGGTCACTAATAGAAATAACGATTGTAAACAATAATTTCAATTTTTTAAAAAATGAGGCCGCTATTCCCATCAGTGACCTCTAAAAGGAACATGCCACCATTCTCTTTAGCCGCCGTTGCTGGCGTGGCACAAAATAGCCCACGAGCGACTTTTTTGTTGTACTAGGCCACTTTTTAAAAATATTTGCAATTATGGGACAGTTTCAAAACTATTAGCACTTGTGGGCTACTTGGTGCCACGTCAGCAGCGACCACTATTCTCATTAGCGGCATATTCACTTTGAAAATCGCTAATGGGTATAGTGGCCTATGTTTTAAAATATTTTTAAAAAATTGTTTGCTGTCGCTATTCCCACTAGCGACCGAAGTATATATAAGGTCGCTAATGGGATTAGCGACCTCAAATGAATGTATTGAGTCACTTAGCGATTTTTAGGGAAATTTTGCTCTCTTGGAAGAAAAAATTAAAACTGATGTCACTAGTCCGAATAGCGATCTCACTAGAAGACTAAATCTCCTTGCTCTCTGTAAGATTTGCAAAATAATCATCCAACTAAGGTCGCTATTGGGAATAGCGACCTTAGTATACTTTGGTCGCTATTCGCAATAGCGAACTCAGTAGGATACTCAATCTCCTTGTTCTTTGTAAAATTTGCAAAATAGTCACACAACTAAGACCTCTATTCGGAATAGCGACCTTAGTACAATAAAGGCCTCTATTCGGAATAGCGACCTTAGTACAACTAAGACCTCTATTCCGAATAGCGACATCTATACAACTAAGGTCGCTATTCCGAATAGCGACCTCAGGTTCAAAATTAAATCGATTATTATTTTTTCAGAAAGCAACTCTTTAGATTTTACTAAGTGTTATAATACTTTCGTTGAAGGTCGCTAACCACATTAGCGACTTCATATATGCTTTGGTCGCTAATAGGATTAGCGACAGTAAATAAAAATTTCAAATTTTTTTAAAACAGAGGCCGCTATTCCCATTAGCGACCTCTAAATAGAACATGCCGCTAATGAGAATATCGGCCACTGCTGACATGGCACCAAGTATCCCACAAGCGCTAATAGTTTCAAAACTGGCCCTATAATCGTAAATATTTTCAAAAAGTGACCTTGTACGGCAAAAAATTTCCCACGCTAATAGTTTTGAAACTGACCCATAATCGCAAATATTTTCAAAAAGTGACCTAGTACGGAAAATAATTTGAATGTTTGGGAGCACTTTGAGATGCGCACCACCGACTTATGTCGTCTTACCAGGTCGCTTGCAGTGCAGGGAGGGAGGCGCATAGGATTTTCTTTTGTTTTGCGGATAGCCAACTTATTAATGCCTTGGATTGAGGCGTTGGCTTTGAGATTCACTCCCCTACATTTGTTTTTTCTTCTTTCCTTTCATCCTTTCCTTTTTGGATAAATTTCAGTTAATCCTACTCATTATTACAAGTTTGGCAGATAACCATACTCAACCTTTTTTTAACACTAAACCCTATCGCCATCAGCTTTTTTGACGTTCTGGCCTACTCCGTTATAATGCCGTTAACTTTTGTGTGAAATGTCTAAAATACCCGTATTAGTTCAGTTTAATTACTAAATGACCAGTCCATTATCATCGTCCATCATCATCATCATCATCATCTTTTTCTCCTTCATTAATTTTAATCTCATAATTAGTTTTAATCGCATCTTTAATTTAAATTTTAATCTCATTTTTATTTTTAATTCTATAGACTAGTATTTAGCACGTGTGATGCACGTTTTAATAATTGGCACATGCGATGCATGTCTGAATATTTTTTTAAAAGTATAAAGAGTATAATGGGAGAGTTGGAGTTGCACGTGCGATGCACGTAAGTTATTATTTTTTTAAAAAAGTATAAAGTATAATGGGAGAGTTGGAGTTGCACGTGCGATGCATGTTAGTTTATAGTATTTTTCACGTGCGATGCACGTTTTAATAAGAGTTGGAGGATTGTCACGTGCGATTTACGTGTTAAGAAATAGTTTTGAAGTTGGACGTGCGTTGCACGTAATCGGTAAAAATATTTTGAAGGAACAGCTACAATTTGTACGTGCAATGTACGGATTTATAAGTAGAATTTGAGTTGTACATGCAACATATGTGTATGTTTAGTGTTTAAAAAATATTGTAAAATTATTTTGCACATGCGTTGCATGTTTTAAATAGGTGGAATTTTTTTTTATTTATTTGTTTTTGTTGTAATTAATGAGAGAGTTAGAGTTGCACATGGAACGCACGAGTTTGTATATTGACAACATTACAACTCCAACTCTCCCATTATAATATTAGAGATTAGTAACCTGCATGTGCGATGCACGTTCTAATCATTTTTTTATTTATTTTATAAAGTAAATTATAAGACGTAACTGGTATCGAACCTGAGACCTCCCTTCACTCATACATACTCTTTACAAATTATCCCTAGCAGCACAAACTTTTATTTTATATGAGCGGTAGATTTGTGTTTTGTAAATAAATTTTAACTTTGAGTGTATTATGGTAACTAACAACATTTGAATAAATGAATGGTTAATATATCTCCCACTTAAAAATGAATGGTTGATATTAGATGGTTGAATGTCTATAAATTACAGGTTGTCTATAAATGACAACACCAACTCTTTCATTATAATATTAGAGATTAAAGATTAATCTTAATTTTAATAACATTATTAATTTTAATTCTCTCTCCCCCTCCCACCCACCACATTCTCCTCCATCAACCACCACCACCTTCTCGAATCCCCTCTCCTTCCGACCAACCACCACCACCTCCATCACCACCTTTTCCATTAAATCATTCACCCCCTTCTCCTTCCTCAAACCACCCCCCCCCCCCAACCCGCTACCACCTCATCCTTTCTCGAATCTCTCACCTCCCACCACCATCACCTACCTTTCTCCATTAAAATTTTCAAACTCAAACAACTTCCACCACCACCACCTCATCCTCCCTCGAATCTCTCACCTCCCACCCAAATCTGACCAACCACCACCACCATCAACTACCTCTCTATATTAAAACTTTCAAACTCAAACAACTTCCACCACCACCACATCATCCTCCCTCGAATCCGGACAATCCCCCTCCCCCCCCCCAACCACCACCACCACCACCATCTCTTTCTCCTCCATCAAATCCCTCATTTCCATCAATTCAGAGTATTTATTTCCTAATTATATCCCATTAAAAAATAACCATAATGAATAATAATAAAGGTAATTTGGTCATTGAAAAGTGTAAACAATATCACGTGATCGAAAAAACACCGATGTCTGCCATAATGTCTAACGGAGCAAATTTAAGTAGGGTTCTATGCAAAAAAAAAAAAAAATTTAAAAAAAAATCAATATGGTTATCTGCCAAACTTGTAAAACTGAGCAGGGTTAACTAAAATTTATCCTTTCCTTTTTGGCCCTTTTTAGATTGTGAAAGAAATAAGGGTTTTTAACAAATACACTCTTAACAAATAAGCTAATATCATATGTACCCCTTACTAATCACTAGTATTATACACGTGCTGTGCACGTGGAGGAAATTTTGGGGGAATGAAAAGGGCAAAAAAAATTACCTGCACGTGCGCTGCACGAGTTGGGTTACGGACAAAGGCCTTCTCCCATTATAGTAGTAGAGATTATTATCATATCTGCCCCTAACAATGTGAGCATTAACCATATATAATTCCTTAGTTTAGAAGATAGTTGGAATTAGGATTTAGATTGATATTGATATTGAGATTGATATTATTGCTTTAGGGATGAAGTTGATGATGTGGCTGTGAGGTTTGGATATTTTTTGTGGAGGTAGGTTCGGCCGGAGGTGGTTGTTAGGCAGCAGAAATAGATTGGAGTTGGGTTGCCAGTAGGAATTGGTAATTGTTAGAGAAGAAGGTGAGGGAAAAATAAGAGAAATTTTTGCAGCTGATGATCAAAACTGAAAAGTATCCAGGCACCAACACCTTATAATCGAATCCGACACAAGGAGACACTATAATCGCTGACAGAATTCTAACCGAGTGTCAACTTGAGATGGAACTCAAATTGTTAATGGCAAATGTGAGAATATTAATTTTTTAGGGGTATATATGATATTAGCTTTTTTGTTAGGGGTACACGAGTTAAAAACCCAAGAAATAAATCATATACCATGGAATCCAAGATGAATGTGATGCTATATTTCATCATGTGTCTCTTGCACGATCTTCTTAATTTTTAAAGTCCTGCAATGTGATTCAATTTTTATTAGGTTCGTTCTTGTGCCCGCCCAAAATTTTGGGGTTCGTGTTGGGCCATGATACTAACTCCAATACCACGGTCAAGCCTAAACCCAAAGCCCAAAATGTTGGATTCTGGTTCGATTCCAGCTCGTGGGCTTTGTGTTTGAGCCTTAAATATTTAATTATTTTTCGAAGAAAAAAATTTGTTTACTAATATTTTTTTTGAAACAAATAGCTAGAAAAAAGTTAAAATACCAATAAATTAAAAGATTAATGTGCAAATATTTTGTTCACTTCCTACCTACATAATTTCACCAAAAAATAGAACAAAACCTCTAAAACAAACATTTATGCTATAAGATGCTAAACCTAACCCTCTTCCTCCTCTTTTTCACCTCCGCTAGCACTACCAACATCTTCAACCCTGTCATTGTCTTTTCTCCCATCTCCTCGACACTCTCTCATCCAACATATCATTCTCTTCCCTCTATTCTTAAATCAGGTTTTCCGGCTCGTGTCGTATTCGTGCCCCAGCGTGCTTTGTGTTGTTCCATGCTGGGGAAAAAAGAAAATCCATGTCGAATCCAACCGGTACATCCATGCTCGTGCTACCCAATGCTAGGTTTTTTTGGGTCCGTGCCGCCGAAAACCCAACATTTTGTGTGTCGGTCTCATGCCGGGTTCAGGCGACCTGACCCAATTGACATCTCTATTAAGGGTTTGTTTTAAAATCGAAATGTAACTGTTGTCTATATGCAGACTAGCATGTAACCTGGCGATGCAAGAATGTTCATGTTCATGATTTTCAAGTTGTTGCGATAATGATGTTAAATATAAAATTTTAACTTTCTCACTATTTTTTACCAGAAATGTTTTCACTTTTTAAAGGTTGATAAACAACAACGAAGAAAGCTAATTTTCCAATTTATAAACCAAATTCAAAAAAAATAATTTAGTGGAAATAGAAAGAAGTGGTTTTGTTCAATCACATATGAATAATAACAAACATGCATAAATTATAATATTTATATTTTCCCAACTAGTTGGGAAAAGACTTTGTTGTTGTTGTTGTTGTTGTTGTTGTTATAATATTTAGATTTTCTAAACACTATTAGATGAATCCGAATCATCTGTAATAAATTGTAATTTCAACATATTACACCTCCAATGTATTAGATCGTATTTCCAACATATTATATGCACCCTGACCCAAGCATTTCATATTTAAACTATAACCCCGAATTCCAAAACATACTGAATTCGAAGTTCCACAGGATCTTTACACTTCTTTTCGTACAATTTTATAAGGAAATTTAAACTTTCATTACATCAGAGTTACAACTTGAATTACATTTAAACAGCGGAAGTCATTTACAATAATTATATGAATAAAAAGTACAACACTTGAAACATTCTTTAAGCAGCTTGCATACTTAATCTTGTCAATCTCTTTATCCTGCATAGAAACTGTGGGCTCATGTAGAACCCCGTATTTTCAAATATTATTTTAATTATTTGAAAATGAACTTTAAATGATTTTGAGTATATGAAAAATATTTTCTAAAAGATTTATCTTTTGTACACGTGCAAAACACGTGCAAATGACTTTTGAGAAGTTTGAAAATTTTAGTTTTCCTTATGAAAAATCATTATTTATTATTTGAAAATTATTTAATATTTTTCCAGATTTTTCTGAAATTAATTATGCCTATTTGCAATTTTTGAGAAAAGAAGGACTTATTTGCAAAATTGACATTTTGAGGGTTTAAAGCGCAAAAATGCATTTGCTGGACATTCCGATCAGTATTTGTTGAAGTTTGGAAATATATTTTCTATTAGATCCTAACTTAAATGATATTTGATTTAAATTTCAAGAATAGAATTATATATGCAAGATGTATTTTGGAAAGGAGTATTTTGCAAAAGAGGGAATATAACCCTAATATTCTATCCGGCATATATAAGGGAAATCCTTTTCCCAGCCGTCATTGAGAACTCACAGAATTTTGAGATTATTTTGAGGAGCAAAAAGGAGGATTCTTGGATCTAGCAAGGAGAAAGCTTTTGGCGGATTTTCATCAAATCAAAGGTGAGTGGTTTGTTTTGTTGTTTCGTTTTGCTTTGCTTGTTTTGTTTGTCTTGATTGATGAATGACGTAAGATCTTGTTATGCTTGTTTGTGATCATTATGTCATTGTTTTGTTAGTCCCATTGAATGTATGGTATGGATCTTTTACTTGTTATGGAGGATGAGAACTCTTGTTGATATTTGAACCATGTATGAGAAAATATTAAGATTTGTTGAGGAAATGTTGATCTATGAGATCGTATTGTTGGGAGACATATTAAGAATTGATTTTGTTGTGATTAGATAGTAAACACCTGGACCTTATGGTTGTAAATCAGATTTGGATTAAGTTATGGAAGACATTTTGTTGAGAAAAACCCTAATGGGAGAATTAAGAATTGAGATCATGAGAGTATGAGATTGGAGAAATTGATTGATTGAGTAATGTAACCATGATGGAGATTATTGAGAATTGTTTATTTGCCTGGATATAAATTGATTTTATGATCGATGAATCTTTAGAATACTCCCGTTTGATTTGTGTTCAGACCTATACTTTTTGTAAATCTGTAGCCGACAGTCGACTGGACTGCGAAGCAGTCGACTGGTACGAGCCTACTGTGTATTTTCAGTCTTGAGTTTTGTTCAGGACAGTCGACCTAGACTGAGGTCAGTCGACTGATCCTCTGTTTGTGATTTTGTTCAGTCCTTTCGGGACAGTCGACCTATGACCTTTCAGTCGACTCAAATACTTAGATTATTTTGATGAGGACTATTTGAATTTGTCTCGGGGTAGTCGACTGATGACTTGTCAAGTCGACTGGTCATGCCTTAGATTATTTTTTGTAAAATGTTGGGATATGTCCTCTGGACAGTCAACTGGTCCTTTATGCAGTCGACTGGTCCTGAAGGATCTTTGTATTTGATTGTGAGATATTTTGTTCAGTGTTTGATTTTAAGATGTTCAGTTAAGTATTTGTTTTTGAGATGTTCAGTTAAGAACATGATTTTGAGATATTCTGTTGAGCCACTTGTTAAGTGGGATTTGTTCAGATATTTGTTTTTGAGTCTCTAGAGGTATGTGACCCTAGTATACCGGTGTTTGTTCAGTTATTTGTTGAGGCCCATCGAGGCAAATTTTCGGTTATTCAGATTTTTAGTCCGGTAGGGTACACTACTCTAGGAGATTTGTTCAGTAACCCAAACTAATAAGGACAGGCATTAGTAGTGTCATGACGAATGGGAACTTGAGTTATGCACCTCAGTATGGCTTTTGATGTAGGATTTAATCTCCTGAATTATCCAAGTAGTTAACTTGTGATGTGTGATTTATCTCCGGAATTATCCAGGTAGTTAACCTGTGATGTGAGGTATATCTCCTGAATTATCCAAGTAATTATCTTGTGATGTGGGATTGAACTACGGAATGATCGGAGTCGAGGCGACACTTTTGGGGTATTAATGTGGTGATGAGTCTATGTTTAGATGTGGGATGATCTCCTGAATTATCCAGGGAAAATACCTGTGATGTGGGATCAATCTCCGGAATGATCAAGCATGGGCAAATTATCATAGTTTATCTTCATCTCTTAGTAGTCATCGTTGTCAGCATGTAGTCATGATGTTTTCTTGAATCACTTCTATGCATTCGGATTTCCTGTTTTTACACACCTGGCTTTTGGATTTGATATCACCCTTTACTCTTTTGGTCGTTACTTCATACTTTAGTGTTTGATTATTATATGTTGGATATTATGTTTTAAGTTCATTTATGCTATTCGTTTGATTTGTCACCACTCACACCATTTATGGCTGACCCCGTAGTTTTGGGGTTAGGGTTAAACTCTAGCCTCACATGTTGCAGGTTATTGCTTAGATTGGAGGTTGGATGCTTGAGTGGGCAGTTTGAGATAATTGGATTATTTAGTGATTGGTGTAAAACTGTAAAGGATATTTGAGATCATTATTGAGTTGTAAATAAAATATTAATGTGTGTTGAGATGTTTAGATTTCCGCTGTAATTGTAATAATTGTTGTAATAAGAGAAAGAAAAATTTTAGTGGTGTTGTTGGTGTTTATTGTTGTATTGAAGTGGATTGCTGGGATTTCGCCACTTATTTTCTAAGCTCTCATATTAGAAATTTGGGGCGCTACAGCTCATCAGTTCATTCAACTGACGCAAGGATATAAAACATCAATTTTCTCCTACTTAGAAAGCACACACTTGTCACAAGCAAAACTACGGGGACTATTCTATAGATGTCGTGTTGTGTTGTGCACTTAGTCTTTAATGCACTTGTTATGTTATATGACACTAATGCGCACTTGTTCGGATTCTATGCATTCCATACTACATAGGTCCGAGGGCAAGCCCTTAATCGTACTTCATCTTATAGGGTTAGATCCATCGCCATGACTTAAACTACTATGATAACTACGATAAGTATCCTAGATGTTCTATGATCTACAAGCCCATGTCCAAGCAGTCTGGAAGGGAATCCCATACACTGACATGACGCATCAAGCAGGCAAATTATGGACAATTCAACCTCTGCCATGGAACGATGGCACCACCCGTAGTCACCAAACACCCCACAAGTGTCGCCACCGGGATGATAATTCCGGAGTAGTGCTCACGCCATGTCATGATGCATCAAGCAGGTTGTGAATCACTCTCACACCGCCAATCCGATGGCCCTCATACTCGTGTTTTTCTCTCACTTTCGTCACATCACCACTATGTATCTAAATCCTTAGTGTATTTGAATCATGAATAAAATCAACTCCTAGAGTTAGCTCTTTCCTCTATACCGGTCTTAATCAACAACTTGACCATCTTGGTCTTTCATCTCAATAATTATAACTCATTCAATTGCCGGTAATAGGACTTAGCTACCCTCTAGTTCAAAATCTCATATCATGTTCATAAATTGAGTATTCACACTCATCAATAATTCATAAGTCATCATGATTTTCTTCATTTAAATTCTTGTATTACTTTTCACAATAATGAGATAGGATAGTTTCATTTCATAATTTCTCAAATTACAAATTTAATCTCAATAATCTATTGCATTCACAAGTCTAAAAATCTCATTTAGTTAACTTAAACAAGTTATTCACATTTGCATTAAGCCATGAATTCTCAAAATAATTTTCATAATTTTCCCTAAAAAAGAGAATGCATATTGTTTAAATTATCACATAAAACACACTTATAATCCATTTAATCTTGATCTATAATTTTATCAATCCATAGAAATTTTCTAGATAAGTCCAAATTAATCTCTGGATAATTAATATAATTTTTATAAATTAATTTCACAAAAGAACCATTTAAAAATATTCATTTTTCCCCAAAAAAGCAAAAAAAGCAAAACCTTGGCCAAGATTAAATGGAGGTAGTTAACCTGTGATGTGAGGTATATCTCCTGAATTATCCAAGTAATTATCTTGTGATGTGGGATTGAACTACGGAATGATCGGAGTCGAGGCGACACTTTTGGGGTATTAATGTGGTGATGAGTCTATGTTTAGATGTGAGATGATCTCCTGAATTATCCAGGGAAAATACCTGTGATGTGGGATCAATCTCCGGAATGATCAAGCATGGGCAAATTATCATAGTTTATCTTCATCTCTTAGTAGTCATCGTTGTCAGCATGTAGTCATGATGTTTTCTTGAATCACTTCTATGCATTCGGATTTCCTGTTTTTACACACCTGGCTTTTGGATTTGATATCACCCTTTACTCTTTTGGTCGTTACTTCATACTTTAGTGTTTGATTATTATATGTTGGATATTATGTTTTAAGTTCATTTATGCTATTCGTTTGATTTGTCACCACTCACACCATTTATGGCTGACCCCGTAGTTTTGGGGTTAGGGTTAAACTCTAGCCTCACATGTTGCAGGTTATTGCTTAGATTGGAGGTTGGATGCTTGAGTGGGCAGTTTGAGATAATTGGATTATTTAGTGATTGGTGTAAAACTGTAAAGGATATTTGAGATCATTATTGAGTTGTAAATAAAATATTAATGTGTGTTGAGATGTTTAGATTTCCGCTGTAATTGTAATAATTGTTGTAATAAGAGAAAGAAAAATTTTAGTGGTGTTGTTGGTGTTTATTGTTGTATTGAAGTGGATTGCTGGGATTTCGCCACTTATTTTCTAAGCTCTCATATTAGAAATTTGGGGCGCTACAGCTCATCAGTTCATTCAACTGACGCAAGGATATAAAACATCAATTTTCTCCTACTTAGAAAGCACACACTTGTCACAAGCAAAACTACGGGGACTATTCTATAGATGTCGTGTTGTGTTGTGCACTTAGTCTTTAATGCACTTGTTATGTTATATGACACTAATGCGCACTTGTTCGGATTCTATGCATTCCATACTACATAGGTCCGAGGGCAAGCCCTTAATCGTACTTCATCTTATAGGGTTAGATCCATCGCCATGACTTAAACTACTATGATAACTACGATAAGTATCCTAGATGTTCTATGATCTACAAGCCCATGTCCAAGCAGTCTGGAAGGGAATCCCATACACTGACATGACGCATCAAGCAGGCAAATTATGGACAATTCAACCTCTGCCATGGAACGATGGCACCACCCGTAGTCACCAAACACCCCACAAGTGTCGCCACCGGGATGATAATTCCGGAGTAGTGCTCACGCCATGTCATGATGCATCAAGCAGGTTGTGAATCACTCTCACACCGCCAATCCGATGGCCCTCATACTCGTGTTTTTCTCTCACTTTCGTCACATCACCACTATGTATCTAAATCCTTAGTGTATTTGAATCATGAATAAAATCAACTCCTAGAGTTAGCTCTTTCCTCTATACCGGTCTTAATCAACAACTTGACCATCTTGGTCTTTCATCTCAATAATTATAACTCATTCAATTGCCGGTAATAGGACTTAGCTACCCTCTAGTTCAAAATCTCATATCATGTTCATAAATTGAGTATTCACACTCATCAATAATTCATAAGTCATCATGATTTTCTTCATTTAAATTCTTGTATTACTTTTCACAATAATGAGATAGGATAGTTTCATTTCATAATTTCTCAAATTACAAATTTAATCTCAATAATCTATTGCATTCACAAGTCTAAAAATCTCATTTAGTTAACTTAAACAAGTTATTCACATTTGCATTAAGCCATGAATTCTCAAAATAATTTTCATAATTTTCCCTAAAAAAGAGAATGCATATTGTTTAAATTATCACATAAAACACACTTATAATCCATTTAATCTTGATCTATAATTTTATCAATCCATAGAAATTTTCTAGATAAGTCCAAATTAATCTCTGGATAATTAATATAATTTTTATAAATTAATTTCACAAAAGAACCATTTAAAAATATTCATTTTTCCCCAAAAAAGCAAAAAAAGCAAAACCTTGGCCAAGATTAAATGGAGGTAGTTAACCTGTGATGTGAGGTATATCTCCTGAATTATCCAAGTAATTATCTTGTGATGTGGGATTGAACTACGGAATGATCGGAGTCGAGGCGACACTTTTGGGGTATTAATGTGGTGATGAGTCTATGTTTAGATGTGAGATGATCTCCTGAATTATCCAGGGAAAATACCTGTGATGTGGGATCAATCTCCGGAATGATCAAGCATGGGCAAATTATCATAGTTTATCTTCATCTCTTAGTAGTCATCGTTGTCAGCATGTAGTCATGATGTTTTCTTGAATCACTTCTATGCATTCGGATTTCCTGTTTTTACACACCTGGCTTTTGGATTTGATATCACCCTTTACTCTTTTGGTCGTTACTTCATA
The DNA here is from genome assembly GCA_017893485.1 of Hemerocallis citrina. Classification (NCBI taxonomy): domain Eukaryota; kingdom Viridiplantae; phylum Streptophyta; class Magnoliopsida; order Asparagales; family Asphodelaceae; genus Hemerocallis; species Hemerocallis citrina. The sequence continues at coordinate 102,506,849 of CM030358.1, read as the reverse complement.
CTTTAGTGTTTGATTATTATATGTTGGATATTATGTTTTAAGTTCATTTATGCTATTCGTTTGATTTGTCACCACTCACACCATTTATGGCTGACCCCGTAGTTTTGGGGTTAGGGTTAAACTCTAGCCTCACATGTTGCAGGTTATTGCTTAGATTGGAGGTTGGATGCTTGAGTGGGCAGTTTGAGATAATTGGATTATTTAGTGATTGGTGTAAAACTGTAAAGGATATTTGAGATCATTATTGAGTTGTAAATAAAATATTAATGTGTGTTGAGATGTTTAGATTTCCGCTGTAATTGTAATAATTGTTGTAATAAGAGAAAGAAAAATTTTAGTGGTGTTGTTGGTGTTTATTGTTGTATTGAAGTGGATTGCTGGGATTTCGCCACTTATTTTCTAAGCTCTCATATTAGAAATTTGGGGCGCTACAGCTCATCAGTTCATTCAACTGACGCAAGGATATAAAACATCAATTTTCTCCTACTTAGAAAGCACACACTTGTCACAAGCAAAACTACGGGGACTATTCTATAGATGTCGTGTTGTGTTGTGCACTTAGTCTTTAATGCACTTGTTATGTTATATGACACTAATGCGCACTTGTTCGGATTCTATGCATTCCATACTACATAGGTCCGAGGGCAAGCCCTTAATCGTACTTCATCTTATAGGGTTAGATCCATCGCCATGACTTAAACTACTATGATAACTACAATAAGTATCCTAGATGTTCTATGATCTACAAGCCCATGTCCAAGCAGTCTGGAAGGGAATCCCATACACTGACATGACGCATCAAGCAGGCAAATTATGGACAATTCAACCTCTGCCATGGAACGATGGCACCACCCGTAGTCACCAAACACCCCACAAGTGTCGCCACCGGGATGATAATTCCGGAGTAGTGCTCACGCCATGTCATGATGCATCAAGCAGGTTGTGAATCACTCTCACACCGCCAATCCGATGGCCCTCATACTCGTGTTTTTCTCTCACTTTCGTCACATCACCACTATGTATCTAAATCCTTAGTGTATTTGAATCATGAATAAAATCAACTCCTAGAGTTAGCTCTTTCCTCTATACCGGTCTTAATCAACAACTTGACCATCTTGGTCTTTCATCTCAATAATTATAACTCATTCAATTGCCGGTAATAGGACTTAGCTACCCTCTAGTTCAAAATCTCATATCATGTTCATAAATTGAGTATTCACACTCATCAATAATTCATAAGTCATCATGATTTTCTTCATTTAAATTCTTGTATTACTTTTCACAATAATGAGATAGGATAGTTTCATTTCATAATTTCTCAAATTACAAATTTAATCTCAATAATCTATTGCATTCACAAGTCTAAAAATCTCATTTAGTTAACTTAAACAAGTTATTCACATTTGCATTAAGCCATGAATTCTCAAAATAATTTTCATAATTTTCCCTAAAAAAGAGAATGCATATTGTTTAAATTATCACATAAAACACACTTATAATCCATTTAATCTTGATCTATAATTTTATCAATCCATAGAAATTTTCTAGATAAGTCCAAATTAATCTCTGGATAATTAATATAATTTTTATAAATTAATTTCACAAAAGAACCATTTAAAAATATTCATTTTTCCCCAAAAAAGCAAAAAAAGCAAAACCTTGGCCAAAGCCAGGTTTCGAACCCACACCAACAGCAGCAGCATGTGCTACAGTAACGTTACTGTCGCGCAGCAGCTGACCAAAGGGGACAGAGCGCCCACGCGTCACAAAGGGGGTATTAATCCACTTATACTCAGTGTCTCGGTATTGGGTTATTTTCAAAAACAAAAATAAAGAGTGTATGCCAAGATTTGAACCCATGACCTCCTACTATAATGACGTTTTTAATTTGCACCCATTGACCAGAATGGACAGAGTGACTCACCCGTAGAGAAATAATTCCAATTAGTTTTGTTCAAGACTGTAACTATTCTAGTTTGTTAACGAAACTCATTTCTTCAAAAAATGTAATTTGTTCTTCATTAAAACTAAATAATTTCCTGATTCAAAATAAACAGTAATTTGGGGGGATTTTAAAGCCATTAAATGCTCATTTCTCATATAGGGTACCTCTCTTTTTATTCCTACAATTGTACATGAAAAATCACTTGATGTTCTATTAACAAATTTCTTTTTCAAGAAACATTTTTATTGAGTTCCTTCGATTATAAAGTAGTTCTTCTTTATTAGTCTAAGGAGTTTTTCTTCTTTCTTTTTGATTAACACACAAATTGATGACCTCTTGAATTTGGCCTAAATAATAAAATGTTCATTTCTCTCAACAATTAACATACAACTTTAGGATTATTTCATATCAATCACACTAATCATAAATAAGCATAACTTACTAATCAATCTTATTTTAATAATGTAGAGATTCTCACAATTAGCATTTTCCACATAAACACATTTCTCAAAATTGCACTTTTCCCATGAACACAAATATTTTGACATGGAGAAACATTTATTCTAATTTAGCATGCTAGATCAATATCCAAATATCACAACAACAACCATATCATTCAATCAATTTCACTTATTCATTTCATGCAATTTTACATATGTTCCATTTTTACCTTAATCATGGTATTATCAAAGAGCAATATTTTCACCTATTTATTCTAGCATGATTAGCACACAACCTAGCATGATACTACTTAGAAGTTAGAGAAAATTGCCCACCTTATTGGAGAGAAAACGAAATGAACTCCTAGATTGATCAAAAGAGGCCTTCTCCTCCTAGTTTGAGCCACCGCAAGTTGTCTCCTCCTAGCCTTGAAGCAACCCGAGCCTCCCTTGCTCCTCGAAGAAAAACCGGCCACCAATGGGAAGGAAGAACACACAAACACAACTCTCAATCTTTTGAACTCACTAAACTCTCAATCTTTTACTCTCTAATTGTATTTCTTTATCTTTCTCTTTTGATATAGATTAGGTGTGAGTATACTAATGTAGGGGGGTATTTATACAAATTTTTGAGTGGATTGAATGACTAGGATTAGATCAAATAGTTAGGGATTAAGGGCTAGGATGAGTTTGGGAATTGCCATAACCACCCATTAATGAGATAACCACCTCACCACTACTCCCATTCTCCCTCTCCACTCATGCACAATCTGGCCTCACTCAAGGGTGTGCTTTGCACACTCTAGTGCATGCACGTGCTATCCTAATGTCCCCCACTTACAAGTTGTACATATTAGTTTAATTAATTGTCTATTATTTGAGTCTACATTACAAGTTAGGCTAAAATAAAGAAGAATTAAATTACATGGGCTCACTAATGGGCCAAGAAACTATGGGCTCTACTAATTTAGTTAATTAATTAACTAATGTGGGCTACAAGAAGACAAATTAGGCTTAGGGTTAAATTAGGCTTTCTAAAAAGAGAATAAATGGGGATTACTAGTTTCTGAAATTTTTTTAGAGAAATGCATGCATAAATTTGTACGTGCACAACACGTAAAATCAAACAACTCCAAATATAAATAAGATTTGAAAATTCAGGGTGTTACATAAACCAAATATTATAGATTGGTTATCAAGCTTATTTCAAACTAAAACTGTATTTCCATTTTGATTATTAAGAGGAAAAAATTGTGTGGTCTAAGATAATGCCAAGTCTTTCAAATTAGTTTATTATTATTATTATTTCATTTTTTTGCTGTGAAATACTACGCATACATCATTTCCTATCTTAAACTTACATGGGGTTTGTCTTGTAGACTTACATGGAGTTTGTCTTGTAGCTAGACAAACTCCATGTAAGTCTACAAGACAAAACCCATGCAAGTTTAAGGTAGGAAATGAGGAATGCATAACATTTCTCTTTTTTGCTCTAGTGTGAGGGTAGTTTGGATGAGATCTGAAATATATGGCCTAAGATAACACCAAAGTAGTTAGAAGTGGTTTAGTTAAGATTGTCTAGCACACAAAAATGTTATGTGGCAGAGAAATTTAAAATTGTACCTCTAAAAAAATGTCTATGTGGCACAAGCACATAAATCAAAACTCAGCTTTATATATACTAGTAATATACATGTGTGATGCACGTATTAATTTGTAAAAAAATTTAAAGTTAAATTTTTGATTTACACGTGCAATATATGTCTTAATAAATAGGATCGTATATTTTTAAAAGTAAATGTGAAGACAATAATGGGAGAGGTTAGCGCTGCACGTAAGTAGGTAGATTTACAACTCCAACTCTTCCATTATAATAGTAGATTATATATTATATTATTGACAGATAGATAGATAGATAGTAATTTACACGTGTGATGCACATTTAATATATTAAAAATTTTAAAGTAAACAATCTGACATAGTGAGGACTCGAACTTGAGATATTCTTCATATTAGTTATACACATGTAATGCACGCGTTGATAGATTCAACAAATAACACTAAGGCCTTCTCCCATTATAATATAAGAGATTAGAGATTAAACATTAGAGATACTAGTAATTTACACGTGCGATGCACATTTTAATAATTTTTTAAAAAAACTTTGACCGTAGAGAGGACTCGAACTTGAAACCTCCTTTATATTAGTTATATACGTGCCTTCTCCCATTATAGTATTAGAGAATAGAGATTAGAGATATATAATAGATGTGAGATTGTGACGAGAGATCTCGTGTGTATTTTCGTAGACAATAATAATACCCATTAGTCAATTTGTTAGCTGCATTGCTTGCGTGTTCTTGATGTAGATGTTGAGGCTGAGTTGTTTAATTATGTTTTGTTTTGCTTTGCTTTGTTTTGTTTTTAAGGAATTAGAACACGAGTATAACGTTTAAGATAAAGAAGTTTAAGAGAAAGAAATGGGACAATGTCTTTTGATCATTTGATGATCAAGCATTCAAGCATATTTGTAGGTGAGCTGGTAAGAGCTTTTGCTGGTTGTCTGCATCTAACCCGGTGCTATCTTGAAAAATGACTTGGACTTTTTGAAGACGAAGCGTTATCACTAGTATAGGTGTAAAGTGGTACATATTATGTATTATCATGCCAATGAAACTATCACTTCGACCGGTACATATTATGTATGATCATGTATGTGAAACCACCATTGGCGAATATAAAAAAAAGTATGTGAAACCACCCGCAAGGCTTTATATATGCGCACCGGTAACAACACTGTTTGAGTATCAGAAGAATTACACCCTGGGATTTGGAATATACAATTTTACATCTACTTGCAACATCCAAATATGAAACCAAAAGCTTGCAGGTTAATAATAGCTTTTCAGCTAATTTAAGAACAATATCAACATTCATTTCTGATTAACTTCATGAAAATATGCTTGTACAAGGCAGGGAGGCTTGAAATGGAAGTTAATTATTAACCACAAAGTGAAGGCAGCTTTAAGGAGAAAAATGAAGAGGATAGGTGCCCTGTTTTCCTAATATAATCTGCCTTTTCTGAAGTTTTTGCAGCGAGCTCGTTCAGTTTCACCTCTGCATTTGAACGCTTCTCCTCGGCTCTTCTCCTTGTAGATGCAATCTTGTTTGCTAGCTTTTCCTGAGCTCGAGCTTTCTTCCTTTCAGCCTTCACCTGTTAATAAAATATCAGTTGTAGTTATATTCACTTCATTGTTTCCTTAGACCTTATTCTCTATAAATTTTGGAGGGAGTTAAAGAGACTGGTGTTCGAGCAAGTTAGATGGGAGTAAGGCATGAAACTAAAGGAGTAACAAAAGTTTGGAACAAAAATTGCAAGTGATAATAGTAATAGAATAAGAGGACTAAGGTGCCACCGTAGCTAACTTTAACTTAACTAGTGAGACATCCCAAAACTCATATCAAACAAAAATCTATACCTTAAAAAGTATGTACAAATAATAAATTTGATGAGATGCAACTGTTTATCATGCGACAAAAACATTGGTGCTTAATAAACGGTTTGGTCTTACTTTATTTTTAGGTTGCATGCCGAGTGTTTAAACCCGTTAAATTCATTTCAAAATTTGTCCAACAAATGATTTTTGTGATGTACATCACATCTAACGGTTTAAATTTTCATTTTGGATGACCGAATATGAGTTTTTAGATGACTCTAGCCATCTTATTCTCTAATATTAAAGCTGTTTATTTTCTCTTAAAATGACAGGCCTAAAAAATAACTTAGCCAGCGTTATCGTTATTGAGAAGGGGGGGGGGGGGGGGGGGGGGGGGGGGGGGGGGGGGGGGACTATTGGGATGAAAACAATATATTAAGGATTTTTTCCTTACAAGAAATGAGGAGTTTTTTATTAAAGTTATTTCGTCATGACTTACTAACATATAACAGAATAATTTTTGAAAAGAAAAAACTATCTATGATCTATCTGAAAACTCATCTCTGAATAAACTCTCAAATTCAATTAAAAAACAATGATATGCTAGTTGAAAAGTTCATGCACAAAATTAGGTAAATTTCAATCCCATCTCGTTGTTTGCACAATTTTCTACGGCTAACAAAAATCCTATTTCGATATTGTCCTTACGTTATTTAATTACCTATTATAATTTTCTTTTGGGAGAAACAGAGCAAAAACAAGAAATAGTGATCATGAACTAGAATGCAACAGCAAAACAAGTAATTAAGTAGTACCTCTATCTTCTTCATCTCCATTTCAGCTTTCCTAGTCCTGTGATTCTCCCAAGCTTGTATCTTCACCTCTTCTCTCTTGTACCTAACAGACAATTAACATGTTTAATAATCAAATCAAAATTTTACAAAGAACAGAATGATTTCCAATTAAACAACTACCTTGCCATGTACTTTGTTCTTTCAGCCTCATCCCATGCCATAGCTCGCGATTCCAGAGAAGTAACCTTCTTATCAACAACAACTCTACTATTAGAATTACTCAATTCTCCTTCAATTATACTCTGCCTCTCTGAATTCTGCAAGTCATTTCCATCTTGGTGACTCACTGGACTTGTCATTCTTGACCTGGTAGGACTCCTAATTCTAATAGGAGTACAAGTCCTCGAAGGCTCTTTACTCGCAATGGGTGTCATCTCGGTGCCCATATCCCTCAAACTAACCGATCTAATTGCTATTGCTGACTCCTCACTCCAATCTATCTTCTTCATCTCCCCTTCATCTTGATAAGGGGTCGGAATTGATAAAGCCAATTCATCCTCTAATAATCCACCATCAACACTACTACAAGAGTCCCTTCCTTTCTGAGGCAAAGGAGCCAGGAGTCTCCTATCTTCGGCATTAGAATTTCTAGGCTTGGATTTTGGGTGGGAGTTGTGCTCACCTCCACTTGCTAATCCAACAAGCCATTTCTGGGCATCATCCCATTTAGAAGGGGTTGGTTTTGATCGCGCATTTAGGGTTTTCCGGCCATGGGAAACCTTCATGTTGGTAGGGTTTCCTTTGCTCAAATCTAAGATGTATGAGTTGGTGTTAGGGTTGTAGCACCCCTTGTCATCTATAGATCCCATTGAGTCCTGCAGAAATCAAGCTGACAACTGAGCTACTAGTAATAACTGATTAGCAGTACAAAATTCGACAAAAATGAAACAATCTAAAGACAAGAATCAAAATCATGAAGATATGAATCACTGACAAGTAGCTAACAAATTTAATAACAAGAAAGCAATGCATATATATATATATTTTCTAACCTGTATACTTTGAATGAAGAGTCAGCCAGTTTCACTACAACGCTTCTCTCTGTTCTTGAGAAGCAGAGACAGAGAAGGTCAGAAGTCCCCTCAAAAGACAAGACTTTCTTCCTACAGTTATCTGCAAAGTCAAGTGCAGCACAGATCTCAAAAACCCAATAAGTCTATCTGAAGATTTAACCAAGATGGGTTTCACTTTCCTTAACAAAAAAGAAGGCAAGAAAGAAAGAAAGAAAGAAAGAAAGAAAAAACTCCATGAGATTTCCTAACACTCAAAGTTGTGGAAGAGAAGAAGATTTTGCTGAGCTAGTGGCAAAGGATGCACATGGGGCATTGCAGAAGAGGCTCAACCCCACCGAATAACATCACAAGTTCACAAAAACTTGCATTAAATAATGTTGGTGCTTTCAAGATCTCAAGCAATGAGTTAGATGGAAAATGGAGCAAAGAGGTGAAAGGAGCTTTAAATAAGAAAGGCTCCAAATGAGAGGAGAAAAGATGGAATGATATCACCTTGGAAATGGTAAACTTTCCATTGAATTCACTGAGCTTGAGATTGAATGGAAGCAGTAGCAATAAACAAATGCTCTGGTCCCCATCATGAGATGTACACAGAAAAATCAGTAAAAATATGAGAGTTTAGTACTATGTAGAGATTATAACATGGCACATGCTAAGGAAACAGACCTACACTAGTCTAGAGATTAAAACACATTCATACATACATTGAGACAACCAGCTTCATGTTAGTTTACATGTGAGGGCTTTTAAGTATAAAATTGAGACATGTGGGTCTCTCTCTAAAAGAAAAATCATGCACACATGCAAACAGAATGAAAAGGATATTAAAATGCCGAGTAATTAGCCAATAATGGTGCTGATTAGACTTAATTTGTTTGTTACTCGGTGATAAGGACCTCGAATGATGAATTCTCTTTTGGGACTTTCAGTCTATTGATCTTGAACTTCTATTGGTTGAGAAGAGATCAAGAAAATGGTTTTTGATTGCTTTCAAGTTTCAACCGAGCCAATTTGCAAGTCTCTGGTACATTACAGAGTTTTTTTTTTTATTATTAAAAAAACCGTCATCTTTCGCTATCACCTGCAACCACAATTGTAGCTGCAACTAAATAGTTATGATCACAATTATTGGGATTATTTTCCAGGGTTCCACTTGCATTCAACAACATAATTTTATTTCAGTTATGGTTGTAAGAAATAAAGAGAGGTTTTGAATGTTGGTCATCTAACAAGATGATGACAAAATTTTAACCCCACAATCTGTACTATAAAGCTTAGAGAAATGTCTTGTGCACTCAATCATATGCGTACCTAAAAAGATGAAACAATGGCATGCTTCTTCCTTTGGTTGGTGGAGCCTGGTAGACCCAAGAAAGTGAGTGTTAGAAAAGGATACAAAAGAGACAGCTAGCTGCTCCTGTTGAGATCAAAGATGATTGTAATGGTCTCATGGCATCCAGCTACTTCAGGTTTTTGTGGTGGTGTTTAATAGCGACACACCGATCTCTTAAGAGATGGTCCACCTGAGCTTTGATTTTGAACACACTAAGGCCAACATGGATGAAGAGTAATGATTACTTTGCTGACATAGTTTGGCAAGAAAAGAGTGGAGCTTTATCAGCTCCATTTGTAGTATGGGGAAAAAATTGACAGAGGAAACTATCAAGTAAGGTTCGAAGTTTAGATACTGATACTTTGAGTCCATCTTGATTAAAGTTATAGCTTAATCTCAAAATATGGCCCATAATTCAGAAACTATCGGATTGCAATTGATCACCAAGCTGTGACTGTTTCAGATAGACAAAAATTTCTCCCACCAAGACATTCAACTGGATGTGAACAAAACAACGAAACTCAACTCATAACTGAGCCATGACTGAAAACTTAAATTTTGTTAGCAGATACATTTTATTCAAGAAACTAGGATTAGATATAAAGAGAATAAAATTGAAGAATACAACATTCTTCGTAAACTATGTAGTTCACTGAAAAGATTTGATTTTATAGCTGTGACTGTTTCAGATAGACAAAAATTTCTCCCACCAAGAGCTTCAACTCGACGTGAACAAAACAACGAAACTCAACTCATAACTGAGCATGCCTGAAAACTTAAATTTTGTTAGCAGATACATTTTATTCAAGAAACTAAGATTAGATACAAAGAGAATAAAACTGAAGAATACAACATTCTTTGTAAACTATGTAGTTCACTGAAAAAGATTTGATTTTATAGTTGTGTTTAAACTTGTCTGATTTCAGTCGCACTAAACTGATCCGAAATCTGATATGCCAGTTTTAAGTCAAATCCATCTATGTTTTTGGATCAGATAAAAAAAAAATTACTAGAAAAACCACCCAACCAGACCTGTGCACACCTCAGACAGAGTTGAAAGACAGACTGCTACTAATGCAGTGTCCATACTGGAACAGAGGATGTAAGTGTTCCAATGGCAAACGGAACCTAAAACAGTTCTCGGACAAGGAAACCCAAGCTGGCATGCATTTGCAGGCTGCAATAATTGTGCACCTCTAAGTTTACCTGAAGAAAATAACTCAAGATTTGAGATCTACAAACTTGAGAACTAAACTGTTAGTTCACAGACAATACAATGTAAAAATGTGTGTGTGTGTGTGTGTATTCAAAAGGAAGTAAAAAGGAACAAGAAAAAATGGTTAGTGACAAGAGGGGGGGGGGGAATGGTTAAGTTTATGTTGACTACTAAACCTTGCAAGAAATATAAAATTTTCCAAGCAGCTTCAGAATTATTTAATTTCCTTCACTTCTAACTTTGATTCTTTGAAAGAAGACGTTATGAAGAATTGCACTGTAATTATTCAAATGAAAGAACAACAAGAACAAATGCGACAAGTTCCAGTAATCATATTCCAGAAAACACCTTGAAATAGCATATAACTACTTGAAAAGCCTCACCAGTACATATGCAAAATAGTGAGGAAATAATCCAAAAGAATAGCTCAAACTGCAAGCTTTCCTTAAATAAAATAAAATAAAAACTCAAGTAAAGGATGACAAAAAAAAATTAATATACAAAAGAACTCAACACCCAGGCATGGACTGACCCTGAAGCATACAGTTTTCAATTTTACAAAATTGTTGTACCACAAAGTGGACTTTTTTTATTTTTATTTTTTCATTTGTAACAAACGAATTGTATGGACAACGCATACCTAAGCTACATAAATCTGCATATAACAACAACAGAGAAATGAGTGACATCAACACATACAATGGTCCAGAAAATTGGCTACATCACTGTGCAATTGCATTTAGATTCTAACTTAGGTGGATTTGTACTATCGATAGCCTTTTGCTGGATCTTCTTGATATTCGTAGGTTGTGTAGATTCATGGACGATCACATTGGTTTGTAACTCTGTGAGTGGTGACTTGCTTCGAGATTCCAACTTCCTCCTTCTAAACTTTCGGGATTTTGGTGTGCTTTTATTATGCATCTTTCTTGAGTTCTGGTCCGAATTGGAATCGATTTTCCCTAATACAGAATCCTTCTCCATCCCAATGGCTGCAGCCTTGTAGGCAATATCATGAACTATAGAACTGCAGAAAAGTATGGTATTGGTGGCTTCATCAAGGGTTATGCTTCTCAACATGTGTTCACTTGGGCCTTTGACAACAACAGCCATTTCTTCTGTCAAAAGAGCAAATGTTTACAATTAGAAGATATTCAATTTACATTTCAAATTTCTAAATACAAGGTAGAAGAAAAGAACCCAGAGATAATCTTTCATCCTTAATTAGTCCTGATGTCAACATTTAAATATTATTACATTATGGTCCACTCATACTGCAGCATGAATAAAATCTTACATCTGATAACATTAGATACTGCACACTAAATTTTTACATCTGAATACTAGTGAGTGCATCCTAAACTACGTAACTAATCCAGGTCCATTGCAAATCCAGGTCCATTACAATTTTGCGATAACTGATAGCAGTACTTTGATGGCAGGTTTGATACTACAAACATCTTTACGTAACAAACACAAAGGAAAAGAAGAAAAATTGCTGAGAATATTTATCCAGCAAACAAGCATTAACCTTCCAACTTGGGCGAGTAAGATATTAAAACTGGATAGTTTGTTTTTCCGTAAGACAGTAACTAAGTGTTCAAGTAATCTTAGTTTAGTCCCACATGTGAAGTAGATCTATATTACATTCTGTAATCTCCTACATATAGGAACCAGTGTATTCAGTTATATGAATCCAATAAAATATTCTTTGCAGTCTCTATACTATCAATTTACAAGGTATCAGAGCACGAAAAGTTTACACAAAAATTCTCCACAAAAAATTAGGGTTTCTCTTTTTCTTTCTCTACCCCTAATCTTCTGTCCCTCCACAACCGTCGCCGCTATCCATTGCACCCAGCAGCTTTCCACTGCACATTGCCGCCTCCATCGCAACCCACAACCCTCCTTGTCATCTCCTGCTAGCCCGTCCTCTCCGCTGAACCCCATCGTCCTCTCCACCAGCCGACGCCCGCACCCACTGCACCCGAAACCCGACATCACCTACTTCTTCCACCCAGAACCCTAATCCTCCTCCACACCTGCAACCACATCCGAACCTGACCTTGCCGTCGCCTCTCTTCCCCAACCCCGCTCCTCTCCTGTCGCCTCGAAATCCGCACCCGACCCTCTCCCTCCTCTCCACACCCTAACCCTACTCCATCTTCTCTCCAAACCCTATTCCTCCTCCACAAACCGAACCCGTACCCCCCATCTCCCTCTCTTCCTGCTTTCAAGAGAGAGAGAGAGAGAGAGAGAGATGATATCTAATCTAGATCTGCTCCTATGACGACCTCCGATACTTCAACAGTGATCTCTCCTCCTCCGATGGCGACTCCCTCTCCTCAAACGACGACTGATTCCCCTTCTCTCTTGAAGGCCGAACACATTACGACCGAGAACCTCCCCGGTCGCAGCAACTTCATGATATGGTCTCGTTCTGTCATGCGTTTCCTTAAAAGACGCGAGATGTATCATCACCTCACTGAGCCAGCTCATCTACCTACAGATCCCACATTCAAAGTATTGGATCGCAATGATAACTTGATTGTTAATATGATGAGCAATTGAATGGACCAGGACATCTACACCTCCATCACTTTCCTCGACACAGCCAAAAAGATCTGTGATACCCTTCATAACATGTACTCCAATAACATGCAATACATGTATGATATCTTTCGTGGTGCCATCGAGACCAAGCAAGGTGACGAAACTCATGCCTATCTATCCCGCTTTAATCAATTCTTAGAAAAATGAAAGATATATCACTCATACTCTGTCGATTTCGCTGTCTAGCAGCAGAAACATTAGGCTCTTCTTGTCGTTCTTGCCTTGGACAATATTTTCCCATATCTTGAAGGTGTTCGCTCTCATATTCTCGCCACCAATGCTAACCCCTCTCTACCTGATCTCCATGTTCAGCTGCCACGAGTACCCCTCTGCTCTTATTGAAATCCCAACACCGTCTACATTCATCTCACTCGTCTCTGACCGTGACCGTGGTTTTTCTGATTCCTCGCAGCAGTTTCCTTCATCCTCCAGGGATCGTGGTTCTTATCCTTCACGAGGTTGTAATGATCGCAAAACTAAGTATTGTACCTATTGTCGGGACTAGTCTCATAAGTATGTGAGTTGGAAACGCATTGGTCGTCCCCTGCTGCTCATCAGTTTTTCACTACAACTCCTACAGATGTGTCAATCTCCGCTCAGCTCTGTTGAAGAGTATCAGACATTCCGCAATTTGCTGTTTCCTCCTATTAATTCGGTTCATTCAGGTATTGCTTGTCATATTTCTTCACATCAATGAATTATTGATTCAGATGCTCTGAACATGTCTCTTTTACTGCTTTCTTTTTTTTTTCTGCTTTTCAATTATCATGTGTGTATTGCTGAGGGATCTCCTGTCCCTATTGAAGGGAAGGGTGATATCTCACTTTCTCCAGATCTCTCTCTTACATCTGTTTTACGTGTTCCTTCATTTCCGAACAGCATGTTATCGGTTTCTAAAATTTCTAAGGATTTAAGTTGTCCAGTAACATTTTTTTTTCTTTTCACCGTGTATTTCAGGATATTACAACGAGGAAGGTGATTGGCCCCAGTCGTAAACAACATGGGTTATACATCTTAGATTCTCCAGTCTCGGCTTTTCATTCTTCTACTGATCCTGCATTGTGGCACCGACGACTAGGGCATCCCTCCCTTACTACTCTCAAGCACTTAGTTTCCGATTGTGAGTCTTCATTTCAGTTATCTTATGAGTCCTGTGAATTAGGTAAACATCATCGAGTCCCTATCCAGGACACGTCAATAATCGTAGTGAACATTTATTTAATTTAGTGTATTCTAATGTTTGGGGACTTATTGGTTTTTCCATATTTAATAAATATCATTATTTAGTTACGTTTATTGATGATTTCTCTCGCATGACTTGGTTGTTTCTCTTGAAAGATCATTCTGAAGTATTCAAAGTTTTTCAAGAATTTTTCTTCGAGATACAAACACAATTTAACACAACTCTTAAATGTTTTCGTTCTCATAATGCTAAAGAATACATGAGTTCTAATTATCAATAAAAAAAATTCCAACATGGAATAATACACCAAACATCTTGCACCTATACTCCTAAAAAAAATGGAGTGACAAAACGCAAAAATCAACATTTACTTAGCACTGTTCACTCTTTGATGTTTGAAATGGAAGTCTCAAAGTTTTTTTGAAGTTTTGTGGTTCTCACTACTTGCTTTCTTATTAACCGTATGTCTACTTCTATTATTCAAAATCAATCACCTTTCAAACTGATATTTCCATCTAAAGATCCATTTTTCCTACCACCTCGTGTTTTTGGTTGCACATGTTTTGTTCAAAATCTCCACCCGAGCACTGATAAACTTGACCCGCATGCTACTAAATGTGTGTTTTTTGGATATTTGCACTTCTCGAAAGGTTATCTTTGCTATTGCCCTTCACGAACGAAAATGTTTACCTCGGCAGATATTTCATTTTTTGAACAAAAATCTTTATTTGAATAAATTTCTTCCAAAACTCCCGATTTACCAAGGGTCATTGTTGAGTCTTGATTTTCCACCACCACCACTACCATCACCATCGCCACCATCACCGCCTCTGCCACTTCAGGTTTATGTCAGAAGACGTACGACTCGTTCAGACTCGAACATCCAAGATGTACCCTTAGTTGTTCAACCAGTGTCAACCACTTCTAGCGGTAATATCCCTAACACAAATAATTTACCTATTGCTCACTGTAAGGCTAAGCGTTCTTGTGCTCACTATCCTATTGCCCAGTTTATTTCTTTTTCTAAACTGAACAGATCTTTTCAAGCATTTAACTCTTTCTTGGATTCCATTTCTATTCCTCAAAATGTTCAGGAAGCACTCAAGCATCCTGGTTGGACAGCAACCATGAAAGAGGAAATGCAGACTCTTCAGCATAATGGTACTTGGCAGTTGGTTTGTCTCCCTGTAGGTGGTAAGACGGTTGGTTGTAAGTGGGTATTCACAGTAAAACACAATCTTGATGGCACAGTTGAACGACTTAAAGCTTGCCTTGTCGCTAAAGGATATACATAGGAATTTGGGGTCGACTATGGAGAAACTTTTTCTCCAGTTGTGAAACTCACGTCTGTTCGTGTTCTTATCTCTCTTGTATCCAATTGTTCTTGGTCCCTTCATCAGCTTGATGTCAAGAATGCATTACCCAATGGAGGCTTGAATGAGATGGTGTATATGCAGCAATCTCTTGATTTTGAGCGACGGGAAGAGAATCATTATCTCAAGCAGTCCATTCTTTCTTCACAAAGAAAAGAAGCAAACGCATTGTTATTCTATTAGTCTATATTTTTTTTGAAATAAACGGTGACCATGTCACCGCTTCATTAATGAAGAGTTAATGAAACAAAGAACAACATAACCATAGAGTTAAATTGAACTCTCGATTCCAACCCGCATACAAAATATAGAAACATACTAGAGGACAACCACAGAAAAAGTACAGGAAGAGAATACATCGAAAATACATCCACAATCTGCTCTGTCCTGACCACTCCGACTACTACTCCTCCCTACGAAGCCTCTTCTTCACTCCCGCTTGACCTGCCCAAGCATGAATGAAGGAAAAAAAAAATTATGCATCAACACTAGAAATCTGTTATTAATATTACGGAAATATGAATCATTTTGGTCTAGCCACAGTATCCACATGGTCGCAGCAACAGTAATATCCCATGCAAATCTATTATCTTTTCGAGCTAGACACCCCACCCCTTCATTCCATATCTCTATTGTAGATCTCGGGATATCCAAAAAACCAAAACCTAGACAAACAACCTCCCATGCCAACCTAGCCTTAGGGCACATAAATAAGATATAATTAGTGTCTTCATCGTTTGTCATGCATCCTGAACACTTTGGATCCACCGGTATGTTGCGCTTTTTAAATTCTTCTTGGACAAAATGGCATCATTCAGCAACAACCAAAGGAAAGCCTTCACTTTTGAAGGTGCCTTTGTTCTCTAAATCGAGTTTGCCTCCCTGCTTCATGTACCTCCATCTTAGCCAGCTATACATCGATTTCAACGTGAATGTGTAATTTGGTTCTAGGATCCACCTCCGCACGTCATTTGTCATGCTGACTCGCTAACCTTCCTCTCTAACAAGCACCTTCAACTACTCAAACTGTTCCGTACATGCTAGGGATGGAAGATGCTTAAATTTGATCTTAACTCTCCTATTATTCCATACATTGGCCACCAAAGTATCCAAACTGCCAACTTCCTTGGCGACATCTGGGATAAGTGCTTGCAGAGTATTGTTCCCGTACCATATATCCTTTCAGAATCTGGTTACCTTTCTGTTACCCACCTCGCATCTCGTATTGACGTGAAATGAGTCACCCACATTCGCAACTCCTTTTTATAAGTAGGAAGTCTTGCCATGTTTGCTTCTTCCTCCGAATCTGAATCTTTTCCGCTTCCAGTATAACCAAAAGGAGTTGTAACACCAAAACTTGCGTTTCAAATGTATTTTCCACCACCATTTGCACATCAATGCCCTATTCATATCTCTGAGGTCCAGGATTTCTAGCCCTCCAAACTCACTTCTCTTCCAAACCCTTCCCCAGTTGACAAGGTGAAAACATTTTTCCTCCTCATTAGCTCCTTTCCACATTCTGCATCAATCTATTTTGCGGATCACCCATTTCAGAAGTTCATAAATAGACATGAGATATGTAGGTAGTAAACTACTCAGAACTGAATTGGTCAGCGTGATCCTTCCTCCTAGCGACATGTAACGACCATTCCAACCGGCCAATCTCTTTTCAACTTTTTCCACTAACAACATCCAATCCTCCCGATGCGGGTGTCCAAGTCTGATGGGAGTACCCAGATATTTTAGCGGAAACTGACCAATCTTGCATCCTAAATAGTTCTTGATATCCCCAAATGGAATGGACAACTGGTCTCCAAAAGTCACGGCGCAGCTTTTATGAAAGTTAATACGTAGTCCCGCCCATGATTCAAAGCATCTAATAACCACCCCCAATGCCACAATTTCCTCTTCCTTAGCCGCTCTGAACATTATGGTATCGTCGGCATATTGTCTATGTTAACGATATCATTATCATAGGCAGTGATTCGCAAGGTATTGCAGACATTAAACAGCAATTAGCTCAAACCTTTCAAACAAAACATCTTGGTCCGCTTCGATATTTTCTTGACAATGAGGCCGCACGCACAAAGGATGATATCTTTCATTCTCAAAGAAAATATATTCTTGACATTCTTACTGAAACATGAATGTTGGGATGTCGCCCCAGTGACACCTATGGATCTCAATATTAAGTTATCCTCCTTCTCCAATGATGCATTGTTCCCTGATCCATGACGATATCGCAGATTGGTTGAGAAACTCATATATCTCTCAATGACTAGGTCGGATATTGTCTTTGCAGTTAGTCGAGTTAGCCAGTTTATGCATGCACTGACCATCACTCATTGGAAAGCAGAGGTTCGCATTATTCACTACCTTAAGAAAGCCCCAGGGCAAGGGCTTCTCTTTCGACCTGGTGATTCTCTTTTCTTTACGAGGATATTCTGATGTTAACTGGACAGGATCGGTTGATAATAGACGCTCAACTAGTAGATACTATGTATTCTTTGGAGAAAATCTTGTATCTTGAAAAAGTAAGAAATAACCTTTGGTAGCCAAATCAAGTGCAGAGTCTGAATACCGAGCCATTGGGTATATGGTTTCTGAAATTTTATGGCTCAAATCACTTCTTCGAGACTTAGCAATTTCGGTGTCATCCCATGTTCCTCTCTACTGTGACAACAAGGCTGTTATGCATAATTCTGAAAATCTGGTGTTTCATGAGCGCACAAAACATATCGAAGTTGCTATCATTTCGTTCGAGATGACTGGGAAAAGAAGGTTATTTTATTTTCATATGTTCGGTCCGGTAAACAGCCTGTTGATATCCTAACTAAAGCAATATCTCATAAGCTTTTTCAAATTTTCTTGAGCAAGCTTGGTTTCGACAATATCTACGCATCAGCTTGAGGGAGAGTGTTAAAGTAATCTTAGTTTAGTCCCACATCTGAAATAGATCTATATTACTTTCTGTAATTTCCTATATATAAGAACCAGTGTATTCAGTTATATGCATCCAATAAAGTATTCTTTTTAGTCTTTACACTATCAATTTACACTAAGATATCAGTTATTGAAATCAAGACTACACAAAAGATTATATTAATTTGAGCGTGATGAGGCCATCGGTTCGAGACGATTCGGGCGCTTCTATAAGCGTAGGCATTGTCTAGGATGGTTGTTCAATTAGCCTAGAATTTTTATTTCAGTATTCATTTTGTTTTTGGCAATTATAGCCATATGTATTAGTTTTGCGATTTGCACTCTTTATTTTATGATTTAGAATATTTTATAGATTTGTATTGAGCCTATATATAGGTCTCTAGATCAATGAAATAAACATGCTTTTGATTGATTAAAATTATTGTGATTGAGTTTTACTCTTCATTTTTTTGTGTGAGACATTGAGATAAAATTTTAGGGTGTGATAAACTCAAAAACTATACCCAAAATTTAATACAAATCACAAACCATAATCCCTAATTTTCACAGCCGCCATCTCCCCCCTTTTTCTCTTTCTTCTCTTTCCTCTCTGAAACCCATCGGACCCTATCTGCCTCCGTCGACGACCGCCAGCAACCCCTTCTCCAACCGGCACCACCCCATCTCCACTAACCCCGAGCCCCTTGGCCGCCTCCTCTCACCACCTGACCGTCCCTTCCTCTCCCTTCTTCCATGTACACCCACAACCTCGATCGCCCAACACTCCCTCCCTTGCCTCCCGAAGTCTCACAGCCCCTTTCACGCCACTAGCTTCCTGCCTTCACAACCCGCACGACCTCCGACGAGCCTGCAATCATCTTATCGCTGCTCTTGGCTGACTCCAAGCCCCGACTGCCACCCTCCTCTGGCAGCCGCAATCGAGTGGCCCTCGAGCATCCCCGCAGCGCCGCAAGTCCAGCAGCAACAGATCCCCTCTTTTTGTGCAATCGCGACACTTTCTTCGAACTCGGTAATTTCATTCAACTTTTTAATTATTTGTGATTCTGCCAATCATCTCTATAATATTATTCGAACTATCTGTCGTCCACAAATATTGAGAGTGTGTGCTTCTACTTGCCGATTAGAGTACAAATCATTATTGCATATTTTACTTGCTAAGAATGCTTAGGTATATAATAATTGATTGTTAGGATTGAATCTTTAATTGGGCTTCTTAAACTTTTTTCAATTCTTGAAAATCCATCAAACCAATTAGTAGTTTTAATTTCTAACATAATCAGCATTACATGTTGGTAAACTTAATCTTTTAAAATTCTTTGAAATTCTCTACTTATGGTTAAGTTTACATCAGAGCGCTTCCACAAGGATTTAAACTAAAATCCTTCCAATTAGAATCATGATGTGTGGCTTAAATTGTGGATATGCATTGTGCTTAGTCTTGCTTATTTGTGCATTGAGTTTGCAAGTAATTACATACAGCAAATCTATCATTTTCCCCTCATGAATCAGAATTATTCGACGAAATAAAGCATCAACTACGATTACAAAAAGATCACCTAATTACGAACAAAAGTTCCAATAAAGTAAAATTCAATTAATAAGTGTCATACCATGGGCATTGTGAGCGTGATCGAGGAGCTCACATTCTGAAGTAGACACAATCATGCCCTTCTCTGATGTTGTCAAAACAGAAGGCTCATGTAAGGCCTCCACGTTACTGTCACAATCATTTTGTGACTCTAAAATAGCAAGTGAAGAGCAGTTTATAGTGACCTCTGAGATTTCACTTCGAACAGAAGCACCGTTTAGCACACTTTCTCCTAAAAGGATAGAAGAATCAGGAGTACCTTTAGAAACCTTTATACCTTCAATAGCCTTTTCACTCACTCTCCATGGGTCTTCATCAGCATTTATGCACAGAATGCAGTCTTCATCTTTTAGATTATATGTACTCATGTCTATGTCGTCAAAAGTGCTATCACGCTCAGTGAATAAATTTGGTTCTTGTAAGACCTCAACATCTACAACATTGGTGACATTATTAAAATCCTTTTCCATATCACTTCCTAGACGAATTGACGGCTCAGATGCACTGATTGCAAGACCAAAATGTTGACTGTTTGTGTCGGTGTCATTTCTGGCACAGGCATTTTGACATCGTATTTGAACTTCTGTTTGCCTAAATGATTCTAGGTCCAAAGAAAATGTTGAAGAAAATGCTGAAGAATTGTCTAGCAGAATATTGTTCTTTATTGCCTTATTATTATCTCTTACATAACAAGGATCAGAACAAAATATATTTGATGATGAAATAGCCCCCCCTCCTTGCAAAATGAAGATAGTCTCACTATCACACTGATTGCCCATGTGATTGCTTTTTGACTGTTGGCTTTCAGATTGCTCATTAGATAGCTGTAGTTCCAACTGATCCATCACACGCGGACAATTGTTATCCATACAGTTACAATCATGTTCACTCGTATGTTCGTGGTGGCTTAGCATAGCTTCAATACTTTGCCTTTCGGGTGATTTAGAAATTCCAACATTGCCCTCCACTTGATCAACTGATGCATCCATTCCCCTGATGACTTCAGATTGAACTGTTTGATTGTAAGCTTCAGTAGAAGATGGCAAATGCTCAGGGGAAACAAGTTCATCCAACTCTAGACATGCTTGACAAACATTTGTCTCTCCATCCAATCCCAAAAGATGGTAGCTTTTTCCACATGCGGAACAAACCATCTCAATTACACAGTCATCAACCAACGAAAAGTTAGCAGAAGCATAAGTGAAATCAGCAGCAGTTGCAATGTTTGATACCCTGCTAAAGTTAACCGTAGAACCTTCAAAATTCCTATTGCCACTGAAAGGTTTTCCAGTGTGTACTTCATTATCATTATCTTCAACTATATTATCCACATTATCAAAGACAAACACTTCTTCTTGGGTTTCAGGATCCTGTGTTTGTTCCAAATCTCTAGCTAGATCATTTTGGTCATGCCCACTAGCGTCTATATTAGGAGCAACACTAAAACACTGATCAGAGTTTGAACTAGTGCTTGTTGTGACTGAAGAATTTCGAGAGCTCATAGGCATGTAAGTACTATTTGCATTTCTAACATCCATGGTGGTTGCAGGAACACCGGATAGCAGTGGCCTAAACATATTTTGAGTCTTGCGATGATCCTGGAGAAGCATATATCACAAATTTAAAATGAAGGATATATTACATTGGAAAATAAACATGCGATCAATTCCTTGCATAAAAGACAAGGGCAATGCATAGATTAATATTTGGTAAAAAAAATCACAGGAATAGTGTGACATCCAATAGGCTAGTATGTGATATTTATTACATCAATTTACTCCATCAAAGATGATAGGAAATACATTACCTCATGCATATTGAAATACATGATATAAATATCAATACTAGAAAGAAAAAGAATATGAATGGTGTAAGAAATATTCGGTGGGGATCATTTTGAAAGTCAAAAAGAAAAGCAGCATCTATTAATTAAAGCTGGAGTTTCTTTTTAAACACTATTAATGTTAATGTTTCCGCAAATTTCTCTTGTGCTGACCTATTGGTCAGAGGTAGAGTTTCTTTGGGAGATTTTCTTTTTGTTGGGCATATAGATCCAAAGTTACCATGTCTTTAGTGCAGATCTTAGAATTGTAAACGAGGCACTGTAATAAATTGTGAACTCTTGATTAGCCAGATAATAAAAAGATATCAGCAGTGTCTTTTTATTGGGGGGGATCGCACGCTCATTACATGGTTTATAACGAAGAACGCTCGCAGGATACTCAGATTGTAATATACTTAAGTATTAAAATCGATGAGATATTGCTTTTCCCCTATTACCATATCAAATATCAGGAAAACAATGTCAAGTTATCAATTCATAATCAATGCTTTGACGAATTGTTGTTAAGGATAGTAACTGTTATATAAAAAAGTTTCCATCAAATCACTTCTCGTATTTTACACTTGTAAAAAAGACACAAGTGTATTCCGCATTTGGAATAATTGTCAAATTTCAGACATCAACCCTTAAAATAGTGGCTTAAGGGGGTAAAATATACAATCACGTTGGAGCCTTGTCAGGTGAGTACATGTCGAACATGTATTCATGGACAACTTTTTTCTTCCATGTCATTGCTATTTCTGTATGTAATATGTACAATTTTAGAGTTTATAGCGTGTTTCATTGTATCTTACAATGCTCGTGCTACATAAGCAATATTTTATCTTCTGATAACGAAATAGCATACATGTCTACGTCGCCCATTGTTAAAAACAACAAGCATAAGAGATTACAAAAGCATCAGATAATACACAAACAATAAATATGTATATTTATGTCCTTTAACAAGATGCCTAACAGCCTATCAGGTAGGATAGGATCATAGGAATAACAAAATTAAGGTTGAGACACACAAGGCATGCACTAAACTTTAAAAAAAACGAATAATGAACAAAATCCAGTAACTAATTACCTTTAATAAATAAGTCAAAAACAGGTGTCAATTTAGATCATTAAGCCATAACAAAATGGGAACCACAGTACTAACAAGACATGCAATATATTAGTTCGGCACTGCCATATATTTCTTAACATAATGGAATTTAAACTGAAAAACCTTACCATCTTGTGAAACACTGGCTTAAAAGATCTTTTGGGCAGTGAATTTGCAGGTGAAGTTCTCAAAGAGACTTCTGAGCCCTTGCTAAAAGATATGAACTTGTCTCGCTCATTATTGTACGATGAGTTGGTCCTTCTAGAAGCAGTAGGTGACAGAGATTGCCTACCCCTTCCACGTCTAGGTGTTTGAGACAGACCCCTAACAAGTGGTGATGTCCGAAGGTTTGAAGGCGCATCAGAGGCGGAACTGGGAAGGTCCGATTGCCATCCCCCAAATTTTTTTGAACTGCCCTGACTTGCCTTTATGGGAGAAGTTCCCCTTCTTCCAGAAGATGGTGCCTGAACACTACAACCAGTACTCATCCTTCTAAGTGTCGGAATCCACAACCTTGAAGTTGCTCTGGATGGTTTATTTGGAGGGATAGATGATCTTTGTGAAGAAAGTGAACTCGAACGAGGAGCTGGTGATGGACTTAGCTGAAATTGACCATTATAATCACCAGATCTAAGAGATGGGCTAAAACGATGTGGAGTTGCACTGCTTCGACTATTCCTTGGATTTTTCTCATCCTACAACAAATGACAAAAAGATATAAATGAAACTTTGAGAAAATGGGAACATAAAAAACTAATTCTTGCTAACAAAACTAAAAGATAAGCAATGCCCTACCATGAATAAAGACCTCGAAATGTTAATGGGTTGAATTCGTAGCCTGCCCTGAGGTTGAGGCTCTTCATCATCCAAGGAATGGAAAGGAGGAGTATCAGGAGGAGTTAATAGCCTGCTTGTAACAGAAGTCAAAATATATATATGGTTAACACTAACTGCCATGAACCCTAAATAATATGCAAACAAGGAGAAACAAAAAGTTCACCGTCCTAATATTACAATAAAAATTGACATGAATAGCCCTCAATGAATTGGGCAATAATCATAATTTCACTGTTATGTAATGATCTGTTGGCATTGGAAAGCAATTCAATTCTAATTAAGAACGAGTCATGTTGAGTGTGTGAGTCCAATTTCGATAGTCCCATCTCCAATCAGACACAATTTTTGTGTCAGTGAATAAACCTACTTACAAGTTATAATGACCATCAAGATGATAGATTACCCAAATTACAGCAAACCAATACAAAATCACAACCCTTTATCAATAAGAAGACAACGCAGGCAACTCACCACTCATAATCACTTCTTTCATCATCTACATTCAGAAGATCACTGCTCTCTCCTCGAGCCGGAGTACTGATCCCAATCTTGCAGTCCGAAAGGTATCCTAGTTTTGCTAATACATAAATCGAAAGAAAATGCCAAAGGATAAATGATTAGTCCTCGAAAAATAAACATCTCTGTAACAAGAATCCAGAGTGGGGTCGAGATAATACAAAGTGAATCATCGACAACATCAAATGTATGGACCAAGAATTCATCTCTCTCCCTATCTTGCATCTCATTGAACAAGACGAGACCATCATCATCCTCGTCTCCGATAACTAATCCATTCTCGAAATTCCTACCCCTTTTGTAGGTTCTTTCCCCTGTCAAAGCCGGTAACAACAACATCTATATTAATTCCTCCAAAATTCAAGATTCTCATGTACTTAAACCAACAACCTAAATACCCAAAGAAACTAAAATTAACAAAACATAGTATGGATTTCAAATGGCAGTCAAACTAGTATACTACATTTATTAGACGACACTAAATAAACTACAAACAATTGGGAAAGTCGACTTATTTTAATTGAAATTTATGCATATCCAAGTACTACTATTTCAGCAATTAATCATGCGTATTCAATAATGCTTTGAAACGCGCTCTCATCAAGACTGAAAACCAACTTGCCATTTTTGAAGCAACTCGTCTCTGATCTAGGAGGACTCCTGAAAGCCATGAACACGAATTCCGATGCACGAATCAGCTACATTTCAAGGGTTCTTGGTAGGGAAATCGAGTTTCGGATCGGGTGTATGGAACCCTAACTTTTTCTAGAATAATTTTAAAAAGAAGAAGAAGAAGACGGCGAAGGATTAAAGAGAAGAAAGTTTTGTTAGGCTTCTGTTTCTTGGGAAAATCTCGACATTTTACTCATCGGCAAAAAACAATCGCCCTCAATAACTCTCGCTCATTTCTTATGATTATTTTACCATGGGGGCAATAACAAAATAGCACGCAAAGTTTATCGAAGTCCATGAGTAACGCTACTTAATTCTCCAATAGCGTTCAAAGTTTTTATATTACTCAAATAAATATCGGAAATTTTTTAAATATTAGATTTGCCGGTAGACACGTGCCTACTTGCAGAACGGTGCACCTTCGTTTGATCATATAAAATAGTTTTGGAGCTCCAACAAATTAATTGAAGTAGCAAATATAGAGCAAAAAACATATTATATGATTTTTTTTTCGAATTATTTTTAAAGTTTTTAAATTTTTTTGTTTTTAAATTTTTTATTTTTAAAAATTTTAAATTTTTTTATTTTCTTAATTTTTTGAATAGAAGAGGGAGGGAGAGAGAGGAAGAGAGAGGGGGAAAAAATTAAATAAATATATGAGTTGTTTTGGGTGGGGATTTAAATTTGAGTTTTGGGGGGAAACTTTTGGGGGAAAAATATGTTTTGTGATGTTAGATCTGGGCCTTTGATTTTTGGGCAGATTGAAGGAGAACCACTTGATAGCTTTCTTTGTGTTTTATTATATAGATGACAAAAAAAAATTCCATCAACTTTTAGTAGAAATAATATGAAATTACATAAATACCCCTAACCTCTCTTCTATTTTCAGTTCGTCTTCTGGTTCAATTTTTTTCGTTTTTTCTTGATTTTGTTTTTTTTGAAAATTTTGGTGAAGATGAAGGTGATGGTGATGAGTTTCGGAGGTGGTGGAAATGGTGGTTGGTGGTGGTCGGTGGAGATGGATTTCGAAGGTGATGGTGATGGTTTTCAGTGGTGGTTGCAGATGGTGGTCGACGGTGGAGATAGTGGTCGGTGGTGGTGATGCGGGGCAGCGAGTTGTCGAGGATAAGGGGAAGAAGAGGGAAATGACTCCGATCACCGAAGCGTCTCTGAGGGGGCGATCCATGAGAGTGAGAGGACGAGATCCCTGACTATCCGGGATCTCGAGGATTCTCCCTGGGCAAAATAGAGCGAAAGATCGCTTCAAGTAGAAGATCTGATGGAATCTCTCATGTCACTGATCCACCCGCTGTTAGAGGTTGTCCTTCATGAGAAGACCAAGGAGACCTTTACACTTGATTGGGTAGTGAACATCGTTGACTCCATCATGGAGTCTTGGATAGCCGTCGAAGTGGTCAACAACGTCGCTCCTCCTCCGAGGGATAGGAGATCCCATTCTAAGGAGACGTTCAGCTCGTGTTATCTCCAGTATGCTCGGTACTCTGTTTCGGTAAGTATCAGTTTCCAAACGACAGTATTTATCCTTCTATTGGCATTTTCTCATCGTTTCCTTCTTTGTCATAGGCTATGCTCTGTGGGACCGAATTGAAAAGGCAGTATGACGACGATCTGAAGTCCGCAGAGCGTAGGGTTCAGTGGTTCGACCTGAGGTGGCAGAAGGAGAAGACTCGGGCAGATGCACTCGAAAAGATGGGTGAAGGAACTGGAGGGGGAGCCCTCTGGCGGGGCTCACGATGAGGGTACTTCTGCGATGGAAAAGGATGCTTGGGAGGCGGAGAGGAAGAGGTTGTTAGCAGAGGCTGAAGATGTGGTGGGCCAGATCGTCGATGCGCATGAAGAGGGCTACCAGCAAGCCCTTCAACACGTTCAGGAGAGACATCCCAGTATCGACCTTGACAACCTTAGTTTTGAGCCGGAGTCGGAAAAGGTTGGCACTCCTCCGACCCTTGGGAGCTTCCTCTCGACATAGAGGTCCCAATCGAGCGTGCTGGGGCTGAGGCCGATGTCCCACTCCTCTTCTCGGGAGGTCTCTCCTTAACTTAGAAAATTTCCAGTTTTGTATATGCCGAGCACGGACTGGCCACCGCATGTCTTGTAAAGAAATTTTTTGTTTAATAGAAATCCACCCAACTTGTTTTGACGGCTCATTTCATGTTTTCCTGAGTTGAGATGTCGTTTTACTGGACAGATGGTGAAATACAAGCCTCGGAAGGAAGGGCTCGAGGATGAGGTGTGTTTCCTCCGAGGCAGGCTAGCTCAGGCCGAGGAGATTATTACCTGCCTTCACAACGAGGCGACTAATCGGGAAATGGCGTTCAACTTTCACATTAGACGGCCGCAAAATGTAGTGCAAGAGTTGGCTCGTCTAAAGACGCTATTTCCTGAGCCGACATGGTTCTCGCCCGTGTTGAAGTTGGTGAGCTTTCTCGTCCTTTTGACAGACACCCCCCATATTTTATCCTTAAGCGAATGCTCGTGGAAAAGGACTTTGAAATCTACCAGCTGAGGGTCAAGCTGGGAGAGGTGAGCCAGACATTCGCCTTTTATAGTCTATTCTCAAGACTGGAGCCTTGCCCGGGGGTTCATTCGAGGGTTGGAGCTCCGAGAGATGCTCAGAGCGGAGTTGCGAGATCTTCCAGTGTGGCCAGTGTGAGAGGTTTGGAGGCACCTAGGCTGGGGGTCGGTCGCCCAGTGACAGAAGCAACATTCTCTGGGTTGGAGCCCGAAGAGGACCTCGGGATCCGAAGCTCTGTGCCTTGAACTTGTGACTTTCACTGTACCTGTGTGGATGTAATAACCTCTTGTTGTTCTCTAATAAAAATCTTTTACCGAACTTTGGTTTTCCGATAGGGATGCTGGGGTGAATGCGATGGCTTTTTGGGAGCTTTCCTCATGAGGGTCGGCCTCAGATACCATGCTTAGGACGAGGAGCGAGGCGGTACCTTGAGAAACCCTGCCGAGGGCAAGGAAAGGCGATACTTCGAGGAAGACTTTCTCATGAGATTCAGCCTCGGACACCACTCCGAGGGCAAGGAGAGGCGGCAACTAGTGCATGCTCACGTGTGCGTCCACGTGGGATCACGTGTTTGGAATGACAATCGATGCCCCATTTCTATATATACGTCTCTTGCTCTTTGTTTTCATTCATTCATCTTTTTTCACCCGGCTCTCCTTGAATCTTTTATTTGCTTCCTGCTCTCACCCAGCAATGATGGTGGCTCCCAAACTGATTAAGGCAAAGCGCGCATCTATGAGGGCCGAGAAGAAGGCGCCAGAGGCAGCGAAGGCTGATGTGGGGATGAAGGCCGAGGCCGATGCCAAAGCCTTTGAAAAGGAGGTGTCGCAAAAATGACCGCCTCTAGAGACGGATGAGCTCCTAAAGAAGTAGGCTAAAGGCGTCGAGCCTGCTAAGGCCAAGGCAGCCGAAGCGGCTATCGAGAACGAGGGAAAAAGGCTTCCAACTCGACACTACAATAGTCGAAAAGTCACCCCCTGTCGGTAAAGGTGTGGGTTCCCTCTTGGTCCGTGGCCGAGGCGGATGTGTCGATCAGTCATCCTATGGCGCTGGAGGTGGTTTCTCATCTCTCTACTCCTCGTGACCTCTCCGACTTGGAGAACAAATACGAGGAGGAGATCTACGGTAGTTGGGTGCATGCTTCTCTGGTGAACCCCCTTTTTGGTTCATCGATGTAAGCATTTTCCTTAGCTTTTGCTAAATGTGCCCTGGCGTTCTTGTGCAGACTGTCGTTCATGGGGCCAAGTTGAAGCAGATGTGGAATCGGCTTTTTCAGTAGACGAAACACGCGAAGGCAGCTAGGTAGGAGCTCCTCGACCGGGCCAAGGATACCTCGAGGCAAATTAGGGAGTTACAAGCGGACTTGGAAAAGAAAAAGGAAGCTCGAGAGGGGCTCTCCAAGGATAAGGACATGTTGGTTGTTGAGAAGTTGGCGTGGCAAGCGAAGGAGGCGAAGATGGTGAGGGATCTCCAAGAGGCCTTAGCTAACATTGTCAATGTCGCGGAAGATGGATACATGTGCGCTCTCAAACACATCGGGGTGAAGCACCCGGAGATTAACCTCTGTGGCTTCAACATCGATGGCTCGGGCGATGATACTACCGCTCTCGCAACTGAGGATGAATGTCCCATCCCTATCGTCGAGAAGGGGTCTATCTCTGGGCAGTAGTGATATAAGTAATTTACATTGTTGCCTTCTCGTGGGCTGGCCACCGCCTTTGTACTCTTCCCTTATTTAATGAATCAAAGGTGTTTGCCCTCATTGTTTTAAATTTAGTAGCCTCTATTTGTGCTTCCTGGGTCAAAGGCTTGAGGTCCTCGGGCCACCGCTCCCAGGACGTCGGCCTGGATATTGACTCTTCAACAGTAGGGCCGGCCCCGGCTACCATGCCGAGGGTGTGACGATAGGTGACAGTTTAAGAAAGTTTCTCCCAAATGGGTTGACTTCAGATACCGCATCGAGGATGAGGAGGTGATGGCTTGAGGGAGTTTTCCTTGTAAGGGTCGACCTCGGATACCACGCTGAGGATGAGGAGGCGATGACTTGATGGAGTTTTGCTCGTAAGGGTCGACCTCGGATACCATGTCGGAGGCAAGTGGGGGTGATGTGTTGAGGAGGTTCCATGCCTTCGAATGGTCACGTGGGGTCCACGTGGGCTTGCTTGCTTCATCCTCATTGAGAATCGTGGCAACTATTGATCTTGAAAGTTGAAGCATTGACCACCATAAGTGAGGAGAGTTGAAGTTCATCGTAGGGTCACTAATAAACAACCCCCGTCACTAATAAACAACCCCACCTCTAAAGATTCCCCAATCAAAAAGCTTTCTCTGATGGCTAAGGTATTGGGGGGTGATGTGGCTAAAAATAGGGGTTTAATCGAGACCGTCCAAATTGAACACGAATCCTGAAGCCCAGGGGTAAAACAGTAATTTCACCTACAAACGGGTCTGAAGCGGGTACTGGGTCTCCTTCTCACAGATCCAATAACCCGCGAACGGATCCACCTCAACTGGGTGCGGGCTTCAACCCGCAACAAACCCGGTCCAGCATGATAGAATTAGGGTTTCTGATTAACATTAATCAACGGCCCCGATTCATATCTATCCTTTCACTGGGGATTAGGGATTACATTCCTTATCTATACACAGGAATTACATGCCTAATCTGTTCCCTAAGACGCCTATAAATACCCCCCATCCATCTCCATTAAGAGGTAATCAATCTTTTGCTAGTTAAACGCTCTTTCATAATCATTTCTGGTTACTGACTTGAGCGTCGGAGGGTGCGTCGCCGGGATCAACCCCGGTGTCTCGCACTTCCTTGCAGGTGAACGGTGGGAGTCAGCGGTCCAACTCCGGCAGAACAGGTTAGGTGTTTGCTATTCAGGTTTTTCAAGAACTCACAAATACTATCTGTTTGCCCCCACACCGAAATTAGCGGCAACAGATTGGCGCCGTCTGTGGGAAACTAACGAATAGAAACCTCTCCTCTTCCCGGTGAACAGATCTTCTCCAGCCATGCCTCCTAGGAAAGTCAGATCAAGAGGGTCCAACAGAGGACCCAACCCCGATCAGCAGCAAGAAGTTCCCATCCAGCCTACCCAACAGCAGGGATAGCTTCCTCCTCAAGCGGAGGACCCACTCCAACAGGACCTTCCTCCTCCAAATCAGCCACCTCCAAAGGGTCCTAACCCTCAAAAACAGCCTCTTCACCAAGACCACGTCTCCATCCACAACGCCTCTTCGGACTCTATGGCCTCCCATCATCCCCGAGCCTCTGGTCGCCACAATACCGCCCTCAATCGCCAGAAAGATGATGACCTTCGCCACCATCTGGATGAGAAGCGGGCCCGAGAGGGAACCTCCCGCCAACACCGTCCGGACGAGCGGTCCCCTCGCCACCGGGAATATAGAAGGTCCCCTAACCAAAGGGGTCGGAAAGAATCCCCCGAGCACTACCGAAGAAGGCCGCACTCCCCTGCAGGTCGGCAACAGCCCAGGAACAATGAGGCACCCATCACACGTGCCGAGTTCCAGCAGTTCCAAGCGACCGTCCTACAAGCTCTCAATCTCCGTCCCAACACTAACGCACCCAAGATTCCATCTCCTCCCCCGGTCCGAAGCCCTCGCCGACGGTCCCCATCACCTCGTCCTGCTCCTAGCAACTCCCGGCGTACCCCAAGTCCTCGTCGCTCCCGAAGTTACCATCGCCGTAGCCCTCTCTCTCCCTCATACGAAGACGAGTCTAGAGGCTCGGCTGATTACCGTCGGAGGGACGACACCATGTACCGCCGTCTTCATGAGGTAGAGAGGCGCCTGGGCCAGATAGACCGAGAAGAAGAGATTAGGGGGAGGACTCTACGTCCTAGCCGACCCCCTTTCTCCCGAACCATAGTGGATGCACCTGTGCCGTTCGGCTTCAAACCTCCCCAATTTGAGACTTACACCGGGGAGACCGACCCTGTTGATCACATCGAAAGCTTTAAGACCTTGATGCTCCTCCATCAAGCTTTTGATGCCTTCCTCTGCAAAACCTTCCCCGCAACTCTCAAGGGCCCAGCTCGAGAATGGTCCTCTCGCCTTGCCCCCTCCTCAATATTCTCCTTCGAGCAGTTCGAGACCCTTTTCGTCACCCATTTCGTAAGCAGCCGTAGAGCTGAGAAGACCAGCATCTCACTATTGCACCTCCACCAGAAGAAAGGGGGAAAAATTGAGAGACTATGTGAAGAGGTTCACAGCTGAAGCCAGGTCCATAGCATCCCTCGACCAGTCGGTCGCTGCGGCAGCATTTCAATATAATGTCCTCAATTCCAACCTCCGCTCCTCCCTCGCCAAGAAGCCTCCACAGAACTTTTCCGACCTCCTCCTTCGCAGTGAAAAGTACATCCGGGCCGAAGAGGCCGAGCATCGACCCAACTGGGAGGGGTCTTCCTTCGGGTTTAAGAGAAAGGGAACATAAGAGGAAGGAGCCAAGAAGCTCCAGAAGGATAATGCCGGCTAGCGCCGACCTCCCCCCAGATTCGAGAAGTTTACTCCCCTCACCACTAACGTCTCAACCATTCTGATGGAAGTCGAAAAGGAAGGGATAATACCTCCTGCTCCGATGATGAATACCCCCGCCAAGAAGAGAGACAAAGAGAAATGGTGTCGTTATCACCGGGACCACGGGCATGACACCAACGATTGTCGCGCCTTAAAGAACGAGATAGAAACCCTTATCCAGAGGGGGCAGCTGACCAGGTTTGTAAGAAAGGACCGAGCCGAACTTCCTCCCCCACCTCGGGGGGCTAACAAGCGTCCGGAACGAGAAGAGATGCCTGACTTCGAGGAAGAGCGAGTCCTCCACCTCATTCATGGGGGCCCAATGGGTGGCTCCTTAAACTCCTCTCGGAAGGCATTTATAAGAGAAGTCAACTCGGTCCGAACCACCCCTCCTCCCAAAGGCCTCGGAGTGCCTGTCACATTCTCCGACGAAGATCTTGAAGGAGTTCGCACCCCACATTGTGACGCACTCGTCATTAGCCTCCACATGGCGAATTTCAAAGTGGAGAGGATACTAGTGGATAATGGCAGCTCCGTAAACATCCTCTTCCTCGCCGCTTTCAAAGGCCTAAAGCTCTCCCGAGATAGACTCAAGCCCGCCGGTTACACGCTCCATGGGTTCACGGGAGTGCCAGTGACTATTGAAGGGGTGATTACCCTCGACGTAACTGCTGGCAAAACTCCTACCACCCGAACGGAGTCGATGGATTTCATGGTCGTAGATGTCCCAGCAGCCTACAATGTCATTCTGGACCGGCCCGGCCTAGCCGCCCTTGAAGCCGTCCCTTCTGCCTACCATCTCAAAATGAAGTTTCCCACTCGGGCCGAAGTAGGGGAAGTAAGAGGCAATCAGGAAACGGCCAGAAAGTGCTACATGACCTCTACCCTCGGACCTGTCCTCTCCTTAGAAACTTTGGAAATCCCCCAAGACACTGCTCAGCCGACCTCCGAGCCGGTGGACGAATTAGAGGAAGTGCTCTTCTCTGAGCAGGACCCGACCCGCAAATTCTTTGTTAGCAAGACCCTCCCGTCCGCCCTATGCTCGGACATTGTTCAATGCATCCGAAGGAACGAAGACCTCTTTGCTTGGTCAGCTGCAGATATGCCCGGGATCTCCGAAGAACTCCTGGTCCACCACCTGAGCGTTGTTCCGGGGTCCAAACCGGTTCAGCAGAAGAGGTGCAAGTTCGCCCCCGAGCGTCAGCTCGCTATAAAAGAGGAGGTGGACAAGCTCTTGAAGGCCCGTTTCATACAGGAGGTGAACTATCCTGAGTGGTTGTCGAATGTAGTGATGGTGAAGAAGTCCAATGGGACTTGGAGGATTTGCATTGATTTTACCGACCTCAACAAAGCTTGCCCCAAGGACCATTCCCTCTTCCGAGCATTGACACCCTGATCGATGCAACCTCGGGACATGAGCTCCTCAGCTTCATGGACGCCTTTTCAGGCTACAATCAGATCCGGATGTTCCCCCCGGATATCCCGAAGACTTCGTTTGTGACCAACCAAGGCCTCTATTGCTACAGAGTCATGCCGTTCGGTCTAAAGAATGCAGGTGCAACATACCAACGCCTCGTCAACAAGGTTTTTCAGGCTCAGATCGGCCGGAACATGGAGGTGTATGTTGACGCCATGCTCGTGAAAAGCATCCGGGGCGTTGATCATGTGACCAACCTCCAAGAAGCGTTTGACGTTCTGAGAAAACACAATATGAGACTCAACCCGAACAAGTGTGCGTTCGGCGTCTCGTCAGGGAAGTTCCTCGGCTTCATGGTTAGCCAACGAGGAATCGAAGCAAACCCGGAGAAAATCAAGGCCATATTAGACATGGCCCCTCCCAAAAATGTAAAAGAAGTTCAGAGATTAATAGGCCGCTTAGCCGCCATTGGGCGCTTTCTCTCAAAGTCCGGGGAGAAATGCCTCCCTTTCTTCAAGGCCCTCAGGGGGGCTAAAGGATTCGAATGGGGGCAGCAGCAACAGGAGTCCTTCGACCAGCTCAAGGCTTACCTCGTCAATCCCCCTCTCCTCAGCAAACCAATCCCTGGTGAACCCCTCTACCTCTACCTGGCAGCCTCCGAGCAGACCCTCAGTGCAGTTTTAGCGAGGGAAGAAGACCGGGCTCAGAAGCCCATCTACTATGTCAGCAAAGTGCTTCGGGACGCCGAGCTCCGATACCCGAAGATAGAAAAGATGGCTTATGCCCTGGTAATGGCTGCGAGAAAGCTTCGCCTGTACTTTCAGTCCCATTCGGTGGTCGTTCTAACCGACCAGCCGCTGAAGCAGGTCCTCCATAAGCCTGAGACTTCGGGTCGCCTTATGAAATGGTCTATCGAGCTGAGCCAACACGATATAACTTATCAGCCTCGGACCGCGATCAAAGCTCAGTCGCTAGCCGAATTCATAGTTGAGAGTACTATCCCCGAGTCCAGCCAAACAGTGAAGGGACCACCCGTCTGGTCGGTTTATGTTGACGGATCCTCTTGCAATGAGGGAAGCAGGGCAGGAGTCATTCTGGCAGGCCCAGATGACTTCATCCTTCAATACTCCCTCCGTATCAACTTCAAAGCCTCGAACAACGAAGCTGAATACTCTCCTACGGGACGCCGAACGACACGTTCGGCAATGCAGCTCCTGTCAGAAGTACTCCGACATCCGACGCCTTCCACAAGCACCACTCACTTCCCTATCAAGTCCGATCCCCTTCGCAATGTGGGAGATGGATTTACTAGGGTCGTTTCCGCCAGCCCCCGGACAGCTTAAGTTCCTAGTCGTGGCAGTCGACTATTTCTCGAAATGGATAGAGGCCGAGCCCCTGGCCACAATCACCGAAAACAAGGTCGTTCAATTCTTCTGGAAGAGCGTGATCTGCCGATTCGGCGTCCCCAGTGTCCTAATTACGGACAACGGAACGCAATTCACAGGGACTGCCTTCCGAGCTTTATGTGAAGACCTCGCCATACAACACCGGTTCTCCTCCGTCTCTCATCCTCAGTCGAATGGCCAGGCCGAGAATGCCAACCGACAGATCCTTTCAGGCATTAAGAAGAGGTTAGACAAGTGTTCCAAAGGCTTGTGGGTCGATCAGCTGCCCAACGTGCTCTGGAATTACCGCACCACGAAGCGGACCCCAACAGGCGAGAGCCCATTCAATCTCACCTACGGGTCCGAGGCCAT
Organism: Hemerocallis citrina; assembly: GCA_017893485.1. Lineage (NCBI taxonomy): Eukaryota > Viridiplantae > Streptophyta > Magnoliopsida > Asparagales > Asphodelaceae > Hemerocallis > Hemerocallis citrina. The sequence continues at coordinate 102,471,698 of CM030358.1, read as the reverse complement.
CATCCCCCTAGAAGTCGGGTTACCCTCTCCTCGCCCGATAGCTTATGAAGAACAGAACGCTAAGGAGCTCAGAGCAAGTCTAGATCTGATAGACGAAATCCGAGAGAGAGCTGCCATACGCCAGCAAACTTACCGAAGAAGGATCGAGCTAGCATACAACAAAAGTGTCCGCCCAACGGACCTCAAAGAAGGGGACCTGGTCCTCCGAAAGTTGGCCATCTCGTTCCCTAGTCAGAAAAGAAAATTGGCCCCGAACTGGGAGGGACCTTACAAGATTTCTAAAGAAATCCGCCCCGGCACATACAGACTAGAAGATCTCGAAGGCAGGGAGATTCCCAGGACTTGGAATGCCGACTATCTCTTAAAATACCAAGAGAGAGCAACAACGCCTCTCTAAGTAATTCGAGATGACGAACCATTCCTTTCCTGTCACTTGTAGTGATTTTCTTTCGTAGTGATTTTCTTTCATTTTCCCTTGTAATAACGGCTAGCAACTTTAGAAGTAGCCGATCATTGGATATTAATAAATAAAGTTTTCATATTTTTGCTACTGTTTACATCTCTCTGCTTTTAACTCTTCAATCTAACGACGGTTCGGAGTCCAACACTTGGCTCGATTCTACTTCGCAAGTTCGCTTCTAAGCGAGCTAGAAGTAGTTCGCCATTCGGAACTGCTCCCACAGCCGTTGAATTAATCTAACGATGGTTCGGAGTCCAACACTTGGCTCGATTCTACCTCGCAAGTTCGCTTCTAAGCGAGCTAGAAGTAGTTCGCCATTCGGAATTGCTCCCACAGCCGTTGAACTAATCTAACGATGGTTCGGAGTCCAACACTTGGCTCGATTCTACTTCGCAAGTTCGCTTCTAAGCGAACTAGAAGTAGTTCGCCATTCGGAATTGCTCCTACAGCCGTTGAACCAATCTAACGATGGTTCGGAGTCCAACACTTGGCTCAATTCTACTTCGCAAGTTCGCTTCTAAGCGAACTAGAAGTAGTTTGCCATTCGGAATTGCTCCCACAGCCGTTGAACCAATCTAACGATGGTTCGGAGTCCAACACTTGGCTCGATTCTACTTTGCAAGTTCGTTTCTAAGCAAACTAGAAGTAGTTCGCCATTCGGAATTGCTCCTACAGCCGTTGAACTAATCTAACGATGGTTCGGAGTCCAACACTTGGCTCGATTCTACTTCGCAAGTTTGCTTCTAAGCGAGCTAGAAGTAGTTCGCCATTCGGAACTGCTCCCACAGCCGTCGAACTAACCTAACGATGGGTCGGAGTCCTATGGCTCGACTTTACTTCCCTGGCTCGCCCTCAGGCGAGCCGGAAGTAGATGGCCGTTCCGAACTGCCCCCACGACCATCGAGCCGAGCGAACGAGGTACCGACCCTCATATATGGCGAAAAAACCTCCCGAGGCAAAATCATCGTCAGATCGTCTCAAAATGTGTGCTAGAGTGTGATGAACGGATCTGATTAAGCCACGTGTCCACAAAACGACAAGATAACGTTTCCTTGGGAACTGGATCCGCCTCGAGATTCGTGCCACCATCCAACGGCTCTGATCACCTCACTTCGCTCGGCCCCAAACACTGATCGACAGGCAATCAGAACCAACCTTCGGCAACAATCACTCCGGCCGCCAACCTACATGAGCGCAGTCGATCCGCGCCGAACGAGTGTCTAGCCAAGCCTCGAAAGAGTTAAGGTTAAGGTTTTAGGGAACCCTCTCCTCGGTTTTGGCCTTTGGTCATCACCTCATCCACCATGATCTCCCCTGACCCTGACACCGACGTCGGAGCCGTCAGAGTCAGGAGAAGATCATGGTGGAAGAACGACAACCCATCCTCCCGAAGAGCGTTTCCTTCGGGTCCGGACTACGGTCGCCAACTCTTCTGCCTTATCCTCCCCCGACCCTGACACCCACATCGTGGTCGTCAGGAGCGGGAAAAGAACAAGGCAGAAGGGTGACCACTCCTCCGAACCTCTCGAGGTGAGAATTTTTCACAAGGCTGGCATCCGCCCAAGAGTAGACACCATCGATACCACTAGAGCTCAAGACTGCAATGACAAACAACAAGGGGGTGTGGTACTTATAGCCTTCTCCCAAGAGACTGTCATTATGACCCTCGGGAGTCCAACAGTCACGCCTAGGGAGCTGAAGCGCCGCGTATTTATTAAAGGGCACCACTCTCAATGCCCTCAGGAAGGTGGAACGCCCCCACGGATCCCGGAGCACCATTAAGGCTGATAGGGAACTGGTCCCATCTTTTCAGAACGACGCTCGAACGGCCAAGGGCCTGCACCCCAACTCAGGTCGCGTGGCCGCAGCTTCGAAACAGCTACAACTCGGCCGCGGCACCGAGCCGCATCGGAAGGTGCCGAGCAAGATTCAAAAACCCGGCTAAAGAGTGAGTTTCGAGGCCAAGGTGCTCGACGAAACAAACACTCGCCTCGCGGTTCATTTCAAGCCTACCCTAGCCAGCACATTTACAACACTACGACAAGCAGCACAACTCCAATTTTATTAATATAACTTGGATAAATTTACAAAAAAGATTACAACAAGAGACAGTTCGGAAGCCTAAAAACACCACACGACCCGATTACTGCCTCCGCGGAAGGGGGACGCTCCGGTTCAGCGATACCTTGGGTCGGCACTTCTTGACCTCCGAGCTCGTCTCTAGACCAACGAATCGAGACGCCCCCTCACCGCTGGCCCTGACGGTCACTCCAACTGAAGCACCGCTCGAGGACACCGCTACTCCACTTTGGGCGTCGGCTGCTGTCCGACCGACGATGGAGGTTCGGCTCGCCATTTGATAGAACGTAATCCCTCGCTCAATCTCTTCGCGAGTGCACGAAGTGCTCCGGACATTAGCCCTCACCGGCTGAGGTTTGAGCCGAGCAACCTCTTCCTCCAACTCAACGATCCGATCCTTCAACGTGTCGTCCTTCACAATCACTTTGAATCGAGGAAGTTTCGCCGAACCAGGATACTCGGCGCTGTCAGATATAACGCGGCGCAAGTGGGTCACCTCGATGCTCTTATCGACCGTCACCCTTTGCAACTGTTCTACCTTCCTTGCGAAGTCAGCTCGTTCGGCCGAAACCCGGACGAACTCTTCCTCCTTCGCAGATAGTTCGGCCTCGACTATCCGCAGATGGTGCAGCTCGACCAGCACCTCACTGTACCTCCTCTCTAAGTTATGAAGTATTCTCCTCGTCAGATGGACCTCGCCCTCGAGACGGTCCTCCCGGGACTGCTGAAATAACTCTGCACGGTGCCGAGCCGCCGCGGTGATAAGAGTATGCTCGGCAATCTGAAATGAAAAAGGGACAACACTGAAGTACTATATGGCCGAACCAAACACTTAGACAGAAGTCCAAAATCAAAACACAACACTTTTCATTCATCAAAAGCGGTGGCCAGTCCGCAAAAGGCATTACACTGTTTGAAAGAAAAAAAAACAAAATAAAAAAACTACAAAAATTTACGAGGGGATCAGGGGTCCACCTGCGTCGCCACTTCGACCACGGGCGCGTTGCCAGATGGCCCCTCGATCCTCCCCTCGACCTGGGCGTTCGCCACAGGTGGGTCGGCCTCCTCCTCCTTGTCATCGCCTTCGACCTCGTCGCCTTCGACTCCTTCCTCCTCACCGCCTGAGGGCGACCCGGGCCACAGTTTGTAGCCAACCCGCTCGAAGCTGGGGACACGATCCTGAACATCGTCGAGTGCCCTCTGATAGGACCTCTCCATGTTCTCGGCCATGTGTTTCTTCGCCTCAGCCTCGACCTCGGCCTCTACCTTGGCCCTAATCTTCACGGCCAGTGCCTCCTTCTCCGCCTTCAGGTCGGCCAGAGACTTCGCCGATGCGGCCAGCTCCTCGGCAGCCTTCATAGCCTTGGCAGACTCCGCATCAAGTTGCCCCTTGGCTCTCTCCAAGTCGGCCACAAGATCGGCAACCCGAACTTCCAGGGCCTCGACCCGCCTCTGCTCGGCCTCGAGTTGCCAAACCGCCTTGACCTTCTCCGCCCTGTCCTTGTCGCTGGCGGCCTTCAGCTCCTTCTCCTGCCCGGCGAACGTCTCTAGGAGGTGGCCGAAGTGGCAAGTGGCCTGCGAAGACAACGGTAAGCGCAATATACAAGCCGAGCAGTAAACTTGAAGAAATTCGCAATGAGAAACTTACCGAGACGAGCGACCGAGCCACTTCGTAAGTGTCATCGCCGACCGTCCCCGCCTGCAGTGCGGCCCTGTCCTTCGGGGTCGCCAGGTGCTTGACGACCTGCACCGACATCTGCGAGTTGCCGAGGAACCCGTCGTGATTCTTCACCCGCCAGTTCGGCACGAACAACTGCTTGTGCTGCTCGGTCAGGAACTCCTCGGCCGCCTCCGTCAACCTCGGAGCCTCGAGCGACAAAGCCGCGTTGACATCAAAGGCCCCCTCAATCAGGGCCGGGGTGACCGGGACCGAGGGCTCCTCGGCAACGACCACCTCCGAAGGCGCCTCAGTAGTCGGAGGAGGCGGGGTAGTAGTCGCAGCGACCTTGGGCTGCGGAGTCGATGAGGCAGCAGCGGTCGCCCTCTTCCTCTTCCTGCCCCCGGCCAACTTGGACCGATCGGCCATCATAGCGTTGAAATCAATCTTCATCGCTTCTACATCAGACAACAAAAGCTGTTAGCAAGACGAGCTAAAAACTTGGAAGAAAAACAAAAATAAATGAGATGTCAGGAGCATACTCGGGTCAATGGGGCTAAGGCCAGACCCGAACACCACCTCCTCCGTCAACTCCCTCCAACTCAGCAAGGGGAGGGCCATGATCTTCCTCGCCACCTCCTCCTCGGCCGCAGACAGTACAGGGTCGGCTCTCGCAAATTTCGGCACCTCCGGTTTCCACCGAGTCGGAATTTGCAGTATTGGCTCCCCCCTTAATATAAAATACTTCTCCTTTCAGCCCTTAATTGAGTTCGGGTTTTCTATGATCCTAACACCCTTCCTCGGCCCCAAGTAGTACCGATGCTCTGTCTTGTGCATCCGGTTAATCTGATACAGGCCTCGGAAGACTGTTAGGTCCGGCTCGACTTCAGCTTTGCGGCACTGAAGCAGGAAAGCATTCACGTGATGCCATGTGTTCGGCATAAATTGGGTCGGCGCGAGGTAGAACCAGCCGAGGATCTAGAGAATGAAAGGATGCAACGGAAAACGTAGTCCGGCATTCAAGGAGTCGAAGTAGAACATGCACATGTCCGACGATGCCAGCTTGGAATTCGCTCACATCCCGGGGCCGGGGATCATCAGCTTGTACTCCGGAGGGATGGCGAATCCCTTTCTGATCCGAAGGAGATCCCTCTCGGATAGCACCAAAGTAATCTCGTTGGCTTCGGTAGGAAGGGCCGGGTTGGGTTCTTCGAGGACTTTCGACTTTCCGTAGATCGCTTTCTCCAAGAGGTCGCCCTCGTACTGCCTGACCCCCGAATGCCCGGACAGGACAAAGGGATATCGTCCCATCTCGGGGGCTTGCTTCGGGTGCTCCACAATCTCCTCGACCACAACAGATTGGGCTGCCACCCTCTTCTTCTTCTTCTTCTTCCTCGACTCGGTCGCGGACGGCTCGGCGACTTGCTTTCCCTTCCGACGGATCTCTGCCCTTCTCCTCTCCTTGGCACCATCATCGCCCGAGGACGAGGCCCCACTCCCCGAGTTCACTCGTGACATCTCTAGAAAAAAAAACTAAGGCTAGTAGACTGACCTTTGAAGTGACGTAACGGTCGGAATGTGCTCGCCGGAAATCGCCTGGCCCACGTGACAGCTAACGTCACCACCTTGGAGCAAAAGTCGCCGCTAGCAGAGAACTTAGAGAGCAAAAGTGAAATCTTGGAGTAAAAAGTGAGAAATGAGCTTGGAGGTGGGAGAGTGAAAACTTATAACCCCAAATGAAGTGGGCCTCCTTGGGAATCTCAAAGGCCCACTGAGAAGCCAAAGCACCAAGCGGAAAGTTGCGACTTTTCGAAAAGCAAAAACCTCAAATCACCTTAAGTTCACGATTCGGCCACCGGTTTGCCAAGACAAGCTATCGAACAGCCTGGCTAAGCAACCGAGCTACTGAGTCCCTTCGAAAGTACCCAACTCAGCGCCTCGGCCAACGCCACTTAAGCTCCGAGCCGAAATGACGAGGAACCGACCCTCGTATATGGAGAAAAATCCTTCCGAGGCAAAATCACCGTCGGATCTCTCCAAAATTTGCGTCAGAATTCGATGGGCGGTTCAGATTGCGCCACGCCCACAAAACGACAAGATAACGTTTTCTCGTGATCTGAACCCCATCCTCGTGATTCGCACCATGATGGACGGACCAGATCCGGCCATGTGTACCTTCCGAACTGCCTGCCATCGACCTGCTCAACCGAGCTACCGAACAGCTTAGTCGAGCAGCCGAGCTACTGGGCCCGGAAGAGTGGAACCAGGAGGAGATGCAACCTTCAAAGTATCCAACTCAGCGCCTCGGCCAACGCCACTTAGACTCCGAGCCGAAATGACGAGGAACCGACCCTCGTATATGGAGAAAAATCCTTCCGAGGCAAAATCACCGTCGGATCTCTCCAAAATTCGCGTCAGAATTCGATGGGCGGTTCAGATTGCGCCACGCCCACAAAACGACAAGATAACATTTTCTCGTGATCTGAACCCCATCCTCGTGATTCGCACCATGATGGACGGACCAGATCCGGCCATATGTGCCTTCCGAACTGTCTGACCATCAGCCTGCTCAACCGAGCTACCGAACAGCTTAGTCGAGCAGCCGAGCTACTGGGTTCGGAAAAGTGGTACCAGTAAGAGACGCAACCCTCAAAGTATCCAACTTAGCACCTCGGCCAACGCCACTTAGACTCCGAGCCGAAATGACGAGGGACCGACCCTAGTATATGGCGAAAAAACTCGCCGACCCATATCAGCCGTTGGATCTTGTAAAAAAACGCGCTCGTCATGATGGACGGCCCAGATCCTGCCACGTCCACTAAACGACAAGATAGCATTTTACGGGGATCCACGCTGAGATGAACGGCCCAGATGATGCCACGTACTTCGGAGGGTCCGAGCCGAGGGACCAATCCTTCGAACCGAGGAGACGAGGAACCGACCCTTGTACCTCGCAAAGTGTAAGGGCGAACCGAAGAGCCCATCCACCGAGCCGAGGAACTATCCTCCGAGTTGGGGAACCAATCCTCCGAACCAAGGAGACGAGGAACCAACCCTCGTACCTCGCAAAGTGTAAGGCTGAGCCGAGATGACGAGGCACCGACCCTCGTATATGGTAAAAAAACACGCCGACCCATATCAACCGTTGGATCTTGTAAAAAAGCGCGCTCGTCATGATGGACGGCCCAGATCCTGCCACGTCCACTAAACGACAAGATAGCGTTTTATGGGGATCCACGCTGAGATGGACGGCCCAGATGATGCCACGTACCTCGGATGGTCCGAGCCGAGGAGCCAGTCCACCGAGCCGAGGAACCATCCTCCGAGCCGAGGCGCTGATCCTCCGAGCCGAGGCGCTGATCCTCCGAGCCGAGGCGCTGATCCTCCGAGCCGAGGAGCCGAGGAGCCGACCCTCGTATACGGCAAAAAAGCCTGCCGAGGAACGGGAACCGTCTGATTACTCAGAAATTCGTGCTCCGCGCTGATCGAAGGTTCAGATTACGCCACGTCATAAATTAGTATTTAAAAATCGATTTTCATTTATTTAAATCGTTTTATTTATTTAAAAATTGCGAAAAATTGCTAAAAATTCGGGAAAATTAGCTAAAAATTCTAGAAAATAATTAAAAATTCGGGGGGATATTTTTGAGCCCCTGAACGAACAATTATTGCCTAGAATGTACTGTTAAGCCCCCCGAACGATTAGTTAACACATCGTAAAATTAAATAAATAGCCCGAAAAAATAAATAAAAACTCGATACGGCCTCGGAACATCGTATGGCTTCAAAAAAGAAGAAGTTACCTTACTACCCACTTCAGGATTCAAAATCACCCATTCGGACTCCGATACAACTCCACTAGCCACTAAAACAGTCAAACTACTTCTCAAAGACTGATCGTCCTCAGCCTTTAGGAGTGGGGGGCTCGTGATGTGGCTAAAAATAAGGGTTTAATCGAGACCGGCCAAATTGGACACGAATCCTGAAGCCCAGGGGTAAAACAGTAATTTCACCTACAAACGGGTCTGAAGCGGGTAGTGGGTCTCCTTCTCACAGATCCAATAACTCGCGAACGGATCCACCTCAACGGGGTGCAGACTTCAACCTGCAACAAACCCGGTCCAGCAGGATAGAATTAGGGTTTCTGATTAACATTAATCAACGGCCCTGATTCATATCTATCCTTTCACTGGGGATTAGGGATTACATTCCTTATCTATACACAGGAATTACATGCCTAATCTGTTCCCTAAGATGCCTATAAATACCCTACATCTATCTCCATTAAGAGGTAATCAATCTTTTGCTAGTTAAACGCTCTTTCATAATCATTTCTGGTTACTGACTTGAGCATCGGAGGGTGCGTCGCCGGGATCAACCCCGGTGTCTCGCACTTCCTTGCAGGTGAACGGTGGGAGTCAGCGGTCCAACTCCGGCGGAACAGGTTAGGTGTTTGCTATTCAGGTTTTCCAAGAACTTACAAATACTATCTGTTTGCCCCCACACCGAAATTAGCGGCAACAGGGGGTGTTCGTCTTGCATTAAGAGTCTTCGACCCAAAGGGATCGGTGTCCGAGTTCACCACCGCGGGCTACTTGTCCTGGGTTCCGATATCTGAAGCTTTACCCACTGAGTCCCGAGGGGTGACAATGTTGCTTGATTGTGTCTCTTTAGGACTTGGTGGTATTTGTTCGGTCAGTGAACTTCATCACTTGTACCCCGGGTTCTGAGAACTAATGTACTTCTCCGAACTCCAGGGACCTGGCTGAACAGATGTATCCCTTATAGAGTTTGTTTGCGTCATCCAATGTTCGCTCGCGGAGCTGCCCACAGGCGGAGGCGATGATCTGGTGCTTGTTCATCGTCGAGGTTTCTTCCGTGGCTTCCATAACGTAGGACTTGTCGTCGGGGCAATGACTTTCAAGGTGGGCCCTTACAGCTGGTCTGCGTGGGCGGAATGGTAACCTTCGTGCCCATACTAGTCGGCCGACCTTCTACCGACGAGGCTCGTATGATGCCTTTTCCGTGCTTCGAAAATCTAGGGAAATTGGGGTTGAGGTGAGAGGTTAATTGTATGAGTGTTTGGATGTAGCTCATTGTTTGATTTGCCAACTGCGGACTGGCCACCGCTATTGTAATCGGCCCTTTTAATGAAAGACTTTGGCTTTAGACTTATGTGTAAAAAATATGTCTGATGAATAGGTCAGCACTAAGCCGCGCTGGTTGAGTTGTCTTTCCCCGGATTGACATGCCCGAGAGGGACAAGTCTCGGAGAAATCTGGGGGTGAGATTCTCAATACCTTTTGTTGCAAGGTTTCTGCCTCGGACGCCTCATCGAGGGTTAAACCCGAGGGGAGATCTTGGTCGAAGACCTCGGGGACGATACCGAACCGAGGGAACAGACCCGAGTAGGGAGCATCATGGTTATAGTGTCAGTCGGCCTCGGATGCCATGCTGCAGGGTGAGCCCGCCATGAAATCTTTGAGAGCTTTTGACTAAAAGCCTCAGGTTCAGACGCCAAGTTGAGGAAAAAGTCCCGAGGAGAGATCTTCACGATTTTTTCGTAAGGTTTGGCCTCGGATGCCCACCGAGGGGTGAGCCCAAGATGAAGTCTTTGAGAGGTTTTGGCGGAAAGGCTTAGGATCGGATACTACGCTGAGGCTTCACTATCTCTCTTGAAAGGCTACGTGACTTGACACGTGTTGGCCTAAATCACCGTTTGAGGTATTCGAGGCGCCTAGGAAGTTGTAGCATCATCCGTAATAAATGGGGGAAGTTGGGGGAGTTCTTCAAGACGCCTACAAGTTCCATCATTTTTTGGTGACTAGCATACAAATCCCACAAAAAGAATCTAATGACTTTGCACTTGGTTTACTCATCGATACGTGCTCCGGATGGCTGTCCGAGGGTCGAGGGTGGTAGGAGATAGTCCGAGAAGATAAAGTTCGACCCGACTAGGATTGGTGTCTGGCCGAGGGACTTCGTGCTTGTCCCGTGTTTCGAGATCTGAAGTTTTACCACCTAAGTTTCGAGGAGAGACGACGTCAAGCCGGGGCCGAGGAAGGAGAGTTCCCCTCACAGAACTCTTCATTCTCATACTTCATGTATACTGATGTGGTTTCAGGGATGATGGGTTGCGCTAAGATCCGCCGACCCGGTGCTACGTTGGTTTAGCTCCTTCTGGTTTTGAGATACAGACTTTTCATGAGTGCCTCTCTTGTAGCATCTGGAGCTCGAGATCGGGCCTACGACGCTGATCTTCAAGGGACTCTTGTGGCTCGGATAAGATCGGCGAGTTAATCCTTTGTAGGGATTGTTGGCTGCTCGGTTGGCCCAGTATCATTCTTCATCATCGCCTTCCATCTCTATGATGCCTCTTCTACGCTCGAGGCCTTGGAGACGGTGATAGGACGAGGTGACCATGCGATGGCAGGACGATGGCGGTAATTGGGACTGAAGAGCGAGACGACCATGTGATGGCGGCCCGGTGGCAGCAACTAAGGCTGAAGAGTGATACGACCATAAGAATTTTTCTCACTTGTACTTGATTCGCCAATTGCAGACTGGCCACTGCCCTCTTGTAATTGTTTTGCCTTAATAAATAAAAAAGATTTTTTTTGGCATTCTGTAGAACGAATAATGTGGCGCTATTTGCGAAGATCCAAGGATTTGAAGGCATAGTCATCGGGCAGTGAAATGGCAGACAGGCCCAAGGGATGATTTCGAGGAGTGATTCCAAAGAGATATTCAGCAGGTTTGCTCCGCCGTCTTACCACCGGGCACCACGCCGAGGAGTGGTTCCAAGGGTAGTTCCAAGGAGTTTGTTCCACTGTGTCAGTATCGGATGCCACGCCAAGGGGTGGTTCCAAGGATAGTTCTAAGGAGTTTGTTCCACTATGTTGGCGTCGGATGCCACGCCGAGGAGTGGATCCAAGGAGTTTTAGTGTGCATTCTCAGCGCCAGGTACAACGATGAGGGATTGATATTCGGAGAGGCACTTGTTGTAAGAACTCAGTTTGTTGGATTTTTGAATTTGAAATGAAATTTTATTCATTTGTTGCTGCCTATAGGCGAGCGCTTATTACATTTGCTGGCCTTTGTGGCCTGATTTCAAGTAGGGGCTGCTATGAGCCTTCATGAAACTTCATTAAGTGCTCCGCATTCCATGTCCTCTTGACTACCCTGCCCCCGGGTCTTCAAGTCGGCATGTTCATGAGCATACCACTTTGGAGACCCTATACGGGCCTTCCAATTTAGGAGCCAGTTTTCCCTTCTTGCTCGTCTTAGAAATCTCGAGCCGTCTGAGCACGAGAACACCTTCTTTGATGTTTGCGGGTCGGACCTTCTGATTGTAAAAGCGTTCTACCCTTTGTTGGTAGATACTCCTTCTGATGGACGCCCTTTCGCGAACTTTGTCGAGGAGGTCCAGGTTGGCCTTGAGGCCATATGAATTTGTGTTCTTGTCAAAGCTCATAATCCGCAGAGTTGGCATCCCGACTTCCAGGGGGATTACCGCCTCGATGGTGAAAGTCAGGTTAAAAGCCGACTCGCCTATAGGAATTCTCTTGGTCGTGCGATAAGACCACAGTACACTGGGCAGCTCATCGACCCCACAAATCCTTAAGAGACTTGTCCAATCTCTTCTTGAGGACATTGAGGATCTGTTGGTTGGCATTCTCGGCTTGGCCGTTGGACTGGGGGAGTGAGATTGAAGAGAACCTCTGCTAGATTCCTAGGTCTTCACAATATTTGCGGAAGCCTTTTCCAGTAAATTAGGTACCAGTGTAGGTAATGAGAATCCAGTGGGTCCTAAATCGGTAGACGATGTGCTTCCAAAAGAACTGTTGGGGCTGATGCTCGGTGATAGTGGCCAGGGGCTCCGCCTCGGGCCACTTGGTGAAATAGTCGACAGTCACAATGAGGAAGTGCATTTGGCTAGTTGCTTTGGACTAGGTCCATCCCCCACATATAGCGAAGGGAGTCGGACTAGCCATTGACTTAAGTTCGGCCTAAGGTGCATGTCTGACCGAAGAGAATCTCTGGCACAAGCCACTTTTTTTCACGAAGTCCTGAGCATCTTGTAGGAGGGTCAGCCAGTAGTACCCGTAGTTGAGTACTTTCCTTGCGAGCGACCATATGGAAACCTCTGATCCCCCCATGCATTTCTTCAAGTGCACATTTGGCTTCCTCCGGTGTCAGGCATCGGAGGTAAGGTTTTTCGTTAACCTTTGTGTGTGAGCGCTTGAAGAGTGTTCCATCGACGAGTACAAACCTCTCGGCCACGGTCCAAACCTTTATGGCTTCGAATGGATCCTGCGGAAGTTCACCATTTGTCAAGTAATTCAATATCGGGTCCATCCAAGCTCCTGTTTGCATGAGCGGATCGAAGCAGAGGACCTCAGATTTCTCGATGCTAGGTCTTAGGAGGACTTCTATTAGGACTGTGCGGTCAAGGTCTTCTAAGGAGAAGGATGCCAGCTTGGATAGGGCGTCGACCTGGTTGTTCTGCTTTCGGGGGATTCGGGTAACGGTAGCATCTGTGAAGTCTGCTAAGAGAAGCTTGATGCGTGCCAAATATTGGACCATCTGAGTGTCTTGAACTTCATATTCTCAGCAGACCTGGTTGATAATGAGCTGGAAGTCGCTGAAGGCTTTTACCCATTTAGCTCTAGCCTTTCGTGCCAGGAGGAGCCCGACGATCAGTGTTTCATACTCTGGCTCGTTATTGGATGCCTTGAAACTAAAGCATAGAGAGTATTAGAGGACGAAGCCGTCCGAGCCCTTAAGATGACTCGGGCTCCGCTACCTTCTTCACCCGCTGATCCGTCCATGTAACGCTCTTATACATGCTCGTCTTCTGGGGTTTCCGGGCTCTTCGGGATGACACATTCGGTTATGAATTCAGCGAGTGTCTACCATTGATGGCCATCCTCAACTTGTAGCTGATGTCGTGCTGGCTCAGGTCAATGGACCTTTTGATTAGACGATCAGAGGTCTCCGGTTTGTGGAGGACTTGCTTTAAGGGCTGGTCCGTGAGGACCTCGATGGAGTGAGCATGGAAATACTGACGGATTTTCTGTGTGGCCATGATCAAGGCATATGCTAGCTTTTCCATCTTCGTGTATCGAAACTCAGCATCACGAAGGACCTTGCTGACATAATAGATGGGCATTTGGGCCCTATCTTCTTCCCTGATTTGGACTGCACTGAGGGTCTATTCCGATGCTGCCAAGTGGAGGTATAGAACCTCACCCGGCTCGGTTTTACCGAGGAGAGGGGAATTGGAGAGGTACTCTTTTAGCTGATCAAAAGCCTATTGCTGAGGTTCCCCCTATTCGAAACTCTTCGTCCCTTAGAGGGCTTTGAAGAAAGGGAGGGATTCCCCTCCCGACCTTGAGAGGAAGCGGTCTATTGCTACAAAACGATTGATGAGCCTTTGTACTTCCTTGACGTTCTTGGGGGGAGCCATATCCAAAATGACCTCATTTTCTCAGGGTTTGCTTCTATCCCCCGCTGGCTAACCATGAAGCTGGGGAACTTTCCTGCAGTGACGCTGAAGGAGCACTTAGAGGGGTTGAGCCTCATGTTATGCTCTATTAAGACCTCAAAGGCCTCCTCTAGATCCTTGACATGATTTCTGCCCCGGAGGCTCTTGACGAGCATGTCGTCGACGTAGACCTCCATGTTCCGTACAATCTATTCTGTGAAGATCCGGTTAATGAGTCTCTGATAAGTGGCACCTGCATTCTTCAACTCGAAGGGCATGACTCTATAAAAGTAAAACCCCTTATTGGTGATGAAAGCGGTCTTCAGAATGTCAGGGAAAGGGGGGGGGAGAATTCGAATCTGGTTGTATCCGAAATAGGCATCAATAAAGCGTAACAGTTCATGACCGGAGGTCGCATCGATCAAGGCATTGATGCTCTATAGCGGGAAAGGATCTTTCGGGCAAGCTTTGTTAAGGTCGGTAAAGTCAATGCACATTCTCCACTTGCCATTGGACTTTTTGACCAACATCACATTAGCCAACCACTCAGGGTAGTTGACCTCTTGGATGAACCGAGCAGAGAGGAGTTTATTGACCTCCTCTTTCATCGCTTGTTGCCTCTCGGGGGTGAATTTGTGGTGCCTTTATTGTATCGGCTTGGAGTCCGGATGGACACTCAGTTTATACATTATGAGGTCCTCGAATATCCCGGACATGTCTGAGGGTGTCCAGGCAAACAGATCTCGGTTCTGCCGAATACAGTTGATTATTTCCTCCTTGAGGTATTGGGGGGGGACTAGCTCACTTGAAAGAATTTGACTGGGTCCATCTCCGAGGAAGGTATCTCCTCAAATTCGTCCACAGGCTCGGAATCGTTTAAGTTCCTATCAGAAAGGAGCTCGAAAGCATGGAGTGGGAGAACTGAGCCCCCCACTATGGCCGTATAGCAGGCTCAGGGCCTCAGGCTACCTCCTGGTTGCCTTTGACTACTCCGACTCTGGACTTGGTCGGGAATTCCATCCTCATGTGATAAGCCGAGGGATGGCTTGAAGAGAGGCAAGGCCGAGGCGCCCGAGGATAGTGTTATAAGAGGCCTTGACATTTACTACCATAAAATCCATCGCTTCTGTCCAGAAGGTTGAGGACTTACCGGCGGTGAATTTGAGGGTTATGATTCCCTCGATCTGGACAGGAACACTAGAGAAACCATGAAGGGTGTAGCCGGCCGATTTCAATCTCTCCCGAGAGAGCTTCAAACCTTCGAAGGCTGCAAGGAACAAGATGTTCACTGAACTCCCATTGTCAACGAGGAAACGATGGACCTCGTGATTGGCCAAACTGAGACTGATGACAAGAGCATCATGGTGTGGGACTCGAATACCTTCAAGGTCTTCGTCCAAGAACGGACCGACAATCTATGACCTCGAGGAGGTGGACAGTTGTGAATGAAGTTGACATCCCAGACGAATGCTTTACGGAACAAGTTCGAGTCTCCCCCCATGGGTCCATCGTGGATGCAGTGGAGAATGACCAAGTTTTCATAATCCTAAGCCTTGGGCTCCACCTTTGGACGCTTGTTTGAACCCCGAGAAGGTGGAGAGGGCCTCAGACCATCCTGAATAAAATTTGGAAGGTACCCTCTCCAGATGAGTGCCTTGATATCATCTTTCAGCGCCCGGTATTTTGAGGTCTCATGGTCGTGGTATTGATGGAACCTATAGTAAAATCTTCGATCTCTCTTCTTCTTTCCATTGTTGGACCGAGGAGGATGTCGGAGTATGCCATCCCCCTCTATCTCCATGAGGATGGCAGACACGCTCGCATTGAGTGGAGTGAACTTATCAAAGCGAGGGATCAGAGGGAGCGTCTATGTCCGGATGCGTCTTTCTGGGTCTTCTTCGGGGCCTCAAAGTTGTCCGACTTCCTTTTCCCCTTGGCCGGGGACTCCTTTGGACCTTCCGGATGCAGGTCTTCCTTGGCTCAAATATATTTCTCGACCCAAAGCAGGACGTAGGGAAAATCAGTGAGGGGGTTTCTTAGCCAAGGAGGCCTTCAGTGAATCACGTTGGACGTTGTGCCGAAAGTCAACTGCCGTAACCCCGACATCAAGGGAGGAGATTTTCGGGCCTCAGCTGTGAATCTGCGAACGCATTTTGAAGGGATTCCCCGTCCTTCTGCTTGAGGGCCAAAAGTGAAGCGCTCATCTTCTCAGCCTTGCGGCTAGTCATGAAATCACGAGGAAACTATCATCGATCTGGTCGAAGGAGAAGATCGAATTGGGGGTAAGCTTGGAGTACCATTCGCGCACGGGTCCCCGGAGGGTGGCTAGAAAGGCACGATAGTGGAGCGAATCCGAGGCATTGTGAATCTTCATGAGGGTTTTGAACCCCTCGATATGATCAGCAGGATCCGACTCTCCATCATAGGTCTCGAAAGTGGGGAGTTTGAAGCTCCTAAGAATGGGGGTATCGAGGATGCTCGACGAGAAAGGTGGTTCGACCAACTGATACCCCCGGTCAGACCGCTCTGCATCTTCACCAATTTGAGCAAGGTGTTCTTCCATCTTTTGCAGACATTTGAGTATTGCATCTTTGCGTCCCTCGAATCGGGTCGACCGGTAGGACTCCTATTTCTCGGCTCCTCCCGCACGATGGCTCCGAGTGCGTTCGGTTCGAGCTCTGCCTCGGAGGGCCAGGAGGGCCTCATTTCGAAACTCTTGGAATTTGGCTTATGTCACATGGTCTCCCTCTCCGTGGCCCTTTTGGAGGTCAACGATCCCTTGGGGAGCGAATGCGTCCCCTTTCCTCCTTGTGAGAGGAGTGGCGGCTTTGGCTCAGACCGTGGTTAGAGGGTTTCCTCTCTCCACGGGAGCAGCTGAGACGATTTCGGAGGTCGTCCTCATTCACCCGATTGTTGATGACATTACTGAGGTCGGGAATCACCGGGACCATGGGCTCTCTCACAACTGAGCGCGAGGTGCTCGGGGCCGAACCTCGGGGTTGTTCTGCCTGCCTTTGCTAGGATCCCTGAGTGACGATTTGACTTCAGGAAGGACGTGGAAGAGGAAGTGGGGGGTCGGTCAGACACCACACGGTTGCAGTCTTCTTGGCTTTGGAAGCCATGGAAGCAGTTGTTCATGGAGTAGGGTCTGAGGAAAAGGCATATGTTTTTCCCACAGACGATGCTAATCTGATATTGTTTGTTTTTATGTGTAGGAGCAATAGATATCGAGTTATTTTGGTGAAGAGGAAACTCAGATCTTGGCCGTCGATTTAACCATGCTGTGAGGCTGATGTGTTGGTTGATTTTCATGGATCGGGTGATGGATGACTGTCGCTGGATACCTACAAAAAAGTCCGAAACACCAGGAGTATTACCGGCGACAAACCATCCGACGCTCAAGTCAATAACCAGCGGTTTAAAAGGTAACTGGGTGATAAAATTGTGATTACCTGGTTACAGTAGAGGTAGGGTTGTATTTATAGGCTAGTAGGGGTATGTTTAGGGGAGATTCCCCAGATTTAATCCAGCCGTTAATTCCCTGATCATGAGGGAATCGATCTGTGATGGGCTAGATCCGGGCGATGGGATCGTGAGTGGCCTACGAGACATTGTAAGATCCCTCTGAGATTCGTGCAAAGATCGTGCGGTGCAGATCGTCCTCAATTTTTACCATCATCAACTCTCATCTTACTTTTCTCAAATTAGGCATTGCTAGAGATAATATGTTAATTATGCAGATCAAGAAGGGTTTGGGTGTTGAGCCATAACCCTTCAGTGATGGCTCAAGATAGAGACGAAGCCATAAAATCTTTCATTGGGGGCTAACCAACAAACTATTGGATTCTTATCACAACTCAATATAAAGTGATTAATATAGAAAGAATAATAGAAAAAGAGATGATATTAAATAGAAATTGTAACTTATTAGCATATATGAGGTCCTCATTATTTCTAACCAGTAATAATTTATTTGTTCTCATAAATGTTTGACATATCTGATAAAGTAATAAAAAATAACAAATATGTCGACAATTATATACTATTCTAATATGTAGGATAACTATATCACAAAGGGTTACTATATATATATATATATATATATATATATATATATATATATATATATATATATATATAGGGAAAAAGGGGTATGAGCAACTTGCTCATTTAATAAATAAGCAATTGATGATGTAGCATACATGTGATTGGAAAAGTCTTAAAAGAGTTAGTTGTCCAATGTATCACATGCATGCCACATAATCAATTGCTCATTTACTAAATGAGCAAGTTGCTCATATCCCTTTTACCCATATATATATATATATATATATATATATATATATATACTAGTTGAAATTTACCATGCACCAAGTGCACGTGGCTTGGTGCCATAAATATTGAAATTTTATCTAAATATATACTTGCATTTAGCACACCCATATTCTTCAAACTACAAATTCGACTAAGTCAATCATCTTAAAAAGCAAATCATGAATTTCAAAATTACTCCAACGATAACAAGCTCATCGAAATTAGATTTGAAGCAAGCATCAAGAACCCAAGTTTAATCAATTATAGCAAAATTCCAATAAAAACAAAGCACAAATGTATCAAAATTCGAACGATGTAAGAGAGAGCTATATGCGTAATAGTTTCATCTAAAACTTGTCACGCCCCGCTCCCCAAGAGAGAATACAGAATACGGATACATGACTAAGCCCAGCGAATGATTTTCATCATCCATAAGCTGTCAGTATCTTCACAACATTTCATAGGAATAATCAGAGTAGGAAGCAAGAGAAGTCAACCACGCATGTACATATGAATCAATATACCAACAGGAATTTACTTGAAACCAAAATATAATAATCTCAAATAAACCAGATCTGAACAAATCAATAATTCTAGGTCATACTACCCAATACGAATATTCCAAGTAACAGATGCAATTATTCAAATAAGCAACAGGAAATAATAATAATAGCAAGACTCCAGCATCTAGAATCTCAGATCACCAATTCCATTGGGCAGCTGATCACCAAAATCTGGAATTTAACAAATTAAAGGAGAGGAAAAACAAAACAAAATGCCCGTCAATGCAAGTTATGGGCCGCTTGTAGTGCAAGCACAAGTACATGGGAAAAGATAAATAAATAGCATGGAATAGACATGGCAACAAAATAGAACAACTAGCATGAATCATGAACAGAATCGAATGATGAGATAACAGGTGTATGTAACATGTAACAGATGTCAAGTATCATGCAAGCAGGTAAACAGGTAAACATGTAACAGGTAAACAGGTATACAGGTATCAAATAGCATGTGCAGGTAATCATGTGACAGGTAAGCATGTAACAGGAAATCACGTAACAGGTATCATGTAATAGGTAATCATGTATTTATTACTATCTAGGTAGCACTTCATGCGTCCCAAATTTTTACCACATGGTTGCTGCATTCAAACAAGTTATGTTTAGATCTAGTGATGGGTTTCTATAGGGCCGTGTACTCAGACATCATGTAAACAGGTAACAGGCACAAATCACGTAGTCGTGAAATCGCGAAAACAGGAATATGCATGAATCATGTAGTCATGAAACATGGCAACAGGTAATAATAACTGGCATGAATCATATAGTCATGAAACATGGCAACATATAATAATAACATGCATGAATCATCACGAATCATGGCAACATATAATCAGACAGTAATAACAGATATGAATCATGTAATCATGAAACATGGCAACAGGTCATGGGAAACACGGGCCCCCTTCTGAGTACACATTCCTATATTGTCCACTACTAAGGTCTTCCCTTAACCCCGGCTTGATTACTTGCTATTATTAACAAACAGACATGTATGTGTCATACAGGGCAAGAATAACATGGCATGAACAAGTAAGAGGTTCAGGTTGAAGGACAAACATGCACAGGTGAAAGACAATTCATAAAAGGATAGAACAATGAAAATTCTAGTTCAAGACAACAAGACAGTACTGTACTAAATCTGGAATTTCCGTTGCTACAAAAATAAAAATCTGGAACCGTCAGAGAATCTGGAAAATAGACTCTCGGACGAATCCAGAAAATATATATAAGTCATATGGTAATTCACAACAACAGGACTCAAAACAGAATTGTATCCAGAAAGCATGTTCAGCTAGAAATCAGAAGTTTGTATTCATCAACAGGGAAACAGCATGAAAACTTAATAATTAAATCCTAAAAAAATATGGGGTATTCCCTAGTATGTTTAGTATCAAAAAATAAAGTTGATGATAGAGGAACTGAAGAAAGCTCAGCACAACGGACCTTAGGTCTAAAAGAAATAATTACAAATTACGAAAAAGTAATAAGAACTGAATTCAGTGTATATGATAAAGGAGAAAACACACTATATATAAAAAGAATCATTTCTTCAAAACCGGTAAGGGATCGCTGCGGAGACTAAGTAACTTAGAAATATGCAACCTGTGCTATTTTGACAACTATGCTTGTGAATTCTGAGAATATTTTCAAAATAGTTATTATACAAAAGAAGAATAGAGTCCAATTTTAGACTCATTCTTTCTAAAACTACCTAATCCATGGAGTATAAACATATATAGTGCATACATAAGTGAGAAAGTAAAACCAGAAGTAGACACTTTAGGGTATAGAACGCAATTCATAAAAGATTATAGGGACAAAGTTTGTCAAGATGCTAGAGCAACAATAAAATATTACAGAACATATAAATAAAGAATTTGTTGTGAGGATGCAAGCCCGAATTATTGGGGATGCAATAATAACTATAAATACACAAAAAAGAATAATCACAAATTCCAAAAATATAAACCAAAATATAGAAAAACTTTTAAGAGATATAGAAAACCTTATAAAAAATACTTTAGAAAAATGAATAAGAATAAAAATAGGCAGTATACGAAAAATCCTTGAAAATGTAATTGTTATATATATGGAGAGGTAGGACATATATCACCAAATTGTCCTAAAAGAAAGAAAAAAGAAAATGTAAAATACGTAGCAGAAATTGAAGAAATGAATAACATAAATTATGAACCCATAGAATATGATGAAGAATGGTCAGGAATAAGTGAAAATGAAGATATAATGGTAATGGAAGAAGATAGTGGAAGTAGTGAAGGTGAAACAGAAGAATGTGAAATAAACATGATAACAGATTTAACAGGAATAGGAGAACCTTCAGAAAGAGAAGAAAACAATGAAGAACTAAGAGAAAGAATGTGTTTTGACATACAAAAATATAATAAAATAAGAGCGATCAAATTAGATATAAATCCAAAAGAAATTTTTAAACTACCAATATTTGAAAGAAAGAAAATTACCATCATAATAGCTAGGAATAATGAACAACCTATAGACATTGAACAAGCACAAGGAAAAACCATAATCACATTAATAATCGAAAGAATAATAAGCCAAGAGATGGAAAAAATAAGTGAAAATGCCAGAAAAATATTAAGACACATACATTTAGGAGCTGTACAAATAATAATAAAAGTCTATTTTAAGGAAGGAATAAATACACCCCTCGAAATATACCTAATGGATGATAGGATAATATCAAGTACATAAGATGCCTTAATAGGAATAGTACAAGGAAACCTAATGTACCAAAAGATAAAGTTCACAATAAAACCTAATTTCTCTATATGTATGACAGAAGAAAATAAATATAAAAGTCTAGTCATGTATCATAGGTTATCAGGTTTAGAAATAATAGCAAAAAACAAAGTTATGAGTATACAAATAAGAAATATTTACGCTTTCACTAGCAAGCACGAAGTAAAAAATAGAAATACAGATAATTTTAAAATAGTGCTTTTATTCAGCGAAATCATAAGATACAAACCAGCTAGAGAAAACCCTGAAATGACTATACCAAATTATATAGAATTCGACTTTAATAAAGCAAAAGAAACTGCAAAAGAAAAAGTACCACAAATAATGTTCGGAAAGAGATCACTATCAATAAGAAATAAACAACAAGCATTGGAATTAATACCAATAATAAATACATTAGAACACCAAAACAATAACCAATTTAAAATAGAAATAGAATATTATGACAATGGAAAATGGAATAAACAAATAGCCTTAGTAGATACAGGAGCTACCAATTCACATATTAAACAAACAAATGTAAAAACCACTGAATTAATAACATTAGAAAACCCATATTACTACTTAGACTATTACAATAATAGGCATCCAATTGTACATAAAATTATACTACCACTAAGGATAAATGGTAAAAAGAAAATATTATTACACTTACACGTAGACCCAGAACACCATGTTAATGAAATGTTATTAGGAACGGACTTCCTTACATCAGTACAACCTTACTCAATTCAAGAAGAAAAAATCACAATACCAGTAAACAATAAAAGCATGATAATAAATAAGATATTGGACAAATGAATCCATTAAGAGTAACAAAAAACACATTATACATTCTAACAGAATTTATTTACGAAGGATACAAATCAAGAAACTATCACAGCCTAATAGACACCAGAGCAAGTACTAGCCTATGCCGCGAAAATATACTACAAAAATGTGGAAACAAGATGGATATAATAAAAAAGAACTGGATTAACTGGACAAACTATCATACATGAAAAATATCAACAAAATGTTAATGTACAAATAGGAAGTTACATACCAAAAATACCTATAATATACCAGTTTGATGATATGAATAATGATGTACTCTTAGGAAATGATTTTTTCCAACAATACTATCTCATAACTATATCACATAAATCAGTCGTATTTACAACACCTTGTAGACACCAAGCAATAGCAATTAGAATAACCCAACCTTATTCCAGAACTGACCTGCCACACACTAGAGTTTCTTCAACCCAACGTGGTGAATACCAATATTTACCAAATAAAACTAGAATACAACAAGTTCAAGAAACAACTATAAAAGAAATTTTACAAAAACAATTAGAAGATCTGTTCGGAGGAGACCTTTTGGCAAAATGGAACTTAAGTGAACTCACGACACATATAAAGTTAATAGATAAGAACAAAATAATAAAAATTAAACCTATAAGACATACTCCAACAGACCTAGAAGAGTTCAAAACACATATAAAAGAATTAATGAAAAATAATTACATAAGAAAATCACAAAGTCCACATTCATCACCAGCATTCATAGTAAGAAAGCATTCAGAAGAAAAAAGAGGTAAATCTCGAATGGTAGAAAATTATAAGGAACTAAATAAAAATACTAAGAGGTTTGGATACCCACTACTAGACATGCAAATACTACTTAACACAGTAAGAACAAGAAAAATATATTCAAATTTTAACTGTAAATCAGGATTTTATCATGTAAAACTAACAGAAGATTCAAAACCTTTAACAGCATTTAGCATACCCCAGGGATTTTATGAATGGAATATATTACCATTCGGTTATAAAAACAGCCCAGGAATATTTCAAGAGTATATGGATAAATTTTTTGAAAAATACAACAATTTCATATTAGTATATGTAGATGATATTCTAATAGGATCCGAAAATGAAGAACAACATAAAGAACATCTACTAAAATTCATAGAAATAGTGAAAAATGCAGGTATTATACTATTAAAAAAGAAAATGGAATTATTCAAAATTGAGATAGAATTCTTAGGAACAAAATTATCACATGAAGAAATAGAATTACAACCACATATAGCAGAAAAAATAAAGACTTTTCCTAATGTCCTAAAAGAAAAAAGAGAAGTACAAGCTATAATAGGGTTACTAAATCAAATAAGAGGTTACATACCAAATTTATCAACAAAAACAAATTGGTTACAACAAAAACTAAAAAAGTTTAAGAAATGGGAATGGACTCCGGAGGATGAAGAGAAACTTAAAATATTAATACAACAAACTTCAGAATTACATAAGCTAAGATTACCTGTTAAAAAATGTTCTTGGATAATAGAAACAGATGCATGTGAAAACAATTGAGGAGCAGTATTAAAATTTATTGAAATAGGAGAAAAGGAGGAAAAACTAGCCAGATATACTAGTGGATCTTTCACACAAACCCAATAAAATTACCACATAAACGAAAAAGAACTACAAGCAATCTTAAAAGCTATAAAAAAGTTTGAACTATTTATAATACATACAAAATTTACAGTAAGGACAGATAATACCCAAGTAAAGAGTTGGATTAACAAAATAATAGACCCAACCATAGCAAACAAAAGATTGATAAGGTGGCAGATGGAGTTAGCACATTACGATTTCTTAATAGAAAACATAAAAGGAAAAGATAATATTTTAGCTGATTTTTTATCAAGAAATTAACTATTTCACTTGTTGCAGAATGGAAACCAGAGTTCAGCAAATAGAACAAGATGTTATTTACATCAAGGAAACAATGGAGCAATTAAAAGGAGCATTTAATCAGTTACAACTACAAATATGCGAACTCCAAAGTCTGTTCTATCAGCATGTAAGTCAGCATGTAACCACAGAAAATATGGTGGACAATAATAGCACGAAAATGAGTGAGATAGGTGAGCCTTCTCAGTTAGTAAAAGAAGAAGTAATTATATCCTCAAATAAAACCACATACAATGAGACACTTCTTGCTGAGAAAGCTCCTACCAAAGTACCGAAAAAAATATTATTTTTACAATATATTCAAAAACTATGCCAAGTAACAGAGATAAACCAGTTCATCAAGACCATATCTCAACAGCACATGAACAAGGCTATCATCCTACTAGGAGCTAATCCAAGAACAACTAGGGCATTGTTCGAAAAAAGACTTATTCATTGCATCTATCCGTCCAGAGAATGTGAAAAACTAATCCACCTACCAAGAGAAATTTACAAAGCGGCCAAAAGTTATTTTGGGCTCACAAAGGCTTCAAAAATATATGTCAGAATGTATTCAGCCATCCCCAAGTATCTTAATGATGATGAAGAATTTCCAGCAGAACATGTTATAAAAATAGGGATGACCACCCAAATGATCTATGGAGTATCAAATATTGTACCATTTAAAACTGAATAATTTGAGAAATTAATCCCAGAAAGAAGGGCAATGGGCTTCAGGAACATGTATTGTGAATTAAAAGACATAAAACAAAGAGACAGCAATATATGGATCTATGACAGCCCAGATTCAA
Source organism: Hemerocallis citrina (assembly GCA_017893485.1). Classification (NCBI taxonomy): domain Eukaryota; kingdom Viridiplantae; phylum Streptophyta; class Magnoliopsida; order Asparagales; family Asphodelaceae; genus Hemerocallis; species Hemerocallis citrina. The sequence goes on along the minus strand of CM030358.1, from coordinate 102,446,824 downwards.
ATAAAATAATAATATATAGTATAGCAAAGATCAAACAGTCACAAGATAAGCATGAGTTGTTTGATAGCTGGTACCAGATACTATCTACTGGAGCAATGACAATGACAGCAGAGACAGCTGTATATTACTGTAGCTTGATGAAGATAGAGCACCAACATAAATGTGCAGCATGTGAAGATGTCGGCCAAGAGGAATCTCTTTTCCTAGAATAGGCCAAAATGTAATCAGAACAATTATTGTAAGCTGATATAAGCACTTACGTATTTATCACAATTATTGAACATATGATGTAAGCAGTGATGCATGAAAACTTGTTGTAAGCTGATCCCTTGGTCTATAAAAGGGAAAGCTAAGCAAGAGAGAAGGCAGACTATCCTGGAGAGAAAAAATTCCTCGGCTCTGTTTGTAACAAGTTTGAAGGAAATAAAAATTATCTTTTATGAGTTCATGCATCTACCGGATCTTGTAGAAAATAAGGTATGGATAACTAAATCTCTTTCCCTTAAGAAGAGTTTTGTAAGGCTCTGCCTGGCTGTTCTTGCAAAAAAAACCCGTTGGCAACCTTCTATAGTTAGATTGTACACCTAGCAGTAGGAAACGAGCTAGGTTGTGGTTGTCTGTACCGAAGTGCTACTAGTTGTTCCCGAAGTATCTCTCGGATGAAGCTCTTTTGAGGGCATAGTAATCCTGAGATGGGAAGAATGTAAAAGGAGCACAGAAATCAGGGTGCATACCCAGTGGCGGAGCCAGAATTTTTATCCACCGGGAGCGAAATCACAAGAACTAAAAAAATTTCCATTGCTATTTGAAAATTGAACTAAAATTAAAATTGTATCAAATAAATCCCTAATTTAGTATCAATAATCAGTCAATCAACAACATAAGAAACCTAGTTTATAAACCCATAATTTATTAGCAATAGTCAAACAACAACAATCATAAACTAATACGAATGCCGGACCAAATCGTAACAAATGGGAGAATCTATATTCCTAATTTATGTGCGAATACGAATGCCGGACCAAATTGACTATCCCGTATGGGCTTCTTTTTCAACCCAGTTTTTTATTTTTTGGGGTTTTGGTAGCCATCTGTTATGAGAGAAAGAAGAACTGCTTACAAGTTTTGGACCGAATAAAGGAGCAGTCTTGACTGTTGGCCTAAATAGAGAAGTAGGCAGCAGTGAAAATGAGCATTTTCGAGGCCCAAAAGGAGCGGGCTTCATTACAGGGAGAGCGGGTTTGGGAGAGACTTTAAAATTAGACTAGATAATCAAAATAATTGGTCGTATAATCAACATACAGAGTGAGCGGCCGCTCACCCTAGGATACATGTGCATCCGCCAGTGTGCATACCAGAGGTATTTTATCCACTGGTAGTAACTGGTACAGAGCAGCTCAAAGAGGTTTAACTAGGTCGGAAGCATGATGGGCCGTTTTGTTTTGATTTTTTAGGTATCCTCAGAAATCTCTCTCTACAATTGATTTTATAATTGATTATTATTCAAATTCAAAAGAACTAATGGATAATAATAATTTTGGTAATGCCTCACCGATTTTTGAATTAATGGTTAATTACCAAGGAAGTGATAGAATGCTAGTTTTTGATGTTTATTATCCTCATAGAGAAATAAGCATGAATGATCGCTATGAATTCAAATTATTCTTTTTTAGTATACAACGAGTAATAATCATAACAATAAACCAAATAAATCCTGGAGAAACTAGTAATATAAATGTTGAAATAATTGACGACCTAACTTATCATGAAAGATCTTTGTTATTTTATGAAAATGGTATATTTAGTAGTTATGTTTGGAGCCCTACAACTGCATACAGACAATTTCTAGAAGAAAATGAACAGAATGAAGGAGAAAATAGACATATGGAAGAACTCGAAGAACCCCCATATGATAGTAATAGTGAAGGATATGAGACAGAATCAGAATATATGAGAGAACTCGAAGACGATATTCCTGACATTCCTTATTACTTTTTTAGAATAGACAATATCCATTATTTCGACGAATATTATTTTACACCAAACTATCATCTTTAGAATTTTAAAGTTTTTGATACTCTCTTCCTTTTGATTTTCAAGTCTTCAAGTGATTACACCAAGTGATTACGCGGTTCGCACCACACAATTGGTATCAGAGCCAGTACAGAGTAAGTAATTTTTACGTAATTTCTGTAATTTTCCGTAAATTTATTACTAATTTATAAGCTATAGAATAGAAAAACTAAAATCTAATAATAAAAATAGAAATTATCGTAAAACCCAAAAACTTTTAGAATTTGAAGAAAGGTCACGCATCCTATAAAAATTATTATAGAAAGGATACTATAGAAATTTAATTAAGAACTAGATCATTTCACTAAATATTTTCTAAACAGGATCATTTCACTAAATAAAAACAAAAAGGAGGTCAAAAAGCTAAATAGCTCTATATATGACATTACAAAATAAATACCGAATTTAACTTTGAATTAAATTGGAATGAATTTTTTTGATGAGTTAGGGTTTTGCGATTAGTATTTCTCCCACCATCTTCATGATTGTTTACGTCTGATTGAGGTTTTGGATTCAGATTTGATTTTTGATATTATATAGGAAATTTGATATTATAGATCAGAATGTCCGTCAATGGATTAAAATTTGATATTCATATTATCCATCAATATCCATCAATGTCAGTAGATTAAAATTAATAGATTGTTGTCATTCCACATTTTAATGTCATCGCAAAAGAAACTGCACAAAGCCATCGCAGAGGAACACAAGGAAAAAAACATGAAAAAAAATTATACATTAACTCTTTATAATGTTGTTGTTAACATTATCTATGACTGTCAATCAATGTGGAGGTTGCTGCCTTCATATTATTATTACTTCGCTTAGTGGTATGTTTATTCTGCAATGATATAGTATAATCAATGTGTAAAGTTTGGTGCAGAAACCATATAATAAACTAAAATATCTCACAACATGATGATATGTTATTTAAAATATTTTCAATTAATATTTGAATATAATTTTACCAACAATCTCAAACTTTTTTTGTATATTTAAAATTTTGTATTGTTCATGCAGAAGTAAATGTACAAACATTGGTTTGTTTTGTATTCCGTTGATTTAGCACTCCGTCCTTATTGAGTGGTTAGCTTATTGCCCATATGGGCTTGGTTGATTTGTATTTACTCTTGAATCTACTGACGTGTGTTAGGTGTCCTCAATATTGTTTATAGTGAGCTAATGCCAACTTTAAGAGAGGCTTCAGTGTCATAATTCATGCAATTTCAGGTATAATTTAATTCAAACTCAGATTGATCGGTAATTTTATTGATATGCTATTATTCTGTTTATTCTACATCATTTTTAAAATTTTAATTTTTTTTTAATCTTTGAAAATTTTTCCTTTTCTATGACTGAGTAAGCAATGCCTTTTCTTTCATAAATATTCTCCTTATTTGTGATATATATATATCTTATATTAATAGGATAGAAAGTCTACCCCAAAAAAAAAAAAAAATCAATCTAGAGGAGAGAAATATCTATATCTTATACTAATCTATATATTTGTCATATTTTGATATAACTAATTATCAATTATTGTTTCCTCCATGTGTTTATGATGTTGATTATATTTGATTTGAGAGAGAATTCTTGATTTAAGAAGGAATGTAACACCGCGCAAAAAATTGAGTAATGACAATTTTGTCCTCGTGTGTTACGCACGTGAATTTTGTATCGTTACGAGTAATATTCGTAACGTATTTTTATATAAATATCATGTTCTGATTATTTATATGTTTTCTGTTTTCTCAAAATTCATTTCAATCCTATCTTTAGCCAACCCAAACATTTATTTTAATCCTTGTGGTTTTACGTACATTGCATGTATTTTCAATACACGTGTCGATTACGTATATATTCCGTTATGTGAAATATCCGTAACATTCTTAAATATACATGTTTTGTATTTTTGACTGCTTTTCGTTCTCTCAAATTAATTTTTAATATTTGGCATGTGCATTGCACGTAAAATTTTATGTGCATTTTATTTCTAAAATTTTCTAAGATGTCATGCGCACTTTTTCTTCTAATTTTGTTTATTTATTTTTAATAAAAACCCAAAGGCCTAAAGATCATCTTAAAGCCCATTAGAAAAATTAGGTAGTAATGGTGAGTGGGCAATTAGTGAAGAGAGTTATGTAGGTTATGAATTTGAACACTTAATTTGGGTTGTAGAAGAGTCTTCTCAAACCCTATAATTACCACCCATTTTCTTCATGAAATATTGCACCAAAAATCAAAAGAAAACAAAAGAGAAGAAAGAGAAGAAAAAAAAATATAGAGTTATTTGAGTTCTTGCTTGGAAAGCTTGCTAGGAGGAGATGAGAGTCCCATTCTTGGAGCTAGGAGCCATCTACTAGGAGTTCATTTTCTTTCTTCAAATAAGGTGGGTGTTTCTTGAATGCTTTCTAAATTTTATAGTATCATGCATGTGTAGGAAGATTATTATATAAAATTGATCATAAATATGAGTAGCAGTTAATTTGCGATGATGATATTTAGAATGAAAATGCATGCTAATTAAAAGATTATCTTATATATAAGTTGAAATGATGTTGTTTGGGTGCATAGTAATACATTATATGAATTTGTACACAAAGTTGCTAATTCATGCAAAGAAAATTTACTGTTTTGAATTTTGTTTGCACATCAGAAAATTGTATCTAATAAAATATTTGGAATCTAGAACTAAAACTTTTTTTGGGAGCAACTTGTATGTGTCAGGAACGTCCCTTTAAAATTTCATAAGATTAGGTGGTCGTTTACTATTTTAACAAAATATAAACTCATAACTGGTTAGTAGTTGACCGGTTGCTAAAAATCTGTACACATTTTGGTTTTTGATCAATTCAGCATTGTAAATGAAATAATTTGAGAAAAGTCAGAACTAAGATATTGTAGTTGACTCGTTAACCTTTCTAAAAAGTCTAAGAAAACAGTTTTTCACAAAGAATTGAATTTTATATGAATTTTACAAGACTGTACAGTGGCAGTATTTCAGTATTTCGACCCTACTATACATTTCGAATAATTCAGAGTTATAGATAAAGTATTTTGAGGAAACTTATAACTAAGAAGTTTTAGTAGACTTGTATACCTTTATTTTGATATAAATAATGCAATGTTTCGTGAAATATATGATTTTCTATGCTTTTTACAAATAGCATGAAATGCACTTTTCTAACTTTGAAATTACTGTTTTTGCAATGATACTTAGATGAAGTGATTGAGAATATTTCTTACTGTTTTAAGTTGTATTTTGGAAAAATAAATATCATATTCATGCTTAGATGAGATGTGAACTCAGGATAAATATATATATGATTAAAGATGTTAAGTTTGATTCAAAATAAATCAAAGGAAAACGATGGGATGAATTTTCAAATGATGATTTTTAAGAGATTATGTTTTAATCTTAATTAACTTGTATTGAGAAAGTTTTTATGAATATGAAAAGTGTATTGTGAAAATGAATAGGTTGAGATTGTACTTATTGATAAATAAATAAGAATGAATGAAAGAATTTGAATAAAATATGAATACATGAAATTGAGAATATGAATTATATGGGTATGAGTACCCCAGGTTGTTGAACATGAAAAGATGTTGATTCTAGAGGTTTAGTGAGACCCAAGTACCAGCAAGTGTTGAAAATGATTAATTGAGTTTTGAGAAAGGGCCAGTATGGGCTATCGTTCTCGCTGTGTGGTTTAAGACCCGTAGGAGGGTAAGCTAGCTCTAGGTAGTATTATTATTTCATGTTTCAAACATAAGGACGTGCACTAGTTGGTGTCATAATGAAACTAGAGCAAACGCGAGTTATGGACTCTAGAATAATCCTTGGAGAGAGACAGTCCCCAGTATTCCGGGACGATGAAAATAAGGGCCACGAATGATCCATAGAGCGGGAATGATCTCCAGTATTCCGGGACGAGAGCGATGCTCATGGGATACTTGTGCAATGAGGGCTCCAGGATGACCTGCGGAGTGAGACGATCCCTAGTATTTCGGTACGATGGACGTAAGGGCCACAAAATGATCCGCATAGTGAGATTGGTCTCCAATATTCCAAGGGCAAGAGCCATTACTTGCAAAGTGTCTGAATCTTGTAGTAGTCATAGTAGTAGGATGCATGGCGATGGATCTAACCCTATAATGTGGAGTCAGACTTATATAGTATGGGATGCATAGATACTGAACAAGTATGCATTAGTATCATCGTAGTATAACATCTGCATTAGGCATTAAGTCATATCATACACTGACATATTTAGGATAGTCACTCTTTACACTTTTTATATGCATTCAAGTTTGTGATTGTTAAAGTAAGAGATTTAGTTATAATACATCATAGAGAGGATCGCTGTTTATAACATTGCGTCGGTTGTAAGCAGCTGACGTGCCCACTGTTTCATATGCAGGACTTGGAACTTACAAGAAGATATAAAGATGAATGTGATGCTGATGATTACTTACATGCTAAAATTGTTAAAATTGTATATTTATCCTGTTGTACTTCATTTGTTTTCCGCTGCGTTGTTGGTGTAAAAGAATAATGTTGTAATAAAAAGTTTTAATTTCCTTATAAAATTGTACGAATTGAAGTAAAAGATCCGATTGTACTACGAATTACATGTAAATGGAATTCGGGGTGTTACAAGGAAGGCGGCTGAGAACCACACGGTCAAGAAGGAGATAACGGAGTACATCAAAGAGTCCGAGAAGAGCCACAACCCAACTTCAGTAATTATTTGACTTTTTTCCCCATTTTCTTTTAATTGAATAGAAGTATAGAATGATGTTGGTTGATTTGAAAGTGTGAATTGGTTAATCTGTAGATTTGTCATCTTCTGCCTATATTGTAACTGAAATTGTTAAGCTGCATCTCTAAATTTTTGAGTTTCATATAATTTTATGAGTCCTTCAAAATTATTGTAGTCAGTGCAATTTGCACAGGGTAGCAATAGTTTCATTTTATCAAAATGATAATTTTCTATTCGATGGGCATATATTAGAGATTAAAGAGAGACAAAAAGGGCAAAGTACCGGACAACCTGGACATGAAAATGCGATTTACTTTTGAATTTTTTAAAAAGTAAAATATGGGATTTTTGTTTTTATAAGACAATTTTTGAAAATATTTGCAGAAAGATGACAGTTGCTAAAGTATTTGCGTTCGTGGACTCAACAATTAAACTTGCTGTTCCCAACAGCGAGTTTAGTTGTTTCATGCTCGCTGTTGGGACACGGCGAGTTTAGTGCTAATTTTTTGAAAAACTCGCCGTTCACAATGGCGAGTTCAGTTCAAAATTTTCAATGAAGACTCGCTGTTCCCAACGGCGAGGACATTTATACTAGACTCGCTGTTGGGAATAGCCAGTTTAGTTCAAAATTTTGAAAGAAGACTCACCATTCCCTTTGGCGAGGACATTTATACTAGACTCACTATTGGGCACGACAAAAATGTAGGAAATTTCATAGAGAGTGAAACATTCTATTGGACTTAGTGAAATTTCGAAAAAAACTCACTAGTTTTTTGTTGTTGAACTAAACTCGCCGTTCTCAACAACAAGTTTAGTATAAATGTTCTCGTTGTTGGGAATAGCGAGTCTTCATTGAAAAGTTTGAACTAAACTCGCTGTTCCCAATAGCGAATCTAGTATAAATGTCATCGTCATCGGGAACAACGAGTCTCCATTGAATTTTTTTGAATTGAACTCTCTATTGAGAACAACGAGTTTATCAAAAAATTAGCACTAAATTCGCAGTGTCTACACGGCGAGCATGAAAGAACTAAACTCGTCGTTGGGAATGACGAGTTCAGTTGTTGAGTCCACAAATACAAATACTTTGGCAACTGTCCTATAAGTACAAATATTTTTAAAAAGTGGTATATAATTAAAAAAAATCAAGTTTAGGGGATGATTTGCGAAAAGCAAAAAGAAATGGAAATTAATAATTTTCCGTTTAGCTTGAAGAACCTCCATCCACAAATAAATGAATAATGCGTTTGATACTCCATCTCTCTTCCCTTTTCTAACATTTGATCGAACACCTAAAAACCCCAACGCTCAAAACCCTAACATATTTCCCCAATGTTGTCGGCTCTCCGATCCCGTGTTCGATCCGCCATTTCCCACAACAGACTAGTGTTCCCATCTCCTTCTTATTCTCACTTCTCCCCCTCCCCCTCCCCCTCCCCCTCCCCCTCCCCCTCTTCGAATCCGGAGAATCTAGAGTTTCTAAACCTCGAAGAGATCCAGAAAGTCCTGGAAGATGTGAAGGCCGACGACGTCAAGGTCTTACCCGTCGCCGGCCAGTGCGACTGGACCGAGTACATGGTGATAGCGACGGGGAGGTCCGCGTGGCACGTGCGGAACATCGCCCAAGCCCTAATTTACAAGGCAGGTTCGTTTCCTCTTTTTGAAATTTCGCCAAACGCTAATTGGATGAGACATTAAGTCTTTTGATTTTTGGGAGTTGTAGAATTAGTTTGAGTTGGAGTTTTTTCGTTAGTGAAATTGAATATAGTTATATGTTTAAATGTGAAAAATTTGTGTTTTCGATGGTAATAAGTGCATATGACAATATGGAAACTGGAAACAGTAAACTACAAATATATGTATCATGTGTCGTCACTCTTTACCAAAATTATGATATTTTTGTGTGCCACTTTGAAACCGTTATGAAATAGAATATCATGCTTAGTTCATTTTTCATGATTTAAATGATTATAATGACAAAAAAAAACATGTTTAGTCTCTTCTAATTAAGATGAGCGCCCATATACCACCAGTAAACTACAAATGTATGTACCAGTGGTTGTCACTCTCTACCAAATTGTTGTTGTTATTATTATTTTATTTTATTTTATTTTAATTTTTTTAATTTCCATTGATAAATCACAAGTATTCTAGGTAAGATTACTTGAGATATTGGAAGAAAATCAAGTTAAAGTTTTAATTTATAAATAACAACAATAATTTTTTGAGATCATCGTAGAGGGTCCATAGGAGTTGAGAAAAAAACAAAGAAGCAGAGAACCGTCATAAATGAAGAAAAAAAGGGATTTTGTTGTTTTTTATGATGTGTATATTCAATAATAAGTCTGGATAAAACTTTAATCTTATTGATAAAATTATTATGTTCCACATATACAAAATTATGTTATTTTAAGATTCTTTTCTTGCATTTGATCTTACTAGTTATTTAGCGTTGTTGTGCATTCAAGACACTGCACGTCTAAATGTTATTCTTTTTTTAATCTTGAAGATTTGAGTGGATGGTGGGTATAGATTAGATTTTTTTCAAAATGATGTGGAGCTTTAATTGGATGATTGATATTGATATTGAGATTTAAGTGAATGATTTATATCGATCGAAGTTTAAAATGCGTGATTTAAAAGCGGGTTGTCCATAATTTGTACAGTCCCAACTCTCTAGTTTTAACTAGGTTTTCCCCACTTGCAATGCGTGTGCCCTTGCTCCCTACTCATTTGCCTCTTCACTATTCTCCCAAAAATGAAGCTAAGTTTCAGTCAACCGCTCTAAGTTTTCAACGAAATTCAAAATACCGCCCTCTATTTATATTTTTCATACTTCGCCTCCTGTTTAGGCAAAAAGACTATTTTATGCCTACTTCTTCTTCTTCCTTCTTTTGTACTTTCTCCTTCTCATTGGTTGCCTTTAGCCACCTCAACCATCATTTACTCCCACCATCACCAACACCTTCATTGTCTAGTTTTTAAATTTCTCTTCTCATGCTAGGGTAGCTATTGTTACCATCAACACCTTTATCCTCTAATTTCTAATATTTCTCTTGCTTGTATAGCTTCCACCACCATCAACTTCTTTTTTCTCTTTCTTCCTTATCATTACCACCTTTCCCATTAACCCTCATCCAAACTCTACTTTCTTGTCTCTTTTCTCCATGACTGCAACCACCATCACTCGTCCCCTGCCTTAACTTTCTTCGCGTTCTTCCACTGCTGCCACCACCCACCAATTTCTTTTCAAACCTATGTATTCTTTTGATCTTCCTACCTTCTCCCCTAGCCTTTACCACACACACTACCACCTCTACCACCAATATATTCTTCATTTTTTTCCAAATTAAATAACTAATTTTAATTTTTAATTAATTAATATCAAAGGGAAAATTAATTTATAAAGAAGACAAGCAACAAAGGAGCACAATTGAAAGAAGAAAAAAAGAGTACTAGGGGAACAAACTAAGTAAAGACTAAAGATAGGATAAATCTTACTAAACCGTACTAGGTTTTGACCAATTTTTGTTTGCGGAAGACTACCAATACTTCTTCTTTTCCTCTTCGAATATGAAGAATTTGGAGTTTCTAAACCTTGAAGTGGTCCAGAAAGTTCTGGACGATGTGAAGGCCGATAACGTCAAGATCATACCCGTCGTCGGTCAGCGGCTAGTGTGACTGGACCGAGTACATGGTGATAGCGACGGGCCGGTCTGCGTGGCGTGTGTTGAATATCGCCCAAGCCCTAATTTATAAGGCAGGATTGTTTCCTCTTTTGGAAATTATGCAAACCCTAATTAGACATAGGAAATTACGACTTTTGATTTTGTTAGGAGTTGTTGTTTTGGCGACTAACTTATATAATTAGTTGAATGGCTAAATTTAAAAAAACTATACAAAGTTTTGGGTCAGTTTTAAAAAACCGCACTAAGTTTTTTTTATTTTAAAAAGGACACAAAATTTCAAAAAACTCCACTGGGTTAGTTAGGGTTAGGGTTAGAGTTAGTTCGGGGGGTTTATTTATACATCTGTTTAGTTAAGTGATTTTTTTAAAACACAAATGAAAGATGAATGTGGTTTTTTTAAACACAAATGAAAGATGAAAGTGGTTTTTTTAAACCCTAACCTAACCCTAACCCTAACTAACCCAGTGGAGTTTTTTGAAATTTTGTGTCCTTTATTTTTTTATAAAAAACTTATTGCGGTTTTTTTAAACTGGCCCCAAACTTAGTGTAGTTTTTTTAAATTTAGCCTTAGTTGAATTGGTGTATTTGGTGATTCAAGTGCAATAACTAAGGCTTTGTTTGGGAGTGGAGTTGGGATAAACCAAAGTTAATTTTTAAGTGGAGGTAGAGGTTTGCAATCTTTTGGTAGTTCACCTCTACCTCCACCCAAAAAGTTAGCTTAACTGCACTTTTTTTGAGGTGTTCTACAAATCTTTAAATAGAAAATTGAAAATTTGAATGTAACCATTAGCCTAGTGGTTTAGTTATAACCATTTTCAAAGAGCTAATTCCCCAATAGAGTGGTTGTACTGTTCAGTTAGGCCCTGTTCGGGAACAAAGTTTAGAAGTTATCTCAACTTTGGAGGTACGAGCTTTGCTAACTTTGCTAGTCACACCCTTACCTTTATTTTGCAGTTATCTTCGAAAATTAGGTAAGAATGAAGTTTTGATAACTATGATTTTCTCATCTTTTTGGGTAAGAATAACTTATCTCCAAAATGAGTCAACACGCCAAAGTTAGGATAACTATAGTTTTTGAAGTTATGAGAGATAACTCTAGTTACCCTAACTTAACTTTGTTCCCAAACATAGCCTTAATATATATATTAAGTTGTAGACTTAGTTAGTATTTTACCATTAGGAATCATCTATACAACGTGCTTTAATTTTTTTTATGTTGGATTTAGCTCCCCAATTACATTTGATATCTCTCCTTCTACATATAGCTAGTTTACTGGACACATTTTAATCACTTCAAATCAATTATACACTTCAAATCAAATATACAGAAGAATTTTATCTAGCTCTTCATTATCTCCATCCAGTTGAAGCAAAATCTTTTCCTGGATGGCATAGACATCATCTTGAAGAAGAAGAAGAAGAGATAATGCTTGAAAAATAGTATACCAATAATATTAATGGACAACATTCTACTTAAATTTCACTACTGAAATATAGGCATTGAGCATAAAGAAAAAATGCATCGGGACACAAATATCGAGCTAGAGAACTTGACATTAAAATGTTCATTATTCTTGTATCTACGATAATTAATTTCATATAGGTGTTGAAGTAGGTGAAGCATGATTAACAAAAGAGAGGAAACATATAACTTGTCAATTTAATAATTAAAATTTCTTAATTCTGTATTAAATATAACTATTGTAAACTAGTGTACAGGTATGTTTCTTACTGTATAGACCCCAAAAAGAACTGTATTATCTGTTTCCAATGGAAGGTCTAAGTTCTAACATATTCATTAGAAGGGTATCTAAGGAGAAGTCAACTAGTATATACATAAAGGGTACCTAAGGAGAAGTCAACTAGTATATACATAAAGGCGAGAAAACAAAATCTTTCTTAAAATAGTATTACTATTCTGCAATCGGTTTTTACTGATAAACACTACATTCCAATGAACTTGGAGTATTGTTCCTGAACTACGCTTTGAAACACACATAAGTGTCCCACCATCAATGCAACTAAATGTCCTTTTTTCGGTGTTCCTATCATAAGGTGGGCAATTGCACCCCATAAACTAGCATCCACTTGTGGCTAGAAAATCAACTATCAATGCTTGCACAGAATGTTCATGTGTGCCTTTACTCCCTTTGGCTGATCCTTAAGTGAACCTTACGGTTAAGTTCATCTCCAATGTCCTCATATTTTTCCCGGTATTGGTAAAAACTGGTACTTTGAACTACTTCTGATTGACACCATTCCCCACAAAAGGCTACAATAAGTGAATCTTTTTCTTTATTGCTTTAAGTGCATATGAGCATCCCCTCTCCAAAAGGATGAACCCGAAGAAAAATAAGGTGAGAACATCACAAATTTGTTTTTGCCGCCCACCCCAAATTTATACAATTTTAAGATAATTGAATGCATGAGCTAAGTAAGAAACATACATGTACACTAGTTTACTATAGTTGAATTCCATAATCTAAGATTACATAAACATAATTAATGAATTAAATTAAAATGTCAAGATGCTTCTTTTGTAGAGATTCAAAAAGGCAGTGATGATCTTCTTTTTGTGTGGAAGAAACATAATGAATTTTGCAATATTACATAGTTATTGATGAATCAAATACATGAATAGGGAAAAAATATGGAATAAAAAATATTACTTAAAGAACTCACATCTTCATTTTAAACTTGGATCAAATTGAGCAAAACAAGGATAAATTAGTAGTTAGGAGCTTACTGATTCCATTTTCGACACCATCACAAGTTTGAAGATGTTGCATAGATGCTTCATTTTTGTTTCTCCCAGCAGGTCATTTTTAATGAAGGGGTTGAAGCCATGGTAGGGTTGGGATGAGGAGATGAAGAGGCCCTAAATAAGAGAATATTTGTGAGAAGATGTTAGAGATGATTAGAGGAAAATTAAAGGATAGAGGAAGCACCTGAATGATTTTTTGGTTCCCGAGTGAAAGAAATCATCGTGCGACTTTCTTCTGGGAAGAACAAGGAACAAGTCACAATAGTGTATATCCTTGCGACCCATCATGTGACAAAGGATATTGCATCCAAGCACTTGGTGGGGCGAGTACTACTCACCTCCTCATCATCCAACGTATATCACAGAAGTGAACACAAGAAGTCCCTTTGAGGACCATAAGAACTACTACAAGAACTAGCTAAACGCAAAAAGACGTTCCGGACGAAAAACATCCCTTTGCTCTCATCAAATTGATTCTTTTAGCCCGACTTTTTCCCAACAATACAAACTCCAAATTGAAGTACCAAACACCGTAACAGCTACGTACCTACAAGAACATACCTAAATGCTAAACAAACAAAAACCCTCCCTTCGCTCCCCCCTCTTTCGTTCTCCTTCCCCCGAACCCTACTTCTTGCCTTGGCTCCCTCCCACTTGTTCCTTCTTCTTCTGCTTGTAACCCTTCCAAAGATAATAGAGTACGAGCATCAGGGTGAGCAGGAATGGCCCCACCAAGTACTTGGATGCAATATCCTTTGTCACTTGACGGGTTGCGATGAAATATGTTGTTGAGATGGATCAACCCATTGGCCCATATGGGAAAATAGAGATCTAGCTGGAGTTGGATGAAGTTGAGATAACTGAAGTTATCCCAACTTTTGGACCCAAAAATTTAAGATAGCTTGGGGTTATCTCAGCTTCAAGTGGGCTCCCAAACAACCCATATTTAAGATAACTACACTTTTGGAGATAACTCTCCAATACTCTAGTTTTCTAAACTTCCTTCATCCCCAAACTTATCCTAATAAATGTGAACTTTTTTTGATCTGGTTTTTGATTTTGTTAGAAATTCAAATTACACTAGGGACCTGAAGGTATTCATAGATGAATTTGAACATAACTGAGTGTGCGCAAAGTTATAGAAATGTATTATAGGATTTTGGTACTTAGGTATGCACCTTGCTTGATACTACTTGGCACATGTGTTGTGACCTCTAGTACCATTGTGTCCTAATGTGCCTCATGATCATGTCAACAATTTTTCCATGGGTAAAGGTTTTAGTTTGGAGCAAACTGCTTTATAATATTGGCCTTTGTTTACATTGCTGAGAATGGAGTTAGCATTAAACACTGACTTACCTATATTAATACATTCAATGTGGGTAGCCACACCGATACATTTTATGCTTATTTGTTGCGATCTTATTTAACTAAGTTTATAGTCACGCAAAAATTTAGAGGATAATGACAAGAATTTTCAGACATAAATAAAAAACAAATAATAACTTAGTCCGTCAAATAGTAAGAAGTAAGAACCTTTAATGTAGGCTGGAAAAGCGTTTTTATCAACTGACATACAAGAATTATCGAGTACCTATATATACTTGGTTGAGCTCAAATGAGTATAAGTCTAGGTAAACTTGACCCAAATTTGGTTAATAAATTATAGAAGTAAAAAATGATTTCAAATTGGGAAGTTTAGGAATAGGCTTTGTCGAGCATAAGCTAGTTACCAAGTCAAGGCAGGTGTCCTTCAAGCTTATCTTGTAAGGTTGATCTTAAAATAAAGCTTGATGTTAACTTGGTAAGTTGAAATGAAACTTACTTTACTCGGCTGACACGGTGACTCTGGGTGTTCGTAGATAGCATATTCACATTTTATTTGTATTTTTTAGTTATGATGTCATCATCAACTCTCTTGTTACCAATATAGCCATATCTTTGTCTCCTTAAAAATGCTTTAAAACCTTGTATATGTAGCATAAGAAAAATAAAAATCCTTGGAGGATGAGATCTTTTAACTAGTCTTCAAGATTGTTAAATGTCATTTGTTTTCTTCAGTATTCTTTACTGGGAACTTATATGTAGGGATGGCAACGAGTAGGGTAAGGGGAGGGTATGAGGTTTACCCTTACCCTATCCTACAATCCAAACTCTCTTCCCTTACACTACCCCATCTTAACGGGTATTTTACAAACTTACCCTTACCATACCCTAACGGGTTAACCGATAAGAAGAGTTAAATTATCTTTTATATAAATTGTTTTATTATAACAAAATGTGAAAATTTAAATTATTATCATCTTTGTATTTCAATTTTTACTAGTTAAATGAAATGGAGTTTTCACATGTCCACAACTAAACAAAGCAAAACATGGATTAATACAACTCCTATGAATCATATTCTCTTTATTTTGTATTAAAAAAGGAATAAACTCTTGATGGTATATATCTTTTCATATATTTGCAATGTGTATGCATGCATATATATATATATATATATATATATATATATATATATATATATATGATTTTATAACATACATAAATGGGTAAAGGGTAAACATGTATGTATATACTCATACTGTTACCCTTACCATACCCTATATTTTGAATGGGTCAAAAAACTCTACCCTTTACTCTACCCACGGTTAAGAAAGTCTTACCCATACCCTTACCCATTGCCACCCCAACTTATATGATTGTTGCTTTTATAATGATCAGTGATTTGTTTAAATTACTGGAATGAATGAATTTTCTTAAATTCCAAGCATTTCCTCTGATACTAAGGTTTGTAAGTGACATTAAAGACATTATATAATATTAATGTATATTTGCTACTTCATGTATTCACTTATGATGAGATCAGCAGAATACTTGTGCTAGTTGATGAAATCTCATTTTCACTGGCCAATTGGTAATGGAATTATTTAGTCCCCTAACTTGAACTGATAATTAAATGACCGTTATGAAATAGAATGTCATGTTTAGTTTATGTGTTCATGATTTAAATGATTACAATAAAAAAAGTACGAGTCTCTTCTAAATTGAAAGTGTTATTTCCTTTTCTTTTATTGACAATTGACATGCATCATTAGTTAGATTACTTGAGATGTTGGAAGAAAATTGACTTAAAATTAATAATAATAATGGGTGATCATCGTAGAATCTCTATGACAATAACTTTTTTCAAGACAAGAAAAGATGGAGGAGTCGTCATCCGAGGATAAAAGAAAATAGAGAAAGATAAAGAAAAAGGAATAAAACTAACAAAAAACGAAACAAATAAAAAGCGGATCAGAGTACGGGAAGGACATGAATAAAAAAATTTACTATTTTACCTTTATGTTGTGTTTATTTAAAAAAAATATGCAGGTAATGTTGTAATCAATCTAATCAAAATGTTAATCTGCTTGAAAAAATAATTGAGCTATAAAATTACAAAATTTCAAAGAATTTTATTGTAACTATTAGTACTTGCAGTGTATATATATATATATATATATATATATATATATATATATATATATATATATATGGGCTATCTTCCATTGCAAACGCAAATGTCGTGCGAACTCGTGCACACCACTTAACCCGTCATTGGGAATGACGGGTTAAGGCAAAACACATAACCCGTCATCACCAATGACGGGTTATGTGTTTTGCCTTAACCCGTCATTCCCAATGACGGGTTAAGTGGTTCGCACGTTCGCAACTGCTACAGTAGCGTTTGCAATGGAAGAAGCCTCTATATATATAACTATAACTATCTTCCATTGCAAACGCAAATGTTGTGCAAACGCGTGCAAACCACTTAACCCGTCATTGGCAATGACGGGTTAAGTGGTTTGCACGTTTGCAAACGCTACAGTAGCGTTTGCAATGGAAGAAAGCTTTTATATATATATATGGGAAGTCTTCCGTTGTGCACCACCTATAGTGCACATGGCGTGTGCACTCGGCCTTCCCGCCTTCGTATCAACGATCTGAACCGTTCACATTGATCTACACATCTTAATTAGTCTAAATATGTAAAATCAAATCATTTGAAATTTATTTGCCCATCCATTGTAGTGTTACAAAATTGTATGGCTGAAAATCACTTCAATTGATGGGCAATTGAATTTCAAATGATTTGATTTTACATATTTAGACTAATTTAGATGTGTAGATCAATGTGAACGGTTCAGATCGTCGATACGAAGGCGGGAAGGTCGAGTGCACACGAGTGCATCGGAGGGGTGGTGCACAATGGAAGATTTTTCTATATATCTATATAATAAAACACAAAGAAAGCTATCAAGTGGCTCTCCTTCAATCCCCCCAAAATCAAAGGCCCAGATCTAACCTCACAAAACACATCCCCCCTAAAAGTTCCTCCCCAAAACTCAAATTCCAATCGCCCCCCAAAACAACTCATTTATTTATTTAATTATATCTCTCTCTCTCTATATATATACACACGCGCGCGCGCACACACACTTATGGAATCATGGACTTTTATACCCTAATTTATAATAATTTTTCAACATATACTAATGAAAACATGGACTTTTATTTACAACTAATTATTGTCATACTATTCAAACTTGAGCTATATAATTGTTGATTTACTGTTTACACGGCTTTCATATGTTGTATCGTTCTGAAGACACGTGCCCACGGGCAAATCTAGTATATATATATATATATATATATATATATATATATATATATATAGGGTAAAAGGGATATGAGCAACTTGCTCATTTAGTAAATGAGCAATTGATTATGTGGCATGCATATGATACATTGGACAACTAACCCTTTTAAGGCTTTTCCAATCACATGTATGCCACATCATCAATTGCTCATTTACTAAATGAGCAAGTTGCTCATATCCCTTTTACCATATATATATATATATATATATATATATATATATAAACCTTTCGTTGTGCACTATCCTCCGTGTGCACTTGGCATTTGGACCTTCGTATTGACAATTTGAACCATTCACATTGATCTACATGTCTAAATTAGTCTAAATATGTAAAATTATGTCATTTGAAATTCATCCATCATGTCATTATTAAAAAAATGGTATTCACCCATACAATTTTGTAACACTTCAATGGATGGTCCAATGAATTTCAAATGACTTTATTTTACATATTTTGACTAATTTAGACGTGTAGATCAATGTGAACGGTTCGGATCATTTGATACAAAGGCCTAAAGGCCAAGTGCACTCGGAAGCTAGTGCACAACAGAAGGGGACTCTCTCTCTCTCTCTCTCTATATATATATATATATATATATATTCCTTTTTTCTTTCTCAGACCAATTATATCTATATATTATGCTAACAGGAGAGAGAATGTACCCCCTCTCTTCTTTCTCCATTTTGAAATAGAGAAAGAAGAGCAAAAGTAGAGATTCACACATACCTTAACATGTGTACACACCAAGCCACCACCTCCTCTCAATTTTCGACCATCCGATCGTCAAGATGTGCGAAAACGTGCGTAATCGAGGCTCCTGATCGCGCCACATCGCCACCCAATCACACATGTCCAATTCACTCGGTGGGCGAGCCCATCACGTGATTAACGTCCCAGGTCGCACTACGTTATCACATCATCCTGGCACTTTATTCCACTTAGCGGGCCAGCACAGGCTGATAGGCAATCCAGATCGCTCAAAAAATCGCGTCAACTCGATAAATCAAAAAAAAATCACAGAAAATGATTTAAAATTAGAAAATTAAATTAAAATTCCAAAAATTATTATTAAATATGGAAATTTAATTATAAATTTTGAAAAATAATTAAAATTTTGGAATATAATTTGAAATCTATACAATATATTATGCTAAACCACTTTTATCTATGATTTTTCTCATTTTTCCTTTTTAAAATAAAAATAGGAGGGCAAATGTAGGAGACAACTTCCCACTCTTATTCCATCCAAATAGGAATTGAAATCTCATTATTATATAGATGTTATTAGCTGATTTTTTAAAAAAAAGTTTTATTATTTTCTTATTTTAAAAAAAATTATGTGCAGTATTGCACGGATTATACTACATATTATATTATATATATATTTTATATAAGTTTGTGCAATATTGCACAAGGGTACAATAGTATTTAAGTGGATGGTGGTTATAAATTAGATTTTTAAATGTGTGATGAGCTTCAAGTGGATGTTTGATATATATTGAGGTTTTAACTGTGATTGAGATTTAAATGAATGATTGATTAGCTTGTAGTTTTAAATGTGTTGTTGAGATCTAGAAGTGGTTAATTGTCCATAATTTGGACGACTCTAATTTTCTAGTTTTGACTATGTTGCCCCACAATGCAACAATTGTGCCCTTTTTATCTCCTCAACTTTTTTCACCCCATTTTCTGCGTTCTCCAAAAATTAAGGCTAAATTTTATTTATCCCCTCCCAAGTTAATCAAAACGCCTCCCTCTATTATATCTTTATCACCGTCTCCTCATTAGGTAAAATTATTATTATACTTCTACTTTATTCTTCTGCCCTCTAGTACTTTCTCCTTCTCCGATTAGCCGCCACAACCATCACCTACTATGACCTCTCTCACCACTAAGATGGAAATGAGGCTAAATTTCACTTATCCCCTCCCGGGTTAATCAAAACGCCTCCATCTGTTTATATCTTTTGCACCGTCTCCTCTTAAGGTGAAATGATTGTTTTACTCCGACTTTTTCTTCCTACCTCTAGTACTTTCTCGTTGTCATTGACAATGATTAGCCACCACAACCATCACCCATTATGATCACTCTCCACTATGAGTCTATGATGGACACCTACGTCCTCCAAATTTTAACGTTCTCTTTTCTTGTTTGCTTAACTATCTCCACCATCAACTCCCTTTCCCTCTGTTTCTTTGATGATTACCACCACTATCAATTTTCTTCCCCAAGTCAAAATACTTATGGTTATCTCGTGTTCAATTTTTTTTAAGTCATCTTACCTCCAAAGCCCAATACTCACTTTGTAAACTGAATATAGATATTTAAACTTTGTAGCTATAGGTAAAGCTATCTATATGATACATACCTCTACCAGTACTTAAAAACAAAACTAGAGGTATCCAAACTTTGTTTCCAACCGGCCCTGAAAAAATAAAGAATTGTTAGTTATGTCACTGATCCGTAGCTGGTTTCGCTATTTCCCGACTAAAACTAGGGTTTCTGTTTTCTTCCCATTCTACGCTTTGAATCCGAAGAATCTAATGTTTCTAAACCTGGAAGAGGTGTACAAAGTGTTGAACGACGTAAATTACATCCCCATCACTGACCAGTGCGACTGGTCCGAAATCATGGTCATCGCCACTGGCTGGTTAGCCTGGCAAGTGCAGAATATTACCCAAGCCTAATTTAAAGGCAGGTTCCTTTCCTCTTTAAGAATTTTGCAAACCCTAATTAGAAATAAGAAATTACGTCGTCTTTTGATTTTGTTCGGGATTGATGTATTTGGGACCAACTTGGAGTTGTACAATTACTTTGAGCTGGTGTATTTGGGGGTTCATGAGATTGAATACATTTGTATATTTAGATGTGAAAATTTTGTATTTTCAGTGGTAATAAATATGAAAATATGAAAACTATAAACACCAGGCATTTGAGATTGCACTGGGGTCCGGAGCATATTCTCACAATGTATCAGGTAACTAAGTTTACCAGATATTATAAAAATGTATTATTAAATTTTGGTAGTTGGGTATGCTGTGTAGAGTAGTACCTACTCAGAGAGTACCCTTACCCTAATACTACCCGAGACAGGTGCACCGACCTGTAGGTAGTACCCATGCTTGCTAGTGCACCTCGTTATCATCTCAACATTTTCCCCATCCATTAAGGTTTTAGTTTGGAGGACATGTTTTGCGTAGAATATTGACCTTTGTTTTATATCAGAGGAGGAAGTTGGCACTAAATGATGACGCATCAACCTTGGAAGTCATGCTAGTTATGTTTTTGAAGATTCAAGCTTGTCTGTTCTGTTTAACTAAGTTGTAGTTCCCCACAAAAGTTCAGTGCACAATGACTTGGACTTCCAGATAATCCAGTCAACAAATAGTGAGAACCCATATTTGGCTTAGCAAGTGGATTTGTTGATCGACATGCATGAACTGCCTAGTACCCATATATGCGTAGTGAGGTGAAGTTACTCAAATAGGTTAGGTGTACTTGAACATAGTTTGGTTAATAAATCTTAAATATCTTGTAATACCCCGCAAAATAGCATATGACTATTTTGCATTGTAATCTGTGCACCGTTGAGAATTGCATGCGATTATGTATTTTTTTTAATAAAAATTGATTTTAATTGAGAGATTTCAGATATATTAGTTATTCTGAACCCGACAATGTATATTCGGGGTATCTTCTCAATTTAATTGTGTGTATTGTCCCGATTATTTAAACGAGACGATCTTTGGGAAAATAATATTTTTAACATATATTCTTATATTATTTTACAAATAAATATTTTATTTGTATATGGAGGTACATATACATATATGGATGTATTTATACCTTGATTGGGTCGTATATGATATATATGTACGGATACTTGTATGCATTTTATATATATATATATATATGCGTATATATTTATATGTATATATATTTGTATGAATACATATGTAATTGAATTGTATTGAAGTGGATTGTACATATACACACGTGTATAATTGGAGTGTGTATATATATATATATATATATATATATATATATATATATATATAGGGAAAGGATCGGTTGAGCACTCCTCTAGTGCTCACCTCGTGAACACTAGGCCTTCGGGCGTTCATATCGAAAATTCGAACCATTCACATTGATCTACACATCTAAATTAGTCTAAATATGTGAAATCAAATCATTTGAAATTCATTTGCCCATTCATTGAAGTGTTACAAAATTGTATGGCTGAAAATCATTGTTTTTATAGTCACATGATGGATGGACAAATGAATTTCAAATGATTTGATTTTACATATTTAGACTAATTTAGATGTGTAGATCAGTGTGAACGGTTCGGATTTTCGATATGAACGCCCGAAGGCATAGTGTTCACGCGGTGAGCACTAGAGGAGTGCTCAACCGATCCTTTCCTTTTATATATATATATATATATATATATATATATATATGTAGATATAGATATATATAGATATTGTAGGGGTGTGCGAGAGACTCACACCAAATCAAATAAATCCCCCACTACCCTTCTCTTCCCCCATTCTCCACCTCTCTCTCTCTTCCTTCCACTCAATTTTGGCAGCCAAAATGGGGGGGGGGGGGAACCCAAATCTCCATGGCCGACCTCCATCCCCCCATCTCTATCTCAAATTTTCACCCAAGAAACTTCCATCTCCATCTTCTACTTCTTCTACTCCATCTTCCACTATTTTGTTCTTGAGATAAGAAAAGAAGGAAAGAAGAGGGTTTTTGAATTGCTTGTGGATTCTTGGAGCTTGGGAGAAGAAGGATTGCAAAGGAGGAGAGGCTAGGAGCAAGGAGATTATCTTGCAAAAAAACTTCATGTGGGTGGTACTCTAACTCTACTTTAATTTCTTTTGTATATGTGAGTTTTAGCATGTGAAAGTAGATGAGAAAATTTGATTTTCATGTATGTAAATGGCATGCTAAGAAGAAGATAGTGGTATGGTAAGAACAACTCATTTTTATAGGCTCTTGTGTAGAAGCATGGTTGTGAGGGTAAGTTTGGGAATTTCTTGATCCTAGACAGTTAGGAATTTCGGGCCAAAATTTTGGGGGTTTGTTCTCCTATGTATGTAGTGCATCCATGATTTTTTTCGTAATATTTGGATGCAATTTAGTAGCCCAGACATCGAGCCAAAGTCAGGTCAGAGAGCAGTTAGAATTGCTGCTGCTGTGTGAAAAATGCTCTTTCCGATTTGGTAACTCAATGTAGGCCGAGTATTTTGAGCTGAAAATTTTTGTAGAAACTCTTGTATGTGTCCACAACTATAGTCTAAAATTTTATAATTTTTCGAGGTCATTTGATACCTCAAAAAATTTGTAGAGTGCAGCTGGTCTGAGAGGGCAGAGCTGAAGCTGATTGCTTTTGGGCTAAAGTTCAAAAAGCCATGACTCCTTGTGTATGTATGAGATTGCTATGAAATTTTGGGAGTGTCTTGTGGTATGAGTCTAGTTGATGATTCTTAAATTTCAGAATTTTTAGAGGTCGAGGTTTCAAAATCTTTTAGTAAGGGGTAGTAAATACCCTGCGGAAAGAGGAAGTTGAAATTTATGTTAGGTTTAAGGAGTCATAACTCATTGTGTGATATGAATCTCAATACAAATTTTGGACACAATGAAATAGTATATGTGTGGGTTAAGAATCTCAAATTTCATGAGCATTGGACTTAAGATTGATTTATTGTTGAATTTCAAAGTGGACTGGTTCAGCTGAGTACGAATCGACTAGTCTCTGAAGATGGAAAATTCTGGAAATATTTGTTATGAATTTGTGAAATTGACCAACTAGAGACTTGTAGTAGGGAGTCATAGCTTTCCAACCTAACTGGAATTTTGTAATTCCAGTTTGTAGGTTGAGAGTTATGATTTTTCAAAGATTAGGGCAGATCCAGCCTAGTCGAAGCCCTGTTTATGGAGAATTTAGGTGAAGAATCAAAATTTTTCCCCTGTTTATATACCTGATGGAACTTGTTGTTTTTGAGGACTTTAGTGATTGAATCTGAGGATGTGTTCAACTAAAAAGTTGTAGTAGACACTCCCACCTTTCCATTGAACCCTGAATCAAGTAATTCCGATGAGTGAGCGAGTTTTTATGATATCGGAAAGGTGCAGCGAGTGCGTGAAGGAATATACTATTGAGAGTATATGAGGTTTATATAGTGTCCAGATGATTGAATTTGAGGAAATGGTTAACTGGAAAGTTGTAGACTAGGGTCTTAGCTTTTCCCGAATGGGTAGTATCAAGCAATTCTGGCTTGTGTGCTGAAAGTTATGGATGTTGCAAGTTAGCAACCTGTTGTTTAGACTAAACTTCAAGCTTAAGTTGACTCGGGGACTTGAGTGCTTGAAGAAATTTGAGGGAGTCGTCTACTAGGAGATTACAGTGGATCTCCCTACCCTTCTAGAAGTTTCATTGTGTTGGTTTCCGATGAGAGTAGCTTGGGTCACAGCTACTGCTATTTCTTGAACTATTTCATCGGACAATTGATGAGGAACTCTCTGCATATCGCAGTGTGGTGATCATGAGCTATTGTGTTTTAAAGATGTTTTTAGCATTTCGTTTGTAACTTAGGCAAGTTCGTGTGCTTAGTGCTCAGGGTGGACATGAGTGAGTTAGGACATAGCTCTGGTCGGTTTGTGTTTAGTGTCTCGATGTCTGAGTCTGTCAATGGTCAAGAATTGATGGTTATGTATGTTTTTACCTTCATTTGAATTATATTGCATCCTTGGGGCGCCGTTGGACCACTCGCTGAGGGTCACGGGCCGGGATTATTTGGTCACTGACCTGTAAAGGTATTGGAAATCAGTGGATGTGATTCCCGTGATGATTGTTGTTTTGACAGACCGGATAGGCTCGACATTGTCGATCGACACCGAATGTGACTTGGGTAACAACTTATTTTCAGTAAACTGCATTGATTAGATTTTTCCTTTATTGTTTCGCTCGAAGATCGAATTTGTGTTAGGGATGATTTCCTATAATCCAACTCGTTCTAAGAGTTAGCACTAGGTGGTGATACTATGGGGTTGTCCCTTCCTGTCATTAGGGATACGTGCTGCTGTGCGTTTCTTGCACTGTTGATTCTTGAAGTATCATGGTAAGAACGGGATGTCGATTTCCTGGCGGATAGAGGATTTTAGACCTTTGTGGCCGTCATGTTCTATGTTGGTGGACACGAACGGATCATAATGGATCTTCTGCGCAATGGATATACTGCGTGTATATTTGTAAGTTCGTCACAGCTTTCGAGGAGTGTCCGATGCAACAATTATTGGTGACAACGGGGTAGCGCCCCGAATTATGTCTTTTATTTATACCTCCTCAACCATGTCATACTATCAGGAACAGGAAGTGGACCGAATTAGAACGCATTGCATAGCGAGGGTTCAAATCCCTGAAACTGGAGAACTGGCTTGATCTGGGGCACATGTAGTATGGGATGCAAGTGTGTTCAGAGTCTTGCTGACATTAGAATAAGTGCATTTGTTCTATACTTTGTATTTTTTGCATTAGACTCGGGTCATGGCTTACACGAACACTAGGAAATCAGGATACACGTTTATTTTCCATTCAAGATGAATTGTGAGTGATAGTTGAAGTGTATAATGAGTGTGAAAGTGATGTATTGCGAGATGTGATGATGTATGTTGTAAGAAATGAATGAATGCGATGTTATGTGATATGAGATTAGGAAAGAACATGTTTATGAATGAAGATGAGTACGAAAGAATATAAGTCGTGAGTGTGTAAATGCAAATGAATGGTAAATGAGGTGCATTTTATGTGAAAGTAGAGTTATTTGTGAATATAGAGCTTTATGGGAAAGTAAAGTTATGGGAATATTTGTATAAGGCATAAAGTGATGAGCGTTAAGTGACTAATTTGTGAATGATTTCCAAACTAAAGATAAGTATGTTATGAGCGGGTATGGATATACATACAGGTGATGATTCAGAGAGTATTTGATGTGAAATCTCATTTATGATGTTTACATGTTCAGATTTCAGGTAAAATTTGATTATCTTGGTATTCGTAAGTTCGTTCTGTTTTTACTTATAAAGTTTAATTTACTTGCTTAATTAGTAAATTATACTCACACCAGAAATAACTAACCCTTTAGTATTTGGGGGATTAGGGAGTTCCTGGACTACCCTAGATCCCTACTGTTACAGGTCCTCAGCAGTGCAGAGGTGAGGTATAGATTCTGTGGAGTGGAGCTTTTATTTTAAAATTGTTGTTTAAGTTTAATTATGTGAATAGTGAAATTTATGATTTAAATTGTATTTTAGATGTATTAAGTATGTGGATGATGATGATGAGTATAGTGTGGAGTGACATGATATGTTTTTGACCCGTACCCATCTCGTTGTGGAGTACCGGGCCCTGTGGAACGTTTTATAAGTTATTTTCTAAAAACTTTACTACGTTTTCAAAAGAATTTATGGTTTTTAATTGATAATTGATATCCTATTATGAGTTTGGCCCCTAGAGCATGATAATTATATTGCCTGTGTGATTCTGCTCATTTTGGCCCGGGGAGCCCATGATATTATTGCCTTTGATGTGAGCTACGGAATTTAGAGCAGAATTCCGTACGCTTTTTGTGTTTCGGGGCAGAAATTTCAGGGGAAACTGCCAAAATTTTCTTTGAAATATAACTATCTTAGTTTATGTTTAAAGTGATATAGAAATTGATATTTGTAATTATTGTTTAATGTAAATAGCATACTCACACTTGATTTGTCATTTTAAATTACGCTTCCAAGATCAACTCTCCTTTTACATTGTGTCATTGTCAATAAATAACTATGTGCATCCATGTGTCACAAGTAAAATGAAAAACCTTGGCAGATGTGATCTTTTAACCAGCATACTGACTGGATAAATATCATTTGTCTTATCTGTATTCAGTATTGGGTTGTTTCCTTATGATGAGCAACTGTTTGTATTTACTGATGAGACTCTGAAAGTATTTACAAAACTGCAAGCATTTCCCTTATACTAAGGTTTGTTAGTGATAATAGCAATTTTTATACTATTAATGTATATTTTTTAGATGATGCATTCTTTTATGATGAGGTCATGGGAATTTATGTGTTAGTTGGTAAAATCTCATACTCACCAGCCACTGGGTAGTGGGTAATTGAATTATTTCTTCTAATTTTTTTCCTATTCATTTTCTTAAGTTAACTTTATCTACTTTTTCATGAATAGGTAAAACAAAAGCAAATTCATTCTGAGCGCAAAATACTTCCAAGTGTAGAAGGTGAAGAAGCAGGAAACTGGATTGTAGTCGATTCTGGTGTGTTTCTGACTTGCCAATCCATCTATAATTACCTGCAGTTGGAAATAACCCTCAAAATTATTAGTTGCTGGACTAAAAGAACTGCTACCCAGTAGATAAATAAACAGTGAAATGCATGTTCTGAATAATAATAATTATTATTCATGCAGTATTTCTATCTTAGTGCATTCATTTGCTTAATTGCTTTGATTGTAATATTTCATTCTTGTTTTTAGGTACTGTGATAGTTCATGCTCTTGATGAAAAGGCAAGAGCATATTACAATTTGGAAAAGCTTTGGACAAAGGAGATAAAAAAGGAGCCCATTCAGGTTAGCTTGTTGCTCTACTTGTTTCACTCCATTTTTTGTAGATCTTTCTACATATAGTATATCTCAGCAGGTTACATATCTACTTGATGCAATTAACTTGTTGTGGAGACCATGGAACTAATTGAGAAGCCCACAAAGCCACATTGGGGTTATCTTTTGATAGGATTTGCCCTGGTTCCCTTTAAAAGGTTTATGCAAAATAATATTTGGAGTAATCATATACATACTACAATCAGCAGTTATGCCAGTGAACAGCACTCTTAAACATGTTAGTAATTATCTATATTTGATTGGTTTTTCAGTTTAGTCTGATTAGGTTAATTTGGTACAATGCTATTTTAGATTAGATGCATGTAAATTTTTTAATAGGTGACTATGCACTTCATCATCCTTTTGGAAGTGAAGATCTTATAAGGTGAGATTTTTTCTATTTAAGTGGTTGGATACGAGTTGTTTGTGTCATGGTTTTAAAGATTGGCCAATCCCGATCCGATCCGGCCGATCCAAATCATTTTTTAGGGGCCGCTCCGATACTACCCTTAAATATCGGGATCAGCGAACTAACTCGGGGATCGACTGAGTTAGCAATTGGGTCGGATGGATCGGCCCGATCCCAACCTGAAAACACTGATTCTATGATTAAAAAATGTCAATATTTGAATTTTCTATTCATGTTGATCCTCTTATACCCAAAGCAATGAAGATGTAATTGTGTAATGAACAAAAATTAATGTCTTGCTTATAATTTGCATTTTTCTTGTATGTAAATAAAATTTGTCTCATTTAATCGACATATTTCTATTGATTCTAATTCTACATTATTAATTCTCTTAAACTAATTAAACTATTCAAGTAGGTAATTGTAGATATTAAATTTGTAAAAAAGAATTATTTGAATTAATCAATTCATTTTTAAAAATCATTTTAAATATTTTTTTTAGTTATAGAAACATATTAGATAAAAAAATTAATTTTAAAAAATGCCTAATCAAAAAATTCGATACACCGATCCTATACTACCGATCCGGCCGATACCGATCTCTATCCAAATATTTGGAAAAACCCAATCCAGCACCCGATCCCTAGTTTTAAAACCTTGTTTTGTATTGTTATTCAAATTTTAGATTAGGGTTAGATTTAGTTGGTTTGAAAGCTTTTCAGGTAATGCATTTATACTATGAAGCACGAATACTAGTACAAGTATAGGGCATGGCATGGATACACATGCGGGGCACACCAAGTTTGTAAAAAGTAGGTCATGGGGACTCAACTATAATATTGGATAACATAATTTAATATTATCTCAATTATGCATACTTTTACTGAATTGGCATTCAATACAAGTTGATGCTCATAATCAAAATAAAAAATGTAAAACCACTCACCACGCCTTTATCCCTAGTAGATATGGTCTCTTGGTACTTTTGACCATAGCAAAGCAAGTTTATGAGTGCGTGATGTGATGCAACGGTTCACTACCGCCCCTCAAGACCAATGCCGGGTCAACAAAAGGACTTGTGCATTGAAAAGGAAAGCAAAGCAAGTTGGCAAGAGAAACTCATGCAACAAGATAACTCCGTGCTAACACGCGTTGTACCTTGACTGGTTAGGTTGCTGGAGTTTGTTGCCCCAGCCTTTTTAGGTTTTTTTTTGTAGGATAACCATTATTAGCGTAATCAAACCTACTAGTCTGAGTGCTATAGAATCCCCTGCTCGTGGAAGGTTTGAAGAATGATGAGGACATCAATTTTGTTAAGTTTATTTTGAGATTTAGCCCTATGTAGTAGTTTTACAATTTGCACCGTTTTCTTTTATTCATTAGAATATTTTTGAGATTTTAGAACATTTTGAGATTTGTGTCAAGATTTGTGTCAAGATTTGTTTTGAGCCTATATATAGGCCTTGAGATTAATGAGAAGATGTGCTATTCTTGATTAAAAAATTATTGTGTTTAGTTTTGCTCTTCATCCTTCTTTTGTGTGATACAATTGAGATCCAATTTTAGGGGTTGTTATTAACTCTAAAACTACCCCAACTTCCCAAATTAATTAACCCTAACCCTAATCTAAATCTCTCTCTTCTTCCCCGTTGAATCTCGAAACCCACTCCAAGCCCCCGGCGTTCCTGGCCCCCCCCCCCCCCACCCTTCACCCCGCTCGTGCCCCGTCCCAGCCTCACGTCGTTGTC
Source organism: Hemerocallis citrina (assembly GCA_017893485.1). Classification (NCBI taxonomy): domain Eukaryota; kingdom Viridiplantae; phylum Streptophyta; class Magnoliopsida; order Asparagales; family Asphodelaceae; genus Hemerocallis; species Hemerocallis citrina. The sequence goes on along the minus strand of CM030358.1, from coordinate 102,416,991 downwards.
GTCGATTTCTCACACCCCCGAACTCCTCGCCTGCACCATCTCCTCCCTCACCCGAAGCTCCTTGTCGACCTCCATCTTCGACCACCACCTCCATCTCCCGAGCCCACCTCAGATCAAAACCCTAGTAGCCCTCGCCCTTCAATCCCGCACTTCACTCTCGCCGTCGTCGACTACCACCGGCACAACCGTTGTCGCCGGCTCTACCGCGAGCTTCGGTGCCCCCATCGCAGCCGTCGTCTTTCCCCCTTTTGCTGCCTCGCCACTGTTGCCACACGAGCATCAAGTATAGCTTTCTTCGAACCCCGGTATATTCTTTCTACTTTTCAAATATTTGTGTTATACTGCCTTATCATCTTTATTATATTATCTGATTTATCTGTCGTCCACAAATATTGAGAGTGTGTTCTACTTGCCGATTAGTGTACAAATCTTTATTGAATATCTTACATGCTAAGAACGGTTAGGTATCATTGTTGATTGATAGGATTGAACTTTTAATTGGATTTGTTAAACTTAATTCAATTCTTGAAAATTCATCGAACCGATTAACTGTTTTAATTTTTAACTAGATCTGCATTACATGTTGGTAAAATTAATCCTTTAAAATTCTTGGAAATTCTCTGTTTAGGTTAAGTTTTACATCATTTTGGTATTAGAGCGAAATGTTTTTAAAACCCTAGTTCTTGCATCATTTAGGCATAATTTTTGCATTCATTTAGGATCGTTTTTAGTGTCTTTTATTTTTCTTTCTTTCTAGATCATTTCAGTTAAAAAAAAAACTTAGGTGCATTTAGGACATATTTTCCCAACTTTCAGCAAACACACGATTTCTAGTTTTCCACCGTTGGTGAATGCGTCTTCGCAGCACCATCACAGATCCTGAAGAGTCTTTCTTGTCCCTTCCAAACCACCCAATTAGGAACCCTAGACCTCCTCAAACTGAGATGGATAACTCTGATATTTTTGCTATCCTAGCTGCCATTCAAGCAACTCTTGCCAATATCAATCAGAAGCTTGAGAAAGTGGAATTAAATCAAACTGTTGCCCTTGAGCTTCATGCTAATCGTCAGATCCCTTAAGGGAATGATTGTGACGGTTGACGTCAAGATCGTGATCCTGACGAACAATACAAGAACGTTAAGGCTGACGTTCCCCATTTTGAAGGCCACATGGAACCCCAAGCTTATCTTGATTGGATCCGTGTCATGGTCCACTACTTCGTGTGGTTTGACATAAGCGAAGCCCTGAAGGTTAAATTTGGCACTATAAAATTGACGGGTAAAGCTCCACAACACTGGATCAATCTTGAACACGCCCATAGAGGCCGAGGCCTGGCACCCATAACCACTTGGGAAGCCATGAAAGAAAAGCTCACTGAGAGATATGTACCGTTATCATTCAACACCCGATTGCTAGATTCGTGGAATCAACTCTATCAAGGAAGCAAATCCACCCAAGAGTATATTGATAAGTTTGATGACTTCCTTATTCGGTGCAACGCCTTAGGTAAAAAGAGCGAAGAACAAACTCTTTCTAGGTTCAGGGCTGGATTACGAGTCGATCTGAGGAATGAGCTAATTCATAGAAACGTTGACTCATTAGCAGCAACTTATGCCCTTGTCCTCGATATGGATTCCCTTAAAGCACAAGTCCAGCGATTCGATGGATCATTCCTCTAGAATGACCCCACCCTCCCCGACCCCTCTAGACCTGAGCACTCATCTCCTCAGTATTCCAACAAGTCTTACCCTAGCAAGCCTACTTCAAATCCCTATTCACTTAGAAATGACAACACGGGTAAGAACACTGAACGAGACTATTCTAAGATTGATTATCTCACTAAGGGTCTGTTTGGAAACATTTAAATTTGGGAATGAAAAGGAATGGAATCAAAATGAATGGAGAGGAATGAAAAAAAAGGGAAATGGATGAATTAACTTTATAAGTTGTGTGTGTTTGGCAATTAGTGGAATGGAATTGTTTTTTTTTCTTTTCCATTCCCTAGTCTTATTTTGCAAACAATGGAATACTATGGATTACGGTATTGTAAACAACCTATGTTTTCAGGGAACCTAATTACTTTTCATATAGAAAAACTCCTACTAGAAAATAATAAAATAATAATAAATAAAAAATAAAAAATAAAACTTTGTAGGGTGGGAGAGCATATGACGTGTGGACACGTTAAAAGTCCTCCAATCTTGTCCTACAGCACCTAGTGTATTCTTTGGCATCCGAGTCGGCCGTTCATGGTAAAGAAACGGGTTAACTCACCCAACCTTTGAACAAAACTAAAGTCTTTTTGGACCTATTAGGTAGAGCTAATATTTACAAATAGAAAATGTACATGGTATATATATATATATATATATATATATATATATGAAAAGTATCCTAAAGTATGTTTATCGAAGAGAAATTATGCAAAAAAAAATTGAAAAATATCGTACTTAGTAAGTAAGCAAGATATGTCAATATTGTAATTATGTATGTATTTGTGTATATATAGCCGAAGTAAAAATTATTTCTTATACTGAACTTGGTTCAAAACGTACGGGTTAAACTCTGATCTCTCGAATCATAAAACAGTGGATGAAGGTGATCTGCTGCACATAGTATCCATATCATGTTGGACATTAATCATGTATGTATGTGATGCACTTGGTCTTCGTTCGTTTTTGTTTTTTTACTTTTTGTTATGTTTACATGCAGGTCAGTTAAAATAGGTTGAAATCTTGATTCTCCATTCCTTTACTCAGCTTTCCGAGGGGGTGGAGTCGGATTAGAAATCTGTTGAGATCTTTCTCTAGGGAATGAAATTTAGTTGTTTCCTTTGTTTTCTTTTTCAAAACAAACAGACTATGGAATAGGATAAGATGGGCTCGTCCGCAGTATTCCATTCCTTTCCCTAGTTTTTTGGGTTTCCAAACGTGCACTAAGTACTATAAATGCAAGGGATACGGTCATGTTGCTGGCAACTGTCCCAGCCCAAGTAGGATCAATATAGTAGTGGGTACCGCTGTCATCGCCGATGAGCCCGACAATGAGTTTACCTATCAACCTCATGTAAGTGATGACTTTGAAGAAAAAAAGAATAACCAATCCTTCAACTGTATTCAGTCTATCTAGTCACATTCATTGAATGCAACTAGTCACCCATTCTCTCCCAAGTTACTTGTCAGCCTATAGATTTTATCTGTGTTAGAACATCCTAGAGTCACAGAGTCTGCACCTACATTTGCATATCACATTCATAATTTGCATAGAGAAATTTTCAAAAAAATTAATGAGAATAATTTTAAGTACAAGTTAATAGCAGATACTAGGAATAAATTTATTACTCTTGATGTTGGTGACGAAGAGATGGTTCGGATTCGTCCGGAACGGTTTCCAGCTGGATCCGTGAAGAACTTGAACATATGTGCTGCAGGCCCATTTAAGATTCTGTATAAAATCAATCATAATACCTATGTCGCTGACCTTCCTGAAGGTTTTGGTGTAAGTAAGACTTTTAATATTGAGGATCTAGTACTTTATGAAGACTCAAAATTTAACCCTAAATTTTTTTATATAAATGAGTCTATCCTGCAGCCTAATGGTGAGATTCCCGTATTTACCCCTCTACATGATACTATTTACCCACCGACAGAAGAATTGAATAATATTTTAGATGATCAGATAATCTCTACAAGAGATGGTGATATTTATAGGTATTTGGTGAGGTGGAAGAATAAGCCGAAGTCAGACGACACTTGGAGTGATCGTGAGGAGCTCCCGCGCTTGGATTCAGATCTTTTGGAGCACCATGACAGGATTACTGGTTTTAACTCAACTAGGTCGAGCCCTCTCCCACCCGGAGAGAATGATGAGGACATAAATTCTGTTTAGTTTATTTTGAGATTTATCCCTATGTAGTAGTTTTACAATTTGCACCCTTTTCTTTTATTCATTAGAGTATTTTTGAGATTTTAGAATATTTTGAGATTTGTATCAAGATTTGTTTTGAGCCTATATAAAGCCCTTGAGATTAATGAGAAAATATGCTATTCTTGATTAAAAAATTTATTGTGTTGAGTTTTGCTCTTCATCCCTTTTTTGTGTGATACAATTAAGATCCAATTTTAGGATTTGTAATAAACTCTAAAACTACCTCCAAATTCCCAAATTAATTAACCCTAACCCTAATCTAAATCTCTCTTTTCTTTCCCGTTGAATCTCGAAACCCACTCCAAGCCCCCGACGTTCCTGCCCCCCCTCACCCCGCCCGCGCCCCGTCCCAGCCTCACGTTGCCGTCGTCGATTTCTCACACACCCGAACTCCTCACCTGCACCATCTCCTCCCTCACCCCGAAACTCCTCGTCGACCTCCATCTTTGATCACCACCTCCATCTCCCGAGCCCACCTCAGATCGAAACCCTAGTTGCCCTCGCCCTTCAATCCCGCACTTCACTCTTGCCGTCGTCGACTACCACCGGCACAGCCGTTGTCGCCGGCTCTATCGCGAGCCCGGCGCCCCCATTGCAGCCGCCCCCCCCCCCCCCCCCCATCGAGCATCAAGTACATTTTTTTCGAATCCCGGTATACTCTTTCCACTTTTCAAATATTTGTGTTATACTGTCTTATTATCTCTATTATATTATCTGATTTATCTGTCGTCCACAAATATTGCGAGTGTGTTTTACTTGCCGATTAGTGTACAAATCTTTATTGAATATCTTACATGCTAAGAACGATTAGGTATCATTATTGATTGATAGGATTGAACTTTTAATTGGGTTTGTTAAACTTAACTTAATTCTTGAAAATCCATCGAACCGATTAACTGTTTTAATTTCTAACTAGATCCGCATTACATGTTGGTAAAATTAATCCTTTAAAATTCTTGGAAATTCTCTGTTAAGGGTTAAGTTTTATATCAGTTTGAAGGAAGAATGCGCAGTTAGAATAGTAACTATCATCTAAGATTCGAAGAGGAGAAGTGTTTTTTGCCTATTTCAACAAAATCCGATTCGAGAGCAGATAGAGGAACTATCCAATCTCACTCAGAAGGCAAAGATAGCTAATAGCAGTTCATCACTGGAAGGCTAGGGAGAATAGAAGCACTAGGAGAGAGGACCATAGAAGAGAGGACCAACGGCATATAAGAACCGTATCGGACGTTACATCTATCTATAGTCCTCTTGTCTGGTAGTATGATAAAAGAAAGAGATCTACAACTATTGGGAGAGGAACTCCAATTAAGCAACTAGAGGAATTTTAAACCTATAAACGTTGTTAATGAGCTAACCTAACTAATAGAATCTGTTCCCTAGGTAGTTTGTAATGGGCATTCCTATCTTCTGAGTTGCTAGTAGGAGGCTAGGCTATTGAACTAACAGAAAATAAGCGCAGCAGATGATATGCAGCGGACGATCTTCTTCTTTCTTTTTGTCTAACATCGTCCGGTAGTTCCCTTTAGTATGTTTCTAAGAAGCTAGGACAGCCAAGAACAAATTACCTCTTTCAAGCCCCGTTTCTGGAAGAGAAAGCCAGAAGGTAATAGCTGATTGGCAGTGAGAAAGCTTGCTCGAATCAACATCCCTCTACGAGTTTCCTTAAATATATGGACTTTCTATGATAAAAATCTAAAAGTGATAATTTCATTATACATTATAAATCTGGAGTGATGCAAGTAAATAGAGTTAATTAGTGTATATGTGTGGAAATTTGTTAATTATGTTGTGTCCTTGGAGATGTCCAATGAGTGTCTATGAAGTGCCCAATACATGAGATTTATTATGAAATTTGGGACATGCATGAGCAGTGTCGGACAAGTGTCCATGAAGTGTCGGTGTCCAATACGTGTCCCGTAAAGGTACGGCTCCTTGATAAAAGTACCCGTGCTTCATAACCTTTATATTAGAAATGCACACCTCATCATTGGGCTTATTGTGATATCTTGCTTCTTTCCTGTACTTTTGTCCACTCCAGTAACAGTAAGGTTCTGTTGGCATCAATGTCAAACTTCACCTCAATATTAGGCCCCTCTTTTGGAGCTACTTCCAGCAAGATGGAAACTTCCGAGGGGCCCTTCAAGTCCTCGAACCTGAGGTCTCAACCTAACCACAGTTTTGTACTCCACTTTTGTACCATGCAAGACATTGCTCGGTGGTTTCCGAGGGACTGATTAATCTTTCACATTCTCTCGCTTGCAGAACATTGATCTCTACGATCGTTTGTTCTTCAGTTGCTGTAGAGAGGACCTCTGATTTGGATGTAGGTAGTGTTGTATTTCTAGTAATGATCTTTGTCATCATCCCACCCACGGTCTCCAAACCTAGAGTGAGGAGTAACATCTAAAAGAACAATGCCACTGACATCTCCAGCCAACATCCCTGCATGAAAAAAAGATAAACAAAGATTTGAAACCCAAGGTCTCCAAACCTAGAGTGAGAAGAGTAACATCTAAAAGAACAATGCCACTAACATCTCCAGCCAACATCCCTGCATGAAAAAAAGATAAACAAAGATTTGAAAAGTCTCTAATTTTAGAAATCCTAGTTTCGAATGGAAATTACATGAAAGTAGAAATCATTCTTAATATATCACTATGAGCTACCGATAAGTCTATTAAGGTCTCTCAGTTTATGTAGTTAAACATTTCTAGCTAATGATACTCATCAGGTCCATAAAGCAAAAACGTTACTTATACAATGTAAATAACGAAAATTTTTCCAGCCCATACCCAAAACTTTTTTCAGGTCAACGTTTGGAAAACTGAATGCAGATTTACAATCGATGTTTCACTAAAGTGATTAAGATACACAAGTGATTAGAGAGCAACTCCTTTTTCAACAGTGTTTATGATGAGCAGTCATGTAAATAATCTGCTCATTGTGTAATGTTACATGCTTTGCATGTTTAACTGGTGAGTTAAGAAGTCCATATAGCATGCTAACAGGAAAATTCGACTCTGTAAAGTTGTTTTTTGCCAGAAAGTAGAGGTAAGTCAATAATGTCAAATTACATTATTTTGAATAAAGTCAATAGGGAACAAACACGATACTACAAGATCATACATGAATACATTCCAATTTGGAAACTATTTCTGATACTTGTATTTTTGACTGAGCTTTAGATTTGATAAGTTTACAAAGTTTTATTTGGCCTGCATAAATTTGTATGCACTTATGTTCAACTTCTCTTATGTTCACTAATTACATATTAATTGGAAAATTGAAATTGCAATGATTGTAGGTTATCAACAATACCATATGCAATTACTGGAAAACCCCAATTTGAAACTCCCTTATTTTTGTTGAATAATTTAGCTAGATGAATGTGTTAATAGACTTATGCCCCAAACTGAACCCCTTTTGAAAACTAATTGAAATCTGAAGCCTTTAGATAAGGTCCAAAGTAATTCCAAAAAAGTACCATGTCAATGTCCAACCAATTCTCTTTAATTCTGTAAAAAAAGTTCTAGTTCATATGATGTTCTATTAAGTGTGACCCATATGTATTTTTAGTATATTCACATGTAATCTTGTTATGTTCAAATAACTCATTGACGAGTGGTGTTAAGTTGGCTTATTGAACTTTTCCCACCTTCCTATGATTCTATTGTTACTTTTGGGTTATATATATATATATTCCTTAATTACCTGTTGACAATCTTAGATGAGTGGTGTTAAGTCATTGATGAGTGGTGTTAAGTCCATATAGGTGTTTGGTTCAAATCTTCGTTCATTTTAGTCAGGCACTAGGAAGACATATTACATATATGATCAAAACCTTATCCTTAGTCATGCCAGTTGCCTGCTCTATCCTGCTGTACATTTTAATAACCAAGAGCATGCCTTTTCCCGCTTGACAGGATTTGGAGAAGGCCATTGTGAAGACTCGCCGCATAAATAATTCAAAGAAACCGATGAAGAGTGCCTGACAATTCTGAGGATTTCAATCTGAGGAGAAAGAGGGGAAGGGTATGACTTCCACATCTATGAGGTCATGCATTATAACGTCTCTTGTATCTCCTTGGTATCTGGCTTGATGTGTTTACAACAACTCTCTTGGTCACTGCTTCTGTGGGTTACTCTTATGATTATCCAAGAAATGGTAGATTTTATATTTCCCAGTTTTCGAAACAAGTTTGTAGTTGTGTCTGTTTGCTAGAGACACTGTGGCATCAGTACGTCCTGATTTCTTGTTGATTCTAGGGCTTATGAATTTATCTTTGGATTTCCTTCCTATCAAATTGAATTCTCTGAGAGTTTGCCAGGGGGGTTTACTGTGACTTAAAAAAAAAAAAAAGTGTATTAGGTTACCTAATAATTGGATGTCTTTTGTTTCCCTCCAATCAATCGATTAGTATATGCTTGAGCTTGGATATTGAATATCTAAAATAGAGAACGGATAAGTATAAACTGGTTTATGGAGATTGATCTGGACATGGCACTATCCAAGGGTCGAGAAAGAAGGAAGAGAAAGGGATAGAGGTTTGCTAACATACATCCAAAAGCTTACAACCAAATCTATACTGTTTAAGCTCAACAAATTATTTTATTTAGTAAAGGCACCCCATTATAAAAATAAAGGCTTTATAAGTTTTTAAGGACAGAACTATATAAAAAATAAATGATCTGAAATTATTGTTTCAATCTATACCATCCACAAATCCGTACTGCTTAAAGAAAATTATATCTGCTCAAATGTCTTAATCATCTGAATATAAGAGCTTTCCCCTTGTGAAAGTATAGTATAGAGATAGAAAAGAATAATTTATTGGATACATATAACTGAATACACTGGTTCCTATATATAGGAGAGTACAGAAAATAATCTAAATCTACTTCAGATGTGAGACTAAACTAAGACTACTTTTAACACTCCCTCAAGCGGGTGCGTGGATATTGCTGAAGCCAAGCTTGCTCAAGAAAGTTTGAAAAAGTTTGAAAAAGTTTAAAAGGTAGTGCTTTAGTCAGGATATCAGCAAGTTGTTTACCGGACCAGACATATGAAAATGAAATAACCTTCTTCTCCCACTCCTCTCGAATGACAGTTAATTTTGATAGGTTTTGTGCGCTCATTATACACCGAATTTTCAGAAATATGCATAACAACCTTGTTGTCACAGTAGAGAGTAACTGGAGATAACAACGGGATTGCCAAATTTTGAAGAAGAAATTTGAACCATAAAACTTCAGAATCCAAATGCCCAATGACTCGGTATTTAGACTACACTTGATTTGGCTACCACGGGTTGTTTCTTACTTTTCCAAAATACAAGATTTTCTCCACATAATGCAAAATACCCACTAGTTCAGTGTCTATCATCAATCGATCAAGCCCAGTCAGTTGGAAAAGAAGCCCTTGCCTTGGGGCTTTCTTAAGGTAGCGAAGAATGTGAACCACTGTTTTCCAGTAAGTAATGGCTGGTGCATGCATAAACTGGCTGAATCGACTATTTGTGTGGAAAAATGGGAGTACTTTGTTTATTTTTTCTAATCAGTTCTGAATAGCCCATACACAGCTAAATAAGGAGGAAGATAACAACTTCCTCAATTCTAGGAGCTAAATAAGGGATACAGATAAAAAATAGAAACTAAGTAATATGGAGAATCGGTTAATATGAAAAATCGAATCCCCTTTATTCTAGGAAACAAATCTCAACCACTAACGCCTAGAAATCAGTGCAGATTTCAACACTTACCCTCAAGCTAGGTTGTATATGTTGAGCAATCCTAGCTTGGAAGTAAGACTTTCGAATGTTTTCCTAGGCAATGCTTTAGTCAGAATATCTGCTGTCTGTTGACTCGTCGGAATATACTGAAGTAATATGGTGCCATTATCTATCTTCTCTTTGATAAAGTGTCGATCAATTTCCACATGTTTTGTTCTGTCATGATGTACCGGATTTTTAGCTATGTTGATTGTTGACTGATTGTCGCATAACACCTTTATAGGTCCTGAAGTAGGAATTCAAATCTCATAGAGTAACCTTTTCAGCCAAATACCCTCACAAATACCATGAGAAAGAGCTCGAAATTCTGCTTCTGCTGAGCTGCGTGACACGCCTGATTGCTTTTTGCTCCGCCAAGTAACTAAATTTCCCCAGACATAAGTGCAGTAACCTGAGGTTGATCTTTTGTCAGTTATAGACCCTGCCCAATCGGCATCAGTGAATATTCCAACTTCTCTGTTTGTCGTTTTCTGGAAAAATAATCCTTGTCTTGGTGTCATCTTCAAATATCTCAAGATCCTGTACACTACTTCCATATGATCTTCTGTTGGATTATTCATGAACTGGCTTACAACACTCATAGCAAAGCTGATATCTGGTCTAGTATGGGAGAAATAAATGAGCTTCCCAACTAGTCTTTGGTATCTTCCTTTGTCAACAGGTGTACCAACTTCTTTATTACCCAACTTTACAGTAGCATCCATAGGGGTGTCGGCTGGCTTACATCCAAGCATTCCTGTTTCTTTCAAGAGATCCAATACATACTTACGTTGGGAAACTGAGATTCCTTTCTTGGACCAAGCTACCTCCATACCAAGAAAATATTTGAGATTACCCAAATCTTTAATTTCAAACTCTTTAACTAGATAGTTTTTGAGTTTTTCAATTTCTTCATCATGATCCTTAGTCAAAATAATATCAACATATACAATAAGGATAGCTTTCTTCCTAGAGGACGAGTGCTTGACAAACATGGTATGGTCCGTCTGGCATTGATCATACCCATACTTCTTCACTGTCTTTGTAAATCTATCGAACCAAGCTCTAGGTGATTGTTTTAGCCCATACAAGGATTTCTTGAGCTTGCAAACTTTGTTAATGTTAGCAGAAGTATCAAAACCAGGAGGGATATCCATGTAAACTTCCTCTTCAAGATCACTATTAAGGAATGCATTTTTCACATCTAGTTGATAGAGAGGCCAATCAAGATTTGAAGCGAGTGAGATTAGAATCCGAACTGTATTAAGCTTTGCTACAAGTGCAAATGTCTCCTGGTCGTCGATTCCATAGGATTGTGTAAATCCTTTAGCCACTAGACGTGCTTTAAACCTGTTAATACTACCATCTGAGTTGTGTTTGATAGTAAAAATCCACTTGCAACCTACTGGATGTTTTCCTGTTGGTAACTTAGATATCTCCCATGTCCCATTCTTTTCAAGTGCTCGAATTTCTTCTAAAATAGCCTCCTTCCATTCTGGTTTATTGAGGGCTTCATGTATTGAATTGGGAATCTGAAATCTGTCAAGACTACTAACAAAAGCACGATAATTGGGAGATAACTTCCCATATGAGATAAAATTGTAAATGGGATGATTGGTACATGATCTTTGGCCTTTTCTTAAGGCAATGGGTCTATCATCAATCTCTTCATCAGGTCGATTACCAGGAGCAAGGTCAGAGGTGTCAATACCTGGTGAATTTTGAGCTTCTGAAATCGGGTTAGCCTTATGGTGGTGATCGGATGGTTGCAGTTCTTTCCCTTCATATATCTTGTTTCTCCTAGTATAGACACGAAACCCACTATTTTCAGCAGGCTGCATTGGAATGGAATGTTTGGGAGTTAAGATAGAAGGCTGAGTAGGAGTTTGCTGAGTAGGAGCTTGAGAATATGACACGGGAATAGGAGTTTGAGGATCTGACATGGGCTGGACATCACAGATAACACTAGGATTTTGATGAGTGTGCGTTTGTGGTGAATCATTACCACAGGATGACTCCAAAACATTAATATCCCAAAGCTGGTATTCTTGAGTAAAGTTCTCCCCCTGAATATCAGTTTTGGGATAAAATGGTTGATTTTCAAAGAATGTTACATCCATAGAGTTATAGAATCGTCGAGTGACCGGAGAATAACATTTATACCCTTTTTGATTAGAGGAATATCCTACAAATATACATTTGAGAGACTTGGGATCAAGTTTACTACGATGTTGAGCATGTGTATGAACAAACGCAGAACAACCGAAAACTTTGAGTGGAAGCGTGGACAATACACGTGTATATGGAAAAGAATGAGAAAGTACATGATAGGGTGTATTGAAATTTAGAACTCGAGAAGGCATCCTATTTATCAAGTAGGTGGCTGTTAAGACTGCCTCACCCTAGAAAAATTTTGGTACATGTGGTAAACATAAGTGATCGAGCAACTTCCAGAATGTGTCTGTTTTTTCTTTCTGACACCCCATTTTGTTGTGGGGTGTCAACGCAAGAACTTTGATGGATGATACCCTGACTCCCAAGATAATCTCCAAGAAAGGTCTCAAAATATTCCCTTGCATTGTCAGTTTTCAACACTTGAATTTTTGTTTGAAACTGAGTTTGAACCCTAGTGTTGAATTTTCGAAAGATTTGACCAATTTCGGATTTTTCTTTCATAAGGAACAACCATGTAATTCTAGTATGATCATCCACAAATAACACAAACCACCTAGTTCCAGTGATATTTTTTACTCTGGATGGTTCCCACTTCCCACACATCACTATGAATCATTGAAAAAAGATGAGATGCCTTATATGGTTGAATAGGATAAGAATTACGAACATGTTTTGAGAATTCGCATACTTCACATTGGAAAAAATTTGGATTTTTATTCATGAACAAGGTTGGTAACAACTTTTGGAGATAAACAAAATTTGGATGACCTAGACGATAGTGCCATAACATGATTGCACTATCTGTATTAGAAACTGAAATAGAATTTTTATTTGACTGACTCTCGGAATTAACACATACTGCATTGTGAGTTTGTCTTCTAGGTTGTTCACCTGTATGGAGAAGGTACAGTCCTGAGCACATCCTAGCACTGCCAATTGTCCTCCCCGAATCCAAAGCCTGAAATTTACACAGATTTGAGAAAAATTTAGCAGTACAATTAAGATCTCGGGAGAGCTTACTAACAGATAACAAATTGCAATCCAGATTAGGAACATGTAGTGCCTTTAACTCTATGTTCTTTGAAAGAGTTATTAAACCTGTACCAGTCACTTTAGAAAGAGACCCATCAGCATTTTTACCGTGAGCCCTTCTTGACATAAACTGTAATGCTTGAAAAGTGATGTATCTCCCGTCATATGATCCGATGCACCTGAGTCAACAATCCAGGTGGCCTTGTTTCCAGTTTTAGCAATAAAAGTACTTGAGAGATTACCTTTATGTGCCAAAGATTCAACTTTGGTGTTATTCTGTGATAACATTTGTGAGAAAATCTTCTAGAGTGCTTCAAGCTGTTCTTTGTTGAAAGAGCTGGATTGAGGAGTGGTAGAACTTTCTTCTTCAGTTGTAGCGTGATTGCTACGACTCTCCTTATCTGAAGCGGGTCTCGAAGGCTTCCAATCACCAGGCTTGCCATGTATCTTCCAGCATGTCTCTTGTGTATGACCTGGTTTTCGGCAATAATTGCACCATGACTTTCCTTTCTTTAAGTAACTGCTGTTACTCAGGTTCTGTACTCCTCAAGCAGCTAGGGCAGATTGGTTTTCCATGTTAGAAGAAGTAGATGACTCTCCTAGCATCACTTTCTTTCTGCTTTCTTCCCTACGTACTTCAAAAAAACTTCCCTGATACTCGGTAAAGGTTTTGTTCCAAGTATTCTCCCCCTTACTTCATCTAAGTTCTTGTTGAGTCCCATCAAGAATTTAAAAATTCTTTTCTTCTCCACAAACTCTCTGAATTTCTTTGCTTCTTCTGGGCATGTCCACTTATGATCCTCGAACACGTCCAGTTGCTGCAAATGACGAGTGAGACTGTTGTAGAATTGGGTGACTGAGAGTTCTCCTTGCCGCAGATCATGAAGTGTTGTTTCAATTTCGAAAATTGTTGAGGTATTTTCTTTGCTCGAATAAAACTCCTTTGCAGCATCCCACATCTCATAAGCCGTGTCATAGAGCAAAAAATTTTTGCCAATTTCATTGGTCATAGAATTTATTAGCCATGTCATGACCATATTATTCTCTATTTTCCAGAGTTTGAATTTGGGATCTTCTGTCTTCGGAGGAACAATCTCACCTGTAAGGTATTCATCCTTCCCCTTTCCGCCGATATACATCATAACGGATTGTGACCATTGAAGATAATTGTTCCCATTCAGTTTATGCCCTGCAATGAGAAGAGGAATGCTCTCTGCTATGCCATGAAATCTGATGGCTTGGATATCAGAACCAGAAGTAACCTCAGATGAGGAGGTTCTCTGCTCGTCGGTAGCCATGCCGTATTTTGAGAGAAATTATTGGAGTGGTTCAGAGAGAGAGAGAGAGAGAGAGAGCGCTCTGATACCATGTGGAAAAATGGGAGTACTTTGTTTATTTTTTCTAATCAGTTCTGAATAGCCCATACAGAGATAAATAAGGAGGAAGATATCAACTTCCTCAATTCTAGGAGCTAAATAAGGGATACAGATAAAAAATAGAAACTAAGTAATATAGAGAATCGGTTAGTATGAAAAACGGAATCCCCTTTATTCTAGGAAACAAATCTCAACCACTAACGCCTAGAAATCTGTACAGATTTCAACAATTTGCAAATGCATTATCTGGCCTAGTCACTGAGAGGTATATGAGTTAGCCAACCAGCTTGCAATATTGTCCTAGATTAGAGAACAATGTATCATTGGAGAAGGATGACAGCTTGATATTGAGATCCATAGGTGTCACTGAGGCGATATCCGAACATTCCCGTCTCAGTAAGAATATTAAGGACATACTTTTTTTGAAAAAGAAAGATATCATTCTTTGTGCGTGCAATTTCAATGCCAAGGATGTAGCGCCCCGATTTCCATATAACTGGGAAACCGTGACACATGACAAGATCTTTCCTTCAATTAGTCACGATACACAGAATGCTGGAAATTTAAAACTTTTTATTCAACACAGAGTTACCACGCAGTAATTACAAATATCAGTTTGTAATACCAACTGTAGCGCCTGCCCTTTTTCTTTTTTGACTCCAAACTCAATTCTTCCAATTTCTATATCACTTTAACCATAACCTAAGATAGTTGTGTTTCAGGGAAAATTTCGGCAGAGTCTCCCCTGTAATTTCTACCCCGAAATACAAAAAGCTTACGGAATTCTGCTCTAAATTCCGTAGCTCACATCACAGGCAATAATATCACGGGCTCCTCTGGCCAAAATGAGCATCATCACACAGGCAATATATATATATGCTTTGGGGGCCAAACTCATAACGGTTTATCAATTATCAATTAAAAACCATAAATCCTTTTAAAAACGTACTAAGTTTTTAGAAAATAACTTGTAAAAGCTTACCACAGCGCCCGGTACTCCACAACGAGATGGGCACGAGTCCAAACCATATCATGCCACTCTACACTCTACTCTTCATCATCATCCACTTACTTATACATCAGAAATACAATTTAGAGCATGAAACCTTTACTATTTACAATTAAACCCTAACAACAAATAGTAAAGTGAAGCTCCACTCCACCGGAACCTGAACCTATACCTCACCTCTGCACCGCTGAGGACCTGTAACAGTAGGGGCCTAGGGTAGTCCAAAGCCCCCCTAACCCCCCAAACACTAAGGGGTTAGCCATTTCTGGTGTGAGTACAATATATTAATGAGCAAATAAATTAAACTTATAAGTAAAACAGAATGAACTTACGAATACCAAGGTAAACCTGAACATGTAAATATCATAAATGGAATTTCACATCAAATACTCACTGCATCACTTCCTGTATGCATATCCATACCTGCTCACAGCATACTTATCATAAGTTTGGAAACCATTCCAATTTGTCGCTTAAGGCCCATCACTTTACGCCTTAAGCAACCATTCCTATAGCTTTATTTTTTTCATAAAGCTTTACATTCACAAATACTCTACTATCACATAACTGCACCATATTTACCATTCATTGCAATTACAGACTCACGACTTATCTTCCTTCCCAATCTCATATCACATGACACCGCATTCATTCATTTCTTACAACACATATTATCACGTCTCGCAATACATCACTTCCACACTCATACTTCATCTTAAATGGAAAATAAACGTGTATCCTAATTTTCTAGTGTTTGTGTATGCCATGACCTGAGTCTAATGCAACAATACAGAATATAGAACAGATGCACTTAATCTAATGTCAGCAAGATTCTGGATGCACATGCATCCCATACTACATGTGACCCAGGTCAAGCCAACGTACTTAGTCTAATGCAAGCGAGACTTTGGAAATGTATGCATCCCATACTACATACTTTCCAAATCAAGCCGTTGTCTCTAAGTTTAGGGATTCGAATCCTCGCTATGCAATGCATTCTAATTTGGTCTACTTTCTGTTCCCGATAGATCGTGGCAATGAGGTTGCAGTCAACGGTCCCACCGTTCTGCAGTCAGCAGCCATGACGAATTTAAAGATATACGGTCCCACCGTATGGCAGTCAACGGTCCCACCGTTCTGCAGTCAACAGCCGTGACGATAAAGATATACGGTCCCACCGTATGGCAGTCAACGGTCCCACCGTTCTGCAGTCAACAGCCGTGACGATAAATATATACGGTCCCACCGTATGGCAGACAACGGTCCCACCGTTCTGCAGTCAACAGCCGTGACGATAAATATATACGGTCCCACCGTATGGCAGACAACGGTCCCACCGTTCTGCAGTCAACAGCCGTGACGATAAATATATACGGTCCCACCGTATGGCAGTCAACGGTCCCACCGTTCTGCAGTCAACAGCCGTGACGATAAATATATACGGTCCCACCGTATGACAGTCAACGGGCCCACCGTTCTGCAGTCAACAGCCGTGACGATAAAGATATACGGTCCCACCGTATGGCAGACAACCAGTATCACCACTTCGTGCTAACTCTCAGAACGAGTTGGATTATAGGGAATCACCCCTAATACCAATTCGGACTTTGAGCGAAACAATAAAAGAAAACCTAATTAATGCAGCTTATTGAAAACAAGTTGTTATTCAAATCACACTCGGTGTCGATCAACAAAGTCGAGCCTGACTGGTCTGTCAAGGTAACAACCATCCCGGAATCACATCCACTGATTACCAATACCTTCATAGGTCAGCGACCAAATAATTCCAGCCCGTGACCCTCAGCGAGTGGTCCAACGGTGCCCCAAAGATGCAATATAATCAAATGAAGGTAAACACACACATAACCATCAATTCTTGACTATTGACAGACTCAGGCGTCGAGACACCAAACACAACCCGACTAGAGCTATATCTCAACTCACTCATGTCTACCATGAGTACTAAGCACCGGAACTTATCTAAGTTCCAAATGAAAATGCTAATACATCATTAAAAACCCGATAGCTCATGATCACCACGCTGCGATATGCAGAGGGCTCCTCATCAATTATCCGATGAAGTAATTCAAGAAGTAGCAGTAGCTATAACCCAGGCTATGCTCATCGGAATTCAACACAATCAGACTTCAAGAAGGGTGGGGAGATCCCCAGCAATCCCCTAGTGGGCGACTTTCTCAACTATTTAAGAGCTCAAGTCCCCAAGCTAACTTAATCTTGAAATCAATTTCAACAACAGGGTGCTAAACTTACAACAACCACAACTTCCAACATAGCACACAATTTCAGCAACTCCTTCAGCAGAGCGTTTACTACCCTTGACCAAACGAACTCTAGAATTTCTAACGCTTGAGAATCATCAAATAAACCCATACCCAAAAGCTACTCTCAAGGTTCATAGCAAGATCATACCTACACAAATGGTTATGACCTTTTGGACTTCAGTCCAAAAGCGACCGGCTTCAGCTCTGCCCTTTCAGACCAGCTGAACTCTGCAAGTTCTGAGGTATCAACCGACCTCGATAATTTATGAAATTAAACTATAATTGTGGACACATACAAGAGTGTCCACACAAATCCTTAACTCAAAATATCCATGCTACACTAAGATACAAAAACAGAAATACACAGCAATTCATAATTTAAAATTTTCACAACACACCATGTGCATAAAAAAAAAGATATCATACTCACAAATTGTCCCACAAAGACTCGAAGCGCCATCACGCTTCCAAAACCGCCAGTATATCCTATCATCAGAGTTCAAAGCAATCAAGGCTCAAGCATCCAAAAACAGTTACAGGAAAATAATAATACTAACTCCAATATCACACAGGCATTCTATTGAACGCCTAGGATGCACACGCGCTTTGCATGTAATCACTCAAATCGTCCAAACCAATTATAAAAGCTAACAACAACATCCCAAATATCGCACAAGCGTTTATTGAATAATAGCCCAACTACAAATTTCTATTTCTATACGAGAATTAATTCATATCCCTATAATTCTCTTTTACAAATCCAAAACCCTAATTTACAAATAACTTACAATCTCTCTAATAATTCACTAATTTCTCACATCTACCACTTTCAACATCTCTAAATCTCACTACTCTAATATTCCTACTCAATAAAATTTAACCCAACTAAATTTTATACAATAAAATAGTTAGGATTTTACCTTTCCGAATCCATTCGAAAATCCGACGCTACCACGATGTAGAGAATCCCTCACTTAGTCTACCCCTCACTTTAATTTGGAATCGATGAAGGATCGGAGGGGATTTGAGCGAGGTAATCGTGCCGAAGTGGGTTCGTAGGGTTCGGGATGGGAACAAATCGGGATGGAGATGGGAAGGGAAGGAGAAGAAAGGAGGTGGAGGGGCGGTTTCGTTCCCTTCGGCTGGGCGCGAACGGGGGGAGGAGGGGAGGAGAAGGAGGTCGGGGTTTCTTTCGGTCGGAATGGGGAAACGAACGGGAATGGGAAAGAAGGTGAAGAAGGAAGAAGATGGAGGTGTTGGTTTCCCGTCGGTTGGGTGTGAATCGGAGAAGGAGAAGGGAGGAGGAGGTCGGGGGTGGGGTTCTCTTCTTCTTCGGTTTTGGGGAAAGGAACGATCGGAAGAAGGAGAAGGAGAAGGAAGGAGAAGAGAAGGGGGTGGTTTTAATTAAAGGGATAAATAATAATAGATAATAAATGATGTATAGGAAATATTACATATAAGCCCTCTAGTTCTCAATACATTCCAAATAAAACCCAATTCTCTACTTTAATATTATAAACAATACAAAAATACATTAAAACCACTCCGTAATACTCCGTATAAAAATAATTTAATTTTGAAAATAATAATAAAATAAGGTAGACAATATATCTTATTTTTCTCGATAAAAAATAATTGTTATCGGAAAATACATATTTGAGCGAAATTCTCAATCGCGCACACATTTCGATGCAAAATAGCCATATGCTATTTTTCGGGTCGTTACAAAGGAAATATCGAAGCGGACCAAGATCTTGTGTTTGAAAGGTTTGAGCTAACTGCTGCTTGATGTCTGCAATACCTTTCGAATCACTGCCTGGGATAATTATATCATCAACATAGACTGACAGAATAACAATGTCTTTACTTTCTTTTTTGTGAAGAGAGAATGGTTTGCCTTACTTCTTGAAAACCCATAGAACACACTGCTTTGCCGAACTTTTTAAACCTAGCTCAAAGGAGATTATTTGAGGCCATAAAGAGATTTTTTGAGTGAATATACATGATTCTCTCCCTGCCGCTCAAACCAGAAGATTGCTGCATATACACCTTTTTCAAGTCTCCATTGAGGAATACATTCTTGACATCAAGCTGATGAAGGGGCCAAGAACAATTGGATGCAAGAGAGATCAGAACCCAAACAGACGTGAGTTTTGTAACTGAAGAAAAAGTCTCTGCATAGTTGACCTCAAATTCCTTTGTATATCCTTTAGCGATAAGGCGAGCTTTGAGTCGTTCAATTGTGTCATCAGGATTGTGTTTGACTGTGAATACCTACTTACAACTAACTGTCTTACCACCTATAGGGAGGCAAACCAATTGCCAAGTACCAGTCTGCTGAAGATCCTGCATTTTCTCTTTCATCGCTGCTGTTCAACTAGGGTACTTGAGTGTTACTTGAACATTTTTAGGAATAGAGATGAAATTCAAGGAAGAGGTAAATATTCAAAAAAATCTGTTCAGTTTAAAGGAAGAAACAAACTTGACAATAGGATAGTGAGCACAAAAACGTTTAGCCTTACGATGACCAATATGTAAATCATCTGTGTTAGAGATATTACCGTTAGAAGTGGTTGTCACTGGTTGAATAACAGAGGGTACCGCTTGGATGGTCGAGTTTGAACGAGCCTTTCATTTTCTGACATAAACCTGAAGTGGTGGTGGTGATAGTGTTATTGTTGGTGGTGGTGTGAAATCAAGACTCTTTACAACTGCCCTTGGTTAATCATGATTATGTAAAAGAATTTGTTCAAAAAAGTTTGCTTTTTAAAAAAGAAACATCCGCTGAATTAAACATTTTTTTTCTGTGACGGGCAATAACAAAGATAACCTTTCGAAAAATGTGAATACCCCAAAAATACACATTTAGTAGCACGCGGGGTCAAGTTTATCAGTGCCTGGGTGGAGATTCTAAACAAAACAAGTGCAACAAAAAACACGATGTGGTATTGAAAATGAATTTTTTGACGAAAATACTAGTTTGAATGGGATTGATTTTGAAGAATGGGAGTAGGCATATGGTTAATAAGAAAACACGCGTGAGAATGGCAAAACTTCAATAAAACTTAGGGATTTTCATTTTAAACATCAGAGAACGAGCAATACTAAGTAAATGTTGATTTTTGCGTTTTGCCACTCCATTTTGTTGAGTAGTGTAGACGCAAGAAGTTTGGTGTATGATTTCATGTTGAGAAAAAAAATTGTTGAAAATGAGAACTCATGTATTCTTTAGCATTATTAAAACAAAAAAAAACATTTAAGGGTTGTGCCAAATTGTGGTTGTATCTCGAAGAAAAATTCTTGAAAAACTTCAAATACTTCAGAACGAACTTTTAAGAAAAACAACCACGTCATTCGAGAGAAATCATCAATAAACGTAACAAAATAATGATAATTATTAAACGTGGGAAAACTAATAGGATCCCAAATATTAGAATGCACTAAATCAAACAAATGTTCACTACGTTTATTGATGCGTCCTGGGTAGCAAATTCTATGATGTTTATCTAACTCACATGACTCACAAGATACCTTAATGGAAGGCTCACAACCTGAAATTAAGTACTTAAGGGTCGTAGAGGAAGGATGTCACAGTCGTCGGTGCCACAATTCAGGATCAACAGAAGAATGAAAAGCCGAGACTGGAGAATCCAAGACATATAACCCATGTTGTTTACGACTGGTGCTAATCACTTTCCTCATCGTAGTATCCTAAAACACACAATGAGAAGAAAAAAATATCACTGAACAGTTTAAATCTTGACAATTTAGGTATTGATAATAAGCTATTAGGAAAGTTAGGAATACGCAAAACCGATTTAAGATGAAGGTCCGGAGAAAGAGAGATATTTCTCACATCTTCAATAGGGACAGGCGTGGCGTCAGCAATACACACATTATAATTTGGAATCAAAGAATATGAAGAAAGCGATAAAGGAGACATATGTTTAAAAACACCTGAATCAATTATCCATTGATGTGAGGAAACATGACAAGTATTACCCGAGTGAACAGAGTTACCAGAAGTAGCGGCAACATGTTACAGAAGTCCTGATACTCTTTAGTAGAAATAATAGATTAGGAGTAGGTTGATTCATCCGTAGAAGCAGCAGTGGAAGTAGATGGTTCCACAGTTGGAGAAGAGGATGTCGTTATTGAAGCAGATCTAGATTAGATCTGAAGGAGAAGACTATGAAGGAGAAATGATGATTGAAGAGGAAATACAAAACATACATGCATTATGGAGCAACGCACATTACGATGCATCATCTTCTTTTTCTTTTCTCCTTTTTTCATTTTGTTTTTTTGATAAGAAGAGAGAGAGAGAGAGAGAGAGAGAGAGAGAGAGAGAGAGAGAGAGGTAACTGGTTTCGGGTTCAGGTGTGAGCGGGTTTGGAGAGGAGAGGATGAGGGTTAGGGTTTGGCGGTGAGGTGAGGTCCAGGAGAGGAGGAGATCGAGTGGCTTCGACAGGGGAGAAGCAGTAGTAGGGCATAGGGCAGTGGTGGGAGGAGGATGCGGGGGCAGAGGTTCCGGGATGATGGTGGTGGATCGGGATGTGAGGAGTTGGAGGAGGCTGGAGAGGAGGAGAGTGAGGTGGCTGAGGTCGGGAGGTGGAGGTCAGAGGATTGTGGTTACGGTTTTGGGTTTGGAGATAAAGAAGAAAAGGAAGAAGAAGAAACAGTAAAGGGAAGTGGCAGTTGCTGCTGCACTTTTTTTTTGGGGGGGGGATAGAAAACCCTATGATTTTTTGTATAGTTTTCGGGCTCTGATACCATGTGAAAGTATAGTATAGAGACAGAAAATAATACTTTATTGAATGCATATAACCGAATATATATAGGAGACTACAGAAAATAATATAAATCTACTTCAGATGTGGAACTAAATTCTAACACTCATAAATGACCTTTCATTAACCTGCTGTGCGCTAAATGCCTCTCGTCAGAAATGTATTAATATTTATTCTTCTTCTGCTATTTTTCTCCTCTTTAATAGAAAGTACAAACAGACTCTCCTGGCCTTGAATAAAGCAGAAACTAAAGAAACCTTCTACTCCATCTTAAAAATTTTCCAACTGAGTTCTCAAAGCTAGATGCCTAGGACAATCAAACACTTCTCTAGTTTAGGTAGATAAAGAAACCTTCTACTCCATCTTATAGGTGGACGTCGCTTCAACACTCGGTAATGGGGGAACCTGAGATATAGTTAGGGAGAAAACATAGGAATTTTTGGTTTTTATCAATGGTCACAATACAACTCCATCACCATTACCTTTTCAGGTAAATTTAGAGAAACGAGACTCAAATTGCTCTGTTAACATCAAGTTCTCCTGTCTTAGTAAAACCTGATCATTACTTACATTTTTTTCCTGTACATGTTACTGGATATCAATTCATTGGCATCAAAAAGTCCTAATTAGAGGCCATTTTAGGTTAAGGGTCAGTTTGGAAGGGAGCATAACTATAATGTTAAGCTCATAATGACATCATTAACTCTTTGTAATATCGGCAGATTATGACATTCGTTACCTACCATTGTGAAGAATCTCCTGGAAACACAGCAAGCTTTTCTGTCTCTGTCAAATTAGGTTGCAAAATTGCACTTTGTCAACGTGTTCATTTATCATAGGATGAAAATCCCTTGACATGCCAAAGGCCGGCAAGATCTTGCTGATGATGTAGAATTTCACTTATGGTAGGACGAAGATATAGAGAACGACCAAGCCAGGAATTAGAAATGCAGAAAAGGCAATCAAAGCTTCTTATCGGAAATCTAGCAGCTGTCACTGACTATGATGGATGCTTATCTTTTGTAAATTCACCGTCTCTCATTAGTTGGTCCTTAACTTAAGGACATAGTTTTAAAATATAGATTGATTTGATTTATACCTAAAATTGGTAATATCAGATCTAAATGATAGTTTAAGTATCTATTATTTTAGTGTTGGGACAATAATAGAGCGATGATTTGTCAAGTTTATCGTGCCCCGGAAAATGTAGCAAGAGACTGATTTCTTGGTCCTATTGAACTCCATGGTCGCTGTCATGCGTACTATTTTAGAGACGACAGAAGCAGGTGGGGTCTCTTATATGATCAATACAGTTTTGACATCTTCTCTTTCGAACAAAAAAATAATACTGATAATTGAATAATTGATGCTGTTCAAATGCAAATTAGAGATCTCTGTTTGCATTGAAAATTCCGAACAAATGGAAATATTCATTGAAACTCTTATTATTTCGGTAGAATATATTCCGACGGAATATTTTTCTTTCATGGTTTCCTTGCTGCTAGAGGCCAAAATTTCATTTTTGAGTTTTCACGACAACATTCTAAACCTAATCTTACAGATAAGATATCATTACTGCATCGTAGCTTGGTGTTAGAATAGAATCTAATTATGCGTTTGATGTTAAGAGGGTAACCTTATTGTTTATTCGATGTTAGATAAAGATCAAGTGTTCCATTCTTTCGCTTTTTCTTTATGTAACTCCTCTACACACACAACCCTACTATTGGCCTACTTGTTTCATTGACAATTTCAGCCATCAAAATACCGATTTTTTTTTACCATACTATCCATCTTTTTGTAAGTATGTACCAAACTGTCACTGTTTGATAATTTAATACCAAAAAGTTATTGTCGCTAACTGAGTTAGCGTGCCCAGTAATTTTCTTCGCGCTATCTCAGTTAGCGTGTGCCAGGGGATACTACTTTTCCCCTCAAGTAGGGGTGTGCGAAAAAACTTACCCAATATAGACACGCTAACTCCGTTAGCGTGCCTATTTAAACCACTCGCGCTAACGGGGTTAGCGTTCGTAGATGGGACAGTAGGAGAGCCTACTCCTCAAGTAGAGGTGTAGGTAAAAAAATCCCAAATATAGGCATGCTAACCCCGTTAGCGTGCTTCTTTATACCAGGCGCGCTAACCTGGTTAGCGTGTGTCGATTGAGATCATATTAAATAACACACGTTATCTCACTCTCATCTTACTTCTTCTCTCTCCCAAAACCCTATCGAGCGATTTTGAACCCAACCCCCAAACCTTAGCCTCTGAATTCGGCCTCTACTCATCCCATTCTCTCGAAATTTTTACTAAAATCTCTTCTTTACTGTCGAAAATCTCATCTCAACCAACAAATTCCCCAAATTATTGGTGAACCCATAAATCCCTTTTCCCAAAATTTCCGAAGTAGAGGATTGGATCTGCAGCGGCGTAGTCGACTTCGACCTTCAACCCCACATTTGTTTGTAAGTGTTCGTAACTTATGGTAAATAATTTTTAGGGATTTTGGGTGAAGAGTTGGATTTTGGGTTCATTTTAGGGTTAAAATTGCATTATAAATATATTAAATTTGGGTGAAATTTTGGGTTCATTTTGTTTTGTACTTTATAAATATATGAAATTTAGGGTTAAATTTGCATTAGTAGATTTAGGGTTTGGTTTGCATTGATAGATTTAGGTTTAGGTTTTAATTTGCATTGATAGACTTGATAAATTTGCATTGATGAATTTGTACGTGATTGATATTGGTTGTAAAATTTGCCTTGCACGTGATAAATTTGCATTGTGTAATTAACCAAAATTAAACCAATATTGGAATGGACATTGTGAGTTATATTGTTTGAAATTGAAATTTTGGAAATTAGACATTGTTAATTGTGTAATTAATTTATAGCGATTTTAAGGTAAATTTCTGAATATATATTATCAAACATGTAGGATTCTCTTTGATATAACATATGACACGGACAATGGGTAATCCCGAAGAAGGGAGTAGTAGTAGACCCCAACAACCCGGAAAGGTCCACAGACATGTCATGGACAACCTCCCAAAAAACGAACCATGGTAGACAGAGACGTACCAATATAAGATGATTTCACATTAATTTCATACGTTCAATTTTAACATCAATAAAATTACAAATTTGTACGTTGAATTTCAAATTTTTTTTTTTTTGGATGAGGCCGACCCTTCTTCTTCTCCGGCCAATCAAATGGGCCCGTCTCCTCCTCCAAATCAACATCGATCTTCTTCTCCATCTAGTCAGCCGGGCTCATCTTCTTCCTCATATTTTCCTCCGGTGGTTCCCGGTCCGATCGACCCAAAGTTGTTGACTTTTCAAGGTCAGCATCGCTCTAAAGACGTTTGGGAAGGAAATTCTTCGGAGTGTAGTTTTAGGGGGCACAACACGTTAGAGATGCATCTCCGTATACATGCGAAATTACAGCAATGTGGGTTATACGGCATAGGGTTGATGAGCTCCATTAAGGCGGACCGATCCTTATTAATAGCCCTTCTCGAGAGATGGCGTCCCGAGACGCATAGTTTTCACTTGCCGGTTGGCGAGACGACAGTGACACTGTAAGATGTTGCTGTAATAACGGGTCTGCCAATTGATGGCCAGGCTGTAACTGGCACAATGGACTTTGAACCAGAGTTCATTATCCATGAGTATCTCGGTGTAGAGGTTGATCGATCCGCCCTTGTAGGCAAATCGTTAAGACTGAAATGGTTGAAAGGCATATTCTCCGGTACGTTGACTAATGCATCCACGGAGTTGCAAGTACATTGTTACTGTTCGGTACAACTTCTCAATAGATTTTTGTTTTGCAATCCAAGCCTTCCTATAAGATATCTGATAATTAAGTTTATGTTTGACTATTTCAATAATGGACCACGGTGTAATTCCTATCGAGCCTTCACAACATTCATAATCAAATTGCATACAAGTTTAGCGTCAACTTTGCAGTGGTCTTGATTCAATGCGGGATTCACACAAGTATGCGGCCCCACTAGTTTTTTAACCACAAAATTTGTTCGGCCCTTCAGAACAATTGCACGTAATCTCCCCGGACAACCACCCTCACTTGCAATTGGTGGGATTTGAACAATCTCCTCAAGTGAACGTTTTCTTGGAGCCAATTTACATTTTACAACAAAGATGGTAGGTGAAGATTTCATTGTGATAAATTTTCGATGTTTGTTGATGGAGTATAACTTTACCGCATGTTGAATCGATTCTTTACTTTGAAACTCTTGCCCAATGTAGAACTCATCTACGGTGGATGAACCGGACGACTCTTGTGGACCATGATTTACTCTCGCACTTTGTGCCATTTTCTCGGTAACATGATCGTTGACATTATTGAAGCCATCAGTAAAGTTCACTTCGACATCATTACTCTCATTTATATTAATATTTACATATTCATCTTCTTCTTCCTCGTCTTCATTTTGTAGTCCCTTTTCAAGTTCATCGTCTGTTTCTTCATCTTCTTCGAAATCATCGACTAATTCATTATTAACGGTAGCATTTTCAAATATCTCGAAAACATTGGTATTCGGAACGTAATCATTAACCAAACTTGGTTGAGATGACAATTCAAATTCAGTAGGTTCCGGGCTTGTAGTATTTGTAAACGTGTCTTCCTGTGAGGACGGTGGGATTGCTTGGGATGTATGAACTGGATTCGAAACAATCTTATGGATCGACACTTCACGTGCAGAGCTCGAACCAGGGTTAGCATGTGGTTGGGCATTAATATTTTCACTTTGCTGAATATATAGCTCTAATGCAGACCAACTAAAATTCGGATCAAGAGTTTTACCAATCATGGACTTCAGAGAGTTGTTGTTTTCTACGGGCACGGTCATAAAATATTGACCATCACCTTTTTTCGCTGCATAACTTGCTAAAATTTTAATCTTCCATCGTTCTCTATCCCAATTAGTAACCTCATGAACCTTCTCTACAAGTTCTTCTATTGTGATTGTATGAGTTACCTAAATTATTTCGGGATCAACGACACTATAACAATAACCTATTTTTGGGTCACGGATAATTTCACCACCAAAATAAAGCCAAATAGGAATATCGTAATCCATACCAATACATATTTATAAAAATAATAATCATTATCTACTAAACAAAATATATTTGATAAAATGATATACAAATCATACCTTGAAATGTATGATCAGAAAAGATGAGGAATTTCGAGCTTCGAGAAGACGGCGTAGTGAATGGGTTGATAACAAAACCGCTATGTAAATCCGTAAACAAAGAAAAGCCCAAACATGGATTTAGGGTTTTCAATGTAGGAGGAGATATGAATGTGAGAGAAGAAGAAGAAGATCCTTTAAGATTTTGTACAGTATTTTTTAGTAAGATCTACAATTGGGATGCTAGGATTTTGGAATTGGGTTCCGAAATTGGAGGAGAAAGAGAAGAGAGAGAGATACTATAAATATAATGATGTACTAATCAGCGATTGAGATTTAATATGATCCCAATCGACATACGCTAACCCGGTTAGCGTGCCTGGTATAAAGAGGCGCGCTAACGGGGTTAGCGTGCCTATACTTGGGGTTTTTTGCCTACACCCCTACTTGAGGAGTAGACTCCCCTACTATCCCATCTACGAACGCTAACCCAGTTAGCACGAGTGGTTTAAATAGGCGCGTTAACAGAGTTAGCGTGTCTATATTGGATGAGTTTTTTCGCACACCCCCACTTGAGGGGAAAAGTTGTATCCCCTGGCACACGCTAACTGAGATAGCGCGAAGAAAATTACTAGGCGCGCTAACTCAGTTAGCGATAGGAATTTTTTGGTATTAAATTTTCAAAAAGGAACAGTTTCGTACATACTTACAAAAAGTGGGATAGTTTGGTAAAAAATTCCAAAATACTGATATCTTACCATTTCGTAAAATTTATTTGAATTATTGTTCTTTCAATGGGTTTTTCAAAAATGATTCTTCGTTTTGGGTTTTCTTTTGGTAATTAGAGGGATTTAAATCAAGTTATAATGTAAGTCATATTTTGAAATGACATGTACTAGGAATTAGAAATCACTATTTAGAGCTCACTTTTTACAGATGGATCCTTTAGCCCCCATCCTTTTGTCATGAACATATATTTCGTAGCTTTTGAAAAAAGAAAAGAATAAAGATTTGTTAATATTGGATTCTTTGTTCTATACTGGCATATAATAAAGGTAAGTTCATTACAATATAAGCGCGATTGGTTTCTGTTGGAAGACATTTCTGCTTTCTTTGGATAAGAATGCATTATGTTTGGTTCCCAACTTTTATCTATGCATCAATATATTGTTATCAAACTTATCACCTTGCTCTTCTTTTAGACGATTAGATTATGCTAGCTAGTCGCTTGCGATATGCAAACCGTTTGCTGGTAATTTTCTTAGCCACACTAAAGAACATTTGGCTCATTTCGCAGAATTTGAATCTCTTAATACAGAACCTTCTGCTCTTCATATTCTGACAGAATTTGATTGGAAAAGGTAAACAAATACTGATAATGGGGAAAGGTTTTGTGATGATAGGGACAACGTTTGATATGTTTATATTTGTTGGTTTGATTTTGGTATTCAATATTGAAGGAGAACAGATAGGGGCATTTACACGCACATGTATTGGTTCTTTAAGGATGCTGAAAATGGTGGTATGCTTTGAATAAAGATCCTCAGTCCTTTTCTTCCATACTTTAACCATTTTCTCCTACCTTTCTGCTTGGCTCAAATAGTGATGCATACAAAGAAAAACAGCATAAATATGAGTTGAATTTAATAATTCTATGTTATGTATAGGGAACGCATGGTTCTCATTTTGTCAGTGATGCAGGAGAATAGAATTATTGGTACTCAAATCCTTGCCTACTCCTAGAAAAGCATCAAATATAAGCTGTGCTTGTAGCTTCAAATCATCATCATATCCTTTGACTGAACCTTTTACTCACCACTATAATGCATCATCTTGATTTTGGATGCAGATAGTTTTTTTTATTTTTTTATTTTTTTTATTTTTTATTTTATAGAGAGAAAGGTGGAGTATAGTCACCATATTTTATTAGTAAGAAGTTAACAAAATAAGCATATATAACCTAGTAAATGTACAAGAGCTACAAACAGAAAATAAAACATAAAACCTCCAACTAACATAGGAAGGGTGGAACCAGTGATTTAGATAAATAAAGTAAACAACATAATGAGCACAGAGATATAAAAGAAAATGAAACATAAGATAAGGCTCCCTCCAACACGGCCTAGGAGGGTGAGAAGCGGATGGCGTGCCTCTCAGTCCAATGTAGGACTGATCACAATCTTCTCGTCTACTCGTCCACCTGGAAGGTCCTGGCGATCCTTCCCCCTAGGCCCGTCGTCGTAGTTGTGGCCCAAAAAAAATCAGATGCATAATAAGAGTTAAATTACCAGAAATACAATTACGAGTCTTACGAAAGTAAAAGTTATTTATGTCAAGCGATAAAATTCAGGTCGTAATATACTACGCTTCCCTCGTATTGTTTCTCACAGCAGCGAATCAGGGACCAATCTAAAGGTCCTCATCTGATTGGGGGTAACTAGCAGTTCCAAGGGCTCTTAGAATCTCTACCAGCACCACTTTGCTCCTATGGCAATCCAATGTGTAGTGCAAAAATCAAGTTGTGACATTCTACTGTCTTTTAGCAAGATTTTCCTGTGTCAGGATTGCGTCATTTAGTACAAAGCAGAAGAAGACTAACATTTAATGGTGCTTTGGCTCTCCAAAGGACTGTAGACCAGATCGGATTACGTACATCATCTGAAGTAAATGTGGTTGTGGACCAGAAAAAGATTCATTCTTTTTCAGTCCCCGGGCTTTTCGATCAGAGCCTTGAGATCACCGTACTCCTTTACTGTGCAATATACATTTGTAACTCGACAAGTTTCTCATGGGAGTTCGAAGATAGTCATGATCTAGAGGGAGATCTTCAAGATCCTCTTTTCCAGCTTTTGGTCACCGTGATGTGAGGGTATGCTCGTAAAATTCTGGGAAGAGATCCCTGAGTGTAGATGCCGATAGTTGATTGGCAAGTACTGCATCTTATTCCCAAATCTTGATTTCTTTTTATTTGTCAGATGAATTATCTTGACTGTCTTTGCATAATTTGTCATGTCAAGTTAATCTTTAGGTTATGAACTCGAGCTTGACTATTTGAATACGAGTGGAAGTTCTGGATTCTGTCATGTACTGGACACAGGCTACATGATCGTCGAACCATTTGAAGCTAGCAAAAATCTTTAAAATGGTATTGTATAGTTGGAACGAGTGTACCGAACTCTTAAGAGAAGAGAAATCTTGTACGGGAGAGGATTTTGATCCATGAATCGAAGCGAACATTTTTTTTTTCTTTCCAGAAAAGTGACGCAGAAGTCCTTTATATTCTATTAGTGGCATCAAAAGAGATAGCAACCAGATATCTTCATTTATTCTGGAGAGACTAACATGGTACAGAACAGGAATTGCAACCACTGCTTTTTGTTGTGACTCGTTGTCTTTCAAATGTGGATTGGGTATTGTTCTGTCATGGAATAAACTAAAGGCAGTCTGTGCATATCAGTGAGAGGAGCACAAGAGCCCAAGAGCTCATTGATATGAAAGCTATATATAGTGGGGAAGAATCTCAATTATGAAGGTAAAATATATATCTCATGAGTTTAGAATTTTTATTTTTTGAGCTAATTGTTTTTCAACGGATCGAGAGTCTAGTGTACATAATCCGCCAATACGTTGACCCGGCCCTTCAATGCATTAGCATGATTGCCTCTCATTGATTGGGATGGATTGTTATTGGAAAAGTGTATTAGATCCTGGTTACATGCGTTCTTGAATATCTTTGCAGATTAGATGTAATATTTTCAATCATCTATCATTGAACTATTTTGATCAGCATGTATAAATATAATTGATGCGGTTTGTTTTTGGGGTATAGGGACAACAGGTGTGAGTTCTCTCAATTTGTCGGGTGGAAGTCCCTACTCAGTACTGGCGTCGGTCCGACCCCGGGTAGCGGGAGTGGCTCGGGAGCAGGAGCACAGAGGGGCTCAGAAGGGAAGACGGATGCTCGGCTCGGATCCAGGAGCTCGGCTCGGATCCAGGAGCTCGGCTCGGCTGGATTTTGTGTACTTGCCCACGGCCTTGGAACACCGGGATAAGTTCCGGCGACAGGCTCTCTGATGGTCCAGTCAGTCACTGGAAAAGAGACTGGGCAGCTAGGGTTCAAGTGGGGAGATATTGATTACCTCTTTTCTAGTGAGGAGGGGGGAGTATTTATAGGCAGGGGTAACGGGTCTGGAGCCATGATGGGCCGGGTTAGACCCGTTTGCCCCTTGGCTTGAGCTGGATAAGGCCCATAAGGCTGTAGCTTGCCTAATGATCACAGAGGGGAGGATCCAGAGGAGATCAGAGGGTTTTGGTTGTTTCTGCATAATTTATCCCCCATCACAAGCCCCCCAATCCTGTGGGACTGTGCCTGGCTGGTCGTGGAGGAGTAGTTGAGTCTTATGACGGAGAGTGGGAAGAGAGTTCTTGTAGCTAGGGTCGGAAGGATGAGCGAGGCCAAGTGAGTGGGCCTATTGAAGCTACCCCTGTGCTCGAGATGGAGGTCGACCGTCGAGGCTGTAGGGGGTCGGAAGGACGTGCGAGGCCAAGTGAGTTGGCCTGTTGAAGCTACCTTTGTGCTCGAGATGGAGTTCGACCGTCGAGGCTATAGGGCCTCGGAAGGACGAGCGAGGCCAAGTGACTTGGCCTGTTGGAGCTACCCCTATGCTCGAGATGGAGTTCGACCGTCGAGGTTGTAGGGCCTCGGAAGGACGAGCAAGGCCAAGTGAGTTGGCCTGTTGAAGCTATCCCTGTGCTCGAGATGCAGGACGACCGTCGAGGTTGTAGGGCCTCAGAAGGATGAGCAAGGCCAAGTGGCTTGGCCTGCTGAAGCTACCCCTGTGCTCGAGTTGGAGTTCGACCATTGAGGTTGTAGGGCCTCGGAAGGACGAACGAGGCCAAGTGAGTTGGCTTGTTGAAGCTACCCCTGTGCTCGAGATGGAGTTCGGCCGTCGAGGTTGTAGGGCCTCAGAAGGACGAGCGAGGCCAAGTGAGTTGGCCTGTTGAAGCTACCCCTGTGCTTGAGATGCAGGTCGGCCTTCGAGGCTGTAGGGCGTCGGAAGGACGAGCGACTCAGAGATTCCAATAGCCGTTAGGTGAACCATTTTTTGCGAGAATCGAGGAGTTACAGTAACTATTTTTGCAAGAATCGAGGCAGTTACTGTAACTGATTCTCACGAAAATCGAGGAGCCTTACTCCTCTATATATACTCCACCCCCCTCCTTTCTTATTTCTTACTTTCGCTTTCTCTCACTAGAAACCAGAGCTTCTCTCTCTAGGGTTTTTTCGTCACCGTCGACCAGTTTTTCGGCCACTTTTCCGACCAAGTCACAGGTTAGTTTTTTTAGTTATGTCTAGGGCTCAGTCCGGTTCCTTTGCTTCCACCTCTGACAGCTACGTACACATGGGGCTATCGGATTCTACCACCTCTTTGGATGCTCGGGAAGCTTCGACTTCGTGGGACATGGCGGACGAGGTGTTGGTCGTGGAGCCCCTGCGGGCTCCCAAACCCTTCGTAGTGGAGAGTAGTAGTTCGGATGAGGAGGATGCCAAGGGCGAGGGTGAAGAGAGGGGTGAAGTCAGGGAGGACGAAGAGTATGAGGCCGAGGTCAGGTCGGGGGGACGGACTCCCCCCAGAGGGCCTCTACCCTCGAGCCGTTGGCGACCCCGTTGCCCGAGAAGGCTCGTAAGGTTCGGAAGAAGAGAGTGAGGGTGACCTTTCCAAGCAGCCCTGATCGGACGATTGCACCTCGAAATTTCGGGGTCCCATTTTTGTCGCAGCCTCGGCTGATCCGGAACTACCCGGATGACGTAGGGGACAAGGTTCTTTATGGGGTGCAGCCCTCGTCGCCGAGCCGGGTGAGGGTCAAGATGGACAACACTGCCATGATTTTGAAGGGGGAGGATCTCTCGGTCATTCAGGCGAGTTTCTTCACTGGCAGAGTTTGTGCTGATGGTCCCGAGTGCTGGTCTTCGGCCGACCGACCAGTTGGCGCCGTGGTACTGTATCTTCCCCGCTGACGCGTTCTTCTTGGGGCTGAGACTGCCCGTCCACCCTTTTATCCGAGAGGTTCTCAACTGGTCCTCGCTGTGTCCGATGCAGTTCGGGCTGAACTCCCGGAAGCAGATGGTCAGTTTCATATTGCTGTGCACGGAGAGGAAGGTACCGCTGCGGTTGAGTATCTTCCGAGCCATGTTGGGGGTCAGCTCGTCCGGCGAGTTTGAGGGGATATATTACGTATCGCCTCGGAGCGGGTGCAAGGTCGTGCACGGACACCCTAACTCAATAAAAGCGTGGAAGAAAAAATATTTCATCTTCAGGAACGAAGACCAGTGGGACATTCCGACGAAGTGGAATTTCTACAAGCCGAACTTCAGGGGGCCAAAGAAGGGCGATCTCTCGGCCGAGGAGTGGGCCTTTGTGGAGCACCTTCGGAAGAGCCACAGTATCAGCTGGCCAAAAGTGACGGAGAGCCATCTGATTCGAGTCGGACTGAGCCCTGCCCCGCCCCGTATGTTTTTCATTTTATATTTATTTTTGTATTTCTCTTTTGTGTTCATCGTCTGTTAATGGGTTTTTTTACAGAGATGGACCTCGAGGCGATTAAGGCGAGGAGGCTAGCCATGAAGAGGGAGAAGGCGGAGCAGTCCGAAAAGGCGAAGCAAGCGGCGACTCCCTCGCGAACGACCTTCGAGGCTCTGTCCAAGCCGAAGACGAAGAAACAGAAGGTGAGCCAGTCGAGGGAGGTCGCTCTCGCACCGAGCAAGGGGGCCTCGAAGGTGTCGGAGGTCTCGCAGGGTCGCCTCCCTCCCCTTCGCGCCGACGCCCAGACTATGGTCGGGGAGGAGGGCCTGCAGCCTTGGGCCCCGGATTGGGCCATTCGCCAGGGAGATACCTTAACTGAGGGTCCCATCTCGGTGGAGTTCGTGGATAAGATGGCCACGCCCCGGGATCGGCAAAGCATGGGGGCGGATACCTCTGAGTCGGCCTATATGAGATGGGCCCAGGCCAGCGTGCAAGTAAACTCCGAAACCTTCGGCTTCATTTCTTTTTTATGTGTTTATCAGAACTTTATTCTCATCCAATTATTTTGACCTCTGTTGTAGGGCTGCTTGTCCGGGAACCAGGTTAAGCGGCTTCACGAGATGGAGCTAAAGTATGAGAGGAGTCAGATCAATCGCTATAAGCGCGAGATGGTCGACTTGAAGATCAACCTGGAAGCCTCGATGAAGCGAGAGTAGGCTCTGAAGACCGACCTGGCCTCGATGGTCGCCGACGCACTCAAGAGGGAAGCAGCGCTGAAGCAGGGATTCACGGCTGAGAAGGGGGCGCTGATCTTGAAGGCCCAGGATATGGTCATAGGGGCACAGAACAAGGTGTACGCCAAAGCGATGGACCACGTCAAGCACTTCTTCCCGACCTTGGACATGTCGTACTTCAACTACGATATGGAGATCGAGGAGCTACCAAAAACCCCTAGGCACAATGCGCCTTGCAAGGGAGACGGCGGAGCCGGAGAAGGGAGCGCCGACCCGGTGGTTGACCCCGAGGCTGTCGCCGAAGCCGAGAGAGAGGTGGGCTCGTAGTCGTAGTTGTTTTTCTCTTTTTTTTGTTGTCTTTTTGAATGTATTTTGCCTACCGCGGATTGGCCACCGTAGCAATTTGTAAACGAATTGAGAGTTTATGATAAAGATTTTTTTTTGTGGGCCAACTGTTTTACCCTTCACCTTTGTTTTGCTCTTGTGGTCGGCTGTTGACATTTTTCCGACCCTCCTAGACTTGTGTAATTTTTCGATTTATTTTGCTTCCATCCAATGTTGGCTCTTCTTGCCGAGACTGATCCTCGACGATCTGTGGTGACGTGGCTTCGGAGCAAGATCAAGGTATTGGAGTCCTCCCTTGATCGGTATCGGAGGGAAGCTCGTGATCACGACGCTGCCTTCCATTATTTTCGGAATAAGTCGAAGGAGCTGAGCGCGGAGTCGGCTCAGTTGAAGAAGGCGATAGCCGATCGAGACCTCGGTGGTGCGGGCCTCGGATTTTCCATGTCGAGTGCTTCAGTGCAGAGGCCTACATTGGAGTCGCTCCTCTGTGAAGTCATTGTGGAGAAAGAGATCGAGATTCAGCGTAACAAAACGATGCTGGGATGGTCGATCCCTTTGGCGATCGGGGGTTCTTTGAGGCGCGAACCGTCCCCGACCCTGCGGTTGGAGTATGTGAGGCCGGGCGATGCTCAGAGTTTCGTGGCCGGCGTGTCCTCTGTGGTCGATCTCTGGGGCTCGGCAGGGCATGCTGTGGAACCGAGTCGCTCGGCGGGATTCGAGTTGACCCGCACGAGCGCGGAGGGGGCCTGAGTGTAGTTTAGGACGAGGCTTTGATTGTAATAAAGGATAAATTTCTGTATTGTGCCCCCTTTGGGAGTTATAATAAAGAATAAGATTTCTGACCCGTTTGAACTTGTTGCTTAGTGTGTGTTTGAGAATTAGTCTCAGGGCGTTTATTAGACCTCAGAGCCAAGCAGAAGGATGGGGGCTCGAAGTGGATTCAGTCGGCTCTGGGGATTTACCTTCTCGATGGGAGCAACGGTCGGCTCCGAACATGGAGACGGTGAGGGAAAGGAGTCCTGAGGGGACCGGAGTATTGGGCCATTTCCCAACGTCATTAATGAGGCAACGTTTCACCTCCTCACGCCATTTAATGAGGCGCCGCTTTGACTTCCGCCATTTTAACTTCCGATGTCATTAAATGGCTGTTCAGGGGGGCTATAAAATCCCCATCCCCTCATCAGAAATTCATCAGAGAACAATTTTTGGGTGCTTGCCATAGGCGGGCGCCCCACCTCAGAATGTTTTGGCCGCGTGTCTCGGATCGATGGCTCTCCTGCCATACTCTAGCATTTTTTGATAGATCAAGGTCCTAGACCTCGGGGATCTGCCAAAACTTGCTAGAGTGTGGGAGGTGTGCTGACCAAAGATCTGGGGGTTCGGAGGGTCCAGGGTTGGTGGCTCCCCTTTTGGCCTCGAACAATTCAGGGTTTTTGGCTTTGAAGGCCGTTAAACCCCGAGTTGTTCGCGGGTGAGAGGTGGGCCGACTGAGGTTTTTTAGGGCGAGGGTCCAGGTTCGGTGGCTCTCCTTCCACCCTCGAACAATTCGGGGTTTCGGCTCTAAGGGCCGTGAACCCCGAGTTGTTTGTGGGTGAGAGGTGGGCCGACCAAAGATCCGAGGCTCGAGGTGCTTGTCCGAGGGTGAGCGCCAAAAAACATTGATAAGAAATTTTCAAGCAAGGTGGTCAGCTGAAGTTCTGACTGGACGTCGGGGTTCGGGGGTCGGCGGAGATCGCCAAACCCCCGGGGCTTGTGAAAGCCACCCTGGTGCTCGAGTTTGCCATACGATATCGAGGTTTGGGTCGGCGAAGAGCGTCGAGCTCTTTTACTGTAGCTTGAGAAAGCTACCCTGGTGCTCGAGTTTGCCATACGGTATCGTGGCTTGGGTCGGCAGAGAGCATCGAGCTCTTTTGCCTTAGCTTGAGAAAGCTACCCTGGTGCTCGAGTTTGCCATACGGCATTGAGGCTTGGGTCGACGGAGAGCGTCGAGCTCTTTTGCCTTAGCTTGAGAAAGCTACCCTGGTGCTCGAGTTTGCTATACGGCATCGAGGCTTGGGTCGGCGGAGAGTGTCGAGCTCTTTTACCTTAGCTTGAGAAAGCTACCCTAGTGCTCGAGTTTGTCATACGGTATCGAGGCTTGGGTCGGCAGAGAGCGTAGAACTCTTTTGCCTTAGCTTGAGAAAGCTATCCTTGTGCTCGAGTTTGCCATACGGCATCGAGGCTTGGGTCGGCGGAGAGCGTCGAGCTCTTTTGCCTTAGCTTGAGAAAGCTACCATTGTGCTCGAGTTTGTTATACAGCATCGAGGCTTGGGTCGGCGGAGAGCGTTGAGCTCTTTTGCCTTAGCTTGAGAAAGCTACCCTTGTGCTCGAGTTTGCTATACGACATCGAGGCATGGGTCGGCGGAGAGCGTCAAGCTCTTTTGCCGTAGCTTGAGAAAGCTACCCTGGTGCTCGAGTTTGCCATACGGCATCGAGGCTTGGGTCGGCGAAGAGCGTCGAGCTCTTTTGCCTTAGCTTGAGAAAGCTACCCTGGTGCTCGAGTTTGCCATATGGCATCGAGGCTTGGGTCGGCGGAGAGCGTCGAGCTCTTTTGCCTTAGCTTGAGAAAGCTACCCTAGTGCTCGAGTTTGCCATACGGCATCGAGGCTTGGGTCGGCGGAGAGCGCTGTGCCCCATTGCCTTAGCTTGAGGAAGCTACCCATGTGCTCGAGTTCATCATACGGCGTCGAGGCTTGGGGATCGGCGGAGGGAACTGGGCCCCATTGCCTTAGCTTGAGAAAGCTACCCTGGTGCTCGAGTTTGCCATACGACATCGAAGCTTGGGTCAGCGGAGAGCGCTGGGCCCCATTGCCTTATCTTGAGAAAGCTACCCATGTGCTCGAGTTCGTCATACGGCGTTGAGGCTTGGGGGTCAGCGGAGAGCGTTGGGCTCCATTGCCTTAGCTTGAGAAAGCTACCCTGGTGCTCGAGTTTGTCATACGGCATCTAGGCTTGGGTTGGCGGAGAGCGTTGGGCCCCATTGCCTTACCCATGTGCTCGAGTTCGCCATACGACGTCGAGGTCAAGTGGTTCGTAAGGGGGGTTTACACGGAATCCGAACTAACAAACTTTGAAGGAAGAACAAACATTCTTATACAAAAAGTTGATTACAAGTGTTCGGTTACATAATGACTTCAGTCCTTTCTCTCGAGGTATTTGATGAGGTGCTCCGCATTCCAGGGTCTCTTGATAGGGGTGCCTCCCATGTCAGTGAGTCAGTAGGTGCCGAGGCGCACTACTTCGGCGACCCTGTAGGGTCCCTCCCAATTAGGGGCCAACTTCCTCTTCTTGCCGGGGTCTGAAACTGCTATTTTCCTGAAGACGAGATCACCTTTCTGGATGTCAGTGGGTCGGACCTTTTGGTTATAGAATTTCTCGATCCGCTACTGGTAGATGCTTCTCTGGACAGTGGATTTTTCCCTGATCTCGTCGACTAGGTTCAGGTTGGCCCTGAGGCCTGCTGAGTTGCCTTCCTCGTCGAAGGCCGTTATTCTGGGGGACGGTAGGCCGATCTCCAAGGGGATAACTACCTCGGTACCGTAGGTTAGGTTGAAGGGCGATTCGCCCGTGGGTATCCTCTTCGTTGTCCGGTGTGCCCAGAGTACGCTCAGGAGTTCATCGACCTAGAGCCCCTTAGGGGAATTGTCCAATCACTTTTTGAGGCCATCAAGAATTTGGCGGTTGGCATTTTCAGCTTGGCCGTTCGATTGAGGGCATATGGCCGAGAAGCACTGTTGGACCCCGATGTCTTCGCAGAACTTTCGAAAATTCTTGCCCACGAATTGGGTTCCATTGTCGGTGATGAGCACCTGAGGGATCCCGAACCGACAGATGATGTGCTTCCAGAAGAATTGCTGAGTTTGATGCTTGGTAATCGAGGCCAGGAGTTCGGCTTCGATCCACTTGGTGAAGTAGTCGATGGCCACCACCAGGAACTTTCTTTGGCCAGTTGCTTGAGGAAAGAGGCAGACCAGGTCCATCCCCCACATAGCGAAGGGGGTCAGACTGGCCAGGGATCGGAGATTGGCCTGCGGGAGCCTCCTTAATGAAGAAAACCTCTGACAGGGACCGCATCTTTTGACGAGGTCTTACGCGTCTTGTAGCATAGTCGGCTAGTAGTATCCATGGTTTAGGGCTTTTCGGGCGAGCGACCTGCTCCCCATGTGGCATCCGCCAATCCCTTCGTGTAATTCTTTCAGGGCGTACTTGGCTTTGTCAGGTGTCAGACAGCGGAGGTAGGGTCTTCCGTCGGCCATCGTGTACAAGCACTTGAATAGCATTCCGTCGATCAGGGTGAATCTCTCGGATCGGACTCTGACCCTTCTTGCCTCCGACCGGTCTTGAGGGAGTTCACCTTCCGCAAGAAATTTTAGGATGGGCATCGTCCAGTTATTAGGTTGGTGATCGGTGTTGAGACAGGAGGCTTCCGGGAGGTCAATACTCGGTTTGAGGAGGACCTCGATCAGAACGGTGCGGTCGAACCCTTCGAAAGATGACGAGGTGAGCTTTGACAATGAACTCGCCTGGGCATTCAGTTCCCGTGGGATGCGCTCCACCGAATGAGATTCGAAGGAGGATAGGAGACTTCAGACCACCGCCAAGTATTGCACCATCCGAGTATCGCGAGCTTCGTACTCCCCGGCGATCTAGTTGACCACGAGCTGGGAGTCGCTGAAAGCCTTGATGTGCTTGGATCCGGCCTTGTGTGCGAG
The DNA here is from genome assembly GCA_017893485.1 of Hemerocallis citrina. Taxonomy (NCBI): domain Eukaryota; kingdom Viridiplantae; phylum Streptophyta; class Magnoliopsida; order Asparagales; family Asphodelaceae; genus Hemerocallis; species Hemerocallis citrina. Next base: position 102,377,113 of record CM030358.1, on the reverse strand, counting down.
GGTGAGCCCCGCGATCATAGCTTCGTACTTCGCTTCGTTGTTTGAGGCCGAAAAGTTTAGCCTGAGAGAATATTGGAGGACGAAATTATCGGGGCCCTTTAAGATGACACTGCTGCGCTCCCCCCTTCGCAAGACGAACCGTCGACATAGACCTCCCATATTGGGTCGGTTCCCGGGATAACAGATGGTTCGGAAATGGTGCACTCCGTGATGAATTCGGCGAGTGCCTGTCCCTTGATCGCCGTTCTGGGCTGATAGCTGATGTCGTATTGGCTCAACTCGATCGACCACTTGACTAGGCGGTCGGAGCTCTTTAGCTTGTAGAGGACGGTTTTCAGGGGCTGGTCCGTAAGAACCTGAATAAAGTGAGCCTGAAAATAGGGTCGGAGCTTAAGGGCTGCTGTTATCAGTGCGTACGCCATCTTCTCCATCCTCGCATATCTGGCCTCGGCTGAGAGCAGAACCTTGCTGACATAGTACAGGGGTTTTTGAACACCGTCTTCTTCTCGGACGAGCACGACACTGAGCGTGCTTTCTGAGGCCGAGAGGTAGAGGAAGAGGGGTTCGCCGGGTTCGGACTTGCTTAGGAGTGGGGGATTGGCGAGGTAGGACTTTAACTGATCGAACGCTTGTTGCTGTGGCTCACCCCACTCGAATCCTTTCGTCCCCCACAGGGCTTTGAAGAACAGGAGGGACTTCTCCCCTGACTTGGAGAGGAAGCGACCGATGGCCGCCAATCTATCTGTGAGCCGTTGAACTTCCTTGACGTTCTGGGGCGGGGCCATGTCGATGATGGCCTGGATCTTCTCCGTGTTGGCTTCTATGCCGCGCGGGCTGACAACGAACACCAAGAACTTCCCGGACGAGATGCCGAAGGCGCACTTGGCGGGGTTGAGCCTCATGTTGTGAGATCGGAGGATGCCGAAGGCTTCTTCGAGGTCGGCAACATGGTCCTTCCCTCGTTGGCTCTTGACAAGCATATCATTGACATAGACTTCCATGTTCCGACCGATCTAATTCTTGTAGACTCGGTTGACGAGCCTCTGGTAGGTGGCCCCGGCGTTCTTGAGCCCGAAGGGCATGACCCTGTAGCAGTAGAGGCCCTGGTCGGTGACGAAGGACGTCTTGGCAATGTCTGGAGGAAACATCTGGATCTGATTATAACCTGAGAAGGCGTCCATGAAAGTTAAGAGCTCGTGACCCGACGTCGCGTCGATCAGAGCGTCTATGCTGGGGAGTGGAAAAGGATCCTTGGGGCATGCCTTATTGAGGTCGGTAAAGTCAATACAGATCCTCCAAGTGTCGCTAGCCTTTTTCACCATTACAACATTAGCCAGCCACTTGGGGTAGCTGACTTCTTGGATGAATCGGGCGGATAACAACTTATCTACCTCTATTTTCACCGCCTGTTGCCTTTCTGGGGCGAACTTGCGGCGCTTCTGTTGCACTGGCTTGGAGCCGGGGACGATGCTTAGACGATGCATGATTAAGTCTTCGGAAATCCTGGGCATGTCGGACAGTGTCCAGGCGAAGAGGTCGACATTTCGGCGGATGCAGTTGATCAGATCCAGCCTCAGCTCGGGAGACAGGGTTCGGCTAACACGGAACCATTTGGAATTGTCCTCGGCTTTAAAGGAGATCTCCTCCAATTCGTTTGCGGGTTCTGACCCAGGACGACTCTCTTCAAGTGGGAGTTCGATGGCGTCGAGGGGGAACACACCGCTCTCGACCGCGGTCATGTAGCACGATCGTGCCGATTCCTGGTTGCCCAGAACGACCCCAACACCGATGTCGGTTGGGAACTTGAGCTTTAGATGATATGTAGAGGGGACGACCTGGAGCGAATAGAGCCCGGGTCGATCGAGTATGGCATTGTAGGTGGCCTTGATGTTGACAACCATAAAGTCCATCGACTCGGTTCGGAGGACGGGGGCCATTCCTGTGGTCACATCTAGTGTTACGATTTCCTCGATCTGCACCGGGACGCCAGAAAATCCGTGAAGGGTGTAACCAGCCGGCTTCAGCTTTTCTCGGGAAAGCTTGAGGTTCTCAAATGCTTCTAAGAAAAGAATGTTGTCCAAGCTGCCGTTGTCTACCAGGATTCGGCGAACCTGGAAGTTGGCCATGTCGAGGCTAATGATGAGGGCATCGCAGTGTGGAAGACGGGTGCCTTCGAGGTCTTCTCCTGAGAAGGAGACCGCCTGCTGCTGAATCCGATGGGAGGGATGGTCAAGAACGGAGTTGACCTCTCGGATAAAGGCTTTCCGAGAAGTCCTAGATTCCCCCTCCATGGGTCCGCCATAAATGCAGTGTAGGATGGCGTGTCCGTCGGTTTCTTTGGGCTCCGGATTTCGATCAGGTCATTGACCGTTCGTCTGAGGGGGAGGCAAATGCCTCGGGCTCCTCGGCTCTCTTCGGTCTCTGTTGTTGACCCGGGTGAATTCCTTCAGGTACCCTCGTTGTATAAGGGCTTTGATCTCATCTTTGAGGGCTCGGTAGTGATCTGTGTCATGCCCGGTGTCCCCAAAAAAATGGCAGTAGAACCTCTGGTCTTGCTTCTTGCATTGTTGGGCGGTCGTGGAGGGAACCGTACGACCCCCTTGTCCTCGATCTCCATTAGAATCGCCGAGACATTCTAAGTCAGAGGTGTACATCTTTCGAACTGAGGGACTGGGGGGACCCTCTTAGGACCAGTCGCCTCTTTCCTGGGTCTTTTGAAGGGCTCGGCATCATCGACCTTGCGCTTTCCCCTGGCAGTGGCTTCCTTTGAGCCTTCGGGATTAAGGGCCTTCTCAGCTTGGATATACTTCTCGACCCTGTTGAGTAGGTTGGGGAAGTCCAAGGGCAGCTTTTTGGCCAAAGAAGCCTTGAGCTGGGGGTGGCGAATGTTGTGCCGGAAGGCGGCGGAAGCGACCCCTGCGTCGAGGGAGGAAATTGACCTCACTTCTGAGGTGAACCTCCGAACGAACTCCCGGAGGGATTCCTCGTCCTTCTGTTTGAGGTCCAGAAGGGAAGAGCTCGTCTTCTCGACCTTCCTGCTCGTCACGAAGTGGGCAAGAAAACCTGCCTCCAGCTGCTCGAAGGAGAAGAGCGAGCCGGGGGTGAGTTTGGAGAACCACTCCCTAGCTGGGCTCCGGGGGGTAGCAGGGACGGCACGGCAGAGGAGGGGATCCGCAGCGCTGTGAATCATCATGAGGGTCTTAAAGCCCTCCATGTGATCAGCAGGATCACCCTCGCCATTGTAGATCTCGAACTGAGGTGGTCTGAAGTTTCGAGGAACCTCAGCTTCAAGGATCTGGGGGGAGAAAGGGGATCCGGTCGGACGATGGCCGCGACCTTGCGTTGGTCAACCCTTGCCGAGGTGGGCGAGGTGGTTCTCCATTTCTTCTAAACGACGAAGGACGGGGTCCACCGTTTCCTGGGGACGAGTCGATCCGTGGGACTCGTCGGCCCCAGTTGCTGATGTAACGCCCCGATTTCTGGTAACTGGGAAACCATGACATAAGTCAGAATCTTTTCTTCAGTTAGCCACAATATACAGAAATACAGGAAAATTTAAAACTTTTTATTCAACACAATATATTACAAATCTGAATGTTACAAAATTGCAATACATTACAACGGTGTTACAATAATACCTTTACAATCCCAAGTGTTACATCTTTCAACATATTACATCGGGGTATAATGAATAAAGAACAACACTTTGTATTCCACTTGGATGCTTTCCAACAATTAAATAATTTACAGCGGAAACTCTAATGAAATCGACTCCTTGCTCTCTCGCCTTGAGTCATCCTGAAACCTGTACCTGTACTTCTGCAATCTAATACATGTACTTCTGCAATCCATGTACCTATTGAAGTGGGGACGTCAGTATTCACTGACGCTTTAAGGCTGATAACTAGCAGCGGATCTCAACTAAAGCAAACAGATTAATGAAAAGAGAAATGTGTATATATATTTGATGTGTCAGTGTATGCTATGATTTAGACTCTAATACAAGATTAATCAACGCAATGATACACTTATACTAATGCAAGCAAGTCTCCGGAACAGTATGCAGCCCATACTACATACGCCCCATCTCAAGCCGTTTCTTCATATATAGGGATTTGAACCCACGCCATGAATTCTACTTTGTACCCACCTATTCCTGTCATAATACTACATGACTGGTGACTATTGCACGGCGTACCGGACCTCACTCAAAAGCTAACACGAACTACAAGATACTTGTCAATCTTCTTCCGTGCCCTTAACTGATCATGAGAAGGCATAAAACCTGTAGGGATCGTAGGGTCTATTTCCCTAGGAAACCCTCTCGTTCTTATCATGGCACATTCAGGAATTAACAATCAAGATACAGAACCCGTGCTCCCAACTTGTTATGAAAAAGTATCGGCCGTATCCCTTTGACAGGGGAATACATCCCGATAACACCACCTAGTGTCAGCCTATAGGAGAGGTTGGATTATAGGGTATCACCCCTAACACCAACTCTCACCCTTTGGCAATTTATAGATAAAAATGCTTAAGTAACTGTTACTACCCGAACGATGTCACTAACCCTAACCAAACAAGCGAGACATGCCACTGTGCTTCCAACTTGACATGAAAAAGTACCGTATGTATCCCTCTTCTAACTAAACAAGCGAGACATGCACTGTGCTTCCAACTTGACATGAAAAAGCACCGTACGTGTCCCTTTTCTAACCAAACAAGCGATACATGCACCGTGCTTTCAACTTGTCATGAAAAAGCACTGTACGTGTCCCTCTTCTAACCAAATAAGCGAGGCATGCATTGTGCTTCCAACTTGACATGAAAAAGCACCGTACGTGTCTCTCTTCTAACTAAACAAGCAGGTATGCACCGTGCTTCCAACTTGACATGAAAAACACCGTACGTGTCCCTCTTCTAACTAAACAAGCGAGACATGCACTATGCTTCCAACTTGACATGAAAAAGTACCATACGTGTCCCTCTTCTAACTAAACAAGCGAGGCATGCACTGTGCTTCCAACTTGACATGAAAAAGCACCGTACGTGTCCCTCTTCTAACTAAACAAGTAAGCCATGCACTGTGCTTCCAACTTGACATGAAAAGTACCGTACGTGTCCCTCTTCTAACTAAATAAGCGAGACATGCACTGTGCTTCCAATTTGACATGAAAAAACACCATACATGTCCCTCTTCTAACTAAATAAGCGAGACATGCACTGAGCTTCCAACTTGACATGAAAAAGCACCGTACGTGTCCCTCTTCTAACTAAACAAGCGAGACATGCACTGTACTTCCAACTTGACATGAAAAAGTACCGTACGTGTCCCTCTTCTAACTAAACAAGCGAGACATGCACTGTGCTTCCAAATTGACATGAAAAAGCACCGTACGTGTCCCTCTTCTGGAGAGTGTAACTATTTATCGACACAATTAACCAAGTCTTAATCTAGACTTCTCAAGATCTCCTCGGATCCACTCACAGCCTACATATTCAAGACAATACCTACATACGAGCCCAATGAGCTTCGTACGAGACAATAACATACTTATGTGCCAAATAAGCCACGATGAGATCAATAGCTACATACGGGCCAGTCGAGCCGCGTATGAGACAACAACATACATACGAGTCAAATAAGCTACATATGAGACCAACAGCTACATACGGGCCAGACGAGCCGCGTATGAGACAACAATATACATACGAGCTCCATGAGCTTCGTACGAGACAATAACATACATACGTGCCAAATATGCTACGTATGAGACCAACAGCTACATACGGGGTAGTTGAGCTGCGTATGAGACAACAACATACATACGAGCCAAATAAGCTACATATGAGACCAACAGCTGCATACGGGCCAGGCGAGTCACGTATGAGACAACAATATACATACGAGCTAAATAAGCTACGTATGAGACCAACAGCTATATACGGGCCAGGCGAGCCGCGTATGAGATAACAATATACATACGAGCCAAATAAGCTACGTATGAGACCAACAGCTACATATGGGCTAGGCGAGCAGCGTATGAGCAAAACTACATACAAAAATAACTATACGGGTAATCAACCTAGAAGCAACCAAACGTGCTTACTAGCAACCCTCGATCTTCTACCATTAGAAGCAACAGAGGAATCTACAAACAATCTAAAATAGGCCTTCTACCAATGAGAAGCCCCCAAGCGACATAAAAGTCTTCTGACAGCTTTGAAGCAACCAGTGCTACGCTTATCGGATTTTAACAGAAATATACTTTTTAGAAAGGTATGATTATCTACCACAACTCTCTAGTAGAATACTATCTCAAATTCTGTACGGAATCCAAAATTTGGTCCATCGAACACATGCAAACAGTTTAACCCAACTGCAGATTTTCAACAAAAGTTGAAACTTCACAAGTTGGTAACTTTTTCTCCACTCGTCGGAATCTAACGAAACTGTACAATTTAAAAAGGTGGGAACATCTACTAAAACTTCCCAGTTAACTAGTTGCTCAGATTCCGTAAGGAAATCCAAGTTTCTACCCATCGAACACATACAATTGGTAACAAAGAAGTCGACTTAATTAAGGAAAACTGAACCTTTCAAAGCCCATAACTTCTACTCCACTTATCGGAATCTAGCCCGAGAGGCCAATTCGGAAAGGGGAGAACATCTACTACAACTTCTCTAATGGGTCGGCTCCTCAGATTCATCAAGCAAGACCCTCAAAAATGACCAAGAAGTTAAACAGCAAGAACTTAGTTTAGACAGCTAATTGCTGTATTTTGCAAAGGGCATAACTCCCACTCCGCTTATCAGAATTTAGCCCGAGAGGCCAATTCGGAAAGGGGAGGATATCTACTACAATTTCTCTAATGGGTCTCTACCACAAATTGAACCATTAGGACCCTCAAAAACCTCAATGAGTCAAAACAGTACCTACTCAGTCAGACAGTTTTTTGCTGTATTTTCCAAAGGTCATAACTCCTACTCCACTTACCGGAATTTAGTTCGGGAGGCCAATTCGGAAAGAGGAGACTGTCTACTACAATTTCTCTAATGGGTCTCTACCTCAGATCGAGGCTCAAAAACAGCAATCAACAATAATGAGCAACTCAGTTAAGTTACTGCCCTATTTTTGCAACGACCATAACTTTTGCGTCTCTTAACAGAATTTAACGTGAGAGGTCAATTCGAAAGGGAAGAATGTCTACTACAACTTCCCTAAAGGGTCTCTACCTCTAATTCCGTAAGGAAACACAGTTATAACCCCTCGAAGCCACTGTGACGCTAACCCCCAAACACAGTTTTCTGTTTTGGGCGAATTTCTCGTTGTTTTGGGGAAACGACTCGTTTCACCCATCAAACCAAATCCGAAAAATCCCCAAAAATTACAGCATGCTACTAACACCTAGGAGAACATTCCACATAAATTTCGGGTCAAGATTCATTCGTTTACATAGTTAAATAAAATCAACCCTACAACTCACACAATTGAATCTTATGGCTAATTTATGTGTTCTACCACTTTGAAACTTTATGTGCACTTTACTCTAGTTCATACTACTCATATGCATCAAGATTTTAGTCCAAACAACATACAACAATAATCAATCAAACAAACAAACATAGAGTTGAGAACCCCACCTTTGAAGCGTATAGGAAGGACTAGCTTCGCCTTCTCCTCCTTGTTCTTGCTCTTCTCAAGAACACCTCCATGGAGAAAGAAACCCATGAAAACCCTCTTCTCTTTTGATTCAATCATTCTTTCTTTTTCTTTCTTTTCTTTCTAAAATTAAACTAAGTAAAAGGAGGAAGATGAGATGAAATGAGAGATGGAGAAGAATGAAGAACAAAATGAGAAATGAATGGAAAGGGGGAGGGGGAGGCTGGCCATTGAGTAGGAGAGGGAGAGAGAGAGGTGGGGTGTGGGGGAGGTGTTTTGTGGGGGTGGGTTTATTTGGTGAAGAGGGGAGGGTTTATTTACAAATAAGTCTTACAATCAAGCCCCAAACCAATCCAAACCCTCCATCTCATGATGATGGATCAAAAAGAAATAAAATTTGTCAAATCACATACTACACGATTTATTCAAACGCCCGAAATCGACACAGTTCGATTTTGGGCGTATATCTGATTATACAGATATTTTTCATTAGTGAAAATGAATAAATCTGTACAAAAATAATTTAATTCCGAGAAATAAAATAAAATAAATTTATTACTGGCTCGGAAGATTCTAGTATCAATTTGATACAAAACAGTCGTATATCGACTAGTATATGTACATAGATAATGTTTATTATCAAAACCGGGTGATATCCACCAAAAATATTTCAATTCTGTAAATAAAAGTAAAATAATAATAAAATAATTATTTTTAATACCAACCCGGGATTTTCCAGACGTTTTTCTAAAAAACGCATTTTTTCAAGATTTTGCACAAGTGCACAAAACTGATATAATACCTGTATATACTTACTAGTATATATGTTCAGGTAACTTTTTATTTAAAAAACCAAATATTTTCCATTAAAAATATTTTAATTTCAAAAATAATAATTATACAAATATAATATCTGTCCAGGATATTACAGCTGACCTGTGGGCAGAACTGTGGTAGTCCTCGGTGGCCGGACCGTGACATATGGCTTGAAGGATCTCCTCTCGGAAGTTCTGGAATTCAACCCTAGTGACGGGGGGCTTGTCCCCCCAGGTTCTGCAGGGGATTGTGCGCCTGGGAAGGCTGACGGTGCTGGTTTGAGGCCGAGTTGGAAGCGGCCTCTCCCCTCGTCCGGCTGGCCTGCCTGTCAGAGATGACGCGGCATAAATCCGATGCGAGCGAAGGTCGATCGGGTTGCGCCGTTTGCCCGGGGTTGGTTGGAACCCTGGTCATTCGCGTGGCCCTGGTGTAGGGAGTCCGGATGTCGTGCCGAGGTGACTGCCCTTCGGGCCTTAGGAGCCATGGAGGGGCTCGGACCCGAGGTGACGATCCTAATGGGTCTCGAAAGGACGATAGTACTGAGGAGGTAAAAGCTTTTCACAGACGGTGCCAACCTGATGCGGTTTGTTTTTGGGGTGTGGGGGCAACAGATATGAGTCTCTTAATTTGTAGGGTGGAAGTCCCTACTCAGTACTGGCGTCGGTCCGATCCCGGATAGCGGGAGTGGCTCGGGAGCAGGAGCACAGAGGGGCTCGAAAGGGAGGATGGATGCTTGGCTCGGATCCAGGAGCTCAGCTCGGCTGGGTCTTGTGTACCTGCACACGGCCTTGGAACACCGGGATAAGTCCCGGCGACAGGCTTTTCAACGGTCTAGTCAGTCACTAGAAAAGAGACTGGGCAGATAGGGTTCAGGTGAGGAGATATTGATTACCTCTTTTCCAGTGAGGGGGGGGGGGGAGTATTTATAGGCAGGGGTAACGGGTATGGAGCCATGGTGGGCCGGGTTGGACCCATTTGCCCTTGGGCCTGAGCTGGCTAAGGGCCCATAAGACTATAGCTTGCCTGATGATCACAGAGGGGAGGATCCAGAGGAGAATGGAGGGTTCTGGTTGATGCTGCATAATTTATCCCCCATCACAATAATGAATGTGTTATAAGAGAATACTAGATTTGCCCGTGAGCACGTGCCTATGACACGTCTTCGGAATGATACAGCATATGAAAAGTCATGTAAACAGTAAAACAACATTTATGTAGCTCAAGTTTGAATAGTATGACAATAATTAGTTGTAAATGAAAGTCCATGTTTCCATTAGTATATGTTAAAAAATAATTATAAATGAGGGTATAAAATCAAACTTCTTAGAACTTTGAGGGTGAAAAATGATGAAATTTAAGATATATTTGCTATTTTCAATGTAACATGAACAATAAAAAATATAAAAATCTGAAAATTTACAAACCTGAAATCTGAAAATCTAAATTTCTGAGTAAATAGAATGATAATGAGAGAGAGAGAGAGAGAGAGAGAGAATTAAATAAATAAATGAGTTTTTTTTATAGGAGGGGGGGTTTGAATTTGGGTTTTGGGGTTTGAATTGGGTTTTGGGGTTTGAATTTTTTTTCCTTTTTTTAGAGAGGGGGGGGGGGGGGGGGAGGGGGGGGGGAATGTGTTTTGTGAGGTTAGATCTGAGCCTTTGATTTTGGGAGGATTGAAAGAGAGCCACTTGATAGCTTTCTTTGTGTTCTATTATATAGATTATTAGTAAAAAATAATTATTAAAATAAGCATTTTGCAACAGTGTTTGTTGGCTTTAAACACATGGGGGTTGCAGGCTAACTTCAAAACAATCTATACCTATACCTAATTGCAGGATGTGGGCGAAAAAACGTGATTTTCTAATTTAAAATATTCTTTAAAAAATGCAAAAAGTCTTGTCTGTCCTTTGGTCTTCGTGAATTTGCGACTCTGCCATCGTTTTCGTAATCGTTCGATTGAAGGTGTTGATTTCTTGGCCGTTCAGATTTCTCCGCGATTGGTGGACTTTTGCCTCTGATATATGCATCCTATTGTTTTGTGATGCATACTGTCAAACTGTTGATTTGTTTGTCTCTAGGTGATATAACTGGGTGAATATATCACCCATTATGCGAACAGTGAGGAGAGAGAGGAAGCATGTTGTTCTGTTCTTCTTCTTCTTCTTCTTCTTCTCATCTTTATGATCCCGATCCCAAAATCCTCAATTTCCAAACCCTACCTCGACCACCATGAGAGATGCTGATGGTGACTCCGACGAAGTTGTTTATGAAGGTGCCACCAAAGTATCTTTTTATTCTACTTTCTTACCACCAAAATTTCTCTTTCCCAAATTGATAAATCTGAAACCCAAAACCTTAATCTCTTTTCTATCTCTTCTTCCTCTACAAATTTTCTGATGCTCAAATCTCGTGTTGGCGAAGTTTGGTCAGTGAATTCAGATTCGATTTCGATCGAATTTCATCAGCATCGTCAAGATTCGTGCTCAAAGGTTGATGCTGCGTACTTCTCTTCTTATCGCCATCACTCTAATCATCGGCCACGCCGAAATGCATTCCTTCGACTTCTCAGAACCCTCAACTCCTCTGAAATCCGATGGCCTCTCTCTCTCGAGCTGGAGACGAATGTATCCCAACCTCTCCCCGTCAATGACATCGTCTCACTCAAATCATTTGTTGATTTGGGTACAGAAAGATAACTTCTTTTTTTGAGGGGGGAGATGGCAGTTGTCTTCGAATTTCATGGAGTGAGCTACAAGGAGTTTGAGTTTGAGGGAGGTGTTCGTGGATGGATATGAGGAGAATGAGGGTTTCATGGACTGATGGATTTAAAGATTGTAAGCCCGTTTTGCTACTTGTGTTTTTTTTCCGTCTTCTTTCATTGAAACATTTCGAAGAACAATTATATAAGGAGCTTTGGAGGTGTTCTTTGGCTATCTCCATTTCTCTCACAAAGATAGGGTTTTGTCGATAGTTCAATCATTCTACTGTAGGTAGGCTGAGGAGGTAGAGCCACTGAAGTGAATTTTATTCTCAAAAAACTATGCTTGCAAAGTTCAGGCCATTGTATTCTTTGTGGTAGATCTTTTACTAATTTTCAACATGAAGGCATTCTTTTTCAAGTGGAGTATGCCATCAAAGCCGTCAAGATATGATTTTGTTACTGATTTTTTTAATTTTTGGGTTTTAATTTGAGATAGATCTTCATTCGATTCTGTATTTGGCTTTCGGTTTAGCTATGTTCTATGCAATTGTTGAAGGCGGAAGATTGTGAGTATGCAATTGAGGGAATGGTTACCTTTACTTTTAACTCAAAGAAGGTTATAGGTTGTTTCCTTGATTCTTGCTATCAAGCACATATTTGGAACCAGTGGAGAATATTATTCGAGTTAATCCTTTAATTTTTATCATGTTTTGTTCGAGTTAATCTTAAATTTTGATGATTTTGGTTCAAGTGTTGCATGGAACTTGCTGGCGCTTAGAAGTTTCCTTGAAGGTTGCGTTGTCATCCTTAGAATGGAATTACAACCAAATCCATCTCGTAGATTGGGATTTCCAACCAAGATCTGCCACTCGCTGATCTAACCCGCCGTTGCCATCAACCTCATCTCTGCCACCTCGGCTGTCGACCACATCGACATGATGTCGGTGGGTTTTTTCTTCTCTTTTCCGGTGCCTATTTCTTCTTTTATTTTTTCTCTATTTAATTATAGGAAAGCAGAGAGCTTTCTTTCTCTCTGATCAATTTTGTGATAGATTACTTATTTAGAATTTCTTTCACTCTTTTCATAGTGACCGCGCACAATGTGTGCAGTACCTTGCTAGTTAGAAAATTGTAGTGATGATTTCCATGCCCTAAATAAATTGGTGTTGACCATTTAAATCAATTTAGATGTGGAAGCATTGTAAATGAAAATATAAAGTATCGCACTTGGTAAACAAACGAAATGAAAATGAATTAATGCATACAATCAGCCTCATAAATCTTCCATGAAATAATATCGGAAATTAGATATATCTAATCTCTAATTTTATAATGTGAGAGTTGGGATTGTTATTTGTAGACAATTTAAAATTTATAGACAATCATTCAACCAACCATCTAATCCTTAACTATCTCTAATATTATAATGGGAGGGTAGGGGGTTGTCAGTCAAATCCTAATTGATATTGAATTTCCTTCTGTTGCTTTTGACCACTCGACCACCTCCCCTTATATATTCAATCATCTAATCTCAATTATTTATTTTTAGGTGGAAGTTAAATTAATCATTCATTTACTCAACTATTGTTAGTTACCATAATACCATCAAAGTTCAAATTTATTTACGACATAATTATTTACAAAAGTGTCACTCATAAAATAAAAGTTTATGCCACTAGGAGTATTTTGTAAAAAGTATGTGATGAGTAAATGGAGGTCTTAGTTTCGAGACCAGATTATGTCTTAGTATTTATTTTTTAAATAAAAATATTAGGGTGTACATCGCACGTGCAGATTACTAGTTTATTTTTAAGTGGGAGTTATATTAACAATTCATTTACTTAACTGCTGTTAATTACCATAATACCCTCAAAGTTCAAATTTATTTACGACATAATTATTTACAAAAGCGTCACTCATATGAAATAAAAGTTAATGTCACTAAGGATAATTTGTAAAGAGTATGTGATGAGTAAAGTGAGATATCAGATTCTATGCCAAATTATGTCTTAGTATTTATTTTTTTTATAAAAATATTAGTATGTACATCGCACTATAGTTATGTTAGAGATTGCTGTCGTCCATCTAGCACTGTCACATTTACCCGATACTCGGACCTGGCATTGGACCGGAACCGACTCGATCTATACGGGTCTGAGTTCTAAAATAAGACCCGATGCACTTTCTGGTCCTGGTCCGGGTCTGCTCAAAATGGAACCGACCCGGACTCGGACTCGTTAAAAAATACCCCCAAAAATATGAAATTTGAATAATAGAGTTATAAGGATATACATGTAAATAATAATTGTTGAAGATATATGTGTAAATATAATTTTTATTCATGTATTGGAGTACAAAAATTGTTGAAACCATAGAGTATCAGGTGTAAAAATACTTAAGTGCAAATATTTATTCTCCGCTACTGAACCTGACGGATAGATTTTTTAATTAGAACCCGGATCTGGACTCAATTCTTGCAAGTCCAGGTCCGAATCTAATTTTTGGACCCGTGAAGTATTGAATTCAGATCTTGGTAGTGGAGGATCCAACCCGATTGGACCCCATGGCAGCTCTATGTCCATCATTACTTTAATAATTTTTGTCAGATTCATCTTGCTTCCTTGTTTTGTTGAGAAATTTATTTTGATACACTCAAAAGATAATCTCAACTTAATCAAGCATTAGAGCATCCACAGTCGTTGAACGGATAAAATGGCAAAATGCATTTTATAGCAATACATTTATTCTTTTTGCTGCAGTCGTTGAAATGGTATAAAATGCATAAGTTAGTTAAAAAATAATCAGACGAAACATGATGGTTCGTTTCATACTAAAAAAATTAATTTATACATACGGGACGAAACATGAAGTTTCGTCCCAAAAAAAAAATATTAAAAAATAAACGAGACGAAGCATGATGTTCATTCTGACATTTAAAAAAAAAAAAAAATCGGAAATTTGGGTGGGACGACACATGATGTGTCGTCCGGGTTTTAGGGGATTGGATTCAACTTTTTATAAAAAAAAAACAAAAGAAACAAACCAAAAAAGCTTTTTATAAAAAAAAAAAACAAAAGAAACAAACCAAAAAACAAAAGAAACAAGCCCAGACGAGCCATCAAGTTTCGTCTGGTTCAAAGTAATATTCGTTTTGCTTTTTTTTTTTTGTGGTTTTGTGGTTTTCTAATTTATTTTAATCCGGACGAAACATCATGTTTCGTCCGCCCAATTCAGAAAATAATAAAATAATCCAGACGAAACATCATGTTTCGTCCGCTATAATATGCATTTTGCTATTTCGTTTGCTATATCTCCGTATCTACTGTAGCGCTTTTGCCAAAAAATGGCAAAATAGCAAACGACTGCGAGCGCTACAGTAGAAAAAAAATGGAAAAAATGGCAATAAAGCAAACGACTGTGGATGCTCTTAGAGAAGATTAACTACTACTATCCCGGTACAAGTCCCCATCTATTCGTCCACGTGTCCAATCCTCTCTTTACCAATAATAGCATCCCAGCATCGCCTCCCTATGCCAAAACAAGGACACTATCTATCCTGCCAGTGGTCCAGACCTCCTCACCCAATCACGTGCTCCCTCTCCCCTCCTCCTGCCACGCGTCTTCTTCCAACCAATCCCCCAACCCTCAGCACGTGCTCATCGACACGTGTCGGTTACTCCGCCCTTTATAAAAAGACTCCTTATGCTCTCGTTGATCTTTCTACCTAGGGTTTCTTATCCTTCCAACTTCATTCATTTCTTTCCTTCTCCTAAAGTCATGGCCGGTTATGGGATAGGGAACTGTTACTATGGAGATGCTGACGTGGCACACAAGATGGGCCTGATCATGAACAAGTTCCGTCCCATCGCGCCGAAACCGGTTACCCCCGGGTCGCTTAGCTCTCCGCTGATTGATCTGAAGTCGAAGAGCAGGCGAGGAAAGAGGAAGGACAGTTTATCAAACCAAGGAAAGAGAGCTCGAAAACCGACGAAAAATTTTGTTACAGAGGAAATAAGGGCATTTTCGGAAAAAAAGAGCGACGCCGAGGTGGTGACGTTGCCGCTTATGCCGGAGACCCCGGAGAGAAAGGTGGAATCACCTGTGGGGTCCAGTGGGTCGGAAGGACACGTGGCGGTCAGCTGCTGCTCAGAGCAGAATATGGGGAGCACTGGGTCCACCTGTGGTAGTGAGGTGGTGGTGGAGTGCGTTACCGACACGTGGCGCGGGTGGGTTGAGATTCCGGCGGGGTTGGAGAAGGACACGTGTCCGATGTTTGTGTCAGATTCGTACAATAGGGTGGTGTGGATGAACGAGGGGTACAGGAAGATGGTGGGGGGATCGAGTGGGGTTTCGCTGGTGACGAGGGGGATTGTTCCGGCAAGGGAGGAGGGGGTCACGTGCTTCACGTGTAGGGTGCGTACGCGGTATATGTGCATAAGGACGGGGAAGGTGGTGTCGATGGCGGTGCCATGCGATGTTTGGCGCCTGACGGGTGGGGGGTTGGTGTGGCGGCTTGACGTGAAGGCTGCACTCAGCCTCAGTTTAGGTGGCAGTTAAAGAAATTAATAAGTATTATTGTTCTAGTCAGTTTAGCCGCGATCGAGCAAAAAAGATATTGAGTTCGCCTGCTTGCATCTAATCTTTTTTCTAGACTAGATTATATGCAAAGAAGGAGGGCTGTAAGTGTAAATATATGTAAAGTGGAGTTTTTTTTTGTAGGAAAGAAAAGAGGAGGAAAAAAAAATGTACAAAAGAAGGTGGCAATTCTAGAAGACACAACCACATGGGTGGTGGGGGTGACAAAGTACGGAGAGGGTGGGTGGTTTTTGATTATTGGGGTGTTGTGGGTGTTGGTTGTTGTGTGAAAGAACGTGGCATTTTGTAGTACAGTACTATGTCAATTCTCAATTAGGGTTTGTTTTGGAGTCTGTATTTTTTGTTGCTAAATATGGTTCCTTTTTGCTTGCCAAATATGGAAAATAAATATCTTCATTCTTTTCTGTTCTGTTCTGTTCATATCTTTGTGTTCAGTTAGTTAATGGACAACTCAATTAACTACTGCACTGCGTGAAACTGGTTTAGTAAATAAGCTCAACAAGTTTGAAGTTTGGCTAGGGTTGGTTCGGTAAAAAACTTGTTTGCAAATGTACAGTAATTTATTGAACCAATTTTGAATAAATGCTTAAGCTCAATATATAAAGTAAATGACATAGGAGAAAAATGGTCTGGCCCATTCTAGTTCATCCGATCAAAAATACTTACTCCTGATCATCAGATCATCCTTAAGCCCCATGGACTTCTACTATACCAGGCCCACAGGTATGCGGGCCCAGATCCTGCCCAAACGGATTCAGACCTGTTTGGTATGCCTATAAATAACAAGCCCTCTCCCACCTTCGAAGGTAATCAATCTTTTCCCCCTCAAACCCTAGTCACTGTTACTATTCTCCACTAACTGACTAGATCGTCGGAGGGCCTGCCACCGGGACCAACCCTGATATTTCTAGGCCGAGTGCAGGTACACGAGACTCTCGGATCCGAGCTTCCAGATCCGAGCCGAGCCTCCACTACCGAGCCGAGCATCCGACCTCCGCCTCTACTCCCGATCGGGTCCATTGACTGAGGGTCGGGCGTACCATCCAGTACCGTATCCTTCCACTAAACAAATAAATAGTGTTGTGCGCGAATACAAATCAAACCAACAATCAAACCAACGCGGAAACAAAGAGAGAACCAGCGAGAAAACACAGAAATGCAAGCAACACAAGAACACAAGATTTACGTGGTTCGGCAAAACGATGCCTACATCCACGGGGCGGTTGGGGTTTCTTTACTATGATCTCCAATGGGCAAACAAAGCCTTTTCAAGAGATGACGGCTACAAAATCCGAATAAGGTGTTTCAATTTACAAAACCCTAACGGGTGTATTTATAGGGAAACTATTGGGCCTTTCGAATTGGGCCGAATCTGGATCCAAAACCCGCCGACAGTCGACTGGTCCAATTACCAGTCGCCTGGTTCCTTCGGGACGGTCGACTCATCAGTCGACTGCTGCTGCTGTATCTTCAGTCCTTGAAAACTCCTCTCTGGACAGTCGACTGCTCCTCCATCCAGTCGACTGAAGCTCTGAAACTTTCGAACACTGCAGATACCAAATACCAGAATCGAGCCATTATCCTACAATCTTCACCTTGGCGAGATCTTCCAAGTCAAGTATCCAACAATCTCCACCTTGGTGAAATCTTCCAAGTAGCCCAAGCAATCTCCACAAATACTCCAAAACAACTGCTCATCACCAAATGTAACAAAAACAAACTCCACCTTAGTATGATATCACATACTAAACAAACCAATAGCAAAGTACTATCCCAACTGCCCATGCCAAATTATCAAACATGCAAAATATTAGCCAGGTTCATGCAATGCTTGAACTTGGCTGCCCCAACAACTTTGGTCAACATATCAGCAGGATTATCAGCTGTTCCAATCTTCACCAAATGAATATCACCATCCTTTATCAAATCACGCACAAAGTGATAACGAACATCAATATGTTTGGTCCTCGAATGATGAACTTGGTTCTTCGCTAAATGAATAGCACTCTGACTGTCACAGTGTACCTCCACCTTCTCCCGATGAATTCCCAAGCTCTTCAAAAGTCCATGTATCCAAATGGCTTCCTTCATGGCCTCAGCAACTGCCATGTATTCAGCCTCAGTAGTAGACAACGCTACAGTGGACTGCAAATTTGACCTCCAACTTATAGGTGCTCTAGCCATAGTAAACAAATAGCCTGTAGTAGACCGCCTCTTATCTAGATCACCTGCATAGTCAGAATCAACATATCCAACCAATAACCTGCTAATATTGTCATCCCTTTCAAATTTCAAACCCACATCTGTGGTGCCACTTATGTACCTCAAAATCCATTTAGCTGCTTGCCAATGCTCTTTGCCTGGATCATGCATATATCGACTAACCATACTCACCGCCTGAGAGATGTCTGGTCGAGTACAAACCATGGCATACATCAAACTGCCAACCACACTAGTGTAAGGTACATTAGCCATATACTGTCTCTCTTCATCTGTACTTGGAGACTGAGAAGCACTAATTCTGAAATGAGTGGCTAAGGGTGTACTGACTGGTTTAGTTTTCTCATCTATACCGAACCGTTTCAGCACCTTCAAAAGATATTGCTTCTGTGTCAAACTCACTATGCCCTTCGCCCTGTCTCTAGCTATCTCCATCCCAAGTATCTTCTTGGCTTCACCAAGATCCTTCATCTCGAATTCAGAACTCAGCTGATTCTTCAAATTTTGAATCTCCTTAGCATTCTTAGAGGCAATCAACATGTCATCCACATATAATAACAGATATATGAAAGAACCATCCTGCAATTTCCTGAAGTAGACACAATGATCAAACTCACTTCTGGAATATCTCTGCACCTTCATAAACTGGTCAAACCTCAAATACCACTGCCTTGGAGATTGCTTCAACCCATAGAGAGACTTCTTCAACCTGCAAACACAATTTTCCTTCCCAGCAATTTTGAACCCATCTGGCTGCGACATATAAATTTCTTCATCTAGATCCCCATGTAAGAACGCAGTCTTCACATCCATCTGTGTCAATTCAAGATCAAACTGTGCTACCAATGCCAACAAAATCCGAATAGAAGGATGCTTCACAACTGGAGAGAACACTTCATTATAGTCAATTCCTTCCTGTTGAGCATACCCCTTTGCAACTAGTCTAGCCTTGAACCGAACACTGCCTTTTGGACCTTCTTTCTTCGTATACACCCACTTGCAACCAATTGCTTTCTTCCCCTTTGGTAGTTGCACTAGATCCCAAGTCTTATTCTTATGAAGAGAGTTCATCTCTTCATCCATAGCAACTTTCCAATCTGCATTTTCTGAACTTCTAGTGGCTTCTTTGAAGTTGGAGGGAACTTCATCATCCACAATGGGAAGAGCAAATGCAACTGTGTCTGTAAAACGAGACGGTCGTTTGATATCTCTTCTTTGCCTTCTTACTGCAATTGATTCTTCCTGCTGGATAGGAACTTCTTCATCATTCTCAGTATCAACCACATCATCTTCATCTTGGACAGGAACAGGATTTTCAACTGACAACTTTTCTAACTCCACCTGTTGGAAAACTCTCCTACCAGTCGACTGGTTATCGCCAACAGTCGACTGTCCCGAGCTCCCACTCTTCTGCTGTTCAGGACCACCAGTCGACTGCTCCTGTACATCAGTCGACTGTCCCGAGATTCTGCTACTCACCTGTTGGAGAACTGTCCCACTCTTCTGCTGCTCACCAGTCGACTGTCCCATACCACCAGTCGACTGTCCCGAGCTAATCATGCTGGTCTCATCAAAAGTCACATCTCTGCTGATTACTAACTTCTTTTGTTCTGGACACCACAACCTGTAACCTTTGACACCAGTACTAAAACCAACAAATATAGTCTTTTTGGCTCTTGCATCAAGTTTAGTTTCAGTTACATGAAAATAAGCAGGACAACCAAATATATGCAAAAAACTATAATCAGATGCAGGTTTACCACTCCATACCTCAATAGGCGTTTTGCCTTCAAGTGCTGCTGATGGTAAACGGTTGACAATGTGGCTTGCATATATAACAGCTTCTGCCCAAAATGTCTTCTTCAATCCAGACTGTGCTAACATACATCTCACCTTCTCAAGTAAGGTTCTGTTCATCCTTTCTGCAACCCCATTCTGCTGTGGAGTCTTCCTAACTGTGAAGTGCCTCTGGATCCCTTCGTCTTCACACAACTTCAGAAACGGATCGTTCTTGTATTCCCCTCCATTATCTGACCTCAAAACCTTAATCTTCCTACCAGTCTGATTTTCAACTTTCTTCTTTCAACTTGTGAACAATGTCAAAACTTCATCTTTGTGCTTCATGGTATATACCCAAACTCGTCTGGAGTAATCATCAACAAAAGTAACAAACCAGTGTCTACCACTCATAGAAGGTGTCTGAGTAGGGCCCCAAACATCTGTGTGCACATAATCGAGGATACCCTTTGTCTGATGTACAGCTGTACCAAATTTCACCCTAGTTTGCTTACCCAAAACACAATGTTCACAAAATTCCAACTTGCACCCTTTAGCATCTTTAAGCAACCCTTGCTTCACAAGCCCCTGCAAGGCCTTTTCTCCTGCATGCCCGAGTCGCATATGCCACAACCTAGTAGAGTCGGGAACAACCTGTTTAGGCCTTTCAGTTACACTGGCAGCCTCACCCAAATATGTTTTTCCCTGCAAGAAAAACAAGTTCCTTTTCCTTTGCCCTTTCATCACCACGAGTGATCCGCTAGTCACCTTCAGAATGCCACCTTCACTAGCAAATTTCAATCCACTGGCCTCCAAAGCACCAAGTGAAATCAAATTCTTTTTCAAATCTGGAACATACCATACATCTGAAAGCTCCCTAATAAGACCATCGTGCATTAGCAATTCAATCTTCCCGATTCCTACCTTCTTACAAGGTGCATCATTTCCCATTAAAACTACACCACCATCCATATACTCCAAAGAAGTAAACCACTCCTTTTTCCAAGACATATGATAGGAGGCTGCTGTATCAAGAAACCATACTTCTTGATAAAGTGAGGGACTAGAAGCAAGTGCAAAAGAAAAATCCTCGCCACTTTCTAAATTATCAACAGTCACATTTGCAGTCGAATTTCCCTTATTTCGTAGCTTTGGACAATCCTTTTTCCAATGCCCCCTTTCATGACAGAAAGCACATTCATCTTTGGCCGGTATTTTCCTGTCCTTCGAAACTCCTCTCGATTTGGAACGAGATTTGTTTCCCTTTTTCCCAGATTTGGACTCAGATCTGGTCTCAGTCCTGCCCCTTACAATCAAAGCTTCAGAAGTTTCTCTATCAACCATCTTATCCCTTCTCCTAGTTTCATTATTCAACAAAGCATTTGCAACATCTTCATATTTCACAGTATCTTTTCCATATAATAAAGTAGTTGCTAAATGATCATAACTTTCAGGTAATGAATTCAACAGAATTAGGGCTTTATCTTCATCCTTAATTTGCTCATCCAAATTTAACAAATCAGCCAATAATTTATTAAATGATTCAACATGAGCATTCATAGACATACCTTCCGTATAGGTGAAGCGAAAGAGTCTCTTCTTCAAATACAGCCGATTCTCCAAACTTTTCCTCATGTATTTGTCTTCGAGTTTCTTCCACAACACCGCAGCAACGGTATCCCTCATCAAATCATACTTCTGAGCCTTCTCAATAAAGAGCCGAATAGTCCCACACGCAACTCGATTCAACTTCTTCCAATCTGCTTCGGACATATCCTTAGGTTTTTCTACCTCCAAAGCAACATCTTGTTCTTGTTGAACAAGAACATCCAACACCTCACATTGCCACATCCCGAAATTGTTTGTCCCATCAAATTTTTCAACTTCAAATTTTGCGTTGTGAATCGTTGTTCTTGACGAACTTGATCCCACAACATCCTTGGTTGCATCTGCATCACCCGCCATCTCCCTCTAGGTCGAACCAACAGCTCTGATACCACTTGTTGTGCGCGAATACAAATCAAACCAACAATCAAACCAACGCGGAAACAAAGAGAGAACCAGCGAGAAAACACAGAAAAGCAAGCAACACAAGAACACAAGATTTACGTGGTTCGGCAAAACGATGCCTACATCCACGGGGCGGTTGGGGTTTCTTTACTATGATCTCCAATGGGCAAACAAAGCCTTTACAAGAGATGACGGCTACAAAATCCGAATAAGGTGTTTCAATTTACAAAACCCTAACGGGTGTATTTATAGGGAAACTATTGGGCCTTTCGAATTGGGCCGAATCTGGATCCAAAACCCGCCGACAGTCGACTGGTCCAATTACCAGTCGCCTGGTTCCTTCGGGACGGTCGACTCATCAGTCGACTGCTGCTGCTGTATCTTCAGTCCTTGAAAACTCCTCTCTGGACAGTCGACTGCTCCTCCATCCAGTCGACTGAAGCTCTGAAACTTTCGAACACTGCAGATACCAAATACCAGAATCGAGCCATTATCCTACAAATAGAACTCACACATGTTGCTTCCATACCTCCCAAAAACAAACAACATCATTAAATAAATGAATTATAACTATAGTATGGTTCATTGGGTTGCGTATGAGCTTGGTCTATTTTGGATTCATGTATACTAGTATTATACACGTGCTGTGCACGTGGGAAAAAATTGGAAGGAATGAAAAGGGCAAAAAACAAAATTACCTACACGTGCGTTGTACGGGTTGGATTAAGGACAAAGGCCTTCTCCCATTATAGTAGTAGAGATTTAGCTATTAAAAGGTTGGTACTTGTTTCGTATTCCATTACACTATTCATATTGTTAACATCTTCATATTCTCTCTTTACTGTTTTAGAAAACCATAATAATTTCACGATCAATATGTTCGTATAAAATTATACTATTACAATTAAAGAGACTTTGGGTTGTTTCAAATTTTTTCTGTACTGACCCACTTTTTAAAAATATTGACCAAATTGACCCACTTTTAAAAATATTTACCCAACTGACCTAATTTTGAACACGTCAGCATAAAATACTATTGACAATAACGACATCTATTATTTTGATGCTATTGTTACCAATAGTGGCACCTGCATTAAAATATAAAAAAATCGTTGCCGCTATTGGAAGTAACAGCATCAATATATATCGCATTCACTTAGGAGTTCTATGACTTAAGGAAAAAATTGTAAGTTAAAATTGCTTATAAGTGATGTCGCTATTCCCAATAACGGAATAATTAGTCTGTTGCCGCTATTGGTAATAACGGTATTAGTATAATCCACAGTGTATTCCAAATTTCGAAATCAGACTTGAAGTTGATTCCCCTGCATGAAATATGGAGTACACTGTGGATTATACTGATGCCGTTATTACCAATAACGGCATCAAGCTAATTATGTCGTTATTGAGAATAGCGGTATTAGTTATAAGCGATTTTTACTTACAAGTTTTTTTTCAAGTCATAGAACTTCTAAGTAAATGTAAGATATACTGATGTCGTTACTTCCAATAGCGGCAACGAAATTTTCTTTTATACATGTGCCGCTATTGACAAAAACGATATCAGAATATCAGATAAGGTTATTGTCAATAGCATTTATGCTGACGTGTTCAAAACAAGATCAGGTGGATAAATATTTTCAAAAGTGGGTCAGTGCCGAAAATAATTCGGTTTCGTTTGGCCTCGCACTGTTACATATTTTCTTCATTTGGGCTAAGTAATATGTATGAGATTCTTAGGTAAATAACAGATATACAAATATTACATATATATATTTATATATATAATGTATCTACTGGCCGGCCATCCAATCACAGTTTCAATTAGGATGTACCACATTTGGTGCTAACATCTTCTCAGATTACCACAAAAGGAAACAAAATATCTTTGTGATGTTCCATCTAGTTGCAGTATTATATATTCCGTGGGGCCCATCCTCACGTGGGCTTTTCCAAACCTGAATAATTCATAATTCTCTCGGACACATATCCATATATATATATACATATCCATATATATATATATATATATATGAGTAATGCTTTAGGCACTACCAATTTCACTACTATTTCTTTCATTATCTTAGGTGGCATACTCCTATTGGAGAGTTCTCCCACCTACTCTGTAATGCTTTAGCCACTACCAATTTCACTACTATTTCTTTCACTACCTTAGGTGGCATACTCCTATTGGAGAGTTCTCCCACCTACTCTATCATCCCCTACCTATTGGAGTGTGCCACCTAAGGTAGTGAAGAGAAATGTAGTGAAATTGGTAGTGGCTCTAGCATTACTCATATATATATACATATATATATATATATATATATATATATATATATATATGTATGTATATATACTAAGTATGTCCTTGGCACGTGCCTACGATACGTATTCAAAACTGTATATAAATTTATTTGAAGTTATTTGGTTATGTGAACTTTATTCATTATACATGCTATGATCAAAAGTCATTCACTATATCTCTTTAACAATTATTCGTTAAATTGTTTTAGTTATTTCATCTTTATTGTCCTTAAATTTCTCAATATTGACTTATCCAATTCTCCAAAAATCCAGCTATTTTTTCAAGAAATGTGAACACATCCATTAAAAATATGCACCATAACAAAAAAAAATCTGACTGTAAACAAATACAACCAGTTTTCTAATACAATCATCTTCTCTATACAGTCCTCCTTTGAAATTTTATTGTTTTCTAATTGTTTTCTAATACAATCACCTTTAAATTGTTTCCTACGGCACGTCATCGCGAAGAATGATTAATTAATTAAGTTTTTTAGTAAAAATTTCGATAGTCTCCTCTAAAATTTTACAGGCAGTTAATATTAACTTTGATGTAATAGATATCGCTTGATATTAGCCAAGATATTAGCCAAGATATAAAATAGTCTCCTCTAAAATAGTATCTCTAAAATTTTCATATTAACCAAGATACAAAACAAAAACCAAGATTTCGTTTGAAAACATAATATATTTTTAGGAATTGTAGTAAAAAATTCGACAAAATCTCCTCTTAAATATTAGTCCTTTTAGAGCAATTCCTTAAGGAATTCTGCTCACAATTAAAAAATTAATATCACAGGAAGTCAATATGAATCCTTCCCAGGCCAATCGAAGCAACATCACACAGGTATCATATATATATGGCTCTGGGGGGAAAAAATCTTCATATGACTAAAGATACAAAATAAATATCAAGATATCGTTTGAGAACATAATAGATTTTAGGAAATTTAGTAAAAATTTCAACAGAGTATCCTCTAAAATATTAGCCCTATTACAACAATTCTTTACGGAATTCTGCTAACAATTAAAAATATAACATCACAGGCAATAAATATCAATCCCCAGGCAAAACCAAGCAACATCACACAGGCATCATATATATAAGGCTCTGGGGGGAGGGGGAAATCATAATATAATGCAAGATTCAAAATAAAAACCAAAATTTTGTTTGAAAACGTAATAATTTTTTAGAAAAACCTTTCAAAAAACCAAATACAAATCCCAATACTCCACAATTTTGCGGGTATGAATATTAACATAACTACATTATATCATCATTATATACAGATACTTACATCATCTCCCAAAATGCTAACTATTACAACTATTACATCCTCCACTATAATATATACCAACCAACCGAATGACCAAAACAAATTACAGGGCTGAAACAATGCTTCAAGTCTTCAAGTCTTCAAAAATGGGACCAAACAGTGAGCCTAAAAAAACAGTAAGAGTTTACAATAATCAATTAAAACAATGAGTTTTAAAACAATAGTAAGAGTTTTGAAATCATTACCTTTTAAACAGGACAACGCCTAAAAGGACTATATCCGTCCATCTTGAACCAAATTCAATAATTATACAACATTGAGCCTCTAGCTGCATTATTGTGCTTCTAACTGCATGTTGCTTTGTTTGCTCAAGTATCAAAACATAATCCTGATGTTGAAGCTCTGCTTGTTATTAGATGCAACACCAAGGCCATTTCATCCCAAGCTTCATGTATGCTCATGGTTTGCTTGTTCTCAGTTGCTCCACTACATCTCTGATCCCAAGGTTCACTCAAAAAAGCTAAAACTCAAAATACTCTCAAACACATACACAATTAAAAGAGATTATCAGGGGACTAATTCAAATTTAGATCATATCAAACAAATAAAAACAGGTAAATTTAAGCATTGAAATGGCTCAGAACACATATTTTTCCATCATCATAAGGGCTAAGAGAACACCACAATTATAAACACAATTATAAGTACAATTATATGGCTCAGGATCACACTAATTCTCTTCACTATCTGGTTCAGAACTATATGAGGATCACATTTCATGAAGTAAGAAAATTCAGAACCGTGTATCATAAAGTAGGCTGAATCAGTGCAGTCAAAACCAATAAAAGCATGCTAGATTGCTTTGCATAATAAATGCAATAAAGTAGTTTGGCACAATGAATGCATCACCAAAATAGAATAACAGGCAATAACTCATTTAGTCCACGTATTGAAGGAGTGAGCCTCATAAACACATTTCATATTCAGAGAAGCAGCAAATCGAAAATCTTAAGTCAGAACCAAGTGCAAAACCAAAAGAGACTCAAATTAAGTTCATCACTGCTCAGATTTTGAAAATAGATGCTTCAATACCTAAAATATGTATGAATCATAATGTGTAATCTCATCACAGTCATAACAAACATGGTGATTAAAAGCATAATCAATATAAGAAGCAGTTCCATTATTCCAACCAAAGCAAAGTATCTGCAAGCATCTTAACAATAGCCACCAACCTCAATCTCAACAATAGTTCATCATAGCCCATATTTTAAAAAAAATAGTGCTTCAATTACTTATGTGCAGAACGAAGCATCTAAGAGCAGAGTCATTTAACTCCCATTTTCAATCTCCACCACTCCCAAGCAACATAGAAGTTTTTAAGAAGTAACAAAGAAGTTCAACATCTTTAAATATTATAAGCAAAAGGTTGACATATGGCATGGCAAAAGAAAATGTGAACCTTCAATGTGATTAGTAATTTATTGCAAGCTCCAGCATAGACTCATCCAAAGACTCATCTAAAGGTTGAATAAATATCATATGGTCACCTAGCAGGCTATCCACTTGCATATCCATGTCACCAATTTTAGACACCCAAGTGGCATGTTATATTTCATCTAGTAGCCAATTAATTCAGAAGGACATTATTTGTGTCATGAAAAAAGGACAGTATTTGTGTTCATGAAAGAATTTGTGTCAATGCATGACTTTATTAATTCAGAATGCTCATAAACTTCCTTGCATTTGCTTGTGAAGAATCAAAGCATTTGAAGTTTCTGTTTTGTAAGATGTTTAATTTAGTGAAATTGCAGGAAATTGCTATAAGTGCACATCGTCTTTTGAAGTTACAATAAGAAAGATTTATTTGTTTGAAGTCATTATATATCGGTTAACAAAGGGAAATAATTTGTAGTACATTGCTGAATTAATAAAGCTTGCACTATCTCCTTTCAGACTCAAGCCCTTGAAAGCTGCCACACAATAAGAAAATCAAAGGTAGCTACCAGTTCAAAGAAAGAAAATTCACACACACACACACAAAAGAAGTCTTGTCACAATATGTCATGTACATTGCGAGTAAGTTATGATTCGCTAGAAATTTGATATGTATCGCACATGTGACTCGTAGATGACAATAATCAGTATGGTACAGGTTGTGTATAACATGTATCGGCATGTACCACAGGTTATTTTTTCCATAAAAGAAGAGATAAGGTTTTATAACCTTATCATATCTCACAACCCATAGGGGTTTTCAAAGCCATCTGTTGTGTTGTCTCTTGTTCCTTCACATTGCATCATCACTTTGGTCTGAGTTCCTTTTCTCTGACCATAGTGACTCAAATCGCATTAGGTATTCACCATCGTTATTCTCTTATTATTTTCCTTTGTTTTTTCTATACTTCTTTTATTTTCATCTCCATTCCTCAACATAATATACTGAAAAACTTCTTCACTATTTTTTTTGGGATTCTTTTGTAAACTAAGGGGATTATAAGTTTAAAGGGAGTAGAAGAAGAAATGGGTTTTGCAGGGGATACTGAAATGGAGTACATTACAACAAATATTGACTACTGCAGTAGAAGCTAGTGGACATTGTCGTTAGAAGAATGACACGGTAGTAAGAAGAATGTGGGCACAAACCACTTCCCAATTTCCAAAACTACCACCCACATGTTCACATCTTTAAAGCATGCACCTATGTTTTGTCTTTATATATTCTATCCAATCAATTGGTTAAGCATTTAATTATTGGTGGTTTATTAGCCAATATTTAACTATCAAGCAATTACTTAAATATGATAAACAGTCAGACTTTGCTTTGCAAAGAATAGGCAGCTTTGATAAGCAAGCCATAATCGTTGCTCCCCAATCAATCATCACACCAGCTTTTCTTTTTTTTCTTCATCAGTTTCTCTTTTAGCATCATGCAGCTAATTATAAATGCCTTGCTATTATTATCACACCAGATTCTACCATTCAAAATCCATATTCATTGATTGGGCCACAATCAGAAGCTCAAGAGAAATACATCTCTTACATTACAGATTGAGAGATCCAGTATATACATTGACCCAAACATAAGATAGACGTAGACTTGTTGTGGAGGTTGTGAAGGAATTTTTTATTTGTTTCAGAAATTGTGGTCTTTGGTCAAAAGTAAATATAGCCTAAATTTCATTAATATGATTGATGGAAGGGAAGGGACATACCTCAATCTACGTTCGAAAGTGAAGACTATGCTTGTATATTACCTAATTGATTCCTGAAAAAAATGGGGTGATTTGTTAGAAATTAAAATAATCATGAAAGAAATTTATCATTGAACCAGACACGACTCTTAAATGAAAAGTATGTTGTCCAATAAATCCTGAATGTAGTACTGGATATGATCTAACAGATTGTGCAAATACCTGTCCATATTGAAGGCTCAAAGCATCATGGTAGAATTCTGGATCAACTTCTTTAGCTTTAGTATATGCCTCCATGTCACATTCCATGTTCTTTGTGTGTTTCTTGTAAGCATTGCACAATGTTTTCTGATTGAAAACTGGTCACAGTAGTTGATATTTTAGTGAGGTATTAATATTGAACATCTATAACAAAAAAAATGCCCACTAACTGAAATTTCTCGAGTATAGCTGCTGGTGAGTACAATTGGCACAACCAAAATAGGAAAACATAATCATTAATCAAAGAAACATCTCTATAATTTCAAAAGGAAAACTATAATCAAAACATCTATGCTATTAAACTCCAAAAAAAGTATTTCAGGCTATTTAGCATCATCTATAGAATTATAATCCAAGGGCCAAATTAAAATCTATAGAATGCTCAAATTTATATGTGTGTGTTGGTGGGGGAACTTACATAAGAAAGAGAATCTGGTTTGTTACATACTCAAATCTACAGAATGCTTCGGTTTCGGGAGAAAATGACTTCTAAAAATTACTTTTCAATCTCACACCAATCAAATAGATCTAAAAAAATTAAATTGAAGAAATGGGATAAAAAATTTATGATATCTACAATCTACATTCCGAAATCTTTCAATTCCATCATCGAACAAAACTAAACTAATAAATTTAACCACTTCCACATCAAATTCAGTAACAAACCAAAAGTGGAGTGTTCATGACTAACAGGATCAAGTGCAACCTTCACCTCCCCCATAAAGGCTTCGGCCGAGTTCTGAAGATTCCTCTTCATCAGATAATCATAAATGTAAACATCCAGCCTACAAACATCACTAAAAATTTCATCTTAATAAACAATAAAAAAATAATTATAAAAAAAAATTACATTTTATCGGCTTCCCAATTACTCTGCGCCATAACTCTCTTGATTCGATATTCTCCACCTTCAAAAGATTTAGATAAAAACATTAGAATTATACTGAATTCAGAATCACAGCCTACATTACTCGTCAACCACTTGATCACATCAAATCAAAATCAAGAACTGAAATCAATGCGAATTCAAAGCAACTATAGCGAACTGGACTGAGACTGAGATCACTACCTTATTCAGAATCCGAAAGAGCTTGCAAACTGTTTCTCAACTTCGAAACCCTAGAAAAATGAGAAAAAAAAACTGTAAATTGTTTCTCAGCTTGCGGATCGAGAGACAGAGAGAGGGGGAGGGGGGGTGTTTCGGGATCGAGAGGCAGAGAGAGAGAGGGGAGGATTTGGGGAAAAGGGAGGGAGAGAGAGGGAGAAAGAGAGAGAGAGCGAGAGAGAGAGAGAGGGTTTTGGGAAGGGAGAGAGAGAGAGGGGGAGATAGGTGGAAGAGATAGAGGGGGGGGGGGGATTTTCGATCGAGATCGAGATTGAGAGAGAGAGAGAGAGAGAGAGAGAGAGAGAGAGAGAGAGGTGAAAGAGTGTGTGTGTGTGGGGGGGGGGGGGGGGTTCGGAAGAGAGAGAGGGGGGGGGGATTTGAATTGAGTTTAAAATTTTGGACGGAAAAATATGTTTTGTAAGAATCAATCTGGGCCAATGATTTTAGGGGAGATTGAAGGAGAGCCACTTGATAGCTTTCTTTGTAATTTATTATATAGATATGAAAAAAGGGGTAAGAGCAACTTGCTCATTTAGAAAATGAGCAATTGATGATGTGGCATACTTGTGATTGGAAAATCCTTAAAATGGTTAGTTGTCCAATGTACCACATGCATGCCACATAATTAATTGCTCATTTACTAAAAAAGCAAGTTGTTCATATCCCTTTCACCATATATATATATATATATATATATATAGGAAAAAGGGGCATGAGCAACTTACTCATTTAGTAAATAAGCAATTGATAATGTGGCATGCATGTAGTGTTAGTTGTCCAATGTATCAAATGCATGCCACATAATCACTTGCTCATTTACTAAATGAGCAAGTTGCTCATATCCCTTTTACCCTACACACCCGCACACACACACACACACACACACACACACACACACACACACACACACACACACACACACACAAGATTTGCCCATGGCCACGTGCCTACGATACAGCATATAAAAAGTTTTGTAAACAGTAAATCAACAATTATGTAGCTGAAGATTGAATAGTATGACAATAATTAGTTGTAAATAAAAGTCCATGTTTCCATTAGTATATAGTGAAATATAATTATAATTTGGGGTATAAAAGTCAATATTCCATATATATATATATATATATATATATATATATATATATATGGAAAATGCTCCATTGAAAACGGGTCTAGTTTTTACGGGTTGGAAAACAGCGATCTAAGCCGTTGGATCGCTCTTGATCGTGATCAGCGGCTCAGACCGAGCCCCCCATCACCCGTTTCACTTGATCAGTGGAGGGTTAATTTGGAAATTTCGTCCCAAATAACTTATCACCTGATTCACTCTGAAAAATTGATATAACCTAGGCCCGTTGTTGGGAACAACAGCCTAGGCTATAAAAAATTGAATCATAGTATAAAAAAATTGAATCATAGACCGTTGTTTGGAACAACGGCCTATGATTCAATTTTTTATAACTTAGGCTGTTGTTCCCAACAACGGCCTAGGTTATAAAATTTGATAACATAGGTTATTTGAAATAACGAAATTTTATAGCCTAGGCCGTTGTTGGAACAACGACCTAGGTTATAAAAAATTGAATCATAGGCCGTTGTTCCAAACAACGGCCTTCATTCAATTTTTTATGGTATCAACTTTTCAGAGCGAATTAGGCGAAGTGTTATTTGGGACGAAATTCCCAAGTTAACCCTCTGCCACTTAAGTCATATTGGGAGATGGGCGGCAGCGATTTGAGCCGCTGATCACGATCAAGAGCGATCCAATGGCTCAGATCGCTATTTTCCAACCCGTGAAGACAAACCCATTTTCAATGGAATGTTTCCATATATATATATATATATATATATATATATATATATAGAGAGAGAGAGAGAGAGAGAGAGAGAGAGAGAGAGAGAAAGAGAGAGAGAGAAATAATTAAAATAAATAAATGAGTTGTTTGTGGGGGGGGGGATTTGAATTTGAGTTTTGGGGGGGGGGGGGGGGAATGTGTTTTGTGAGGTTGGATCTGGGCCTTTGATTTTAGGAAGATTGAAGGAGAGCCACTTCATAGCTTTCTTTGTGTTTTATTATATATATATACTAGATTTTCCCGTGGCCACGTGCCTACGACACGTCTTTAGAACGATACAGCATATGAAAAGTCTTGTAAACAGTAAATCAACAATTATGTAGTTGAAGTTTGAATAATATGACAATAATTAGTTATAAATAGAAGTCCATGTTTCCATTAGTATATGGTGAAAAATAATTATAAATTGGGGTATAAAAGTCCATGTTTCCATATATATATATATATATATATATATATATATATATATATATATATATATATATATATGAGAAATGCTCCATTGAAAACGGGTTTGTTTTCACCGGGTTGGAAAACAGCGATATGAGCCGTTGGATCGCTCTTGATCGTGATCAACGGTTCAGATCGCTGCCGCCCATCACCCATCTCACTTAAGTGGCGAAGGGTTAAATTGGGAATTTCGTCCAAAATAACTCTTCGCCTCATTCGCTATAAAAAATTGAATGAACCTAGGCCGTTGTTTGAAACAACGGCCTAGATTATAAAAAATTGAATCATAGGCCGTTGTTTGGAATAACGGACTTTTATAACCTAGGCCATTGTTCCCAACAACGGCCTAGGCTATAAAATTTCGTTGTTTCAAATAGCCTAGACTATAAAATTTTATAGCCTAGTTATAAAAGGTTATTGTTCCAAACAACGGCCTATGAATCAATTTTTTATAACCGAGGCCGTTGTTCCAAACAACGGCCTAGGTTCATTCATTTTTTTAGACCCGGACTGGCGAAGAGTTATTTGGGATGAAATTCCCAAATTAACCCTCCGCCACTTAAGTGAGATAGGTGGACGGCAGCGATCTGAGCCGTTGATCACGATCAAGAGCGATCCAACGGTTCAGATCGCTGTTTTCCAACCCGGTGAAAACAAACCCGTTTTCAATGGAGCATTTCTCTCTCTCTCTCTCTCTCTCTCTCTCTCTCTCTATATATATATATATATATATATATATATATATATATATATATATGGCATATGCTCAGTTGAAAACGGGTCCGTTTTCAACGGGTTGGAAAACTCAGATCTGAGCCGTTGGATCGCTCAAGATCTTGATCAACGGCTCAGATCGAAACCCACTAAAAAAGCTCCCACTGATGGCTCTAAAAGCGGAGGGGCAATTTTGGAACTTCACGCCAAAAAATGTTTCACACCTAGCGTTTTTTTGGCGTGAAGTTTTTTTTGGAAAAAATTATACTTAGGCCGTTGTTGGGAATAACGGCCTAGGTTGTTTGAAGTTTTTTTTTGAAGAAAATTATACTTAGGCCGTTGTTGGGAAAAACGGCCTAGGTTGTTTTTAAAAATATATATATATCAGCCTAGGCCGTTGTTCCCAACAACGGCCTAAGTATGTACAAGTGTTTTTCCAAACACTTGTACATACTCAGATCGCCATCTCCCTTACCACACTCTCTCTCGTTACTGGAGCTCGAGAAACCCATTTCCCCAAACCCTAGCTCTCTCTCTCGATCTGAAAACTCTAACTCTCTCTTGCTCGTTGCTTCTCACTCAATCTCTCCATCTTCTCACACTCTTGCCCTCTTCCTTTGAAGATCCCGATTACAAAAAAATCCTAACCCATACGAAATCTCCCCAACCCTAAAACCCTAATCCTAAAGAAATTAGCCAAACCCTACTCCTCTTCCTTTCTCTACAGCAGCGTGCAAGGACATCCTCTATCTCCTTTCCGAAAACCTTCATTGTGAAAGGTATTAATTTTTTCCTATTTTAGTAGATATAACTAGGTTAATTGATTTTAGAAATTTATTCAATGTTTGAGGGTACAATTTGTATATTATGCGTAGGTATTTATAGATTAAGTAATTATAGTTTTATTGTCGATGTAGATGTAGTATTAGTTGTTGTTGTTTGTTGTTAGTAATAGCCCACAAAGAGATCCAAAAATTATGCAATTTTGCAAGTACGTCGGACTTGCCACGCACATGCCAACGCAATTTGTAGAAGTGTGTTTGGATTCACGGTTTGAAGTGTACGGCCGTGTATCGCTTTCGAGTATTTTTCGTGAGTGGAAGTGATACATCGGCGTATATTGCAAACCGTGAGTCGAAACTCACCTCTATAAATTTTGTTGGCTCATGTGTTTTGTGTCCATCCTACTCTCAAAGTTTCGGAATTTTTTGATCTCGTTTGTAAGGATTTCTACCGTATATCAAACAACAACAACAATTAATGTTTGATTTCTATCGAGGGACTTTTCACTAGGAAACGACATCCAAAAAATAAGAAATTATGTGAGCATGTTGGGCTGACCGCTCGCTACCAAATTGTACTTGTAGTTACGAGTTCGGACCCACGGTTTGCGAGCTACGTCAATGTATCGCATTGTTGGTATTTTTCATGAATGAATGCGATACACGGCCGTATCTTGCAAACCGTGGATCGGAACTCGCTTGTACAAGTTACGTTGCCTTGTGTGCGGGGAGTCCGACCCAATCACAAAGTTTAGTTTTTTTTACCGTCAATTGTGCGGTTTTCTTATGAATTTTGTTATGTTTTGAGCGAGTTTTCAATAGAGAACCCCCTTTAAAAATTCGTAATTTTGCAAGTAGGTTGGTTTCGCCACTCACAAGTCATACCAACTTGTAGTTGCAAGTTGTCACTCACGATTTGCTATATGCGTCCATGTATCGCATTCCCCTCATTTTCAAGAGTGAAAGCGAGCGAGACACGGTCGTATCTTGCAAACTGTGGATTGGAACTCGCTTCTACAAGTTCCGTTACTTTGTGTGCGGCAAGCCGGATTCAATCGCAGAGTTTCGTATTTTTTGGACGTCATTTTTGAGGTTTTCTCACTTACTTTGTTTCGTACGTATATATATATATATATATATATATATATATATATATATATATATATATCACAATCATTTGTTAACAAGCTGTTTTATATATGATGTGTGTATTAATTAACCAAAAATATATTTTTTTACAGATGAACAATGATACGGAGAGTTCTGCTGTCGGCAATAATTTTGTGCGGGTAGAACCAATCATTTATTCCATGTCGTTAGTCGAAGAACATCTAAAACCAAAGTTAGGTATGACGTTTCCAACTTTAGTTGAGGCCGAAAATTTTTATTCGTCATATGCTCGTTGTGGGGGTTTTGCAATGCGTAAGGATGAAAATAAATTAAAGGGAGGAGTGGAAGTAGATAAGTCATATCTTTGTAATAAAGTCGGGTCATCGCCGAGTCAACATAGTGATGGTATACGGGGAACAACCTGTAGAACGGGTTGCAAGACTTGCGTTCGGGTAAAATTGAACGAAGCAAGTAATACGTGGGTGTTCTATTCATTTCATGAATTACACAATCACGAATTCATCTCACCCGGTAGAAGGCATCTTTTGCCCCGAAACCGTTCCATATCAAATACGGATAAAAGGATAATAAATCAATTCAACCAAGCTAATATCCAGACATGTCGATAAATACTCTTCTTCGAAAGTGCTAGTGGTGGTCACGATCAAGTAGGATTCACCGAAAAAGATGTTAGAAATTTACTTAGAGATTCGCAAGAAGCATTGAAAGAACATGATTCTAAAATGCTAATTGATTTTTTTGAATCTAAGAAACAGACAGATCCTTCTTTTTTTATGACATTCAAGTAGATCCCGAAGGGCA
Source organism: Hemerocallis citrina (assembly GCA_017893485.1). Classification (NCBI taxonomy): domain Eukaryota; kingdom Viridiplantae; phylum Streptophyta; class Magnoliopsida; order Asparagales; family Asphodelaceae; genus Hemerocallis; species Hemerocallis citrina. The sequence goes on along the minus strand of CM030358.1, from coordinate 102,341,452 downwards.
GTTGTCACATTGTACGTGGGTTGATGATATTTCTAGGATGAATTATCAAGAATTTGGCAATGTACTTTGCTTTGATGCCACGTACAATACGAACCAGTATGAAATGTTATTTGTTCCCTTTGTTGGAGTGAATCAATATTGGCAATCGACTTTCTTAGGAGGTGGGTTCATTCCAAATGAGACAGCTTCTTCGTTTGAATGGTTCTTTGAAATGTGGTTAGGGGTTATGAATCGTGCTCCATCTGGTATCGTCATCGATCAAGACCGTGGGATCACCGCTGCAGTTAAGAAAGTTTTCTCCCATACTCGGCATCGGTTTTGTATTTTGCACATATTGGATAAGTTACCGTAAGAGGTACGTATGTCGAACGATATCGACAAGTTTAAGGAATCTTTGAAGAATGTCATCTACAATTCCGAATATGTACATAAATTTGTAGAAAAATAGAATTTGTTGATTTTGCAATACGGATTAGAGAATAACAAATGGTTAAACGATCTATTTGATATCCGTAAAAATTGGGCACCCATCTACGCTAAAGATTCTTTTTGGGCAGACATGTTGAGTAGCCAACGGGTTGAGTCATCATATTCTGCCTTGAAGTATCATACAGAAAAAAATATTCCTTATATGAAATTATCGTCATCTTCGACTATTTTTTGGGAAGGTAAAGACACGATGAACTGAAAGAAAATTATCGTAACCGTGAGAAGAGACCTAAGTTGAAGAGTGAATGGGCTTTGGAGGCACAAATGGCGAAAACATACACTTTGAAAATCTTTTACAAATTCCAAGATGAAATTACAAAAAGCTTCATGTATAATGTGACTTTCGTTGGCGATCTTGAGACACCGGATAGTTCAACCTTCCATGTGATACTCTGTGGAGAATCAGAACCGGCTCGCCTTCTTCAGTTATGCAAAATCAACGAAATTATTACATGTGCATGTCACTTCTTTGACTTCGTTGGCATTCCTTGCAGGCATATTTTAGCGGTTCTTCAGTTCAGCCATCACACTTTCCTTCCAGATGTATACATTAAAAGAAGATGGACTCGAGATGTGATGAGAAGAAGTTATACATTTGTTCCAACCGAACCCAATACTAAGAATTTCGCTTCTCGATATTGTGAGTTGAGCTACCATGCAAAACAGATTGTCGATCTCGGTTGTTCCTCCAATAAAAGTTACAAATACACGTTGGAAAATTTGTAGAAGATCATTGACGGCGTCTCTCGGCTACAACCTGTATTGGGTGAACCACCCGAACATGCCTCACAACCGCATGACAGTGCAGAACCGGGAGGTAGTACACAACCGGATGGTAGTGCACAACCGCATGGTAGTGCACAACCTCATGATGAAGGCAATGGACACATACCTATACGCGTAAGTGACCCACAACAATGTATGACAAAGGAAAGGCCTCGCGTCAAAAGATTGAGGCCGATAAGAGAGCAACTTCGCATAAAAAAACCGAGACGGTGCCGAAGATGCGACATTGTGCAAATGAATTATGATTCAAGAAATTGTCCAACATTATTTGGGGGTAAGACTCGTACTTTCTTTGTTTCTCCCACTTTTAAATTTATTATACTTCATTTGTGGTAAATGATTTTCTCACTAACTAAAACTTATCTTTGAATGAAAGCCAATCAATCCGCAAGAAGTGATTCCATCCAATGAAGAGAGTTCCGACGAGAGATATGATGATCCATTGTGAATTGGAATTTTTTGATGTAAAGTTTCAGTATATTAGATATTGATGCGAGTGTTGTTAATTGGTTTTTGTTGTTAACTTTAAATGTTGTTGAGACTCAAGTATTGTTGGTTTGTGTTGATTGTTAATTTTGTTGTTGTTGTTGTTGGGAGATTGTAGCTGATGGCATGGTATATAGTTTTGGGGGAGAATTTAGTGTAGCAGCTTTAGCTGCTGTGTGAAATTGTAAATATTTTTTTCTTTTTTTACTTAAGCCGTTGTTGACAACGGCCTAGGTTCTATGTGGAAATTTTTTTTTGGATCAGTAGCTCTCTGTATTGGCCTATTGGAAAGGAACAAATTTTTTCTAAACCTAGGCCGTTGTCTCCAACAACGACCTAGGTTATAGCAGAAAATTTGAATTTTTTGGGATGCTCTCTGACTTGGCCAAGTTAAAATGAGAAACAAGTCAGAGAGCAACCCCTCTTTTTTCGACAACGGCCTACGTTATAGCAGAAAATTTAAACTTTTTGCGTTGCTCTCAGACTTGGCCAAGTTAAAAAGTGCAAGAAGTCAGAGAGCAACACCTTTTTATTTTTTATAGCTTAGGCCATCGTCTCCAACAACGGCCTAGGTTATAGCAAAAAATTGAAGTTTCAGGGTTGCTCTCTGAGTTGGGCAAGTTAAAAAGAGCAACAAGTCAGAGAGCAATACCCTTTTTTTTATAGCTTAGGCCGTTATTCTCTGACTTGAGCAACGACCTAGGTTATAGCAAAAAATTCGAAGTTTTAGGGTTGCTCTCTGACTTGGGCAAGTTAAAAAGAGAGAGACAAGTCAGAAAGCAACACCCTTTTTTTATAGCTTAGGCCGTTGTCTCCAACAACAGCCTAGGCTATAGTAAAAAATTTGAAGTTTTAGTGTTTGAATTTCATTAGTAAACAGATGATCTGTATACATTAAAATTTTCCTACAAAGAGTATATTAAAGGAGCAAAATTCTTGTGAACCTACCATAACCTTATTCATAACCATACACTGTCCCCTAACCCTTCCATAACCCTACTTATGAGTATGGTTAGGGTTAGGGTTAATAGGCCATTTTTGGAATATTCAGATGGGTTTTATTTTTGGAGATAAGTATTTGTGCCAATGGAAAAATGCAGGAGGTTATTCAGTAAGGGATCTACATGTGGTGCCCACTTTGTAGAGTTAAATGTAATAGTAACCAAGTTATGAAAACACATTTATTATGAAAGAAGAATGTGCTTTTCGAATCGAAGAATAGAGATGGCAAGGTACCGCGGGGGGGGGGGGGGGGGGGGGGGGGGGGGGAGGGGGAGAAAGAGTTTTAAGATATAACCACTAACCCTAACCCATAACCCTACACTAACCCTTAACCCTACCATAACCATAGCTTACCCTTACCCTACCCTAACCCCTGTTAACACTAACCCTAGCTGAAATATTATTACCACTTTGGGGGATATGTTTAGGGGTTAGGTGTTGTTGCTGCTTATTTCGATGTGGGAGCAAACAGATAGTGAGTTAATAAATGAAGGACACTACTAAAAGTCGAAGCTGTAACCTGGCCGTTATGGACTGTTAGGGTCCTAAAAATGAATCTGGACCGTTGATTAACCTCTTGTGATCTGAATTGGACGGTGGATGATGCGGCCGACAGACCTGCAAAAACATCTGAAACACCGAGGTGTGGCCCCGGCGACAGACCCTCCGACGCTCAAGTCAGAACCAGAAAGAGAGAGAGAGTAAAAACTGGTGAATTGTTGATTACCTGGAGACTGAGAAGGGGGAGGAATATTTATAGGCCTGAGAGACATTCTAGAAGCCGAATCGTGACCGTCAGATCTTTTATGTCTCCCTCCTGAAGAGATAAGATATTCTTGTGAGAGGATAAGAGATGAGACTCCTAGCCATCATGGGCTGGGTGTCTCTCTTAGTGGGCCTAGTCTATCACTTTTTATGGGCTTAAAAGAATCACATGTCTTGGAGTGGGCCCATGCTTGTAAAATAGGCCTGTGATGGCTAATCTGCCTGTAGATGTGTAATACCCAGGATTGTACGACACATATATATGTGTGTGTGTGTGTGTGTGTGTGTGTGTGTGTGTGTGTGTGTGTGTGTGTATGTGTGTGTGTGTGCGTGCATATGATTGCAATGTTTTGTTTGAGTATATGAATGTTGGAGTGAGTCCATGTTTGCGGGACGGTTTATGAGGATGGTTGCGTTCTAGAAGATGCATGAGAATGAGGAAGACTGATATTGGTATAAACACTAGTTTTTGGTACGACGCCTATGCAAATATAACACTGTATGATATTACAATGGGTATATCTTGCGTACACTCGATAAACCTCTCGTCTCGCATCAAAGAACCTGTTTAAGTGTTAAAATGGGCAGCCAACATAATACACTTCAAAACTAATGGCTAAACCATGGTTTCATTACAAAACCACCCTACACCCTACCCCCTACTACCCTAGAAACCGGCCTCACCTTTCCCCCCTCTTTCCTCACTCACTTCTCCATCAAAAACCCCTCATTTCATCTCCCTTGTTCTGAAATTTCAGAACTCAAACCAAGAAAAAAAAAAAAGAGAATGAGAGAAAGAAGAAAGATTGAAGAAAGGAGCTCTTGGAGGGATTCTCAAGGAAGGAAAGCTCAAAGACATCAACTACTCTAAACCTTTCTTATTATTTCTTGATTGATTTTTTGCATGCATGTGTGGTAGTAAGTGTTAGGAGGAATATCTAAGAAGATTGGAAGATGAAATCAGAAATTAGAACTAGAATCTTGATCTGTATGTTATTTTCTAGATTTTTCCGAGAACAAACCACATGAAATTAGACCATGAAGTTTTTACAGATTGTTCCTATATATGTCTATATTGTTCATGAACTATTTTGGATTTTTCTGAGATGGTTTGATATTTTAATAAAATCCATTTGTGGAACTATGCTGTAAGGCAGCAGCAGAACTTGGTTAACATGATGCTTGAGATTGTTGGATTTTTAATAATTAGTCGGAGCAAGATATTAATCTGAAATTTTTATCTTGTTTTTTCACTTATATATAGATTCTACAGAAAAATCAGGAAAATATTTCGATTAATTTACAGGCGTGTTAAAAATTGATCTTTAAACAGTAGCTAGAGCTGTAACTGAAGAGCATAATGATTTTTGTGCTTAATTGAAATATGAAGAACTCAGTGTAGACTTGGAGTTTGGACATGAAACCTTTTGCATGTTGTTCACTATGATATCTAGTTTCTTTATTGTAAATTTTGTGTAAATTGAATGATTATAGAATTTATGATGATTTTATTTGCACGTACTGTGCTGGTTTCAGTCAAATTTGATACCCTGTAGAGATGACACATTTGAGGCTCTTTAAAAGCAAATTTAAGGAAGTATTTCATTAGAGGATTGTAGTAGACATCAAGACCTTTTCAACAAGACCTGTTTTAGGTGTTTCTAGTAAGTGGTTGATTTATTATGATTTTTTCAATATTGAACAGAGACCAGGAATTAAGCTGAGTGCTCCGATTGAGAAAGTCTTAGGGTGTGACTTGGTACATTTGTGAGTGATGTGTGTGTTAGGGTGATCTATTGGCATATTTTGGACTTATGACCATCTAGAGGATTGTAGAGGATATCCACACCTTCCCATAGAACTTGGTTTGTAACATTCTGATAAGTAGGCGGTGTTTTATGCTACCAGTAAGGTGCAGCCTGTGTACAGAAAATGCACAGGCTGAGGCTTGAGAGGCCATTTTGAGGACTTAGATGATGAAATTTGAGGTTATAATCAACTAGGAAATTGTAGCCTAGGTTCTTAGCTTTCTAGATTGGACTCGTACACCCCAATCAGAGTTGTATCGAGGGAGTTATGACCTTTTAAGATTCGGGCAGAAACTCGTAGGTTGCTTAGTCCTTGGTTTTGACTAGGTATTGTGAGGACTTGTTCCCCTGTGTACTACAGTGTTGATAATTCTTGTATGGGAACGTTGGTATCTGTTGTTGGTTTGTGGACTCCCATAGTTTCTGTTGTTGGTTTGTGGACTCCCATAGTGGGTGTGTGACTCGAGTTAGTCACTAGGGTAAGGTGATACCCTACGTCTGTCGATTCTAAGTTATGAACTTCCACCAAAGCGTAGAACATCCGAGCCATGCCACTAATATAAGTTCATAGCCGGGTTAGGGGTGAACACGTACATTCACAACCAGGTTAAGGGTGAATGTAGGCCGTAGTGCTGGACAACTCCAAGCCGGGAAAGTGGCAAACCGGACCGGTATCGCCAGGGCCAGAGGTCGATAGGCAAGTTTTTGGAATTAATCTTATCTTTTATCCAAAGTGATTAGAATAAGGCTGGGATTAGAATGACATATTAGGGGTTTGGGTAATTGCATTAGTACTAGCAGACCATAGTCAGTGTTGTACCTTCCTGTCGTAGGGATACTTTTTCGGCACTCATGAGTGAGTTCTCAGCTCGTATCTCGATCTGTTAATTTTTAAAGTCTTGTCGAAGTAAGGAACGGAAGGCTAGGGGGATTTGACCCTCGAGGTCATCACGTTTCTATGCATGTGGGTTTTGTTGTTTATATATATATCAGTTTACAGCCGGGTTAGGGGTGAACACGCATGCGTCAGTGCACAGCGGGGTTAGGGGTGGACACATGAATTGCACGGTCTTGCGACCGGATTCAATGGGGCTTTCTGAAGAGGTCCGTACCGGGTACCGAGTGGCAAATACGACCACCACTTAGGCACTGCAGTGGCGGAACTAGAATGACCAGCTGCAACCTCCTTGGGCACGGATAATATATTGGGAACAGGATGAATACAAGAGTAGGATGCATGGCGAGGGATTGAACCCTACAATTAGGAGAGGCGAACTCCTTGGAAAGTATGTAGTATGGGATGCATACGTTTCCATCGAAGTTGATTTTGGAGAAGTATGTAGTATGGGATGCATACGTTCCCAAATGAATTGCATTATGCATACGTTCCCAAATGAATTGCATTAGAGTAGGTGCATCGTGTGCATTCTTGTTTTGTGCATTAGATTAGGCCATGCTTGGGTCTGGAACGCATGTAGTATGGGATGCATGCGGATCCAGAGTCCCAAGTCCTGCTTGCTTTAAGAATAGGCTTGTGGTTGGTGCATTTAGTTGTTAGATCGTGGCATACACGAGCACTATAGAATTAGGATGCACGTTTCTTTTTCCATTCAAGATGGTTTGTGGTTTCCAGTTTGGAGGATCGCTGTTATTATCAGTATTGTGTCAGTCGAAGTACTGACATTCCCTACCTTTTAGGTATCGGTTCTACCTTTCGAACAGGTGCAGAGATATCAGAATCGCGCAATAGAAGACTCAAACCGAGGAACAAGCCCCAGGGAAGCAGATTGACCGTTCAGTGGAGTTCGGCAATGATCCGTTGACTACCATTCCAGGAAACAGCTGTTAACTTTACAAGAGGAGATGATATATATGTAACAAGATGCAATGAGTTGATGTAATTTGTATTCTTGTTCAGAAACAAGACATTGATTGTAATCAATGATGTAATGACTTTATTTGGAAATAAAATGTTTTTAAATTTCCGTGTTATTACTGTGTTGAGATGCATTTGAAGGCAAAGATTCTGGTTGCATCACGGATGTCCGGTAACGGAGATCCGGGGCGTTACAAGATGCTTTGAGATCTATTCAGGGATCGTACGGTTCTGATCTGCTGCGATTTTTACCATCATCATAAGTCCCCCACTCCCGGAAGGCGATTTTTATGGCTTTCGGAAAATAGTACGTCTTATTTTTAGAATCAGGCAAATAATCTTAGCAGTTGAAGTGTTCGAAGATACCTGAAACTGATTTGTGAATTGTGGCTTCTGTAGACAGTGAATATATTCCTGAATTTTTTCGTATTTTTCGAATTTTTCCGATTTTTTTTGGAATTTTCATGGAATTTTCAGGGAATTTTTCCATAGTTCTTCGGATTTCTCCGAATTTTATGGAATGCTCTAAAGTCTCAAAATCACTCTTTCGAATTTTATAATTAATAAATTCAATTTTAATTATTTTTTTAAAATTTTAATTATTTCTCCGAATTAAAATAATTATTTTTGAATTTTTTAATTGATTTTTTGAATAAAAAATGATTTTTAAATGATTTTCTGGATTTATCAGATCTGTCATGCTTTTTAAAGTGATCTGAGGCCTCGATCAGCTGTGGACTCGCGTGCTGAGTTGATCTGGCGGTTGAGACGTTTTGATCAAGGGCAAAAATCCTGAAGCGCTTGATCAAGAGCGGTGCGAAGATCTCAGAGATCCAACGGCTTCTAGTGCGTCTTCTCCACCCCTTAGCTCGGCGAACGAAATCGCTGAGCTACTTTCTTCTTCTTCGACGCATAGCTCGGCGGAGGCTTGAATGCAGAGCTATGGGTGATTTTTGGCCGAGCTACAGCGGTCGATCGTCTTGGTCGATCATGAATTCGCCGAGGTGGAGCTACGGCGTGCCTTTCACCGAACTACGGGGACTTCGAATTCTCGCCGAGCTATGGGACACTCGCCGAGCTATGATAGCGCATTTTGCCGAGCAATGGACGTTGTGAACCCACCGAGCTATGGAAATAATCGCCTCATCAAGCTATCGAACTCGAAGTTCATCGCCGAGCTATGGAAACTTGCCGAGCCATGGGTTCCTTGCTCTCGCCGAGCTATGGAGCTATGATTTTCACCGAGCTATGGTGGCTCATTGTCGTCGAGCTATGGGTCGTCGAGTTCTTGCCAAGCTACGGAGCTCTTTTCGCTGAGCTATGGCAATAGCTCGAATTGGCCGAGCTATAGAGCTAGCCGAGCCGTGGTAGCTCGTTCTCGCCATGCAATGACCAAGGTGTGTTTCGCCGAGCTACGAAGTTAGGAATTTTTTTGAGCTCTGTGTTGGGTTCGAGCTCTGTTTTCGGTGAGAGTCTTTCGTCGAGGTGGATTGAGCTCGGAGGTGGAGCTCGTTTGAGGGAGTTCGATGGCGGAGCGGGGACATGAAGAAATTAGCAAGGCTAGAGCTCGAGATCGAGGTCGGAGTGAAGAGGAGAAGAGCTTTCGCTCGAGCTTCGACGTCGAGTCTTCGAAGCGGAGTTTTGGCGGGAAACTTTGGAGAATAAGAGAAGGGTTAAGGCGGAGCGGGTTGAGAAGCAGAGCCGGGTTTTGGATCGGACCCGTTAACGCCCCCTTGGGCTGTTTGGATCACGTACCCGACCCGTTTCGACCTTTATCCTTGTGAGTTAATCCGAGAGCTCTTTTGGGGTTTTTGTGGAGTGTTTTTTGGAGTTTGAACTAGGGATTGGATTCACACAAAAATATTCATATATGTTTTATGTATCGGTAACAAATACACATACGCGTATCTTCATGTGAGTTTACCCATCGTCTAGTCTTCCAAAAAATCTCGCTTTTGCTCCGAGTTCGCTCGTCTTCGTTGTGGTGTCTTCTCATTGGGGTAGGAGTTATATGGTGCTTGGATTGTTGAAGTTTGTTTCAATTGAGAGGTTTTTGATCAATCTTGGAGTTGTCACGGGATAGTAGGCTTTTTCTTATGAGAAAACTTGATGTTTGATGAGTTTTTGTTGGCGGTGTTCATGGTGCCTACCAAGTGTTTGTGATTTTGCTCACCCCATTGTAATCACCAAGTGTTTATGAGATTGTCTCTTCCAAGTTGTTCACAAGGTGTTTGTGAGATTGTCTCTTCTGTCGACCGAACGTTGTGGCGGCTGTTCGTGTTGTCGACTGACTGTTTAGTTGTTGAGTTACTGCTACTGTGGAACCCGGATCGGGGTTTTTTGACCATCGATTTGCTGAGTCGAGCTAAGATGCTAACATGTGGCAATTTTTCCCTTTCTGGTCCTATAAATAGGGGTTGATCCTACCCCCTTCCTTATTTTCCACATTCCCTTTCTCTCTCCTAAATTTTTTTTGGAGAGCTTCTCTCTCTAGAAATTGCGGCGTTGAGTTTGGCGGTGCTAGTTCCAGTTGTTGGCTCAGAGTTTTCTCTGCTTGGACTAGGTAACTTTCTTGTGATTGCCGTTTTGCCATGTCTAGTATTTCATCAGTCTGTGCCTCTACTAGATCCGCTTGTCTAGATGGAGAAAAGGGCGTCATGCTTGGTCACCCTTTTGGAGTGAGGGGCATTCGTGGTGAGGCTGATCGTTCTGCCATTGTGGAAACGATCGTCGAACCTGAGAGAGATGGGGGATGTAGGCTCCAGACCCCGTTGTTTCTCGTCCTAGAGTTGATTAGGGAATACTCTGTAGTAGATCACTGATTCTTGAGGAGCAGCATGGAATATGATGCGCTAGAGCTTGTTCATACCACCGAGACTGATCAGACCGCCACCATTCTTACACGCGATGAGTTGATCATGATAAGAACAGGCTTTGGCATCCCTGATGAGTACAGCCTACTCCTGCAGGGGCTTGGTGTCAGGGTGTGTTACGCCATGTTGGAGGAGTATTGTTTCTTTCCTTGCGATGCTTTCTTTGCAGGACTTCGTCTACCCCTCCATCCCTTCGTTAAGGAAGTGCTCTATTGGTATCGGCTATGCCCCATTCAGCTAGCACCGAACGCATGGAGGCATGCTACTAGTTTTGTCTTACAGTGCCGCCAGCTCGGAGCTGCGCCGAGTCTTGCGGTGTTTAGGAGACCTTTCAAGCTTAACCGACCTAGCCAAATGGAGGAGCGTTGGTATCTCGGCCCTCGCAAGAATAAAGGGATGATTGAAGCTCCTCGATCAGTGAGATGTTGGAAGGAGAAGTTCTTCATTGTTCGCAGTGCCGAGTCGTGGGGAATTCCCACTACTTGGAGGGGAACGGTTCCCTCGGTGGTGCGAGTGGAGCCGATGATGAGTGTAGAGAAGAAAAATCTTAGCGACACGCTTCTAGGGTTGAAGGTGTTGTCGTGGCAAGATATTACCAACGAAGTGCTCTTTGAAAGTGGCCTTGGACCGGCCGTTGCTAGTATGATTTTGTTGTTACTGTTTTCATGCCTTGTCATCCATGCTTTTGTCGATTTCTAGCTATTTGATTTATGTCTTTACTGCTTTCCTTTGATTTTACAGTGCTTGACTATTCTGTGTTTCATCTTACAGGTAGGACAGACATGAATTTTGAGGATATCTTTGCAGAGCTAGATGCAATACAAAACAAGAAGAAGGAGGAGCCAAAGAAATGGAAGAGGACGGTGTTGCGTCCTACTCCTTCCCCGAGCTTACCACCCAAGGTTCCCATTGCACAGACTGTCTCCCATAGAGGTGCCGCCTGCCGTTGGGGCAGGCTCTTCTTTAGTCGCGCTCGTGGCTAGTGCCGCATCAGCCCCACTGACTGCTACGGCTGCACCAGTGCTAGTTAGTCAGGGAAACGCGGTCTACACTCCCGATTGGGATGTGAAGGCCCAAGAGAACTTCTTGGGGAACTCCACTACTTGTCTTGAGGCCCGTCGCCACCTCCCTACTGCTTCTGATAGGGAGAGGTTGAAGATGGAGCCCCCCGAGAGATCGGTCTTGAAGATTGCAAGGGCACATGTGACGGTATGGCCCAGTTTTCTTAGTTATTTATGTTATGCTCCTTTCTCTTGCATTGTTATGTTTTTGGCGGATTTCTCCTTGATCCAGGAGATGAGCCATTTCGGGCACTTGGTGGACTTTTATGCGGCCGAAGAGAAGAACATGAGGGATCGCATCACCCGTGCCGAAAAAGACAAGAAGAAAGCTGCCAAGGAGTTCAAGGCGGAGTTGGAAGGGATGAAAAAGAAGGAGCAGGAGGCGTGCCTTGAGTTGGAGGCATTGGCCGCGAAGATGGAGGAGATGCGCCTCGAGCTAGAGGCATCTCAGGAGAGAGAACTGGCGTAAGAGAAGAAGAACGCCGATCTCCTGTTGGAGTTGGAGAAGGCTCGCACTGATGCGGCCTCGAATGTGAAAGTGGAGGTGGCCAAGGTCTACGCGGAGTGTAAATCGAAGCTTCGGGGGGTGATGTTGAGATCCTATGCTTTGGCGATCTCACATGTGGTGGAGCGCGTTCCCGGTTTTGACGGAAAGGGCTACCATGTGACGCTTCGATCTGGTGAGCCTCTAGATCCCAACAGGAAGGATGAAGTTGAGGCTGATACTCCCATGGGAGGTGCGAAGAGCCATTCTAGGAAGAAGGACAATGGGAAGGGCCCAGCTGGAAGTGTCTTGTCAGAGATGGTACCGAAGCTGGTGGATGCTTGATTCACCTTGGTGTACTTGTCATCTTTCCCGTTTATTGTTGGACTATTTCATTTTAGACTTTGTAGTTTGCTTCTATGATGCCTAATTGCAGACTGGCCACCGCATTTTTGTATTTCCTTTCAGTACTTTAAAGAAACTATCTTCTAGACTGGTTATTGTTTGTCATGTTGTGTTGATGTACCTTGGAGCGGTGTTTGCTTGTCACTCTCTGCACTTTGATCCCATATCTGATTATACTCTTTGCGCTTGCTGACAGGTGACCGTGGGATCTAATAAAGGTTTCTGTGGTGACAAGGTGGGGCGCCTCCGCAAGCAACTGCGCATAACTGAATTGGCGGTCGACCGTTTGCGTGCTCAGTCGGATGAGGAATGGTTGGAATCTATTCACCTTAAGTCGGCGCTGGTTGAGCGTGATTGTGAGTAAGTACTCCTATATTCCAGTCATCTGGCAAGCTTGCGACTGCCTTTGAAAGTGACAAAGGACAGCATTGGGGAATGCGCCCTACTCAGGGAGATAATTGTTAAGAAGGACTTGGAGCTATACCGCCTCCAGGCGAGGCTTGGTGGGTTGCGGACGGCAAGCACTCCACATGTTGCCGGTTCTAAGGAGGACCAGCTGGTTGGAAAGAAGAAAAGCACCACAATTGTTGCGAAGGATTGTGTGACTGTGGAAGGAGCTGGGCCGAGTATCGGGGGAGCCGTACAAACAGCATTGGTGCCCTTTCAACACCCCGTAGGCACCCCGAGAGGAGCATCGACTTTGTTAATTCTAACCTTGGTTGGTGGAGAGTCACGCGCCTCATGCGCCGGTCAGCAGTCGCAGTCTCTAGGATCGACGTTTGCTGTGCAAAGTGCTGGCAGCCAAGGAAATGAGGTGGCTGTCAGGCGTTCTACAAGAAAGCTTATGTCTCTCAGGAACAACGTTCCTCGCCCCATGAGTCATAGGGACGGCTTGTAAATCGAGTTGTGTGGTTGATGTCTCCTTACTTGTAAATATCTGTTGCGCTGTTGAACATGAAATCGTGGACTTGTGATAATTCTACAACTCTTTTTACGTGCTTAGTCCTTGTTGCCGTGGTTGAAATGTTATCGATGAGTTCTTTGTCCTTAAATAATAGGGCCTTAAGTCTGTTGCGTATAGCTTAAAGAGCTATCGATGGTGTAAGTCGGAGCTGAATTCATTTTTAATCCTGTACCTAGCTAGTTGTAGGGACAATTCTAAATGAGCATTGTTTTCCAAACTTGTTGTACGGGTCCTCTAACAGATTGTCAGAATTGCCTCGAATGGAGAGTTGAACTCTAAGCGTGGCTTTTTACAAGTGTGGCTAGAGTAACTCCGATCCATGATTTTGGATCTCTTAATCTGTTGTTGAGAAAATTTAACTAGTTGCAGAAACAGATCGAATGGCGAGTTGAACTCTGAACATGTGTGACTACACGTTGCGAGAGTAACTCTGAACCATGAACATGGATTCCGAACTTGTTAGTTTAAGTATTAACAGGTTGCAGGAGCAGCTCGAATGGTAAAGAGCACTCTAAACTTGATTCTCAGCAAATTGATAGTCTCTTTTGAACCATGAACATGGACTCCGAACCGGTCGTCGAGGCATTAACGGATTGCAAGAGCAGATCGAACAGCAAAGTGCACTGTGAATTTGTGTGATTGCAAATTGTTATAGTCTCTGTCGAGCCATGGGTATGGACTCCGAATCTGTCTTACGGGAAGACTCGCAACGAGTGTTTAGTGCTGCTTAAGTGTATAAGTGTGGCACTCAACTCGCTGTTTCAGAGCCTCCAAGGAAGTTCAGCTAGTTGCAGGAACAGATCGATCGGTGAATTATGTTCTAAACGTGCATGTTTGCACGCTGCAACTCCCGAGTTCTGGATTCCGAACTTGTGTTGTTGAAAGCTTGTAACGAGTGTTTAGTGCCGCTTTCGAGTGTGAGTCGGGCGTTTCTAGCTCATTATTAGCTTTGCTTAATTGACCAAGATGTAACGAAATAAACTTGCTACTCTTTATTGAAGAATAAACTAGAGGGGCTGCTCTAATGGTTGGCCCTTATTACATGCTCGGCCTCTTTAGTAATGGCGGTTCTTATTGAAAGTAAAACTAAGTGATTGCTCTAGTGGCTGGCATTTATTACAAAAATTTAAAAATTCTGCATAACTTAGGAGAGCGTGTGTCAAACACTCTCATTGTGCTCCATGGGGTATTGTTCACTTGCAGTCCCTACTAACACATCCCTGCCCCCGGGTATTCAAGTTGGTGAGCTGTCAGGCGAACAACTTGGTAGACCCTGCCTGTTTCTAAGGAACGTCCGCGTCGCCCTGTTTAGATGCAGTGGAATGTTCTGGTGGACTGACGTGCTTAGACAAGATTGATTGTTTATCATGACTGAGTGGAGCGACTTCGGATAAGGGAGTTAAGAGAATTGTTGGGTTTTAGCGAGGACGTGGTTGAAGCTGGGAAGAAGTTATTTGGCGACTCTGAAAATTTCCAGCTTGGCTGCCTAGTGCCGCGGCTTCGAGCTTGCTTGCTGGCTTTGTGACGCAATGATCATTTCTCTGTAGTAATTCTTCAGGGTGGAGAGGGTAAACCGAGCCCTCCATTGTAGCAGTGTAACATGCGCGTGCCGCTTTTTGGCTTCCTACTACTTGCCCTATGCCTGCTGTTGTTGGGAATTTCATTTTCATGTGAAATGCGAAAGCAACGGCATGGAAGGTGGCTAGTCCTGGACGGCCGAATATGGCATTGTATGCGGATTTAACATCGACTACCAAGAAATCTAAGGACTCTGTCTGAGTTACCGGTGCTTTCCCTGCTATTACGTCGAGTGCGACAATTCCCTCGACTTGAACAGGTGCACCCGAGAAACCATGGAGCGTATAGATGACTGGCTTGAGACGATCCTGGGAGAGCTTCAGTGCATCGAACGCGGCCATAAACAAGATGTTGACGGAACTGCCATTGTCAACGAGAATACGTCGCACCTCGTGGTTTTCCATGCCTAGATTGATAACTAGCGCATCGCAATGAGGCGTTTTGATGCCCTCGAGATCTTTGTCAGAGAAGGAGACTGAGAGGCCCGAACCCTTCGGGGATGGAGTGTTATGAACTGAATTAACCTCTCTTACAAAAGCTTTACGAAAGGAGTTAAAATCTCCCCCCATGGGCCCGCCATGGATGGTGTGCAAAATGGCCATTTGTTCTGAGTCCCTGGATTTCGAGGATCTTTCAAGACGCTTGTTATGCCCCTGTGGTGGAGGGATCTCGGCGTTGTTGTTTCGTTGGACAAACTGGGATAGGTAGACCCGCTGAATCAGGTCTTCTATTTCTTGTTTAAGGGCTTTGCAATTATCAGTTGTATGTCCGTGGCCTTTGTGGAAAGCGCACCATTGGCTTTTGTCTCTTCTCTTGCTGGGCGTCGTCATCTTGGGAGGAGGAAGGACTATCCCATCTTTCTCTACTGCCATGAAAATGGCTGATGTGCTTGCATTTAAAGGAGTGAACTTGTCAAAGCGAGGCGGAGGAGGAGGGCGACGCAGTCTTGCACCGTTTTTCTGAAACTTTTTGGGCATTTCCTCAGTTGGGCTCTTCCGTTTGTTCCCGGAGAGTGATTCTTTCTTGTCTGGAGGGTTGAGGGCTTCATCAACTCTAATGTACTTCTCACTCCGCTCTAGGAGCTCTGTGAAATTACGAGGTGGCCTCTTGGCGAGGGATGCTTTTAGCCCTTTGTGCCTAATGTTGTGGCGGAAGGTGGCAGCCACCACTGAAGAGTCTAGAGAGGAAATTGATCTTGCTTCCGTTGTGAATCGCTTGACAAAGTCTTTTAGCAATTCTCCATCTTTTTGCTTCAGTTCTAGCTGGAGATGCTGGTCTTTTCAGTTCTCCGACTAGTAACGAAGTCTGCGATGAAGAGTTCTTCAAATTGATCGAAGGAAAATATGGACTCAGGTTTCAGACGTGCATACCATTTCCTAGCTGATCCTTTCAGTGTAGCAGGAAATGTCCGACACATGAGTGCATCGGTGGCATTATAGACCATCATTAGCGTTTTAAAGCTCTCAACATGGTTTGTCGGATCTGATTCCCTGTTATAAGATTCAAACTGAGGGGCCTTGAAACCCCTTGGAATAGGTTCATCGAGAATAGTTCGGCTGAATGGAGGTCGACTAGGGCGGTAGGCCCTGTGGGAGTGGCTCCCCTCATTCCTTATTTGTTCGAGACGCTTATCCACCTCTTGGATTTGGCGGAGGACTTGATCGTAATTCTTTTGGGATTCAATTGAGTCAGTAGATCCTTAGTTCAGTGGAAGGCTATGAGCTTGACTTCCTTGGAGAGCGTGGAGAAGGTCACGTTTGAATTGATCGAGCTTGGCCCTGGTGGCCGGTGCATTTCGATCTCTGTTCTGCCTAGGTTGCCTTTGGTCATCCAGTGTTGGGTTTCCCCTATCTGGTTGCCCCCTGTGAGAGGAGGACTGTCTTGATACTTGTCTAGAAGGCTGGGCTCTCTGGCTTGCTTGATGTCCTGAACGGGAGGCCTCAGACCGAGCACGCCTCTCATTCAACTTTATTCGCAGGTCGCCTTGAATTTGGTTGAGATTTTTAGATCCCCGTGGGCCTTATGTAGCCATTGAATCAGTCGAGGCGTTGTGGATCGAGACACGGTCGTTGTGAGGATGCTGTTTAGGACGGTTCTATCGGGAGCCCCTCAGTGCATCTCCATTGGCAGGAGCGTGATTAGGCTCCGGGGGTTGTTGTTGAGGAATTTGATCCTCCTTAGGAGGAACCCGAGTAGACTAACGGAGAGAGTTGGTGCGACGGATGGAGCCTCCTCCTCTCAGTTTTGGTGGCATGGAGAAAAGTTCAACTTGTGCAGTGAATTCCCACAGACAGCGCCAATCTGTTGCTGCTTCTTTCGGTGTGGAAGCAAACAGATAGTGAGTTAATAAATGAAGGACACTACTAAAAGTCAAAGTTGTAACCTGGCTGTTATGGACTGTTAGGGTTCCTGAAAATAGATCTGGACCGTTGATTAACCTCTTGTGATCTGAATTGGACGGAGGATGATGCGGCCGACAGATCTGCAAAAATGTCTGAAACACTGGGGTGTGGCCCTGGCGACAGACCCTCTGACGCTTGAGTCAGAACCAGAAAAAGAGAGAGAGAGAGAGAGAGAGAGAGAGAGAGAGAGAGAGAGTAAAAACTAGTGAATTATTGATTACCTGGAGACTGAGGAGGGGGAGAGTATTTATAGGCCTGAGAAACATTCTAGAAGCCGAATCGTGACCGTCGGATCTTTCATGTCTCCCCCCTGAAGAGATAAGATATCCCTGTAAGAGGATAAGAGATGAGACTCCTAGCGATCATGGGCTAGGTGTCTCTCTTAGTGGGCCTAGTCTGTCAATTTTTATGGGCTTGAAAGAAGTCCATATCTTGAAGTGGGCCCAGGCCTGTAAAATAGGCCTGTGATGGCTAATCTACCTGTAGATGCTTTGAGATCCGTGCAGGGATCGTACGGCTCTGATCTGCTGTGATTTTTACCATCATCAGGTGCTAAACTGGATAGGTATACGCACTCCAGAAGAAATTACATATTAGGGGTAAAAATATAACAAAAAAATTGATTTTTACAAATGAAAAGATCATTTAATCATAACGTTTTTATATTGGTTAGTTAGGTGGCTAAAAAAGGAAATTAATAAAAAATATAAACGATGTACAATCATATGAATGTCTACTTTGTAGAGTCAAGAGACACTGTTCACAAAGAGTGGAAAGACAGTTGTAAAAAGCATAAAAAATATGCAAAATTTCATATAACTTAGGCCATTGTTGCAGACAACGGCCTTAGTTAAGGAAAATAAATTGGTTGCTCTCTCACTTGTTTCTCCTTTTGTCTTGGCCAAGTCAGAGAGCAAGCCAAATAACTTCAAATATTTTGATAACACCTAGGCCGTTGTTGAAGATAACGGCCTAAGCTTTAAAAAAAAATTGCTTGCTCTCTAACTTCTTGCTCTTTTTAACTTGGTCAAGTCAGAGAGCACCCCAAAAACTTCAAATTTTTTGCTATAATCTAGGCCGTTGTTGGAGACAACGGTCAAAGCTATAAAAAAAATGGGTGTTGCTCTCTGACTTGTTGCTATTTTTAACTTGGCCAAGTCAGAGAGCACCCTAAAAACTTCAAATTTTGGGCTATAACCTAGGCCGTTGTCGCTATAAAAAAAAGGGTGTTGCTCTCTGACTTGTTGCTCTTTTTAACTTGGCCGAGTCAATGAGCACCCAAAAACTTCAAATTTTTTTGCTATAACCTAGGCCGTTGTTCGAGGCAACGGCCTAAGCTATAAAAAAAGGGGTGTTGCTCTCTGACTTGTTGCTCTTTTTAAGTTGGCCAAGTTAGAGAGCACCCTCAAAAAATTTAAATTTTTTGGTATAACCTAGGCCATTGTTGGAGACAACGGCCTAAAGTTAAACAAAAAAATGGTGTTGCTCTCTGACTTGTTGGTCCAATACAGAGAGGTACTGATCCAAAAAAAAAATCAACATACAACCTAGGCCATTGTCTTCAACAACGGCCTAGGTAAAAGAAAAAAAAAATTAAGTACAATTTCACAGCAGCTACAGCTGCTACACTTCAATCAGATCCAAAAAATTTCTTAATGTTCCCATCAGCTACACTCTGCAAATAAATTTCTACATACAACCTCCAACAACAACAACATAATTCACAGTTATCGGGTAATAACAACAACATCAACAATACTTAAATTGGCCAACAACAATTATCACATAATAAGTTACAACAGAAAAAAAAATCAATAAAATACTACAAAAAAATACTATATCGGGAATTAGCTAAGCACCGTGCGTGTAAGTTTGTGGTGCTCGCCTCTTCCGAGCAGGATTTCGTCGCCAGTATGGGAATGACACCTCATCAATTTCTTCTTCTTCTCCCTCCTCTTGTACGTCTCCAACAAGCCTTTCTTGATTCTCTTCTTGTTGCTCTTCTTCTTGAGGTAGAGATCTAGCTTGTTGCTGCCATTGTTGCCTCGGAGCAGATGGCCTACCCCTCACACTCTTACGTCGCTGTGAACGTACGGTTCTATCCAAATATCGTTGCAAAGCTTCACCCTCTCCCAAAACATCTAAATTGGTATGACATGAAGAGAGCATCTTCTGAGCGAACTTCTTCATAGGCGTGCCAGCATTACTTTTGATTACCTTCGCGCATTCTTTTGCCAAGTCCAACGTATTATCGATCTAAAACAAAAAAAAACAAAAAAATTATTAAACACATTCGGATATGTAAAAAATTTAATCACTTTAAATATAACAAAAATTCAACAAAATTTGAAGATTATACTCACCAATGTACGTATAGCTGAGGCCTTCGGTTGGAACATGGGTTGTGAACTAGAATAGGCAGGTGGTGGTTCAATCTCCCTCTCCTCAATTGGTACTTGAATACCAGTAGGTAGTTCTGTATCATGAGAGATGTACAAATGTGTCATTAATCTGAACCATTGCATGTACTTCGCTTGCAGCATGCCATCGTACGGTGGAACATTAACAATTACGAGTTCAAACCATCGCCCGTTCCATTCTGCAACATGAACATGGTGGAAATCTGCCCAGTCATGGGTAGGCATATGACCGGTACCCCTCACGGCATGTAACTCATGGTTGTATAGCTTTGCACAGCTTGGGGGCACATTTTGTTGAAGACCGAACTACCAAAGAACTCTCTCCGGCCGCGGATGCTCCACTATATCAAAGTTGATGAGTGGAGCCTTCGACATCCACAACTGCGACCCGGTCACTACGATCGGTGGTAGTCTCCCAACCCGCTCGGGTGTATATGGCACCCAAATTATGAACTCTTCTCATAGTTGGTCGAGCTCGTCTCTGTAGTACGTTAGTACACCTTTTGGGTTGTCTTTGTAACTCCGACTACCTGCCTAATATACCCCCTAAGGGTGCTAACATATGAGCATTTGGTGCTTCGGCCATCCAACCATCTGCCGGTCTTGTAATTTGGAGACGATACAAGTGTAAATGATCCCATGACCAAATCTGTAACAAGACCATTAGACCGGTCATCTCGGTCCCATCTAACGTTACAGAACACAACGTCCTGTACAGTATTGCAAACACGCAACTTCCCCAGCTATACCGGCCAGCTAAGCCTAGGTCGGCGAGCAATTGTAGAAACAAAAGTTGTACGGTATCTTCGAATGAGTTAGGAAAGAGAACCCCTCCAAGCACCGTTAGAATGTACGCTCTTGTGTAGCGCTGTACATCATGGTCGGTTGATGCATCGTTTAACCTCCCTTCAAAATGTTCCTTCAACCAAGATAGTCAGATTGATTGTCCGACAAAAAAATTTCTATCTTCCGCGGCCTCCTCATCAAACTTTCATTACACAACTCTAACTTATCAAAGTTCATATTACCGATCACGGCCATCCCATCTATTGGAAAACCGGAGATTATCGCTATATCCTGTAGTGTCACTGTCATCTCTCCGACCGGTAGATGGAAGATGTGTGACTCTAGCCTCTATCGCTCCACGAGTGCTGCAAGAAGTGCTCGGTCGAGTTTCACGTGACCCATCATGCTGATTTCGTAGAAACCGACCGGTCAAGTTAGAGAGCACCCCAAAAACTTCAAACTTTTTGCTATAACCTAGACCGTTGTTGGAGACAATGGCCAAAGCTATTAAAAAAATGGGTATTGCTCTCTGACTTGTTGCTATTTTTAACTTGGCCAAATCAGAGAGCACCCTAAAAACTTTAAATTTTGGGCTATAACCTAGGCCGTTGTCTCTATAAAAAAAAGGGTGTTGCTCTCTGACTTGTTGCTCTTTTTAACTTGGCCGAGTCAGTGAGCACCCCAAAAACTTCAAATTCTTGGCTATAACCTAGGTCGTTGTTCGAGGCAACGGCCTAAGCTATAAAAAAAAGGAGTGTTGCTCTCTGACTTGTTGCTCTTTTTAAATTGGCCAGGTCAGAGAGCACCCTCAAAAAATTTTATTTTTTTGCTATAACCTTGGCCGTTGTTGGAGACAACGGCCTAAGCTTAAACAAAAAAAGGGTGTTGCTCTCTGACTTGTTGGTCCAATACAGAGAGGTTAATCCAAAAAAAAAATTCTGACATACAACCTTCAACAACGGCCTAGGTAAAAGAAAAAAAAATTAAGTACAATTTCACAGCAGCTACAGCTGTTACACTTCAATCAGATCCAAAAATTTTCTTAATGTTCCCATCAGCTACACTGCAAATAAATTTCTACATACAACCTCCAACAACAACAACATAATTCACAGTTATTGGGTAATAACAACAACATAACAACACTTAAATTGGCCAACAACAATTATCACATAAAAAGTTACAACAGAAAAAAAAATAACTCAATAAAATACTACAAAAAAAAAAACTATATCGGGAATTAGCTAAGCACCGGGCGTGTAAGTTTGTGGTGCTCGCCTCTTCCGAGCAGGATTTCGTCACCAGTATGGGGATGATGCCTTAGCAATTTCTTCTTCTTCTCCCTCCTCTTGTACGTCTCCAACAACCCTTTCTTGATTCTCTTCTTGTTGCTCTTCTTCTTGAGGTGAAGATCTAGCTTGTTTGTTCCGTTGTTGCCCCGGAGCAGATGGCCTACCCCTCACGCTCTTACGTCGCTGTGAACGTACGGTTCTATCCAAATATTGTTGTAAAGCTTCACCCTCTCCCAAAACATCTAAATTGGTATGACATGAAGAGAGCATCTTCTGAGCGAATTTCTTCATAGGCGTGCCAGCATTACTTTTGATTATCTCCATGCATTCTTTTGCCAAGTCCAACGTATTATCGATCTAAAACAAAAAAAACAAAAAAATTATTAAACACATTAGGATATGTAAACAATTTAATCACTTTAAATATAACAAAAATTCAACAAAATTTGAAGATTATACTCACCAATGTATGTATAGTTGAGGCCTTCGGTTGGAACATGGATTGTGAACTAGAATAGGCGGTTGGTGGTTCAATCTCCCTCTCCTCAATTGGTACTTGAATACCAGTAGGTAGTTCTGTATCAGGAGAGATGTACAAACGTGTCATCAATCTGAACCATTGCATGTACTTCGCTTGCAGCGTGCCATCGTACGATGGAACATTAACAATTACGAGTTCAAACCATCGCTCGTTCTATTCTGCAACATGAACATGGTGAAAATCTGCCCAATTATGGGTAGGCATACGACCGATATCCCTCATGGTGTGTAACTCATGGTTGTATAGCTTTGCACAGCTTGGGGGCACATATTGTTGAAGACCGAACTGCCGAATGACTCTCTCCAGCCGCGGATGCTCCACTATACCAAAGTTGATAAGTGGAGCCTTTGACATCCACAACTGCGGCCCGGTCACTACGTTCGGTGGTAGTCTCCCAACCCACTCGGGTGTATATGGCATCCAAATCACGAACTCTTCTCGTAGTTGGTCGAGCTCGTCTCTGTAGTACGTTAGTACACCTTTTGGGTTGTCTTTGTAACTCCGTCTACCTGCCCAATATACCCCTAAGGGTGCTAACATATGAGCATTTGGTGCTTTGGCCATCCAACCATCTGCCGGTCTCGTAATTCGGGGATGACCCAAGTGTAGATGCTCCCATGACCAAATCTGTAACAAAACCATTGGACCGGTCATCTCGGTCCCATCTAACGCTATAGAACATAACGTCCTATACAGCGTTGCTAACGTGCAACTTTTCTAGCTGTACCGGCCAACTAAGTCAAGGTCGGCGAGCAATCGTAGATACAAAAGTTGTACGGTATCTATGAATGAGTTAGGCAAGAGAACCCCACCAAGCACCGTTAGAATGTACGCTCTTGTCTAGCACTATACATCATGGTCGGTCGATGCATCGTTCAGCCTCCCTTCAAAATGTTCCTTCAACCAAGATAGTCTGATTGATTGTCCGACAAAAATATTCCTATCTTCCGTGGCATCCTCATCAAACTCTGTACCGAGGAGTTCATTACACAGCTCTAACTTATCAAAGTTTATATTACCGGTCACGGCCATCGCATCTATTGGAACACTGGAGATTATTGCTATATCCTGTAGCGTCATCGTCATCTCTCCGACCGATAGATGGAAGGTGTGTGACTCTAGCCTCTATCGCTCCACGAGTGCTGTAAGAAGTGCTCGGTCGAGTTTCACCTGACCCATCATGCTGATTCCGTAGAAACCGACCGGAACTAGGTACTCGACGATACGTGGGTGCACTGTCATGGTCTCGTGGGTGCAGAAATTACACCTCCGCGTCGTCCCACCCCACACTGCCTCGGATCTGTGGCAGTCTTGCAAGGTGAGTTCACTGACATATATTGGTCCTGGATCTCGTCATGGTGCCATCGAAGAGGATGCACCAACCTACACCAACACAAAACACAATTATTATTAGTGTACTAATAAACCACTATATACAATATTATCAATACCACTATATACAAAATTTACAATACAATTTAATAGTTCTCTTACTTCTGTGGAATGTTCACCCCGACCCGACCACTAACAGATGACCTTTCGGTTCTCCTCGTTTTAACCATTTTTCTATAAGAAAGTTCGCATATATAAAACAAATTGTTCACAAAATATATATATATATATATATATATATATATATATATATATATATATATATATATATATATACACGAAACAAAATACATGAGACAACCACAAAAACAACTTTCAAAAAATTCCAAATTTTGTAAATGGGTCTAAAATACCGCACACAAGCTACCGCAACTTGTAGAAACGGGTTTGAACTAACGATCTTCAAGATACGACCGTGTATCGCTTTCTCTTGAAAAAAAGAGCAAAATGCGATCCACGGATGCGTATATCTAACCGTGGGTGAGAACGCCCTACCACAAGTTGCTTTGGCTTGTGAGTAGCGAAAATGGCCTACCCGCAAAATTTCTTAATTTTTGAGTCATTTCTCTATTGTAAACTCGTTAAATACATAACAAAATTCATGAGAAAATCACAAAAACGACTCTAAAAAATATATTAAACTTTACGATTGGTTCGGGCTCCCCGTACATAAGGCAACACAACTTGTACAAGTGAGTTCCGACTGACGGTTTGAAAGATACGGCCGTGTATCATTTTCACTCTTGAAAAAGAGCAGAAAGTGATACATTGACGTATCTCGCAAACCGTGGGTCGGAGCTCGCAAATACAAGTTGCGTTGGGTTGTGAATGATTAACCTGACCTACTCCCACAGTTTCGTATTTTTTGAAATTCATTCGAGCGGTTTTCTAGTCACCTCGTACTAATAAATTCCAAGGTATATACAAGTTCTTTCATATACGCGACAATACAATACAAACGAGATGCAAAAATTCCGAAATTTGGCTGTTACGTCTAGCACACCAAACACAAGCCAACGCAACTTGCAGAAGTGAGTTCCGACTCCCGGTTTGTAATATACGACTGTGTATTGCTTAATATCTATTTTATTGAATAAAAGTGATAAACGGACGTATCTTGCAAACCGTGAGACGAAAATCGCCACTACAAATTGTGTTGCCTTCTGCGTGGTGAGCCTGACCAAGTCGTCAAATTTTGGAATTTTTGGATCTCGTTTGTTTGCTTTTTCTATATTCTATAACTACAACTAACACTACATCTACAAAAATATCCACAAAGTATATACAACACACATGATACAAAAATTTTACACTATCTAAATTGTAGACCACTACACATAGTACAAAAAAAAAAATCAAACTCAAAAACTGAAAAAATATTCAATAAATTAGCATAGTTCATTATACTAAATTGTAAAAAAGTGACTACCTAGTCCAGAGAGAGAGAGAGAGAGAGAGAGAGAGAGAGAGAGAGAGAGTTGTCGAAGATGTGAGGAGTCGCTGCTGTAGACGAACAAGTTGTAGAGTCTACGGTTTCGTAGAATTTGTGCTAGGGTTCAGGTGAGTTGGAGAGATTTCGGATTGGATTAGGGTTTGGGGTATTCAGGAGAGGGAGAGATAGATTTAGATAGATCGAGAAGAGGGGGAGGTCGAGAAAGAAGAGGTTGGAGTAGAGCTAGGGTTTGGGGATTGGGTTTCGAGAGCTCCAGAGAGAGAGAGAGTTGTCGAAGAGTTGTGAGGGAGATGGCTCAGATCTGAGTATGTACACATACTTAGGCCGTTATTGGGAATGACGGCCAAGATTGAATTATTTTAAAAATAAAAAAAAACTAGGTCGTTGTTCCCAACAACGGCCTAAGTATAATTTTCTTCAAAAAAAACTTTAAACAACCTGGACCGTTGTTCCCAACAACGGCCTAAGTATAAGTTTTTCCAAGAAAAACTTCACGCCAAAAAAATGCTAAGTGTGAAATGTTTTCTGGCGTGAAGTTGCAAAATTGTCCCTCCGCTTTTAGAGCCGTTAGTGGGAGCTTTTTTAGTGGGTTTCGATCTGAGCCATTGATCAAGATATTGAGCGATCTAACGGCTCAGATCTGAGTTTTCCAACCCGTTGAAAATGGGCCCGTTTTCAACTGAGCATTTGCCATATATATATATATATATATATATATATATATATATATATATATATATATATAATAATAATAATAAAACACAAAGAAAGCTATCAAGTGGCTCTCCTTCAATCTCTCCAAAATCAATGGCTCAGATCTAACCTCACAAAAAACATTTTCCCCCCAAAACTTAAATTCAAATTTTCCCAAAACAACTCTTTTATTTATTAACTCTCTCTCTCTCTCTCTCTCTCTCTCTCTT
The DNA here is from genome assembly GCA_017893485.1 of Hemerocallis citrina. NCBI lineage: Eukaryota > Viridiplantae > Streptophyta > Magnoliopsida > Asparagales > Asphodelaceae > Hemerocallis > Hemerocallis citrina. The sequence continues at coordinate 102,315,666 of CM030358.1, read as the reverse complement.
TCGCTCTATATATATATATATATATATATATATATATATATATATATATATATACACTTACGGAAACATGGACTTTTACACCCCAATTTATAATTATTTTTCAACATATACTAATGAAAACATGGACTTTTATTTACAACTAATTATTGTCATACTATTCAAACTTGAGCTATATAATTGTTGATTTACTGTTTACAAGACTTTTCATATGCTGTATCGTTCTGAAGACGTGTTGTAGGCAATATAAACTTAGAGGCTATACCGGCATTTTGCAGACGCCGGGATAGCTATTATCTAAGAAAAGAAATATGAACCTACACCGACGTTTAAGAAACGTCAGTGCAGACATAGGGCTATACCAGCGTTTTTTGTAAGGTAAAAAATTTTACGTGGCGTTCAGAACTAGCCGTCAAAGTGAATGAATTCGAAGAATGAAGAAGTAAGGAAATGAAACGACTATTTCTTGAACTATTTCATAAGCAGATTTTCCACACCAATCACGAGTTTTCATCTGTTTTCAAAGTAGGCTCTGTCAAGACGATAGCTTGGATAGTTTATAGGACGGGTAGGCTCGCTCGGGCAATTTCTTTTGCTCTCTTCCCAGCTCGGTCGGTGTGAGCTATGTCCTTTCGTGAGGGAGGACTGACGGAAATACCTCAGATAGTACCACAATCTGTTCTACGTACAATAATGTGTTGAAGTACTTCAACAAGTCTACGCGTGAGATATCCAGCATCTGATGTTCGTACAACAGTATCCACTACTCCTTTTCGAGATCCGTAGCAGGAAATTATATATTCTGTCAAAGAAAGTCCTTCGCATAAATTACTTTGCGCGATAACAAATCGTTTCGTCTAAAGCACGCCCTGCTCGTTCCGCTCGCAACAATCCAATTAATTCTCCAGGTGAAAAAACATTAAGAATTCCATCTTCTGAAACCAACACTTTTTTCTATACCGGCATTTTTAAAAAACACCGGTACAGACCCCATGTCTATTGCGACGCCTTATACCCCAGCATTTCTACTGGAGTTTTCAAAAATGCCGGTACACGATACCCCGATATTTTTAAACACCGGGGTAGGGAAAAAAGAACGCCAGGGAAAGGGTTTATTGTTGTAGTGGCATTTCTACTGGAGTTTTCAAAAATGCCGGAACACGATACTCCGATGTTTTTAAAGCGTCGGGGTAGGAAAAAAAGAACGCCAGCGAAAGGGTTTTGTGTTGTAGTGGCTGCAGTTATATGAGGTTCCACTCTTTCTTTATGTCTTCTACTATCGGTTGTTTGATTTTCAACACGATTGCGAGATTATTTATTTTTCATAATGTGCATGGTGTGCTCTACTATGTAAATGTTCATACTTATTTTCTTCATCTTCTCTGCTAATTAAATTTAGAATGTGAAACCATATTAAAAAGAACTTTATGGCAGAGAAGTTCTACATTTTCTTAGGAAAAAATTGTTGTTATTCATCCGGTATATGCATGTTTAAAAATGACTAATGTTGTGTTCACTTGGTTACTACTTTAATTCCATTGTTGTGCTTCATTTTTTCACAAGTGGGATTACTGAAGCTAGGGATCTTCAGTACTTGTGTAGTTTTCTTAATGTAATTTCTTATATTTTCAGCAAATGTTTTCTCTTTCCTTTCATGATACCTTCTGTCTTTTTCTTTTAGGGCACAAAAGCTTTCGTGGTTTACATTAATTTTCTATATATTCATATGCTGAAGGCAATTTCTGGTTGAAAGATTTGCGTGCATTTGTTCCGTGTCTCTTGCCTGATCTTAATGTTGGCTCCACTGAGAATAAACATATCTTAGTAAGTGAATATAGATATTTTATTCATCATAAGATACCTGACTATCAGATGTCTTACTTCTTTATCTCTAATATTACTAGTATCATGCACGTGCGATGCACGTGGAGGGAGAAAGAAAAAGACTCTAAAAAAAACGAATGAAAAGGATTTTAAAAAAATGCACGTGCGATGCATGTGGAGGAAGAAGGAAAAAGACCACAAAAAAAAACGACTGAAAAGGATTAAAAAAAAAAGGGATAATGAAAAGGATAAAAAGAAAATAATTTCCAAACCGATCCACTTCCGAAAATATTTACCAAGATGGTCCACTTTCGAAAATATTTACCAAAGTGAATCATTTGGCTTCAAAATGACAAAATGAAAAAAAAAAAAAAAATTAATGACAAATACCACTAAGGCCTTCTACCATTATAATAGTAGAGATAATGGGAGAAGCCTTTAGTGTCATTTGTGAATCTATCAACATGTGCATTAGCATTACATGTGCATAACTAACATGAAGAAGGTCTCAGGTTCAGGTCCTCACTACGTCAAATTATTTACTTTAAAATTTTTAATACATTAAACATGCTTCACAAGTGTAAATTATTATCTATGTATCTATCTATAATATAATACTAGTCATTTATACGTGTGTGATGTATGTCTAAATAAATATATATTTTTTGAAGTAAAAATTTTGACGTGGTCTGACCTCGAATCTGAGACTTCTTTTATATTAGTTATGCACGGACAATACACATCTTAATAAAAAAAAATTAATAAAAACTCTGATGTAGTGAGGACTCGAACCTGAAACCTCTTTCACATTAGTTATGTACGTGCATCACACGCGTTGATAGATTGACAAATGACACTAAGGCCTTCTGCCATTATAATATTAGAGATATAATCTATCTATCTATATTTTAAAATAGAAGAGTTGGAGTTGTAAATCTACCTATTTACGTGCAATGCACGTGCAACTTCAACTCTCCTATTATATTTTTCACATTTATTTTTAAAAATATGTAATCCTATTTATTAAGGCATACATCGCACGTGTAAATCAAAATTTTTACTTTAAATTTTTTTCAAAATTAATATGTGCATCTATATTTTAATCCTATTTTAATCAACGTCTATATGCAGAAATCTCCCAGGGACGGTTAGCCAATATCATTGAAATCAATCGTCACATCCAAACTAACATGCAACCAATTCGAGGCAATTTCATCTCAATAATCTCATTCACACATCATGTATGCATCGCATGCAGTCCCACGCAATGTATAGTATTCTTAAATGACTCAAGAATTCAAAACATACATTTGTTTCGCCATTTTTTTAGCTTATCTTTTCGGATAAGAAATACATATTGTGCAAAACTAGAAGAAAAAAAATAGTAATTTCTACTTCAATCAGGAAATGGCCGACAAAAAAATAAAAATAAAAAATTACTGACCAATAAACATTGTGGACTTTTTTAAACTATAAAAAACAAATCAATATAATAAATGTATTAATTGTCAAAGTTGGTGGATAAAGTTATCGCAAATAGTATATCAATCTCTACTATTTTAATGAGAGAGTTGGGATTTGTAAGAGCATCTGTAGTCGTTGTGATCCATTTTTTGGATATTTGGCAAACGGAAATAGAAAATTTGGCTGCGTGCTGTAGTGATCGAAAGTTAAAATTTGGTCGGACGATGGATAATCTCTCGTCTCAAAATTTTTTTAAAATAATAATAATAATAATAATAATAATAATAATAATAATAATAATAATAATAAAATTGGCACTAAAAGACAAAAAAAAGGATCCAAATGTGAGGGAAGGTGGATTATACACCGTCCCAACACTTTTGGCATTTTGCGAATTGTGATGGACGGTGTATTAAGTCCCGTCCGTCGTTTTTATTTTATTTTTTTATTTTTTTAAAGAGACGGCCTTTAATCCTTCGTCCGATCAATTCTTCGTACGTCCAACCTTCGAGACGAAATATTTTCTTTCATCTCGTTTAAGGGACGAAGGATAATGTATCGTCAGCTATATTATGGCTTTTGCCAAACCGTCTTCTATATTTGGCAGTCGACTGTTCATGCGACACCCAAAATTTGAATTTTTGGCAGACGACTATAGCGCTTCGTATGCCATATTTTCCAAATTTTGGGTATTTAGCCCACGACTACAGATGCTCTAAGAGCATCCACAGTCGTTTGCTGAATACTCAAAAATTAGAAATAGCTTTAGGAAAACGCCATGTAGTCGTTCGCTAAAAACTCAAAATTTAGAATAGGAATGTACAGTAGATTGCTAAAGTTAGGAGTCGTTTTAGACGATTGCTAAATATAGGGGACCGAGGATGTTCATCCGTTTGAGGGTAGCGACGGATGAAGATCATCCGTCTCAATTCGATTTGATTTTTAATATATAAAATTAATTTATTAAATCGGTAAAGTTTATTAAAAAGAAAAAAAATTGGAAAGTGAGAGACGGATGAAGTCCATCCGTCTCTCACTTTTGCTAAACATTATTTAGCCACACATTTACTCTTTTAACCTTAGGTAGACAATATCCAACGGCACAATTTTATTTATTTATTTATTTTTTAAATCCAACGGCTATTGACCATAAAATAAAAAAATTTAAAAAATTTAAAAAAAATTTAAAAAGATTGCTTTTGTCTGTTTTCAAATGGCAAGGGTATTAATATCACCTGCTAAAGGTGATAAAATATAAAAATAAAAAAATAAAAAAAAATAAGTGAATGTGCCAGATGGATGAAGATCATCCGTGTGGCACTGTTCACTGTTTTTTTTTTATATATATAAATTTTTAAACGAAAAAAAAAAATACCGACGGATGATGTTGCTCCGTCCTTGACATAAAACGGATGAAGAAGCGCCGTCTACTCATTTTTTTAATAAAAAAAATTAAAAAATGGTTAGACGGATGAACAAGATCCGTTTCATACTATATATTTTTTTTAAATTAGAAACAACGATAGCAGCGACATTTCCTAACTGCTAAATTCTCATTGCTAAAATTAGAATAGCTTTAGCAAACGATTGTGGATGCTCTAACCAAACAAACTCTAACTTTGTAACTAAACAAACACGTGCAATATACGTTCAAACTATATCTAACAAACATAAACGTACGTGCATCGCATGTGTAGCCCAAATCAAAACATTCAAATATAAACTATTTTTTTCCTATCTCTACTATTTTAATGGGAGAGTTGGGTTTTGTAACTAAACAAACCCTAACTTTGTAACTAAACAAACACGTGCAATATACGTTCAAACTATATCTAACAAATATAAACGTGCACCGCACGTGTAGCCCAAATCAAAACATTCAAATATAAACTATTTTTTTCTTATTTAATATATATTCATTTAATTTGATCACTATACTTTTTATAGACGTGCATCGCACGTATATTATACTAGTTATTTTAATGAGAGAGTTTGTCACCAAATAAACTTCATTTGTAACCAAACAAGCACGTACAATGCACATATATAACTAATATAAAGAAGGTCTTAGGTTCGATGTCAGACAACATCGATTTTTTTTTAATATATATATTTATAAAGACGTGCACTACACGTGTAAATAATTAGTTAAAGATAATAGTAATGGGTGTGGAGTGTCAAAAAAAATTCAAATGAAGTGTAATTAGTATTAATTTGTAATATTAAGTCAATAATAGAATAAGTTCTATATAGATTTTTGTTTCCTTCAAATGAAATGAAGGTTATTGCTAGATTTCCCGCGTGCGTGCTAATCATCTATCCAATATGGTTAACTAAAATCTTTACAGCCCAAACAATTAGTATATTTTGTATTATTTTTTATCTCTTTGATCACGTACGTACGAACTCAAGAATCTCTCCATCTTTCAAAGTGTTATCGATCTCTATCCATCTTCATCCACATAACTAGCATCTTATATGTTAAAGCCTGGGGTTAAAGCTTTTAGATCCACCAGTACCACCGGTTCCACCATGCATGCTATCTTGGCCCCTCATCTATCTAAAAGAGAAATAATTAGAGAGCTCAAGACATGAGGATGTATGGAGAATGATGCATGCGTCCCTTTCAGCCACTTTCTTAAAAGCAAAACAATTGATGTAGCCATTAGCGATCAAATATTCTGCAGCTAGTCGACATACAACTATATATATATATATTGGATCAAATTGATGGAATATGTATATCTTAATTCATGCAATTCTTTTTTCAAAAAAAATTATCGTAGACAACATATATGTCAAGACACATTAACAAAATCGATCTATAAATATAAAAAAAAATTAATCTGATGTAGTCCTTAATTAAACTGAAAACACCACCTTGCATGATCTCACTGAAAATCTTTAGATGTTTCTAATTAATTAGGTGAAAATTCACCTATTGGTTGGGTTGTACCAATCAAGGACAAGGAGAGCACCAGAATTTGAATTGGCCATGGGCCCACCAACATCCCCACAGCATGGGAAGGAACGATTCCCGTGACATGCACGTGAAAATGCACTAGGCTACAATGTCCTCCTCGGCTTTTACGTGGACGTATGAAACGAGATGGATGTGGGTGGATGTGGGTGGCCTGTACCAACATCTATATATATATATATAGATGTGTCTGATATGATTGCTACCAATCAAATGAAATCTGAGGTGCAGGGAATCATGGCCACACACAAATTGAGAGATTGATCTATTTAAGGGCAAATTGAGAGATAGATCTATTTAAGGGGACTGAGAATGACTTTGTTAAAAAGAGACAATTTAGTGGGCCAAATGTGATTGGCTGGATAACATTGTTAGCCGCACTACGTATGCTGCATGAGAGTGATGCATTTTAGAGCATTTGAATTGCGCGGGTAGCCATGTGAAAGGATTCTTTTAGTTAAGAGTGTAAAAGGATCCCCTAGTTGCATCAAGATGCGGATCCTCTCTGCATGATGTCCTTGAAATCTACAAGATTGGAATCTTTGCATGATGTACTTGAAATTTACAAGATTAGAGTCTAGTGGCGAGTCCCTTTGCAAGTGACAAAGAAATCGAATGTTCAAAATCCATTAATTCATACTGATATGGCTAAAATGGGATTAAATCGGGATCGTTCAAATCGGACACGAATCTTTTAAGCTCAGGGGTAAAATTGTAAATTCACCTGCAAACGGGTCTAAAATGGGAACTGGGCCTTTTTTCCAAAAGCCCAATAACCCATGAACAGATCCGTCTTACTGGGTGCGGGTTCCAACCCGCAAGAAGCCCAGTCCAGTTGGATAAAATTAGGGTTTATGATTGTCCCCAATCAACGGCCCTGATCACTTCTATCCATTCACTGGGAAGTAGGGATTTGATCTTATCCCGAAACTGGTTCCTAAGGCGGCTATAAATACCCCCCTCCCCCCCACTGTTACCAGGTAATCAATCTTCTGCCAGTAAAAGCTCATTCATAATCTTTCTGATTACTGACTTGAGCGTCGGAGGGTGCGTCACCGGGATCAACCCCGGTGTTTCGCACTTTTTGCAGATTCGCAGCAGCGGCAAGAGACCAAGTCAACAAGTTGGTGAAGGTCAACAGGTTTACTTTATTGTTTTCTCCAAGAATCCACAAATTCATCTGTTTGCTCCCACACCAAAATCAGCAGTAACAGATTGGCGCCATCTGTGGAAAACGAAGAAGCAACCCGACCTAACTTCATCAGCGAGACTAGTTTCAAGCCATGCATCCAAAACAGAAGGGGAAGGCAGCGATCTCCAGCCGAAGAACCACTTCTCTTTCCCCTCTCCCTCCTCCAGCTCAAGGTGCCCCTCCTCAACAGGCCCCTCCAGGGTCTCGAGGGGCTATCCAGGGGGGCTCCCGTCAGAGTCGTCCGAAGCAACATCCTCCTCATGACCATGTCGCAGGTCCCAATCCTTCAGCTGAATCTATGGCTTCTCGAAGCCCTCCCAAACGGGATCTTCGTCAAGTGATTGCCAACCGCCAAAAGGGGGTCGACCTCCGAACTCGCCTGAATGGATGGCGAGCCCTTGTGGGAGTCCATCAACCTGAGCACCCAGGGGCCTCAAGAGTCCGGACCCCCCCACCGACCAAGGACCAAAAGATCCCCTCCCCCGAGGAGGCGAAGAGAGTCCCCTCAGCGTCATCGGTGAAGAACTCATTCTCCAGTAAGCCGGGCCACACATAGGGACCGCCAAACTGGAGAGGCACCAGTCACAAGAGCGGAACTTCAAGACTTCCAAGCGGCAGTCTTACGGGCCCTCAATATCGCCCCAAATAACGACCAGATGCCACCTACCCAAGAGCCAGCTAGGAGCCACCGCCTTCACACTCCCAGTCCTCATCCATCTCCAAGCTACTATTGCCGCAGCCCCAGTCCACCCTCGTACGAAGATGAGTCCCAGAGCTCGGCAAGATATGATCAAAGAGAAGACTCAGTCTACCGCCGTCTCCACGAGATGGAGAGGCGCCTCGACCGAATTGACAAGGAAGGAGAGCAACGGGCGATAAACCTCCGCCCGAGCAGACCTCCATTCTCCCGCACCATCATGGAGGCCCCGTCCCAGAGAACTTCAGGCCGCCTCACTTCGAGGTGAATACCAGAGAGTCGGACCCCGCGGATCACATAGAGAGTTTCAAAACTCTCATGATGATCCACCATGCTTCAGATGCCCTCCTCTGCAAGACCTTCCCTACCACGCTGAAGGGGTCTGCGAGAGAATGGTACTCTCGACTCGCCCTGGCCTCCATCTTCTCATTGGATCAGTTCGAAGGGTTCTTCCTTACTCATTTCGTGAGTAGCCGCCGGGCCGAGAAAATAAGTGTATCTCTAGTGACCCTCAACCAAGAAAAGGGTGAACGCCTAAGGGATTACGTTCGACACTTCACCACCGAAGCCTGGTCCATTCCCTCCCTCAACCAATCAGTAGCCTCTGCAACATTCGAGCGCAACGTCACCGACGCTCGCCTCAAGGCGTCCCTTGCCAATAAGCCTCCTCGGGACTTCTCAGAACTCCTACTTAGGGTGGAGAAGTACATACAAGTGGAAGAGGCTCTCAACCCTCCTACTCTTGAAGAATCATCTTTCGGGAACAAACGGAAGAATATGAGCGAAGAGGGGTCCCAAAAATCCCAGAAGGACGGCAATGGCCAGCACCGCCGGACTCCTTGTTTTGAGAAGTTCACCCCCCTCATTGCTAATATATTAGAAGTTCTTACGGAGGTGGACAAGGAAGGGCTACTCCGCACTCCCCCTAGAATGAATATCCCTAGTAAGAAGAGGAACAAGGATAAGTGGTGCCGCTTTCATAGGGACCACGGTCACGACACGGATGATTGTCGGGCTCTCAAGGAGGAGATTGAAGAACTCATACAGTGGGGACACCTGACCAAGTTCATCCAAAAAGATGGGGCCGAGCTTCCCCCCTGAGGAGCCTACAAACGAACAGAGAGGCCCGCCGAGCTTCAAGACTCAGAACTTGGGGCCGTCTTCCACCTCATCCAAGGAGGTCCAATGAAGGGAGAACCCAGCTCCTCCCAAGGGGTCTTCACCTTATCGTAGAAATAGGATCTTGATTTTCAATAAGGCCGATGCTTGTAACCTGGCCAATAGCATGTAATAATGGCTCGCCCCATTGAAGCGGCCACTTAGTTTATCTCAATAAAACTTTATATTTTTTCATTGAAAATTATTGCTCTTGCTTCATCTTTATCTCTCCGAGTCACATATACGACACGTTAAATGGTGAGTTCAGAATCAGCTTCTCCTATATGGCTGCTCCCGCAACTTACTAAGCTCTTAAATGACGAGCTCGGAGTCCAATACTTGGCTCGATTCTGCTTCAAATTACTCGCTCATAAGTAGATAAGAAGTGGTTCGCCATTCGGAACTGCTCCCACAACCGTTGAATCTTTTTCTTAAACGACGAGTTCGGAATCTAACACTTGGCTCGATTCCGCTTCAAATTACTCGCTCATAAGCGGGTAAGAAGTGGTTCGTCATTCTGAACTGCTCCCACAACCGTTGAATCTCTCTTAAACGACGAGTTCGGAGTTCAACACTTGGCTCGATTATGCTTCAAATTACTCACTCATAAGCGGGTAAGAAGTGGTTCGCCATTCGGAATTGCTCCCACAACCGTTGAAACTTACTCAAACGACGAGTTCGGAGTCCAACACTTGGCTCGATTCCGCTTCAAATAACTTGCTCTTAAGCAAGTTAGAAGTAGTTCGCCATTCGGAACTGCTCCCACAACAGTTGATTCTCTCACTTAAACAACAAGTTCGGAGCTCGACTCACTCCTAGAGTTGCTCCTCAAACTTGTCTCCCAAATGGCTCTCTCCTAGAGCCAAGCTCTTCGCTCCGCTAGTCTCTAAAGCGGACATCTTCTCAACGAGTTCGGAGCTCACAACTCTCTCCTAGAGCTGCTCCTCAAACTTGTCTCCTAAATGGCTCTCTCCTAGAGCCAAGCTCTTCACTCCGCTCACCTACAGAGCGGACATCTTCTCAACGAGTTCGGAGCTAAAACTGTCCCCTAGAGTTGCTCCTCAAACTTGTCTTCCAAATGGCTTTCTCCTAGAGCCAAGCTCTTCGCTCCGCTCACCTCTAAAGCGGACCTCTTCTCAACGAGTTTGGAGCTCACGACTCTCTCCTAGAGTTGCTTCTCAAACTTGTCTAATGGCTCTCTCCTAGAGCCAAGCTCTTTGTTCCGCTCACTCCCAGAGCGGACCTCTTTACAACGAGTTCGGAGCACAACTCTCTCCAAGAGTTGCTCCTCAAACTTGTCTCCCAAATGGCTCTCTCCTAGAGCCAAGCTCTTCGCTCCGCTCGACTCTAAAGCGGACGTCTTCTCAACGAGTTCGGAGCTCACAACTCTCTCCTAGAGTTGCTCTTCAAACTTGTCTCCCAGATGGCTCTCTCCTAGAGTCAAGCTCTTCACTCCGCTCACCTCCAAAGAGGACATCTTCTCAACGAGTTCGGAGCTCACAACTCTCTCCTAGAGTTGCTCCTCAAACTTGTCTTCCAAATGGCTCTCTCCTAGAGCCATGCTCTTCGCTTCGCTCACCTCCAAGGCGGACCTCTTCTCAAAGAGTTCGGAGCTCATAACTCTCTCCTAGAGTTGCTCCACAAACTTGTCTCCCAAATGGCTCTCTCCTAGAGTCAAGCTCTTCGCTCCGTTCGCCTCCAAAGCGGACCTCTTCTCAACGAGTTCGGAGCTAAAACTCTCCCCGAGAGGTGCTCCTCAAACTTGTCCTCCAAGAACGGACTTCCCCTAGAGCCATGCAAAGCTCTTCTCAACTCTGCAAAGACGAAGATGTTGCGAGACTATCTTCACCTTGAGGAAGGAGGATTCTCCAATTTATCTCTGAAGAGAACTTGTAGATCTTCGAAATAGCTTCGGAACAAGGAGTCATACGCCCCGATCCAACCTCCATAGCACTGGGAACATCGGGAAGAACTCTCCCTAGACTTCGGCACACCTTGCCGAGCGCTCTTGGCATCGACGCCCAAACATGGAAAAAAATCCTCACTTTGGGACCTCGGCATACCTTGCCGAGCGCTCTTGGCACCGACGCCCAAACATGGAAAAAATTCTCACTTTGGGACCTCGGCACACTTCGCCGAGCGCTCTTGGCACCGACGCCCAAATATAGAAAAAATCCTCACATTGGGACTTCGACACACTTCGCCGAGCGTTCTTGGCACCGACACTCAAACGTAAGAAAAACATCTCACTTGGACTTCGGCACGCTTCGCCGAGCGTTCTTGGCACCGACGCTCAAATGTAAGAAAAACTTCTCACTTGGACTTCGGCACGCCTCGCCGAGCGTTCTTGCCACCGACGCTCAAACGTGAGAAAAACATCTCACTTGGACTTCGGCACGCCTCGCCGAGCGTTCTTGCCACCGATCATGTAATAAGAGAAAATTTTGTCAAAAAAGTCAACGGTCAACCATTGACTGCCACATGTCAAGTCGCCGAAGCCCTCTCCTGGTTTGGAAATGCAATCAGAGCGTTCTTTCCACCGATCATGTAATAAGAGAAAAATTTATCAAAAAAGTCAACGTTGACTGAGTCAACAGTCAACCGTTGACTGCCACGTGTCAAGTTGCTGAAGCCCTCTCCTGGTTCGGAAATACAATCCGAGCGTTCTTGCCACCGATCATGTAATGAGAGAAAAATTTATCAAAAAAAGTCAACGATCAACGTTGACTGAGTCAACGGTCAACTGTTGACTGAGTCAACGGTCAACCGTTGACTGCCACGTGTCAAGTTGCCAAAGCCCTCTCCTGGTTCGGAAATGCAATCCGAGCGTTCTTGCCACCAGAGCTCAAATGAGAGAAATTTTTTACCTCAGAAGTTATGCTCAAATACAATCTGCGGCTCGGATTCAATCAAGCAAAAAAAAATAATAATGAGGGAGCTACAGGATCGGGTTTGAACCCGATGGGGATCCAAACCCAAACCCTTCCTCGCTCCTCCCCTTCTTCTTCAACAAAGTTGGCGCCAAAACCAGAAGAAAAAAAAAAGAAGGACCCATCAATGCAGCGTCTTCTTCCCCGCGCTCTACGGTCGAGCCACCTCCATCGTCGAGCGCCGACCTCCTCACCTTGCTCGTCGAGCTGCACTCTTGTTCCTCCAACGTCAAGCTCCCCTCCTCCGTCACCGACCTCAACTCGCCGCACCCGAAGCTCTACGCCTCCGCTGCCGAGCTCCAGCTCCAGTGACAAGCTCCAATGTTTCCTCGTCGAACTCCGCTCTCGCCGAAGGCCTCGTCGACCTCAATCGTCGCCGAGCTCCCTATCGTGAGCTCCGAACCCATCGCCGCCATTAATAAGCTCCGAGCTCGAGCTCGCGACCAAGCCACGCCACAGTGCTGAGCTTACAAGCTTCAAGCTCCTCTCCACTACATTCGAGCCTCGCCGAACTCCCCATGTCGAGCTCGAACTCCATTAACTCCAACCTTCCCTTCGTCAACGCCAACGTCGAAGCCCTCCACCTTCGCCGATGACGACAGGGCATGTGGGTCAGCAAAATGCCAAGCGTTCGTGGCACCGGAGCCCAATACGAGAAAAAAGCTCCCCTCCGCTGCAGAGCTCCACGCCGAGCTCGACTTCTCCATCTCCTTCGCCACCTCGACGCCATTGTCGAGCTCCCTCCTTCGCGAAGCTCCACCACGTTCGTCAAACCTCTCCACTGCGTCGAACTTCTCCCTTGCCGAACGACATCTCTCATTCACAGAGAACCGAACGCCAAGAGCTCCCCTCGGCGAGTCTCCCTCAGCGAGCTCCGTCGAAGCGTGGAGCTCTACTCCACTGTCGTCCCCATGGCAGTCGAGCGGCTCTCTCCTCAGCTTCGTCGAAGTCCCCTCCTTCGTGCTCGCCGAACTCCAAAGCTCTCTCGCCACATCGAAGTCCCCTCCTCCTTCACAGTTGAGGAGCGGTTGAACGAAACGGTGGGAAGAAGAAAAACAAAGAAGAGGAGAAAGGAAGCAGAAGCGGAAAAGAAAGAGGAAAAAAAAAGTCAACGGCTCACCTTGACTTTGCCACGTGGCGCCGACGTGGACTTCGGCAACTCTTGCCGAGAGTTCTTGGCACTGGAGCTCATATGGGAGAAAAAATGACCTCCTCTCGATGCGTGCTCGCTTGATCGTGATCAACGCACACGATCACGCCACATCACCAGGTATTTATTTATTTATTTATTTATTTAAATAATCGAATTAATTATTTAAAAAATCCAAAAAAATATTTAAAAATCGGAAAAAATTATTTAAAAATTCTAAAAATAATTATTAATTCAAGAAATAATTTTTAAATTCTGAAAATAATAATTATTAAATTAGAATAATTAATTAAATTTTTTGATAATTAATTATTTAATTCAGAAATTAAATAAAAAATTCAGAAAAATCTGGAAAAATCACAAAAAAATTCAGAAAATTTTAAGGATATTTTTGGGCATTTTACAAGCTCAGAATAACACCGTCATACCTCGGGTAAGATCCGAACTCCCTTAAGAACACCAATAAAATCACGTACGTCATTAGAACAACAAAACTACTCCTTAAAGACTGTAGAACTCAGTCTCCAGAAGTGGGGGGCTCGTGATATGGCTAAAAAATGGGATTAAATCGGGACCGTTCAAATCGGACACGAATCTTTAAGCTCAAGGGTAAAATGGTAAATTCACCTGCAAAGGGGTCTGAAATGGGAACTGGGCCTTTTTTCCAAAAGCCCAATAACCCATGAACGGATCCGTCTTACTGGGTGCAGGTTCCAACCCGCAAGAAGCCCAGTCCAGCTAGATAAAATTAGGGTTTATGATTGTCCCCAATCAACGGTCCTGATTACTTCTATCCATTCACTGGGAAGTAGGGATTTGATATTATCCCGAAACTGGTTCCTAAGGCAGCTATAAATACCCCTCCTCCCCCCACTGTTACCGGGTAACCAATCTTTTGTCAGTAAAAGCTCATTCATAATCTTTCTGATTACTGATTTGAGCGTCGGAGGGTGCGTCGCCGGGATCAACCCCGGTGTTTCGCACTTTTTGCAGGTTCGCAGCAGCAGCAAGAAACCAAGTCAACAAGTTGGTGAAGGCCAACAGGTCAACAGGTTCGCTTTATTGTTTTCTCTAAGAATCCACAAATTCATCTGTTTGCTCCCACACCAAAATCAGCAGTAACACATACCAAGTGTATCCTACTAAGGAGGTGTTAATCGGAGAGGATTTCAAATATATATAGGTTATGATTTTAAAATCAATGTGATTTCAAAAGCAAATTCAAAATTCTTTATGATTTCAAATTCATATCTGGTAGGGTTTTGAAATCAGTCAATTTGTATTTCACATACATTTTTGATATTATTGTTATATAAATATAAGAATAAATAATAATGATGGTATAAAATAATATGATTAATTATGATTATCAATAGTTGACATGCGATGCTTGCTATATTCGGGGCCGGCCCTACCCTAGAGGCGGGTAAGGTGGCCGCCTTAGGCCTTCGGAGATTTCGCAATTTTAGGGGCCCCAAATTTGAACTTCTCTTGTAAATATAGGCACGTATTTTGCGAGTAAAAAAAATATATGCTATTAGGGGCCCATTTCGGAAGTTCGCCTAGGGCCCCCGGAAACTCAGGACCGGCCCTGGCTATATTCTATAATAAACTTTTTGTTTTTTGCGAGAATGGAAGCCTAGCAAAATAAATTTCATTTTATTTTTTTAGTGGGGTGTGTGTGTGGTGGGTGGGGGGGTGGTTTGGTGGTTCTAGCAGAGTCAAGGTTACTATATAAATCTAAACTAAAGGGATGATATGTCAAGATATTCAAGTCCCTGTCTAAATTTTTATTTTATTTTATTTACCATAGAGTATCTTTTTGCATTGATTAGTCTGGATCATCTAAAGATATTTGAAATTTTTTTTTTTTTTTTTTAATGCATAGGAACTTCCATGATCATTTTGATTTTCAATATATATAAGAACTTTTAGTTCCAATAATGGTTCAAAAATAAGAGACGATGGCTAAAAAGAATCTTTTGATTTATGATCTTTTTCTGTAACCCTATGCCCTAACCCTAAAAAGAAACAAATATGACTCTTATTCAAAACCAATTTGTTATGAATTTTTTTTATCTTTTTTTATTAATTAGTTGATGAAAGGTAAAGAGCAAAAAAATAAAAGAAGAGAGGAGCAGAATAGTCCTGGTCGTGAAGAAAATGAGGAAGGAGATGAACAAAATTTGAGAAACATAAGATAAAAGGTATAGTTTTGGGGGAAAAAAAATTGGGCTTATTTATTATAGAGTATAATTTTGAAAACAAGAAAAACAGAATTTCACTAAAATCACATTATTTTGGAAATCCTCTCCGAACATTATTTTGGAAATCCTCTCCGACTAACACCTAACTTTACTATGCTTTCGAAACACTCTCTGACTAACCCCCCCAAGAATATATAGAATTTTTTCCCAAACAGTCCCACTTTTTGAAAGTTTTTTCCAAACTGCCCTAATTTTTTTTAAAAATTCCCAAAACGCCTCACTCGCTTTCTGAAAAAGCGAGTTTAGGATAAACCCGCTTTTTCGGAAAGCGAGTGTGAGGTTTTGGTTTTCAAAATGCCTAGACTCGCTTTCTGAAAAAGCGATGGGGTAAATCCCACACTCGCTTTTTCAGAAAGCGAGTGTCGATTGGGGCTTTTTTAGCTCTCATATCTCAATTTGGATCTCACTTTCTCTCCCTTCTTACTCTCTCCTTAACTACGAAACCCAAAACCCTAGCTACCCAAAATTGACCTCCTACCCACAAAATCTCCTCTAAATCTAAATATATTCACTTAATTTGGATCCATATTTTGAAATTTTGATAAACTTGAAGAGGATAGCAACTTCAACTCTTCTACCTAAATACCTACGGTTCCGAATAAGCTTGTGAAGGTATGATTTATATCACCTATCATTTTGTACATTTTTATAGGTTTTGTTTGTGGGTTGATAATAACTCGTATATTCGTATAAATATACGTAGGTATGGATTACAATATTCCTATTTGGTTATACTTTGGTGATGAAATAATTCGTGATCCAAAGATAGATTGTTGTTATAGTGCCGTTGATCCTGAAATAGTTTGGGCACCTTGTACCATTACATTGGCAGAAATAGTTGAGAAAATTTATGAAGTTACTAATTGGGATAGGAATCAATGGAATGTGAAAATTTTAGTCTGTACGCAGCAGAAAAAGGAGATTGTCAGTATTTTATGACAGTGCCCGTATCTACTGATAATGCTATGAAGTCAATGATTGATAGGACATTTAATCCCAATTGTACTTGGTCTGCATTGGAGTTATATATTCAGCAAATTCAAATTATGAATGCTCAGCCACATGATAATCCTAGTTCAAGCTTCGTACGAGAAGTATCGACACAGCAGATGAGGTATAATCTCGTTCAAACTTCACAAGCAATCCCACTGTTCCCACAAGAAGATACGTTCACAAATACAACAAGCCCGGATTCTACAGATGTTGAGTTGCCACGTCAACCTAGTCCGATTAATGACCATGTTCGAAATGACACTTTATTTAAATTATTTCAAAATGCTACCATTAACAACAACCTATTAGATGATGATCAAGAAGATGAAGAAACAACGATGATGTTGATGAGAGTGTAGAAAATGATGATGGGTCAGAAGATGATGAATATGCAAATGTAAACACAAATAAGAGCAGGTCTAATGAAATGAGAGCTACTGATAGCTATACCAATATTAACGCTCATGTTACCGAGAAGATGACACAAGGTGCTAGAGTACATCAAGTTCCACAAGAGTCGTCCGGTTCATCCAATGTAGACGAATTGTACATTGGACATGAGTTTATAAGCAAAGAGTCGATTCAGCGGGCTGTGAAGCTGTATTCTATCAAGAAACATCGTGAATTCGTCACATTGAAATCTTTACCGACACTGTACACCGTTAAATGTAAATTGGCACCTAAAAAATATAAAATTGAGGAGATGGTGCAAAATCCCCCAGTAGTATGTGAGGGTGGTTGTCCTTGGAAATTACGAGCAATCGTTCCAAAAGGTGAGACAAATTTCGTGGTGAAGAATATAGTTGAGTCTCATGCTTGTACGAATCTCACGTTGAATTAAGACCACTGTAAAGTTGATTCTAATCTTATTTGCAATTTGATTGTGAGTGTGGTGAAGTCTAAGATAGCTTTAACACCGCGGGCCATTATTGAGAAAGTGAAACTACAATATAATTATCAGATTTCATATAAGAAAGCTTGGATTGCAAAATAAAAAGCAATTGAAAGGTTGTTCGGTACCTTCGAAGAAGCATATACGAAGTTTCCTTTTCTTCTATCAACAACTCAAGCAGCAAATCCAGGAACCGTTGTCCACTGGGATAAATAGCAGTCTAGTCATGGCGAGGAAACTTTCAATGGAGTATTTTGGGCATTTGGTCCTTCGATTGAATGTTTCAAGTCTTGCAGATCTGTTATTAGTGTTGACGGAACTCACTTGTACGGTAAGTATAAGGATTGTTTGTTAATTGTTGTTTCCCCGGATGCGAATGATAGCTTATTTCCCTTTGTATTTGCATTAGTTGATGGAGAAAGTATAAATACTTGGACATGGTTCATGAGTTGCATTCAGTATTTTGTCACCAATCGAACTGAGTTGTGTGTTATCTCCGATCGTCATGCTGGTATATTGTCTGCTATGGACTTGCAAAATGGAGCTTGGAACGAACCTAATGCATATCATTGTTATTGCATGTGTCATTTCGCTACAAATTTCTTCAGTAAATTTGGTAGCAAGTCAATGAGAAAACATCACGCCACCAAATAGTGTAAGGATGTACGCCCTACAATAACACTCAACCTCCGCCTCAGTGGAATCTTCATTCAGTCTATTCTTTAAAGTCTCCTTCAACCACTTCAAGTGAATGAACTTTTCATTTACTGCCCCGGTTTCGACTTCGACACCAAGGTATTGTTCCACAAAATATACCGACTCGAAGTCCATTGTACCGGTCACTGCCTGCCCATCGACTGGAAGACCGGTTAGTACGGAGACGTCCTGTAGTGTTACGGTTATCTCCCCAACTGGCAGGTGAAAGGTATGTCTTCAGGCCGCCATCTCTCAAGAAGTGTGGTAAGAAGAGGCCGATCACATTTGATAGAGCTCATCAGTCCAATACCATATAACCCACAATCTCGTAGAATCTCATGAATCTATGGGTGCATAGAAAGTGGATGACCCCCCCCCCCTCTAAATGTACACTCCTTAGATTCACCTTCCCACACATCCTTCGAACGGTGATGCAATTGAAGAGTAAGGAGTGTAGAGTCGAGGGGACCTGGACCTCCAGAAGGAATATAAGATGATGAAGAAGGGGCTGATGAAGAAAAGCCTGCCTCATTTGGATTAGTTGAGACCTATACAATAATAACATTTAAATCAATAGACCGAAATTATATTTTATTGTATGATAATTAAACTAATCGAATATAAATAATTATTCACTTACATTAGTACGCTGGGTACCACCACGACCACGACCACGTCCACCGCAAGGAAGTGGACCAAAAGAAGTACGTGGTTTGTCGCCGCGAGGAGGTCTACTACTCGATCATTCCTCCACATTACCCATCATGCGTGCCATTTATAATAAATGAGAGTACACTACAACTTAAAATAATTGTTATTAACTATACCAAAATATATAATCTACATATATCTATATATATATATCCAATTTTTACACTATATACCTACATATGCTCAAATTGGAATATAATATATACCTATATAAATAAAAACTCAACTCAATCCTTCAAATTTTTGCTACTTGTCTTTTTGAAGATCTAATGTTTACTTGGAAAATCAACAAATTTGGGTGATTTTGGGTCGAATTAACAAAGATACAATATTAATGCTTCAAAATTAACACAAAATTAACAAACATACAATGTTAATGCTTCAAAATTAACACAAAATTTAAAAAAAAACAAAGTATGAGAAATATACCGTTAAAGTAGGGTGATTGAATAAGTAGATAGTGAATAGGAGGTCGAAGAATCTCCTTCAACCGTACTCTTTATCCCCAAATTCAAAAATCAACAAACTCTTGGATATTGGGGTTTAGGATTTTTGGGGTTAATCGAGGATGAGATTTGTAGATGAGAGAGGTGGAAAATCGAAATGAGATGAGAGACGCAATGATTTTTTGGGTTAATCGACCAAGTTTTTGGGTAAATAGACCAAAACGAGAAGTGGTATTAGGGATTCGGGGTTAGAAGAGGTAGAGAAGATAGAGAGTTGAAAGAGAATGGGGGTCGAGAATCAGATCTGGGACTTTAAAAGTCCCAATCGACACTCGCTTTTTGAAAAAGCGAGTGTGAGATTTATCCCATCGCTTTTTCAGAAAGCGAGTGTAGGCTAGCGAAAACCAAAGCCTCACACTCGCATTCTGAAAAAGCGATGGGGTAAATCCCACACTCGCTTTTTCAGAAAGCGGGTAGGGCGTTTTGGAAATTTTTTTAAAAAAATAGGATGGTTGATAAAAACTTTCAAAAGAATGAAATGCATGAAAGAGATGAACTTTTGTAGACCCAGGCCTTCATGAGTCTCCGTTTGTATCCCTCTTAGAGCATCCACACTTGTTTGCTATTTTATCAAATTTACCAAATTATGAGAAGGTAATTTTGCCAAATTATGAGAAATGAGTAACAGTAGCTTCGCATATTTGAGAAACAGATTTGACAATTGCCAAATATAGAAGACGGTACACAATATTTCGTCTCATAATTTTTATAATTTTTTAAGGAGATCGGACGCATATTATTGTTTCGTCTAAGGTGTTTTTTTAATTAAACAAAAAAATATCGGACGGTACATCATGTATCGTCCCCCCCCCCCCCCCCCCCCCCCCAAAAAAAAAAAAAAAAAGAAAAAAAAGAGAGAGAGAGAGAGAGAGAGAGAGAGAGAGAGAGAGAGATTGGACACATGTTGTTTCGACCGTTTTTTTTTTTTTTTTTTTTTTTTTTTTTTTTTTTTTTTTTTTTTTTTTTTGCTTAGATGGGACAACATGTTCCGTCCAAGATTTAAAGAGGATTTATTTTGGAGTGGGACGGAACATATATGTTCCGTCTCACGTATAAGCAAAGGGGAAAAAAATCAACCAAATGACAAAAGTTATTTCGTCCGAAGATCACTTTTTTATTATTTTCTCATGTTATAGCAATCGGCGAGTGCAAAGAAATACTAATTTTTTCATTTCTCATTTTGCCAAATTGGCAAAATAGCAAATACGAGTGTGAATGCTCTTAAACCCCAAATACCTAATATCTAGCTTGGTGTTCGGTCTGGACAAAATTTTGAGCAATGGATAATTCAGAATCCAACACTTCTTATTGATGGTATGGACACATGCATACATGTACGAATCACTCTTTTGATCTACAACTGCAATCTAGGAACCGCAATAATATGTTAAAAGTTCAGAAAAGAAATCAGTAACTCCTCGAATTATAGTATTGTGACAAAGGTTAAGGAAGTAGTAAGCCATTAACAATATATTACAAATTATCCTGCGCTCCAAAAAGGTTCACTAGTTAATACAAATACGAAGGTCATATCCACTCAATCACCATTCATGGAAGACGAATATAAACAATCACCATAAAATAATCATTCATTAGTAGGTTTTTTCTATTAAAAAAAAACAACACCGTAAGTTATACACGCCCACACTCACAATAATCTCATAATAAAAATAATCTCATAATAAAAAGATGATGTAAGTAGGAATTGAACTAGGGATGGCATCCAGGTCGGGTCAACCCGCAACCTGCCCGCAACCTGATCACCTCGACTCGACCCGCCTTGACCCGAATCCCTTACTAGGTCGACCCGGGTTGGAAAATTGCAAATTCCGGCCGATTAACATGCGCCGCCAACCGGTTGACTTTGTCAAACCCGCCCACCAACCCACGGGTTTCGATTCATTGTACCCGCATGGGTCAAACGGACGAAACCTCTGGGTCGACCGTTGGCCTATACATGGCAGTGGCTGTGTTTTTGTTTTTGTTTTTTCCTTTTTTTGGCTTTTTCTGACTTTTTTTTTTCTTGGCACCTTATTCTCTTACTCTCTCTATTACTACTACTCAATTAAATCAAATTTTTTCAACAAAGAAGTGAACAATTTCGATCGTATCGAATTCATGTTGATTCAGCACTCTCATCTACGTTTACTACAAACTCTCTCTCTCTCTCTCTCTCTCTTTCTACGACTACATGATTGCGTCTATTACACTTCTCAAATGACTACGTCTACTTCTACTATTATTTTCTCTTTCATTTCTATATACGATTATTCGCGAAATACGATATCAAAATTTCACAACCCTCTCAACTCTTTATTTTTGTTATAGTTCTAATTTTTTTAATCATATTTGTTTGTTGGTTTTTCGATTATCTCTATCTCTCAAACCACCTTTTGATTTTTAGATTTTTTTTAACATATCCCTCTTATATTGTTTTTTTTTTTTTTTTCGCATACACTATTAAAACACTAGAAATCTTTTTCTTACATACACTACTACTACAAAGAATTTATCATGTCTAAATCATGAGGTAGCGATCGTAGCCAAAGTGGACAAGATTCCACTAATTCTTCTCGTCGGCCTCCAACAATCCCACAATTAGAACCCGAATATAATCTCATGTTAAACATAGGTTCTCACAATGTTCCTACACACGACATAGAACAAGAAATGCATGATATTGAGACACAAGCACAACAAACCGAATCCACACAACACACTAGTAGTAGAAAAAGTAGAGGAAAGACTAGTGATCGGCACAAATTTTATGATTTTATCCCCAATGAGGAGAATACTAGTATAGGACATAAAATTTGTAAAACTTGTAGCAAGAGTTACAAATGGAAGAAGGGTGAGAGAACGGTATAATTAAACGACAAATTTTAAATGTACACCCCGCACCATACATGACCAACAATGTCAACAAAAATCAACTCTAGGACCGGATAAATAGATAGTCACTCCTATGATCCCGAACTTGTTCGTTGAAAAATAGTCTGACTAGTTATTAAGGATGAGTTATTTTTTCCCTATTCCGAAAGTAGGAATGTAGAGTCATTTAACCAAAATGCACTAAATCCACATTTTAGAAGAATTCCTAAAAACACACTTAAGACCGATTGTTTAAACTTTACAACGAAATGAAATACGATTTAATTGCACTATTGTATTCTTTAACTTGTAGAGTATCGTTAACTTCCGATTGTTTGAAAGGTTGTAACAATATTTCGATGATGGTCATAACTTGTTATTGGATAGATAGTGATTGGATGATTCAAAAGAGAATCATATCACTTGCCGCTTTGCTGTAACCCTATAGTGGTATAGTTATCGCAACACAAATTTTAGAAGTTTGTGATTTATTTCATATTCGTGACAAAAAATTTTCTATTAGTTTTAATAATGCATCTAATAACAATGTTTCGATTAATACATTAAAAACAAAATTAGCTCCTCCATGTAATGAAATTTTTCATGTTAGATGTGTGTGTGTCATATTTTAAATTTATGTGTACAAGATGCATTGAAAATAGCCGATTTATATATAATTACAATTAAAAATTGTGTACATTTTATTGCTTTGAGTTGTACTATACTTCAAGAATTTAACGAATTGTGTAAACTTGGGAACATACATTTTAGAAAATTTCCTAGAGATGTTAAACATCGATGGAACTCTTCTTCCGATTTACTAGATGTTATTACTCAATACAAAGATATTATAAACGGTTTTTGTCTTACAGAAAACATGAAAAAAATTCAAATGACTCCCCAATCATGGTATTTTAATGAATCTTTGTTACGTTTTTTGGAACCTTTTAAAACCGCAAGTAAAAAGTTT
The DNA here is from genome assembly GCA_017893485.1 of Hemerocallis citrina. NCBI lineage: Eukaryota > Viridiplantae > Streptophyta > Magnoliopsida > Asparagales > Asphodelaceae > Hemerocallis > Hemerocallis citrina. Next base: position 102,292,368 of record CM030358.1, on the reverse strand, counting down.
TCTATATCTTATGATTCTACTTCTAGTAGTATTTTTATTTCAATAATTACTATAATGCAAACTTTTCAAGACGTGATTTCGGACGAATACATTAGTTATATTGTTGTTCCCGCTTATACTAATTTTTTGAAGTAATTTAATCATCCTCCTATGTTATATTGTATTACTACTGTTATGGATCTTCGTATCAAATTAAAATATTTTTTTTACTTGGAGATAATTCTGAATATATTTGTAATGAATTTTTAGCTAACTTTGAATCGACATTGAATAACTTATATGATTATTATGATAGAATTTTTGCATCTGGTAGTACAACTAGTGTAGTTACTTCTTTTTTTTCTACTTCTAGAGATAAGGGTAAGAGTACATTAGAAGATGTCACTGCTAATTTACTTGCTCGTATTCAATCAAAAAAACCTATGACTAATGTACCTAATGAATTAAATTAGTATAATCAACAAAATAGTGAAAGCTCTAGTGCTAAGATTGAAGTGCTACAATGGTGGAAAAAATATGAAAATCTTTTTTCTATTCTATCACATATGGCTAGAGATCTACTAACTCCTTCTGTCTCCGCAGTTGCTTCAGAAAGTGTTTCTATAAGTGACAGGGTTCTAACAGATTACAGGAATCGCTTGAAGCCAGATTCGTTGGAGATGCTCATGTGCACCGAAAATTGGATGAATGCTCAAGACAGGACTCAAAGAAAAGCGGTATCTACAGCAACAAGTGAAAGCAACTCGCCTGAAGTTCAACAACAAGAGTAAGTAATTTAGGGCAATAAGAGCCTAGGTTTAGGTTAAGTAGAGGTACACGAGAGTAGTCCAATGCCCTCTTTTCAATCTAACTCTATGCTATCTCGAACTCTAAATTCTGATTATCCCCTCAAACATGTAAATGTAATTCCAGAAATATTGTATGTTCTTTTTGGGTTTCTATTACTTGTATTAGTATGTAAAAAAATTAAATTCATAGAAATTGAAATGAATAATATATAAAATTTTGTTTCACACATATACAGTTATACTCGTATTTTTTTTAAAAAAATTGTAAGTTAAAAAAATTTAATTAAATAAATAAACCGGGCCAACCCGCAACCCGAATGGGTTTGCGGATCGGCCAGATCGAATTTTTCAATTTTGAACCAGGCCCGCTCGAAACTCAGGCCAACCCGACCGGTTACGACCCAACCCGACCCAATCGACCTGAATGTCACCCCTAGATTGAACCCCTGACCTCTTGCTCACTAGACTTGACCATGGTGACACTTGTCATTCATTACTAGTTTAGTAGTGTAAATTTGCACCATAATCAAATTGGATCAATAAAAAAACATATCTCCCACACTTCGTACAATCAATGATGTCTTCACACGATATATCAGCCATTCTACAGAAAACATCTGATTATATTCGATTTTCTGTTTCACCACATGTTAGCTGTAAGTAATACTTGATTGAACACCAACACTAATATGTGATTTCTCTACTAGTCCGCAAAACAGATGTACTCGCATAAGCAATGTAACATAACTGCAGGCTGATAAATATTGGGAAAATAAATAGAGTAATGTTTCATTCACTACCAATTTCACAACCATTACTCAAATAAATACTACTTGCATTGAAAAGGTATCTATTCAGATGGCCAGAGATTGGTGAGAGGCTTCCCCTTCTGGCACGTGTCTATGGAGTCCAGGGCGAGTCCCCTCAACTTCTCCTGTATAGCCTCTACAGGGAGGCACCCATCAATAACCTGCATTTTGAATTGAACCTTCATATCAAATGACGAAATGGTACAACTAACAGAAGTTTATGACATATATAGTTTTTAGGCTAAATAAGATGGAGACTTAGGTCATGAAGTTTATCACAATGTTTCCGGGGAAGTTTCTCACAATGTTACCCGATTCTCCCAACCCCCTATGAACCACAATCCAGATACGAGGATCAGATTTATTGTGGGTTCTCGATCCGGTTCTTTTCAACTAGCAAGATCCACATAGGGTTACTTCTATTTCTTCAAAATCAACACCTTTATTCATTAACCCATGAATTCTTTTCAAACTTTCCTTAATTAGTCATGGAGGTCATTAGAGCATTACTCTTAAATTTACACATCACTACAAGACTAACAGTCTTTACCAACGTTTTTTTGCACATTTACCGGCGTTTATAAACCCCGTTGTAGATACCACCGGCATTTTATAAATCGCCGGTGCAAGTGTCGCTGAATCGTGTGTCGCTGTAGCTTAGGGACATTCACCGGCGTTTTTTACGACCGCCGGTGTAGGTTAAAACTACACCGGCGGTCGTAAAAACGCCAGGAAATGTGTGGTTTCGTTTGGAAGTACTGTTTTCGGCCATCACCTACACCGGCGTTTTTAAAACACCGGTATAGACTGTCAGTTTTTTGCTGAAAGCTACACTGGCGCTTGTAAAAACGCCGGTGTAGCTATATTTTTTTTTTTTAAAAAAATTTAACAAAAAAAAAACAAAAAAACCTTCAGCACTCTTATTAATCAAAACCAATTGCAAAACTAAAAGAGACCCATTATAATATATATGAATGAAGCATAATAGTATAATATCATCAAATTGTAATCTCATAAACATAATAATGTGATCTCACCACATTCATAACCAAAATATGGAGTTCAAAATATTGAGTTACAAAGAGTGGAAAAGATTATTTTCACTGTCAAGATACTAACCAAGATGAAACTTATACTTTTATAATACTCATAAGATACTGTCAATTGAAACCACAACATAAGTTCAAACATGATTATTTCATCACTAGTCACTCCTCTGTAAATCATAGTACGCAACTTCAGTTACATAATCCATCTCATCAACACTTAAAACCAATGAGAAAGAACAATCTCATTTTCAAACCCAAGCAACAAGCATGAACATTATCTTAGAAACTGATACTCATCTAGACATCATGATATAATTGTATATAAAGTTTAGATAAAAAAAATTCCATCACTAGTCACTCCTATATAAAAAAAATCATAGTGTGCAACTTTAGATACATTATCCATCGCATCTCATCTCATCTCCATTTCTGGGTGGACACTAAGTGAAAAAGAGAAGCTTTGAAACAAAATTAGATACCACCACAAAAGTTAATAGCATCAAGTGCTACCCCTTCAAATCAATCCGAAGAAATAAATAAATGACTCAATTATGGGGGCACACTCAAATCAATCAGAAGCTCTGCATGAATTACAAAGCAGGCTCGGGCTCATAATAGAGCAAATAAATGACTAAACAGAGAAAAAGAAAGATCTGCTCACTGATAAAGAAAAGAAGTGACTCAATTATGCAAGCAGGCTGAAATCAGTCAGAGCTCGGCATACATCTTTTGCATTTGAAGCAACTAAATATGCTAAGCAGAGAGGTAAAGATTTCTTTATTAATACAGCAAAGCATCCTTTCTAAACATTCGTAAAATGCGCAGAAATTTGAGAAATAAAACTGAACCTGAAAACATGTGCATTCAGGGCTCTACAAACACTGGAATAACAAGCCAGCTAACCTTCCTTTTTTCATCAAAAAATGAATTGCTTTACAGAGATCATTTACCATTTTAGGTATTTCTCCATATATAAAAAGCAATCCATGAGAATCATTTATACAATTTACGAAAAAAATGCACAAGGAGTTCCATCGTTATAAAATATGCAATCCATAGAGATTTGGAGTTGCATCTTCGACTGAGTATGACATATGAAATAAAGTAGTTTTAAGTTTTAAGTTTTAACCACAGGCAAATCTAGATTATATATAAGCAAGGATATCGCTTAAAACATGAGTTACATACAAAATAGACCAGCAAACACACAAACAAGAAAAATATAATCCACCCCAAAATGCCAGCAAAACATATTTTTAAAATCACATACAACATGAGTATGTATATCGAGCAGGACAAAAATAATAATAAGAAGAAGAAAGCCATTATAAATCTCACCTCCATGTTTCAGTCCTCTCCTGAAGGAACTGAGTGCATATCCCCACAACTTGTTTAAGCACCAGACTGACTAAAAATTAGCAAGGAAAATGAAGCCATTTATAGGGAGTATCTTAAATAACTAATCACTTAAATAAAAGGGAAGAGTAAACTAAATTAAAATAACAATTATAATAATAAAAATAATAATAATAATACCCTAATACAAAATAGAAACCACCAAAATGAAGAACACTGATATGAAGAGAAAACAAATCAAAGAAGAAAGAAAAAGAAAGGGGCAGCGAAGATTCTCATCTAGACATCTATACATATGCACAAATCTCAAAGTAACATTAACCAACTCCTATATCATACACTAGTTATGAAGACCAAATACAAAGTCTACTAACCCATTCAGCGAGACAAAGGCAATCCAGCAGAAAACCAACCAACCCATATATCAAAGAAGAGAAATAGCAAACCGAAAGAATGTATTTGAGTGAGTTTCACAAACACCAAATTAACCAAATGATACAACATAAGTTCAAAATATTGTAATCTCATAACGCCTATACTGTGTCCTTATCACATTCATAACCAAAATATGGAGTTCAAAATATTGAGTTCAAAATATGTCCTTATCACATCAATAGTCAAATTCAAGCAAACAAGACAGTAACTGAGATGAAACTTATACTTTTATAATACTCATGAGATAACTGTCAATTGAAACCACAGCATAAGTTCAAACAGGATTATTTCATCACTAGTCACTCCTCTGTAATTCATAGTATGCAACTTCAGTTACATAATCCATCTCATCATCACTTAAAACCAATGACAAAGAACAATCTCACATTATCGAACCCAAGCAACAAACTTGAACATTATCTTAGAAAATGATACTCATCTAGACATCATGATATAATTGTATATAAAGTTTAGATAATAAAATTTCCATCACTAGTCGCTCCTATATAAAAAAATCATAGTGTGCAACTTCAGATACATCAAATTCAGACAAAAGACAAAAAAGCAACTCGTGAAGCTGCACTAACCTGAAACATAAGTTTCAAATCATACATTATCGACCTCTACTTCATCTTCTAGAGATTATCCAAGGAATCCCCATCAAAAGAGAGGGTTATGGAAATATCTGAGCATGGCCTGCACCATGCCATCCACTTGAAAAATAGAAGAGGAGACGATATTTTTCAAACAGAAAAAATTTGGTGGATCTCCCTCATTTTATTACCAGCTCATCATCCACATCAACCACATTATCGACCTCTACTTCATCTTCTAGAGATTAACTTCTTAACTCTGGTCATGCCAATTTAATACAATGACCAACATCCTTCTCAATTTCCCATGAAGCAAAAATGACACTTCTGAGTACTTGGTGGCCAAATTAGGAATTATGCCCTCATTTATTCTCAAACTTCTATAGAAGTTGCATTCCATATACTATATTAATCTGGAATATTGTATACAAGCATACCTAGTCATACAAGCATACAAATATACCCTCAAGAACATACAGGCAAGCTAAATTAGAGAGAAGAAAAATTGTAGAACCAATCTCAAGAACATACCAACTACATCATACCTAGGGTTTGTGTAGAAATTTCAGAAACAAAAATTTAAAAATAAAACGATTCAGAAATTTCAAGAACAAACCTAGGGTTTGTGTAGAGGAAGGGCGACGGCGGGGGAGGGGGGCGACGATGGGGGAAGTGCCGACGGCAGGGTAGGGGGAAGGGCAATGGGACAGCCATGGGGGAAGGATGGCGATGATGCGAGTGAGAGAGAGAGAGGGTTGGGGAGACTTGCATCTAGACGGGAGTGAGAAAGGTTGAGAGAGTGGACGACGGACGACGACGGAGCGCGGGGACGACGACGGAGGGCACAGCGATGTCGGCCAAGGCAGAGGCGGGAAAGCGTGAGAGAGAGGGGGAAAAATTGGGGATTTTTTTTGAGATCGAAGGAGGAAATGGTATAGGGTTTGGGGAAAATTTATTCCAAACCCTATACCGGCGTTTTAACTATAAACGCCGGTGAATGGGAGAAGATTTTTTGGTACATTTTATCTGTATATTCGCCGGCGTGTTTTATTAAAACGTCGGTGAATATGGCCTTCACCGGCGTTTTAATAAAAAATGCCGGTGAATATCATAATTCCCCGGCCAGTGTTCTAAATGGCGTCCGCCTCGGACGCCTAGGCGGCGCCTAGGCGCTCAAAAAGAGGAGAACGAACCGCATATGCAATAGGCGGTACTCTAGGCGTTGAGATGGCAGTTAGGCGTACAAGGCGTCGATATGGCGGCGCCTAGGCGGCCGAGGCGGACCAGGCGGCGCCTAGGCGGCCGAGGCGGATCAGGCGGCTGACAGATTTTTTTGTAATTTTTTTTCAAATTCTTTAAAATAGTCTCTTCATCTTCAACAGAAAAAAGCCTCTTCATCTTTACATTAAGGTGTTACTAGTTCACGTTATATTTGAAATTTTATATGAGTGATTATTGTTTATGTCATTATAAATCTAAAGTTTACACCATAATCGTTATTAAACTTCTAAAATCATTCTGGCCTAGCATCACTTGTGAATTGTGATGCATTTAATCCCATGGCCTGGCCATTTTCTTCAGGAAAATTAGTTGTCCTTGATCGCAATAACTCTAATAAATTGTTTGTTTCATCCCTGCAACCTCCATTGTCAAGATTAAGAATCATTCAATCATATTAGGATAAAGATTAAAGAATTCACAAAATGATTTAAATTACAAGCACCAAAGTTCCAACTTCACAAAAAGATTTAGACTACAAGCAAAAATAGAGAAATGTAACTTTTAAAAGGTTAATATATTAATATTTCAAAAATAAAAACAAAACGCCTAGGCGCCGCTTAGGCGCCGCCTAGGCGTCCTAGGCGGTAGGCGGTCCTTGGCCGAACCGCCACCGCCTGACGCCGTTTACAACCTTGTCCCCGGCGATAGAGGCCATCGGCGTATAACCATCCAATTTGACACCCCATTCCTGGTCTCTTCCTACCCCGGCGTTTCCAATTTGACGCCCCATTCCTGGTCTCTTCCTACCCCGGCGTTTCTAGTAAAACGCCGGGAAATATACACAGGTAAATCCATCATGTGTTGTAGTGCATGCATGTAACTAATGTACATTCAGGGCCGGCCCTACCCTAGAGGCGGGAAAGGCGGCCGCCTTAGGACCCCAGAGATTTTGCAATTTTAGGGGCCCCCAAATTTGAACTTCCCTTGTAAATATAGGTACGTATTTTGCGCGTAAAATATATATATATATATATATATATATATATATATATATGTTATTAGGGGCCCCCATTTCGGAAGTTTGCCTAGGGCCCCCGGGAACTCAGGGCCGGCCCTGTGTACATTTAATTTTCTCTCGGTTTTTATCTCTACATGCACACACGCACGCCACGTATGTGTGCATAATATATTACTCAAATAAGAATCCAAAACCCATCCTACCCCCTCCGTACCCCACTCAAGCCCCACTCAAGGTAACATACGATCCCGTATTGATCCCGAAACCGTACTACGAACTAAAACATATTGCGAACCTGGTTATACTGGCTAATAGTATATAAGGTTTGACGCATCTACTTCTACAGCTCATGTTGAGCATTTCTCAAACATATTATGGATATTACAATATATTCAAACTAATGAAGTCTCCTAGACGTTTTCCAGACACTCGAGCTTGCATGTTGAAAATATATTTTTAAAAAATCTTATATTTGTTGTTTATTGAAGACTAGATTTAAGTATTTGAATCCACTATACATTAGAAAAAGTGTAATAAATATTTACATATTTCAGGATAAGCATAAGGTACCCTGATCTTTTGGTACTCTGACTTAGCCACCCCAAACTTTCATTATTATGCACGCATACCATACTTTTTCTAAATTATGGCTTACTCCACTTCAACATTAAAGAAATATGAAAACTGAGCATCATGACCCTCTGCTTAAGTGAAAGGACTGAAGTGCGCCTCTCTGACACCTTGGTTAACAAACTGATCACTAATTTTTTTTTTAGAAAACCAACTCCCCTCGTCTCATCATCTTTCCGCCCTGGCACTCTTTAAACCCAATTTTCTTTCACTTTATCCTCTGACCATCCCTCCTTCAAAACCCCAACCCTAGTTCACCTCCAACATGAAGAAAGGAAATTGATGGTTAGGGTGGGGAAACAAGAAAATATTAGAGAAATATAGTGAGGGATGTAGATTAGTTGAAGGGGTTGCAATGGGTTTCCAATAAACAGAGAGAGCCTGAGGGCGATGAGTTAAGCATACTAATTTAATTGGGAGTGGTAGGAGATACTCCCTCCATTCCAAACTAGTAATTTACACGTGCGATGCACGTCTTTATAAATATATATATATATATATATATATATATTCCGATGTTGTCTGGCATCGAACCTAAGACCTCATATATATTAGTTATGCATGTCCATTGCATGTGTCTGTTTGGTTACAAATACAATTTGTTTGGTAACAAACTCTCCCATTAAAATAGTAGAGATATAAGTTGTTTAATGTTTTTACACATTTATTAAGAAACACACTATATTAGTGTAATAAAAAATAAATACCTCCTGTAATTGAATCTATTAATTGACTTATTAATAGTATAGCTATAAAAATGTCCTCTTCTTTAAAATTCTCTTTGATAGTGGAGATTAATAAAATTAACTTCTTAAGGGTACAGTTGGTAATGGAGTTACAAAATTAATTAATGAAATTGGGAGTGTAAAGACACTGTGTTGGGAACCGAAAACAATATATAACTAGGAACAACAAAAAGGGCTAAAAGGACTGATATTTTGGAATATAGGGAGTGGTATTCTACAACAACAACAACAAAGCCTTTTTCCCAACTAGTTGGTGTCGGCTACATGAATCCTGGTTTTCCATTCTGCTCGGTTTAGTGCAATATCTTCTGTAAGGTCACAAGCTATCATATCTTTTTTCACCGTTTTCATCCAAAGTTAGTTTAGGTCTTCCTTTACCCCTAACTCTACCCTCAATACTTATCAAATCACTCTTTCCAACGGGGGCACTACTAGGTCTACGTGTGACATGTCCAAACCACCTAAGGCAATTCTCTCTTAACTTATCTTGGATTGGAGCTATCTTTAGCATGTCTCGTATATACCCGTTTCTAATTCTATCCTTCCTTATTTTACCACACATCCATCTTAGCATCCTCATCTCCGCTACACTCATTTTTTGGACATGTTGTTTCTTTGTTGCCCAACACTGCTCCATACATCATTGCTGGTCTAACAGCCGTCCTATAAAATTTTCCCTTCAACTTCAAATGTATATGTTTGTTACACAAAACACCACTGGCACTTCTCCACTTAAGCCACCCTGCTTGGATCCTATGTGTAACATCTTCACAAATCTCCCCATCTTTTTGTATAATCGAGCCTAAATATCGAAAACGATCTCTCTTAGGTATCTCTTGGCCATCAAGCTTCACTACTTCCTCAGTTGTGTTTCGAATATCACTAAAATTACACTCCATATATTCTGTTTTAGTTCTACTTATTTTAAATCCTCTAGCTTACAAAGTTTCTCTCCACAATTCTAATTTAGTATTGACTCCTGCTCTAGTCTCGTCAACTAAGATGATGTCATCGGCAAAAAGCATACACCAAGGCACCTCATCTTGTATTCCTCGCGTCAATTCATCCATAACCAAAGTAAAGAGGTAGGGGCTTAAAGTCAACCTTGGTGTAAACCTACTGTAATAGGAAAATCGCTGGTATCCCCTGTGGTTGTTCTAATTGTGGTTGTTGCCCCTTTATACATATCCTTAATTACCTCAATATACCGAATAGTTGCTCTTTTATTATTTAACACCTACCATACTGTCTTTAGGAACTTTATCATATGCTTTTTCTAGATCTATAAAAACCATATGTAGATCTTTCTTATTCTCCCAATATTTTTCCATAAGTCTGCTCAGTACATAAATTGCTTCCACTGTTGACCTCCCCGGCATAAATCCAAACTGATTCTCACTGTAGTTTCTAGTCTCGGTGTATGTTCGATCACTCTCCCAAATTTTCATCGTTTGACTCATTAAATTAATCTACATCTCCTTTATTTTTATATATAGGTACTAAAATACTCTTTCTCCGTTCATCAGGCATCTTCTTAGTCCTCAAAATTTCATTAAATAATTTTGTTAGCCAACTCACTCCTACATCCCCAAGACACTTCCAAACTTCAATGGGTATATCATCCGGTCCTAAAGCTTTTCCTATTTTCATCCTTCCTAGAGCATTTCAAACCTCCGATGACCTAATTCTAAAATATATGTTTTCGACTCTCCCTCGAGTCCTCGAAAGTTAAGTTGCCCACAACCTTTTCATTTAATAACTTCACAAAGTAATTTCGCCATCTTTCCTTAATTTCCTCATCTTTTATTAAGACTCTTGAATCCTTGCTCTTAATACACCTAATTGTATTTAGGTCTTTTGTTTTTCTATCCCTTTGTTTAGCAAGCTTATAGATATTATTTTCTCCTTCTTTTGTTTCTAATTTTGTGCATAAACCATCATAAGCTCCACTTTTTTAACTTCTTTTCTAACGGTCTTATATCTCTCCAAATCCTCTTCATTTCTACTCTTTTGCCATATTTTGAAGGTTGATCTTTTTTCTCTCACAATATTTTGGAGTTCTTCTTGCCACCACCATATTTTTTTATTTAGCGACCCTCTACCTGTAGATTCTCCAAGTACCTCCTTTGAAATTTCTCTTATGTACGTAGTCATTTTAGTCCACATCATATTTGTCTCCCCTTCCCAATTTCATGATGGTCCTTTAAGGACTTTATCTTTAAAAACTTCTAGTTTATCTCCCTTCAAGTTCCACCACCTAATTCTTGGGTTCCTAGTCTCCTTCCTTGCACATGTGTTTCCCAATCTTCACATCCAATACCATTAATCTATGTTATGAGGTTAAACACTCTCCGGTATAACTTTACAATCTTTTTCATGTCAGGCGATCTACCTTTCTGGTGATGAAAAAATCAACCTGACTCCTATTTGCCCCACTTTTAAACGTTATCAAATGTTCCTCTCTCTTCCTAAAATAAGTATTTGCTAGTATAAGATCATACGAAGCCGCAAAATCTGATAGATACTCTCCACCATCGTTCTTATTTCCAAATCCATGTCCTCCATGCACCATCTCATATCCCATGTTATCTTCTCCTACATGTCCATTGAAATCTCATTCAATAAATAGTTTCTCACCTAAGGGTACTCCTTGAATTATCTCATCCATATCTTCCCAAAATTTATTTTTAGCTTGTGCATCTAATCCTACTTGGGGTACATAAGCACTAATGATATTAATTATGTTTCTCCCTAATACAAACTTAATTTGTATTATTTCTATAAATATAAGTGCACATTTAGGACTTTTTGGTCCCACAAAAATTATGCTAACTCATGTAATAGCTAAACTAATTAATGGCCAGATCACAACAAGTAACAGAATCAAGGTGAAACCTGAGTCTAGGTAGGTCCACGCTTAGGTTAGAAAAAAAAAAAAGAAACAAATTTCATGGTAGTTTAGTGTTGATTTAGCTTTATACTTCCTCCATTTCAAAATATAAGTCGTTTTAGTTTCTTTTTTTTGTTCAAATTATATGTCGTTTTCGATTTCCAATACAATGTCTTTACACACTCAATCTTTCATGATTAACTTTTTAACTTTTTCGTGGGGTGCGTATTCTCGCGTCCGCTTTGGAAAATCTCCTCTCTTGCTTGGGAGGTCTCCACCCTTCCTTCTTACTTACACTCATGCTGGTCGTGTCCCCCTACTAACAATAAGTACCGCAGTTCTTGGAACCTGTCGGTTCAAATCTCCAGCTTTCCTTGTAAGAAATCATGCAGAGATAAAACGAGGAAAAGCTAGAATGGTTATTAATTACAGAAAAGTAAATAGCTGTACAAAATTTGATGGCTACTTTATCCCATCTGCTGAACAATTAATCAAACAGATACAAGGAGCTAAATACTATAGTAAGTTCGATGCGAAGTCTGGTTTTTGGCAACTCAAACTCCAAAACAAGTCTTCAATAGAACTCACGGCGTTTAGCTGTCCACAAGGACATTATGAATGGTTAGTAATGCCCTTTGGACTAAAAAATGCCCCTCAGATATTCCAAAAATGGATGAATTCGCTATTTGGACATCTACCATTCGTAGTAGTCTATATCGATGATATTCTAGTCTTCTCGCCTTCAGCAGAAGATCATAAACAACATCTATTGCAAGTAGCAAAACTATTACTACAACATGGTGTTATATTAAGTCCTAAAAAGATCGAGCTCTTCAAAACAGAGATCGGTACCACATCTTCTCCCACAAGAGTAGATGCAGCCCAAAAGGGCAAACAGGTCCAACAGACCGAGGTCCAACAGACCAAACCTGCTCCACAGAGCAAAAAAGTCTCCACAGAGACAACACCTGCCTCCACTGAGGCAAGAAAGGCCTTTGTTCCTTATAACAAAGGCAAAACGGTTCCAACTGAACCCAAAAAGACTTTCGCCGCATCCTTGGTGAAAGACTGGTATAATATGGAGATGAAGGCCCATGACCCTCAACTCTATGAAAAATTCAATGGGTGTTTTAGAGCCCTACAATCCACCGATTATAGAACGGTAAACTTTTGGCTAACTAAACTTGAGGGCGATTTCCTCGCTATACTGCAAGAACTCCGCCAATCTCAAGCAAGACAAAACGCAACCCATAGCCTTTTACTCAAAATCACCCAGTTCTCGTCAACTTCTAGATCAGCAGCTCTAGATCAGCGAGAAGCCTCTTTATTTACAGGAAACACTCCTGAACAAAGGAGTTCTTTGATCAGATAACAGAAGCAGCAACCCTTGGAACACATCCGATACACGAAGGAAAGGCAATTCTATTAATAGACACATTGTCCACAGCCCCTTTAGAAGCCTCAACCCTTCGGCATCAAAGAGCACACTCTTTTCTCTCCGACCTAAAGCTAGGACGAGCAGGAGAAACAGCACAAGAAGAATATCTAGAGCATCATGCCAGCATGCAAAGGGCTCTAGATGGATCTAATTCTGTAGATTCCGATATGTTTGGTGACCAAGCAAGCACGGATTGAAGCATGGTGGACCCCACGGACCCCACCACGACCTAACGCACGAAAGATAAGATTCCTTCTTATCTTCTGACTCATCAAAGACAAGACCAGTGACCTACCGAAAGCGACAGGTCACCCACTCCACTCAAAAAAGAAGATTGAGACAGGCTACCTAACTCCAGCTGTCCTCCACCAAAGATACTGGGAGATGCGTTTTTGCCTCCTCCCTCTGCTATAAAAGAAGGGCCTCTCTGCCTTGTAGAGACATCGAAGTTTTCAGCTTTCTCTTTTTTCCTTCTGTTTTTCAGTTTGTGAGCTTTTGAGTTTTCTTTTGCTTCCCTTTGTAAATCTTTTGTAAATCCCTGTTATCCCCAAAATCTGGTATCAGAGCTTGGTTGTAAATACGTGTGTAACGCTGGAAGGCGGCGCCTACGCCCCCAACTATTGTAAGTTCTTCCTTTTATAATAAATATGGAGTAAATCCATAGAAGCATATCCTATAGCTTGCTAACACTTCTTCTTGATTAATATGTAATCCTCCTTAGCTCTCTTTCTCTAGCTATAGTTATTAATTTCTCTAAAATGATAGAAGCTTATGGTCTTCAGACCAGAAAAACGCTAGAGGTGTTTGGGTCATAAAGAGCTATAGGCTCAGCTGAGGCTTAATCTTAGCCATAAATCCACGGTTAAGACTATCACGTCTTCGAGAAATTTAACTAAACCAAGAAAAAGAAAGATTAGGAAGAATACATCATAATCAAAAGAATCATTAGTAAACTATAGAATATGTTTCTGTCTATAATGGACGATTTACGAAGAAATCCAATAATCACTGATGATCAACATCAGTGTTCACATAGGTTAAATGAAGAACACTATGAACATTTTGTTCATCTCCCTACACATGGATCCTTAAATGCAGGGATCTTTAACTATATGGTAGATCTTCTACAAGATATTAAATCTGAGATTAAAAACCTCAAACAACTACTTCCTCAACAAGGAAGACCAATTAACAGAACTTCTAATAACTCTACCTTATCGTGTTTAACACCACGAATTAATATGGTAAAGTATTCCACCTTAGAAGGAAATACTATACACATAGAGGACGTAGAGAAAATATATTATGAAGCCTTTCTCCATCTACAAGAAAAAGAATTAAATGGAGAAATAGAAAGTATAGATGTATTTTCTTATTATGAAAAACATGAATCTGCTATTAATTATTGGTTATACAAACATCTGGAATCAGATAATGATTCCGAAACCACCTCTCAACTAGAGGAAACAACCTCACAACTTGAGGAATATCAGTCCGACACATCGGACAACAATCAGTACGCAATTCGTACCAATACTGATGGCCAACTAGTTGTTCATGATAGAACAGTTAGTGCAGTCAGTCAACAAATACCTGCAGAAACTGCAGCAGTTTCCACTCCTGCAGCACCTGCAACCTCTTTTGTCGATGAAGTTATGACTCAACGATCTAATATTGAATGTCATGCCACCAGACAAGAATGGAGCCTACAGGGTTCTTCTGGACCCGCTCATTCTGGGTTAATATTAAACATAGATAACCTGCCAAATAACAAAATAAAACCTTACTTAAGAAATTGGCTACAAAAGATCGCTGGTATAATACATATTTTACCAGTCATGAGTATTAAAGATTTTTTACAATATGCAACTAGTCATTGGGAAGGAGATGCCCTTCATTGGCTCACTAGTTTAGAAACCACAAATAAGATAGTATTAGATGCTATTATAGACTCCACAGATGCTAAAGCTGCAATCACAGAGCTTGTTAACATCTTGTCTGCCGATCTAACTGGCGAGACATTAACTCGAGAAATAGAATCTGAGCAACAATTAATGAAAATGCAATTATGTGATATTTGCATGTTAGAGGAATTTGTTGCTAAATACATTGGTCTCATATTTCATCTACCAAGAATAGACCAAAAACTATTTTGGATGAAAGGATTTTTTTCAAAAATTCCACATCCTTGGAGTAAATTGATCAAAGAAAACTATGATCAGTTAGTAGCTGCAGCAACTAATACTCGAAATGCTCAATCCACAGGAAATCTAAAAAAAGCCTGTATGGAGACTATGGAACAATTCTGTGAAAAGGCTAAGGCCCATAAACAGATTGAAAATAAAATTAAACATTCTAAATTAGGACAAGCCTGTTGTTCTAAATATAATGAAGATATAAATCTCCAATATGGCTGTAAGCCAGAATATAAACAAAAATATAATAGATTTAGAAATAAATCAAAGTATCGGAAAAAACCCAAATTCCGAGTTACAAGAAAAAAGTGGAAACCAGAATTTAAAAGAAATTTTCGATCTGAGAAGAAATTCCCAGCACGAAAATTCATCAAAAAACGCACCTTCAGAAAAGGTTGCAAATGCTTTAAATGTAGCAAAGAAGGACATTATGCAAATGAATGTCCAACTAAGATCAAAACTCTAATTCTAGAAAACTTAGAAGAATATGGAATTAATCTTGGTACATTCGAAGATATACCAAGTGACAACAATTCTTCTCTCTATGAAATCGAAAGCATTTATTCAACTTCTTCCACAGACGAAGATGAATTCTATGCGCAGTTCGACTCTATCAACATTAATATGTTGACAATCAATAAAACTATGAATGCAATTAAGATAATACTATTATCTGAAGATGATATTGTATTACCACATAAGGGAAAACTTTATGCCGCAGGCTACACAGTATTCTCTAGTAAGACATATTATCTAAAACGATATCGATCAACAGTTATGCATTTGGAATTTATAATCCAAATACCTCTTGGATACTATGGTATTATCTATACGGCTCCAAGACATGCCCAAAACAATATCTTTATCACTAGCGGTTATATAGAACCTATGGCTATCGAAAGACCGGCCATAATTTTTAAGAATACTAGTCTTAACGATCAAGACTACAAAATCGAGAAAGGTGATCCCATTGGATTACTAGTAATCCATAAATATGAAGATCTTCCGATCATCAAAGAGGATCAACCAACATCTTCTCAAAGTTCTAATAAATATCATGCATCCAGCTCTAGTTCTAATCCAAAAGAACAAGAGACTCATTTTGAATATAGAATATATATGAATACCCTTACAACTTCCGATGAAATAACATCTGAAGAAGTAAATAACACTAGTATTCAAGATAGCATGGGAGAACAATTCGTCGTTACCGACGAAGATCTCGAGAAACTAAAAGAGGCAATTCCTCATTCAGATAAAAAGGAAATATATAAAAATCCTTCCTTTAAGTCTAGATTTTTAAATCAACATTGCTATGTATTCGAAAGAATGCAAGGCAATATAGAGTTAAAAGGAGATGAAGATTTTTCTTCAGTCAAACTCCTCGACACTCAGAAGATAGAAAAATTAAAGAAAAAATATCCTAAAATGAAGTATCTTCATATAGGATTAATCCAAATAAAAATCACAGGACTATTCCGTTCTGGAATAGATACTCCTATAATGCTAGTTTGTATGGATGAACGTATCATCAATAATCCCTTAAATAGTATTATTGGAGGTGCAAAATCCAATCTAGCTCATAGATTATTTGGAGTAAATATACACCCTGATTTTTGTATAAGCTTAGAAGATAAAAATATCAATAAGGCTTGTACACTTTCTATCAACCTGCAAGGTATAGAACTTTTACCTGGCTCCAAAGTTCTAGGAATACAATGGGAACATTGTATGGCCTTAAATGATACATCAACATTTAAGTCAATTACACCTAGCGGATTTATCAAACTATTCGAAGTTGGAATCGGTAAAACAATTCAACCTCGTCTAGTAGATATTCGACATCTGAAACTAGATCAAGATATGAAAGTATTTATCAAATCATTAAAACCAAAAATTCCTGTGCCCACTGAATATTTTACGGCTTCAGGAAATACAATCTCCACAACAAGGATGATTCTTGATGACGGTTCTTCATCTACCCCGTCCTTACAAAGATCATTTTCAACACTCTCAAATAGATCAAATATATCTGATACATTTACCCCAATACCACCAAGAGCTAGTGTTCAACAAGAACGACTACCTCCTCTTGAAGGGAGTACTCGACATCTCATTCAACAACAAGAAGAATCTGATCACCATCAGACTCTCAAAATCCCTTTTTCTCAACTTCATAATAATGATTCGCTCTATTGATTTAAGAAAAGCAGCACAGTTACATATCTACATCCCAATTACAATATGTATCCCTGAATTTCAAGAATTTACACTTCATGCTTTAATAGATACTGGCGCAGAAGCTAGTTTATTACAAGAAGTGTTCATCCCTATACAGTTTCGGACACCCTTAACAAAGCAAGGGATGTTAAATGATTTCATGGGCAAACAATGCCCCATTACCCATAAGGTCGTTGGACTACAGGTACAAATTCCTGATATTCATAATGTACTGGAAACATTTTCTTTCGACTTTGGTCTACTCCCAAATGTCTTAGAAACTGATTGTTTAATTGGTATGGATAATCTTCGATTCTTCGCACCATTTAACAAACAGTATCTGGAACTTAACAATCGGTTAATTCCCCGAGTTCCTCTTACGGCTCCTTTCTAAATACATAGCTAATCTAATACGTCTGAGGTTTTCTTCAGGATTGTTATATGTTTTTCGTTTTAAAAATTGGGCAACTGATTTGTTGTCTGTTTCTATACAAAAATTTCGATATAACAAATATATTTTTAGTCATTTTCAGTTACATATCTACATCCCAATTACAATATGTATCCCTGAATTTCAAGAATTTACACTTCATGCTTTAATAGATACTGGCGCAGAAGCTAGTTTATTACAAGAAGTGTTCATCCCTATACAGTTTCGGACACCCTTAACAAAGCAAGGGATGTTAAATGATTTCATGGGCAAACAATGCCCCATTACCCATAAGGTCGTTGGACTACAGGTACAAATTCCTGATATTCATAATGTACTGGAAACATTTTCTTTCGACTTTGGTCTACTCCCAAATGTCTTAGAAACTGATTGTTTAATTGGTATGGATAATCTTCGATTCTTCGCACCATTTAACAAACAGTATCTGGAACTTAACAATCGGTTAATTCCCCGAGTTCCTCTTACGGCTCCTTTAGCCTCTCATTTTCAACTCACAGCCCAGCGTGGTGATAATCCCATAACCTTAATTCACCATCAATCGCACTCGGAATCAAAAATTAATACTTATCCCCTACATCCTGCGAACAAATTCGAGACTCTCATCCATAACATGTTAGAACCACTTTATTCTAACAATCCCTTAAAATGGTTTGAGAAAAGTCCTCGTTATTGTAATCTCGAATTATTAGAAGAACACCAAGATACTAAAATCAGAATCAACAGTATCATGGTTTCTCCTATTGACAAAATCGAGTTTGCAAAACAAATACAAGAATTATTAGACTTAAAGCTAATACAAAAAAGCTTTAGTCCCCATTCCTCTCCAGCTTTCCTTGTAAGAAATCATGCAGAGATAAAACGAGGAAAAGCTAGAATGGTTATTAATTACAGAAAAGTAAATAGCTGTACAAAATTTGATGGCTACTTTATCCCATCTGCTGAACAATTAATCAAACAGATACAAGGAGCTAAATACTATAGTAAGTTCGATGCGAAGTCTGGTTTTTGGCAACTCAAACTCCAAAACAAGTCTTCAATAGAACTCACGGCGTTTAGCTGTCCACAAGGACATTATGAATGGTTAGTAATGCCCTTTGGACTAAAAAATGCCCCTCAGATATTCCAAAAATGGATGAATTCGCTATTTGGACATCTACCATTCGTAGTAGTCTATATCGATGATATTCTAGTCTTCTCGCCTTCAGCAGAAGATCATAAACAACATCTATTGCAAGTAGCAAAACTATTACTACAACATGGTGTTATATTAAGTCCTAAAAAGATCGAGCTCTTCAAAACAGAGATCGAATTTCTAGGAAAATATATCAAACAAGGAACAGTCGAACTCCAACAACACATTTATGCAAAAATAAAAGATTTTCCAAAAACCTTTTCCACCTTGAAAGAACTTCAAAGTTTTCTTGGCTTACTGAACTATGGAAGAAAGTTTATTCCAAAACTTTCTTCAAAGGTTCAGCATCTTCAACAAAGACTAAATGAAGAACAAGCTAAACACAAAGCCTCCACAGGTGAACAACCAAGGCGATGGAATACTGATAAAATCTCCATCACTTTATCCGATCAGGAAGAAAAAGAAATAGCAGAGATTAAACACTCAGTGTTAGATCAAAAAATTCTTTATTTTCCAACAGATCAGGAAGTAATTACATTACAAACCGATGCTTCTGATAATTTTTGGTCAGGAGTACTTGTTGCTAAACACAAAGAAGTTATAGCATACACTTCGGGAAAATTTGACAAAACTCAAGTCAAATATTCCACATATGATAAAGAACTGTTAGCTATAAAATTAGCATTGAAAAGCCTAAAAATATATTTGTTATATCGCAATTTTTGTATAGAAACAGACAACAAATCAGTTGCCCAATTTTTAAAACGAAAAACATATAACAATCCTGAAGAAAACCTCAGACGTATTAGATTAGCTATGTATTTAGAAATTTTTTCTTATGATGTTAAATACATTCCTGGCTATACTAATCATATTGCTGATCTTCTTACCAGGCCATGAACGACGACTTCACAGCAAAGTTTAATGAGTTCTTAGAATTCATGAAACGACCAGAAGGATGGCAACAAGTAGGGTCAAAAAAGACCCAGAAGGTCTCCACAGAGACCGGTACCACATCTTCTCCCACAAGAGTAGATGCAGCCCAAAAGGGCAAACAGGTCCAACAGACCGAGGTCCAACAGACCAAACCTGCTCCACAGAGCAAAAAAGTCTCCACAGAGACAACACCTGCCTCCACTGAGGCAAGAAAGGCCTTTGTTCCTTATAACAAAGGCAAAACGGTTCCAACTGAACCCAAAAAGACTTTCGCCGCATCCTTGGTGAAAGACTGGTATAATATGGAGATGAAGGCCCATGACCCTCAACTCTATGAAAAATTCAATGGGTGTTTTAGAGCCCTACAATCCACCGATTATAGAACGGTAAACTTTTGGCTAACTAAACTTGAGGGTGATTTCCTCGCTATACTGCAAGAACTCCGCCAATCTCAAGCAAGACAAAACGCAACCCATAGCCTTTTACTCAAAATCACCCAGTTCTCGTCAACTTCTAGATCAGCAGCTCTAGATCAGCGAGAAGCCTCTTTATTTACAGGAAACACTCCTGAACAAAGGAGTTTACATGAGATTTTTGCCCAGATGGACACAACGGATCTGGTGAATCTAAGAATCCAAGATTTCTTAGAATTATTAAAATCTCTGAACATTAATACTGCTAAAACAAAGGAACTAGAAGCAGAAATAACGGTACAGAACATGCTATCCATGTACCAACAAAATCTGCTTGATGATTCTAGTCTTCTTCAGTTTTTTAAGAAACTAGAAGACACAGATATCACCTCCTTCTTCACCGATGAAGACATAGTAAAGAACACAAATGACAGACCACGACTAGTTGTGTTCTTCAAAGACATTCATAAATACCAACAGCACATTCGAAAGGGTATTGTGCATGAAATCTATGTCAACACAAACAATCCAGAAGAGTATGCCAATTGCATACCCGAAGTTTGCCAGGTTAAATTACGAGATTATGCAAACAGGTTCCAAAACATCTTCATGTTCCGAATTTGGTCTATATGGGAAGAAAGACAATATGTCAAACTGTTCTCTGCAGTCCAATTATGGAAACTCGAACGAGTCACAGAAGAACCTCGTCATCAATTTACCAAATTCAACAAAAAAGAATTTTCAGAAGATCAAGAACGTCTCCTTGCAGCTCAGGAGTTCTTTGATCAGATAACAGAAGCAGCAACCCTTGGAACACATCCGATACACGAAGGAAAGGCAATTCTATTAATAGACACATTGTCCACAGCCCCTTTAGAAGCCTTAACCCTTCGGCATCAAAGAGCACACTCTTTTCTCTCCGACCTAAAGCTAGGACGAGCAGGAGAAACAGCACAAGAAGAATATCTAGAGCATCATGCCAGCATGCAAAGGGCTCTAGATGGATCTAATTCTGTAGATTCCGATATGTTTGGTGACCAAGCAAGCACGGATTGAAGCATGGTGGACCCCACGGACCCCACCACGACCTAACGCACGAAAGATAAGATTCCTTCTTATCTTCTGACTCATCAAAGACAAGACCAGTGACCTACCGAAAGCGACAGGTCACCCACTCCACTCAAAAAAGAAGATTGAGACAGGCTACCTAACTCCAGCTGTCCTCCACCAAAGATACTGGGAGATGCGTTTTTGCCTCCTCCCTCTGCTATAAAAGAAGGGCCTCTCTGCCTTGTAGAGACATCGAAGTTTTCAGCTTTCTCTTTTTTCCTTCTGTTTTTCAGTTTGTGAGCTTTTGAGTTTTCTTTTGCTTCCCTTTGTAAATCTTTTGTAAATCCCTGTTATCAAAATCTGGGTTTTATGGTTGGAAAGAAACAAAAGATTATTTAGGCAGTGCGCGTCCACTTCCCTCTTCATCATTGAAGAATTTGTATTTCTATTCAATTTTTGGTAATCTACTTTAAAGCTAGAAGCTATAAATGCCCTACATGGTTTTAAGGCTGGGAGAAGCAATCCATTGTCTTCGTTCGTTACATGCTATTTAATTTCTCCTGTTTTTCTCCTTTCAGTCTCCTAGGACTGCTACCTATTCATCTACTTCTTGCTCTGATACTCCCTTTTTCTAATCGCAGGATTGAAGCAACTGAGGTTGGTTTGTTTTTGGTATTTAGGGCTTGGGTGGCCTGTTTGTTCCTGCTGTTTAGCGGGATGTTTTTTGAGTTGCTGATGATGTTGCAGTGCTTCGTTTCTTCCCTTTCCCTGCCGCTGACCTCTGGCTCTTGCAGCGGATAGGTCCTGGTTCCTAATGTTACTTTTATTCTGTTATTATTACCACTGTTGGTAGTCGATGGTAGATTCCTGCCGGGGTAGTTTTGGTTTTTTGTTAACGGCTGCGATGTTGTGTCCCTTAGCGTTTCTGATTAGCCGCTGCTGTTATGCGGTGGTGTTCATTTTGCCCCTCCCCTGTTGTGGGTTATGTATAATGTAACTATGATTCCCTGGGATGTTCTGTTATCTCAATTGGTCTAATATTATCATGCTGTTATTGTTCTGCTGTTGATTTTGTTTGCGACTGGTGTCCAGTTTTTATTGCCTGTGGCGGCAATGGTGTTTTACTACTGCCTGTTTATCTCTTTGCCGCTAGATGTTTATCTCTAGCTGCGGTCGGGCTATCTTGTTAGCCGGGGCCATGCTTAGTGTAGTGCCCATTCTTTTGCCTTTGTGATTGCGAGGCTGGCTCCGCTAGCTTCCTTCTGTTGCTTATTATTGTATGGTAGTGCCTGCGTTTAGCTGGTCTCTGGAATTGATTGTTCATCCGCTTGTCGATTTGATTTGCATAGGCCGCGACGCCAGGTATCTTGGCTTTCGGTGGGTGTGCTCCCCATCGTCGCTGTGTTTTTGGTCGCATCTTGGTTCCTGCCTACTGATTAGTCCTGCTCCAGGGATGTGGTGGGGTATCTCTGTTCGTTCGAGGTCTCGATTATTTTGGGTCTGCTTGATCCCTCGATCATCATTGTCGTGTTTAGCTCTTTGTATAGTTTGTATTTTCGATATTTACTCCTTGTAAATCTCATACTTTTGTACCATCCTTTATTAATTAATATTGATTGCATGGCTGGAGCTTTCGGGCTCTATCTGGTTCATCAAAAAAAAACTTTTTAACTATACTACCACCAATTGTACCAATTGTACAGTTGTACCCTTAAGAGCTTGATTTTTTTAACTCTCCACTACCTAAGAGAAAATGAAAGAAAAGGGTATTTTTGCAACTATACTATTAATAAGTCAATTAATAGGTTCCATTAAGGGAAGTATTTATTTCCATTACACTAACGTAGGGTGTTTCTTAATAAGAGTATAGAAATCTTAAACAACTTATATTTTGGAACGGAGGGAATAATTTATAACCACCATGCGTCATAATTCTCAGTCAAACTAGATAGAAGCCTAACTTAAGGCTAAGAAAGGGTGCCACAGGACATCATTGCAATAAGTACATATTGGGCTATATGGAACAATTAATATGCTATATGGTTGTTGTTGTTGTATGTGTTAGTGTCTACATAACACTTAAAGTGTCTATATATGTAAGAATGTATGAACTACCAGCACATAGACATATCTAGCTAGTTGTGATGTCCCTCCTATGTTTGAGGTGTTGAGATGCCAACATGTTCCTGAATATATATGTTTTGTGTCCACTCTAGCTGATTTTAACTCTAATAACACAAGCTAAACTTCCTCATGGACCTCCTTAAAAGTGTCGGTTGTGACTAATCTTTGAATCCATTGGACCTATTATATACCAAATATCTTCACTGCACTTGACAAAGTTTTTCTTTAATATACACCTTTAGTTCGCGCAAGTTGGAGGTATTGTTCATACAACAACATAGCCGCCTCCCTCAATCCCCAATATTTTAGATCATGCCAAACTGCTATACTAAAAAAAGACATAGCCCCAAAAAAATTTATCATAAGAAATTGAATAAATGATATGTTGCACCTGACAAAACAAAATGCTAAACTGATATAGCTAACTAGACCAATGAGCAGTAAGATTATAAAATTTTCTCACACTAATAGATTAGCAATAATTGCAACTCCAAAACAGCAACAGACGAATTGAAAAACACAATAAAGGTAACCGCTTTACATTATTGACAGAGATATACCTCCCATGTCGGATCACTAAGCATGTTGTAATAATGAGCAACCTTCCTTTGAAACTCAAGTTTCTCATATCTCTCAGTACCATAGCCTCCCCTTTCAGCAGCTTTCTGAAAAATGACAATGATTTCAGAAGCTTTCAGGACCATCAATTGAGATAATATATATAAGAGAAATCCAAAGTTATAACAATCGGAGATCACTATATGGTTTCCTCTAATAATCAAAAAAGATGAGAGCAAGCTATATTAATTCAGATACTGCATGCTGTAGCAACAAGAATTCCATGAGGCTCACCTCTCTATCTCACAGACAACATATAAATTAAAGTTTTAAATTAATAGCAATGGAAAGAAACAATCTGACAAAATCCTCCTGATGCCGAATTTTTTACCAAACTATCCCACTTTTTGTATGTACGAAACTATCCCTGTTTGAAATTTTAATACCAAAACATCCCTGTCGTTAACGGGGTTAACGAGTCTAGTAGTTTCCCTAGCGTTAACCCCGTTAACGTGCTGATGGGGATACAACTTTTCCCCTTGAGTGGGGATTTGCAGAAAAACTCATCCAATATAGACTCGTTAACCCCGTTAGCTGTAGTATTTAAACCACTCGCGTTAACGGGGTTAACGTTTGTAGTTGGGACAGTATGGGGCACTACCTCAAAGAGGGGTGTGGGTAAAAAATCACTAAATATAGACACATTAACTCAATTAACGTGCCTATTATTACCAAGATCGTTAACTGAGTTAACGAGTGTGAAGATTTCAAGTTTCCAGAAAGTTGAAAATTTTTGGAAATTGGAGATACTCACACACGTTAACTCAGTTAACGTGCCTTCTTTTACCAAGGCCGTTAACTCAGTTAACGTGTATGCTTATCTTCACAAACAAACAGACAATGATGTTTTGTACATAAAAAATCACTAAGTATAGACACGTTAACTCAGTTAACGGCCTTGGTAAACCAAGGCCGTTAACTGAGTTAACGTGTATGCCTATCTTCACAAATAAACAGACAGGGATGTTTTATACATAAAAATCACTAAGTATAGACACATTAACTCAGTTAACGTGCCTATTATTACCAAGGCCGTTAACCCCGTTACGACAGGGATGTTTTGGTATTAACTTTTCAAACAGGGATAGTTTCGTACATACTTACAAAAAGTGGGATAGTTTGGTATAAAAATTCCCTGATGCCCTATTATTGCAATGTTTTATTGCACTAACCTTCAATGAAGTATGAAACTACTATAAAAGATAACATGTAAATGCATCCATTACATGCTCTTACTAATACCCTCTCATCATCTCATGCATCCAGCTTACAAATGCGTAGGTTTAAAGTTATTACAATGTGAATGTAAGAATAAACCTAACAGTTAAACCAGAGAACATTTGTTCAATGGTATATTTCATGTGATGAAAAAAGTTTTTGCCGAAAAAATAATATCATAGTTTAACGATAATTTCTGTGAATTAGTTAATATAAACCATGTGCAGTTAAACTGCTGTAACTCAATCTTCTTAATCGAAACATCAATCTGTATATATAAGTTCTATATATTTTGATAATTGAATTGAGAGACATTATTAAATCCTGGAGAAACTGATGACATGCTAAAAAAAATGACTTCTACCAAAAGCTTTATCACGTTAACAATATGACATACTTTAACTGTTCAATGCTTAACGATCGAAATCATACTACCGTTCTGTCTGTATATTAGTAGCTCAAAGATAAGACTGAAGTGGAGCATAAGTAGAATAAGAAATTGCAACATGAGTAGCAAATGGTATTTACCAAGGATTACTGACTCGAGAGGACGGAAGGAATTAATCTAAGCTAGCTTTTCTTGTACCAATATATAATTAAAGCCATTCTATATTCTCTTGAAGTAGTACAAAACTTACAGATGTAACACTGAGTCCATCTTTTTTGTCTTAAACCAAATGCCATCAACATGTGATGATTCATAGTATCAGTGGAACTGGCATACAACTATTCTAGAGAATAATTTCATGCAGATGATAATTATTTCAATAGTCATCTCTTTTCTTCATCAAAGGGGGAATCATCCTACACGTGTAAACCAACAATCGATATATTATGCACTTATCTAATATAGCCGAAGTAATGATTTCATGGGAATCAGGATCAATCTGGCTTTGATTTGGACAAGACCAGGCCCAAGTTAGCACTAAAAATCTTAAGTGGAGCCATATAACTTGGACCAACTTTCCTGTCTCTTAAATTACTTATTGTGGGAAATAGATGCGAAGGATTTAGGATTGTCATAAAAGGACATCATAAGCCCACTGGATCTTCTCTCTATACTTTCTGTTTGATCTCCTTTCCTGTAAAGTTCTTAAAAGAGGTTCCAGATCCAATGCCCCCTTTTGCCCTATGTGATATCATATAACTTGGAGTATATGATTTTTCTAGACTATTGCTGGGTAGGTAAATATCGTACTATGATCCCCTAAATACTCAAACTAGATCCACCGTGCCTTTCCTTTTATTTCCCTACGATAAACTTGCTTTCTCTACATATCCGAGATTGGAAGCACCATCTCTCTTATCCCTGGAGATCCCATCGATTTTGTGTAAACTTTTTTTTAAAATAGAGGGAAAATAGAAAAAGGGTAAGCCAACTCCTTTACCTTGCTTTTCTATCTTTGGTTATTGACTGAATGATCTAGTAGGTATACAATACAATATGGTTATAGGACAAGGTGCCCCTACTTGCCCACAATTGCCTCCCCCACTTGGTATCTAAGAACAATATATATTAGATACGTTTGTGATGTAAACTTAACTCTAAGTTGAGAATTTTCAAGAATATTAAAAGATTAAGTTTACCAACACGTAATGCCGATGAAGTTGGGAATTAAAACTAATAATGGGTTTGATGGATTTTGAAGATATGAAATAGTTTAACAAGCCCAATTTAACATTCACGTCTACAATCAATAATTATATTTAATCATTCTTAGCATGTAAGATATGCAATAAAGATTTGTACTCTAATTAGCAGGTAGAAGCACGCACTCTCAGTATTTGTGGATGACAGATAAATCAAATAATATTCTAGAGAAGATAGATAGTATCACAAATAAATGGAGGAGTGGAAAGAGATTACCGGGTTCGAAGAAAACTGTGTTGGTGCTCGGGGTGGCTGCAGTGGTGAGGCAACGAAGAGGAGGCGTCACTACTGGGTAGGAGGCGGCTGCAGGGTGGCAGAGGTGGCTGGCGAGGAGGGGCCGTCAGGAAGTCGATGGGAAGAGGAGGGCAGCGGCCTGAGGTGGCGCTGGGGTCGATTTAGGGTTAGGGTTTCGAATTGGAGGAGATGGGCGGTCGGAGTTGTTGGAGGGGCGAGAGGGGATGCGACGAGGGAGTTGGGGGCTGATGTCAGGTGGTGAGGGGAAGGAAGCAAAGGTGGTCGGCGACGTAAGGGGCAGTGGCGTGAGGGGTTTCGAAGTGTAGAGGAGAGGGTGCGGAGATTGAAGATAGAGGGAGAGGGAAAGGAGCTCATGGGTTTCGGGGCTCAACGGAGAAGAAGAAGAAAAAGGAGAAGGGGAGGTGGATTGCGGTTGTGGATAAGGAAAAGTAGGTATTAGAGTTAATGAATAATTAGAGGATTTTGGTATAGTTTAGGGCTCACAAACCTTAATCTTTTCTCAATTGTCTCACACAAAATGATGGATGAAAAGTAAAAACTCAATCACAATCATTTTAATCAATAATAAGCATTCATTCTCATTATTCTTAAGGCCTATATATAGGCTCAAAACAAAATCTTAATACAAATCTCCAAAATATTCCAATGCAGAAAATAAGGGGTACAAATTGCAAAACTACTACATTTGGCTAAATCTCAAAACAAAACAAAACCAATGTCCTCATCAGTTTGTCACATAGAACTAATAAAGCAATTATAGTTTAGCAACTATGATAGTATCACTACAAACTGCAATGGCTATTGCGGCCTTTTTTTCCCGACGTTTATACAAAATGTCAGGATAGAGTACTCATATTTTCAGCCCACACTATCCCGGCATTTTTTAGCGGCGTTCACACGAAATGCCGATACAGTGATGGTCTATATCGGCGCTTTTACAGAAATCCCAAATTCCCCTGTTTCCCCCCACCCAATATTTCATTTCCCACTCTCTCACCCCTAATTATTCCTCTCTCCCTCTCTCACCAAACTCGATTTCTCTCTCCCTCTCCCACCAAGCCCGATCACCATCGTTGTCCTCCGCTCGCCATCGTCGTCCCTCTCCTTCCCGCTGCCGTACCACCCGAAGCGATATCTTAAAAAACCCTAGCTTGATCCCCATCGTCTTCCTCCCTCTCTCAAACCCTAGCTCCGCTCTCTCTTTCTCTCTCTCTCTGCAGGGATAGTTGAAGATCCGGGCACCAAGAAGATCTGGGCAGCATGAAATCCTTGATTTGCACTGCTATTTTTGGTGAAATTATCATGTGTTTTTATAGTTACTGATATTTGGACTGATTTGCACTGATATTTTTGGAATTTTGCCTTCTTTTTGTGGGGCAATTTTTTTGTGAAATTAATGATATCTTTTAATGAATTAGGGTACCAAGGTCGAGTTTGAAGCCTAGTGATCATATATATATTCTTGGAAGACTACTTACGAGTATGCCCATCATGGTAAATTCTTCTCTTCTTCTTTGTTTTTGTATGATTATTATAGTTGTGATTAATTTGAGTATTGAATTGTTAAATTTGTTAGGAAATCAATGGTGGTCTTCTATTTTGATTTGGAAGGTTCATGCTGGCGTAAGGAAGTGGCTTGAAACAAATGTGAGTAAACAAGCTGCTGCATCAACAAGGATCATTTATGGAGGTATACTCATTCCCTTTAATATTGATACATAAATACTGATTTTTATTGTGGTTTAATATGATGAAAGGAGACCAGACGCATATCATTCATTGTTCATTTTGAATGAATGTAAAAAGTTTATTGCTTTTGGAAGTTGGTGAATCCACCACAACTGGGGTGATATCATGATTCTTTCAGGTACTGTAAATGGAGCAAATTGCAAAGAACTGGCTGCACAACCTGATGTTGATGGCGTCCTTGTTGGTGGAGCATCTTTGAAGGTTTATTATTATTTTTTCTAGTTTACCCTCTTACTTCAAAATAATGCCTAGACCTAGGTGCACCGCCTGTATATTATTAAGCATAGACACAAACACACTAATACAACCATACAAGCAAATTTGTAAATTTCTACATCAAAACAGGTATTACTGATAGAGATTTCGTTGATCTTGTGGATAATGATAGGCAGATACCTGCTTCTTATGTTGAGTTTTTGAATCAAGCTATCTGTACATTGTATGTTGTATACATTTTTTTGTAGTAATTAACTGGGTCAAAGATTTATGTATGGCTAGTGCTAATCTTAATTAAATGCATGCATTGCAAAGTGGTCATGCATGTTGTTCCATGACCTGACTGCAGGACCCGAAAAAACTGATTAAACAGGGTTAAACCATTATAGGTTAATTGTTTTCTAATCCTGAAATATATAAAATTTGAAGAACGGAGCAGCCTATTAATGGAAGAATCAGAACCCACTATATATTCATATGAATGGACCATCAATTCAGCGAAAATATATGAATGGACCATCAAATAGAGGAACAAGGGAGAATCTAAATAGAAACATATTATCAACATTAAGGCATTGACATTAGATGTTGATAATTTAGGCATGATACCTAATATCAGGGATGTTATATTTGTCTAATTGAAATATCTTTTTCTTTTTCTTTTCTGTAATACCCTTCACAGCCAGAATTTGTGAACATAATCAAATCTGCTAAAGTCAAGTCATCTGCTTAGAGCTTCATACGTTCCCATCAGGTATTTCTTTTTATCTTCTCCCTTTGTTTTAGTAGTAATCTATCATAAATCATTATACTAAGGATGCTTCTGTACCTGCAAAATTTTGTAGTTTTTAATATACGCTGTTAAACAATAATTCTTCTTTTCATCAACAAATGATGCCTACTGATATCACCTATGCAAGGAGAGGCCTTCGCAAACTATACTATAAATTCATCAAATAATAAAATAGCCCAATCTTGAGTTTTGTTAGTTATATTTGCATTCATTATAATAGGTTCTTGATTTTAATTTTATATGTGCTGTAGAAACCATGATATTGCAAGTATATAACTATACTATGTGATGAATTATAGTTGCTCTTATTTTTATATTACTGGGAACTTCACATTTAGTGTGATCTTTGAATTAAATTTACAGTAATCATTTCTTTTTCTGCATGCATTGTTCTCCTATTACTGTCAGTTTTTTTTTAAGCTTCATGAATAGAGTCACTATTCAAATAGTCTTTTTTTGCAAATGAGTAAATATGAAAATGTTCAAAATCCAAAATTATGGTTGCATAATGAAGTCTTCATTTTAAATGTTATGACATCTGAGAAGTTCCATTTTCTTGTTATTGTTACTTTTAGCTTGCAGAAGTTTTTGCAGGGGATGGAATGTCGTTTCTGATTGCCAAATAATTTTTTGGTTGGCTTATGTTATTGTATTATTCCAAATTTAGATTGCAAACTCTAACTAACAACATCAATATACACGTTAGAACATAAATAAATGCCAGATGACGGATCAGAGATCCAATAGCTTATGCTTCGAAGCAGTGCAAAAGAGATAAGATTGATACTATTCCAAATTTAGTATTTTCTGAGTATAAAGCTATCTGTTTTTAGCTTTAGTGCAAATCTTTGAAGTTTTTCCAAATAAAAAGGGCTTGCTCTTTAAATGTAGCTCATTTTTATAGTGAACAAATCTGGAAGTCATTAAAATCATCCTAAGGTGGGTTTCAAGTTTACTTCAATAGTGAGCATCTGGTTCGCTTTTCAGTTATATATTTATCGAAGTAGATGGAGACTTGCATCTCACTACGTTGATGGATGGTCAGATGGAATGCATTCTCCATCAAAAGGGATATTGGACCGAATGATGATATAAATTCTACATATGTTCTGAATCCTCCATTGCTTATTTAGTTATTCATATAGTTTCTACAATGAAAGGTCCACCTGTGCATATAGTAAGTTGAATTTTTTTGACATATCTTGCTTTTCTTTTGTATTATCGTTTCTAATTGATCTTAAACTTCAACACAAAAATTTGAATAGGTTGCATCTTAAAGTGTAGAGATTACAGATAGGGTATAATTCAAATGTCATGGTATTTGGCAATTTCTTGTCAATTTTTGGATAAGGGATACGGGATAGGTATATAATAACGCAACTTGCATCCTTTTGTTTTTTATTGATGATATATTTTCATTGATGTTGTGAATTATAATCATTAACAGAGGAAGGCTGACATCGGTGTAAAAAGCCGAAAGATGTTGAAATTGAAGCACACTACTGGGAGTGCCAGCTTTGCGGTAGTTCGAGATGAGCTGGTAAACTACGGTTTAAGTTTTTTTTGAAGTCTTTTATTAGTTATATACATAGTTTAATATAAAGGACAACTCTGTTGAGTTATTCCAAGTCATATACATAGTCCACTATTTGGTGAAGTATTCTACCATGTTAACTCATATCTTAGGTATACAGACATCTATTCCAATTAGCAATAGGGATAATAAATTTCGATTTTATTACTAAGACATCCATTTCATTTTATTTAAAGTATTTTATTATAGTTTTAAATACTGATTTTATTTGTATATAGGAAGCATCGAATGAGGGAGAAAGGGTCGGCGATGTAGATTTTTTTGAAACTACCCACACGGGTATGGATGAAAAATTTAGGGATGACGTTGCAACCAATATTGTGGTAAATATAAAGCTTTCAAATTAATTTTAATTTGGTATTTAATTTTTTAACTAAAATAATTTTTAAAATTAAATTTGTCTTTGATATCTTTTGCAGAAGGACGCCAGAAAGAAGATTGAGGAGATGTCATGTTCTTCTTCCGCCGATCCATTGACGCTACAGAGTGAAGTTCTCTCCGAATTGAGAGGAGGCAACACCCACCAGCGTCTTCAGTTCTCGTGCATGTTCTTCCAGTGTGGTTTGGGCCCACACATGACGATGCGGATCAGTTGAAGGCAACAGTGCACGTTTGGAGGCTCAAATGGCCCAAATGGCGACATTAATCGGGCAACAGTCACAAGGAATTCCAACTCAACCACCGGTTAGTATTGTACAACTAAATTAAATAAAAGATATATCAACGTTAGTATTGTACATCTAAATTTTTCCATATATTTCATTTAAGTTTGGAATACAATCTTTCTTTAATTTGAATAAAAGAACATGGTGTTTCTCGAAAAATGTTATCGCATTATTTTTTTGTGGAGAAACTCTATTTTCTTTAATTTGCACCAAAGTAAAACAATGTGCATGAAAACATTAATTTCTTGTGATGCCGAACTTGTAGCGATCTATATATATTATCCTTTTAGTTATCGCAAGTTTGTCATTAATTGATAATGTAAGAATTAGTACAGTGGAATGGACTTTTCTTCTGAATTCAATATATTTCTTCTTTTGTGTGACAAATTGAAGATGAAACATTTATGTTTTTCTATAGGGCCAGCGAATTCCATTAGTTTCCCGTCACGCACACACTATGGCAAAATAACGATGGAATTGGAAGCAACACCGGGCCACATGAGGAGACTCTCCAGCCCTAATTTGTTGGATTTGGACTTTTTTAAAAAATGTTTTGTAGGAATTATATCTATGTTTTGTAATAACTAAGTGTTGTACAACTTATACATTTGACACTCGTTGTATGACAGTTTATATGAGTTAGATATTTTGTTTTCTATTCAGTTATTGTTTTTTGTGATATGTGACTTTTGGTTGTTGATTATGATGTTATTATTGATTTTAAGATTTAAGCATTTAAATTTAATATGACTATAGGTATTTGAAATATTCGATTAATTACATGTTTTTTAATTCAAAATTTAATCATAAAATCCCAAAAAAAAAGAAACCTATCCCGGCGTTTACCCTAAAACACCGGCATAGATACCGGAATTTTCAAAAAAAATCCTCCATTGTGGCGCTTCAAAAGCGCTGCTATGGGTTAAATTTTTTGGAATTCTAAAAAAATTTCATCTACCACGGCATATTTGACATGCCGCTATAGCTAGCCCATTTTAAAAAACCAAAAGAGAAATCGGTCTATGCCGGCATTTTAGAAACGCCGTTAAAATTTAGTACCTATAGCGGCGGCGACGGAAAACGCCGAGATAGCCTATATGGCTATAACGACGCACGCTCCAACGGCGCTTTTAGCGGCAATTTTAGAAACGCCGTAATATGCTATAACGGCGCCAAAAACAGCCGCTATAGCCTAGTAAAAGCGCCGCTAAAGCCCGTGCGTTTTGTAGTGTATGAATCTGAGTGAACTTTATATCTTACAAATAAGAAAAAGCGAGAAGGGAGTGAAGATACCTCTGGTGGCACAGCAAGGAATAAAACAAGATCTGGAGCTATCAAGCCCACCTCTGGTGCCTGCAAGAAATTATGCTCTTTTTTCATGACCATATACAGAAAGCCTGATATAGATGTTAGGGGTTGAACTAGATCACCTTGCACCATTCAATATCAAGTCCTTTAGCAGATGAGAAGGCCACTCCAGAAAAAGAGTAGCGATCAACAATGAGTGAAGTCCCACTCCTTAGTTTGCTCTCCATTAGTACTCTGAAGAAAGTCAAAAATCCATCTCAATTTTATACAAGTTTGAAATTTGATTCTAAGATTTTAAGAGATCAAAATATACTAGGTACACAGGGAATATAATCATGTGAACACACTTTTGC
Organism: Hemerocallis citrina; assembly: GCA_017893485.1. NCBI lineage: Eukaryota > Viridiplantae > Streptophyta > Magnoliopsida > Asparagales > Asphodelaceae > Hemerocallis > Hemerocallis citrina. The sequence goes on along the minus strand of CM030358.1, from coordinate 102,258,454 downwards.
CATTTTTTGAGGAACCCAACATGCAGCTTGATCATACTATATTCTTTAGCAAAACAACGAGGGGTGTGTAGTGTCTGAGACGCCGGGGGGGTGGGGGATGGTAGATAAAAGACCATCCCCAAATGGGAACACCAAATAATTAAATTTTTCTGGCATGTTGAACGCTGATATAACTAGACAAATAGGAAATATCCAAAAACATCGTCATTTGTCATTATAACAATCAAATTCAGCATAAGCTAATGCATTATATGAAAGATGGCAAATATAAATTATCTTACGTAGCTAGACAGTTGACCCAACCGAACTGGGTTTAGGAAACAAAAGTTAGGGGGTTTTTGGTTGCTCACAAATGCAAGATGAAATTGCATTTGCAACTGGAAATTCAATATTCCCTACAAAGATATTCTGGTAAAAGAGTCAAATTATTTGTTATATGACTGCAAATACATTGCCTAAATCATTAGCTAGTCATGGTGGCCTAGATAGGGGTTTCCTTGCTGCTTTTCATAATATCGGGCCTTGGTTGACAAGAAGATAGAGATACCGTTCACAATGTAGCTTGTCTTCATAGAATACCTCCTTCGAAGAGCAAATGCCTGCAAAATAACAACACTAGAAACATTGCCACCCTGATGAACAGCTCATAGAGTTTACCGTTATCGTGGCATAACTAGCTTTTCCTTGGCCAAACGGTAAATTAGGCTAACAATTGGACATAATTAGCAAGCATAAATAGTAGGGAGAGAAGTTCTTCATTCAGATCTTGAGATCCAGTTGTCTAGATATTTAAGGCTGGCACCAATATAACACTAGTAAATTTCCCTCTGCCAATTTTTGCTAACTGCTTAAAGTTATGCACGATTAGCATTCAGCAGCATTGTATTGTCCAAGTCCAACACAATCACAAAAAGCATAGGGAGACATTAATCCGCACACCTTTAACATTCTTAAAGACTAGCTATGCAATTTGCTGATCACAGTTTGATATTGATAGGTGGCATAATCTAACTCGGCAATATATGGAATATCCTTTCCCATACAGATGAAATCAATACATTATACTTTGACGTACATGGACGATAAAGTTGGCATCCTGGAAGGCGGTCTCATTGATCCTTTGATTTTATCTTTTTGTGAAGTAAAAACGCAGAGGGATTAGCTCTTTATTCAAGCTTTGATACGAAGTGTATACAGTAGAGGAAATTTTGTCAAAAGATTAAGAAAACAAAGTTACAAAATGTGGCATACATCAATTTCCAAAGTAGCAGAGCATGCCGCATAGACTGCAGACACAGAGGCATATGCAGTTTAGCCAGTGTAAGTGTAAAAAAGATAATACTTGTAAAGTTCAGGAAAAAAAAACATGTTCAGAAAATTTAGATCGATATAAGGATGAAAAGATGTCTCAATATACAGCAGTAATAGCACAAAAGCCTTCATTTCAAATATTCGGGGTCAGCCACATGAATCATTTTTCATATTCAGCTCTATCAATGGTCAATTTCTGTGTCAAATCAACACAAACCATATCCTTCTCAACTGCCACAATCCTGCAACGATTAAACCTCCATGAAGTTTCTTGCACCGTCAAATTCAATTCTATCACTCCTAATTGGCACAGTCATGAGCCTCTGTTACATGTGCTAGACCATCTCAATTGGTTCTCTTTTATTTTATCTTGAACCGAGCTAACATTCTAAATTATTATAAATTCATTCTTTTTTTTACCTGATCTCTTAGTGTTCTAAGGCGTTCAGCACTCATTCATTTGACGTACAATCTTCTTCGGAAATGTTTCGTAATTGCTGAAAGTTAGTCATATATTTGTAGTATCCGATAAATTTTCCTTCTATTCAGATGTATACTATTGAAACTATTTTATGATCAACAATACTCCATAAACACCTAAAAAAATCACACCTTCACCCATCCCACAATGATTCTATATGCAGCCACCATGCCTTCTTCTAATCTCAATGAGTAACTGATCCTAGATAGCAACTAATGAGCAAAGATTAGGTTCTTCTTGCCAATCAATGCGAACTATAACCTTGTTTCTTTATCATTATAACCCAGTGAGTTTGAAGCGACCTCGTCCAAAAGTGTAAACAGATCCAACCTGCATGTATGATTTAACGCAATTATTCTTTCTCAGCTATATATATTATATTAACCGTTGATGCCAATTTTTCAATATCAACGTCTCTTTACTAACAATTATATGTATTTTACTAAGAATGCAAACTTCTCGTCACTACCAATTATTGTCTCACACATTTATGTGCTAAAGTAATATGCATCTTTCAGCTCTATAAGGGTCATTTTCTTTGTCAAATCAACACAAACCATATCCTTCTCAACTACCTCGATCCTAGAGCAATTATATCTACATAAACTCTCTTGCTCCATTAAATACTATTTTATCACTTCCAATTGGCACAGTACTGAGCCTCTGTTACACATGCCCAGACCATCTCAATTGGTTTTCCCTCTTTTTTCTTGAATTGAGCTAACTCTAAAATATTATGAATTTATTCTTCTTTTTTACCTCATCTCTTAGTGTTTGGGGCGTTCAACACTCATTGAACTCAACATCATTATTTCAGGTTCTATTCAGAATTATACTATTGCAACTATTGAATGATCAACAATACTCCATTAACACCTAACAAATCACACCTTCGCTCATCCCACAATGATTTTATAGGCAACCACCTTGACTTCGTCTCATCTCAATGAGTAACTTAGGCAATTAAAATCGGTTTTGGAACTAATCGGTCTAGGAGCGATTAGTGATTAATCGGTTAATCGAAAAATAATCAGGGATTAAATCAGAAAATTCGTTATATATATAATTAAAAAAAGATATATCCTCATTATGTAGCAACCCTAAATCCTAACATAAAACTATTATGAGATTATCAAATAGGAACATTTAGTTATAGAAAAATAAAAAGAGAGTACTTGATTTGAGCCGAGTTTAAATTCTGAATATGGGTCGGGTCGGGTTTGCTGGTCAATTCCATCAAATAAACATAATCGGGGAGGAAGAGCAGTGCGACCAACAAGAGGAGGTGCAGATGCGGGCCGGGTCAAGTATGCGACGGTACAGGGGGAGCAACGGCGGGTCGGGTTTAGGTTTGCTCGAGGAAGAAGAAGAGAATCTGTTTGGGTTTGGGTTTGAAGATAAGCAGTTTGGGTTTGGGTTTGAATGAGGAAGAAGAGAGCGGCGATATGTCGGGTTTAGGTTTGCGCGAGGATCAGAAGGGGTTTGAATTTTGAATTTGGATTTTAAATTTGAGCCGAATTAAGTCCAAATAATGCAAACGAGCAAAAAAATTAGAGGAGATTTAATCGGTTAATCGGCCACTTAAAATCGGCCGATTAATCATTAATCGGCCGATTATTCCTGATTAAATCGCTAACTATAGAAATATTATAAATCGCTAAAAAAATAATCGCTTAGCCTCCAATTAGCGATTAATCGGGGATTAATCGGACGTAATCGAGGATTTTAACTGCTAGGATTCCTAGATAGCGAGAATGACAAAGCATAGGTTCTTCTTGCCAATCAATGAGAAATATAACCTTATTTCTTTCCAAATCTTTGTCATTATAACCCAATGAGTCTGAAGCAACCTCATCCAAATGTGTGAACAGATCCAACCTGCATGTATAATTTTACGCATTTCTCTTTCGCAACTATTTATATTGTATATTTCTATTGACTTTTGAAATTTGTGAACATTATTAAATGCCATTTATTTCAACGTCAATGTCCCTTTACTAACAAAGAGATGCACTTTACTAGCAATGTAAATTTCTCTTCACTACCAATTAACTATCTATGTGCTAAAGCAATATGCATCTTTACACTGAGTCACTGACAAAATGCTCCACTTTTTTTTAATTTACTTTAAACAGAATATAAGTGTGTTGCATTTTATCTATTTTTCAATAAAGTATTCCACCATTCCCTGAAAATACAATTCGAAAAGGGAGTTATCAAGGGTAACTTGGCAAAGACCAAAATTTAAAAATTTCAATTTTATGCCAGATCTTTCTCTCTCTAGTTTTATGTTTTTAATCTTCTAAAGCCAATATATATTGAAGATACAATTAAAAACTTGATCTCAAACCTTTCTATCTGTGTAGCTGCATAATTCTCTATTTTTCACAAACATGGTACCCAAGTTCTTCTCCAACCCTACACTTATCCATTCTCTAATCTCCATACATCTAGTATCCAAGTTTAAGCAAACAGTAGAAAATTCAAACAAGATTGGAAGGAATGATCCCACATCTTCAATTATCAAAAACACTCGAAATCTGGACGTGGCTTAATCATTTTATAACAATAGATCTATTTTGAATACAAAGGTTAGTGGAGGTTACTTGTACACCAACAGTTGTGTAAACTTTGGTCCAGTCATATCATATTTTGGAGTTACATTACGGCCAATTATTTTACCCCAAAGTTAAGATAATTGTAGGTATTTAAACACCAATTCAACCAAATTTATTGTTAAGTATGTAGCCTATAAGTTGCATTCCTCTACATCAACATATAAATTACCTAAATTACCTATACGTATCCTACCTTCGTATCCAAACAAGGCCTAGACTATTCACTTTGCTCACATTTCCTACTACGAATCATCTCCACAAAGTACAAACCATCCTCTAGGACCTCTACTCAACAACAACAAAAGATAAGCATTGCATGTGAACATGTTAGTGAAAAAATAAATCAAGAAAAAATACCTTTTCTCCCATCGATTAGCACTAAATAGCAAGTGAACCGCCCGATCATCCAACTGCGCCACGTCAGCAAGATATGCTGAGATCATCTGTCCAATCCCGGTCGTTCGGTCCGGAAACCTCCACGGCTCGACTGCCATCCCCCTCTCTTTCAAGAAACTCACCAGTCTCGCCGACTGCGAGGTCTTCCCGCTCCGATCCAGGCCTTCGAAGACGATGAGAGATCCCCGAGACTCGTAGTTGTTGCTGCTTTCCATATGGAGAAGACGACGCCTCGCCGTCGAAGGAAGGGTGGGAGGCAAGAGGTTCAGGCACCTTGGCGCCACCACAATCGCTCCGAGGAATCTGATTTGGTAGAAATTTGATCAAAACCATAAACCCTGAAAAATGGAAGCAGAAGGAGATGGATAAGGAGAATAAGAGGGCGACCTTAAAGGCGTCGTTTTTGCCTTTGATAGCGGACTTGGGATTTGAGACAGGAGCAAGGGGGATGGGGGAAAGGAAAATAAATGAATGAAAGAAAAATGGAAAAAAGAAAGAGAATAAAAGAAAAAGGAAATAGTGAAATTTTGTAATTTTGTGCATCTTCTTCGAAATTTTGTACTTTTGGACTTCATGCCGTGATCATTTATATATAAATAAAGAAGAGCGAGGGTGGTTCATATGTGGCGGTGTTTCTAAAGCGGGAATCATCATCGTGCCAACATATCTAATGTAACTTGCACTATTGCACACATCAGTCTCCATTTATTTAGCATGATGTGGTAGTTGTTTATACAATAGGACTCAGTGAACTAATTGATTGAGTTAGAGGTGTGTCGCTAATCGGGATATTGATATTAATGAAGTTTAGTTAAAAGGGTACCGTAGGAAGCTCTTCAAAGCTGTAAGTTAATAATTATGTTGATACGCGCATAGGAAGGCCTTTGAAACTTAGACTGAGGTAGAGAGTGCATTGTGGGAGACATGATATTTTTTTGTGTTTTATCATAAAGAGGTGAACTCTAAGGTGCTAACTACATTGTATGCATGCACTATAGGAACGAGTCTTTGAATTGGAAGTAATCTAAGTTTGTCGGCGTTTTAAAACCTTTTTTTGTTGGTGTGAGGTTGGGCAAAGGAAGTAATCAAGATTTAGCACCTTATTAACTTTATAATTTTAAATTTTTGTCCACTTATTTTGAATGTTTCCATCGTTTTCTAGTGAAAATGTAGTAACTGAATAATTTATTTACATTAATTTAATATGTTAATTTATATTTTTTATAGAGTAAATAAGAAGTACAAATTAGGATTTGGATCTTCTTAGATGCACCTTTTTTTTTAAATCTTCCTAATCCATGCCGCAATTTCCTCAAACTCTTTCAACCACAATCCTATTTGTTTCAAAAAGCTCCCATGTGTTTACATATTTTAGTTTCACATCATGTTGTTCAAATTTACACGGTTTTTTTCTGAATCATGTTAAAATTTATATGTTAATCCCTCAAAATGGCATCTCCATATTTTACACACTCATTATATTCATTTTTTAACAAAAAAAGATCCCCGTTCTTTTACACTCCGGAGTTTTTTTTAAACCAGAAAAGTAGGGTAGATCCCTACTTCCCTATATATATATATATATATATATATATATATATATATATATAAGAACATGCACGTGTGCAATGCACGCTAGAAAAAGCAAACATGAAAAAAAAAATTGTGATAATAGATTTTATTTGGTGTATTTTTAACTTTTACGTGCACGTTTGTAATTTAATTCAAAAAATAAAATATGGAATACTATTATTTGTTTGGTACATTTTATATGTGTTCTCTATACAATTTGATCGCATATAGGGGGTCATACTAAATTTTGTATTCTACTCTTCCATATCTTTATTCCATTTGTGGGATTGGAGAAAAAATGAACTGAAAATAAAGGCTAGTAGAGAATTTTTTTATTCTTTCTTCATGAAATTAAATTTTAATATGGCAGTGGAGACAAATGAATTGAAAAGTAAAAGTATGGAGATAATTGCCTTATTCTATCTTTGGTTTATCAGAGTATTAATATTATACAAGTTGAAATTAGCTGTGCACCAAGTGAGTGTGGCTTAGTGAATGTATCAGTTGAATATTTTAACAATGTTTTATGTTGTTGAGAAAGTCAATTATATAAGAAATTTCATTAAAAACTCAAATGAATTTATAGTATGATCACTATATATTAATTATGTACACAAAATGCTTAAAATTTTATTATTAAAGACTCTGATTAATATATATTTAGTCTTGAGTAAATACATAATAACATGTAAATGATTGTCTCATCTAAAACATTAAAGACATACAAAAAGATATTAAAGAAACAAACAAATTAGTAAATCCTAAACTCATATCATCGTATTTTTAATTAGATCAATCATCATTTTTCGACTTTAACTTTGTTGAACTTAAAACTGATCGTAACTTCTTGTTCATTCTTTTTTATTTTGCATCAAGTCAACGTTCTTGTAGTTGTTCTTTCATACATGATATCTTGTGATTTGATCAAAAAAGTATATTCATCTCCAATGCATTTCTTAGTCCTTCTATTAAATTCTTCAACATTTTTTTCATCCATACAGAATTAATACACTTTTGATCAAACTTTGCAATAGTAGTATTTTGCCTAGAAATATTAAATAAAATTAAAAGTCAACGAAATATTCATAGCCATATAGCGAACAAAAGAAAATATTATTGATTATTCACACGCTATGCCAGAAGGCATAATTATTCTAAATACCGAATTTTAAAAATAATTTTATTATCTATAATACTTTGAAAGAATGCTCGTCTGCACAATAGAGAAGATATATAATTATAAAAGTATAAATAATTCTTTGGGCGCTTAACGTGAACAGGTAGCATAAAGACTTAAAAGTCGAAGATCTAGTGCACATATGAATATAGAACGCCAAACTTGAAATGATCTCCCGCTTTCAGTTTGATGTTTATATGTTCTAAAATAGTTACAAATATATTTCAATAATAAAAGCAACAATGAGAAATAGTGAATCTGTCCACATAAAATCTGAGTCGTCCAATTAAATCAATCAAGAATAATAATGAGATTAATCATTAATCTGATCATTTAGAATCAATCAAATCTAAACCCTTGATTTTGTAAAGAAAAAAACTATGCCTCATCCCTCTCCAGATTTTTACGTCTCATCCCTCTCAAAGTTGTCAATGTCGATTCTTTCTCTGGCTACTTCACGATAGCTTTCCATCTCCCTACTCTCAATTCTTAAATCCCACACTAAGAGGCATTCTCTACTCCTCAAGATGATGTATAGATCCTAGCATTCTTTACCCTGTGTTTCTGTTTTATGGCTTCGGAAATTGTCTTTAATGCCTCCTCACAACGTTATCGCTTTAGCCTTCCTCCAGATCATCTATATAATAAAACACAAAGAAAGCTATCAAGTGGCTCACATTCAATTCCTCCTAAAATCAAAGGCTCAGATCTAACCTCACAAAACACATTTTTCCTCCAAATTTTTTTCCCAAAACTCAAATTCAAATCCCCCAAAACAACTCATTTATTTATCTCTCTCTCTTTCTCTCTCTCTCTCTCTACACACACACACACACACACACACATATATATATCTATATAATAAAACACAAAGAAAGCTATCAAGTGGTTCACCTTCAATCCCCTCAAAAATCAAAGGCTTAGATCTAACCTCACAAAACATATTTTTCCCCCAAAATTTTTCCTCCAAAACTCAAATTCAAATCCCCCACCCAAAACAACTCCTATATTTATTTAATTTTTTTTTCTTCTCTCTCTCACTCCCTCCCTCTTCTATTCAAAAAATTAAGAAAATAAAATTTTTAAAAATTTTTAAAAAATAAAAAATTTAAAAACTAAAAAAAATAGAAATTTAAAAGATTTTAAAATAGTTCAAAAAAATCAAAAAAAATCATATAATATGTTTTTTAGCTGGACCCCAAAAGTTTCTCATATAATATGTTTGCTACATCAATTAATTTGCTCGACCTCCAAAACTATTTTATATGATCAAATAAGGTGCACTGTTTCGAAGACATGCCGTAGGCACGTGTCAACGGGCACACCTAGTATATCTATAAGGACTGATTCCTCCTCCTAAAATCATATCTCAGGTAACCACATTAATTATAAAATTCGTCTTCAAGTTGCAAAAAAATTCATCTTCTTTTGCATTCATGAGTATTAAATTTTCATGATAGTCATCGATCAAGTTGCATTATATATATTCAACGTTTGATATATAATCTAATAAAAGAAGTTTCGAATTTAGATGTTTATTTGAAGCCGAAGGTTAAGAAATAGAGATATTATAGAATATAGAATTTCGAGAAAGAGAGATTTGTTTTTTGGGATGTGAAGTTCTGCTATAGAGATTGTCAATACCTAGTTTCTAAAACTTATTTTGTAAATTTACCATTCACATGCAAGGAGTTTGCTTTCCCGCCGGGCCATGAAGCTGCAATTTACATTCATATCCTCTTGTCTGTGTCTTCATTAGTAGGTTGTTATTTCAGTTCCATAGGATACCTTTTCTCTGAATAGATTGATTTGATATAAAATATTTTACAATTCGATAAAGATTACAACGTTTATTATGTTTACATGCACAAATTGCATAACAATATATATGCATATGTATAAAATGAAAGTATGTATATAGACAAAAAAATAATATTTAGGCTAGAATTGAGAGTGTATATTTTGTGTTGTCCGTCCTATTCTCTTCGAGTCTAATAATGTGGGTGGCCATGTGGATCATTTGATTAATTAATTTGATACCTCAAACAATCTTATATGTCTAGATAGATATAAGATGAGAGAATGTAAGTAGATAAAAAATAAGATCCATGATAGAATTCAGAGAGCATCTACTTTGTGTTGCCAGAGTGTGTAAGCGAAATTAAAAAAATCTTTCTTGGAGGAGTTTCCAGCCATATAGCTGAATATGATTCATAATTCTTTTTTATTCTGATATTTGAAATATGTGTAGGTGGGTGGGTAAAAAAGAGACAGAGAGAACCTTGTTCCCCATCAAGTGTTTGTTCCATTATTCACATTTAGGGTCTATCATATGAATACATATTAATTTTAATGAGAAATTAGTATGACAACCTCGAGACCAAAGTTTCTTGTTCACTGAAATTTTGATGACAGATGAACAAGTTTGGACTAAATATATCAACGTAGAAGGAATCGTCTATATAATTATAGAAAATTAAGCATATTCTTGAGAGAGATAAAGAAAGTACCTTAGAAGATGAAAAGGGTCTCGAATTGATGTACCCAATTGAAAGAAAGAAGGCGAGAGGAGAGCTTACGATTTCGATTGTGAAGCGACTGAGAAAAGAAGCAAACAATTATTATGATATCACAAACATATAACAATCAAATATAAATTAAAACAAATTAAATGCATCTTACAATTAGAAATTTCAATGATTATAAACCTGTAATCCAATTTATGATACTCAAGTCAGTGACTTCAGTATCATCTATTTTAGTCATTGCTAATTAACTCTTCCCCTTTCATTAGAGTGGTTAATATAAAGAGATAGCGTAATTACATTGGCTCACTTGTTACATTAGGAAAACGAGGTCAACTTACTATTGGGAGTACAGGGTGTTTACAAGTCCTCTACAAGTTTCTTTTTGGTTCAGGCACTTCTCAATCATACGGTACATACAAGTATTATGAGTTAATTATTCTGAGCAAGATCATAGTCCATGACCTATTACATTGGAAAATATCGATATGTGCAGTATAGTTGTGTAAAAATAATAGACTTCCTATAAGAGATGCATGCAAGGTGTATATGAAGTTATGAAGCACTATAGAAAGTACAAGGTAACGGTTTTTTTTATCTTAACAGTGATGTTTTAATTAAGGAAAACAAAATAATCAACGGTGTCTACCACAGAAAACATGTCACTTGATATTATATAACGCACAAATATATCAGATATCACTCAGCTTTGGAGAAGTTATAATATCTTCCCATGATGACTGATACTATCACAAAAATAAAAATATATATATTCAGATAATTTCAACCAACAAAGTTATTGTTTAAATTAGTGGAGATCATACTTCAAATTAAGTAGAAAACAAAGTTCAACATTTTTCATGGCAAACCATACACACAGGCCCGGCCCTGGCCTGATGCAGAGATGCAACTGCATCAGGCCCCCAAATCACCAAAAAAAAGGGGGCCCCCGTTTTCAGGAAAAAAAAATTATATTAGCTTCAGGCCCCTAAAATCCATGAATCATTTTATTTTTTTCATGATTTTATATTAGCTTCAGGCCCCTAAAAAAATTTATATTAGCTTCAGGCCCCTAAAATCCATGATTTCTCATATATACTTTTTATTTTTAATCTAATACATGAATGGTTTTTTTTTTTTTGGGTATATGTGGGTCCCCTTTTTGAGAGTTTGCTTCAGGCCCCTCAAATCCTAGGGCCGCCCCTGCATACACACAAACATATCAGACCCCATGCCCAATGAGAAACTCCTTGCAAGATGAAGAAAGACTTTCCCTCACAGTTGGATGATTATGCATCTATAAGCAGCTTCATTGAGTGCACCTTGTTGGATTAATATCATTCATTCATTCACTAAATGAGGATGACCAAAATTAAACAATGCAAAAAGAGAAGTATCCATTATTGAATAGACTGAATAGCTAATGACTGTTAGCAGTGCTTAGTTCTTATTCGTCCACACATTCAAAAAACAGATGACCTAAAGAACATAGGCTTGAAAAATATACAATTTAAACATTATGACGAGAATTATGAATTAGTTAAATGAAGGAAATTACATATCTAAATATCCAAAAAAGAAGATGTATAATTATAAAAAGTATAAATAATTCTTTGGGCACTTAAGGTGTAACAGGAGAACAAATACAGGAGTAGCATAAAGACTTAAAAGTCGAAGATCGAATGCATATATGAATATAGAACGTCAAACTTGAAATGAACTCCTGCTTTCAATTTGATGTTTATATATTCTATAATAGTTACAAATGGTATAATAAATAGTCATAGTGAGAATAATGCATCACACAAGATCAATGAAATGGGATTTAAAAGTTATTCAATTTGGTTCCTCAGAATAATCATTGACTTAATGTTTAATCTTTTGGGAAAAGGCATCAATTCTATTCAATCTATGATTAAAAGCTGTAACAAAAGTGATAATCTGGTAAAAAGTGAAAAATGATTAGGGTTTACCGAAACTTACCCTAACTTCAAATCCATAATTGTAATTTATCGCAACAAATCCTACTCATGCGAATCAATAAATCCATTGAAATATCATGATCGATTCAACATCAATTCAATTTCTTAAAAATGGTAAAAAATTGTTATGGGGAAGAAGAGAGCAAACCGAGAGGGAATCGGGATTGAATCAGCTCCTTCGTTTCTCGATTCGGCTCTGAGGTCGGAGACGATGGAGGGTTGGAGAAAGAGGAGGAGGAGAGAAGCACCGAGATGTGAGGGAAATAGGAGGAGGAGGAGAGCAGCGAGGATGGCGGAGGACTGAAGGGGGCGACGGAATTGGAGAGAGAAGGAGAGCGGCGTGGGTCGGGAGAGAGGAGTTTGGAGATGGTTAGAGCATCTCTAGGTTTTTTTTGTTTTGTTTTTTTTATAAAAAAATGACTGCAGACATCATTTTATTAACGGTAATTAAAGAAACAAAGACTTAGAAGACTCGAAAGTCTACTCGGTAGGGTTTATGTATAAAAGGTTAAATGACGGCGGACTGAGAGGGAAAGAAGAAAGCATCATATGTGGGGCTTAGGTGCTTCTGAAAGTAAAAGTTTTTTGTTGGTCAGCTCACAAAGATGTGATTCTTTCGAAAACTAGCCTGAGGAAAAGAAACATGATTATCGACGCAACATGTGAGCTGTGTCTCAACGATGTAGAGGATGTCCAACATATTCTATTCCTATGTCCTAAAGCTAGTTTAACTTGGGAGGTAGTTTGTAGGGGTTTTGGGTGTTCTCAATCTCCGATTTCTACCACTGGTATTTGGGGGGTATTAAGAAAGGATCATATCAGGATAGAAGATAGAAGGGCTTGGGACTTAGCGACTGCTGCATCTATGTGGAACCTATGGCTAGACCGAAACGCTTTAATCTTTCAAAATAAATCATACACCTTTCCTACTTCAATGCATAAAATTTTCCTTCTTATTCATGAATGGGCAGGGGTTGCGGAGACCAGGAAGAGGCTGAAGATTGATGAAGGGAAATAGCTAACAAAGCGAGGATGAAGATGTGAAGAAAGACTGCGCGGTTTGGTACAGTATGACCCTAGATCGATATGGAGGCTAGTCAGGGTGGAGTTGGTTCTACTCTATGTATCCGTTCTGTTTCTATTTAGACTGTTGTGGATCTATTTTGACTGTTGTTACCTGTGGGTAAATTGATGTAATGTGATGCTTGTAGCTCACATTTATATGCTTATCTGTTCTCCTTTGTTTTGTTATTGCTCATTAATGGAACGGTCACGGGTGTCATCCTTTTATAAAAAAAAAAAAAAAGAAACAAAGTAGTACAGTAGTGTCTGAAATGGAAATCTACAAGTCACTAATACACCAATCGATGCATATAAGAAAAGCCATCCATCAAAGCCCCACTAATATAATAAATGAACAAAAGCAAACTCCCACCGCCGTCCCCCGACTGCCTGAGGGACATTCCACCCTTCACCGCCCTGCCTGACTATTCCCCTTCATTTATCTTCATCTTCTTTCTAGCCTCCTCCGCACCTACCCATTCATGAATGAGAAGGAAGATTTTATGCATAAAGATTGGAAATCTATAAGAACTATTGCGGAAAATTAATTCATTTCGTTCTAGCCATAGGTTCCACAATGTTGCCGAGGTTGCTATGTCCCAAGCCCTTTTATATTATAGTCTAATGTGTTCTTCTCTTATGATCCCCCAAATGTCGGTGGTTGAACTAGGACTCTGAGAATACCCAAACCCTCTACAAACTACCTCTCATGTTAGCCTAGCCTTAAGACATAAGAAGAAAATACGAGTGACGTCCTCTACCGCACTTAGACAGCATCCGCACGTAACATCTGCAAGCAATTTTCTCTTCCTGAGATTCACTTTAGATAGCATCGCATCGTTGTGCACTAACCAGCAAAAAAAATTGACTTTAAGAGGCACTTTGGCCCCCCAAATGATGCTTTCTTCTTTACATCTCAGTCCGCCGTCGTTGATCCATTTATACATTGACGACACCGAAAAGACTTTTGATTCTTCCCTGTCCCACCATCTTTCATCTGTGCTAGTGTTCACCCGTCCCCCCTCTGCTTGGATCACCCTGTTCAATTCTTCGAACTGAGCTACACTTTCCGGCGTCAGACTGTCAGATACTGTCAATCTGAGTTTGTCACTCTTCCAAACGTCTGCCACTGACGAATCTAAGTTTTGTGTTAGCATCGCAGCTTTTGGGAAGCGGTTTTGAAGTGTCGTGTTACCGCACCATTTATCTTTTCAAAATCTGGTTTTCTTCCCATTTCCAACCCTGCATGTAGTATTGGTGTTGAAAATTTCCCCTTGCCTCGTCACTCCTTTCCATAGGGGCGAAACATTGGCAAACGCACTTCTGCCTCCAAATCTATATTTTCTTCTTCTTTGGAATAGTTCGAAAGAGTAGCTCCACCAGCCCATGCAATTTTTGACGATCTTCCACCACCATTTGCTTAATAACGCTCTATTCATGTTGTGGAGGTTCATGATTCCCAGACCTCCGAATTCTCTTCTCTTACATACTCTACCCCATTTTACCAAGTGTAACCCTTTGTTTCCCTCATCCATTCCTCTCCATAAGAATCTTCTTCTCAGCTTATCAATCTTATTGATGACCCACTTTGTCAATTCGTATATAGACATCAGATACAATGGAATAGCGCTAAGAACCGAATTTAGAAGTATAATCCTTCCACCCAGCGAAAGGACACGACTCTTCCATCCTACTAACTTCTTGGCTATCTTTTTAGTCAGGAAAGTCCAATCCTCCTTTAGTAGCGACCCAGACCTGATGGGCGTGCCTAAATATTTTATTGGAAATCCGCCCTTAGCGCACCCTAAAATGTCCGTAATATCACTCAGGGAGAGTGATAACTGTTCACTTATGGAAATGGTGCTTGTCTTATTTAGATTTACCTTCAGACCTGACCAACCTTGAAAACATACCAAAGCTGCCTTAATAGCCACCACTTCTTCGACTGTAGCCTTTCCGAACAATAGAGTGTCGTCCGCATAT
The DNA here is from genome assembly GCA_017893485.1 of Hemerocallis citrina. Lineage (NCBI taxonomy): Eukaryota > Viridiplantae > Streptophyta > Magnoliopsida > Asparagales > Asphodelaceae > Hemerocallis > Hemerocallis citrina. Next base: position 102,243,347 of record CM030358.1, on the reverse strand, counting down.
TGTAGAATCGTCATTGGCTGAACAATTCCTTTAATCTTGATCCCTTTGATGGCGTTGTGTTCTTGTGCTCTCTTTATCATTTCTGCGAGCCCGTCCGCCACTATAGCAAATAAGATTGATGAAAGGGGATCTCCCTGTCTGAGTCCTCTTTTGCATCTAATCTCCTTTATCTGCCATCCATTCACCTGAATGAACGATTTTCCTCCCTGAACACACTTTTTAATCCACATCCTCCATTTCGCTCCAAATCCTTTGAGCTCCAGAACTTCGTCCGGACAATCCCAGTGCACTGAGTCGTAAGCCTTCTGAAAATCTACTTTGAGTAGGAATCCATCCGCTTTATCTTTGTTACCCCTGTAAACTATTTCGTGAGCTGAAGTTATGCTATCCATGATGTCCCTTCCTCCAATGAAACCACATTGCAAGGGCGCCACCACATCGCCTAAGTGCAGTGCCAATCTTTGGGTCAGCACTTTCGTAATAATTTTGAATGATCCATTTAGGAGACTAATGGGTCTGAAATCTTCGTACGTGAGAACTTCACGTTTCTTAGGCACTAGAATGATTGTGCCGTAGTTTAGCCTATCAAGCTTTGCTGCACAGTCATATAGCTCTTGAAAGATGTTCATTAGATCCTCCTTGATGATTTTCCAGTAGAATTTGTAGAAGAAGATAGGCAGTCCATCCGGTCTCGACGCCTTGTCTTGTCCGAGTTTCTTAATTGTTTCGTAAACCTCTTCTTCTGAAAATCTCCCCTCTATTCCTTCGCTTCAATCTATTTTGGAGGAACTCCACATGTCCGAACTTAGCTTGCATCTCCTTGTAGACTTTCGACCCAATAACTCATGAAATTTCTCGTCTAGATGCTCTCTGTTGAGCTCCTCAATCTCTGTCCAAGTACCTTGAACCGATAAATCCGTTATATGATTTAGTCTTCTTCTACCTTTTGCCACCTTATGGAAATATTTAGTATTTGCGTCCCCTTCTCTGAGCCATTGTATTCTTGATCTCTGCTTCCAGTACATCTCCTCCATAGTCCCTATATGCTGTAGCTCCAGTCTGTTGCTTGCCAATTCGTCTCTTTCTGATTCCAGTAGATCCCTATCCTCTTGTATGATCTCTAGTTCATGATTTATGTTGCCTAGCATCGCTCTTCTGAGGTTGACCTCACCAGTCTTTTGTCTTTCCCACTCTTTTAATCTCCTGGGCAGTCTCCTTGTCTTCTCTACCCATGTTCCAACTGTTGTAGCCTCGTTGGTGTAGGCCGACCATGAATCAACAATTACTTGACGCATCTCCTCACATGTGGTCCAGGCTTTCTCAAATCTAAAAGTAAAATGCTTGCCTCTACTGCCCTGTCCACAGTTTATAACTAGGGGAAGGTGATCGGACGTGAATCGCAGAGTTGATTTGACCTTTGCCAATGGGTATGCGTCCTCCCACTCGTTGGACACTAGGACTCTATCAAGCTTGGCCATAGTAGGATTACGTTGCACGTTCGACCAGGTGTATTTCCTGTCGGTCATCTCTAGCTCCAGCCGTTCCAGCTCATCTATAGTCTCATTGAAAGAATCCTGTTCGTTGCGACCGTGGCCTCTCCCCTTATGTTCATCTTGGAATCTAGTGATGTTGAAATCACCTCCTATTACCCATGGCCCATCCCATTTAAGTCTGACGTACAGTTCTTGGCACTGTCTGGAGTCGTATGGACCGTACACATTGGATATCACCTGGATCCAGTCATCACTCCTTTTTCTTATTCTAATCGACGCCGTGAATGCTCCTATGAATTCGTCTACAATCTCAAAGAGTCTTGAATCTACCCCTACCGCAATGCCACCCGAATAACCCACCGAAGGCTTAAATCTCCAGTCGAAGTCCAGCATCCCTCTAAGGCTAGTGAAATCTTCCTTGGTGGGCCATTCTATTCTAGTTTCTAGAAACCCGCAGATACTAAGCCGGATTTTATTCAAAGTGATGCCTATAGATATTTTTTTTTGGTTTTTTTGTCTCATACCTCTAACATTCCAAAAGATGTAATCCATAAAAGACCAGTTATGGCTCCAACCCACTCCTCCCTCCTGACCCCCCTCGGGCTTAAACGATAGCTACTTTTACATCCTCTCTAATGATAGCTACATTTTCTAATTGTTCAGCCCTAGTGGAACCCATGGTTAGACCGTAAAGACTACCAAAGTAAATAAGCGACTCATCATTTAATGCATTAAGAACAGAACAATTATGAATAGAGGTACCTCCCCCTGTCGTATCTGTCTCCGTTGCTTTGAAGGTCCTTTGGTGAATCCCTTCTTGACTAGAGTCATGTATCCCAACTTTGACCACCTGTCTTTTTTCCTTTCCTTTGATATTCAGTGATATTCTTGTTGTTGGTACTTCCCATGCTGCCTCTTAGTTCTTTATCCTCGATCTCTGTTTCCGTATCTGAGATCAAATTATCTTCCCGCACCCCGCCTAAAGCTCCAATAATTCCTGCACAAGAATCTGGGTCTGTCGATTGTTGTATTGTCTCTATCTGAGTAACTTTTGTTGGATCTGGAGTGCCATCATGAAAGTTTGGACTTTGGACCGTGACCTTGCGGAGCTCGTTATGATCTTGAACATTGTTATCAATCAGGCCCACTGTCTTTGGCCCAGTAGAGGATTGGCCCTTACCCAATAGTAGCGCATTCAATGCTGCCTTAACCGACGCCTCGATCTCAGTCTTTGAAAAGTGCAGCCAATCTTCCAGACACAAACCCAGCTCCTTGCTCGCCTCGATACCCATGCCAGGACTCTTTTTCAAAATCCCACCTTTCGATGTGTACCTCGTACTGTCAGTCCCCTCGCCGCCCAGCGTCTCGTCAGCTAACGAAGCACCTTTGGAGATGCATCTCCACTTTTGCAGCAACCTAGGTTTGTCGTCACTTGGTGGGCCCCTCTTCGTCTCGTTCAATTTTTGAAACTGCTGCTCTTCTGAGTTGTTAGGTAGGATGGACGAAAGAGAATGAATCTTGATCTGGTGTTTCGTTGGAAGGCTGTGATCTACTGATCTCGCATCGAATGGCATGAGTTCATCTTCTACCTCTAGCACTTCATCCCCACCGTCGATTTCAACATCGTCCTTCGTCCTCAAACCGCGAAAAGAAATGCTTTTGGGAGCCCTGACAATCACTTTAACTTCATACACGGAGTTTTTGAAGTCGGCCATGATCTTAGAAGGTATGTCTGCCTTATACGAGATGCCAATTCTTAGCCTCGCAAATCTTCGATCTACATGTGTAGGCGTTTGTCTGTCTATTTCGATGAGTAATTCGAAGCCACGAACAAGGTTTTGGAATCCAGAGCGAACCCAACAGTGGAACGGTAGATTATATAATCTAATCCAATACGACGAAAAATCTTCAGCTTGCAGCGCTCCGTAGTCTCTCGTCCACCTCTTTAAGGTGACAAAGAACTCGAGACTTTGCAAATCTTTCCCTTCCAAACCTTTCACTCTAATCGACTCCTTTGCTATGGCATCGTTGCTGCAATGCGTAGAGAAATAATTGTTCGCAATTTCTTGGATCACCCATGTAGGCGAAGGAGAGGACGCCAGCGCTGCAGATAGAAGGTCGGAGATGTCAGATACTTTAGGGTTGCCTGTTTGCGCCTTGATCATTATGCTACCATTATAGCATCTTTCAAAGTCCGCCATTAATGGCGTCAGGGTGATTGACGCTTGTATGATATGCCTGTCTCCTGCCACACTCTCTTGAGTTTTGCTCCCCTCCGAAAAGATCAGTGAATCTGTCTTTGGATGTGCTTTCAAGTTAGAGGCGAAAATGACGATGCGCTTGGGACACGCCCTGGAGATGTGGCCGGAGCACCAACATACATAGCAGAACCAATCAAATCTACAATTACTTATCGAGTGGCCTGGTCTAGCGCACTTATGGCAATTCTTGCTACCTTCAACCTTCGAGTTCTCCAACGAACTCTTAGTCTTACTAGGCTTACGAGACATTCAAGGTTTTACCAGCAACCACTCGCCTTCTTCGTCTTCCCTAGTACGTCTCTCCTCTTTCTTTTTCTCAGGTGTAGGAGATCGGCGATGCACTCTATGTACATTGCCAACGTGGTATTTGCCTCTAGTCACTTCGGCGTATGAACGCCTCGTTCTATCATCCACTTTAACGTCTTGGTGGGGGTGGGGAGCTGAACTCTTGTCTGTAGGGTCCCTCAAGCTTCGATCATCCTCTCGTCGCCAACTCTGACGCTCCAATCTTCCTCTAGCTTCACCAGCACGCTCTCTGAGTTCCCTTGGTGAGCTCAATCTAGCTTGCTCCTGAGCTTTGCACTTCCCTCTCGACTGGTCCTCCTGACGCTTGCTTGGGCGGGACACTCTGTCTTCCTCCCTACCTCTCTTGGGCATCGTCGGAGATAAGACACGTCTGGAGCTGAGGTGATGGTGGGTTGAGGAAGGGTGGTAGGGTGAGGGATGGTGTGGTGCACTCATTCTTTTTTTTGTTTATGTTTTGTTGGTATGTTTGTTTTTTTAACAAGTATGAGCATCTGTAGTTGTCGGCTATATATCAAAAAATTGGATTTTTTTTGAAGAAAAAAAGGTCAGTAGTAGTCGTCCATATACTCAATTTTTTTTTTTGAATGAATAAAAGACGGCTATATTTGTAAGAGGAGATAGCTTTATCCATATTTTGAAAATCGGAAGATGATTTACCGTTTTATAGTCGGATGATAGATGATATGTCGTCGAAGACAAATTTTTTATTTGGAAAAATGTCGGACGGGATATGATATCCCATCCAATTTTTTTTTTTATTTTAAATTTCCTTCCAATTCAGTAGACGGCATATGATCTACCGTTTGGGAAAAAACAAAAAACAAAAAAAAATGAACTAGACGGCATATGTTACGCCATTTGGGAAAAAAAATTTTTAAAACAAATGAATTGGAAGGCATATGTTCTATCATTAGAAAAATAAAAAAAACAAACAAACAAATGAACTAGACGGCAGATGTTCTGCCATTTGGGGAAAAAAATAATAAAATAAAACAAATATGTGTCGGACGGAAAATGATATCCCGTCCTTCACCAAAATAAATAAATAAATAAATAAATAAATAAATAAATAAATAAAATGATAAGACGGATCTGTCATCCTTTGATATTTCTTTTTTCACTTTTCATCGCAAGTCTTCAGACGGTATACTATGTGTCGTTTGTTCAAAAAAGAGCCATTTTATGAGTATTGACGACTGCAGCGCTACCTCATTTGCTATTTCTATAATTTCCATATACCCATTTTTAACAAAACAACTACAGATGCTCTTACCAGGGATTTTAATTTATAAAAATACTAATTGAAAATTTCCTTGTACCAAGTGCATGCCGCTTGATGTATGTCATTTTTCTAAAAGGGTTTTTAGCATGTATACCCCTAACAAATATGATAATATCATATATATCCCTCACAAATATTTATTTTCATATATGCCCCAAACAACTTGAACTTTATTTCATATTTACTCCTATGTTAGATATCATCAAGTTAATCATGATTTAACCCTTACGAGACAAATAGAATTCAAATTAAAATATCAGATTAGACAATCAAATGATAAAAGATTTAAAAGTTTTAAGAAAAATAAATGAGGAAGCTTATAATCTATCATTACAAAATAAGAGCGATGACAATTTTGGAGAAGAAACGTGAGAAAGAACATGTAGTTTTCAAAGATGTACTGTTAGTTTGTCAATTTCTTGAAAAAAATGATGGAATTTTTAGAAAAGTTAATGAGTGTTGGTTAGATTAACAATTGCCCGGATTTACAAGGATAAAGAAGATAAAGTTTGAATGGTAGAGAATAAAATATTTCAGACATTTTTCATCAAGTCCGTTAAAAAAACTAAAAAAAAATTATCGTTTTGAGTTTTTTTTAACTAGAGGGGTAATTAAGAGATGTGGTATATATTGTTGAGGATAAATATATAAATACATATTTGTGAGGGCATGCATGATATTCACGTATTTGTTAGGGGCATATATGTAAAAACCCTTTCTAAAATGGTATCAAAGTTAATATCTCTAAGACAATAGTAATCTGCACGTACGATGCACATTCTAAGTATTATTATTTTTATATAGTAAATAATAAGATGTAATCTGACTTCGAACTTGAGACCTCCCTTTACTCTTCACATACTCTTTACAAATTATCCCTAGTGGCACTAACTTTTATTTTATATGAATGACACTTTTGCAAATAGTTATGTCCTAAATAAATTTGAACTTTGATGGTATTATGGTAACTAACAACGATTGAGTAAATGAATGGTTAATATAACTCCCACAAAAAAATGAATGGTTGAGATTAGATCGTTGAATGAATGTCTAGAAATTACATGTTGTCTACGAATGACAACCCCAACTCTCTCATTATAATACTAGAGATAAGATTAAAATTCAATTTTTGAAATTTTATTTTAGTCTAATTCTTTTATTCAGTGAAATACTTTTCACAACTCTAATGATAGCATCATCTTCTATGTCTACTAAGTACTTAAGAACATACAATATAAAATTAGAGTAAAAGTATATTTAATTTCAATATTTTGAAATATACTATAAGCAAGCAAGTGACATCTATAGTGACAAGTTTTGCACAAGTAATTAACTTAATATATATTAAATGGAGAAAGTAACTATGCAAATGATAGCTTGGCAATTAGTTGGACTTCAAATAACTTTATCCGACTATCTGAGTTTCATGGTACTGAACCCCATGAGTAAATATCAAAATTAGCAACCGCGCTCTTAGTGCATTCCAACTTCTTTCTTCAGCCTTGTCCTGCCTAGCACATTAGCAAGTAGTGTATTTATCAGTCATTTTACGTTCTCATTACTTTTCCATACGGATATTGATTCTACATCTTAACTGGTTGTGAAAATGGTTGTCATTATGGTAGAAACCTTCGCTAACGTTAGTTATAGAGAATATGTCATGATTAAAAAAATTGCTTCTCTCGAACATACATTTCTACATAATTAATAATGACCACAAATTTATGTATTTATTTATTTATTTATTTATTTTTATTTGTGAAAGTAAGGAAAGGTAGGAAAGCACCCCTACTATTTCATTAATAACAATAACTGTATTTATCGAAAGGAGCTGCAAACATTCTCTGTACAAAATGTCGGGGTATCTCTACCTCAGACGAAAGATACGAGAGAATGATCCATAGGGAGGCCACTACACACCTCAAAATTCTTTGTGTTATAAGTATCCTCATAAAATCAGATATATGTGCTTAGTGAAAGTAGGAACAATGAAATTATAGTTGTCAAAAGAATGTTACAATTCAACATAGAAGAACAACTATGCAATTTAGACAAAAAGGCTCTAGGAATAACTGATGTAGTTTTGACTCAATGTAGACTCTGCTATTAGCTTCATGATATATAATTCTGACCATAAAATAGTTGTAATGATGCAAAACATCTACATCCTAGTTTCTTGTTTTGTGATGCATATAATTTCAAAGTAAACTATAGAGTTGTATGATACACAACATAGCACGTAATTTCAAACTGAAATCTTTATTATTTATATTTTCTTCTTCTCCTATGTTATTCTTTTCGGATTGAATAAGTCATATTCTTCTATGCTCTCTTATCGTAAGTATCACTGATGCTGATTGATTTAAGTGGTGGGAGCAACAGGTGTGATTTCTTGTAATTTGTGAAGCAGAAAAGAACCGATCTCAATCGCAGACCCTAGTCGGCTTCGGCGGTTCGGATGGACGAGGTCGCTAGTGGCCGGTCGGCTAAGGTACCTGTAAAAGTCCTAGAAACACCGGGAGGATCCCCGGCGACAGGCTCTTCGACGATCTAGTCAGTCACTAGAAAAGAGACTAAGCAGCTAGGGTTCAGGTGGAGAAATATTGATTACCTTTCAAAGTGAGGAGGGGGCCTGATATTTATAGGCAGGGGCAAACAGGTCTGAAGTCCCAATGGGCCGGTTTGGACCCGTTTGCCTGTGGGCTTGGAGATACAGACGGCCTGTTGGACCAGTTGACTTGATGATCTGGAGCGAGCGGATCCTGAGGATATTAGATGTTCCAGATCGCGCAAAGCTATTTTTTACCCCCATCATAGGCCCCCAACTTCTGGAGGGTTAAATCTATCAGTCATCGAGGAGTAATATGTTCTTATGAGAAGGTTGGCGGGGAGCGTTCTGCGAAGATCTTGATAGTGGATTTGTAGAGTGCGCTAGGTGGTCGGATGCCGATTGTAACAAAGCACTTGAGCTCTGAGTGACGAGTAGGGTCGTCTAGATTGGTTGAGATGATCGCCGAGCATCAAACCGAAGGGATCGAGTGTCGAGGCTAAGGTGTCGGTGCCGAGCGTTAAGCTCCAACCGCCTTTTGTGAGAAAGCTACCCATGTGCTCGAGATCAGCGTCGAGCGTCGATGCTAGGGGGTCGGTGCCGAGCGTCGAGCTCCAAGCCCCTTTTGTGAGAAAGCTATCCCTGTGCTCGAGATTAAAGTCGAGCATCGAGGCTAGGGGATCGGCGCCGAGCGTCGAGCTCCAAGCGCCCTTTGTTAGAAAGCTACCCCTGTGCTCGAGATCAACGTTGAGGGTCGAGGCTAGGGGGTCGGCGCTGAGCGTCGAGCTCCAAGTGCCTTTTGTGAGAAATCTATCCCTGTGCTCGAGATCAACGTCGAGCAACGAGGCTATGGGTTCGGCACCGAGCGTCGAGCTCCAAGCGCCTTTTGTGAGAAAGCTACCTTATGCTCGAGATCAACGTCGAGCGTCGAGGCTATGGGGTCGGCACCGAGCGTCGAGCTTCCAGCGCCTTTTGTGAGAAAGCTACACCTGTGCTCGAGATCAACGCAGAGCGTTGAGGCTAGGGGGTTGGCACTGAGCATCGAGCTCGAAGAACTTTTTAATGAGAAAGCTACCCCTGTGCTCGAGATCAAAGTCGAGCGTCGAGGTTAGGGGGTCGGCGCTGAGCGTCGAGCTCCAAGCACCTTTTGTGAGAAAGCTGCTCATGTGCTCGAGATCAACGTCAAGCGTCGAGGCTAGGGGGTCGGCGCCGTTCGTGGAGCTCCAAGCGCTTTTTGTGAGAAAGCTACCCCTGTGCTCAAGATCAACGTCGAGCGTCGAGGCTAGGATCTAGAATTTTTTTGCCAGCGCAACGATTGGCTCGAAGTGTTTGCCGAGCTCCGAAGGCATTAAAATTGCATAAAAACCCTTCTTTTGGGATAAGTAGTACCCCGTGTAAGCCATACAGGTGGTGTCACGTGTGCTGCTGACGTCATTTTTGCAGAATTTGAGGAGTCGCAGACTTTGTGATAATCGAGGAGTCGGAGGGATCTATATATACATCCACCACCCCCCACGCCCCTTTCATTTTTTACTTTCACTCTCTTACTCAATCTTAGAGTTTCTCTCTTTAGGTTCATATTGTCACCGGCGATCAGCTTTCCGGTGATCTTTTCCGACTGCTTCATACAGTTTAGTATTTTTAATGTGTTTAGGGCCGAGGTTGTAACGAATGTGAAGTTTCTCCATGTGTGGTCGAAGTCCAAGTCGAGCGGCGAGGACTTGAAAGATGGAGAAATTCATGAGAGATTTGAGAAATCTCTCATGGGGTGCTCGCAGTCCGGGACGAGAGGCGGGGACGTAGCGGACGTGGAGTTTCTCCATGTGTGGTCGAAGTCCAAGCCGAGCAGCGAGGACTTAACAGATGGAGAAATTCATGAAAGAATGATAAATATCTCGTGGGGTGCCCGCAGTCCGGGCCAAGAGGTGGGGACATAGCGGACGTGGAGTTTCTCCATGTGTGGTCGAAGTCCATGCCGAGCTGCGAGGACTTGATAGCTGGAATTCGTGAAAGATTGAGAAATCTCTCGTGGGGTGCTCGCAGTCCAGGCCGAGAGGTGGGGACGTAGAGATGTGAAGTTTCTCCATGTGTGATCGAAGTCCATGCCGAGCAGCGAGGACTTGACAGATGGAGAAATTCGCGAGTGATTTCTCACAAACAATTGATTTATTCACACAAAAATCTCCATGTTTTTATTTATTGCGATTACAAAATTATACGGCATCTCATGCCGATTACAGCAGTCGAACCCTCTTAGATTGTCCCGTGAAACTTTATAAGGTGCTCCGCACTCCAGGGCCTCTTAACCATCCTGCCCCCCAGGTCTTCTAATCGGTAGGTGCGTACCACTTTGGAGACCTTGTATGGCCCCTCCCAGTTGGGTGCGAGCTTGCCTTTGGCGATGGTCTGGGAATGGCGAGTTTTCTGAGGACGAGGTCGCCCTCTTCGATGTTGCTCAGACGGACCCTCTTGTTGTAAGTTCTTTCGATCCTCTGTTGGTAGATGACTCTTCTAATGTTTGCCCTTTCACGGATTTCTCCGACCAGATCTAAATTGGCTCGGAGGTCTGACGAGTTAGAATTTTCATTGAAGCCCATGGCTCGGGGCGATGGGAGTTCGATTTCTAAGGGAATTACGACATCTGCCCCATACGTAAGATTGACTGGGGATTCACTAGTGGGGCTCCTTTTAGTCATCCGATACAACCACAAGACATTGGATAGTTCGTCAACCCAGAGGCCTTTGGGAGAGCTGTCTAGTCGCTTTTTAAGCTCGTCAATGATTTGTCGGTTGGCATTTTTGGCATGGCCATTCGTTTGAAGGTGTGCCACGGCCGAGAACCGCTGTTCGATTCCCAGGTCCTCGCAAAACTTTTGAAAAGTTTTTCCTGCGAATTGTGTGCCTTTGTCCGACACAAGTATTCTGGGGATTCCAAACCGTCAAATGACGTGCTTCCAAAAGAACTGTTGTGCTTGATGCTCGGTAATTGTGGTTAATGGTTCTGCTTCTACCCAATTGGAGAAGTAGTCGATGGCAACTATGAGGAAACGCCTTTGGGCCGTCGCCCTGGGGAAGGGACTGACTAGGTCCATCCCCCATATTGCAAAAGGGGTCGGGCTGGATAGGCACTTCAGCTCGGCCTGGGGTGTTTGTCTGATCAGAGAGAACTTTTGGCAATGTACGCACTTCTTAACGAGGTCTGTGGCGTCTTGTAGTATCGTCGGCCAATACTACCCGCGGTTGAGGACCTTTCTGGCGAGAGATCTACTGCCCATATGGCATCCTCCGATCCCCTGATGTAGCTCTTCGATGGCATATTTTGCCTCTTCCGGGTTTAGGCAACGGAGGTAGGGTCTCTTGTCAACTTGTGTGGACGACCGCTTGAAGAGAACATTGTCGATAAGCGTGAACCTTTGTGACCGAACCCTATCCTCCTAGCCTCGGAAAGATCTTTCGGTAGTTCACATTCTGCCAGGAATCGGCAGATTAGGTCAGTCTAGTTGCTTTTTAGTGCCTTAGTATCAGTGGTAAGGACCTCGGGCATCTCTATGCTTGGTTTCTGGAGTATCTCGATGAGGACTGTATGGTCGAGGCCTCGAAGGATGATGATACAAGCTTCGACAGGGCATCCACTTGAAGGTTTTGCTCTCGGGGCATCCGTTTGACGTCTGCCTGGTTGAAGGATTCCAAAAGGAGCTTTATTCGATCCAGATACATCATCATTCGAGCGTTTCACACCTCATACGCTTCAGAGATCTGGTTCACTACGAGTTGAGAATCACTGAAGGCTCTAATACGACGGGCTCTGACATTACGGGTGAGGGTGAGTCCGGCGATCATCGCCTCGTGTTCAACCTCGTTGTTGGAGGCCTGAAATGTGAGGCACAAAGATTACTGTAATACGAAACCATCTGGACAAAAAGTACTGTAATACGAAACCATCTGGACCGAGGAGAATCATGCCGGCTCTGCTTCCCCCTTCGCAGGACAATTCGTCTGCATAGATCTCCCATAGAGGTTCCTCTATTGGTGATTCTGGAGCTTCGAAAATTGTGCACTCGGTGATGAACTCAGCGAGCGCTTGGCCTTTGAGGCCGTACGAGGATAGTAGTGGAAGTCATGCTGACTGAGCTCAATCGACCATTTGATGAGTCGCCCTAAATTTTCTGGTTTGTTAAGGACAATCTTGAGGGGTTGATCAGTTAAGACTTGGATGGAGTGAGCTTGAAAGTAAGGTCGAAGTTTCTGCGCGGCCATCACCAGGGCGTAGGCCACTTTTTTCAATTTTCGCATACTGGGCCTCGGCGTCATGCAGTACATTGCTAACATTGTAAATGGGCATTTGGGCACCGTCCTCCTCTCTGACGAGGATGGCACTGAGGGCATGTTTGGATGCAGCGAGGTAGAGATACAGAGGTTCCCCGGCTCTGGCTTGTTGAGGAGTGGGGGGTTGGCAAGATGTGACTTCAACTGGTCAAAGGATTGCTGTTGGGACTCGCCCCACTCGAAATATTTTTGAGGTTCGAAGAGCCTTGAAGAATGGGAGGGCTTTTTCTCTGGATTTTGAAAGGAATCGGTCGATGGCCGCCAACCTGCACGTTAGCCTCTGCACTTCCTTGACGTTTTTAGGGGGCGCCATGTCCAGTATGGCCTGGATCTTCTCGGGGTTCGCCTCGATGCCTCTCTGGCTGACCACGAACCCAAAAAATTTTCTGGACAAAACGCTAAAGCCGCATTTAGAGGGATTGAGCCTCATGTTGTGGGATCGCAGAACCCCAATGGCTTCCTCAAAGCCGGCAACGTGGTCGCGGCCTTTGCAGCTTTTGACGAACATGTAGTTGACATAGACTTTCATGTTCCGGCCAATTTGATGCTTGAAAATTTTGTTGACGAGCCTTTGGTAGGTGGCGCCGGCATTCTTCAGACCGAAGGGCATGACCCGGTAGAAATAGAGACCTTGATCGGTTACGAATGCAGTCTTAGGGATGTCGGGCGGAAACATTCGGATTTGCATGTAGCCCAAGAAGGTATCCATGAAGCTCGGCAGTTCATGCCCCGACGTTGCATCTATCAGGGCATCAATACTTGGGAGGGGAAATGGATCCTTCAGACAGGCCTTGTTTAGGTCAGTGAAGTCTATACAGATCCTCCACTTTTCGCTCGGTTTCTTCACCATCACAACATTCGCCAACCATTCCGGGTAGCTGACCTCTTGTATAAAACATGCTGACAGAAGTTTGCTCACTTCTTCCTTTGTATCCTGTTGTCTTTCAGGGGCAAACTTGCGGCGCTTCTGGTGAATGGGATTTGAGTCTAGCCGGACGCTGAGCCTGTGCATGGTAAGGTTTTCCGAGATTCTAGACATGTCACTGGGTGTCCAGGAAAAGAGATCGAGGTTCTTCCGAATGCACTCAATGAGAACATCCTTGAGGTCCGGAGGGAGCGACCGGCTGACGCGAAAGCATTTTGTGAAGTCTTTGTCCCGAAATGCAATTCCTCCAATTCGTCTATGGGCTCTGAGCCCATTGAGTTTCTCTCTTATGGTAGCTCAACTACGTCGAGGGGCAACACTGTGCCCCTCACTGCGGTCATGTAGCAGGACCGAGCCGATTTTTGATTCCCTCTTACCACTCTGACTCCATGCTTGGTGGGGAATTTCATATTCAGGTGGTATGCTGATGGTACAGCCTGAAGGAAAACAGAAGCCCGGTCGGCCCAGAATTACATTGTAGGCAACTTTGATGTTTACCACCATAAAGTCCATGGCCTCCGTCCGTATGGTCGGGGCGGTTCCAGTGGTGACATCGAGTGTGATGATTCCCTCGATTTGTACAGGCATGCCGGAAAATCAGTGTAGTGTGTATCTTGCCGGTTTCAACCTTTCGCGGAAAAGTTTGGGTGCCTTGAACACTGCTAGGAATAGGATGTTGACGAAGCTGTCGTTGTCGACGAGAATGCGGCGGACCTCGTAGTTCGCCATGATGAGGCTGATCAATAAAGCATCGCAGTGAGGCAGGCAAATGCCCCCAGGTCATGGTTAGAAAATGACACATCCAGTCCTTGGCTACTGGGGGCGGCTCATTGCAAATGGAATTGACTTCCCTCAAGAAGGCCTTGCGGGAGGTGTTAAACTCTCCACCCATGGGGCCGCCATGGACGCAGTGTAGGATTGTCGGGCCACCGTCTTGCTCGGGCTCGGGCTCTGGCTCTGGTCGGGTATGTGAAGAAGAGGTCCTCCGATCCCTTTAATTAGGGGGAGTGAATTCTCGAATGTATCCCCTTTGAATGAGGGCCTCGATATTGTCTTTAAGGGTGCGGCAGGTGTTTGTCTCGTGCCCGTGGTCCTGATGGAACCGACAGTAAAATCTTCGGTCCCTCATCTTGTTGTTGCTGGAACGTGGGGGATGGCGGACGATCCCCTTTTCCTCGATTTCCATGAGAATGGCTGACACATTGTGTGTTAGTGGCATAAATTTCTCGAAGCGAGGGACCGGAGGTGACCTCTTTTGGATAGGGAGATCTTTCTGATTCTTCCTCGCAGGATCGGGCCCTTCAGCTTTTCTCTTTTCCTTGGACAATGCTTCGGAGACACCTCCGGGGTGTAAGGCCTTTTCCGCTCTAATGTATTTTTCAACCCGGTTCAAGAGGTCTGGGAAATCAATCTGTAGTTTTTTTGGCAAAAGAGGCCTTCAGCTGACCGTGGCATATATTGTGCCTGAAAACAGCGGCCGTGATGCCAACATCGAGGGAAGAGACTGCCCTACCTCGGTTGTGAACCTACGAACAAAATTCCGTAGGGACTTCTCCTCTTTCTGCTTGAGGTCTAGGAGAGAAGTGCTCATCTTCTCAACCTTCCTGCTGGTCACAAAGTGGGCCAGGAAGCTCGACTCTAGTTGCTCGAAGGAAAGAATAGAGTTGGGGGGGAGCTTTGAGAACCATTCCTGGGCCGGTCCACCCAAGGTGGCATGGAACGCGCGACATAGAAGAGGATCCGTAGCGCTGTGAATCATCATGAGGGTCTTAAATCCCTCCATGTGATCTGCAGGATCACTTTCCCCGTCATAGGTTGGAAGTTCCCAGGGATAGTTGCGTCCAGGATCTGAGCGGAGAAGGTGGATCTGGTAGGCTGGTGCCCCGGCTGGATTGCCCACCTCTTTCGCCGATTCGGGCGAGGCAATTCTCCATATCCAGCAGCCGCTTGAGGACATTGTCATCCTCCCTCGCCGATCGGGTAGAGCCGTGCGACTCGCTATGACGGTCCCTTTCCTCGTGAGCATGATCATTGTTATGACGCTCTGTCTTGGGGCCACCTATGATGGCTTGCAAGACTTCATTATGGAAATATCGGAATTCAATCTGTGTGACTGGGACCTCTTCGATATGACCTGCTAGTGGTTGATGGCTTCTCAAGGAGTGGCCGGAACGTTGCTCTCGGCCCTGGGACATGTGAATGCTAGGGCTCGGAGCTCGGTGAGAGTGGGTAGATCCTGCCCTCGAGCGTTCTATTTGTCCTCGCAGGTTCGTATTTGTAACGCCCCATAATTTTTAATATAATATCTTGAATTAATAAATAATTTTTAAATCAATTTATTTAATTATTGTGAATTTTCGTAAAATTGAAATTTTCACACGTGCAACTATTTTCGAAGTGTGAATTTAGAATTTCTAGTTGATGAAAAAATTCTATTATCTGTTATTGGGTATATTTGAATTTTTGGAATTTTTCTGAATAAAGAAAACTACTTTCGTTAATTTTTGAAAGAAAGGGTTTTTTTTGTAAAAGTCGTTTAGGGGTGAAAATAGAACCTAAAAATTATTTGGATGCATTTAGGTCCGGCTATTCAGTAGAATGCTCTAAGGAATTAGATCATTTCCATATTTGGTTAACTTTTATTGATTTAATTGAATCAGTATATAATTACGCAATTTTTGAATTGTTAAGGACTTTATTGCAAATATTCTTCATGGAGAGTAAAAGTTTGAAATTTTATTTGGAAAATATAATATTTATTTTTAGATAATAATTCTAAATTTTCTAGATTTTTAAGAATATTTTATGGCTTATTAGCAAATACTCAAAAATGAAGGACTTTTATGCAAAATCGCCAATTGGAGTAAAAACTTCAGATTTCGAAATTTTTGGCTGCATGTGTTGGACGGCAAGATCTGGGATGTTAAGGGAATTTATTTTATTTTATTTTAAAATTGATTTGATTAACTAATAATTGGAAGGATCCATATATGTAGATAAACTAGATTTGCCCGTGGGCACGTGCCTATGGCACGTCTTCGGAACGATACAAAACACGAAAAGCCCTGTAAATAGTAAAACAACAATTATGTAGCTCAAGTTTGAATAATATGACAATAATTAGTTGTAAATAAAAGTCCATGTTTCCATTAGTATATGTTGAAAAATAATTATAAATGGGAGTGTAAAATCTAACTTCTTAGAACTTTAAGTGTAGAAAATGATGAAATTTAACTGTTGAAGAGATATTTATTATTTTCAATATAACATGTGCAATAAAAAAAACATAAAAATTCTAAAAATTTACAAACCTGAAATCTTAAATCTAAATAAATAAATAAAGGTTGGGAGAGAGAGAAAGAGAGAAATATGAAAAAGTGAAGAGAGAAAAGAGAGATAGTAATAAAGTAATGAGTTTTTTAGTTTTGGGGGGGGGGGGGGGGGGGGATTGGTTTGGGGGTTTGAAATTTTAGGGAGGAAAATGTGTTTTGTGAGCTTAGATCTGGGCTTTTGATTTTTGGGGGATTGAAGGTGAGCCACTTAATAGCTTTCTTTGTGTTTTATTATATAGATAATTTCATTGAGGTTTATTTTGTAAACTTTTGTGGAACCCTAGAAGGCCAGTCTCGACCTATAATAGGGGCAACAGCCGGCCATCCCAGTTGTGCACTCAAAACCATCTCTTTCTCATTATTTTCTTGGAGTTTAAAGCTTGGATCTTGAACTTTTGCAAGGAGAATACTTTTCTTTATTTCTATTATTATTCTTCAGGTTGATCATCTTTGATGTGAGTGATACTTCTAGTCTTTTAATGTGTTTTACTCATATTACCATGATGAATGAACTTATAGATGTTTACATGAACTAAAGATGCATTTTTTATGAGAGATGGTCATGTTTTATTAATTTTGAATGTTAAATATTGATGATGGATGAAAAATCTAACTTGGGATCTATGAATTTAATTGTAGTTAATAAAGATATGTAGAAATAATTAGAACTTGTCTCATGTTCTTGAATTCATCCTTGATTGATTATAAAGTTGAGATCTTGCCATGTTATTCGTTGTTTTAATCATCAAAATTGAAACTAAACATTATGTTTTGAATAATTGTTGTATGGATCGAAAGTAATTTATTTTGAAGTGGCTTATGCATAAAAGATTAATGTTTTGTTTAGAGAAATAAAACTAATGAGACTATATGTGATTGTAGATGTTAGATCTTTGTGTATGATTCAAGAAACATGTTTTCGATGAATAAAAGATGAGATTTTCATTGTTCTAATATTAAAATAAAGTTGTGTAATTATATGTAATTGTTGTGTATGAAAGAAGTATTTTTGGCAAGAAATATACAAGAAGAAAATAAATAGTACAAATCAAATCCCTAGGTCAGGGTTCGGGGTGAACAGTGATCGGAGGTCACTGTTCAAACCCGAATAGTACTGGGTTGGTTCAACCCCAGCTACTGTTTTTTTAGGGTTTTGTTGGATTTTGTTGGTGTTCTCGAGTGGTTTTTATGCGTGATTTCGTGTGCTGTGTTAGGGGACTCTAGTATACATACGGGGGCATCTATATATGGGTTTAAACAAATATATATGACAGGCTTGATCAAGTTTTTATGAGATTTTAAAGACATTGTATAGTCTGGACTGTCGTCTGTTTCAGTTTGGAACGAGATTTTGACTTAGTTGCTGATGAAATTACCTAATACTTATAAAATCGAAATTGTATCTCACTGTGTCTAGTTTACAGAACAACTGACGGATCCTCAATCCGAATTATAGATTGTAATATATGAAATTTCTACCATTATACTGTCATAGTTTCATAATTTTAAAATAACGGTTAATTTTCAGAATTTAGTGAATATGAACCTTTGAAACTAATTTACTTGAGCCCAGATTTTTATGGTGAATTCTTCGTTATGTTCTGAAATTGATTTGATTTTTCCAGAATTTAATATCGACTATAGAATGTACTATTCTGTGGAACGAAATCATGTGACTTTCATATTTTTAAATGAAAGATAGTTTCTAAAATTTATTGAATATCAACCCTTTAAACCAATTTATTTGAGCCCAGATTTTTATGGTGGATTCCATACTATGTGTTGGATTTAAGTAAATTTTTCCAGAATTTAATATTGATTTTAGAGTGTACTGTTTTGAGTAACAAAATCGTATCATTTTTAGATTTGGTAAAAATCTATATTTTCATAGATGAAATGTGTTTCCATGCATATAACGAGTTCTCATGGCAATATTGGTTTATTAAAAAGAATGTGATTAATGAAGAGTATTTTTGTATAATAAAAACCTGGATGAGTTTGATTTGAGACTTAGGGTTATGATGTGGAACCTAGAAAGACTATTAATGATACTTTGAGTTGTGAGACTCTAGAGGTTGAGTGGGACTCTTTTAATACCGGCAGATGAGATTTTGTGGAAGTTGACCAGTTGGGGTCTTCGTTCTTGGTTTAGTTGTGTTAAGTTCGGTTGGGTACATCAACTTTAGGGGGACTATGTTCTAATTAATTAATCAAATATAATAAATATAAGGACAAACACTAGTGGAGATGTGATAGATCTTGGGCAACGTAAGTATGGGCTCTGTTGCCAGTCGTACGGATGTATTCCGGGGCTGTGCGTTTGTTGTGTCTCTCTAGTATGTTTGTGTGTCAATAGTCTGCAGGCCTATTCACGGAATGTCTAGAAGTGAAACGGTTTTGGTATGTTCGCATGTCAATGGTCGGCAGGTGTAATCACTGTCTCCGATTGTACGGATTTTCCTGTATTTTGGTGGTGTTCTCTTTTCTATTTTATTGTATTTTGGGTCTTGGTCTTGTTGTGGGCCTTCTGTTTCAATTTATTTTTTTAGTATTATTGTTGTTATATTTTATTAGCCGAATCCATTTGCAAGCTCATACTATTGTCTACCCAAACCCATCTCCTTATTGGATCCTGAACCCAAATCCTAGTCTACCCAAACCCACATACCCCCTCACAACTAACCCATATCTCCTCCCCCACAACCCCTCGTATCCCTTAACTTCCAATGATTCACTCCTATTATTTTATTAATAAACCTTCTCCCACTATCCCCAAAAATCAGAACAAACAACTCACTACCCCGTCCCTTTCTCTCTCTCCCTGTTTCATCTCCAACCGCCAACAAACCCATTGCCTTTGTCATCTCCGTCGCCAACTCCGACCACCACCACCTCCATTGTTGTCGTCTCAATCCCCTCGTCATCCCCAACCTCCGAACACCCCCTCGTCGTGCCGCCCCTTCAACTTCCCGACCTCCTCGTCGACCCCTCGCTCTCTCCCCATTGCCGAACCCCAACTCAACCGAACCATCAACCCATTGCCGAACCCCTCGACCCCGCCTTCCGCTCACCTTCGCAACCACTAGGGTCCCCTCCTAGCATCGTTGTCGTCCAAACTCGTCCTCTCCGTCGTTCCCCTGTTTTTGAGCGAAAAACAGAACTCACCGCCAGCCGTCGTTGCGTCGCTTCCCGACCGCAGCGACATCCCCGCCGTCGTCATTGCCATAGTGCCGTGCCATCACCATCCCCAGTCGCAGGAGTCCTGCCTATTCTCTCTCTTTCTCTGTCGAAAGGTAGGAGATGAGATCCCATTGGCCCATTACGGTGTTTGCTGTTTTGGCACACAAGATCCTGGTCCGCTATATGCTGTTTGGCCGATCCGGTGTTGGGTTACTTTGCTGTTGGTTGTTGTTTCGGTATCGCTGTTTGGTATTTTTGTACGTGTCTTGCAAGTATCTTGGAGCGTCGCTCGGGATTCTGATCCCATTGTTCTAGTTATTCGGATCTCTCACACAAAAGGCAAGTCCACTTGAACTCGGTTTATTTTTCTAGTTCAAGATCATTGATCCCCTCCGCAAGTAGTTCCTCTTCGATTATCTTAATACTGCTTTGTATACCTTCCGTTGGGGATATCTAGGGTTTACACGAGCTAACCCGAAGTATCCTTGACTCGTGCCAATATCCATCCATTCAAATCCAAATATACATGCACACACAACATGAACGAATTAACTAGAATTTGTATATGAGAAAAATACCATAATATGAACACATGTTGATTGTTTGAGATCTCAAGAATTGCATCGTGACATTATAATCTTGCTTTATATATAGTAGAATTTCATCTCAACTTGCTGTACATTAATGACAATGCATTG
The DNA here is from genome assembly GCA_017893485.1 of Hemerocallis citrina. Classification (NCBI taxonomy): domain Eukaryota; kingdom Viridiplantae; phylum Streptophyta; class Magnoliopsida; order Asparagales; family Asphodelaceae; genus Hemerocallis; species Hemerocallis citrina. The sequence continues at coordinate 102,222,996 of CM030358.1, read as the reverse complement.
CATGATAACTAGAACATGTTGATTATTTACTTTGATGAATTTAGATGATGATCTTTGTTATGTCTTGCTGCCGTTTCTGTTTTGTACTGAGGTTTCGACCCTGTTACAATAGGAATCAACCAAAACCATATAAAAGAGGATTGTAGCCTAATGAATCTAGTTTCTAGACCAATTGACGGATCTTGATTCCCATCTGTGAGCTGTGAGATATCGCAGTTTTAGTCACTGCTGGTCTGTATTTTTCAGATTGCAATTTAATGAAATATTGACACAACTTTCAGTTGAAACACCATGATAACAGTATTATAATGCCATGAAACTCTCCAAAAACTTAGTAGACATGTTTAGATCCATTCCTAATTTTTGTAGATTTTTTATATTGATACCCATTAAATTTTGACTATAAGTTGCTGCCAGAGCAGCTAACCTATAAAGATTAGGATGTTTGACCTAGTTACAGTCAGAATTAATAAAAACTTGCTGAACATAAATTGTAGCCCCGGATGTCTAGTTGAGTTTCCTTTTTTGTGGAATTGAATTCCGAGTTGTAGTTTATGAGTTACTGTTGTGTTAGTGCTGCTGTGTCTGTTCTTTTCAGATTTACATTATTTGTAGTGTATCATGCATTGTATCATTTTGTTGCACCTCTATCATCGCTTCGATACTCTTATATATACAATTGCATTACCACGAATGAAATGATAAAATGTTAAACAAGCCGGGGTTAATAAGGGTTGATTTAGTAGTGGATAATCTCAGAAATTGTACTCAGTAGGGCCCTTCTTGTTTACATAGAATATTGACATGGAAGGTGGAAAAATACTCGTGAACTTGTTATCTTATTATCATGTTATCTCATTGTGTAACACCCCGCAAAATTGAAATTACAATTTTGCCCTCGTGTGTTACGCACGTGTATTTTGTAACGTGTTTTCATCCCGTATTTTGATTACCGACTATTTATATATTTTCAGTATTGATTTTTCCCTATTTTGAGTCAACAAAAATATAATATTTCGACATTTATATTCTACGTGCTTTCTACGTGTTTTCAATACACGTATTAATTACATATTTTCCGCCGCTACGGATAATAATTTTTGGGTTCCAATTATTTTTATAAAACGAAAATCTATTTTTCCCCCTATTTGATTAAAATGCATTTTTCAATTTTTCTGCACGTATATTGCACGTACTTTCTACGTGTTGTTATCTCATCATGAAATATATGTAAATTAGTAAAAGTAATTTTGTTTATATTGTTTTCGATTATATTTAATGAATTTTCATCAATAAAGTCGATTTTCGCATTTTCATGTTTTACGTGCAACGCACGTGTTCTCGGCGAACATATTTTAGTGTATTCATTTTCAAAATAAATTTTGGGGTATGCGTATTTATTTTTGAGTGATACATTATAAATTTAAATTAAACTATTTTACTACATTCTAAAATAGGAATATACAGTATATATATTAGGTGATATATATGGTAAACACTTGGTGAAATGTTTTGGTTATGAATGGGTGGAGCGGGCCCACGAAAGATATACAACAGTGGGCTATTATGTTTTGGGTTGGAAAGCTTAATGATAGGATTATATATGTGGTGATGGTAATATAATGGATTAATGTTTTGATAATGGTGGGCTTGGTTTGGTAAATATAAAAATATGTTGTGGCATGGTGGGGGGCCCACGACCATATGAACAGCACACTTGTGTGCTGTTTGAAAAAAATAAGGGACGTGGCTTTTGAAAAGTGTGGCCGGTTATGGTAGTGGGGAAGAGAAGAGAGTGAATGAGTGAGTTATTGTGAGAGAGGTGGTGAGTTGAAGAGATGGGGGTTTTTAGGAGTTGAGAAAATGAAGAGGTTGAAAATTAATTTAGTAATTTATTAGGTGGGTAATTTTACAAATTGAACCCTCTACATATCCTATAAATAGCACCCTACCCCTTTTCATCTCACACACAAAAATTAGAATTAAAGCAAGAGAAGAGAAAGAAAAGAAAAGAGAAGCAACAGAGAAAGAAAAGAGTGTAAGAAAAGAAAGAGAGAAGAGAGTGTTGTACTTGGTGGCCATTGCTAGGAGGAGAAGATCTAGGAGGACATTGGATCTAGAAGTGGTGCTCTTCCCTTCATTAGTCAAGTTCCAATTGAGGTGGGTGTCTCCTACTTTCTAATTTTTTTTAGAACTATGCATGCTAGTAATTATAAATGAGTAGCATAGAAATTTTGATTATGATAAAGTAGAACAATCTATGCTATTGGATGTGGTGAATAGTAGTGAATCATGTTATGGTAGATTAAATTACAACTTGTTAGTTGATAAATGAGAAAAGAATTTATTTTTTGCCATGCACTAGTATACATGAATCTAGAGATTTTGATAATTGTTGAGTTTTTCCTTTTTAATAAGAAAATACATTTTTTTTTTGGTAAAGTAAATTTGATGCTATGGAATTCACTTGAGTGTTATAAAAGATATAATATGCTATCCTTGATTAAAAGAAGTGAATGCAATTTGCGTTTATTAATAAGAAGAAACAAATTTGAAAGTTTGTTATATTTTTGTAAAATATGATTTCTGGAATTATGAGTTACTGTGAGAGAGTAGACTCAGTATAGATGAACGAATTATATTTTAATGAAAGATTAGAGAAAAAGTCGAATTTTTGAAGATAATAGAATAACAGAAAAGTTGAACAAAAGCGTAATAGCATATTTTGATATCAATAATCACACCTGGACTTTCTGGCTAGCCAGTGCGCCATAGGGTCGCCACTGTGCTTGTCGGAGGTGTAAGGGTTCGAAACTTGTTAGTCTCAGTTTATTTGATTTTCGTTTACAATAATTCTGAAACCCAAGATTAGCATTTGGGACTTTCGGTGAATACTTAGAACGCAAGTCCACAAGGGACTTAGTGGTTAGTGGGTTGAGTCTTGGACACTGGTTACACGTTCACAGGTTCGAAACTCAATAGCTGCAAAACATTTTTCTTTTTTTGGTTTTAATGAAAAGGGTAAAAAGAAAATAATTCTCGAAACTGATCCACCGTGGAAAATATTTACCCGACTGGTCCACTTTTGAAAATATTTACCAAAGTTAGTCCACAACTGGTCCACTTTCGAAAATATTTGGCCTATGTACCCAAGCAAACTGTAGCAAACTAGTTGTTTCGGCTACTTGTGCATTGTATAATGTAGTCTTCATATTTACTACAAGGTTTATATGTTTTAAGAAGAAATGTAAAGTATTACTTTTGTGAAGTGATTTTCTTGAAGAGAATTTAACTCTTATTTGTTCGAAGAATATTCTAAGTAAAGTGGGACATTATAATGGCTTGATTTTATTATGAAATCTCATGTGATAGAATTGTGTTCTTAAAAGAAATTATTCCTTTGCTATAAAGAATGTGAACGGATGACTAGATAATGAATAATGATGAGACTATGATTACTTGTGATTAAGTTGAAAGAAGAAATTATATAAGTTTAAGACATGATTACTAAAGGGTATGTGTACCCATGTTTTCTTGTACATGAAAGTTTATGACTTAGAGTTGGTAAGACCTCGATACCGGTGTTATTGAAAGAAAAGATTTGAGATATGATTTGGAGATATGGCCAGGAGGCTATCTCGCAGTTGTTGATTAAGTCCGGTAGGAGGTAAAACTAATTCTTTGAATGGAAATTATTCATGTCTTGAACTTAAGAAAATTTAGGCACATAAGTGAAGATGTAGTAAACTTAGGGAAACGTAAGTGGGGTGCTCTATATAGTCGGCGGTGGACTCCAAGACTATAGACCCAGTTGGTGGACTGAGGTTGCCCTGTGGGAGACGGATTATTATATTTTAGTCCGGGACTATGAGGACGGGTCAGCGGTGGACTCCGGGATCTTGAGTAGTCGGACGGATGGATTTTTGTGTTTACCGTCTCCAATGTATATATATATATACTGGGCTAGAGGGTCACATACGGGACGGTTCGTACGATGTGGAATCTGTTATAACAGCTGGCGGTGGACTCCAAGGCTGGGATTCACATTCGTGGAATAGTCTGAACTTTGTTTTGCTACCGGGTAGTTTTCATGGCGAGGGATCGAGCCCTTTATGGTGGAGTACGTAGGCGCTTGCCCTCGGATCTATGTAGTATGGGATGCATAGAATCCGAACAAGTGTGCATTAGTGTCATCCTAGTGTAGAATTGTGTGCATTAGGCATTAAGGCATGACATACACTTATATTTAGAAGAATCACCCTTGACACTTTACTTGTTCATTCAATCTTTTTGTGATTTGTTAAAGTATGAGATCGTTATACTATTCCCGGCATAGAGAGGATAGCCGTGTATAACATTTCGTCAGTTGTAAGTAACTGACGAGCCCACAGATTAACATGCAGGTAAAGGATCATTCATGGAGTTATAAAGTGGATATGCTGTTGCTGTTTAGAAGTTAAAGATGTTGCAAATGATGTTAAAGTTATACAAGTTGTTTTTCATTATTGTAATCTTTCAGTCTTCCGCTGTGTAAAAACCAAGTGTAAAGAAACTCTGATGTATTGTGAATGAAAAGTTTTAAATTCCTTGTAAAATTGTACGAAGTGAAGTAAAGATCCTGTGAAATCCCGAGTTTGTCTTTATTTGAAATTCGGGGTGTTACACATTGCACCGAATACACGCTCTGTAGATCCCACCACTATGTCTAAAACGTACACTGTTTGTGTGCACCGAACCTGTGGTATGGGACGCAGTAGTGCGTGCACTAGATAGGAAAAACAACATACTAATAAACCAAAGTTGACACTTGTACACTTGACCATTGCTTATGGACATTATTATTGTTTTTGGAATTTGATCTTGCTTCATACTCTTTGATGTACCATGCTCCCTTACTCTTTGCTTTTCACTACTTGCTGTCCATACTTGCTCTAAGGACATTTTCTTTTCCACTCTAGTTGATCCAGCTACAGGTGAACAAGGAGATTTACCAGGAGGCATTGATGAGCAGTTCTTCTAGGTTGGAGCAGGAGCTGCCTTTGAATAAATTGTCTTCTTCTATGTTATTCTTTATCACATTGTTATTCATTTGATTGAACTTTGTATCTTGGGCTTGTAGACCCGTAACCGTTGTTTATTTTCTCAATTATTGGTTATTATGTTGAACTATTGAATGCTTAATCTCAGCTGTTGTTTATGTGATTGTATTTATCTACGTGGTTGTGATTATTCATTTTTCATATTGTTGAGTTAAGACTGGTACAGCTCATGGATGTTGTTAACATCATTGGCTGGGCCTTCATCACGAACTCGTATTTCCGTATTTTGGGAAGCGGGGCATGACAGCAGGCCTATTCGCAGGGTACACAGCGAGGAGGTGATTCTCCGGGGGTCAGAGCAAGACTTATATGATGCTCGCGTATCGATGGTCGGTAGGCCTATTCACTGAGTATTCTAGATCTTGTTTCTATCACCGTAATAGGATTAGTTGCATAACGAGAGATTTAACCCTATAAAGTGGAGGACGATAAGGGCTTACACCAGACCTATGTAGAGTGGGATGCATAGAATCTGACAAGTATGCATTAGAAATCATCATAAGCATTTGTGTTTCTTGACTTGTTTTACGCATATTGCTTTTCTGTTTTCTTACACTTGACACCTAGCCTAGCTTCACTTGATGATTTTATTATTTCATGTTCCATCTGTTATTATTGTGTTAATATGTTTCACTTGTTGACTCATTATTTTATTCTTTATGTTTCCATTTAAGTTCATATTTCCTTTGAATATCTGTAACCCCTCTGTTCCCTTTCTTGTATTTTTTTTATGTATTTATTTTTTTCCTGAGTATTTATTCTGATTGTACTCCTTTTCTGTTCTGAACCGTGTAATATTTTCTTCATTCTTAATAAATTATTTTTCAGTTCTGTCAATTCGATACAGTGGTTTTCAATCTTCTGATTTAATTTCTTCTGCTAATTATTATCGCTAGATGATTTTGTTTAATTCTAAATCTTATATTTCATGGCATAATTTTCTATTAATTGATTTCTACCCTCTTGGATCCGATTTCTAACCCAATCTACCCTATTTAGACCCAAACCCTATAATCCGTCCTATTGGATCCTAAACCCGTTACCTATAATACCCCAGATTTTCTAAATAGTGTTTTTAAGATTTATAAATGAATTAAAATAATTTTTGGGTATTTAATGAACATTTTCTAAAAATTTATCTTTTTACACGTGCGAAACACGTGCAAATATCTTCTTGAGAAGTTCAAAGTCAAAATTTATTTTGGGGAAACTCATTATTTATTATTGGAGATTATTTGTGAATTTTCTGGAATTTTCTAAAGATTATTGAACCTATTAGCAAATATTACAAAAGGAGGAACTTTTGTGCAAAATTACCACTTGGAGTGAAAACTCCAGATTTTCAGATTTTTGGGTTGGGTTTGATGCCTAGTCAACTCAGGAGAAAATAGTTTACTCTTCATTTTAATAAATTTAATTTATTCTACAAGTTTTGATAAAAGAGGATCTTTTTGCAAAATTGCCTTTTAGAGGGGTGAAAATGCAAATTCGTAATTCTGGGATTTTCAAACAGTGCTGGCTGATATTAGAAGAGGCCATTTTGATTTTTAGTCTCAATTAAATTGGTTTTATCTAATTTCCTAGTATGGGGATCCATATATGTAAAGATGTACTTTAAAGGAGTATTTTGCAAATGTCTTCAAAAACCCTAGATCCCTAGCCCGGCCTATTTAGGGTGAAGTGCAACCGTCTCTTTGCTACACAACACAAGGGATTTCTTATATCTTATTTAATTGGAATTCTAAAGCGAGGATCTTGGATTTCTTGCGAATGAGGGATATTTATTATTTTCTAATTGTCTTCGTTCCATTTCTTCAAAAAGGTGAGTGATACATTTCTTCAAAGCAATGAAATACGATATTCATGTAAAATGTTCGTGCATGTTTGTGCACCAAAGAAACTTCACAATCCCATCAATTAGAAATAACAAAATATTCAGATTTAATTTTAGCATTTGGGAAATCCAAATTCAAGTAAAATCTTTCACAAAATCACAAATCCCCAAATTTATCGTATTGCATCAAACCCAATTCAATTATCATAAATCCAATTCTCAAGACATGGTCTCTTAATTCATTAGTGCTTCTCAAAAAAAGTTTCCTCAAACTCAATCACCATTTTTAACTCATGAACATAAACAAATTTAACATTACCTTGGCCAAATTATATTCATCCAAACTCATCAATAGCCAAAGTCCAATTTTTAAATCAAGTTGTGCATAACATTCACCATACATAATCAAATCAGTAATAATTCAAAAGAAATAGCCTACTCATGATTTATAATAGGTTTTTTAACAATGTCAAATCATCTATATGCAATTCTACTCATAAATAACTAGGTTGCGTTTGGTTTGTTGTTTTGAAAACAGTTTTCTGAAAAGAGTTTTCTAAAAACAGCTTTCTGAAAATGAGAATGTAAAAGCTGTTTGGTAATAATTTTTTATGAAAACAGTTTTTTGAAAATGAGAGTATAATGTATGTATAGGTTTGGTTGTATGTATATACTGTATATAGTATATATACTCTGATACATACATGTTGTATACATATACATACATACTAATATATAATAATATAAAATATTTTATTATAATAAACATATTTAATAATATACATATATATAATAATATATATCTAATAATAATATATTCAAATTATATATTAAACAATTTATTATAATAATAATAAATTATATAATAATACTAGGTTTGCTCATTGACACGTACCTACGGCACGTCTTCAGCACGGTGCACCTTGTTTGATCATATAAAATAGTTTTGGAGATCCAGCAAATTAATTGAAGTAGCAAACATAGAGCAAAAAACATATTATATGATTTTTTTGAATAGTTTTTTAAAATAGTTTTTTAATTTTTTAATTTTTTTGTTTTTTAATTTTTTATTTTAAAAAAAATTTAAATTTTTTTATTTTCTTAATTTTTTGAATAGTGGAGGGAAGGAGAGAGAGAGAGAGAAAAAAAGTTTAAATAAATATAGGAGTTGTTTTGGGTGGAGATTTGAATTTGAGTTTTGGGGGGAAAATATGTTTTGTGAGGTTAGATCTGGGCCTTTAATTTTTTGGGGATTGAAGGAGAGTCACTTGATAGCTTTCTTTGTGTTCTATTATATAGATATATAATCATATAAAATAGTAATATATAATAATAATAATATATATTGTAATAATAATAGATTATTATAATAGTATATATAAAATAGTATATATGAAATAATAGTATATATACAATAGTATATATAAAATAATAATATAATATATAATATATAATAATTATATAATATAATAATAGTATATATAAAATAATAATATTTTATTATAATAAACATATTTAGTAATATACATATATATAATAATTATAATAATATATATGTAATAATAATATATTCAAATTATATGTTAAACAATTTATTATAATAAAAAAATATATAATAATATATAATAGTAATATATAATAATAATAATAATAATAGATTATTATAATAGTGTATATAAAATAGTATATATAAAATAATAATATATATAATAATAATAATATAATATAATAATATTATATGTAAAATAGTATATAAAATAATAATATATTATAATAATTGTATATTATATAATTATATGAAATATTTTATTATAATAAACATATTTAATTATATACATATATATAATAACATATAATAATTATAATAATATATATGTAATAACAATCTATTATAATTATTTATTAAACAATTTATTGCAATAATAATAAATTATATAATAATATATAATAGTAATATATAATAATAATAATAATATATATATATTATAATAATAATAGATTATTATAATAGTATATATAAAATAGTATATATGAAAAATAGTATATATGAAAATGTAAAATAGTATATATATATATATATATATATATATATATATGTATGTATGTATGTATATTACTATTTTATATATAATATAAAATAGTACATATTCTTGTACAGGTCAACAGTCGACTGGTTAACTTATACAGTCGACCGTTGCTACCTGGCTGCTGTATTTTCTTGAAGTTTTAAAATTTCACGTGAAACAGTCGACTGACCCATTTTTTACAGTCGGCTGACTCTGCTCTGTTTTGATGTTTTCTCGAAGTTTTGGATTTTCGCTCTGGGCAGTCAATCGATGACTTTTTACAGTCAACTGCTTAGAATTATTTTCCTCGAAGTTTTGGATTTTTGCTCTGGACAGTCGACCGATGACTTTTACAGTCGACTGCCACTACTTAGAATTATTTTTCTTGATGTGTTGAGTTTTCGCTCTGGACAGTCGACCGAATATTGTTTATAGTCGATTGTTACAGCTCTGACTGATGTTTTCCTGAGTTATTCCGATGTTCCTTTAAACGGTTGATTCTTTAAATGTTTTGGATCTATAACTTACTACTCTAAACACTATTTTTCTACTGAACATATGTTTTCAAATTGTTTTATTAAAAGTTTTGATTAATGAAAGTTGAGTGTGGATGGTTGAGTGTGAGTCTCGAGAGGGTGTGTGGGACCCTAGTATACCGGCAGTTGAGATATTGTGTTTTGGCCTGTTGAGGCATATTGTTGATCAGTTGTTGAGTTAGGTCCGGTAGGGTACACCAACTCTAGGAGATTCCTAAATTAATTAATTAACCTAACAAAGATAAGGACAGGCACTAGATGGTGATATGATGAAATGAGTGCAAATGTGAGTTATGGACTCCAGGATGATCCAAGGAGTGAGATATTCCCCAGTATTCCATGACGATTGACGTATGGGCCACAGAATGATCTGCGGCGTGGGATTGATCTCCAGTATTCCGAGGACGAGAACGACGCTCATGGGATGTTTGTGCAATGAGGGTTCTAGGATGACCTGCGAAGTGAGGCAATCGCCACAGTATTCCGGGACGATGGACGTATCGGCCACAGGATGATCCGCAGAGTGGGATTGGGCTCCAGTATTCCCAGGGCGAGAACCAATACTTGCAGGATGTCTAAATCTCATAGTAGTCATAGTAGTAGGATTAGTTGCATAAGCGGGGGATTAAATCCAATCAAGTGAAGAACGATAAGGACTTGCACCGGACCTATGTAGAGTGGGATGCATAGAATCCGACAAGTATGTATTAGAGAGTCAACATATAGCATTGATATTTTCTTGACTTGGTTTTATGCATGTTGTTTTCCCTGTTTTCTACACTTGACACTTAGTCTAGTTTCACTTGATGTTTTAATTATTGTTGTATCTTATTTCATTTACTCTTGCTGTTGATACATGTTGTTTGTGATACTATGTTTCGTGTTTTACTTATGTCGCATTTATTTTTATTTTGTGTCACTCACACCGTTATGGTTGATCACTGTAGTTTTGGGGATTAGGGTTATCTCTAGCCTCATGTTTTACAGGTAGTTGCTTGTAGCTTTGGGTTTGGATGCCTGAGTTAGAATGAAGTTATGGCTTATGTAAAATTGTAAAAGATGTGTTGTAAAGAAAAGATTGTAATTCAAGGTGTATGTCTTTCCGATGTATTTTATAATGAACTAATATAATAAAGGTTGAACAAATTTTATCTGTATTTTTGGCTATGTTTAGTATTATAATTAAAGTCGATGCTGGGAATTGTGCCACGTATTTCTGAGATATCATATTAGAAATTCGGGCCGCTACACTACCCAACACCCTCTTTTACCCAGTCTCCCTCAAGTCCCTCCTCACATTCACCTCATCTGTCCAACAAGTAGATCTCTTCCCCCATTATATTTCCCTTGATTCCTAAAATCCTAACTTACCAAATTCTCATTAAAACACAACCAAATTTGTTTCTCTTTCCCCTACAGTCATTATCTCCTAAAAACAACAATATCTCTCTCTCCCTCACTCCCTCTCTCTCTCTCTCTCTCTCTCCAACTCACCTTCCCTCTCCCGGTGCTCACCCGGCCCGTCGACCGGAGCCGTCGCCGGTTGCCTCCTCGCGTCGCGCCCCTCGCGACTGTCACGCCGCACCGACGTCCCGTCACCGCCCTGTGCCACCAATGCCAGCAACACCCCCCTCCTCGGCCTTCATCATATCCCGCAAGCCAGCGAAGCCCACCTCCATCTTCTTCGTCCCTGTCGACTTCCAGCCATCGGCCACTCCCCGTCCGAGCCCATCGTCGACCACGGCACCGTCCTCCCGCCGTCCCTTGTGCCATTGACTCTCCTATCCCGCAAGCTTCCCCGTTGCTTGTGATCTTTGTGTTTGTGTTCGTCGCCGTGATCCATTACCGCTATTCTTTTCTGTCGGATTCGTCATCTTCACCAAGGCAAGTAGCTTGTATATTATTTTTGTTCTTTATACAAGTTCAAATACCGCATGTGGTCTAGGTTTCACTTTCATGTTCACCCTCATGATTATTCCTTGATAAATCTTGATCTCATTCATTTGATCCATTCGTAGTCTTGATCAATCATGTAACGCCCCGAATTTCAAATAAGGATAAATTCGAGATTTCACAGGATCTTTACTTCACTTCGTACAATTTTACAAGGAATTTAAAACTTTTTATTCACAATACATCAGAGTTCCATTACAACTTGGTTTTACACAGCGGAAGAATGAAATTTACAATAAAACATTTACAACATCTTTAAAATAAAACAGCACCAGCACATCCACTTTATACCTCCATGAATGGTCCTTTACCTGCATGTCAATCTGTGGGCACGTCAGTTACTTACAACTGACGAAATGTTATACACGGCTATCCTCTCTATGCCGGGAATAGTATAACGATCTCATACTTTAACAAATCACAAAAAGATTGAATGAACATATAAAGTGTCAAAAGTGATTATTCTAAATATAAGTGTATGTCATGCCTTAATGCCTAATGCACACAATTCTACACTAGGATGACACTAATGCACACTTGTTCAGATTCTATGCATCCCATACTACATAGGTCTGAGGGCAAGTGCCTACGTACTCCACATTGAAGGGTTCGATCCCTCGCCATGAGACTACCCAGTAATAAAACAAGTTTTAGAGTTATTTCACAGATACGGATCTCAGCCTCCCTGGCTAGCCTCCCTGGCTTATAATAATAGATCCCAGCCTCCCTGGCTATTATATCGTGATGATAATCCCGTAAATGCCCTTCTAGCCCCAGTATATACATATTCTTTGGAGTATGGTAAACATCCGTCGACTACCCTAAGTCCCGGATAAAATACAGTCCATCTCCTATGGGGCAACCACAGTCCACCAACTGGGTCTATAGCCACGGAGATCCACCGCCGACTATATAGAAGCACCCATTTACGTTTGCACAAGTTTATCACATCTTCACTTAAGTGCCTAATTATTTTTAGTTCAAGACATGAATATTTTATCACCCTAGAATCAGTTTTACCTCATACCGGATTTATTCACAAAATACGAGATCGCCCGACGGCATTATCTCAAAATCATATCAATTCTTTCTTTCAAAATTACCGGTAACCGAAGTCTTACTAATTCTTAATCATAATCTTTCATGTACAAGAAACATGGGTACACATACCCTTTAGTAATCATGTCTTAAACTTATATAATTTCATCTTTCAATTCACTTCACAAAAAAACTCAAATCTTGTCTTAACACTTATCCACAAAGTAATCATTTCATAGTCTTGCCACTATTCATGATCTAGTTATTCATAATAAATAATAATTCATTCACAATTTCAAATTCATACGATGTCTCATTTTAACACGATTCAATGTCTCATCTTTAGCACTAAACATGATTTACTCATTCACAACAAAATCTTTCATGATCTCAAAAGTCACATAACTTAACCATATTGCATTTCTAGAAATAAAGAGATTTCAATTCACCCAAAATCATTAAAAGTCATGCTCTTTACTAATACTTTTGTAGTCATTTATTTTTCTTCCTATCTCAAATCCTCGTTAAAACTTATCAATTACACAAAAACAATCTTTAAGAATAAATTCTTCATTTATGTTTTATGAATACTAAAATTTACCCAAAATGAAACACTTTTGAAAGTTTTTACCCAACTGACCCACTCTCGAAACTATTTACCAAAACCCCAAAATAAAATATAAGTCACCAGGGAGTTTTGAACCCGTGACTATTCTCAACCAAACCCAAGTTTATTACGCTAACCAGTAAGTCTATATGTAATCTCTATTTAAAAAAAACACAAATGTTCTTTTGTTCAACTATCCACAAAGTGTGTCTTTTTCCATAAAATGTGTTCATTCGAAAAGATCAATTCTTTCACAATTTTAGAAATAATCCTTTCCATGATAGTAACTAATAAAAAGATAGCAACTAATAAAAAGATAGTAACTAATAAAATTTCCAATTATTTTAAAAATACTATTTTTCACTTATTTAAAGAAATTCCTTTTTTTTCTCATCTTTTGCAAAACTTAGACTTTTCTTAAGGAACTAAATCCTACAAAAGAAATGAAAACTAGTATCCATGTCTATTTGATTAAAATCTCAATTTGACATAAATTATATTTTATAAAAATAAAAATTGCTCTTTCACACAATAGTTCCCATCATTATAAACTAATCGAAATTTCATTTTTCATTTTATTATAAAATCTAATATGGTCAATAATATTATAAGCATAAAATTCTACAATTTACCAACATGGTTTATACAAGAATTTGTCTTTTTTTTTTTTTTTTCATTAACATGGTAATTGTCACAATAAGACTACTTTCGTATCTATTATGATAGCATGATTCCCATTTGTAAATTTCACATCAAAGTTATTCTCATGTATTAACACTATTGTAACCACAAAGCTAATCAAACATACTAACATGGTTCACAACAATCAAGTAATTCTCTTTCTTTAGTTAGCATGGTAGACTTCCTTTTTCTACTTAATCACAACATCACTTTAAACTAACATGAATTTTATCTATTCATAACAAGATTCTTCACAAAAATATTTTTGCAAAAGAATGTATTCCCAACATTTTTCAACAAATTTCTCATACAACCACCCTTTTAACATGCATAACATTTTACAAGTATTCTAACATGATCTATGGCATTAGCTCTTTAGTCAAAATCTCCTATTATTTGTTTAATCATAACAATAGCATGTAACACTAACATGAAATTTTAACTACACATCAAAACAAAATGTTCATATATTATCACTAGCATGCATAGTTCTAAATTAGAAAGCATGAGAACCCACCTCTTGTTTGAAGGTTGAAAACTACAAATGAATAGCTCCTTCTTGCTCCTAGCAACTCCTAGTTCTCTTCTCCTCCTAGCAAATGCTCCAAGCAAGAGATCCTCAAAGTACAATAACTCTCTTTCTTTTATTCTTCTCTTTCTCTTATTTATTTTATTTTTGGTGTGAAAAAGAATGAGAAATGGGTTGCTATTTATAGGACAATGCTAGGGACTATATTGCAAATATCTCCCACCTAATAACTTCTCATTTTAATTCTCTTTTTAATTCTCACCTCTTCATATTTTTAACTCCTAAAACTCCCAACCTCTCATCTCCCCACTCTCCATGAACTTAACCACTCCATTAATCCCCTCCCCTAGCCCACAAAATGGTCCAAATACATTTGTGTGTGCATGCATACATGCACAAACAAATATGAACACATTTCTATAACTCAAAAATGTGTACTAATATTGTAACTTGTCATGTATAACTTAATTTGTGATTTTAATAATGGGCTTGCTACATGGGCTCATTTCTAATTAATTAGTTTGATTATCTAGTGGGCTTGCTACATGGGCTCATTTTATTCAACTAATTTAATTATCCTAGTGGGCTCTCTTTTTAATTAGTCTATTGGGCTAGAATTTAACTTTAAGTCCATGGATCAAAAGAAAGGCTAAATAAAACTAATGCATGCTAAAAATAGTAAAATGAGAGTTGCAAAATGAGAATAAAAATTTGCACGTGCACCATACGTGCAAAAATTGAAAAATGCATTTTAATCAAAACAAGGGGAAAATAAATTTTCGTTTTATAAAATAGATTTAAATATATAAGAATAAATAATTTAAACCTATAGAAAATATTATACATAGTGGTGGAAACACGTGCATCAAAAACACGTAAAAAGCACGTAAATCCCAGGGATTAAATATTATATTTTGGTTGACTGAAATCAATATGGAAAATGTATAAATAGTACGAATCCAAAATATGTAATGAAATACATTACAAAATATACGTGCGTAACACCCAGGGGCAAAATTGTAATTTCCAATTTTGCGGGGTGTTACACTCTCCCCCCCTTAGAGCGAGTTCCGTCCCCGGAACTCGCTAGGGTAAAGATTGTATTTTGTACATGTCACAGAAAATATTACTCTTGTATTTAGGAAACTGCAAACTTTAAAATATGCAACGAGGAAAACAAGACAAACTCTATATATGAAAATTATGAATATTAAGATGCTACAAGACGGAACAAGAAAACTAGGAAAATAAGAAATGAAATGTGAGAAGAGATAGAATAGTTTGAAATAAATTTTCGTACACAAATAATATTAGGTAAGCTATTAGATAAAAAGGGAAAAGTCGATTAAGTCATTAAATTCGAAATAGTTCGGAAAACAATGTGGTGAAGAAAACATAGTCAGTAGGTAATTTGGAAAAATTTATCAATGTATTAAACGGTAGAAAATTTGCAAGATTTGCAATTTAAAACATGACCATTGAATAAGATTTTGGAAAAATAATTTGGGGGAATAAGACTTTGTTGAAAACATAAAATGACTTTGTATATCAATTAATAAAATAGTTTGTAAGGGAACTATAATAATTATACACACAATTTGAAAAAAAAATAGAAAGCATACGTTGAAATACTTTGTGAATATACAAAATTTTGTAGTGATGAAAATATTTTATAACATTAAGACAAAATAGTGTAAAGCACATACACGAGATGGAAACACAATTGAAAACAATAATTATATAGTGTAGCAAATTAGGACAATAGACATAAACAAGTATATGCAAAAATATTAATGTAGTAATTAGACGAGGGTAAAATGATATGTATAATAAGAATATTGAAATATATGATACATAGAGATCATTGGAAAAAATATAAGTAATAACTAAGAATGCAAGGACAGTTAAAATTTGAGAAGGGATATTGTATAAATAGTGAGTATATGCAGTATATTAAAGATGTGTAAAACTATAAAAGTAATGAATAGCGATTAATAGAAAAATGAATTTATCAAAACAAATATGCAATAATAATAGTACGGAATGGAAACAAAATGGTAGGTCATATTTATATAACAAGAAAATTTCAGTCTTGTAAAAGAAACATATAGGATAAGATACTATAGTTTCAAAAAAAAAAAAAAATGAGTGCTCATAAGAAAATTTCATAAGAAAAACCCAAAATAATAAATGAAGAAAAATAGTGGTTGCAATATTAACTTAATAAATGGTAATTTAAAACTTGACAGGATATGTGAAGTAATAGTTGATATAAACGGGTAAAAAGTGACATAAATACATGAAAGACAAAATTTTAAGTTTGAAAAACAAGTTTAAAATATCAAGACTAAGGAAGATAGATAAATAATAAATATTCAAATCATTTAATAACATAAGAAAATATTTATTCAAAAAAAAATATGGAGAAAGTAGCATGATAAAAATCTACAAAAATAATTTGAGATGGAAGTATGTAAGGTGTCATGAATGACGGTCCAAACCAACCACACTTCCACTGCACCATTCTGATATCCAGGAAAAAATGTGCTCGCATACACTCTCATATCAATGTATACGAGAAAAACATCATGAATGAAAGTCAATAACTACTGCATTCACGACTCCAGCCATCCAAAAGAAAAAGAAATCATCAGTGTATAGAGCAACACAAATGTAAATCACTTACATTTAAATCTCTATAGACTGAAACTCACACTCTAGTGTCCACAGGAATAATATTGTACTACTCACTAAAGTGTCACGGGTTCTAGACTATAGTCAATGATCTTACTACTTTTCCTAAACAAATTTTTAGTCTATCAAGTTCGGATTTACTTGGGTTAGCCGTAAGAGTCGGTTCCCAGCTAGCGGTGGTCCGAAGACGCTTAAATACCGTGTCGCTTAGGGTTGTTTACACCCGGTTGACAGAAGGACTCTTTTGGCTTGTTCCCAAATTTATCATCCCTTTTTATCGTTCCTTATAAACTTGTACTACTTGTGAAGCATGCTCTGATACCATCTGTAACACCCCGAATTTCAAATAAGGACAAACTCGGGATTTCACAGGATCTTTACTTCACTTCGTACAATTTTACAAGGAAAATTTAAAACTTTTTATTCACAATACATCAGAGTTTCTTTACACTTGATTTTTTTTTTACACAGCGGAAGACTAAAAGATTACAATAATGAAAAACAACTTGTATAACTTTAACATCATTTGCAACATCTTTAACTTCTGAACAGCAACAGCATATCCACTTTATAACTCCATGAATAGTCCATTACCTGCATGTCAGTCTGTGGGCACGTCAGTCACTTACAACTGACGAAATGTTATACACGGCTATGCTCTCTATGCCGGGAATAGTATAACGATCTCATACTTTAACAAATCACACAAAGATTGAATGAAAAAGTAAAGTGTCAAAAGTGATTATTCTAAACATAAGTGTATGTCATGCCTTAATGCCTAATGCACACAATTCTACACTAGGATGACACTAATGCACACTTGTTCGGATTCTATGCATCCCATACTACATAGGTCCGAGGGCAAGCGCCTACGTTCTCCACAATAAAGGGCTCGATCCCTCGCCATGAAAACTACCCGGTAGCAAAACAAAGTTCAGACTATTCCACGAATGTGAATCCCAGCCTTGGAGTCCACCGCCAGCTGTTATAACAGATTCCACATCGTACGAACCGTCCCGTATGTGACCCTCTAGCCCAGTATATATATATATATACATTGGAGACGGTAAACACAAAAATCCATCCGTCCGACTACTCAAGATCTTGGAGTCCACCGCCGACCCGTCCTCATAGTCCCGGATTAAAATATAATAATCCGTCTCCCACAGGGCAACCTCAGTCCACCAACTGGGTCTATAGTCTTGGAGTCCACCGCCGACTATATAGAGCACCCCACTTACGTTTCCCTAAGTTTACTACATCTTCACTTATGTGCCTAAATTTTCCTAAGTTCAAGACATGAATAATTTCCATTCAAAGAATTAGTTTTTCCTCCTACCGGTCTTAATCAACAAATACGAGATGACTCCTTAGCCATATCTCCAAATCATTTCTCAATTCTTTTCTTTCAATAATGCCGGTACCGAGGTCTTACTAACTCAAAGTCATAAGCTTTCATGTACAAGAAGCATGGGTGCATATACCCTTTAATAATCATGTCTTAACTTATTATATTCATGTCTCTAACTTATCCATACTTTAATCAATGTCTCATCTTTGCATCACTCATGATTCATTCGTTCACAATCTTTGAAAACAATAATTCTTTTCATGACATAAATCCATCACTTTAAGTCTCTTTAGCAACTTAAGCACATATAATATATCTCAACCACATTAACCTTTCTTAAACAAAATTTAGAGTATAACCTTTTCAAAAGAAAAATCATTTCACACAATGATAAATCTCATACTCTTTAATAATTAAAATCTTAAGTCAGAAACTCATTATCCAATCTGAGCATGTATACTAATCAAGTATTCAATTTAAAAGAAATAATCTCCTTGAGACAATTTATTCTCATACCAACACTTTACTTTTCTTCTAAAAATCTAAATTATGCTCTTAATTAATCTCTACTTCTCTACTATTATAACGGGAGAAGGCCTTAATGTATTTTGTCCTCAACCCAAATAATTACAGAGCTGATCCACTTTCGAAATTATTTACCAAACTGGTCCACTTTTGAACTTATTTACCAAACTGGTCCACGTTCGAAAATATTTACCCGACTGACCCATAACAGTTTTTTTTTTCTTTTTACCTAAAAATCGTTTATCCAAAGATCCAACACTTTATGATATTGAAATAAACTTTCTCTTGACCGAGATAAATTTTAAAAACAGTAGCAAATCTCATTTCAAACTCTTTTTAAAATATGTATTTCTATTTTAAAATAATTCCCCTTGTCATTCTAGATATAGATTTTGCATTTTTCTCAAAAAAAACTTGATTTCTAGAAGTTTTATTCATGAAGACTAGTTTATGTCCACCATCAAACTAATTGAATTTTGGTAATAAAGATAAACATGTCTCTTAATCATCAAGGATAATTCTTTTATGAAGAATTATATTTTTACATAACAACATGCAATAGTAGACATATTTTGTAGTAATAATCTAATTCATCTTTCTTTCTTTCTTCATTTGACTCATCATGGTATCAAGCATAATTTTAGTATAACAATATTACTCATGAATCGTATATTCAACACATACAAATTTCCTAAGCATATTAACATGATTCTTAGTATTAATTTATGTTGTCAAAATTCTTCTTTCTCCTTAATATGGTGACAATTGGTTACTTAATCACAACAAGATTTCTTCATTCATGGTAGACTATATTAACATGGATTTTGTTTACAAACATCATATCATGTTCAATCTACACTAGACATTTATAAATTTTAAGCATGCATTCTCTATATTAGAAAGTAAGAAATCACCCACTAACACAATGTTAATCTATTTGTCAACATAGCATGATTCACTATTAATCTCACCACAATCATAGTATAGTTATTCTATTTTATCAACTCAAAACTACTCATTCATTTTATTATTATTATTTTTTTTATTTGCATGTACATTCTAAAAAAAATTTAGAAAGTAGGAGACACCCACCTTATTGAAGCTTGACTAATGAAGGGAAGAGCACCACTTCTAGATCCAATGATTCCTAGCTCCTAGTAAGGCTTCTCCTCCTAGCAATAGCTCCAAGCAAGAGATCCTCCAAGCACAATAACTCTTTTTTTTTTTTTACACTCTTTTCTTTCTCTTTTTTTTTTTCTCTTGTTTATTTTATTTTTGGTGTGAAAAAGAATGAGAAATGGGTTGCTATTTATAGGACAATGCTAGGGACTATATTGCAAAATCTCCCACCTAATAACTTCTCATTTTAATTCTCTTTTTAATTCTCACCTCTTCATATTTTTAACTCCTAAAACTCCCAACCTCTCATCTCCCCACTCTCCATGAACTTAACCACTCCATTAATCCCCTCCCCTAGCCCACAAAATGGTCCAAATACATTTGTGTGTGCATGCATACATGCACAAACAAATATGAACACATTTCTATAACTCAAAAATGTGTACTAATATTGTAACTTGTCATGTATAACTTAATTTGTGATTTTAATAATGGGCTTGCTACATGGGCTCATTTCTAATTAATTAGTTTGATTATCTAGTGGGCTTGCTACATGGGCTCATTTTATTCAACTAATTTAATTATCCTAGTGGGCTCTCTTTTTAATTAGTCTATTGGGCTAGAATTTAACTTTAAGTCCATGGATCAAAAGAAAGGCTAAATAAAACTAATGCATGCTAAAAATAGTAAAATGAGAGTTGCAAAATGAGAATAAAAATTTGCACGTGCACCATACGTGCAAAAATTGAAAAATGCATTTTAATCAAAACAAGGGGAAAATAAATTTTCGTTTTATAAAATAGATTTAAATATATAAGAATAAATAATTTAAACCTATAGAAAATATTATACATAGTGGTGGAAACACGTGCATCAAAAACACGTAAAAAGCACGTAAATCCCAGGGATTAAATATTATATTTTGGTTGACTGAAATCAATATGGAAAATGTATAAATAGTACGAATCCAAAATATGTAATGAAATACATTACAAAATATACGTGCGTAACACCCAGGGGCAAAATTGTAATTTCCAATTTTGCGGGGTGTTACAAATCATAAGAAGTTGTCACACACACACACACACACACTACATAAAAATAAATTAGATCTAGATAGATTTCTTGATGTATATATATCCTTGTTTGTGATCTATTGTATGTTGTGGATTTTTATTATATGATTAATGTTCTAGATGTGTTATCTCATTGTGGAATTGTGTAACCCTTGTTTTCCATTTTCTGTATTTTTGATGTATTTTTTTTCTTTTCTTTTTGGGTATTTATTCACCTTGTATCTCTTTTTGGACCGTGTATTGAATCTTCATTCTTTATATATTCATTTATTTCATTTGTCGTCTTCTTATTTAAGTTTCTTGATTCTATTGTCTTCTATTGTTTCGTCTCTGGTTGTTTGAGCTATAATTTTGAGCCATATTCTATAATTGTTCGTGTCCTATTTTATTTAGTCATTTTGTTCCCATTTTACTCTATTTGGATCCTTGTTTCTTCTACCCAATTATATCAGCCCATTTTAAAACCCTATTGGATCCACTACCCATTAACCAAAACTCTATAGGCCGTCACCAACATTCACCAAAACACTAATCTCCCCATATATATACCCCTATATACTACCCTATACTGCACACCTTACACATCTCAGAACCCAAGCCGCTTATACCCAACGTCCCCGACCTCCTACTCTCCCGCTCTCCTCCCTACCTCCCTACTCTTCGATCCTCTCCCTTGCGTTGTCTTCCCCCCGAGCGCCAGACCGCGTCCCCCTGGCCCCCTTCCTCCTGTCGCGTTGTTGACAGCAGCAGCCGAGGCCAGCCGCGATCACCCCCCCTCGGTGCTCCCTCCTTCCTGTCGCGACACCACGCTGATAGCCACCCTCTGCCTGGACCTCCCTCCTCTCGAGCGATGCCAGCAGCCAGTGCGCTGTGCTTGCTCCTCCTCCCGACGCCAGCCAGCAAGCCCCTCGGTATCCCGTCGTCGCCCTTGGCCGCCGTCGTCTTCTCATCCAACCCCGACTCCCACTATCTTGTGTGCGTGTGTTGTTCATCGGTTTCGTTCGCTCGTAGTCGTTCGTTGAGTTCGTTGCCTGAGAATCTGTTCCCGTTATTCTTGTTCTTGCTTCGTTCTCGCCGTCGGCTATACGACAAGTAACTTGTATTAATTTCTGTTGCAAATACAAGTACTAAATACCGATTGTAGTGTAGGTTTGTTCTAGAGTCAATTCTTGTGCAAAACCCTTGTTGATCTTGTCTCTATGTGTTGATTGCCCAAAGTTGTCACATTACACACACGACATGAAATAACTTAGGGATAATCACTTCTTAATGTATACATGCATGTTGTTCGTTTGATATCGTATGCTTGACTGTGTTAGACATAGTATAACTTGTTGTAGACTTGCTAAATATCCTATACCATGTTGCTTGGACATCTAGCATACCCTATTTCGCTTTTTGTTATGATTTGGATGTGTTTCATATGATCTAGATGATTTTATGCATGAAGAATAATTCTGTCCTTGTTGTTACCCCATTTCTGTTCAGTATTTTAGACCCTATTAAGGTCACTATATAAATATTATTTGTGAATATGAATTATAGAGAAATCTGTCTACTTTCACGAATTTCTGACAGATCTCAGTCTCGATTTATGAGTTGCAAGTTATGGCTATTTTACTACAGATGTGTAGAAAAATTCCAGATCCAGTTTTATATGAATTCTGTATGGTTAACTATTTTTATACTAAAGTTAAAGATAATATTTTGATCCAATATTTTGTTGAGTATAACTAGACTTGATTGGGATTGACCCCTAATTTTTGTGGATTTAATTTATCACTTTTATACACTATTCTATGCTTGCAAACAACTACTATACATGCAGAATTTTCATATTGTTCAGTAAAGAACCTTAATTTCAACCTGATTCCCTTTCCTGTTTATAAAAACTTTGAGAATATGAATTATGGCCTACTGTATCAATTTTATCACCCATTTGACGGATCTAGATTTTGATTTATATTTTGTAATCTATTGCTGTTTTAGTACTACTGTGTTTATGATTCCAGATTTACTGTATCTTGCTGTTTTCTGATTTTAATTGACTATGCTATCTATGTTAGAAAATTATGAAACTTTATTTTATGTTACTAAACATACTAGGAAATACCCCAGATTTTTCGTGGATTTAATAAATTTGTTTTTATGCTGTTTTCCTGTTTATGAATACAAACTCCTGATTTCTGACTGAACATATTTTCTGGATACAAATCTGTTTTGAGACTTGTTTTTGTGAAATACCATATGACTTATATATATTTGCTGGATTCGGCCGATAATCTATTTTCTATATTTTCTAACCGGTCCGGATTTTCACATTTGTAGCAATGGGAATTTCAGATTTAGCGCAGTACTATCTTGCTATCCTGAACTAGAATTTTCGTTGTTCTATCCTTTTATGAGTTGTCTTCCATCTGTACATGTTTATCTTTCAACCTGAACGTGTTACTTGTTCATGACATGTTATGTAACGCCCCTGCCCCGAGCCCGGACAATTTATACAATTTTTTAGACAAATTAGATACTATGTAGTACAACTGCCCACCACAGGCTGCCTCTCAAAAGGTGGTTAACCGAATTGGTGACTCTTGATCCTTGGCAATTATATTTATATAGTAGTTTATTATGTGAAACTATCGATGTGGGATTTAAATCCTTCACTAACCCCTTTTTCCCAACCCGTGTACACCAGGGAACTAATCCCCTAGTGCCACGTCATCGATGAGAACACACAGCACACTCATGTGCTGTTTACTTCTCATCAACCCCGGTGGGTCCCTCCCACCACTTCTCACATCCAAACCGGATTCAATAATCCCACTTTTCAAATCCATTTTAATTCTCTTATAAATCCATCCCATAGAATACTTCTATAGGACAAGTCACAAATCCTTTATATATATTTTTCAAACCATATATATATTTCAGAAATACGGGGTATTACATGTTATTCTTGCCCTGTTTTGTAACACATACATGCCTGTTTGATAATAATAACAAATAACTAAGTCAGGGTTAAGGGAAGTTCTAGTAGTGGAAAATATAAAAATGTGTACTTGGAAGGGGGCCCATGTTTCCCACCGGATTATCTGTTATCTGTTACTTGTGATATGATTACCTGACATGTGATTCTGATTATCTTTTATCTGATTCCTAACTACATACTTCCTTATGAGAAGGTGTACTCAGAAGGGGGCTCGTGTTTCCCACCTGTTACCCAACTACATACTTCCTACGGGAGGGTGTCCTTGGAGGGGACGTAGTCCTACCTAATGCATGATTACCTGTTACATGATACCTGTACCTGTACCTGTTTACCTGATACCTGAGTACACGGCCCTATAGACTCCACTACGAAATCTAAACGCAAACTTGTTTGAACGTAGCAACCATGTGGTAAAAACCTGGGACACATAAAGTACTACCTAAATAGAAATAAATGCAAGGCTTGACATGACATAACATGACATCTGTTACATGTTTACCTGTACATGTTACCTGTTTACCTGCTTACATGACACCTGATACATGTCACATGTACCCCGTTAGTATATTATGTTACTTGATTGTGTTTCCTGATTCATGTTAATTATCCTGCTTGTTGACATGCCTATTCCATGCTATGTTGTTTCCACTATTACTCTATATTCTTGTTTATCTTTCCTGTACTTGTGCCTGTACTACAAGCGGCCCGTAACTTGCCTTGACGTGCGTTTTGTTTTCTTTTCCCTCTTCCTGCAATTTATTAAATTGCAGATTGTGGTGATCAGCTGCCCGATGGAGTAGGTGATATGAGATTCTAGATACTGGAGTTTTGCTATTATTATTTCCTGTTGCTTATTTTGAATAATGTATCTGTTACTTGGATTATTTGTATTCGGCAATGTGACCCAGAATTATTGACTTGTTTCCAGATCTGGTTAATTTGAAATTTATTAAGCTTTGTTTCAAGTAAATTCTGTTGGTATATTGATTCGTTTATGCATGCGTGGTTGACTTCTCTTGCGTCCTACTCTAATTATTTCTGTGAAATGTTATAAAGATCCTGACATCTTATGGATGATGAAAATCATTCGCTGGACTTAGTCACATATCCGTATTCCGTATTTCTTTTTGGGAAGCGAGGCGTGACAAGGTTTTTAGTGATATCAGAGCCCAGGTTTGACTAATGTATTAGTTAA
The DNA here is from genome assembly GCA_017893485.1 of Hemerocallis citrina. Taxonomy (NCBI): domain Eukaryota; kingdom Viridiplantae; phylum Streptophyta; class Magnoliopsida; order Asparagales; family Asphodelaceae; genus Hemerocallis; species Hemerocallis citrina. The sequence continues at coordinate 102,197,704 of CM030358.1, read as the reverse complement.
CTGATATATTAGACTAGCTTGGCTTGATCTGGGATTGGCTCAACAGTACACAAACCATGTATACATGAATGAATTATAATCTACTTTGATCTGGATGCTGATTTTTTTAAAATTTTGTGCAGACCATAGCTCACAGATGTTCCACTTCTCGTCCTCAGGAAGATCAGCCCAGGCTTGAGGCCTTTACCAATGTGTTGGAACGTTTGATCAATATGCAGCAAAACCACAATGACCTTGTGATGGCTGCTTTGGAAGCTGACCGGGTTCCCCCTCCCGCTATGCCTATGTAGGCAGCTCTCCTTCTCCGTCCGGGTACAGTTACAGATTTCATGAGGCTGCTTCCTGACAGATTCTCCGGCACTGAGACACCTTTGGAGGCCGAACAGTGGTCTATCTGGACTGAGCATTTGCTTTTGGCAGCAAGATTTGCGGATGCTGATAGAGTGGATGTGGTGACCATCCAGCTGGTGGATCTGACCCATATTTGGTGGAGGTCCAAGTCCAAAAGGCTCGAACGACCTATTACTTGGGGCACGTTCACTAGGAGCTTCTTGAAGAAGTTCTTCCCTAGCAGCACTCGAGTTGAAATGGAGCAACAGTTTCTGAACTTGAAAGAGGTTAATCGTTATTCTATTTTGAAATTTTTGTTACATATTGTTCATGCAATATTGTAACATGAGACTTTCTTGAAACATGGCTCCAGGTCTGTGGATGAGTATGCAACAGAATTTACCAGACTTAGCCGCTTCACAGCTGTTCTTGTGGCGAACGAAGAGAACAGCGCTCGTAGATTCATGCTGGGACTTGAGCGAGATATTCAGGTGCAGCTTGTCTCCCTTCCCTTGCATACTTATGCTGAGGCTCTTGAGGCAACTCGAGCTCAGGAGCAGGCTCATGGCAGGTTGACTCATCCTCGGTGGATTGTTCCGCACTCTGCTGTTGTTGCTAGGCCTTCTGGTGGTCCGATTCGGAGGCCTGTCCTAGTCCATCCTGCCAGAGTGACTCCCTACTCTTCTACTACTCCCAGGGGAGCTAGTTTCTGCAACTTCTGCCAGCTGTCCGGTATGATCGCAGGGACTGTAGGCATGCCAACCGCCGATGCTTTGGATGTGGTGCTGCTGACCATTCAGTGCGAGACTGATCGCAGCGGAGGATGGCTCTTCCAGCCAGGGGTCCAGTTCAGCAGGTAGCCCCAGATCGTGGTCCTGTTATGCCACCGCTTCCTCCTCGACACCAGATCATCGGTCGGAGTACTGCTACTCTCAGGAGAGGTCAGGCTTTCAACCTGACTGCTGCAAATGCTGAGATAGCAGAAGGGGTTGTTACAGGTATATTCTTGCTTTTTATTGTTTTGTTGATTTTCTTTGCTTCTTTCATTTCTCTTGCATTATTCTTCCATGTTATCAATCTGCATTATGTTTTCCTTACCTTTGTTCATCCAATTTTTTTTCCTGTTTTTTTTATTCTATCTTAGGTATTGTCCTTGTTTGTTCTTTTCCTGCTCATGTTCTCTTTGATTCCGGAGCAACCCATTCCTTCGTCTCTTCCCACTTCGTGGCTTGCCATCAGTTGGAGTGCAGCATCATGTCCGAGGCTTGGAACATTGTGACAGGTGGCGGTGTTGTCGTTTGTTCCAGGGAGTGCATGCAGAGTCCCGTGGTTATTGGTGGCACAGATTTCAAGGTCGACCTAATTGTAATTGGGAATTCAGGATTGACGTTGTTGTACATCTCAGCTATCTAAATAAACAGATAAACTAGACACAAATTAAAACCTCGCAAGTGTACGAATCGTTTATAGAAGCGTAGTGAAAAGTAAGGGTCGATCCCACAGAGATTGTAGTAATTAACTTACTAATCAATAAATAAGAAACACAATTCATAAAGTTTTGTTCTAAAAGTCTATTTGAATGGAAATGAAAAGATAAAAATCTAGATCAAGTAGAATTGCAATTTGAATCACAAAAATCTATTAAAGTAGTTGGGCATGATCTCCACCTATAGTCAAGAATGCTAAATTAACTTCTACACTGCTCTAATCACTCATGTTTGTTCCTTTAAGGGCATGGTATCTACTCCTTAAAGTTAAGATTTCCCTAGGCCAAGAATTAAGCATGGTATCTACTCAAATTCGTTTCTTTCCTTAAGTATTTAGCATGGTATCTACTAAGTTGCACTTGAAGAAAGCTTAGGAACGATGGAAATAACAAACACTCAAAGTTCTAGAAGTTGGTATCAAATCTAGATCCTTCAAGTTGATTAAACCAAGAACCCCTAAAGAGTCCTGTGTTACAAGTATGAGCACGAGATATGGGTCATCTCTATACTCATATAACAGAGTCAATTTTATAATAAGCTAACTTTGATAATATCAGGTTCTTCAGATCAGTCGACTGTTGCTAGCTCACAGTCGACTGCTCCCAAGAACTTTCTAACGATTGTTGATTCATATTATAATTTTGATCAAGACAACCAGGTTTAATCAATAAGTGAATAAAGTAGTGTTTTAGAAGATTATAAACATTACATGGCCACGGTTTCAATCACCCCAACAATGAAATTAGTTGCACACAATACAACTTTTATTAAATAAACATTTAGAGTTCATGATTTAACGATAAAAACAAAAACTAGAAAGAGAAGAAGTAACACCGCTTTTTATGATGTTCAGCCTTGAAGTCGACTTGAACTGCTTCTAAGTCGACTTGATCTCGTTCTTCAGTGGCACTCGATCCAGGAGTTGCTTAAGGTGCAGATCCAGGAGTTGCTTGATTTGGGATTCATCAAACCCAGTGTTTCACCGTGAGGTGCTCCAGTCCTTTTTGTCAAAAAGAAGGATGGTAGTCGTTGACTGTGCGTTGATTATCGGGAACTGAACAATGTTACTGTGAAGAACCGGTATATGTTGCCCAGAATTGATGACTTATTTGATCAGTTGGGTGGAGCAGCTGTTTTCTCGAAGTTGGATCTCCGTTTCGGGGATCATTAGGTCAAGGTGAAGGTAACTGATGTATAGAAGACTGCATTCAGGACCAGATATGGGCACTATGAGTATCTTGTAATGCTGTTCGGGGTCACGAATGCGCCAGCTATATTCATGAGTCTTATGAACAGGGTCTTTTTTCAGTTCCTGCATAAATTTGTAGTGGTCTTCATTGATGACATTCTGATATATTCTCAGAACCGGGAGGATCATGCTGAATATCTTAGGTTGGTTCTACAAACTTTGAGGGAGAATAACTCTATGGGAAACTCAGCAAGTGTGAGTTTTGGCTCGACAGAGTTACCTTCTTGGGGCACATTATCCTGGGCAATGGTATTTCAGTGGATCCGTCCCAGGTTGAAGCTGTGAAGGATTGGCCAATTCCCAAGTCAGTTTCAGATGGAGGAGTTTCCTTGGTCTAGCTGGCTATTATCGGAAATTCATCCAAAAATTTTCGAAGATAGCAGGACCATTGACTATGCTGACAAGGAAGGATGAGAAGTTATATTGGTCTGAGGCTTGTAGTGAGGCTTTTGCTGAGCTGAAGAGCAGGTTGACGTCAGCGCCAGTGTTGACTATTCCAGATAGTTCAGGCAGATTTGTAGTTCATTGTGATGCTTCAGGAAAGGGTCTTGGAGCAGTTCTGATGCAGAAGGGCCGAGTCGTTGCTTATGCATCGAGGCAGTTAGGGCCGCATGAGAAGAATTATCCGACTCATGAATTGGAGTTAGCGGCAGTGATCTTCGCTTTGAAGCTGTGGAGACATTATTTGCTTGGGGACCGAGTGGAGATCTTTACAGACCACAAAAGTCTCAAGTACGTCTTCACCCAGAAGGAGTTGAACATGAGGCAAAGACGTTGGTTGGAACTCATGGCCGATTATGACATCAGTTTGCAATACCATCCTGGTAGAGTGAATTTGGTGCCAGATGCTTTGAACAGGAGACCGACAGCTATGTTCCTCACTCAGTAGAGAGATTTGGTCGAGCAGATGCGGAGGTTGGAGTAGGATGTGTTGTTGCTGAGTTCTGATCAGAGTTGTTTGGTGCTCCAGCTTCAATCGTCTCTTATTAATCAGATCAAAGAGGCTCAGGCTGGTGATGTGCAGCTGCACGGTTTTAGAGCAGAAGTTGAGGCTGGTTCCAGAACGGATATGGTTATTCATGTTGATGGATCGCTTCGTTTTGGGTCCAGGCCATGTGTCTCGAAGGGTGAAGTTCATCAGAGGTTGCTTGAGGAAGCCCACCAGTCATCGTATTCTATTCATCCTGGAGGTACTAAGATGTATCGAGACTTGAAGCTTCATTTCTGGTGGCATGATATGAAGAGGCTTGTGGCTCAGTTTGTATCTCGGTGTATGATCTGCCAGCAGGTTAAGGCAGAGCATCAGAGGACCACCGGGCTTCTTCAACCGCTTCCCATTCCGGAGTGGAAGTGGGAACATATGCTATGGATTTTGTGACTACTTTGTCGAGGAATCCTAAGGGTCACAATGTCATTTGGGTGATTGTCGACCGACTGACGAAGAGTGCTCACTTCATTCCCACCCTAGTCGGACAATCTACTGAGAGCCTAGCTGAGAAGTACATGCAAGAGATCGTCAGACTTCGTGGGGTTTCAGTCATTATTGTATCCGACACGGATATGAGATTCAGATCTCAGTTTTTTGAGAGTCTTCAGAGTAGTTTGTGGAGTAAATTGAAGTACAGTACAACTTTTCATCCCCAGACTGATGGACAATCAGAGAGGACCATCCAGACTCTAAAGGACATGTTGAGGTCATATATGTTGTAGTTTGTTGGATCATGAGAGGACCATTTGCATCTCGTAGAGTTTTCATACAATAACAGCTTTCAGGCCAGTCTTAAAGCTGCACCGTTCGAGGCACTGTATGAGCGGAAGTGCAGATCACCAGTGTGCTGGGATGACATTGGTGAGAGAAAGTTGTTGGGTCCGGAGTTGATCACTAGTACAGTTGATGCGATGACTCAGATCAGGAAGCATCTTCAGGCAGCTCAGGATCGGCGGAGGCGATGGGCTGATGTCCATTGGAGAGCTTTGGAGTTTGAGGTTGGTGACCATGTTTTTCTAAAGGTATCGCCTTGGTGAGGTGTCATTCGGTTTGGTGGTGGGGGCAAGCTCAGCCCTAGGTTTATTGGACTGTTCGAAATTGTGGAACGAGTAGGCAAGGTGGCCTATCGTCTTGCATTGTCGCCAGCATTATCAGAAGTGAACGATGTTTTCCATGTCTCACAACTCAGGAGATATATCTGCGATGAGAGCCATGAAATCGACTATTCTGAGTTGACCGTGCGGTCGGATTTGACTTGTGAGATTCCACCCGTTGCTATTTTGGATCGACGGGAGAAAGTGCTTAAGAACAAGGTCATCAAGTTGATTTTTGTTTCTTGGAATCCTCACTCGCCGGGTGAGTCGACTTGGGAGCTGGAGGAGGAGATTCAGCAGAAATTTCCTCATCTATTTGGGTAGGTTTTTGTTTTGTTCTTTCTTTTCTTTCAGGGTTACCCTATGTACCTCTTGTTTGAATTTCGAGGACGAAATTCTTCTTGTTAGGTGGGTAGGATTTGTAAACCCATGTTTTCCATTTTCTGTATTTTTTATGTATTTTTTTTTCTTTTTGGGTATTTATTCATCTAGTATCTCTTTTTGGACCGTGTATTGAATCTTCATTCTCTATATATTCATTTATTTGATTTGTCGTCTTCTTATTTAAGTTTCTTGATTCTATTGTCTCTTATTGTTTCGTCTCTGGTTGTTCGAGCTATAATTTTGAGCAATATTCTATAATTGTTCATGTCCTGTTTTATTTAATCATTTTGTTCCCATTTTATTCTATTTGGATCCTTATTTCTTCTTGCCAATTATATCAACCCATTTAAAAACCCTATTAGATCCACTACCCGTTAACCAAACCCCTATAGGTCGTCACCCACATTCAACGAAACCCTAATCTCCCCATATATATACCCCTATATATTCTACCCTATATTGTACACCCTACCCATCTCAGAACCCTAGCCGCCTATACCCATCGCCCCTGACCTCCTACTCTCCCGTTCACCTCCCTGCCTCCCTACTCTTCAATCCTCTCCCTTGCGCTGTCTTCACCCCGAGCGCCAGACCGCATCCCCCTGGCCCCCTGCCTCCTATTGCGTCGTCGACAGCAGCAGCTGATGCCAGCCTCGATCATTCCCCTTCCTGGTGCTCCCTCCTTCCTATCGCGACGCCATGCCAAGAGCCACCCCCTGCCTGGCCCTGCCCCTCCCGAGCGACGCCAGCAGCCAGCACGCCTCCCTGTGCGCTGTGCTCCTCCTCTCTACGCCAGCCAGCAAGCCCCTTGGCCTCCCGCCATCGTCTTCTTATCTAGCCCCGACTCCCTCTCTCTTGCGTGCATGTGTTGTTCGTGGGTTTCGTTCGCTCGTAGTCATTCGTTGAGTTCGTTGCCTGGGAATCTGTTCCCATTATTCTTAATCTTGCTTCGTTCTTGTCGTCGGCTATAAGGCAAGTAACTTGTATTAATTTCTGTTGCAAATACAACTACTAAATACCGCCTGTAGTGTAGGTTTGTTCTAGAGAAAATTCTTGTGCAAAACCCTTGTTGATCTTGTCTCTATGTGTTGATTGCCCGTAGTTATCACATTACACACACGACATGAAATAACTTAGGGATAATCACTTCTTGATGTATACATGCATGTTGTTCGTTTGATATCGTATGCTTGATTGTGTCAGTCATAGTATAACTTGTTGTAGACATGCTAAATACCCTATACTGTGTTGCTTGGACATCTAGCATACCATATTTCACGTTTTGTTATTATTTGGATGTGTTTCATATGATCTAGTTGATTTTATGCATGAAGAATAATTATGTCCTGGTTGTTACCCCATTTTTGTTCAGTATTTATAGGCCCTATTAAGGTTAGTATATGAAAATTATTTGTGAATATGAATTATAGAAAATTCTGTCTACTTTCCAAAATTCCTAACAGATCTCAGTTTCGATTTATGAGTTGAAGGTTATGGCTATTTTACTCCAGATGTGTAGGAAAATTTCAGATCCAGTTTTATATGAATTTTGAATGGTTAATTATTTTTATACTGATGTTAAAGATAATATTTTGATCCAATATTTTGCTAAGTACAACTAGACTTGATTGGGATTGATCCCTAATTTTTTTGGATTTAATTGATAACTTTTATACACTATTCTATGCTTACAAACAACTACTATACATGTAGAATTTTCATACTGTTCAGTAAAGAACCTTAATTCCAACCCGATTCCCTTTGCTGTTTATAAAAACTTTGTGAATATGAATTGTAGCCTACTGTATCTATTTTATCACCCTTTTGACGGATATGGATTTCGATTTATATTTTGTAATCTATTGCTGTTTTAGTACTACTGTGTTTATGATTTCAGATTTACAAAATTACTGTATCTTGTTGTTTTCTTATTTTAATTGACTATGCTATCTATGTCAGAAAATTATGCAACTTTATTTTATGTTACTAAACATACTAGGAAATACCCCAGATTTTTCGTGGATTTAATAAATTTGTTTTTATGCTGTTTTCCTGTTTATGAATACAAACTCATTATTTCTGGCTGAACATATTTTCTGGATACAAATCTGTTTTGAGACTTGTTTTTGTGAAATACCATATGACTTATATATATTTGCTGGATTCGGCCGAGAGTCTATTTTCCATATTTTCTGACCGATCGATATTTGCACATTTGTAGCAACGGAATTTTAGATTTAGCACAGTACTATCTTGCTGTCCTGAACTAGAATTTTCGTTGTTCTATCCTTTTATGAGTTGTCTTCCATCTGTACATGTTTATCTTTCAACCTGAACGTGTTACTTGTTCATGACATGTTATTCTTGCCCTGTTTTGTAACACATACATGCCTGTTTGATAATAATAACAAATAACTAAGTCAGGGTTAAGGGAAGTTCTAGTAGTGGAAAATATAAAAATGTGTACTTGGAAGGGGGCCCATGTTTCCCACCGGATTATCTGTTATCTGTTACTTGTGATATGATTACCTGACATGTGATTCTGATTATCTTTTATCTGATTCCTAACTACATACTTCCTTATGAGAAGGTGTACTCAGAAAGGGGCTCGTGTTTCCCACCTGTTACCCAACTACATACTTCCTACGGGAGGGTGTCCTTGGAGGGGACGTAGTCCTACCTAATGCATGATTACCTGTTACATGATACCTGTACCTGTACCTGTTTACCTGATACCTGAGTATACGGCCCTATAGAGTCCACTACGAAATCTAAATGCAAACATGTTTGAACGTAGCAACAATGTGGCAAAAACCTGGGGCGCATAAAGTGCTACATAGACAGAAATAAATGCAAGACTTGACATGACATAACATGATACCTGTTACATGCTTACCTGTACATGTTACCTGTTTACCTGTTTACCTGCTTGCATTACACCTGATACATGTCACTTGTACCCCGTTAGTATACATGTTACTTGATTATGTTACATGCCTATTCCATGCTATGTTGTTTCCACTATTACTCTATATTCTTGTTTATCTTTCCTGTATTTGTGCCTGCACTACAAGCGGCCCGTAACTTGCATTGACGGGCATTTTGTTTTCTTTTTCCTCTTCCTGCAATTTATTAAATTGCATACTGTGGTGATCAGCTGCCCGATGGAGTAAGTGATATGAGATTCTAGATGCTGGAGTTTTGCTATTATTATTTCCTGTTGCTTATTTTGAATAAATATCTGTTAGTTGGATTATTGTATTGTACAATGTGACCCAGAATTATTGACTTGTTTTCAGATCTAGCTTATTTGAAATTTATTAAGCTTTGTTTCAAGTAAATTTTGTTGGTATATTGATTCGTTTATGCATGCGTGGTTGACTTCTCTTACTTCCTACTATGATTATTCCTATGAAATGTTGTAAAGATCCTGACAGCTTATGGATGATAAAAATCATTCGCTATATCCTGACAGCTTATGGATGATGAAAATCAATCGCTGGACTTAGTCACGAATCCGTATTCCATATTCCTTTTTGGGAAGCGGGGCGTGACAATTTGTTAATACCGTGCCATGTTGATTTGAATGTCCAATATATCATGTTTTGCATTACACTCTAATTTGGATCTATTGTAAATGAGTTGTTTGATTAAATGCATGAAAGAAATTTCGTTTTTTCTGCAGCCCTGAATTGGTACAGAAAATTAGACCTTGTGTAAGTCAGTAAAATAAATTGTTTTGTTAATATAATTCGTAGGCCTCGGTGTCTATTTTTCATATCTTTCGTTGGATCTCAATTTCAGTTTTTGAAGTGTGAGTTGTTGTTGTTTTACTGCAGTTGTATCGTAATTTCCATATTCTGAATTATAAGATCGTTACACGATCTATTATTTTTAAACTGATGCTAAAAATAAAATTTGGACTTAATAATTTTCTGGGTAAGTTTAGACATGACCGGGATCAACCCCTAATTTTTATGGAATTGTTTAATGATTTTTTATAGCTTATTTCATTCTTGTGAAGTCAATCATATAATTTTCAAATTGCAAGTTTTTAGTAAAGAACTCTATTTTCAACTTGATTCCAGTCACTTCTGATTAAAACTTTGGAAACATGAAATATAGCCTAATATGTCTATTTTACAACCCTTTTGACGGATTTGAATTCCAATTTGTATTTTGTGATTTATTGTTGTTTTGGTACTGATGTGTCTAAAATTTCAGATTCATAAATTTGCTGCATCATTCTGTTTTCCAAATTAAATTGACTACACTATCTGTAATGGAATTTTATGGAATTTTGTATGTTGATACTAGACATGCTAGGGAACCTTCCAAGTTTTTCCTGGATTTAATTATGGTGTTTTTATACCTGTTTCATGCTTGTAAATAAAACTTTACGATTTTTGGCTGAATATGAATTATGTATAAACCACTATTTCGAGCCTTGTTTCTGTAGTTGTTATATGACTTGTGTATATGCGCTGAATTCGGCTAAGAGTCTAGTTTCTAGATTTTTTGACAGATCCAGATTTGTATTCCTGTGGCAACGGGAATCACAAATTTTGTGCAGCAATGTCTTGTTGTCCATAATTGAATGTCTCGTTGTCCTAGTCCATTATGAGCTATTTATCACTTGTTCATGTCTCCTATCCAACTTGCGCTTGTTCCTTGTTTTGTGCCATGCTTTTCTTGCCCTGTTTGTGCACGTATATGTCTGCTTTAATAATAATGACAAGTAATCAAGCAGGGGTTAAGGAAAAGATCTAGTAGTTGAAAATATAGAAATGTGTACTTGGAAGGGGCCCGTGTTTTCCACCTATTACATGTTACATGATTACATGATACATGATCTTGATTACCTGATTACCTGGTGATGTGTCTAATTTTTATAAATATTTGTACTCATTTACCCATAAAAATTGCTTGTATTCATCGATCTTGTTAATAATTTATCTTATTTCCAAAGATTTCAGTTAATTAATTATTTTTTAAGGAATAAATTTTTTCGATGCAAAAGGTAAAGCTTTTCAATAAAAATTAACAAACAAAACAAGCAGAATGATTTATTAATTTTTATTGATTTGTTGAATTTTAAATTTTACAATTTGGCCATGTGAAAAGCAAAATAGATTTTTGATTACCAATAGAGGTGAGAATGAAATAAATAAATTTAAAAGGGTTTAATTGAGCTAATGTGATTATTAGTTAGTTTAATTTAAACAAAAAAATTTTTTAGAAAAATTAATCTTAAATTCTTTTATATATATATATATAGAGAGAGAGAGAGAGAAAGAGAGAGAGAGAGAGAGTTAGTCTATTATGAGATGGTGAGATGGGCTCCTTATCGTGAGCGGGAGCTATCAGCTATCCGATCTAGTTTGATTCAGATCGAATGGCTGAGATCAGATCCCATTCTCCGTCCTGTTTTGTTGAGGGTAAAATGGTCATTTACTCCCTCTCCTTATCTTTTAGCAATATGGCTCCCAACTCACTCCCGCTCTCTCTTCGATCGTAAGAAACCCTAGTCTCCTCTCCTTTTCTTACTCCCGCGCTCTCCTTCTTCGATGAAACCCTAATCGTCGGAGAGAAACTCCCATTCTTATCTCTATCAATCTTTCTCTCTCTTCAACGAGAAAACTTCAGCTTACGATCGGACCGTTCTCTCTTTCCCTTCGACGAGAAACCATACTGAGCATCTTCGATTCTCTCTCTCTTTCCGTCGAAGAACGGTTTCGATTTCTACTTTCTTGGATTCTGTCACTCTCTTCGACGAGAAACCCTAGCCCCCAAATCCGCTGGTCTCAATGGTCTCTTTCTCTCTCTCTGCGATCGAAGACCCAAATCGCAATTAGGGTTGCGAGGCTCTCTCTCTCTCTTCGACGTCAAATCCAAAGTGCGATTAGGGTTTCGATTCCTCAGTGATTCGAATAGAAACCCTAGCCCCCAATCATTCTTATCAGGTATTCTCAGTTTCAAATTACATTTCGTTTTCTTATTTCAAGTTTCACTATGAAAAATTGAGTCTCTACCTGCATGATTAGAATTTTATGTAGATAAAAGGTACAAAATACGTGACTGTATGAGGTGTTCAGAATTGAAGATCCTTCCTGTAGAGTAGTTTATAAGTATTCCACCATTTCGATTTTCAGCATTGTATCCGAATTCTAAAGAAGGAGATGTGTGTACTCGTAACTCATGTGTGTACTCGTATTTGTGGTCTGTTAAAATGTTATTACTGGGGTTTGGTTTGCCATTATATAGTGTATAATAGTGTGTTTGGGTGTCATACTGGCTTTTTTAGTTTATTCCGACTGTTTCGTTTATTAGAAGAGGCGCGAGGTGGCCTCTACTATATATATATTGTAGGGGTGTATTTTTATCAGTCAATACGATCTCTTCTCATGATAAGGAGAGGTATTCACAGCTATTTTTTGTTTCCCCACAAATTTGTTTAGCAGGAAGATGGGGATTTTGGAGATGTTAGATGACCACTACGTTGAGCTCAACAAGAACCTTATGGCTGATGAATCACTTTCGTAATTTGATGCTTACAGGCAGTATGCATGGACGCATGTTTGTGCCCTATGATGGTTATAAGGGTGCATCTAATTCTGACTAACAGGAAGTGCTTGATTCTCACTCATTTTAAATTTACCCAATGTCCTTTGTTTGGTTGTGCTCGTCTAGGCAATGATGATAAGCACTACTTAAGTAGCTATTTATTTTGAATGTGTAAGCTATTTGTTTTGAATATGTCTCTCCCCCCCCCCCCACCTAGTATTGTTGTGTCTTGTGTGGAGTTGATTTAAGCCCTCGGATCACGATCCAACGGCTGAGCTCTTCAGCTCATGATAAGGAGCTCATCTTACCATCTCATAATAGACTCACTCATATAGAGCTGGTTGAGAGTTGTTTAATATTTTTCGAGGCTGATTGAGCTCTTTTTTTAGTTTTGTTTCTGAGCATTCTTATTTGGGGGGGGGGGGGGGGGGGGGGGGGGATGGCACAAGTTAAACTAGTTGGCGTGGCATAATAATGCAGCCCTAGGAAAATAAGTATTGTTGATTTAAACAAACAGTAAAATATAAGTGTGTTCTGAGCCTACGATTACTTCAATTCATGAATTTGTTGCTTAGTACTACTTGGCCATTTTGTAGTAGTATTTAATTTCACAAATACATGATTAAGATAGTTGTATTCACTGTTTTCAGGAGCAGCAACAACCGTTAAATGTGGGAGGAAAAGGAAGGAGAAAGGACCATATATGGGAGGGGTTAACTGCAAGAAATCCAAGGTAAATCGTAACAAAGAATTAATTTCATATTACAACAAATTGTAAGGATAATCATTTTTTTTACTTTCATATAGGTGAACATCTCTAATGAGAGTCCTGGTGGAGATGTAGGTGGAAGCCAGCATGCAGTCTAATGAGAGTCCTACTTTCACCACTTTTTGAAGAGTAATTGAGCATTTTCACTTTGATCTATTAAGTTTTTAGATTCCACAAATCACAATTCCAATTCTGGTATTTAACTTAATTTGATTGGCCTTTCCTGTGCAATCCTTAATCTACTTTCAACTAAAATTTTGAATACTCATGCTCAATCTAAAAGGTACAAAATGAGTATGTCTTCTCCTTAATCCAAAATAAGTAGTTTTTTTTTCTTTCCCTCAGATCAGATATATGTATGGTTACTTCCTCTGATATACAGCTGATAATAAAGGTTGAATCAGATCAAGCTTCAGTCAAAGTACAAAGGTAACTTGTAACGATATTACTATGTTTTTATTATGAAAAAGTTTTGTGGATGGTAATCTTAGTGAGACTGAGAAACATAGTTGGTTTGTAGGTTCAAGATCAGCAGAGTTGTGGATGGTAATCTTAGTGAAACTGTCATCACCAACTGCTGCAACCCTTTTTACTCTCGGCAATCTCCTTGTGAAAACACAGCAGCAACTGCAGCAACACCAACTGCAGCAGCAGCAGCAGCACTATAGCCCAAATGCTCAGCAGTCTCCTTTGTTCATTTTGCAAGTATAATTTCCACAAGTTCAAAGCCTGAATAGTTGATTTAGATTACAGATGTTGTACATTAGATGAAAAGAATGAAGTTATCTGTATAGTTATTATTTTATCATATTTTGTGTTGTAACAGCTCTGACTTGACAATTGGCATACTTCTTAAGTAGTCAACCTTAGATGGATGCATGTCTTAAGTGGTTTAGACTGATGCTAACTCTGTTTACTTAGCAGAGCAAAATTATTCTATTTGTTAATGAATCACTCGTTATTGTTCAACTGTGTTGCAAAAAGTATGAATCACCTTTGTGTTTTGATATCGGTTTGTGCTCTGAATTGAGTATATATTGTGATCTTACAGATTTCTGGAGTCTGGTGTTTATGAGCTGTCTCAGGGATGTTTATGTTGTTACTTGGCTGATTGAGCTCCTTTTTAGGTTGTTCATGAGCTGATTGAGCTCTGTTTATGTTGTTCAGAACAATAGAAAATTGAACAAAGGAACATGAGGTTCATAACAATAGAAACTGAACATGAAGATTGAACAATAGAAAATTGAACATGAAGTTCAGTTTGTGTACAGAACAATAGAAAAATGCTTAATATGAACTGAACATGAAGTTCAACTTGTGTACGCTCAGATCAAAGGAAACTGAACATGAAGTTCAAACTGTGTAACCACTAAACAAAAATATAGAAAACTTCATTTGCATTTCTCTTCTATTTCCTTTTCATTTGCATTTCTCTTGTTGTCATCTCCTCTATTTGTATCTTTGTTCAGGCTTACGACATCAAAAAATAAAACAACATCTGCAACTAGACCGGAGGGAGCAATAACACCACCGAGGAATGAAACTAAATGTTTGAGAATCTCTAAGAAAACAGCAGAAGCTAATGAATTTGACTAGGCTTAAAAAGGTTCAATGAAAGTCACGTTATAATATCATTAACATCATATAGTAAACAACTTTCCGGATTCACAAGACCATGCCATTGTAGAAGACCCGAGAAACTCAAGTAGCAAACCAAATGATACAGCCATTTTCATTTTTCATAAAGGAAAGCACATTAAACCACACCACTGAAATAAACTAAAAAAATAAAAATAGCAGAAGCTAAATTTTGCACGCTCCACAGTAGAGCACAAATAGCACAAACAGGCACATAAACAGAACATATCAGGAAACTATAACTGAAATACATGTCCACTACCTGAGAGGAACAGATGTCATGAGACCAAATATTCAAATTCATAACAAATTTAAGGAACAAAGTCAAAGAAAAGTCCAGCAAACAACATTCTCAAAATTCTTCAGATTCTTGATTTGCCATATTTTTTTAACTCTTGACTGCTAGCTTTTCTTTAGCCTTCTGAATCTTGAGAACCTTCTTCACAATCTTTTGCTCTTCTACCAAAAAGGCCCTAATGATTCTGAAAAACCATCGAGGATTGTGAGACCAAACTTAGCCATCAAAATAAAAAGGAACTGATAGTGACGATAGTATTGAAAAGGACAGTAGCCTACCTCTCCTTGACAGCACCTGCAGATAAAACTCCACCATAAGCACGGTTCACTGCCCTCCGGTTCCTTGCTAATCCAGACCTCCTGTATTCAGTAGGCCTGGGGTGGGGAATCTGAAATAGGAAATATAAAAATTATAAGAAACAGTCATTGTTTTAATAGTTCATATAAAACAATCTTGACATGGACAAAGAGGACAAGTTATTATGGTTATAATCATACAATTTTGTATCTATAAATAACAATTGTGGATGATAATTGCCGGCAAATGATCATACCAAAACCCAGAGGTAACAAAATCTAATCCAACCGCCCTCCCTAAAGGACTGTGACAAAAAGATTTATCATCTACCAAAGAGACTAATTTAAGCTGGCCAAAATTTTTAATACCTCAAGATAGCTTAGAACTAAAATCTAATCAGACTTTTTTTAAAGAGTATATGCAATTACAACGAAAGTAAACATCAAATCATTGTTTATCTCTCAACAATAATCCTGCAATTGACAAAAGGAATTAACTTCCATAAAACTGACTCTTCAATTACTCATTTATAAGCCCAATATCTAGTAAACTTCCTTTCACTGACTCTTCTATACCAAGTCCCTTTCATTTATTCATTTGACACTAATAATCCCCTCATTCGTATCTAACAAATAATTTGGGTATACTTTTGTTCAAAGCATTAATGGTTAGATGGTAACAAAAGTAATATGTATTTTGAAAACTTCATTTGTGACGAAAAGTATGTAAAATACTATTTTCTTGAAAAATCACCACCAACAAAAATATCACTTAGGATACAAGTATCACTTAATACTAGCATTATGGAAAACAAGATGGAAAGGCACAGAGAGAGACACACACACTTACACAGCCGAATTTATGAAAAGATCCTTCAAGTTACTTTTCAACTCCTGACTGGAGTGTTCCAGATCGAAAAGTTCCTGACAATAAATTATACACAATTAAATAATCAATTAAAGAAAAACTGGGATAGGCTAAAGTTTATGCATGAAAGATTGTTTAACAGGCAAACCTGTGCAACTGAAACTTCAAACTCAGAGGGCTCAGCATCCTTCTCCTTGTGAATTTTCCTAAATGCTGTGTACATTTTGGCTAATGCAGATCCCTTTTTTAAGTTTATAAATGAAATGAATAAAAAAGGTAGACAAACTTTTGACGAAAAATAAAAAAAACACAGACACGAAACTCATGTAAAAAGGAAAAAGAAAATGAAATGTTTGCTGAGTAATTTGACTCCTCATAGAAAATGCCAACTTATCAAAAATTGTGAGTCGAAATGTAGAAATTTGTAGGCTCAGAACAACACTTGGAAACAAAACTTGAAGGCTTAGAACAACAACATCAAAAAAAATGTGTAGGCTCTGAACAATAACACCACCAAAAAATGTATAAGCTCAGAACAACAATAACTTGTAGGACCGTACACAGGTGCTGGAAATATTTCCAAAAAATCAAGTATAAGTGAGTCAAATGCAGAAATTTGAGTTTGTCACTAGGGCTGCTAAATTAAGCCATGCCTACTAGATCCAACCAAACTGTTGTTTTGCATCTCCATCTCTTCCAACTCAATCAGTTTAAGCACAAAATTATGAAAATCATTTTACTTGTCTTGTATAAATTTGTTATCACTGCCTACACAGTCCAGTAGAGAAAACTCATGATTCAACAAATTCATGCATAAACAAAATCAGTCATAAACTTTTCATCACTACCTACTAACTTGGTATTATTTGTATAAACAAAATCATTTTACCAACTTTTCGAAGATGGCGAAAAATCAAGCATTTCTGTTATACCCATCATCAATTTGCCTGCAAACAGTCAAGACATAACGATTAATTTAACATATGAATATATTTGGAATGGTTCAAAAATAATTACACATACAGCAAAAAAATATGAGTATAATCATGTAAAACGCTTACCTACAAAATCCACAGTCATAAACTACTAAAGTTCATGCAATATTTGGAGCCTCTTCCGTTATGGGTTCCATTGTTGAAAAAGTAGTTGAAGCTTGTGACTCATTCAAATTAGAACTACACGAATAATAAGCACCAATTTAATAAAAGATATATTATTGTGACAGGGTAAAAATGGCCTGAGGCCCAACCAGGGCCCAATACAATTCCCACTCAGAAAGGTAAAGTTAGCAACCTGGTTCGGCTCCGAACCACTTCAGGGTCGGCGCCGAACCTCGTGTTTGCCCTCACAGTACTGGCCTCCTCGTGCCGACGAGCCTTGGTAGTCCTCGGAGTCCGACCCATGGCAATACCACAGGCCGTCCCCCCTCTCCGGCGAGGCAGAAGGATGACCTGGCGCAGCCTAGGCCCTCCGATTCCCCCCCGAAGCGCAGGAGACCCACGATCAGCCACGTCAACTCCAAATACCACCAAGGGTTTAGCCACGTCAGCCCTATACCACTCCTGGTATTGCCACGTCCGCCCTAAACCCCCTGGGCCTTCTGCCACGTCAGGCCCACGGGCTTTCGGATCCAGACCCGGCCCCCCAAGTGGAACCAAACCCGGTTGGGATTCTCTATAAATACTAGACCCACACCCACCTTTTGAGGTAATGAATCTTTTGCCACTTAAATATACCTAGTTATTGCTACTCTCTCACAGAGACTGACTAGAGCGTCGGAGGGTCCGCCACCGGGACAAACCCCGGTGTTTCAGGACCGTCTGCAGGTACACAAGACCTCGGATCCGACCCTTCCGATCCGAGCCCAGCCTTCAACATCTTTCCGAGCTCATCGTAGGTCCCAGAAGGTCAACCGAAGGTCGGCAGACGAGCGGCATTTTCCTTCAATACAAATTGAGTCCGAACTCACACCTGGTGCATCCACACGTCTCCCAGAAATAAACAGCATCAGGTTGGCGCCGTCTGTGGGAACCAGCTGCTCCAGAAGCCGATCCGATCCAGACCCTCAAAAGACCTCGACAGCCGAACCCTCATGGCCTCCAAAGGCAAGGGGGCTGCTTCCTCCGTCAACCAACGGGACTCGCCCCCACCCACTGATAAAGCCAGGCCACGCACGTCGAAACACAAGGCTCCCCCTCGGGAGTCCCAAAGGAGCGTCGGCCGGCCAGCCCAGCCCGACCTCCGGGGAATAATCCTCAACCGCAGGATTACCCGCAGCAGGGGAAGGGCCGCTTCCAACCCGGTCCCGAACCGTCCGAGACCGCCGCCCGAGGTACGAAGATCCGCGCTCAGCCGAGTCGGAAGACAGCCCTCGGACCAACCAAACCAAGTCGAGGGAGCCCCCGTCACTCACAAGGAGTTCCAAGACTTCCGAAGAGAAATTCTGGGAGCCCTCCGACGGACCCCCAGGGAAGAAACCCCCCATTCCCAAACAGGGTCGGACGCCGAAGCCAGCGCGTCCCGCCCTTCAATAATCCAGCCTGAGGATGATGACGTTCTCCTAAGGCGCCTACAAGGGATGGAGGATCGCCTCGATCACATAGGGGACGGCGGCCAAAGAGCGACTCAGGGGTACAGACCTGTCCGTCCTCCCTTCTCCACCCCCATCCTCCAAGAAGAAATACCCAGGAATTTCCGACCCCCTCAGTTCGAGACCTACGACGGCGAGGGAGATCCTGCTGATCACATGGGGGGTTTCAAAACCCTCATGATGATTCACAGCGCCTCGGATCCCCTGCTATGCTGAGCCTTCCCTGCCACCCTTCGGGGTCCCGCTCGTGAGTGGTTCTCGAAGCTCGCCCCTGGCTCCGTTTACTCCTTCGACCAACTCGAGGGCAATTTTCTCGCCCACTTCGTCACCAGCCGGAAGACCGAAAGGACCAGCGCCTCGTTACTCGGACTCAAACAGTTAGAGGGGGAATCACTCAGAGTGTTCGTCCGGAGATTTACCGCTGAGGCAAGGTCGGTCTCCTCCCTCGACCCGGGCGTCGCTTCAGCGGCATTCCGACACAACGTCCGTCACGGACAGCTGAAGGCTTCTCTGGCGAAGAAACCCCCCGGCGACTTCCCCGACCTCCTCGGTAGGGTCGAGAAATACATTAGGGCAGAAGAGGCCCTTAACCCCGAAGATACCAGGGATGCCACCGGGAAGGGAAAGCGGAAGACCGAAGAAGTCGAACCATCAAAGAAAGCTCCAAGGGACCCGGGGACCATGAAGAAGGTCCCGCCGGTCCCCCGCTTCGAGAGATACACTCCCTTGACGCACAACGTATCCGCCATCCTCCTAGAGATCGAAGACAAAGGCATTGTTCGACTACCTCCCCGACCTAACAACGGCAAGAACCGAGATCAGCGCTTCTACTGCCGCTTCCACCAAGACCATGGACACGACACAGATCAATGCCGGGCCCTGAAAGACGAGATTGAGGAACTCATCTCCAGAGGATACCTCCGAGAATTCACCCAAGAAGTCCCGCGGGGTCGACGAGATACTAGGAGCGGGATACGCTCGGCCCCGAACCCCCCTCCGAGCCGCATACCGGGTCGGGATCCCGAGTCCGAGGGAGCCGCGGACACACCATTTATCTTACATTGAGTCCACGGAGGGCTAATAGGAGGGGAATCAAATACTTTCCGAAAAACCTTCATCCGAGAGATGAATACTGTCCGAGGCGATCCCCCTCCCGAGCTACAAACCGCGCCAGTCTCATTCTCAGGGGAGGACCTCGAAGGCGTTCGCCTCCCCCGCTGCGACGCCCTCGTCATTAGCCTCCGCATGGCTAAGTGTGAAGTTCGCCGAATCCTTGTCGACAAAGGCAGCTCGGTGAACATTCTTTTCCTCAAAGCCTTCAAGAAACTGAAGTTACCTAAAGGCAAGCTCCAACCGGCCGGATACACCTTACATGGGTTCTACGGCGTCCCTGTCATGATAGGAGGGATTGTCACAACGCCAAGACAGCTTACAACGCCATACTCGGCCGATCCAGATTATGCTCCCTCCAAACGATGCCTTCGGCCTACCATCCGGAGCTCGAATTTTCCACCCCACAAGGGGTCGGCGTCGTCCGAGGCAGCCAAGAAGCAACGCGATCGTACTGCATGACCATTGACGGAGGAGCAATGTTCCCCCTCAACGCCGTCATGTTCAAACCTAAGAAGGACGGCCCTACCCCCGGACCTACCGTCGAGCCAGAGAGGTTCCCCCTTGACGCCTAGCACCCAGTGAACTCCTGCAAAGAGCAAGCCTAGACTTTAACTTAGCTAGAAGTAAACCTTTTGTAAAGCTTTCCTTTGTATAGGACCGTTTTAGCGGCCCCCCCTATCTTATACTAAGGAAATCTCGTTGTATCATACTCCAAACGCCTCGGCAGACCCGACCTAATACCCGGTTAGGGGGTCGACCCCCAAGGCGTCGCCACATCCCCTTCATCACTTTATGTATTGTCAACCGGGGCAAAGGCCGTTACAGAAATACTCCCCTCGTCCCGGGCGGCACGCCACGTCGGAACGACGGGGGCCCACCTCGGGAAGGGAAGCCGCAACCTACGAAGTGAGCCAACTCGAAGCACATAAGCGGGGAGATCCGCAAACGACCGGCGTCAAAACCCGTGGCAAATCCGAATTACCTTTTTATATATACACGAAAAGGCGGGGGCCAGTCCGCGGGAGGCAAATTCAATCGAAAAGAGGACAGAAGAAAGAAAGACAAAACTATACAACTCAATTTCCCTCCTCGGCGTCGATCGGGTTCACAGGACGATCGACGGCCGGGTTGTCAACGAGCCCCTCTCCAGCAGGAATCTTCGGGGTCCCATCAATCTCCATGTCGTACTCGAAGTTCGACAGGTCGAGGGTCGGATAGAAATGCCTCACGTGACTGAGCGCCTTCGCGTAGCACTCATCCTGGGCGGCTATCACCATCCGCTGGCCCGCATCCGTCAGCTCTTTCCTCTCATTGGCGAACGCAGCTATCAACTCCCCCTTCTCCTTGGCAAACTTCCTCTTCAAGGAGGCCACCCTCTTCCCCCACTCGGTGTCCTTGGCCTCGAGCTCCAGCTTCATCTGCTGCTCCCTCTGACGCGAACCCTCGAGCTCAATCCTCATCTTCTTCGTCTCTCGTCCGCTCTTGTCCGCCCGAGCACGCTCTTGTAACAGGGACGCTTCGTAGAGATTCTTCACATTAGCTCCCTGCATACAAGCCTGCAACCGAAAGAAGCAGATGAGAAGAAAACTCCTGAGGCAAGACCAAACAGAAAGGAGGAGGTCGACAAGCTCACCGACACGGTGGCCTGCGCCAGGCGCGTGAATGCCACCTCCACGGGCTCGTTCTCCATCATCTGGCGATCACGAGGCGTTGCCAGCTTCTCCACCACCTCTACGGCCTGGGCTTCCTCGGTCAGACAGTCGCCCATCCGAACCGACCAGTCCGGCGCCCACCGCTGCCGCAACAACTCCGCCACCGGGTCCTCCTCCTCGACCCCTACCAAGGGACCTTTCCCCTTGTTAAGATCGGATGCCCTCGTCGGGCCCTTACCCCTCAAAGGGGCACCCCCCTTGCCCGTCTCCGAACGAGTCCTCTTAACCCTCGGCTCGAGCGGTACCTCCGAGATAACAAGGGGCGGCTCCCTCGGCCTCTTCGCCGCCTCCGCCTTCTTCTTCTCGGCATTTTCCTTCTTCATGGCGAGCCTCCTTGCTTGGATCGATGCCTCATCCATATCTGCTGAAAAAACCATTAAGAGTAATGAGCAAGAATGTATGAAAGGATCGAGGGAAAAGAAACAACTACATATGGAGAACGGCTGGGCTCAGTCCAACGCTCGCCAGGCGAACCTCCGTCACCTTCGTCCAATTAATACTAGGGGACAAACGGAGACGCTCGACAAACCCCCACTCCTCGACCGTCAGATCCCCCTGCCCCGGCACAGGATAACTCGGCTTGGAGTAGTTCCATCGAGTCGGAATGTCCCAGGGCTCTTCACTCCGGATCACCAGATATTTTTTCCTCCAATCCTTGATAGAGTCAGGGTTGCTATGAACAACCTTCCTCCTGCTCCGGGGGGAGACATAGTAAACCCCCTCGGCCACCGAACTAATCATCAGCGTCGCTCGGAACACGTTCAAGCGCAGGGGTACCCGTTGTTCCTCGCATATCAGTACAAAACTGATTATCTGCTTCCAAGAGTTCGGCCCATACTGCATCGGCGCCAAGGAGGCCCAGTTCGACACTTCCCGAACAAACGGATGGACCGGCAGCCTCAGTCCAGAAATAAACGCGTCCACGGGGAAGACACAATACCAAGCAGACAGGGGATCGGTTGGGCGAAGAGTAGAGCTCGGCAGCATCAATTCGTAACAAGGACCTATGTGGTACGCCAGCTGCAAAACCTCCAAATCCCCGCCATCCAAGACGGTCAGAATCGCGTCCATCAACACTCTCGTCCGACTCGGCGAAGAGGCCTGCACACCAAAGAGCTCCTGGTCGGACAGGTCGTCAGGATATTGACGGAAATGTTTCGGCTGCACGGGCGAACCTGTCCCCTGGCTCGAACCACCAGTCCCCAACCCTACCTTCCTCGGAGCCTTCTTCCTCTTTTCGGTTCGCTCCGGCGAGGGAGTGAATAAGGGCCCCCGATCAGTCAGCATGGAACTCGGACCTGCCCCCTGAACCGTGGATCTCCTTACAATGCCGCCCTCGCCTCTCTCTCCCTCGGTAACCAACTCCAAAACACGGACGTCGTCCGAACCATCAGTCGCTTCCTCCGACTCACTGCTCTCCACCACGGAGGGACGACGAGAGCGCGACAGCCTCGCACCATGTACCTCCTCCTCAACCACCGGTTCCTCCCACGAAACCGTGTAAGAAGACTCATCAACGTACACTGACTCCTCGGGTACGGGCTCCTCCCAGGACGTCGAGTCAGAGATAGGCTCCACTTCCCCCTAGACGTCGACGCTGATGAGCCAGACTGAGCCCTGTCCATCTATGCCTAAACTAAGTAGACTTGCCAACTCACCTGGGGCTACTTTGGAAGGACGAGCCGGGTACAGCAAGATGCAAAGATGAGCGTTGAAGGATTGAAAAAATTTCTTTTTTTTTTTTTTTTTGAAAAAGAAAGGAGTGGGCAGATAGGGGAGAGGGGGAATATTTATAGGAGATAAAAGCGACTCCTCGATTTCCGCGAGTACTGTTCACCTATCCGACATGCAACTGCCGCCTAGGAATTCGCGCCACATCCTCAAAACGTGCGATGCTGACGTCATCCACTGACAGGCTGGCAGCCAGACGAGGAGGTCAGCACGGAAGAAATATTCGGAGGTGGGAACATTTTTATTTTTAAGATTTAAGGCGCCGTCCTCAGACAGACGCCCCGGGCTCCGAGACTGGGTCGGTTCCCCTTTCACCCGTGAGCAGCTCGGGGCTTACAGCGTCATCGGCCGAAGACCCGAACTGTTCCCGGGTGAGACAGAAACCGCCTCAACCTGGAGCCCTATTGGGACGCAGAGTAGTCAGCCTCCAATCGGAGAACGACTCATCTACCCGGGGCCCAAAGCTTCAAGACGCCCCCCTCGGCAAGCACCCCGGTCGAAAGCCGGTCAACACCCAGAGGTCGAAAGAAGTGCACCATTCCGAGCCAGTTGATGCAACTGCAAAAGTCCAGCCTACTCCAGCAACGAAACCTTCACAGTTGCAAACAACCGGCCCGGAACGCCCTTCATCTCCCCTGTTGCAAACTGCTCACCCTTCGAAGTTCGGTCGTTGTCCCTCTCGCCCGAATCCCCCCTGGATCTGGCCGCCACATCAGGGCCATCAGATCCAAGAGAAGATCCGGGCGACAAAGAAACTACCTCTACGACACTACCGGGGGTAAAAATTATCAAGAGACAGGCGTCCGCCGAAGCAGACACCTTTAAGGGCCGAACAGACCACCCTTGTTTTGATCTGAACCACTACGAGAAAGAGGGAGGGGGGGTACTTATAGCCTCCCCCAGGGGCCGGCCTTTATGACATGGGGAAAACCAAACGACGGAAGACCATGCGCCATACATTTATTAGGCGGCGCCATTAACGCACCTAGGAAATGGGAATCTTGCACAAATCCCAGGGCGCCCCCAAATGCTCCACGAAAACAACAGACTACCCTACTCAAACAGCCCCAAGGCACAACGGTTCGCCCACAAACGGCCCGACCTATAATCCCCTCACCAGCTCGAGGTCCGGTCGGGCACCAGGGCACCCCTCTTCGGAGGATCCACCGGCTGGCCATCACCCTTACCAGCCCATAATTCCCCCTCATCTCGAGGTTCGGCCTGGCACCAGGGTACTCTTCTCAGGAAGAAACAACGGCTCGCCTTCACCATCACCGACCCGTAATCCCTCGCCAGCTCGAGGTCCGGTCTGGCACCTGGGTACTCTTCTTCGGAAGATCCACCGGCTGGCCATCACCCTTACCAGCCCATAATTCCACCTCATCTCGAGGTTCGGTCTGGCACCAGGGTACTCTTCTCAGGAAGAAACAACGGCTCGCCTTCACCCTCACCGACCCGTAATCCCTCGCCAGCTCAAGGTCCGGTCTGGCACCTGGGTACTCTTCTTCGGAAGATCCACCGGCTGGCCATCACCCTTACCAGCCCATAATTCCCCCTCATCTCGAGGTTCGGTCTGGCACCAGGGTACTCTTCTCAGGAAGAAACAACGGCTCGCCTTCACCCTCACCGACCCGTAATCCCTCGCCAGCTCGAGGTCCGGTCTGGCACCTGGGTACTCTTCTTCGGAAGATCCACCGGCTGGCCATCACCCTTACCAGCCCATAATTCCCCCTCATCTCGAGGTTCGGCCTGGCACCAGGGTACTCTTCTCAGGAAGAAACAACGGCTCGCCTTCATCCTTACCGACCCATAATCCCTCGCCAGCTCGAGGTCCGGTCTGGCACCCGGGTACTCTTCTTCGGAAGATCCATCGGCTGGCCATCACCCTTACCAGCCCATAATTCCCCCTCATCTCGAGGTTCGGTCTGGCACCCGGGTACTCTTCTCAGGAAGAAACAACGGCTCGCCATCACCCTTGTCGATACATAATCCCTCGACCTCTCGAGGTTATGTCGAACACCAGGGTACTCTTCTTCGGAAGAGACAACGGTTCGCCATCGCCTTCACCTACACGTAAACCCTCGACTAGCTCGAGGTCCTATCCAAGCCTCAGGGCAGCACCACCAGGAAGGCCCTATGATTCGCCCTCCCATTTTTTCTACAACCATAAGCACTCCTCCACGGCTAGCTCCCGCACCCCCCGCAGGAGTGGGGGGCTTGTGTGACAAGGTAAAAATGGCCTGAGGCCCAACCAGGGCCCAATACAATTCCCACTCAGAAAGGTAAAGTTAGCAACCTGGTTCGGCTCCGAACCACTTCAGGGTCGGCGCCGAACCTCGTGTTTGCCCTCACAGTACTGGCCTCCTCGTGCCGACGAGCCTTGGTAGTCCTCGGAGTCCGACCCGTGGCAATACCACAGGCCGTCCCCCCTCTCCGGCGAGGCAGAAGGATGACCTGGTGCAGCCTAGGCCCTCCGATTCCCCCCCGAAGCGCAGGAGACCCACGATCAGCCACGTCAACTCCAAATACCACCAAGGGTTTAGCCACGTCAGCCCTATACCACTCCTGGTATTGCCACGTCCGCCCTAAACCCCCTGGGCCTTCTGCCACGTCAGGCCCACGGGCTTTCGGATCCAGACCCGGCCCCCCAAGTGGAACCAAACCCGGTTGGGATTCTCTATAAATACTAGACCCACATCCACCTTTTGAGGTAATGAATCTTTTGCCACTTAAATATACCTAGTTATTGCTACTCTCTCACAGAGACTGACTAGAGCGTCGGAGGGTCCGCCACCGGGACAAACCCTGGTGTTTCAGGACCGTCTGCAGGTACACAAGACCTCGGATCCGACCCTTCCGATCCGAGCCCAGCCTTCAACATCTTTCCGAGCTCATCGTAGGTCCCAGAAGGTCAACCGAAGGTCGGCAGACGAGCGGCATTTTCCTTCAATACAAATTGAGTCCGAACTCACACCTGGTGCATCCACACGTCTCCCAGAAATAAACAGCATCAATTATATATGACAAAAGTTGAAATAAATTATGTATGAAAATACCAACCTTTCCTTCAAAGGGCAAGTCCGACTGTCATGATTAACAAGCTTCTTGCATAAACGACACTTCCTTAATGGCTTCGCGGCCTTCTCCATGGCTTTTTCCTTCCCTCCTTTAATTCGCTTCCCGCTACCTTTGGTCTTTGCAATATCCGATACATGAATGTTTACTGATTTAGGTAAGGAAGTGCTTCTTGCTTGCAATTCTTGGGGCATATCTTGTTGCAATTCTGCAATATCGGCAACTACTAATGTTTTGACCTTTTGGCACATCTCTTTGGATGAGCGAGCAATCCTCATCAACTTGTGGATTTCATTTGTCAACTCCACCATATCCAAATCTTGTGGACTACCGTAGCTACCAATAATTTCTTCGCCACCATCATCATACACAATCTCGGTAGTTACTGAGGCGGTCCACCGCTTTAAGATATAAGATTGAGGTAGGCAATCAACAAACTCATTCCTCAAAACAACAAGAATGTGTCTACAAGGAATTCCATCAACTTCAAATTTTCTACATGTACAGGACCCAGCATTATCCATTCCTTTATAGAACACATCCATTGTTTTGTCTGATTTTTGTGACATTCCCATTCTCCTCACAATATAGTGCCGCACACTCCCATTAACATCTTTCATTAAATAGGCGTAATTCAGACTTTGAACTAATTCATCTTGAAATACATGAAATTTCTCTCTCGTATACACATCAGACATTTGTTTCTCAATTTCTAAATCTGTTTGCAGTTTTGGTTTTATATGAAGAGTTGTGTAGTCTGCTGCTAACTGATTTTGTCTTTGTTTCCTTATCGCCCTTTCAAACCTCGTAATAAATTCGTGCAAAGAATTTTTACTATTAACATACTTATCCACAAAAGTATTCATACTTTCTGATCTTTGAGTTGTGCGAATTCCAGCAGTGAAAATATGCTTAGCATAAGCTGGTATCCATTTTTCACGAAGCTCATAAATATCAGAAAGCCAAGGATTACCTACAATTTGAATATTTATCAAGTATTAAGACTACTAAAAATTTGTTAGCTACGGTAAAAATTATTAATTCAAGGGTTACCTGAAATAGACAAATTAGCGTTCATAACTTCATTCCATCTCATCTCAAACTCTTCCGGCGTCTCTGAATCCCAAATGCTACTATGAAATGGAATGTTAAAATCACTATTAAGGCCCGGACCACCAAACTTATCTGGAAGCTTTTTAAGAATGTGCCACATACATAGCCTGTGGTTGGAACCAGGAAAACATAGTCGGATAGCATTCTCCATTGCGGGATCTTGATCTGTAATAATAACTGTAGGAGGAGGCGCACACATTGTTTCACCCCATTTTTCAAACAACTTATTTATGAAAGCTGCAACAAAATTGACAGATTGACCATGGTGATTAACTCCAGTAAATGGAGCAAAAACCAATTTGTACTGATTTGTGTCATATGTAGTATCAAAAATTAGCACATCACCAAAATGCTTGTAAGCTTTCCTGGCTAGAGCATCAGCCCAAAAGACATGAGTAAATTTGTTGTCTTCATCCACCTTATAATGAAAACAAAAAGAAGGATTCATATCCTTTTCCTCTTGCAAGTGCTCCATCAATAGATCCACATCATAAGCTCTACTCCGATCCTTGTCTCTTTGCATCGAATTCCTAATGTCCTTTTCAGTACAATTAATATTACTGAAACCCTCATTTTCTATCTCCATGTAGGACATAGACTCCGAAGTTCTTATGTTAGCTTCTTTGAACGAACTAAGTAGACTTTTTTGTACTTCGGTAACAGTTCTATTACTTCTTAAGAACTGTTTCTTTCTAGGTGCAACACAAGAATGAGTGTGCTCCTCAACAAACCTTTGGATTGACCATCTCCCATCATCGTCTTTTTGAATTCGTATTTGAGCCATACACTCTTCTCTAGTCACAACCCTTCTCCTTCTCTTGATGACATTTGAAGAAGATGGTTCTTCAATACCGGCAACATTCACTCATTCATCTAAAGTTGTCAGCTTACCTTGCTTAGAGCATACAAATAGTTGTGAATACCTCTTCTTTGTAGTAGTATCCATCATTGTAGCAGATTTGCGAACAGAAAAACCAGCTAATTTTGCATATTTTTTGTAAAATTCATAACCTTCCTCTAAACTAGCAAATAATAAACCAACAATTGGTTTAGAATCATTATCAACGTCTCTCCAACCCTTATGAACATCTTGTCTTAGTAACTCTTCAAACTCCATTCTACATAGAAAAAAATATAATAAACGTACATAATAAACATATAGAAGAGGTCATCTAACATCTCCAAAATCCCCATCTTCCTGCTAAACAAATTTGTGGGGAAAAAATTAATACATAATTTTACCTTTTTTTTAAAAGGTCTTAATCGACTCAAAATTAATTAAATAAATGCACACTTACTCAAGCTTATTCGGAGAGGTATTTTTCATCATCATAGTTGTCTTCAACACATGAACTGAATTAGTCGTAGGCTCAGAACACACTTCTATATATTCATTTTGCAAATCAAGCATTAAGAATGTGTCTAGGGCTGCATTATTATGCCGCGCCAACTAGTTGTAACTTATTAGCTTGTTAGGTAGTGCATATCATCATTGCCTAGACCAACACACAAAAACGGTCATGGGCCTTCTTCTGATATACCAAAAATAGCTGTGAATACCTCTCCTTATCATGAGAAGAGATCATATTGACTGATAAAAATACACCTCTACAATATATATACAGTAGAGGCCACCTCGCGCCTCTTCTAATAAACGAAACAGTCGGAATAAACTAAAAAAGCCAATATGACACTCAAACACACTATTATACACTATATAATGGCAAACCAAACCCTAGTAATAACATTTTAACAGACCTAACAAATATGAGTACACACATGAGTTACGAGTACACACATCTTCTTCTTTAGAATTCTGATACAATGCTGAAAATCGAAATGGTGGAATACTTATAAACTACTCTACAGGAAGGATCTTCAATTCTGAACATCTCATACAGTCACGTATTTTGTACCTTTTATCTACATAAAATTCTAATCATGCAGGTAGAGACTCAATTTTTCATAGTGAAACTTGAAATAAGAAAATGAAATGTAATTTGAAACTGAGAATACCTGATAAGAATGATTAGGGGCTAAGGTTTCTATTCGAATCGCTGAGGAATCGAAACCCTAATCGCACGTTGGGTTTGACGTCGAAGAGAGAGAGAGAGCCTCGCAACCCTAATTGCGATTTGGGTCTTCGATCGCAGAGAGAGAGAAAGAGACCACTGAGACCAGCAGATTTGGGGGCTAGGGTTTCTCGTCGATGAGAGTGACAGAATCCAAGAAAGTATAAATCGAAACTGTTCTTCGATGGAAAGAGAGAGAGAGAATCGAAGATGCTCAGTATGGTTTCTCGTCGAAGGGAGAGAGAGAACGGTCCGATCGTAAGTTGAAGTTTTCTCGTCGAAGAGAGAGAAAGATCGATAGAGATAAGAACGGGGGTTTCTCTCCGATGATTAGGGTTTCATCGAAGAAGGAGAGCGCGAGAGTAAGAAAAGGAGAGGCGGCTAGGGTTTCTTACGATCGAAGAGAGAGCGGGAGTGAGTAGGGAGCCATGTTGCCAAAAGATAAGGAGACGGGTAAATGACCATTTTACCCTCAACAAAACAGGATGGAGAACGTGATCTGATCTCAGCCATTCGATCTGAATCAAACTAGATCGGATGGCTGATAGCTCCCGCTCACGATAAGGAGCCCATCTCACCATCTCATAATAGACTAACTAACTAACTAACTAACTAACTAACTAACTATAACTAACTAACTAACTAACTAACTAACTAACTAACTATATATATATATATATATATATATATATATATATATATATATATATATATATATATATATATATATATATATATATATATATATATATATATATATATATATATATATATATATATATTGTGCAGCACATGCTTCAAAAAAGAGAAAGAGAAGAAAAAGAAGAAAGAAATAAAGAGCAAATAAGAAAGATTACTTAGTTAGTTAATTAATTAAAAGATTAATCTTAATCTTATATTTTAATTAATTTAATCTTAATTTAATTAACCTAACCTACCTACCTACTCTTTATATAATCAGAGAAGGTTGGAAACTGGGGTGGGCTGGATGCGTGGCGGCTGTAGACGTGAACAAAAGGTGGTAGGTGGGGGAGGGCGGTGTGAGTTCAGAAAAAAAAATAAAAAAATAAAATAAAGATGGAGGTGTGAAGAGATAGGGCGGCTCGGGTTTCAAGACTAAAGCAAGAGAGAGAAGTCAGAGAGTGGTTTTGCCGCTCGAGAATCAAGGCAAAAGGCAAAGGAAGACGTTGTCTGTTTACAGCACAAATTTCGAAACGTTCGGCTTGGATTTTCAGCAACAACCAGAGTTGTTCTTCTTCTTCTTCTCCTCTAATTTTATCATGCAATCAAAAACAGTATTTGTTAGTTGCAATTTTATTATGAACTAATTTTTTTAGGGCTTTGATGTAGCCTAATTTTGAAAACACAATTTTAATTTCATATTATTTTTCTATTTTTCTATGGTTGTGTGTTTGATTTTTGTTCTTAATGCTTACAATTGTTTGGCCAACTTTGGTGCGATTTATTGGATCATGGAGAGACCGAGAGGTAATTTGTGATTTAAAACTATAAAATTAAACACTATTAATTGAGCGAAATTAGAGATAATTTACCGCGATTGATGTGACTAAAAAGAAATCCATTGAACTTAATGAGTCTTCAATTAATTAAATTTGCATAGAGATATGACAAACTGTTAGTATAAAATATTTTTGGTGTTGTTCGAGAGAAAGCATTTAATACTCAGGGGATTTTGGTCTACAACTTGGAAAAATAATATTTTTATTCATATGGAATTATGAATTGTGCCGGATTAATTAGGTGAAATCAAAAGCCCTAGAATTAGTTTTGCAATTAATAAACCACAAAATTTCAGATTCTACTCATTTTTAATTAATTTAGTTAGTTCTTTAGATTAATTTAATTTAGTTGCTTTCTTTATTGAATTTCGATTTTCCAAATGGTAATTAATCAAGTAATTTCGGTACTCGATAAAATGATTAGTTCTTATGGGTTCGACACTCTTTTCACTTAACTATACTACTTGTTGCGATTTTGTACATTTGTAAATATTCACATCAAGTTTTTGGCGCCGCTACCGTGGATTAATTATTCTTTTATTGATATTGATAATTGCTATTGTTACTAATTTGGATTTTTCTATTTTTTTTATATTTTTTATTTTTTCTGTTATTTAATTGCTATATTTCAGGACATCAAGGTGTATCATGGTGGCATTCAACAATTACCAATGGTCTTCAGAAAGAGCAATACCAAGAAAAGTGGCTGGAGTTTTTGAGCTTGATCCTATTGCCACATTGACTACACAAATTGATATTTTATCTAAACAATTGGGTAATATGAATGTTAACTCTATTCAAACTAATATTATTTGTGATCGTTGTGCAGGAAATTACTCAAGTACAGATTGCCAAGTGGGAAATCCTTTTTCTCAATCAAATTTCAATCAAGCAAATTACGTGTCTAATTTCCAACATCAAAACAATCATTATTTAAACACGTATAATCTAGGATGGAGGAACCAACCCAATTTTTCATGGAACAACAATCAAGAAGCAATTAGACCACCTCAAAATTTTCCACAGCAAGAAAAGAAGCCGACACTAGAAGAGATGTTTATGTAATACATGCAGAAGACAGAGCAATACATGCAAAAGACAGATTTGGCGATACAAAATAATACGGTTTCAATTCACAATCTTGAGGCTCAAATTGGACAAATTTCAAATAATCTTACAGAAAGAACAGCACGAACATTACCTAGTAACACAGTGGTCAATCCCAATGAGCATGTCAAAGCAATAACACTAAGAAGTGGGAGAATAATTGAGCAGCCATAAACCCAAACTGCCGAACAAAATGTGGTTGAAAAGCAAAGTGAAATCAAGCAAATTGTGGAGGAACAAACGCAGCAGGTGGCCAACCACCATTCTAAGAAGGATAAATGGGTTTCAAGCAAAATAATTTCATAAGAGTTTAATTCTGAGACTTATCCTAAATCTCTTTATGATCCACCGATTCCTTTTCCGCAAAGACCTAAAAATAATAATCTCGAAAATCAATTTTCTAAGTTTTTAAATATTTTTAAGAAATTGCATATTAATATTCCTCTTATTGAAGCTTTGGAACAAATGCCTAAATATGCTAATTTTTTGAAGGATATTTTATCAAACAAATGAAAATTGGAGGAACATGAGACAATGATGCTAACCGAATGGAGTAGTGCAATTTTACAAAAGAAGCTGCCTCCTAAACTTAAAGATCCAGGGAGTTTTATAATGTAACACCCCGTATTTTTTTTATAATCAAAAATGCATTTTTCAAATTTTGCACGTATGATGCACGTGCTATTTTTTCCATCCCTATTTTCTTAGTCTCATTTACTATTTTAGCATGCATAGCCTTTTATTTTAGCCTTTTATTAAACCCATTGACCTAAAATTAGATTCTAGCCCACTAGACTAATTAAATTAATTAATTAAAAAGAAAGCCCTTGAAACAAGCCCATTAATAATATCTTTTTTTTAAGTTGTGCATGGACTCACACATGACATGCAACAACTTTTAATACACATTTCAGAATCATAGGAATTGTATTTATTTTGTATGTGTGTGCACTAGTGCACAACACGTGCACGTGTGGAAGGAGAGAGGTTGGCCGGTTTGAAAAAGAGGGAGAGGCTGGGATTTTGAGTGGGGGTTTTGGAGATGGAGAGTTGGGGGTTATGGGGGTTAGGGATAGTGAAGAGATAGAATTAAGTAAGAAGTTATTAGGCGGAGAAAATTGCAATTTAGACCTTATTTTAACCTATAAATATACCCCCATTCTTCTTCTCATTTCACACCAAAAATAACAAAATTTAAGAGAGGAAAAAGAAAGAGAGTACCATTGTGCATTGGAGAGCTCTTGCTAGGAGGAGAATGACAAGGAGTTGCTTGCTGGAGCTGGGAGCTAGAAGTTGTCTCTTCATCTTGGTCGGATAATCTTTATAAGATATGGGTGGTCTTGATATTTTCTAATTCATAGGTTGAGCATGCTAGAATATGATATTAGTAATATAGATCAATTGGATGTGATGTGGGCAATCTTGTGTTTTTCTAATTATAAGACATGCATGCTAATTTATTACATGAGTAGTAATGATAAATTTGATGTGATGATTAGAGAACAAATCCATGTTTTTATTGTGTGCTAAATTGTAGAAATTTCGCTGTTGATTGAGAAACAAATTGTCATCATGTTGTTTGTAAATAAGAAAAAGAAATGATGAGTATGTGTGCTAAATTGTAGAAATTTTGCTATTGATTGAGAAACTAATGGTCACCATGTTGTTTGTAAATGAGAAAAAGAAATGATGAGTATCTTGCCATATGCATGTTAATTTATAAATATAGAAACTTGTAATTGTGAAAAACAATGGCAGAGACTTCCCTTTTATTTAACAAATAATTTTTTATAAAGTCAAATTTGATACACATAAATTCATTTGATTATTTATAAGAGATACAAATTGCTAATTGATTAAATTGAAGAAATATATTGCATGTTCATAAATTAGAGAAAATAAAATTTGAAACCAAGATATTTTGTCAAAAAATATGAATTTTTAGTTTGTGAGCTACTGTTAGAAAATAAAATCCCTCTAGATGAACTATTTATAATTTAATGGAAGATTAGAGCAATTGAAAATTTTGAGTTTTGTGAAAATATTTGAATAACAGAATGGTTGAACAAAAACCTATTAGTATAACTCCATATCAGAATTTGCACTTGGACTTACTGGTTAGTCGGTGCACCATAAGTCATTACTGTGTTGATAGAAGATCTTGGGTTCGAAGTTTCTTGAACACATTTTTATTTTGTTTCTTTTAAATATTTCTGAAACCCGAAGCTAGATATTTGAGGCTTTCGGTATGGCATATTGACACCAAGTCCATATGGACTCAGTGGCTTGATGTTGGACTTTAAGTACTTGCTGTGTGTGGTCGGGGGTGCCTGGTTCGAAACTTGATGGCGCCATTTGTTGTTTTTTTGATTTTGTGGGTTTTAAATGAGTTTTTACGTGAAGAAAATTTGGGGGGAAATTCTAATATTCATATTAAATGATTTAGAATGTATTAAAAATAGTTTTAGAATTGTTCATGTATATTTTGAGAAATAAAAGGGGAATTGAGATAAAGAAAAATGAGTTGATAACTTGAAAATTAATTATTAAAAAGTATGACATTTATTCTAAAAAAAAGTATACTTTGTTATGTGAATTGATTCTCTTGAAAAGATTTTCACTTATGTTGAGTAAGAAATAATTGATTTGGAAATTGCTATATGAATATAAATTGCTAATGAGACTTAGAGGATGAATTAATGTTCATGAAAAGAAGTATTGTTTCATTTTGTATTGTGAATGAATAAAAAAATCATGAGTAGTGCTAAAACAAGACATTGTGAATAAGTTGAAGATATGAACACATTGAGTTTATTACATGATTATTAAAGGGTATGTGTACCCGTGGATTATTGTACATGAAGGGTTGTGATCTAGAGATTAGCAAGACCTCGGGTACCGGCATTGTTGAAATAAAAGAATTGAGTTATATTTTTGAGATATGGCCATGGAGCTATCTCGGTATTTGTGATTAAGTCCGGTAGAGGGTAAGACTAACTCTAGGGGTGATAAATTATTCATGTCTTGAACTTAAGAACTAGGCACTAAGAGAAGATGTAATAAACCTGGGCAAACGTAAGTGGGGCACTCTATATAGTCGGGCGGTGGATTCCGGGACTATAGACCTAGTCGGGCGGAGGATTCCGGGACTGTGGTTGCTTCGTGGGAGACGAGCTTTTATTTTAAATCTGGGACTATGCGTAGTCAGGCGGATAGTTTGCCATACTCCAATGTATATACGTATATCGGGGCTAGAGGGGCACTTGCGGGATGATTTGCACGATGAGGAGTCTGTTATAACAGTCAGGCGGTGGACTCCGGGACTGGGATCCGTACTCGTGAAATGATCCAAACCTTGCTTTATTACTGGGTAGTTTTCATGGCGAGGGATCGTACCCTTATAATGTGGAGTACGTAGGTGCTTGCCCTCGGACCTATGTAGTATGGGATGCATAGAATTCGAACAAGTATGCATTAGTGTCATGTTAGTATAAAATATCTGCATTAGGTATTAAGGCATTGTATACACTTACATGTTTAGTGTAGTCACAATTAACACTTTATTTGCATTCAAATTTGTGGTTTGTTAAAGTATTGAGATCATTATATTTCTGGCACAGAGAGAATGACCGAGTATAATCTTTTCGTCAGTTGTAAGTAACTGACGTGCCCATAGCTTATTATGCAGGAATTGGATTTTTCATGAAGAAGTAAAGTTGAGATGATGCTGTTGATTAATTACATGTTAAAGATGTTACAAGTTGTATATTATTTTCATCGTTGTACTTTATTTTATCTTCCGCTATGTAAACAATTGTAAAGAACTCTGATGTATGATGAGAAGTTTAAATTTCCTTGTAAATTTGTACAAAGTGAAGTATAAAGATCTTGTGGAATCTCGAATTCGGTCCTATTTGGAATTCGGGGCGTTACATTCAATTCCTTGCACTATTGGAAATTCTTCTTTTGATAAAGCATTATGTGATTTAGGAGCAAGTATTAATCTTATGCCTTATTCTGTTTTAAGGAAATTAGGTATTGGAGAAGCAAAGCGCACCACAATCGCATTGCAATTGGCGGACAGATCTATCAAATACCCAAAAGGGATCATTGAAGATGTTTTGGTGAAAGTAGACAAGTTCATATTTCCCGCTGATTTTATTGTGCTTGATATGGAGGAAGATGAACAAATTCTGTTGATTTTAGGGAGAGACATTCTAGCTACGGGAGAGCTTTGATTGATGTCCAGCAAGGAAAACTTATTTTGAGGATTGAGGATGAGCAAGTAACGTTTGATATTTTTAAATCCATGGAGGTTGCTGTTGAAGCTCACTCATGTTTTCAAGTTTGTGAAACTAATCTAATTGTGGGAGAGACACATAGAGCGGAAGTTGAAAAATTACCAATTAAAGTGTATCCAACAAATTCAGCAACTCTTGAATCTGAGAAAGAAAAGATTTTGGAATACTTTCAAGTGGCACCATCTATTAATTTTTCTTCTCAGCTAACATTTAAGGAGGTGGGGATATCAAGAACGCCATCGTCAAGAAAGAAACGAATTCAACTCAAGCTTCAATCACTGCCATCAAGCTTGGGGGATGCTCAAAGAAAACATAATCCAAACACGAAGAAAGCAATTAGAAAAGATGTTTTGATTTTGTTGGATCTTGGCGTCACATAACTATCTCACTATCAAGTATGGCGGAAGACTTAAAACTTAGCGCTTCTTGGGAGGCAACCCATGCTTTGTTTTTTAGATTTGATTTCTTTTCTTTTAGTTGATTTTAATTTTAATTTTTGATTTTATTTTGTAGGATTGCATGAGTTTGGAAGTCGCCGGGCGGAGCTGTTGTCTACACTTACATTGATGGTTGTTTTTTAGCAGGATGGAGTCAGAATCTGGAAAAGTGTTTCAAAGAGCGATTGTAGGCAATTGTCTTAGCTTTCCAGAACTAAAAGAATCAGGCCATTTGGACACATACACCTCTAGATATCACTGTAACAATGAACATCGCTCGTGCATAATTTTAACACGAATTAGGGGAGAAATTCGGAACTTTTTGCAAATTTTTTTTTGTTCCCATTGAGGACGATGTGATATTCAAGTTTGGGGGATGTGGTACAAATTTATTTTTTATTTTATATATATTTGAAAGCAGAAAAAAAAACAAAAAAGGATTTCAATTAGGCTTACCGTTACACTTTTGAGTTCTTTATTTTGCTAAAGCACTGAATTTTTTTTAGGATGGACAATATCTTATAAAACAAGATTAAGCATACTTATTTACTTTAAGATTATTGAATTTCATAATTTCTTACAAAATTGTAAGAGTCATGTGATTATACATAAACGAAAAATGTGATGCTTTTTTCTTGTGATTATCACCTTTGATCTAGTCCTAAACAGAGTTTAAGTAAATAGAGCGAACGAAAAAAAAAATTATATGAATAAAATTATATCTACTCCAATGTTTTGAGTTGCTTAGTAACTAGAGGTATTTATCACCAATGTTTACTTTTACGTCAAACAGCAACTTGAAATATGAGTATGCAAAACACTTTAAGTTTGTGACTTGTTGAGTAACCGGGTGAATTCATCACAAATGTTTGCATTTGCGTCAAAAGGCAAGTTACAACTGTCACGCTCCGCTTCCCAAAAATACGGAATGCAAACACGTGACATGGCCCAGCGAATGACTTGCGTCATTCATAGGCTATCATCGATTCAACTCAACAATATAAAACAGAAAGTAAAACAACCACGCATGCAATAAAAAAAGTAATCACGTGAATAACAACATTTGGAATTTAAGCATAAAAATAACCAACATGATAATTGATATGGCTAAAAATGAGATTAAATCGAGACCGTTCAAATTGGACACGAATCTTTAAGCTCAGGGGTAAAATGGTAAATTCACCTACAAACGGGTCTGAAATGGGAACTGAGCCTTTTTTCCAAAAGCCCAATAACCCATGAACGGATCCGTCTTACTGGGTACGGGTTCCAACCCGTAAGAAACCCATTCCAGCTGGATAGGAGAGGGCTTAGATTTATAATTGTCCTTAATCAACGGTCCTAATCACTTCTATCCGTTCACACCGGGAAGTAAAGATTTGATCTTATCTTGAAACTGGTTCCTAAGGCGGCTATAAATACCCCTCTCCCCCCACTGTTACCAGGTAATCAATCTTTTTCCAATCAAAAGCTCTTTCATAATCTTTCTGATTACTGACAAGAGCGTCGGAGGGTGCGTCACCAGAATCAACCCCGGTGTTTCGCACTTTTTGCAGGTCAACGGCAGCGGTAAGAAACCAATCAACACATCGGTGAAGGTCAACAGGTTTGCTTTATTGTTTTCTCCAAGAATTCACAAATTCATCTGTTTGCTCTCACACCAAAATCAGCAGCAACAGATTGGCGCCATCTGTGGGAACCCGAAAAATCAACCTGACCTAACTTCATCAGCGAGACTAGTTTCAAGCCATGCATCCAAAACAAAAGGGGAATGCAGTGATCTCCAGCCGAAGAACCACGTCTCTTCCTCCTCCCCCTCCTCCAGCTCAAGGTGCTTCGCCTCAACAGGCCCATCCAGGGTCTCGGGGGGCTGCCCAGGGGGGCTCCCGTCAGAGTCGTTTGAAGCAACATCATCCTCATGACCATGTCGCATGTCCCAATCCTTCAGTTGAATCTATGGCTTCTCAAAGCCCTCCTGAGCGGGATCTTCGTCAAGTGATTGCCAACCGCCAAAAGGGGATCGACCTCAAAACTTGCCTGAATGGATGGCGAGCCCTTGGGGGAGTCCATCAACCTGAGCACCCAGGGGCCTCAAGAGTCCAGACCCCCGCCGACCGAGGACTAGAAGATCCCCTCCCCCAAGGAGGCGAAGAGAGTCCCCTCAGCATCATCGGTGGAGAACTCATTCTCCAGTAAGCCGAACCACACATAGGGACCGCCAAGCTAGAGAGGCACCAGTCACAAGGGCAGAGCTTCAAGACTTCCAAGCGACAGTCTTACGGGCCCTCAATATCGCCCCAAATAACGACCAGAGGCCACCTACTCATGAGCCTGCTAGGAGCCACCGCCTTCACAATCCCAGTCCTCCTCCATCTCCAAGCTACCATCGCCGCAGCCCCAGTCCACCCTCGTACGAAGATGAGTCCCGGGGCGTGGCAAGATATGACAAAGAGAAGACTCAGTCTACCGCCGTCTCCACGAGATGGAGAGGGGCCTCGGCCGAATTGATAGGGAAGAAGAGCAACGGGCGATAAACTTCCGCTGAGAAGACCTCCATTCTCCCGCACCATCATGGAGGCCCCCGTCCCAGAGAACTTCAAGCCGCCTCACTTCAAGGCGTATACCGGGGAGTCGGACCCCGCGGATCACATAGAGAGTTTCAAAACTTTCATGACGATCCACCGTGCTTCAGACGCCCTCCTCTGCAAGATATTCCCTGTCATGCTTGTAGCGCCCCGAATTTTTAATAAGATATCTTAGAAAATACGTGGCACATTCCCAGTGATCCACTTCAATATAATATTAAACACAACCAACACCACTAAATTTTTCAACTTTTATTACAACAATCACTTACATAGCACAGCGGAAATTAAAACATCTCAACTCCAAATTTTTTTTTATTTACAACACAAAACTAACTCAAATTTGCTTTTACAATTTTACACAAAACTCTTATTAAATCACTTTATCTCAAAAACCAACTCAAGCATCCAATCTCCCACTCTAAGCAACAACCTGCAACATATGAGG
The DNA here is from genome assembly GCA_017893485.1 of Hemerocallis citrina. NCBI lineage: Eukaryota > Viridiplantae > Streptophyta > Magnoliopsida > Asparagales > Asphodelaceae > Hemerocallis > Hemerocallis citrina. The sequence goes on along the minus strand of CM030358.1, from coordinate 102,157,935 downwards.
CTAGAGATGATCCCTACCCCCCAAAACTAAAGGGGTCAGCCATAAATGGTGTGAGTGACATAAAAACAAACAAACAGCATAAATAAACATACCTCATAAATTCTCAAACAACAGGTACTAAATAAGAATATGGGAAGTAAGAAATGACAGGTAACATGAAAACATCAAGTGGAGCTAAACTAAGTGTCAGGTGTAGAAAACAGGAAAACCACGTGCATAAAACCAAGCCAAGAAACACATATTCTATATGCAGACTCTCTAATGCGTACTTGTCGAAGTCTATGCATCCCATACTACATAGGTTCGGTGCAAGCCCTTAACGTCTCCACTTCATAGGGTTCAATCCCCTGTTATGCAACTAATCCTAACACGATGACTACTACGAGATAAAGATAAACTATGGATAGTATCTCATGCCCGATAATTCTGGAGATAGATCCCACACCCAAGATATTTTACCTGGATAATTCCGGAGATCATCCCACACCGAAACATTGACACATCACCACACGAATACCACATGTGCTTCGCCTCGACTCCGATAATTCCGGAGATCAATCCCACACCACAAGTAGTTATCGTGATAATTCCGGAGATAGTCCCACACCACAAGTAATCTACTGTGATAATTCCGGAGACATATCCCACACCACTAATAATCTACTGTGATAATTCCGGAGATTAAATCCCACACCGAAAGCCATACTGAGGTTCTTGACTCATGTTCCCATTCATCATATCACCACTAGTGTCTGTCCTTAATATTTTTGGGTTAATTAATTACTTAACGAATCTCCTAGAGTGGTATACCCTACCAGCCTAAATTCAAACTGTATAACTGAAATGCCTCTTCGGGCCTCAACAAAATAACTCAATACTGGTATACTAGGGTCACTCACCTCTGGAAACTCAAACTCAAAAGTCTAAACCAAAGTCCCACTAAACAAAGTGGCTCAACTGAATATATCAAATCAAATACTGAACTGAATGTCAAGTATAGACTGAGTTGTCTGAAAACCAATCATTCGAAATAACACTCAAGTTTACAAAGATCCTTCGGTACCAGTCGACTTATACTGTAGTAAGTCGACTGCCCAGAGGACAAATATCCAAAATTTTACAAAAAATAAACTAAGTCATATAAGTCGACTTATAAGAGTATCGGTCGACTTACCCGAGGTAAATTCCAACAATTTCACAATAATATTCTAAGTACATAAGTCGACTTAAAGGATCATAGGTCGACTGTCCAGAAGGACTAATAATTTTACAAAATAAATTTCTCAGTGAACCAGTCGGCTGCCTACGAGCTAGGTCGACTGTCCAGAACGACTTTTCAAGGATTCTAAAATACAGCAGCAGGCTCGTACCAGTCGACTGTACAGTAGACCAGTCGACTGTCGGCCCACAGTTTTTCACAATTTAGATATGAATACAAAATCAAAACTGGGGTTTTCTAACGATTCATTGTTTATGAAAATAGTTCGTATTCTGGCAAAATGACAAATCTCAATTAACTTCGTTATGGGTACATTACTCAATCATCTCATATCTCAAAACTCAAGTTCTCATGTCTCATTTCTAATTCTCCCATTAGGGTTTCTCAAAACTGAAATTTCTTTCACAATTCTAAATCAAAATTTGATTTACAAATATAAGATCCAGATGCACATCATCCGATCATAACTATACTCAAATCTTAACATGCTTTTTAGCACACAAAATTTTATAAACAAAGGTCTACTATTCATTCATAGATTTCACAACATGGTACGACAACATCAATTATTCACATGAATCATACCACAATACAAGATCTATATCATTCACAACATCAAATCAATACATCATTGACACTCGCACACATAGATCAACAGCAAGACGAATTTATAACATTCACAAAATAAAAACAAAACACACAATGTCACTCACCTTTGAATTGAGAAAAATCCACGAAAAAGTCTTCCTTTTGCTAAATCCAAACTTCTTCTTTCTCCACCAAAACAAGTCTCCAAAATTCTGTATATTCTCAACAAATGACGGCTGGAAAAATCCCTTAAATATCCGGGATAAAGAGTTTAGGGTTTTACCCCACTTTTGCAAAATAATCCTTTCTAAAAGACAACTTCACATATATAGGTATAGTCTTGGAAATTCGACCAAAATTCATTTAAATTAGGATTTAAAGGAAAAATACAATTCTAAATCTCAACCAATACTGTTCAAAATGTCCAGAATATACATTTTGCACTTTAACCCCTAAAAATATCAAATTTGCAAAAAGGTCATTCTTTTCTCAAAATTGCAAAGAGTCCCAATTGATTTCAGAAAAATCTGGAAAAATACTAAATAAATCCCAAATATTAAATAATGATTTTTCATGAAGAAAACTAAACTTTTCAAACTTTTCATAAAAGTATTTGCACGTGTTTTGCACGTGTAACAAGATAAATTTTCTGAAAATATTTATTAAGTTCTCTAAAAATCAATTTAAATTCATTTTCAAATATTTAAAACAATATTTGAAAATACGGGGTTCTACAATGCTGAATGGGCCTGCGAGAGAATGGTACTCTCAACTTGTTCCGGCCTCCATCTTCTCATTCGATCAGTTCGAAGGGCTCTTCCTTACTCATTTCGTGAGTAGCCGCTGGGCCGAGAAAACAAGTGTATCTCTGGTGACCCTCAACCGAGAAAAAGGTGAACGCCTAAGGGATAACGTTCGACGCTTCACCGCCGAAGCCCGGTCCATTGCCTCCCTCAACCAATCAGTAGCCTCTGCCGCATTCGAGTGCAACGTCACTAACGCTCGCCTCAAGACGTCCCTTGCCAAGAAGCCTCCTCGGGACTTCTAAGAACTCCTACTTAGGGTGGAGAAGTACGTACGAGTAGAAGAGACTCTCAACCCCATACTCTTGAGGATTCATCTTCCGGGAACAAACGAAAGAATACGAGCGAAGAGGGGTCCCAAAAATCCCAGAGGGACGGCAATGGCCAGTGCCGCCCGACTCCTCGTTTTGAGAAGTTCACCCCCCTCATTGCTAATATATCAGAAGTTCTTATGGAAGTGGACAAGGAAGGGCTACTCCGTGCTCTCCCTACAATGAATACCCTTGGCAAGAAAAGGAACAAGAATAAGTGTTGCCGCTTTCACAGGGACCACGGCCATGACACGAACGATTGTCGTGCTATCAAGGAGGAGATCGAAGAACTCATACAGCGGGGACACTTGACCAAGTTCGTCCAAAAAGATGGGGCCGAGTTTCTCCCCTGAGAAGCGTACAAGCGAACAAAGAGGCCCGCCGAGCTTCAAGACTCAGAACCTGGGGTCGTCTTCCACCTCATCCAAGGAGGTCCAATGGAGGGAGAACCCAGCTCCTCCCAAGAGGTCTTCACCTTATCGTAGAAGTAGGATCTTGATTTTCAATAAGGCCGATGCTTGTAACCCGGCCAATAGCATGTAATAATGGCTCGTCTTATTGAAGCGGCCACTTAGTTTATCTCAATAAAACTTTACATTTTTTCATTGAAAATTATTGCTCTTGCTTCATCTCTATCTCTCCGAGTCTCATCTACGACTCGTTAAATGGTGAGTTTAGAATCCAGCTCCTCCTACATGGCTGCTCCCGCAACTTACTAAGCTGAAAAAACGAGTTTGGAGTCCAACGCTTAGTTCAACGTTGCTTTAACCGCTTGCAAACAAGCAAGGGCGAGGTAGCTTACCATTCGGAATTGCTCCTACACCTCGTTAACCCCCTCTAACAATGAGTTCGGAGACCAACGCTTGGCTCGATTCCGCTTCAAATTACTCGCTCAAAAACGGGTAAGAAGTGGTTTGCCATTCGGAACTGCTCCCACAACCGTTGAATCTCTCTTAAACAACGAGTTCGGAGTCCAACACTTGGCTCGATTCCGCTTCAAATTACTCGCTCATAAGCGGGTAAGAAGTGGTTCGCCATTCGGAACTGCTCCCACAACCGTTGAATCTCTCTTAAACAACGAGTTCGGAGTCCAACACTTGGCTCGATTCTGCTTCGAATTACTCGCTCATAAGTGAGTAAAAAGTGGTTCGCCATTCGGAACTGCTCCCACAACCGTTGAATCTCTCTTAAACATCTAGTTCGGAGTCCAACACTTGGCTCGATTCCGCTTCAAATTACTCGCTCATAAGCGGGTAAGAAGAGTTTGCCATTCGAAACTGCTCCCACAACCATTGAATCTTTCTTAAACGACGAGTTCGGAGTCCAACACTTGGCTCTATTTCGCTTCAAATTACTCGCTCATAAGCGGGTAAGAAGTGGTTCGCCATTCGGAACTGCTCCCATAACTGTTGAATCTCTCCTAAAAGACGAGTTCGGAGCTCACAACTCTCTCCTAGAGTTGCTCCTCAAACTTGTCTCCCAAATGGCTCTCTCCTAGAGCCAAGCTTTTCGCTCCGCTCGCCTCCAAAGCAGAGCTCTTCTCAACGAGTTCGGAGCACAACTCTCTCCTAGAGTTCTCCTCAAACTTGTCTCCCCGATGGCTCTCTCCTAGAGCCATGCTCTCCGCTCCGCTCGCCTCCTGAGCAGACCTCTTCCCAACGAGTTCGAAGCACAACTCTCTCCTAGAGTTGCTCCTCAAACTTGTCTCCCAGATAGCTCTCTCCTAGAGCCAAGCTCTTCGCTCCGCTCGCCTCCAAAGCGGACCTCTTCTCAACAAGTTCGGAGCTCACAACTCTCTCCTAGAGTTGCTTCTCAAACTTGTCTCCAAAATGGCTCTCTCCTAGAGCCAAGCTCTTCGCTCTGCTCACCTCCAAAGCGGACCTCTTCTCAACGAGTTCGGAGCTCACAACTCTCTCCTAGAGTTGCTCCTCAAACTTGTCTCCCAAATGGCTCTCTCTTAGAGTCAAGCTCTTCACTCCGCTCGCCTCCAAAGCGGACCTCTTTTCAACTAGTTCGAAGCACAACTCTCTCCTAGAGTTGCTCCTCAAACTGGTCTTTCAAATGGCTCTCTCCTAGAGCCAAGCTCTTCGCTCCGCTTGCCCCCCGAGCAGGCCTCTTCTAAGTGAGTTCGGAGCTCAAAACTCTCCCCTATAGTTGCTCCTCAAACTCGTCTCACGAATTGCTCTCTCCTAGAGCCTTGTGATGTTCTTCACTCCGTTCACCTTATGATGCCCTTTCTCTCAATGGGCTCCGAGCTAAAACTCTCCCTAGAAGTTGCTCCTTGCACTCACCCCCAAGAATGGATCTGCCCATGGCTCTTACGAGGATCTTCCTAGCCCATCTTCTTCGCTCCCAGGAGTGGAGTTCCTCTTCGAAAATCCTCAAGACCAAAACACTCCTCAACTTCATGAAGATAAGGATGTTGCAGGGCTATTTTGACCATGAAGAAGGGTGAATCTTCATCCCACTCCTAAAGAGAAGATGTAGATCTTCGAGTTAGCTTCGAAACGAGAGGTCACACGCCCCGATCAAACCTCCGTAGCACCGGGAAAGTGGATCGCAACACAGCTGCGCCGAGCGAGAAAATGGCAAAAACTACCGCCTCGTGATTCGCGCCATGATCGTGATCAACCGTCCGATCTCGCCATGTACTTCGGATCTGCAACCCGAGCAACTTGCATTCCGAGCTGCGTATTAGGGAAAAACGACTTCATCGTCATGATTTGCGCCTGATCACAATCAAACGGCTCAGATTGCGCCACGACCACAAAACGACAAGATCACGTTTTCTTGTGATATGAGCCTCTTGCCTCGTGATTCGCACCATGATCGTGATCAATCGTCCAGATCTCGCCACGTACTTCGGATCTGCAACCCGAGCAACTTGCATTCCGAGCTGTGTATTGGCACGACTTCATCATCATGATTCGCGCCTGATCACAATCAAACGGCTCAGATTGTGCCACGACCACAAAATGACAAGATCACGTTTTCTCGTGATTTGAGCCTCTTGTCTCGTGATTCGAGCCACGATCGTGATCAACCATCCAGATCGAGCCACGTAGCTCGGATCTACAATCCGAGCTACTGTGCTACCGAGCCACAAAATGGCAAAAAATGTATCTCAAAATCCATGCACGGATTCGCCAAACAAGCAAAAAAAAAGACTTACGAGTTAAGGGGTTAACGGAGTGGGTTCAAACCTGACATGGAACCAAACCCGCTACCTTACTTCTCTACTTCTCTTCCAGCTTTTCCCGCCAAAAAGCTCCACACGAGCTGCTTCTTCAACTTCTGAAGCACTACGACGAACCCAGCTCCTCCATGGCCGAGCTCGAGCCCCTCCACGTTTGCCAACCTCCTCCAAGGTCGAGCTCCCCTTCTCCGAGCTTCCCTCCATCAAAGTCCCATCAAAGCTCCTCTTCACGAGCTCACCACCGAAGAGCTCATCACGATGCATCCCGTCGAAGCTCCTCTTCACGAGCCCACCGCCGAAGAGCTCGTCACGCCGAAGAGCTCCATCAACGAGCTCTAGCTCTACTTCACAACCTCACCACGTTCGCCATGCTTGCCTCCTGACATGGCTACCTCGCCCCGTTTGCCGAGCTTAAGCTCCTCTCTCACCGAACAACCATCGTCTCTCGTTCGCCAAGATGGCCGAACGACCCTCAACTCCGAAGCTCTTCACACCGACGAGCTCCAACACCGTGCTTGAGCTCCCCCCTCACCGAACCCATCAGGCCAAGCTTCACAATTGCCTTCGACGAAGCTCCAGCCGACCTCCATCTCCCATGGCTTCGCCGAGTTTGCCTCCTCTCACAGAGCTCCCCCTCCGTCATCTCCATTGCCGAGGTTCAACAGAGAGCTTCGTCATCCTCGACGAGCTCCGACTCCACCAACTCCTCGCCATTACTGCCGAACTGCTCTCTCCACTGCCGAACTCAGTCTTCGAACCCAACTCCGTCGAGCCCCATCACTGTCGAGCTCCCGCACCTCAGTTGAGCACCGGAGCTGAGCTTCGACCCCGAAGCGTCGAGCTCCACGATGCCTTCCTTGCCAAAATCCTCTCCCCTCATCGAGAACCCACGAGCTCCTTGTCAACTCCAAAGCTCACCTCGACCCTGCGTGAGCTACACGACGCACGGAGAAGAGGTCGGAGAAGGAGACGAGAGAGAGCAGGAGAAGGCGGGAAGGGGTGCTCGGAGAAGAGTCGAAGAAGAGGTCGAAGCAGGGGAGCGAAACAGAGTAGAAGGTGAAGAAGAAGGAAAGAAAGAAGAGAGAAAGAGTTGGGCGGGAAGAAAAGAAGAAAAAAAAATCAAGGGGTGCCACGTGGCGGTCAACGATCAACGTTGACCGGCCACGTGTCAGTATCTGGTGGGTCGGCACTGGATTTCAAGCAACACGTGTTCCGAGCTGCACAAGTGGAGAAAAATGCTGCCGAGCCACATAAGCCGTCCGATCATCTCAAAATTCGCGCCACGACACGATCGACGCTCAGAAACGCGCTATGTGTCCAGAAAATGATCTGCTTTGCGATGCGCACCATCTGATCATGATCAACGTCCAGAAATGCGCCATGTGTCCAGGTAATATTTAATTAATTAATGTATTTATTTAATTGAATTTATTATTTTAAAAAAACCGAAAAAATATTTAAAAATCGAAAAAAATTAATTAAAAAATTCTTAAAATAATTATTAATTCGGAAAATTATTTTAAAAATCTGAAAAAAATAATTATTAAATTAGAATAATTAATTAATATTTTCAATAATTAATTATTTAATTCGGAAAATGAATAAAAAAATTTTAAAAATGAGAAAAAATTCAGAAAAATCTGGAAAAATCACAAAAAATCCAGAAAATTCTGATGATATTTTTGGGGATTTTACAAGATCAGAATAACACCGTTACACCTCGAGTAAGATTCGAACTCCCTTAAGAACACCAATAAAATCTCGTACGCCATTAGAACAACAAAACTACTCCTTAAAAACTGTAGAACTCAGTCTCTAGGAGTGGGGGACTCGTGATATGGCTAAAAATGGAATTAAATCAATACCGTTCAAATCGGACACGAATCTTTAAGCTCAGGGGTAAAATGGTAAATTCACCTACAAATGGGTTTGAAATGGGAACTGGGCCTTTTTTCAAAAGCCTAATAACCCATGAACGGATCCGTCTTACTGGATATGAATTCCAACCCGTAAGAAGCCCAGTCCAGCTGGATAGGAGAGGGCTTAGATTTATAATTGTCCTTAGTCAACGGTCCTAATCACTTCTATCCATTCACACCGGGAAGTAGGGATTTGATCTTATCCTGAAACTGGTTCCTAAGGCGGCTATAAATACCCCTCTCCCCCCATTGTTACCAAGTAATCAATCTTTTGCCAATCAAAAGCTCTTTCATAATCTTTCCGATTACTGACAAGAGCGTCGGAGGGTGCGTCGCCGAAATCAACCCCGGTGTTTCGCACTTTTTACAGGTCAACGGCAGCGGCAAGAAACCAGTCAACACATCGGTGAAGGTCAACAGGTTTGCTTTATTGTTTTCTCTAAGAATCCATAAATTCATTTGTTTGCTCCCACACCAAAATTAGCAGCAAGAATAATAATCCAACATCTGGAATTAACAAAACAATATTCGGGTCAAACCCACAAATACAACAATGTTCAATTATTAAAGTTCAAAAAAAGAGAAACAATGATTATTTAAATGGCGTAGCAACACAAGTCTTTCACCATTGTTGTTCTTCTAGTTCATCAGGCAAATCTCCCTAAATACCTGTAAGCTGCTCATCTAAAAGAGCAGAAAAATATCCTTAGAGCAAGTCGTGGACAGCAAGTAGAGAAGCAGAGAACAATGACAATAACGGTATAACGATAACAATAAACAATAACGATAACTCTGTTCAATGAAGATGACAATATGCAATGACAATGCGATGAAAATCTTAAGTCTATTATTCATTTTTTAATCCTAACTAATGCACGTACTACTGCATTCCATACTATAGGTTCCATGCATACAATCAGTTTCGTCTAAACTAAAGTGGTAGATTCTATAGATCATGTACTCGCACGATAACAATAACAATTTTTTGCACAATAACGATAATAAAAGTCGGCACGATAAATCCTAAAACAATACACGATGAATTGGGATACTGCAGTCAGTAATCCAACAATAAATTGATAGCACTAGCCAACACAATATTTTGAGAACAAAGCCCACAATTCCGAAAACAGTCACTATATTATCAACTACCCTGGTCAACTCTTAACCCCAGCTTGATTAACATTCTTTATTCAATCAACATGCGATAATGTGATTAATAAGGGACACTAGAAAGATGAAAACATAACCCTAAGATCATGCAATGTACTCGATACAATTAAATACACCAAATTCAACATTATAGATTCAATTATATATTATTAAACATAGGAACTCAATTCTAGACAGCAGTAGGTTGTTGTACCAAAATCAAAATTTCCGTTGGTACAGGATAACAAATGTGGATCCGTCAAAAGATCTAGAAACTAGACTCCTGCCCGGTTCCAATGCATATAAATAAGGTATATAAAAGTTGTGGTAACATGTGTCAAAACAGCAAACTACATAGGATTTGTGTTCAGCCAAAAACTTGTAAGACTGTGTTTATACATATGAAACAGGACTGAAACTTCATTAATTTATTCCAAAAAAATTAGAGAATGTTCTCTAGTATGTCTAGTATCAGCATGCAGAATTTTAATTCATTATCTTACAGGTAGCATGGATAAATTAATTGTGAATTAGAGTGTGGCAGCTGTTTTTAGAATCTGAAATTGTACGACACAGCAGCTGTAAAACTGTGATATCTCACTAACCGTAACTGGAAATTCAATTTCTTTGAGGGGGTAGTAAACTAGACATCTGGGGCTACATTTCATATTCAGAAAGTTATTTATTTTGGTGATATTATCTAGGTCGAAATAGCATGGTAATGTTCAGGTTGGCAATAATTTTCAGGATGTCAACATATTCTTTTTGAATAAAATGATTAAAATATTAAGAACGATGAATTGGGGGTTAACGATCATAAATCACAGCAAGTTACGTCTATGTGAGCATGGTATTAAGTTGTTTAATGTCGATAACCATATTAATCACAATCAATTAGCACACCAACATCAATCATATAACAACCAATACTAGTATGCAATCTACAATTGTTGTGAGATGTTATGATATGAAATACAATAATAATCCATATTCCTATATTCAATAACTAACTATATATATGCATATAAGATCTCTATACTTTGGAGGCAAAAGATGGTATGAAGTCAAAACTACTACTTGGATTCGCTCTTGTAAATCCGTAGCATCCCAACGATAGATAACAATAAGCAATATACGATAATCAATTTAGATCTACTTGCGGAATTCAATAAAAATCTCGAACATGATACAATAACTATTCAAGAAGAATGACTTGCCTTTAGGACGACGTTAGATTAATCCGGATATGCGAAGAATAACGGGATCGGAATCCTGGCGATACGGCGATGAGCAAACGATCAAGATCGGATGATCAGACGGTTGAGATCGAAGATCGAGACCAAGATCAAGATCAAGATGATGATCTCAATCGCAATGATCAAAAGTGATCCGACGATTAAGATCAAGATCTTGATGATGATGATGGTGGTGGTGATGAATCAACGTAAATCCAACGGCCAAGATCAACGGATCAAGAAGTGATCAGGATGAAGATCAAGTGGACGACTCGGATCTAATCAGATGAGGTCGAAGATGATGATCGCGATCATGATGATCAAGGAAGATCTGATGGCCTAAGATCAAATAGCTGATGATCATGATGATCATGACGTTGATCAACGACCCACATTCAAAAGGAGATGATGGAGTTCCCTGATAGAGGTGTTGCACTGGGTGACGGCTGAACGACACAGTGGCTAGGTGACAGCGGCTAGGGGATAGCTGACGGGATGATGGCGAACAGGTGGTGCACTAGCTTCGGGCTGAGTAGCGCAAGGAGGAGGGCAGCGGCGACAGGAGGTCGCGAGGGCGGCACGACAGCGGGGAGCGCTGCTGCGGCGGCGCAACTGGCTGTTGCTGCAGAGGTCACTGGCGCTCGGGAGAAGTAGCACTGCATGAGGGTGGAGAGGAACACAGGGCTGGGGATGGGTGCTGTCGTGCGGCTGTCGTGCTGTGACTGCTGTCGAAGAGAAAAGGGAGACGGGGCTGTGGTGCAGCGTCGCGAGGAGGGCGGCACAACCAGGGACGAGGGAGAGATGAGAGGTTGGAAGGAAGGGGTGATGAAGATGATCAGGCAGCTATAGGGTTTCAGAGTGGGTCGGCTAGGGTTTGGGAGGTATGCAGGGTTAAACGGGGATAAGTATTTATATATATGAAGAGATGGGTTGGAGAAAAATGGGTATATATATGGGTTTCAGGTTACGGGTCAAAGGGTATATATATAATGGGTATTGGGTAGTTGGGGGTTTAACGGGTTAGGGTATCGGGTAGGGTTGCAAACGGGTTCGGGTGAAATGTAATGGGTAAAGGGACGTTAGGTGAACAGGGGATTTAGGTTAGGTGTGAAGGGGTTTAAATGGGTAATGGGTTTAATCCAATAAGAAATGGGTATTGGGTTTTAAAATCCAATAGGAAAAATAAATAAGATTTATAAAATACAAATTTCCCAATTTCTCATAGGTTGCAAAACAATATTTTATAGGGTTTAATAAAATTAATTTGGAAAATACAATTAGATTAACTTTTCACAAGCAATTAGGATAGTCACAAACAAATAATATACTTGATTTGTACCACAAAATAATAATAATAATAATAATAATAATAATAATAATATTAATAATAATAATAATAATAATAATAATACAAATAATAAGATTTGTATTATAGTATAAGACTCATTTGAAAATAACAATAAGTACAAATGAAAAGAACGAATTTTAATAGAAGATTCAAAATAAATTTGAAATAGAACGAATTTAAGAAAATGAAAAATATATATATATAAAGAACCCAAACCCAAATAATACACAGAAAAAGAAAATACACTCAAAATACAGAAAACGAAAAACGGGGGTTACAACAACTTAGAGAAGAGCGGGGGAAAAAAAGAAGAAGAAGGAAAGAAAAAAAGGAAAAAAAAACTCTAGTTTGATACTTGGTTTGCAGTAATGAGAATGAGTAATCACAGATGGAGTTGTTACATACTATAATTACAATAATTGCATGACGAATATGATTGGGTTTGGAATTATGAATGAATAATTGCACTGGAAAAAGTGAGTACGCTTGATTTTACTTTATTTGTTATTGTTTATATTTTTAATTAAAATTTTGATGCTTGCATGATGTGATCTCTTAGTGTGATGAGAAGAGCTTATTATTGAATATTATTCCTTTATTCATGGTTTTACTTTTTGCTCGAGGACAAGCAAAATCTTAAGTTTGGGGTATTTGATGTGTCTAATTTTTATATAAATATTTGTACTCATTTACCCAAAAATTTTGCTTGTATTCATCGATCTTGTTAACAATTTATCTTATTTCCATAGATTTCAATTAATTATTTATTTTTGAAGGAATAAGATTTTTTGATGTGAAAGGTAAAGGTTTTCAGTAAAAATTAACAAACAAAACAAGCAAAATGATTTATTAATTTTTATTGATTTGTTGAATTTTAAATTTTACAATCTGGCCATGTGAAAACCAAAATAGAAATTTTAAATTGCCAATAGAGATGAGAATGAAATAAATAAATTTATAAGGGTTTAATTGAGCTAATGTGATTATAAGTTAGTTTAATTTAAACTGTTTTATTTTAATTTTTAAATCCTAAATTCTGATTATTATTATTTTTTGTGCAGCACATGCTTGAAGAAAGAGAAAGAGAAGAAAAAGAAGAAAGAAATAAAGAGCAAATCAGAAAGATTAATTAGTTAGTTAATTAATTAAAAGATTAATCCGAATCTTATATTTTAATTAATTAATTAATTAATTTAATCTTAATTTAATTTACCTAACCTACCTACCTACCTGTGGCTTCTAATTTTGGTGTGGGAGCAAACAGATAGAATTTGTGGATTCTTGGAGAAAACAATAAAGCAAACATGTTGACCTGTTGACCTTCACCAGGTTGTTGACTTGGTCTCTTGCCGCTACCGTGAACCTGCAAAAAGTGCGAAACACCGGGGTCGATCCCGGCGACGCCCCCTCCGACGCTCAAGTCAGTAATCAGAAAAGATTATGAATGAGCTTTGATTGGCAAAAGATTCATTACCTCTTAATGGTGGGGGATGGGGGGTATTTATAGCCGCCTTTGGGACCATTTTTCGGATGAAATCCCCAATTCCCAGTGAAAGGATAGAGCGAATCAGGGCAGTTGATTAGGGACAATCATAAACCCTAATTCTATCCAGCTGGACTGGATTTCTTGCGGGTAGGAACCCGCACCCAGTTAAGGTAGATCCGTTCGTGGATTATTGGGCTTTGAAGAAAGACCCGGTCCTCATTTCAGACCCGTTTGTAGGTGAAATTACCATTTTACCCCCGAGATTTAAGATTCGTGCCCGATTTGAACGGTTCCGATTTAACCCTATTTTTAGCCATATCATGAGCCCCCCACTCCTGGAGATTGAGTTTTACAGTCTTTGAGGAGTAGTTTTGTTGTTCTAATGGCGTACGGGATTTCATCGGTATTCTTAAGGGATTTGAATCTAGCTCGGGGTGTAACAGTAGTTTTCTGAGCTTGTAAAATGGCCAAAATTATTCTCAGATTTTTCTGAATTTTTTGTGATTTTTCTGTATTTTTTCGAATTTTTTATTTAATTTCCGAATTAAATAATTAATTATCGAAAAATTTAATTAATTGTTCTAATTTAATAATTACTATTTTCAGAATTTAAAAAAAAATATTTTCTAAATTAATCATTTTTTTTAGAATTTTTAATTAATTTTTTCCAATTTTTAGATATTTTTTCGGATTTTTAAAAATAATTAATTCAGTTATTTAAATAAATAAATAAATAATTACCTGGTGACGTGGCGCGATTGTGTGCGTTGATCACGATCAAGCGAGCGCGCATCGAGAGGATGTCATTTTTTGCTCATAACATCTTCGTGACAAGAGCTCTCGGCAAAAGTAGTCGAAGTCCATGTGGACGCCACGTGGCCAAGTCAACCATTGACCCTCTTTTTCTTTTTTTTTTCTTCTTTTCTTCCTTGCTTTTCCGTTGCTGCTCTTTCTTCTTTTTCTTCTCTCCCGCTCTCCTCTGTCTTCTTTCTCTCCTTCTTCGGCGTCACCTCAACGAGGAGCGAAGCCCGAGGTAGCTCAGCGGAGAGGACTGGGGTTCCGGCTCGGCATGTGGAGCTTGGCAGCAAGGTATCGAGCTCGGAGATTAGCCACGAGCAGCTCGACGAGGACGAAGCTCGGTGAGGGTGGAGCTCGGCCGTGGCGGATTTTGATAGTGGGTTGGCGACGACACGGTGATGTCGAGTTCGGGGGCTCGACAAAGGAGGAGGGAGCTCGAGGTGCTCGCGACGTGGATGGCGGAGTTGGCAGAGGGAGGCTCGCAATGCGGAGCTCGAGGTGCTCGCGATGTGGAGGTCGGTGAGGAAGGACATCGGCATGGAGCTCGGTGTTGGAGGTGAGCTCGCGAAGGAGACGAAGGTGGAGCTCGGCCCTGTGGTGGAGCTTCGACGTCGTTAGAGGTTAGCAATGGGAGATGAGCTCGACAGTGGCAGTGAGCTCGCGAAGGAGACGAAGGTGGAGCTCGGCCCTGTGGTGGAGCTTCAACGTTGTTGGAGGTTGGCGATGGGAGATGAGCTTGACAGTGGAGGTGGCGAGGAATGGAGGTGAGCTCGGTGTTGGGTTCGGCGAGGGGAATGGTGGAGCTCGGAGTTGAAGGAGCTGTCGATGAAGAAGAAGCTGGGCTCTTCTACTTTGGGTTTTTGGCGGGAAATCCAGAGGAGAAGAAGAGAGAAAGCTGAAGTGGGTTGTGGGTTTGGGTCCTATAACGGGTCTGAACCCGACCCTGTAGCCCCACTTCTTCTCTCTTTTTTGTGTGTGTGTGTGTTGTTTGTTTGGTTGCTTGTATCAGAGCCGACGATCGTATTTGAGCACGAATTTCGAAGTAAAAAATTTCTCTCAATTGAGCTACGGTGGCAAGTTGCTTCGGCGACGTTGCCGACCCCCTCCAAATATGTGTTAAGAAGGAGGCCGAAGTCCAGGGGGGTTCGGGGTCTCCTGCCGAGGTGTAGAGATACTTCGGCGTGGCGACACATGTAAAGGCGAGTCTTTGCCGAAGTCCGGAGTGAGTTTTTTCCATGCTTGAAGGTCGGTGGCAAGAGCGCTCGGCGAAGGGTGCCGAGGTCCATTTTCCCCATGTTTGAGGGTCCGTGCCAAGAGCGCTCGGCGAGGTGTGCCGAGGTCCAATTTTTTCCTATAACATGGTCGGTGGCAAGAGCGCTCGGCAAAGTGTGCCCAGGTCCAATTTTTTCATGTAACATGGTCGGTGCCAAGAGCGCTCGGCGAAGTATGCCAAAGTCTAGGATGAGTTCTTCTCGATGTTCCCAGTGCTACGGAGGTCGGATCGGGGCGTATGACCCCTTGTTCCGAAGCTATTTTGAAGATCTACAAGTTCTCTTCAGAGATGAATTGGAGAATCCTCCTTCCTCAAGGTTAAGATAGTCTCGCAACATCTTCGTCTTCGTGAAGTTGAGAAGAGCTTTGCATGGCTGTAGGGGAAGTCCGTTCTTGGAGGGCATGTTTGAGGAGCAACTCTCGGAGAGAGTTGTGAGCTCCGAACTCGTTGTGAAAAGGTCTGCTTTGGAGGGGAGCGGAGCGAAGAGCTTGGCTCTAGGAGAGAGCGATTTGGAAGACAAGTTTGAGGAGCAACTCTAGGAGAGAGTTGTGAGCTCCGAACTTGTTGAGAAGATGTCCGCTTTGGAGGTGAGCGGAGCGAAGAGCTCGGCTCTAGGAGAGAGCCATTTGGGAAACAAGTTTGAGGAGCAACTCTAGGAGATAGTTGTGAGCTCCGAACTTGTTGAGAAGAGGTCCGCTTTGGAGGTGAGCGGAGCGAAGAGCTCGGCTCTAGGAGAGAGCCATTTGGGAGACAAGTTTGAGGAGCAACTCTAGGAGAGAGTTGTGAGCTCCGAACTTGTCGTTTAAGGAGAGAATCAACGGTTGTGGGAGCAGTTCCGAATGGCGATCCACTTCTTACCCGCTTAAGAGAAATTAGTAAGTTGTGGGAGCAGCCATGTAGGAGAAGCTGGACTCTGAACTCACCATTTAGCGAGTCGTGACTCGGAGACCGAGACGAACCAAGAGCAATAATTTTCAATGAAAAAATGTAAAATTTTATTGAGATAAACTAAGTGGCCGCTTCAATAGGGCGAGCCATTATTACATGCTATTGGCCGGGTTACAAGCATCGGCCTTATTGAAAATCAAGATCCTACTTCTACAATAAGGTGAAGACCTCTTGGGAGGAGCGGGGAGGTTCTGAGTCTTGAAGCTCGGCGGGCCTTTCCGTTCGTTTGTAGGCTCCTCACGGGGGAAGCTCGGCTCCATCTTTTTGGACGAACTTGGTCAGGTGTCCCCGCTGTATGAGTTCTTCGATCTCCTCTTTGAGAGCTCGACAATCATCCGTGTCGTGGCTGTGGTTCCTGTGAAAGCGGCACCACTTATCCTTGTTCCTCTTCTTGCCAGTGGTATTCATTCTGGGGGGAGCGCAGAGTAGCCCTTCCTTGTCCATCTCCATTAGAATTTCTGATATATTAGCAATGAGCAGGGTGAACTTCTCAAAACGCGGAGTCGGGCGGCACTGGCCATTGTCGTCCTTCTGGGATTTTTGGAACCCCACTTCGCTCATATTCTTCCATTTGTTCCCGGAAGATGATTCTTCAAGAGTAGAGGGGTTGAGAGCCTCTTCCACTCGTATGTAGTTCTCCACCCTAAGTAGGAGTTCTGAGAAATCCCAAGGAGGTTTCTTGGCAAGGGACGCCTTGAGGCGAGCATCGGTGACGTTGCGCTCGAATGCGGCAGAGGCTACTGATTGGTTGAGGGAGGGAATGGACCGAGCTTCGGCGGTGAAGCATCGAACGTAATCCCTTAGGCGTTCACCCTTTTCTTGGTTGAGGGTCACCAGAGATACACTTGTTTTCTCGGCCCGGCGGCTACTCACGAAATGAGTAAGGAAGAGAAACTGGTCGAATGAGAAGATGGAGGCCGGGGCAAGTCGAGAGTACCATTCTCTCGCAGACCCCTTCAGCGTGGCGGGGAAGATCTTGAGAGGAGGGCATCTGAAGCCTGGTGGATCATCATGAGAGTTTTAAAACTCTCTATGTGATCCCTGGGGTCCGACTCCCCGGTATACACCTCGAAGTGAGGCGGTTTGAAGTTCTCTAGGACGGGGGCCTCCATGATGGTGCGGGAGAATAGAGGTCTGCTCGGGCGGAGGTTTATCGCCCGTTGCTCTTCTTCCCTGTCAATTCGGTCGAGGCGCCTCTCCATCTCGTGGAGACGGCGGTAGACTAAGTCTTCTCTTTGATTATATCTTGCCGAGTCCCGGGACTCATCTTCGTACGAGGGTGGACTAGGGCTGCGGCGATGGTAGCTTGGAGATGGATGAGGACTATGAGTGTAAAGGCGGTGGCTCTTAGCTAGCTCTTGAGTAGGTGGCCTCTGGTCGTTCTTCGGGGTGATATCGAGGGCCCGTAAGACTGTCGCTTGGAAGTCTTGAAGATCTGCCCATGTGACTGGTGCCTCTCCAGCTTGGCGTTCCCTATGTGTGGCTTGGCTTATTAGAGAATGAGTTCTCCGCCGATGACGCTGAGGGGATTCTCTTCGCCTCCTCGGGGGAGGGGATCTTCTAGTCCTCGGTCGGCAGGGGGTCCGGACTCTTGAGGCCCCTGGGTGTTCAGGTTGATGGACTCCCCCAAGGGCTCGCCATCCATTCAGGCGAGTTCTGAGGTCGACCCCCTTTTGGCGGTCAGCAATCACTTGACGAAGATCCCGCTCGATAAGGCTTTGAGAAGCCATAGATCCAACTGAAGGATTGGGACCCGCGACATGGTCATGAGGAGGATGTTGCTTCGGACGACTCTGACGGGAGCCCCCTTGGACAGCCCCCCGAGACCCTGGAGGGGCCTGTTGAGGAGGACGCACCTTGAGTTGGAGGAGGGGGAGGAGGAAGATAAGTGGTTCTTCGGTTGGAGACCGCTGCCTTCCCCTTCTATTTTGGATGCATGGCTTGAAACTAGTATCGCTGATGAAGTTAGGTCGGGTTGCTTTTTCGTTTCCCACAGACGGCGCCAATCTGTTGCTTCTAATTTTGGTGTGGGAGCAAACAGATAGAATTTGTGGATTCTTGGAGAAAACAATAAAGCAAACATGTTGACCTGTTGACCTTCACCAGGTTGTTGACTTGGTCTCTTGTCGCTGCCGTGAACCTGCAAAAAGTGCGAAACACCGGGGTCGATCCCGGCGATGCACTCTCCGACGCTCAATTCAGTAATCAGAAAAGATTATGAATGAGCTTTGATTGGCAAAAGATTCGTTACCTCTTAATGGTGGGGGATGGGGGGGTATTTATAGCCGCCTTTGGGACCATTTTTGGGATGAAATCCCTAATTCCCAGTGAAAGGATAGAGCGAGTCAGGGCCATTGATTAGGGACAATCATAAACCCTAATTCTATCCAGCTGGACTGGGTTTCTTACGGGTTGGAACCCGCACCCAGTTAAGGCAAATCTGTTCGTGGGTTATTGGGCTTTGAAGAAAGACCCAGTCCCCGTTTCAGACCCGTTTGTAGGTAAAATTACCGTTTTACCCCTGAGCTTTAAGATTCGTGCCCGGTTTGAACGGTTCCGATTTAGCCCTATTTTTAGCCATATCACTACCACATATATAATTAGAGAAGGTTGGAAAGTGGGGTGAGCTGGATGTGTGGCGGCTTAGGACGTGAACAAAAGGTGGTAGGCGGGGGAGGGCGGCGTGAGTTCAGAAAAAAAATTAAAGATGGAGGCGTGAAGATAAAGGGCAGCTCGAGTTTCAAGACTAAAGCAAGAGAGAGAGAGAAGTCAGAGGTTTTGCGGCTTGGTAATCAAGGCAAAAGGCAAAGGAAGACATTGTTGTTTACGGTGCAAATTTCGAAACGTTCGACTTGGATTTTCGGTAATAACCAGAGTTTTTCTTCTTCTTCTCCTCTAATTTTTATTATGCAATTCAAAACAGTATTTGTTAGTTGCAATTTTATTATGAACTATTTTTTTAAAGGGTTTTGATGTAGCCTAATTTTGAGAACACAATTTTTATTCCATATTATTTTTTTATTTTTCCATGGTTGTGTGTTGATTGTTGTTCTTAATGCTTACAATTGTTTGGCCAACTTTGGTGTGATTTATTTGATCATGAAGAGACTGGAAGGTAATTTGTGATTTAGAACTATAAAATTAAACACCGTTAATTGAGCAAAATTAGAGATGATTTACCACGATTGATGTGACTATAAAGAAATCCATAGAACTTAATGAGTCTTCAATTAATTAAATTTACATAGAGATATGACAAACTATTGGTTTAAGATATTTTTGGTGTTGTTCGAGAGAAAGCACTGAATACTTAAGGGATTTGGTCTACAACTTGGAAAAATAATATTTTTATTCACATGGAATTATGAATTGTGTTGGATTAATTAGGTGAAATCGAAATCCCTATAATTAGTTTTGCAATTAATAAACCAGAAAATTTCATACTCCGTTACTTTTTAATTAATTTAGTTAGTTCTTTAGATTAATTTAATTTAGTGGTTTTCTTTATTGAATTTCGATTTTCCAAATGATAATTAATCTAGTAATTTCGGTACTCAATAAAATAATTAGTCATTGTGGGTTCGACAATCTTTTCACTTAACTATACTACTTGTTGCGATTTTTAACACTTGCAAAACAAATTTTTTTTCGGAATTGGGTAGGGGAACCCCGAGAAAAACAAATTTCTTATTTTAATGAGGAGGAGGCAAAAGAAAATGAGAAAACAAACGGAGAGAAAGAAGAGGAAAATGAACGAATCGCAATATCAGAAGCTTGGGATACTTTTATATTTACTCAAGCAATAAGAGGTTCAATGTTAGTAACCCAATCTTTTCTTAGAAAATATGTTATATTACCCTTATTGATAATAGTGAAAAATATTGGTCGTATTTTATTGTTGCAATTCCCTGAGTGGTACGAAGATTTTAAAAATATTCACATCACCTGGCTACATACTTCCATATAGGAAGGTGTACTCAGAAAGGGACCCGTAGGTCCTACCTGATACATAATTACATGTTATATAATTATATAATTACATGATATATGATCATGTTTACTTGTTTATCTGATACCTGAGTACACGACCCTATACAATCCGCTACAAAAACTAAATGCAACTTATTTGAATGTAGCAACCATGTGGTAAAATTTGGGATGCATGAAGTGCTACCTAGTTAGGATTAAATACAAGACTTGAGAATACCTGATCACTTACACATTCCTGTTACATGTTTACCTGTACATGCTACCTGACACCTGTTACTTATTTACCTGTTTGCATGTTACTTGAATACCTGTTACATGTTACTTGTGCCCTATTATATAATCATGTCTTGATTATGTTCCTTTGTTCTAGAGTTAGTTGCTCTATTTTTCTGTCACATTCTTTCCATGTTTACTTCAGTATTTGCTTCTAGTTACTACTCAGTATTTTATTTATCTGTTTTCCGTACTTGTTGTCTGCACTACATGCGGCCCGTAACTTACACTAACGAGCATATTGTTTCCTGTTTTCCCTTTTCTGCAAATTGTCAAATTTGCAGATCTCGGTGATCAGCTGCCCGAAGGAGTAAGTGACAGAGTGTTCTAGACTTGACTAAAGTTCCTGCTCGAGTTTATTTCCTGTTTTGAATAAACTGTATTCATTGCTACTTGGATCTTTTATTGGGCATTTTTTCCTATAACTTATTACTTGTTGTTTCTAGATCTGCTTTATTTGTGGGATCCTCGTGTCGGTGTTTGTGGGAAACTTGGGTGTTCGCACGGCCACCGAGCGATGGTTGATGTGACTCGGCCTGCCGCCCTCGGTGGGGGCTCTTCTCGGCTTGAGGGCCATTTCAGCGAGGAGGACACTGTAGGTGTCCGAGTACTGGTGCTGGATCTGTAACCGCGTTCCCACAGACAATGCCAACCTGATGCTGCATAATTTAAGTGGTGGGAGCAACAGGTGTGAGTTCTTGTAATTTGTGAAGCGGGAAGGGACAGATCTCAACTGCAGATCCTGGTCGGCTTCAGCGGTTCGGATGGATGAGGTCGCTGGTGGCCGGTCGGCCGAGGTTTACCTTCCAAAGTGAGGTGGAGGCCTGGTATTTATAGGCAGGGGCAAATGGGTCTGAAGTCCTAATGGGTCGGGTTGGACCCGTTTGCCTGTGGACTTGGAGATGCAGACGACCGGTTCGACCAGTTGACTTGATGATCCGGAGCGAGCGGATCCTGAGGAGATTAGATGGTCCAAATCGCGCCAAGTTGTTTTTTACCCCCATCAACCACTAATATTGTAATATGATTCAAGTATTTGCATATTTCTCCTCAATAAGCAAATTGAACCAATTCTACAGTATCTATACATACCATGCGAGAATTTTTGGGTGCATATAAATTCGACCACCATAACTTAGTTTTACAAGGATTTTTTGGCTAAATTTGAAGAAAACAAAAAACCTGAAGCATACCTTTTTTTATAGAAAACCGCATTTACCCCCCCCCCCCCCCCCCCCATCCCTCCCTCCCCTCCCCTCCCGGAAGTATGTTTTGCAAAAAAAAAAACACTTCGGTAGGGTTAGGGTTTTGAATGTTTTTGTTTAAAAAATCACATCTAACATTTCTATTTGTATTATATAACATCAATCAGCTTTGTAAGTTGGTTCAGAAAACATCATATATCCTTCTCATTTCTGTCCAAAAACCTTAAAAACCCTAACCCTAACATAGTGGGTTTTCTGCAAAACATACTTTATGAGAGTTTTTTGCGCAAAAAAAAATAATTAATGCGATTTTTTGTAAATATATATATATACTTCCATTCGGGGGGGGGGGGGGGGTGGTTTCCAATTCAACCTTTTTTCGTTATGTCTTGCAAGATGTATGCTTATATATTAGAGCATCCACAATGATCAATGCCAAAATATAGAAAATGGCAAAACGACAAATAGCAAAATAGGCAAACGCTGCAATGGTCGTTTGCTATATTTTGGCACATTTGCAAATTTTTTGAGCGGACGGGACATGTTGTCCCATCGGACCCATCCCATTATCTTTTTGGTAATTAAATTTGATTTAGTATTTAAAATATCACTAAGTAAATTAATTAACTATTAAATTAACCTAAAATAAACTATAATTCCTTAATTAAATGTTGAAAGTGACCCTAAACACTAATTAAAAGTGGGGGAAGTTTTCGAACGGGACATGTTGTCCTGTTTGAGAACTTTTCTCTTCGGACGGGACAACATGTCTCGTCCGGTCATTTTTTGATATTTTTTTTACGGTACCGTCCGATCTTTAAAAAAATAAAAAAAAATCAATTTTTTTTTAGGATGATGATATTTTTTATTAAAAAAATCCTTAAAAGAAACATGTTGTTTCGTCCCCTATATTTTGAGAATCCTCATTTTGTTTCTCAAATATGATAAGTAACCGTAGCTCGTTTGTAAAAATATGGCAATATAGCAAACTATTGTAGGTCTCTTTTTCTCAAAATATGGCAAAATGGCATAAATAAGAAGCCCTTGTGGATGATCTTAACTCAAAAGTTGTATGGTTATATATATGTGAAAGGAACTACATTTCTCAGGTGAAAATATATATGACACTTTAGTATAATTTTCTTTCTTTGGCGTATACAGTGCATGCAACAAATATTGGGTAGTTATATACACGAGTATCTATGAGAATGAATATAATCACTCCAATTGTATATTTTTCAGAACTTCGCACAACATAAAAAGTTCATAGCTCATCAGTTTGCTTTATTCATCATAAAATCCATATATTCCACTTAAGTGAGTCGTGTGAAATAATGTGACTGTTTATGCTTTATTTATTGACTAAATTGTCCTTGATTTAGTGTAACATTTGATTAGCACCTGAACTAATTTAAATTTTACACACACACACACATATGTATATGATCAGCATCTAAATTAATTTAAACTTTATTCATATATATGGTTAACGCATAAAACCTTTATTTTCTATATATATATTTTTCTTCTAGGGCCCCACCTGAAAAAGGATGCAGCACATGTTAAAAAACTTAATACAAGGGTATTTCAGAATTTTCACATTGAAATAATGGGGTCATGAAGAAATAACGGAGTTTCAAAGGAGAGTGACCCATTGATGAGAAAAAAAATGGGTTTTTGATAATGGGCCAAAATTATGGTAGTTAAGCGAAATGTATCCTTTATTTTATCATTTTCTAAAAAATCGTAACTATGGAATTAACAACCTGGTCAATAAGAATGTGCATCTTGGAGCCTAAAATTTTGTCCCCAAAATAACCTACTTTTGGGAAACTAATTCACTTTCCAAACTATTTTATAGGGTAGACCAAAATTGGCAGTGTCAGCATAAGCCGTAGTTAGGCGTTGTGACAACAGTACAATTGAAGACACAGTTCCACGTAATTTTAATTTTTGTATACCGCACTAGCCAACCGCGGCAAAAGTGTAAATCTTTGCCTCATTTGGCAATTGTAATTATGTCTTAAGGTTTTAAGACACAGATAGCCAAGCAGTGGAGAAAATATCGAAGTAAAATTAAGTTAAAGAGAGCCCACATATCCCTTTGCGACCTCACTATAAAAAAAAGGCCGCAGTACCTAATTGCGGCCTATTTATATTGAGGCTGCAGTTGTGAACCGCGGCTTATGAAAGGATCCACTTAACATATCAGTTAATGGCCCGGGTTTCTTTTCTCTCCGCTTCACTTCATCTCTCCCAACTTTTTCTTCTCCTACTCCGAAACCTAAACTCTAAACCCTATATCCCAAATTTATCCAATTCCTATGATTCATCCACCTTCGCAAAGCTTTAATCCAACCATTTATTTCTCCCCTTCACTTCATCTCTCCCAACTCTCTCTCCTCAACTCCAAAACCCAAAATGTAATCCTTAAATCGTGTTGGTCGCAACTTAAAAACTTTGGTGAATGGGCCTGGCCAGATGATATGTTGACCGCTTTGTTTCATCAAACGGACAGGCGAAGAAGGTCGCGAGATACCCAGTCAGCGTGCAATACGAGGAGAGCAACAACAACAAGAGCCTCCACAGGAATATGAGTAAGTTCCTGACCCAGAATTCTCCATCTCACATGTGACACAATCCGGTGTTAGTCGCCAAAAGCCCCATTAGAGAAGGAGGAAGCCCACATTTTATACATTGGCTCAAATTTGTACAATTTTTATGAAATTATGATTTTTTTGACTTGTGATATATTGCAATGTATTGGACTTATGATATTTTTGACTTGTGGTATGTTGGACTTGTCATTTTATGGACCTGTGATATTCAGGACTTGTGATATATTGTGATATTTTTGTGCCGATTGTGTTATATTTTGAACTTTTGACATATTGTGATATATCGTGCGATATTTTGATATATCATGAGATATTGTGATATTTTTGGTGCATTTTGTGATTTATCGTGATTAACGATATTGATTCAACTTTATTATATTGTGATGTTGTGAAATTGAGGCAAAATTGTGCTATATTTTATGAAGTTGTGATATATCGTGAGATGTAAACATAGAAATAGTGATATATGATTTTTCAGATATTACTGTTTAACTGAAGTCACAGTAACTGCAATTCCCTATTGCGACTTCGGTTGAAAGCATTTTTTCCTGCTCTATGACTTAACTGTCTGAACAAGAGAGCAAAATTGTGTATAGCGTTGGGAACTGCGGCCTACACATAAAGAGGCCGCAGTTAGCAACTGCGGCCTCTTTTTAAAGATATTTTTTTAGAGAGCTATTGCTCTCTGTATCTCAAAACTTTAAGACATGGTCGTAATAGCCGACCGCCGCAGAGATTTGCTCTGTTGCTGCAATTGGCAACTGCGACATACAATTTTTTTAAAGTGAAGAAGGCGCAGTTGGGAACAGTGATTTCAATTGTATTGTTACCGCAATGCCCAATTATAAGTTTATAACTACATATTAATCTAACGGGTCTATCCCCTCTCCCATTCCTTAACTTTGAAATAGAAGAAGGTGAGAAAAAGTACGAATCACATCGAAACTAACATGTGCATTATGCACGTTTTCATAAAATAAATAAATAAATATTAAAATACCCAAAACCCTCCCCAGCCGCGATCTCATCTCTCTCACTTTCAAAATCCTCCCCAACCATCGCCACCTACGCTGCCCCTTCACACATCATGCACCATCCTCGCATCCCATGCACCCTCCTCGTCTCGGACTCACCTCCGACCCGCCTCCTACGTGCCCTCTCTGCCTCTGACTCACCTTCGATGCTGCCCCTCATGCGCGGCCCTCCCCAAACTTCCACCTCGTTTCCGACATTGCCGCCTCCTTCGCCAGTTTAGAACCACCGCGTTAATCAAAGTAGTATTTCCAGTTGAAGACAAGGATGATTGCGGTGTCGAATTTAAAAATGATATTTGGTAAGGTTTCTTCAACTTTCTCTTTTTGATATTGCCTCGTGCATATTTGAATAGGAAACACTTGAAAACCTAACAAATAGGTACTTAATTTCTATAACTGTGCTTTGCTTATCAACTATTTAATGAAATGTTTATGTAGCTCGCAAGGTATTTGTGAAAATGCTTTTGAGAAATTCTACTTAAGAGCATCCACAGTCGTTTGCTATATTTGCCAATTTGCCATTTTTTGAGAAACAAGATGCTGCAGTCGTTTGCTATTTTGCCATATTTTGGCAAAATCGTTACAGTCGCTTCTCATTTTTGAAAAACGAAATTGCGATTCTCAAATTATAAGAGACAGGACAACATTTATCGTCCCAAATTTTTTTTTTGTTTTTGTAATAACGTCGGACGATACAACATGTATCGTCCCAATTATTTTATTTTATTAAATAACGTCGGACGATACAACATGTATCGTCCTAATTATTTTATTTTTTTTTAATAACGTCGGACGATACAACATGTATCGTCCCAACTATTTTAATTTTTTCTAATAACGTCGGACGATACAACATGTATCGTCCCATTTTTTTTTGTTTTTTAAGTAGATCGAACGGTCAAGATTCGCCGGAAAAAAAAAATAAAAATCTCGGACGAGGCAACATGTCCCGTCCAGATTTTGGGGAGGGATTAGTGGGTAGGTTAGGTTTTTTTAATTAGGTTTAGTGGGTTTTTAATTAGGTTTAGGTAATATTATATTATTTAATTTATTTAATTAATATATTTTAATAGTTAATCAGTAATGAATTAATTTTTTTTTTAAACGAAAGAGACGATACAACATGTATCGTCTCTCCGATTTTTTTTTTAAAAAAAATGCGCGACGGTAAATATTCTACCGTCCCGAGCAATTTTTTTTTTAAATTTGAGAGGGACGTGACATGTTGTCTCGTCTCTTTCTTTTTTTATTTTATATGTCAACGGACGGTACAACATGTATCGTCCGACTATAAAAAATGAGAAAAATATAGCAAACAACCACTGCAGACCATTTCGTTAAATGCTAATACTGTAGCTGCCATTTTTAAAAATTTGAGAAATACCATTGTGGATGCTCTTAGGTAATCAATTGTATATATGTGTACATTGTGTAGTGTATGCATTTTATTTTTGAAGCCTTAATTTACTACATGATTTTATTTACAATTTATAATTTTTATTTTTGAAATCTCGAAATTTGAATTTGCATAAGAGTGCGAGCAGGTCCTGTTGATTCTTGATTTTGATGATTACAACACAATGCAAAGTTGTTGTTCTACTTCTTACATATTACAGGATATACAAAGGCAAAATGTTCTAACAAGCTTCTTAAAGCAAGTTGATCAAGCAAAGCTACAAACAAAGCTCTTATAGCTAATTGATCAAGAAAGCTACAAGGTTGCCAGTTTACAAGAAAAAGACAAAGGCTAAAAGCTCCATCTCGAGACTCAAGACTCAAGACAAGACATATGCTTCAATTTATTATATTAAGTATCTTGTAACAATTGTAATTACTTTTTTATTCCTTTTTTAGTCTTAGAAATTCTGTAAAAGCCTTGTCATACACACTCACACATTATCTTTAAAATAATTGAGTGTTTTTCAAACTTAAAAAGATCGAAACAAGATTGAAAAAGCTCAGCTGTTAAGTACCAGTTGACCGCCATAAGGCACCCGTCGACTGTCTTAGTACAAAACTGACTGAACTTATTCAAACTCTGACCAGTCGACTTATAACGGCAACCCAGTCGACTGTTCAAGTCGTTTCGACAGTTTGCTGATTTCAAAACTTAATTTTTCGAATTCAAAAATTTTATCTCCGTTGGTTGGCAATTGGTATAACTGCTTCTCAACGTCCAGTGATTCTAACTCTATAAATAGAGAATAGAAATCACTTGGAAAAGGTTAACAACTTATTTTCCAAGCTTTTGTTTCCCAAGTTCTCAAGCTTTTGGTTTTAACAAGAAAAAACATTCAAAAGTATTCACTTTCTAAGTCTTGGTTCTCTGAAATCAGTCTAGCATAACGGTGATTTCGTTTTAGACTGATTTCGGAAGTTGATCTAAGAGCCACGCGTAAAATCACATCCACAACAAGGCTATAGGTTGATTGTAAACTTTTTGTTTGTTGTTCTTCACTCTCGGGTTGTGAGAGTGGTTCCTCTCGATTAGAGAGTAGGGTTCTAGGGTGTAGAGTCAGGTTTTCACTCTTGGTGGAAGAGTGGATTGCTTTCTCTAGTTGTGAGAAAGGACTACGGTATAACACCCCGCCCCAATACTCAGACAATTTTAATATTTTTTTAGAAGACAAATTAGATACTATGTAGTACAACTGCCCACCACAGGCTGCCTCTCAAAAGGTGGTTAACCAATTAGGTGACTCTTGATCATTGGCTAATTATATTTATACTCAAATTATTTTTTGTACATTTCCCATGTGGGACTATATTTCTCAAATCTCTCTTACAAATCTCGTGCACACTATGTACATATAATGCCACGTCAACATACCGGATCAATTCCTGATCCCAATTCCGAAATCCACACATTTTTATTCATGATGACGTCATCATCATCATACCAACCAAATCCCATACAATCCCTCATAACCGGATTGTATAAATCCTTTCAAACCGATACATTCCAAACCAAATCATTATTCACAGATCTAATACCATACAGCCAAATCATTTTTATATACAAAGCATACATACATACATACATATATATATATATATATATATATATATATATATATATATATATATATATATATATATATATATATATATTATTTTATTTTATTATACTATTCACAAATTACGGGGTATTACATACGGGTTGGACAAGATTGTTGTCTAACGCCGTAGGGTGTTCTTGTAATTATTTCAAGAATAGTGAAAAATCTCAAGTGGGTTGCTTGGGGACTGGATGTAGGTCGGGAGGACCGAACCAGGATACATCGTGTGTACTCTGTGGTTGTATCTCTTTGAACTTGCATTTCAATTTTCTTGCTTTTTAAGTTCTCTGTGAAACTTGTCTGGACAGTCGACTGTGTCTATTTGGAAGTCAACTGGTCAGACTTGTACTACTGTCTCTCTGAAAACTTGTGTGATAAGTTGACTGGCTCTTCTATAAGTCGACTGATTAGACTCGCTTTAAAATACTCTTCTTAACTGTCTTCCCAGTCGACTGATTTTTCTTTTCAAGTCCACTGGTCAGAAAAAAAGTTTAATTCCGCAATTATTTTTTATAAAACACTATTCACCCCCCCCCCCCATTCTAGTGTTTCTTGCCTTGCCTACAGGATCCAACAGGGCCGGCTCCGAGTTTGCAGGGGCGAAGGCAAACTCCCAAAATGGGGCCCCCATACAGAATTAGTTTTAAAAAATTTGGCAGGATTTTTTTTTTTTTTTGCCTACATTAAAAAAAACCCGATATGAAATAGATGAAGATTTAGGGATTTGAGAAAAAAATACCTACACAAACCCAAACCCAACTAAAATAAACCAGTCAAAGTATTAATTTAGAAAACAAAAGGGAAAAAACATTAATTTGGGGGCCCTTAAAAAGCATTACGCATAAAATATGTATATATAAATAAAAAATATTTTTTTTGGGTGTCCCAAAAAATGTGCAATATTCAGGGGCCCGATGCGGCCGCCTCGCCAGCTTCAAGGCAGGGCCGGCCATGAGTACGAGCTGAAGAAGATGTTAATTGCGGTGTCGGATCCAAGAATGAGATTTTGCAAGAAGAGAGGTGGCAAGGGCAAGGTGAGGCGGATGAAGAAGTGTATGAGGGTGATGGAGAGGGGACGCTGTCGAGGAGGGAGGAGTGGAGGGAGGTGTTGGTGAGGATGTGGATTTGGGAGGGGGATGGTCGAGATGAGGTGGGCCAACGCTTGGGTGTTTATGGTTAGGATTTACACAACGGTCGGGATGTGCACATATTTTTTAGGGTAAATTTAACTAAATCATACCCTTGAAGAGCTAATTTCTCATAATTATCTCACACTTTTTGAAAATTTCATATAATTTTATAAGTTTTTAAAATTATTTTAGTATGTACAATTTGTATAAAGTAACACTAATTGCGACTCATACTGAAGTGACCAATATTGGTCTACCCGGAAAATAGTTTGGTAGTTTCGGATCAGTTTCCAAAAAATAGGTTATGTTTTTTTTTTGATAAAAGATGACGTCCGTCATCATTCCATTAATAAGCAATAATGAAACACAATAGTACAACATAAATAAAACAACATAAGTAAACACGTGAGCAACATGCATCACGCTACATCAAAAGTACTCGAGTTCAAAAGAAAACAACAATGATCTAATACACAGCAAACAGCTCCACCTAGAACAATCAGTCTACCCTTGAAAACACATAGGGTGCGACTCGACAAACAACACCAAAAACCACTGTGCCTCCTCTTTCGCTAAGCTCCTTCGTTGTTCCTGATTCTCTTGACCCCCTCCTTAGAACCTGCCCAATCATGAATTAGAATAGAAATTTTATACATGGAGGAAGATAATCTATACTGACTGTTGCGAAAAACAAAATCATTTCTATCTAGCCAAAGACTCCAAATTGTTGCAACGGTTGCTATGTCCCATGCCCTAGTGTTCGTTTGACTAATGTGAGTTTCTCTAACGGAGACCCAGATGTCGCTTGTTGAGTTCGGAACCTGGTTACACCCAAAACCCCTACAAACGATTTCCCAAGTAAGGTGCGCTTTAGGGCATTGAAAAAGAATGTGATTAACATCCTCTTCTGCGGCGAGGCACCTCCCGCAGATCACGTCGATATTCAAGTTTCTCTTCTTAAGGTTAACTTTTGATAGAATCGCATTTTTGTGGGCCAGCCAACAAAACACTTTGACTCTGAAAGGAACGAAGGCCCCCCAAATAACAGATTGAGCTTTACATCTCAGCCCTCCTTCATTGATCCAAGAATACATAGAGGATACTGTAAATGCTTTAGAGACGTCTCTCTCCCACCATCTTTCGTCTTCTAAGTTGACTCCCTGACTACCTTCTTGGAGAACCAACTTGTTCAACGATTCGAATTGCTCAATTGCCACCGAACTTATGCTATGGGACACTACGAAGCTTAGATTACCGTTCTTCTTGATGTCAGCCACTGCAAGATCTAGATTTTGTGTGGCTTCTGCGGCTTGGGGGAATTGGTTAAGCAAACTAGTATCACCGCACCATTTGTCTTTCCAGAATCTGGTATTTTTTCCGTTTCCCACTTTGCATCTAGTGTTAGTGAAGAAGATCTCTCCTTGCTTTGAAATTCCTTTCCATAATAGAGAAACTTTGGCTGACGCACTTCTACTGCCAAACCGGAATTTCCTTCTCATACGGAATAGGTCGAAGGAGTACCGCCACCATCCTTTGTGGTTGTCTGAAATCTTCCACCACCATTTCGTAAGCAGCGCTCTGTTCATGTCGTGAAGATTCGTGATGCCCAGTCCCCCGAATTCCTTTCTCTTACAGACTCTACCCTAATTAACCAAGTGGAATCCTCTATTTCCCTCGTCTGTTCCTTTCCAAAGGAATCTCCGTCTGAGTTTGTCGATACTGTTGGATACCCATCTCGGTAATTCATAGATAGACATCAGGTATTGCGGAATAGCGCTAAGAACCGAATTAAGTAGGATAATCCTCCCCTCGAGCGAGAGGAACCTGCTCTGCCAGCCTTGCAGTTTCTTCTTAATTTTATCAATAACGAAATTCCAGTCTTCTTTCAAAAGGGCCCCGGGTCTAATTGGCGTACCCAAGTATTTAATTGGGAAGTCGCATGACTTGCATGCTAAAATGTTCGTGATATCGTTGACCGACATTGATAGATGCTCGGAGGCTGGGGTAATGCTAGTCTTATTGAGGTTAACTTTCAGTCCCGACCACCCTTGGAAGCAAGCCAAGATAGCTTTGATAGCCACGACTTCTTCCACAGTAGCTCTTCCGAAGAGGATAGTATCATCAGCGTATTGGATAATCGACATAGGCTGGTTAATCCCCTTAATCTGTAAGCCTTTGATGATGGAGCTATCTTGAGCTCTTCTGATCATTTCCGCCATACCGTCCACCACAATTGCGAAAAGGAGGGAAGATAGCGGATCACCTTGACAAAAACCTCTTTTACACCTGATCTCCTTCCCTTGCCATCCGTTAACCTGGATGGACAATTTTCCTCCTCTGATGCACATATTCATCCATAATCTCCACTTTTGACCAAAACCTTTAAGCTGTAGAGCCTCTTCCAAACAGTCCCACGATACCGAGTCATGCGCCTTCTGGAAATCTAGCTTCAGTAAGAAGCCATCCATCCTACCTCTATGAGCTCTAAAAATGGTTTCGTGGGCGGAAGCAATGTTGTCCATAATATCCCTGCCTTTAATGAACCCACTTTGTGATTGAGCAATCACCTTGTTCATATGGGGTGCTAATCTTTGAGCTAACACCTTCGTGATGATTTTGAATGATCCATTCAGTAAACTGATAGGTCGCAGATCTTCATGGGAGCTAACATCGGTTTTCTTTGGAATCAAAATAATCGTTGCATAGTTAAGCCTGTCCAGGTTACTAACTCCCTCGTAAAATTCGTGGAAGATATTCAGAAGATCTTCTTTGATAATCAGCCAGTATGTCTTGTAAAAATATATCGGATATCCGTCAGGGCCTGGAGCCTTGTCCTGTCCGAGATTCTTGATTGCATCCAGGCCTCTTCTTATGTGAATTTGGTTTCAATTCCCTCGCTTCCTTCAATTCTGGAGGAGCTCCACATGTTTGTTGCTAGTGCGCATCTCCCTGCTGGCTCCCCTCCCAGGAGCTCGTGAAAATGCCTGTCGAGATGATCCTTGATTAGGTCTTCGTTTTCTGTCCACGTCCCATTCATCGTAATGCCCGTAATATGGTTTAATCTTTTCCGACCGTTAGCCACCTTATGAAAAAATTTGTGTTTGCGTCCCCTTCTCTGAGCCATTGTATTCTCGATCTCTATTGCCAGTACAGTTCCTCCATCCTCCCGATCTGCTGTAACTCCAATCTTTTGTTTACAAGCTCGTCTTTCTCTTCCTCGTGCAAATCTCTTACCTCTATTGAAGCTTCCAGACCTCTATTGAAGCTTCCAGACTGTCGATTCTATTAATCAGGAGCTCTCTTCTCAGGTTAATGTCACGCGTTTTCGCTTTGGCCCAATCTTTTAATCTTCTTCGGAGACGTCTCATCTTCTCAATCCAAACTCCTACGGCTGACAATTGAGTAGTACCTGCCTCCCAGGACTCTTTGATAATTTGCCTAGTCTCCTCATGAATGGTCTAAGCTTTCTCGAACTTGAAACCAAAATGCTTCGCTGAGCCCTTTAATCCACAGTCGATAACTAATGGAAGATGATCTGAAGTGTATCTTAGAGCTGTTTTGACCTTAGCTTGAGGGTGAACATCTTCCCACTTGTTGGAGACTAGTACTCGATCAAGCTTGGCCAGTGTCGGATTGCGCTGCATGTTCGACCATGTGAATTTTGGTCAGTCATCTCTAGTTCCAAAAGCTCTGATTCATCAATTGTCTCGTTGAAAGAATCTTGGTCCGCTTGGCAATGGCCTCTGCCGTTGTGCTCCTCGTGGAATCTAGTAATGTTAAAATCCCCCCTAACATCCAAGCTCCTGGCCATCTATTTCTGATTAATCTCAGTTCCGACCACAACTCTTTGCGCCGCCTACTGTCGTACGGACCGTAGACACTTGTAATAGTCTGGGTCCAGCTGTTGCTCCTTCATCTTAATCTGATCGATACTGAGAAAAGACCAATGAAGTCGTCGATGATCTCGAAGGTAGTCGCATTAGCCCATAACGCAATGCCACCTGAATACCCCCTAGCCGAATTAAAACGCCAACTAAAATCCGCCATTCCTCTAAGGGCCGAGAACTCCATCTCCGTGGGGAACTCTAATCTTGTTTCTTGCAATCCACATATATCAGGTTTAATCTTGTTAAGAGTAACTCCTATCGCTCTTTTTTTTAATCTTTGACGCATCCCTCTAACGTTTCAGAATGTGTAAATCATAAAAACAAATATAACACTTCTAAACCAATCCCCCCCAATAATGCGTGATTAGCTACTAGTAATCCTGGAATCCTCTCTAATAATAGCTACATTAGCTAAGTGTTCTTCTCTAGTGGAACCCATATGTAATCCATATAAGCTAGCGAAGTAAATGAGCGACTCGTCAGTTAAAGAATTAAGAATTGAACAATTCACTTTAGAGGTACCTGCTCCTGAAGTGTCGTCCTCCTTCGGGGCTCTTCCTCTGTTAACCCACCCGTCTTTCTCGTCTTCGTAGCTATCATTCCCAACCAGCTGTCTTTTGCCTTTCGTCCTGTATTCTGTGAATTTTTTGGTGGATGTACTACCCACGCTTCCTCTAACCTTTCTCTCCTCGCCATAAGTATCTGTAACTGATATAAGATTGTCTTCTCGGACCCCCGTCTAACGCTCCGATCAAACCGTCTTCGGCCTCCTCTTCAGATTCTTGATTGTCGAGCAATGGTGCGATGCTCAGCTGTGCGTTGATCGGGGTGATAGTAATTTTGGAAATAACTCCAGTGGGATTGTCTTCAGCGATAGGAACAGGTTCATCCAACCCAATGGGCTTAGGCCCAACCTCAGGAATGCTTTTTGAGAGGATCAAGTTAGACATGGCAGCTTTAATTGAGGCTTCTATTTCTTTCTTTGAGAACCCGAGCCAATCTTCGTCCAGAAGGCCCAATCCCCTGATGTGACCTAGTCCCACGCCTACCGCTTGCTTGAGAATGCCCATTTTTTGAGCTGACTTCGTACAGTCGAACAAGACGCTGTCCCCTATCGCTTCGTCAGTAGCTATCACCTCGCCGCACAACGTCGCCTCAGTTACAGTGTGTGCGTCAACATCATTTCGAAGCGTCTCATCGAAAGGAGACGTGCTGTTAACCTGTGGGACCCTATTCCAACGTGGCACAGTAGTCGAAGGGTGAATAGGCAAGATGGACGGCTGGGATGGGCTGCCTTTGGTTTGAATTTGAAATAGCCCGTCAGATCTACCCCTTGGAACCAATGAACGACCCCGATGAATCGACCTCTCATCCAACCGCTGGGCGTCATCTTCTTCCTCCAGCATCTCATCTCCACCGTTGATTTTCTTGTTTGCAGATTTCGAAATCGTTCTAAAGGAAACGTTCTTTTGGACTTCTACGATCACCTTAACCTCGTAGATGGAATTGTCGAACTCTGTAATAATCTTTGACGGGATGTCTGCTTTGTTTTCGACTTCGACCTTGATGCGAGCGAATTTTCTAGCTGAATGGGTGAGCATCTACCTATCAATGTCGATAAGCATGCCGAATGGACGAATAACATTTTGAAACCCATAATGCACCCAACAATGGAAAGGGAGATTGTATAGACGAATCCACACCGGTGGTTAGCTCTCCGCCTTGAGTGCTCCATGGTCACGGGTCCACCATTTGAAGGTGACGAAGAACTCCAATCCATGGAGATCTTTCCCTTCAAGTCCCTTAACTCTAACGGTCTCCTTGGCGACGGCTTCATCATTGCAGTGAGCATAGAAAGTGTTAGCCGCGATTTCTTGAATAACCCAAATCGGAGCAGGGGAGGTGACGAGCGCTGCTTGGAGAAGGTCGGAGACATCTGTAGCCGTAGGGATGCCAGTCTGTGCTTTGATCAAGATTCCGCCATTGAATCGTCGCTCAAACTCAGCT
The DNA here is from genome assembly GCA_017893485.1 of Hemerocallis citrina. Classification (NCBI taxonomy): domain Eukaryota; kingdom Viridiplantae; phylum Streptophyta; class Magnoliopsida; order Asparagales; family Asphodelaceae; genus Hemerocallis; species Hemerocallis citrina. The sequence goes on along the minus strand of CM030358.1, from coordinate 102,122,456 downwards.
ATAAGAGGGGTCGGCGCGATTGAAGCTTGAATGACACGTCTATTTCCAGCGGTGTTCTCTTGCGTTTTACTCCCTTCCGAGCCCGTAGCGAAGCCTGCCTTCGAGTTGTTGGAGTTGGATGTCGCTGCAATAGGTTGTTTTGGGCATGAAGTTGAAATGTGGCCGGAGTTCCTACAGTAGTAACAAAACCAGTCATAGACGCACTTGCTGATGGAGTGACCGGGTTTGGCACATTTATGGCAGTTCTGACGACCGTCCACTCTTGAGTTTTCCGACAAGCTGAGAGGCGGAGTCACCTTCCTTGTCTTTCGTGGTTTTACTAAGACCCATTCGCCAGCCTCGTCTTCCTTGGTGTTGCGGTGATCTTTCTGTGGTGAAGGGGAGCGACGACGCACTCTATACGCGTCATCGATAGTAGGGTGACCTCTAATAACCTTGGCGTACGATCGCCGCTGCTTGTTGGCTCCGTCGAGACCCGTCGTAGGATGATCCCCCTTGGAGTTGTACCTGGAAGCTTTCTGGCGCTCGTCTTCCTCTCGGCGACGGAGATCCTCCTCTCTAGCTTTGAGCTTGCGGTGATCCTCATCTCTGCCTCTATCCCTCCTCTCTCTTGGCGAAGGGGATCTGCGGAGTTCTCGGTCCGAGCTCTGCCGCCGTCTGCGATCGCCATCGTGCTTGTTGTGACGGCGCTCGTCGTCTTCGTCTCTAGCGCGCTTGTACATAGTAGGGGATGGGTCACGTCTGTTTTTGGAGTAGGGGTGGGAGTAGTGTAGTCTGTGGGAGGATGGGTTGTTGGGAGCTCTCATTTTCTTCAAAAAATAGAACTTGTATGTTGCATGTAAAGTCTGTAGACAAGAAAAAGAAAAAGGAAAAAAAAAAAAAGGTTATGTAGGAAAAAAAGTATGGAGCCTGCCAAGTGCCAACTAAGTCTGTAACCGCATAGGATATCTTAAGCGGCACCCAGTAAAGATTTTCTTTCTTAATGAACTGCCAGCTCGTCAACCATGTGCCCTCACGTGCTCTAGAATTCGAGCCCGGTACGTGTTATCAACCAATTGGACCATATCTATTCATGTACAAATCTCCTCACAGCGGATCACATCTCTAGAAACCCCAACGCTCAGAGTCAAAGCAAACGTGTATATTTAACTCTCCGCGTGGATCCAAACCCGGATCCACAGCGATGCAAACGCTGATGAATCCCATCCTTCCAATCCCCCTCCCATCCAACGGTCACAATCCCTCCTCAACTCTATAAGTTCAGGCCCCAAAGCCCACAGCGGGATGCAAAGAAAGATATCGCATACCGAAGGGTCCCTCTTCCTCTCTCTCGTTTTTTCGTAAAGTCGTCATTTTTCGAGGGTTCTCTTCGCAAAATTCCACTCTCGAAGAGAAAAGGGGGAAGAAATCGAATTTCTAGGGTTTTGCAGCTGCTTCCATATCGAGATCCAGGTTTTGTAATTGGATTTTTTTGGAACCATTACCCTAATTTTCTTTTGGGTATTCGATTTTTCGGAAGCTAGTGTTTCAATTTTTGTTATCTATACAGTTCTTAAGGTGAATTTTAGGGTTCTTTATTGGAGAAAGGATTAGCGGCTAGGGTTTCTGGTTTCAATTCAAGATTTGAAGAATTTGGGGAATTAGGGTTTGGTTGCCGTCTTTATTGAAGAATTGGACGGTAGAACGAGAAGCCCTAATTTGTACTCTCCGGAAAGGGGAAATTACGTAATTTCATTAAAGAAGTAAAAGGCTCGGATATTTGGCGAAATTAGGACAAATTGATTCTTGACATTGATTAAAAAAAGGCTTATTTAATGCGATTTGGTGGATTGGATGGTAATGAAACGGTTAGCCCGTACGGATTTAGTGGATTGACGACATGGCACCCACTATTTTATTAGAGTGTACTGAGAATAAGACGCTGAAGAGATCGTTCGCAATGATGGGGAAATCACAGAAGTTTTCGAGGGGTTTCTCGTCTTCTTTTGTTCCTGACTATCGTCATGCTGCAGAGACAATGGGAGAGTTGGAAGGGTTTGGTAGCTTGGGCCGTGCGGATTCTGAGGATTCTAGTGCGCCGAAGAGGAAATGCATTAGCTTGAATAACGATAGGGGTGGTTCATTCAATGTCCCTTTGCAAGTGATATCGTTTGCTAAGTTGTCTGGTTCGGAAAGGAAAGAGTTAGAATTGAGATTGAGGGTTGAGCTCGAACGGGTTCAAATGCTTCAAAAGATGTTTGCCTCAAGAAATGTGGAGGCTGTTAGTGGGGTTGCGGTGTCTTCCTCTACTAATGGACATGGGAAGAAGTCGGGATCTAATGGACCACATTTGAAGCGGGGCAGCTCGGGAAGGTTTGAGTCTACTAAAAAACGGCCTCAGCCTCAGATGAGTGGTAGTAATTCCAATGCAGCTATAATGAAGCAGTGTGAATCGATTCTCAATAAGTTAAGAACACACCAGTTTGGATGGGTCTTTAATACTCCCGTGGATGCAGTGGCCTTGAATATTCCGGATTATTATACTGTCATTAAGCACCCGATGGATCTGGGCACTATCAAGAATAAGCTAACATCTGGTGCTTACTCCAGTCCTTTGGCATTTATTGCTGATGTGCGGCTTACTTTCACCAATGCTATGATTTACAATCCACTCGGCAATGATGTCCATATCATGGCAGATAAATTGAGCAAATTCTTTGAATCCAAATGGAAGCCTATTGGGAAGAAACTTTCTGGAGCTGATTTATATGTTAATCGAGAAGCAGAAGCTGTGAAGCCAGCAGCACTACAGCCAAAGAAGAGGAAAACCTCTCCTATGACTTCCAATGTTGAGCTGGAAAAAGTTATACCTAAGGTAACAGTTGAAGAGAGGCAGCGGTTGAATAACTGTTTAGCCGCTATGATTGAAGACATGCCAGATCAGATTGTAGAGTTTTTGAGGCAACATATCAAAAGCACAAATGAGTCAGGTGAGGAAGAGGAGATAGAGGTTGATATTGATGCTCTGAGTGATGATGTTTTGTTGGAGCTTAAGAAGCTTCTGGATGACTGTTTGCCAGAGAAACGAAACCAACCGAAGGCAAAAGCAGAACCCTCTGAAATGGAGGTACATTTTTACTTCTTTGAGATTATTGACAGTTTACCTTTATTTTATTTTATCTTTATATTTATGTATGTGATGATACTTTCTTTTTCTAGTGCAGATACTAAATGAATTCGGTCTTAGCAATTCATCGATGCACCTTCTACACAAAGGTTCCTTTTCCCTCGGTATTTTTATTCTGTTAAGATTTGCATCTTTACTATAGTAGTACCTAGGAGGCTAGGACATTGTATCTGTATGCTGGTTGACACACTCAATGCCTTTTCAATTGTGTTCTTTTACCTATGGAAATAGCCTAGTTTTCATTATATGACTTGGAAGTAAGTTCTCAGTTGTCTCCTGTGTAGGTAATGAACCAGCAGAGGAGGATGTGGATATTGGTGGAAATGATCCGCCCATCGCAAGCTACCCGCCCATGGAGATAGAGAAGGATGCCATGCATAGAAAGTACATCAGTTCAAGCAGTTCAAGTAGTGATTCGGGTTCTTCCAGTGGTCTGTATTTGTTTCCTTCCTCTCTGTTTTCTGCTTTTCTTATGTTATTTCATCATGTTGTTGAACCAGCGAACAATTTGAGCATTGTATCATCATTTTCATTTTCTACATCTCGTGAATTCGAACAATCTGAAACGTGCTTTGCAAATACCAAACAGGTAAAAATGTTCCAACACCATGTGAACCATGCTGAGCTTGATTAAGTACAAGAATCTAGACCACTTCCACTTCTATCTGCAGCTCCCCCGTTCCAAAATATAAGTCGTTTTAGGTTTCTACACGACTATTTAGGAACAATCGTGGATTGTGTAAGAGTACTAGACTATAATTGATGGACCTTTAAGAATATTGTAAAATATTTTAACTTATCTTTCTCTCTTACTACTTACCTTTCTCTATTTAATATGAATAGACAAGGGTAAAATTGGAAGTCACTTGTCCTATTAATTAATGGACAAGACATTTATTAATTAATTAATATGAAGAGACAATATATTATCATTAAAAGCTTAAAGTGATTTATATTGTGGAACAAAAAAATATTGTTACTGCTTTGTGCAAACATTATGGACTATGAAGAACATATACATTAAGGTATCTTAAATCACATTATTTGACGGAAAAATTATTCACTAGGAAGCACAGGTACTTCCAAATGGCCGACATACCTGTGTCGGGTGCCGATATTCTTTGGGTACTCCCGGATGTGCACACTAAGAGTACCTAATCTTTAATACATTTTTGCAATTTTCGGAGACAATTATATTGAGATAAATGTTTGGGGCTCTAGTGTAATTAAAAAAATATCTTGTTTCAAATTATTCTCAAACACAAAACAAGTATACCCATAGTTTTTGATAGTTAGATTATCTTTTTTCTTTCTCCAGAAATGCACATAATTAGAATGTATTCTTATAGTTTTGTGAAATTGTTCAAATACTTGCACTTTTAAGAATATATATATATATATATATATATATATATATATATATATATATATATATATATATATATATATATATATATGGGAGCCCTTCGGTTGAGAACTAATTTTGTGAGAACTCTGTGAGAACTCACAGAATAGACCCCCCGTGAAAAATCCAAACCGACCATCTCGTTCCACATGCCTTAGATAGCATAATATAAAGAAATCAAGTAATTTGAAGTTCATTTGCCCATGATTTACATCATCGCAAAATTGTATGGCTGAAAATTCTACACCATTTGATGGATGGGCAAATGAACTTCAAATTATTTGATTTCTTTATGGTATGCTATCTAAGGCGTGTAGAACGAGATGGTCGGTTTGGATTTTTCATGGGGGGTCTACTCCGTGAGTTCTCACGGAGTTCTCACCAAAATTAGTTCTCAACCGAAGGGCTCCCTATATATATATATATATATAAAATAATAACAATAATAATAATAATAATAATAATAATAATAATAATAATAATAATAAAACACAAAGAAAGCTATCAAGTGACTCTCATTCAATAGAATTGAAATCAATGGTCCAGATATAACCTCACAAAAACAAATTTTTCCGCCCAAAAGTTTTTCCCAAAACTCAAATTCAAATCTGATGTAAAACTAACCCTAAAATAGAGGATTTTCAAGATTCTTAATGGATTAATTTTACCAACACGTAGTGCGGATCAAAGTTAGAATTTTTAAATAGTTAACCGGTGTGATGGATTTTCAAGAACTGAATCACGTTTAATAATTTCAATTAATAATTCAATTATAACAATCAATAATTAAATCCCTAAAGTGTTCTTAGTAAGTAAAAGATGCAATACTGATTTGTACTCTAATTAGGCAAGTGGAACACTCAATCTCAATATTTGTGGACGACAGAATATCAAATAATATAATAGAGATGATAAGGTAGTATAGCACAAATATTTAAAAGTGGAAAGAGTATACCGAGGTTCGAAGACTATGGTACCACGTGTTCTGCTTCTCACACAGAGATCCAATCCTTTGTTCCAAATACCAATCACCAAAGCTATCCAACCAGAAGAAGAGTAAATCAAATCAGATCTGAGTCGCTCAACCTATCACTGTGCAGTCGGGGGAAAGGAGAAGGGGGGGTTCGGGGTGGTGCAGGGGCTAAAGGGGTTGGTTAGGCGGAGGGGAAATGGCAGCGAAGATGGGAGAGTATGAGGGCGATGGTGGTGGTGCGGGTGGTAGGCAACGAGGGCGACGAGGAGGAGTTCGGAAGGTTTGTCAAAGAAGGAGAACGGGTGGCTGAGTTGGCGTTGGGTTTCGGAAGGTTGAGGTCGCGGAGAATTTTGGGTATGAGGGAGGAAATGGGTCGGTTTGGGGGGTTGGAGGTAGAAGACGATGGAGAGAGATTAGGGTTTTGGATTTGGGGATTAGGGTTTGGGTTATTTTATTTGGGGGATTTTTTATTATTTATTTGGGGTAGATTTTATAGTTTATCACAAACCCTAATAAGTTGAATCTCAATTGTATCACATAAAGGAGAGATGAAGAGCAAAACTCCACACAATAATTTTAATCAAGAATGACATATATTTCTCATTAATCTCAGGGCATATAAATAGGCTCACAACAAATCTTGATACAAATCTCAAAAGATTCTAAAAATCTCAAAAATATTCTAATGAAAAAAAAAGATTACATTTAGCTATAACTGCCAAAAAACAAATATGGTACTGAAATAAAATACTAAATTAAATAGAATTGATGTCCTCATCAAAATCCCCCCAAAACAACTCATTTATTTATTTATTTCTCTTTCGCTTTCTCTATTTACTCAGAAATTTATATTTTCAGTTTTTAGGTTTGTAAATTTTCAGATTTTTTATGCATTTTTTACTGCTTATGTTACATTCAAAATAACAAATATTTCATCAACAGTTAAATTTCAACATTTTCCACACTCAAAGTTCTAAGAAGTTGGATTTTACACCTCCATTTATAATTATTTTTCAACACATACTAATGGAAACATGGACTTTTATTTACAACTAATTATTGTTTTACTATTCAAACTTGAGCTACATAATTGTTGTTTTACTGTTTACAAGACTTTCATATGCTGTATCGTTCCAAAGACGTGCCGTAGGCACGTGCCCACGGGCAAATCTAGTATATATATATATATATATATATATATATATATATATATATATATATATAGCAATGCTCCATTGCAAACCACTGAAGCCGAAGCCGTTGTTGGGGAACAACGGCTTCAAGCTTAATATAACCTAAGCCGTTGTTTCTAACAACGGCTTAGGTTATAATCTAAGCTGTTGTTGGACTCCAAGAATGGTTTAGGTTTATAACCTAAGCCGTTGTTGGGAACAACAACTTCACTGGTTTGCATACCCGTTTGCACGGACTCATTTGCAATTTGAGTATTGCTCATATATATATATATATATATATATATATATATATGTATTATTTATAATTAAAATATGAAATATATTATATTTAAAGTACTCACTAACATCTCCCCGTATTTTACTATTTTGTAAAATCACGTATCCCTGGCTCTGGGTTGTGTGGGTACGTGTCGTACCCACACACCGTACCCGTATCCCCCGTATCCCTGCTTCATAGGTTATTCACTACCTTAGTTTATTTCTTTCTCTTTTTTATGGAGCTAAGTACCGTAATATCTACTAGGATCAGTTTTTGCACATTGTGGGCTTACTAAGTTGAGCCTTTTTTGGGGTGTTATACATAGGATGCAAGTGCGGAACTTTATAAATTGACCACATTCAACTGCACCATGGGTCTGCTAAGATAATATTCTGCCATACAGAAACACGTACTAGAAGAACAAAAAGGAACAAAAATATAAAAAATTAACCTAGTATGCGTGATAATCAATCTATATGCTCCAAACATAACCTACCTTTTCTCTCGTATACCGAACTGATATATTCCCTTGAGGCCAATGCAATTGTATCTTCATTTGAAGAGTAGTACTTGTACTTTTGAATTTTATGTATAGAACCTTATTCTATTACTTTTTAATGTTTAGTAATTTTACTAGAGTGCAGGCACTTTAGAACACTAAGCAGTTAGTTAAAATTGGGCATATTGAATGCAGCTTTATCAGAATTATGAGGAGAAACAAGCCATATTGATGACTAGCAAGTACCTAGGACGTACTATCTTTGCCCTACATGATCATTCATTCATCCTGATGGTAAGTTTTAAATGATATTACCCAGTATTCAGTCATCAAAGTGAAGGGCTTTGGACTATGTTGTGAATGCCAAAGAACATATGAAATTGGAGAGGATTTTATAATACAATCATCATGCTTTATGAGTAGAAAATTGTTGAAGTATTCAAAGGCAACAAACTTCATCAATGAGCATACCTGAAGCAAGAATGTTGAGGAGGAACTGTGGAAATTGATAAGGTTCAGTTTACAGGGGATGTAATGAAGGAGAATAAGATCGAATGGTTTGGGAATACGTAATTAAGACCAATAATTAAGGCTAGTTAGGAAGAGCGATTGATGTAAACCCTAAGTAGAAAATTTTCCAAGAATATTAAAAGATTAAGTCTACCAACAAATAGTACCGATTAAGTTAGAAATTAAAAGTAGTGACTTATATGATGGATTGTCAAGAAATCAAATAAATTAACAGCCCCAATTTAAAGGTCAAGTGACTAAAGCATGTTTAGCAAGTAAGATATTCAATAATGATTCATACGCAAATTGGCAAGTAGGAGCACACACTCAATATTTGTGGATGACATAAATTTAGATATATTCTAGAGAGGATAGGTAGTATCATAAATAATGGAGGAATGGAAAGAATATACTTGAGTTTGAAGAAAGTGTTGCGATGGTGCTGAAGTGGAGCTGTTGATGGCACTTAGGGGTGGCTGCGATGATGGTGCAGCAAGGCAAGGGCCGTCGACAGTCAATTATGTGGTCAGGAGGGGAGGGAAGGCGGCATAGCTATTGTTTAGTCCTCGTTGGTGGTGCATGCAGCAAAGGGGAAGCACATCTGTCGGTAGGATGCAGCGATTTTGAATGGAGACAGGGGTGGTGGGGGCAGTTGAGGGCTGATGGTAGCAATGCTGGTTGGTAGTGCTGATCAGTGATGGGGCAGGTAGTGGTCGTGGTATGGCTGCGAGTGGAGAAGGGGGTGGCGCTTGGGGCTGATGTACGGTCGATGGTGGGTTCAGACAACAGAGGTGAGGTGGTGAAGGAGGCCGGTGAGGGAAGGTGACGAGGAGGATGGAGTTGAGGAGAGGGCCGTGGGATCTAGGTTGAGGGTGTACAGGGAAGAAGAGAGAGGTAGAGTGAGGGGCAGTGATGGGTTTCAAAAATACGGGGAAGAAGAAGGGAAAGGAAAGGGAATGGTGGCTGTGAGATTGGGGGGGCCATAGGGGTGTGTAGTTAGGGTTTCTCACAAACCCTAATAGACTATCTAGGTCTCACACATGAGAGGAATGAAGAGCAAAACTCAACAAAGATTTTTTTTTTAAATTAATCAAAACATTATTTCTCATTAGTCTAAAGGCCTATATATATGCTTAAAACAAATCTACAAAATTTAGAAAACTGAAGGGTGCAAACGGCAAAACTACTATATATGCCAAAAAAGTGATGAAATGAAACTAACTAGGCTAATAAAATAGCCATCCTAGACGATGCCTGCGTTGATAGAAGCACCCAAATCGTCTCAAACTGATGTCATCATTCTCTCCAGGTGGGAGAGAGCTCGACCCAGTCGAGTCAAAACTTGTGCTCCTGTTATAGTGCTTCAAAAGGTCTGGTTCCAATTGTTGGAGCTCCTCACGATCAATCCAAGTGTCCTCTCACTCTGGCTTATTCTTCCATTGCACCAAATACCTATGAATACTACAATCTCTAGTAGAGATTATCTGATCATCGGCAATATTATCTAATTTTTCTGTCGGTGGGTAAGTAATGTCAGGTAAAGGGAGAAATGTGAGAATCTCACCAGTAGACTGCAGGGTAGACTCATCTATAAGAGAATTTCTAGGGTTAAATTCTGGACCTTCATAGGGTACTAGATCCTTAATATTGAAAGTCTTACTTATGCCAAAATTTTAAGGAAAGTCAACGACATAGGTACTATCATTGATTTTATGCAAAATTTTAAATGGGTCTCTGGCATGTGCATTCAATTTCTTAACGGATCCAGTTGGAAACCGTTCCGGATGAATTCGAACCATCACCTTGTTATCAATATCAAAAGTTTTAAATTTTCTTCTAGTATATGCTCTTAACTTATAGTTAAAATTATTTTCATTAATTTTCTTGAATTTTTTTCTATGCAAATTATGGATGATAGATGCTAATGTGGATGCAGACTATGAGACTATGATGGTCTAACATGGGGACAAGATCTATGGGCTGCCTAGGACGATAACATTGCACAACTTCATGTGGACTCATGTTGGTGGTTCTATTCTTTGATGTATTGTAAGCAAATTCAATAACAATTAATTTTAAGTCCAAAGTTCCTAAGTTTTCTTCCACAAGAGTACGCAAGAGATTGCTAAGACTCTGGTTGATAATCTTAGTCTGTCTTGTCCATCAGTCTGTGGATGGAAGGCTGATGAGAATTTTAATTTCGTGCTCTTCTTGTGTCTTAGGGTCTTCCCAAGTAACTCGTAAATTTCACATCTCAACCGGACACAATTATTTTTGGCAATCCATGTAGCTTCATAATATTATTGAAGAAAATTTGAGCTACATGAGATGCATCGAATATTTTTGAACATAGGAGGAAGTGGGCCATTTTTTGAAAAACGGTCCACGATCAAAGTAATTGAATCAAAATAAAATTATAATCACAGTAAATATTCGAATTTGTGTTCTTAGTATCATGTATTTTTTTTGCACTTGTACAGTTGTACTCTAAATTTGGTAAAAGTAATAATAATCAATAATCTTAATATACTATTTACACTGTTATAACATTAGATGCTAAGAGCTACGACCCAAATGAATAGATATACTTGTAACTTGTGTATACACTAGCTTCTTATTCAAAATTTTATACAAGGATCATACAGATTAAATAATAAGCATCATCACTGTTAAGATTAATCAAAAATAAAAAATCACAAGCTTGAAACTTTTTCACAAATGAGATCTATGGGTAGAACAAAATGACTTACTCACACTTGCATCAACAAAATGAAATCCAGACTACATGGAATTGAATCAACAAAATAATTGAGAACTGAAATTCATAGTGCATATTATATAGAGAGATGAGAGAATAAGAGAATGAAGTAAGTTTGGACTTAATAGATAGGTTGTGCTTAGGTTTCTTCTTTTAAGCTTGAGCAGTAAGATTTAATTAATAGAATTAGGGAATGAATTAATTTTCAGCCCAAAGCCCATACCACTATTTCAGCCGTTAAAATGTTTATTGGGCTTAGGGGTCCCAAAAAAATTTAAAGTAGGGGGGCAAATAAAAACTCTAGTCTATTCGAAAGGGGATTTACAAAATTTTTGGGGTCCCAAATGTCCCCCCTAACCACTATCTCCCTTCGCCCCTGTCTTTCATGAAATAATCATCTGTCACTCGAGTGTTGTCATCCTTCAAAGATGGGTGGATATCATGAAAATCTAGGCAGGAGGCATATTCATCTTTTAATCTCTCAAAACCAACAATTTCGGTGCACATTGTGGATAAGATAATATGATAACGACTTTGCGCATCCGCAGTCTTATTATCAACCATTTTCTTATGCCTAATGGTATACGAATATTCTTGTAGGAACTACCTATCGAGTACGTCTCGGGTTCAGTTTTTGTTGGGAATTGAGGAATTGCAAGGTCTCATGCTTTTGAGAATATGACGAATTCTTGCGGCAGGAGGTAATGTCGTCAATAGCGAAGTGAATTATTGCATAGAATTCCTTATCATAATTGGAGTATTTTTGTTTTACCTCATCCAGCTTTTTACTGAAATAGACAACAAGGTGACTCTTGACTGAGTACTCCACCTATATCAATACGAGAAGCATTGCACGTTACTTCGAGGACTTTAGTGAAATCATGCAACCTCATGACAGGTGTCTTAGCCATTTGATCTCTTTAAAGACTTTCGTGGTTGCTTTCGATCAAACGAACTCACCTTTCTTCAAACAGTCGGTTATCAGAGCCATGATTGTGCTAAATTCTTGCACAAACCGATGATAGAAGGTAGACCATGAAAACTCCGTACATCATAAATATTGCGGGGTTTAGGTCGCTCAATAATAGCTCTTATTTTTTCTGTGTCAGCGGATACTCTTTCAACGGAGACAATAAATTTCTCAGATAGATAGTCTGATCAGAGAGGAATGTACATTTAGTAGGTTTAGCATAAAGTTGTTCTTTCCTTAAAACACCGCAGACCTGTCTTAAATGGATCGACTGCAAATGAGAATATCATTAAAGTACACTACAAGGAACTTGTCCATAAAAGAACAGAGTACTTGTGCCATGATCCTCATAAACGTGCTGGGGCATTCATCATTTCAAACGGCATGACCATCCATTCATACAGATCATCCTTCGTCTTGAAGGCGATTTTTCATTCATCATCCGGACAAACACGTATTTGGTGGTAGCCACTTTTAAGGTCAATCTTTGAAAGATTGTGGTATCAGACATTATGTCCAACATGTCATCCAAACGGGGAATGGAAAAAGGGTACTTCACTGTGATTTTCTTTATGGCACGACTGTCCACACATGTCAGATTCCATATTTTTTTTGCATCGATAGAGCATGGACTGCACAATAACTTGAGCTTTCTCTAATGAAATCATTTGCCAATAACTTCTCAACTTGCCTTTTCAACTCAGCATGTCCCGTCAGATTCATTCGATAGTGTGGTAGGTTAGGAAGACTTGCTCCTGGAACCAAATCAATAGCGTGCTGGATGTCACGCAATGGGGGTAACTGGATGGGGTGGTCAGCAGAAAACACATCTACAAATTTCTGAAGGACATGAGTGACTTGGGGAGGGATGAGTCACTCGGGTTTTTTAGGGGCTTTCCTTGCCGTGAGTAGAACAGTTGTCCCTTTGTCAATTTCTTCCATGAGTTCCTTTTCACCCATATAAGCTAATTCCTTGCCATTTCTTGAGGGAGTTGGTGTTGTCACAGACGGACTAGTTTGTGGTTTCACGGGTACGAGCTTTATCTTTACTCCATCATGGTGGAACACATTGTTTGGATCGACCATATATTGTCATATCGAGGTCATATAACCAAGGTCTTCCTATAATTACTTGATCCACATCTATTTTAAGCACATCACACCAAATTTGTTCCTTGTAGGCTTTGAAATTTACAGAGACTAAACAACGCTGTGTTCCTTAGAGGGCTGTCGCATCAATCCAAGATACTTTGTATGAGTGTGGATGAGATTCAACTTTAAGCCTGGTATTGGCTAGGACTGCTGAAGAGACATCGTTGATGTTGCTTCCAGTGTCAACAATCACCTTACAGTTTTTGCCACATTATCGTGAAGGTGTAAAATATAATAATGCGCTTCCAATCATCTTCTGCTTTTGGTTGGGACAATGCACATCTGACTGCATTCAAAGGAGGTGATTGGATCGACTGAATACAATTGAGATACTGGTCATCCTCTTATTCGCCAAAGTCATCACTTTCATTAGGTTCATAGGAAAACTCATCGTAAGAATCATTAACAATGATAGTGATACCTTCTACAATGTTGATCCTACTGGAGTCTGTGGATGGGACAATTGCCAGCAACATGGCCGTATCCTTTGTATTTATAGCACCTAGTGAGAGGATCATTGGTAGAGTAGTCTCTTTCAGTGTTCTTACCCTTGTCATTTCTAGGTAGATAGGAATTTGAAGTAGGCTTACTTGGGTAAGACTTATTGGGGTACTGAGAAGTGGGCTTAGATCGTAGAGGGGTTAGTGGAAGGTCATTCTAGAGGAATGATCTCTCGAATCGCTGGACTTGTAGTGAGAACTTGCCTTAAGGGAATCCATATCGAGGACAAGGGCATAAGTCGCTGCCAAGGACTCCACATTTCTATGGATTAGCTCGTTCTTTAGATCGGTTCGTAGTACATCTTTGAACCTAGAGATGGTTTGTTCTTCGCTCTCTTTACCTAAAGCATTGCACCGAATAAGGAAGTCGTCAAACTTATCCACATACTCTTACGTGGATTTGCTTCCTTGATAAAGGGCACATATCTAGCAATTAGGAGTGGAACGATAAGGACACATATCTCTCAGTGAGCTTCTTTTTCATGGCCTCTCAAGTGGTTATGGGTGCTAGGCCTCAACCTTTGTGGGTATGTTCAAGATTGGTCCAGTGTTATTGAGCTTTACCAGTTAATTTGATCGTGACAAATTTGGCGTTCATTGCTTCGCTCATGTCAAACCACATGAAGTAGTGGTACATGGCACAGATCCAATCAAGATAAGCTTAGGGTTCCATATGGCCTTCAAAGTGGGGAACGTTAGTCTTAACATTCTTCTTGTATTGTTCGTCAGGGTCTCGTTCTTGACGTCAGTTGTCATGATCGTTCCCTTGAGGGATTTGACGATGAAGCTCATGGGTAACATTTTGATTCAATTTTACTTGCTCAAGCCTGTGATTGATATTAGCGAGAGTTGCTTGAATGATAGCGAGGATAGTGGAAATATCATTGTTGTCCTTTTCAGTTCGAAGATGGGCTTGCTGATTTTTAGGAATCTTGATTGGGTAGTTTGGGAGGGACAAGAAAGACTCTTCAGGATTCGTGATGGTGCTGCGAAGATGCATTCATCAAAGACGGAAAACTAGGGGGCTAGGGGGGTGCGTGTTTGTTGAAATTTGGGAAAACGTGACCTAAATGCACATAAAATGATGTTTTTTAATAATCTGGAATGATCTAAAAATGGCCTTAAAATGATTCTAAATGAATGTAAAAATTATGGCTAAATGAGGTAAGAACTAGGGTTTTCAAATTTTTACTCTGATACCAAAATGATGTAAACTTAATCCAAAGTAGAGAATTGTCTACCAACAAATAGTGCCGATTAAGTTAAAAATTAAAACTAGTGATTGATATGATGAATTTTCAAGAAATCAAATATGTCAACAGTCCCAATTTAAAGATCAAGCCTAAAATTCAATGACTAAAGCATTTTTAGCAAGTAAGATATTCAATAATGATTCGTACGCAAATTGGCAAGTAGAAGCATGCACTCAATATTTGTGGATGACAAATTTAGATAATATTCTAGATATGATAGGCAGTATCACAAATAATGGAGGAATGGAAAGAATATACATGAGGTTGAAGAAAGTGTCGCAATGGTGCTGGAGTGGAGCTGTTGATGGCACTTGGGGGTGGCTGCGATGATGGTGCAGCAAGGCAAGGGCCGTTGACGGTCGATTATGTGGTCAGGAGGGGAGGGAAGGCGGCACAGCTGTTGTTTAGTCCTCGTTGGTGGTGTAAGCAACAAAGGGGAAGCACAGCTGTTGGTAGGATGTGACAATTTTGAATGGAGGCAGGGGTGGTGGGGGCAGTCGGGGGCTGATGGTAGCAAGGCTGGGTGGTGGTGCTGATCGGTGATGGGGGAGGCAGTGGTCGTGGAGTGGCTGCGAGTGGAGAAGGGGGTGGCGCTCAGGGCTGATGTACGGTCGATGGTGGGTTCGGACAAGAGAGGTGAGGTGAGGAGGGAGGCCGGTGAGGGAAGGTGACGAGGAGGATGGAGTTGAGGAGAGGGGCGTGGGATCTAGGTTGAGGGTGTACAGGGAAGAAGAAGAGAAAGGAAAGGGAATGGTGGCTATGAGATTTATGGGGGGGGGGGGAATAGGGGTGTGTTAGGGTTTCTCACAAACTCGAATAGTCTATCTAGGTCTCGCATACGAGAGGAATGAAGAGCAAAACTCAACACATAATTTTTTTAATTAATCAAAACATTATTTCTCATTAGTCTAAAGGCCTATATATATGCTCAAAACAAATCTACAAAATTTAGAAAAATAAAGATTGCAAACGGCAAAACTAATATATTTGCCAAAAAAATTGATGAAATGAAAATAACTAGGCTAATAAAATAGCCATCCTAGACGATGCCTGCGTTGATAGAAGCAACCAAATCGTCTCGAACTGATGTCATCATTCTCTCCGGGTGGGAGAGAGCTCAATCCAGTCGAGTCAAAACCAGTGTTCCTGTTATAGTGCTTTAAAAGGTCTGGATCCAAGCGTTGGAGCTCCTCACGATCAATCCAAGTGTCCTCCGACTCCGGCTTATTCTTCCATCGCACCAAATACCTATGAATACCACAATCTCTAGTAGAGATTATCTGGTCATCGAAAATATTATCCAATTTTTCTGTTGGTGGGTAAGTAATGTCAGGTAAAGGGAGAAATGTGAGAATCTCACCAGTAGACTGCAGGGTAGACTAATCTATAAGAGGATTTCTAAGGTTAAATTCTGGACCTTCATAGGGTACTAGATCCTCAATATTGAAAGTCTTATTTATGCCAAAACTTTAAGGAGGGTCAACTAGGTATTATCATTGATTTTATGTAAATTTTTTTAATGACTATCGTTTTTTGTTGTTGCTGAATATCGTTTTTTGTTGTTGCTGAATATCGTTTTTTTAATGACATGATGGATGGACAAATGAATTCCAAATGATTTGATTTTACATATTTATACTAATTAAGACATGTAGATTAATGTGAATGGTTCAGATCATCCATGTGATGACCGTGTAAAAAGTTCACACGGAAACTTTAAGGAATGCCAACTAGGTATTATCACTGTTTTTATGCAAATTTTTTAATGACTATCGTTTTTTATTGCTGAATATCGTTTTTTTTTAATGACACGATGGATAGTCAAATGAATTCCAAATGAATTGATTTTACATATTTAGACTAATTTAGACGTGTAGATTAATGTGAACGGTTCGGATCATCCATGTGATGACCGTGTAAATGTTCACACGGAGTGCACACGGAGGGTAGTGCACAACGGAAGAGGACTCTCTCTCTCTATATATATAATTAAAAAAAGATATATCATCATTATGTAGCAACCCTAAATCCTAACATAAAACTATCATGAGATTATCAAATAGGAACATATAGTTATAGAGAAAAAGAATATAGTACTTGGTTTGAGTTGAATTTGGATTCTAGATGTGGGTCGGGTCTGGTTTGCTGGTATGGTTGTAGAGAAAAAGAACGGAGTACTTGGTTTGAGCTGAATTTTAATTCTAGATGTGGGCTGGGTCGGGTTGAGGACATGTAAGAAGAAGAGAGAGGTAGGGTGAGGGGCAGAGACTTGTTTCGGTAATAGGTGGATGAAGAAGAGAGAAGAAAGGGAATGGTGGCTGCTAGGCAGTTAAAATCGGTTTTTGGAACTAATCGGTCCAGGAGCGATTAGTAATTAATTGGTTAATCGGAATAATCGTTATATATATATATATAGAGAGAGAGAGAGAGAGAGAGAGATTATTAAATAGGAACATATAGTTATAGAGAAAAAAAATAAAGTACTTGGTTTGAGCTGAGTTTTGATTCTAGATATGGGTCGGATCAGGTTTGCTGGTATAGTTATAGAGAAAAAGAATTGAGTACTTGGTTTGAGTTGAGTTTGAATTCTAGATGTGGATCGGATCGGGTTTGCTGGTCGGTTCCATCAAACAAAAACAATCGCGGAAGAGGAGCAACGTGAGCAGCAAAAGGAGGAGGTGCAGCAGATGCGGGCCGGGTCAAGTATGCGATGGCACAGGGAGAGCGACGGTAGGTCGGGTTTGGGTTTACCCGAAGAAGAGGAAGAGAATCAGTTTGGGTTTGGATTTGAAAAGAATCAGTTTGAGTTTGGGTTTGCGCGCGGAAGAAGAAGAGAGTGGCGACATGTCGGGTTTTGGTTTGCACGAGGATCAGAAGAGGTTTGGATTTTGGATTTGAATTTGAATTTGAGTTTGGGCCGGATTGACCCCAAATAATGCAAACGAGCATGAAAATTAGAGGAGGTTTAATCGGTTAATCGGTCACTTAAAATCGACCTTAATTAACCACTAATCGGCCGATTATACCCGATTAAATTGCTAACTATTGAAATATTATAAATCGTTAAAAAAATAATCGCTTAGCCTCCGATTAACGGTTAATCGGGGATTAATCGGGCGTAATCGGGGATTTTAACTGTTTGGGCGGCTGTGAGGGGTGTGTGTGTGTGGGGGGGGGGGAATAGGGGTGTGTAGTTAGGGTTTCTCACAAACTCTAATAGTCTTTCTAGGTCTCACACAGGAGAGGAATGAAGAGCAAAACTAACACCACAATTTTTTT
The DNA here is from genome assembly GCA_017893485.1 of Hemerocallis citrina. Taxonomy (NCBI): domain Eukaryota; kingdom Viridiplantae; phylum Streptophyta; class Magnoliopsida; order Asparagales; family Asphodelaceae; genus Hemerocallis; species Hemerocallis citrina. Next base: position 102,104,536 of record CM030358.1, on the reverse strand, counting down.
TAAATTAATCAAAGCATTACTTCTCATTAGTCTAAAGGCCTATATATAGGCTCAAAACAAATCTCCTAAATTCAGAAAATAAATGGTGCAAACAACAAAATACTACATATGCCCAAAAAAAGTGTTGAAATGAAAATAACTGTGCTAATAAAATAGCCATCGTAGACGATACTTGCGCTGATAGAAGCGGTCAAATCGTTTCGAACTGATGTCCTCATCAGCTATATAATTGTAGTTAATCTAGCAAAGATAACTACAGATGAACTTAGACACTTGTATTCAGGCAATTAAAATTGATACAGTAGTTGGTAATTTAATCACTAGAATGGGGAAATCGAGGAGGATGTTATGCATAGAATTAAAGTGGGCTGGTTAAAATGGCGAAATGCACCTCGAGTACTTTATTGTGGAAGGATACCTTTGAAAGCGAAGGAATTTTTTTACAGGATAGCTATGCAACCAACTATGTTGTAAGAAACATGTTCAAAATGAGTGCATATGGAAGAAGGTAGAGGTTGGCCCTATTGAGGATAACATGTGAGGGAAGTGATCGAGGTGTTTTGGACACACAACAAAGATAACTGCCCTAGTTACGAAAATTGATCGGATGAAATTTAGGGGAGCAAAAAGATTAGACCTAAATGAATTTGGCTTATTAATTAGTCTTGAAAAGTTCTCATTAGAAGAAGTGGTCCTTGGTAAAGTTCAGCGGAGGAAAAGATTCATCTAGCCGACCCAATTTTTTTTTGTATGAAGGCTTTGTTGTTGTGGTTGATGTAGTTGCTACTTAGTTTATCAAAGGGGATAGCCCTTAATGGAGTTGAACGGAGACTGACAATTTATATGGCTTTGTTGTTGGTATTGTTGCAAACATGTTGAATACACCATTATCTTCAACAAAGTTCTTTATCCCTTTAATGGGTTATGGAGTGGGTTGGAGATTTGGGACACTTTTTTTGAAGTCATGACCACATTTTGATTTATATATAGAAGCACACCACTACTTGGACATTCCTTGCAACACATTTTGTATTCTTCACATTTGAAACTTACATTTTCTCTGATAATTAGACATCTAATCAAGTCGTGAAAAGTTAGGATGGAATTCAGTTTCTCTTGGAATTTCTATTAATCCTTCAGATTTTTTTTTGGAGTCACGGAATATTTCAAATGATATTGGATCAGGCCCTTAATATTATATATAACGTGGTCTTTTATATTATCAATTTAGCTATGAACATGATTACTGTATGGGAAATATTATTGAGAATTTGTCTAATAGGAGAGATTCTTAAGAGAAATTAATAGGTTGTTTTAAGTGAACTTGAAAATTCTTTACACCTTACAGCAGCATGGCCACTTCTTGCTAAAGCAAAGCATTGCTGAACATGAGGCCTATGTTGAATAGACGACTAGTGGATGTTTATTCTTTTTCTATACTGTACAGTCTACAGAGTTATGTTGTGGAATGATATATTTATATGGTTGAGACTTGAGAGAACAGGCTTGGGTTAGATTTGCCTATTGCACTGTTGTTTCAAGCTGCAGGGTAATTCTTAAGCCTAGAATCGTTGGCTACTGCTTTGCTTGGCCTTCTTAATTTAATCTATTAATAGAGTTGTATATACTCTGAATTAGTGACTATTTAAGGAGATAATGTTTCACTTCAGGAGCTTGTAAATCTGAGCTTGGAACAGAGATGGTACAATGTGGTCCAATTGTCCAATAAAGCTGTCTTGAATTTCTCAAGTTTCAGCAACTTGCAGACTTTGTTGGGATTGAATTTGTGTATGTAATTGCTGAGAATCGGAATTTCTTTTCAAGCAATTTTGTATAAATTATACAGAAGATTTGTTTGACGAATTAATGCATTGAATTATTTTCTAGTGAAATTGATTTTAGTATGGTTTATGTGTTGACCATGTACTTAAATATATCATTGCATTTGTTTAATTTAGTAGTTTTATGATGATGTAAATTATATATTGTTGGTACCTATGAAGCACAGATACTTCACGGAGGGTGCCGTCTCCGTATCTTGTACGTATCCGATACGGGATATGGCTTGATACGTACATGATACGGTTGAAACGTGTCCATGCATTTTTTCATTTTTTTTATTAAATGGATACGACGGGGATATGCGGCAGACACAGTGGGGATACGTCGGACACGGTGGGGATGCGGCTCGGGGTTTAAATTGTTAGAATGAAATATTTTTTGGGTTTAAAACATGTTAAAATCGAATTTGGGGGTTAATTTGACGAAATTAGAAAAGATATGTTAAGGTTTTCTTACCTTATTCGAATAAGAAGAACTGATTTCAGTTCTTGCTCAACTCAAATCAGCTTCTACCTTCAGTCGGCCGCAATCCCTCACGGCAACGGCGGCACCAACGATCAAGTCTCCCATCTCCCGTCATCTTTTGATGGCGAATCGATGCCGACGTCCTTATTAACAAGAGATATTATTTAGTTATGTGTATATATATATATATATATATATATATATATATATATAGCCGTATCCTTGCCGTATCCTGTATCCTACTTTTTTGAAAATTGTTGTATCCCCCGTACTCGTGTCCCCGTACGTGTATCGCCGTACCCGTATCAGTGCTTCATAGGTTGGTACAGTTGTATGTTTAAAATAAAAAGTTGCCTTTCTCTTCATGTGTTATTATTAATTTGGGTAGTTTTATAGTTTGGAATCTAATTTCTTAGAACTCTTCCTGGATTGATATTTCTAATGATGGTTTTCTTGGTTTAAGTGTGTGCGTGAGTGTTCTTTTTCCCCACAGCATATGTCTAAATTGAAAACAAGAAAATCTACTCTCACATGTGATTCCAATTAAAGTTAGAATGCTATTCTAATATTAACCCTTAAGACGTCAATGTTTCTTATGTGTGTTTTTTAAATTAAATTTGAAATTGGATTCATTTTTAAATTAAATTTGAAATTGGATTCAAATTTAAAAGATTATGTCTAGATTCTAATTTGGAATCCTAATTTTCTCAAATTTGATGGATTCTAGTTTGGTAGTCAGTTTAACGTATTTGTTTTAGTTTAGGGTTTCCTTGTATTGTCATCTGTAAATAATTTTTCTGTATGAGATATACTTGTAGTGGTTTTATCTAGTTCGAAATTGGTAACTAGTGTTAGTTGTTTCTGGGGGAGAGAGAGAGGAGCAGTTGGCTTTGAGTAATTTAGTTGCTCTATAGGTTTAAGTGACCTACTGCAGTGGTGGAACAATTGTTCAAGTCTGTGTATCCAGATTACCAGGTATCAATATTTTCAGTTGACTGTCAGTCTTCGTTCTCCGGAGTCTAATAAGTGAAGAATCTACACTATGGGGGATAGTGAGGTTATGACGTTAAGTAGATGCAAATTGGAGACCTAGACGAAAATTGTATGCCAGGGCCCAAATATGTAAAATGAACCTTGGTTACTTCCCTTCTGTATGATTCACAATTTGTGAAATTGTCATTGATTTATCCTTTTTATCCACTGACCAGTTGAGGGTGCCATAAAAAATGCTGTAGTTGGAATGTGGCGTGACCACTAAAGTCAGTATTCAAGTTGGATAACATTTGTCTTGTTTTTCATTGGGCATATGCATAAGTCTCCCTTCTTATAATATCTATTAGACTATTACTGTAGTGTATTATTTTATCTGTAGTGCTTTGAGTGAATTTTCTGCCAAGGTTTACTGACTTTCAAATTTTTTTTGTTCCCGACAGATTCTGATTCTGGTAGTTCATCTGGAAGTGAATCAGAAGATAGAGGTGCTAGCCCTTCAAATACAGCCAAGGTATATTTGTCAAAATTGTGTCAGATTGGCTATATTAATGACCTGTTTTATTGTTGGTTTTTTTAAGAACCCAAATTTTTGTATTAGCTAACACACACTAGAGGCACGAACATAGACTGAGTCACGCATAGGGAGAGGCATTAATACTCCCATCACACAAGTCGTCTAGCTATGATCACCTACAGAAGTACCTGACGGCAATTGCAGTGGATAATTAAATTCGGTTACTTTGATCCATGCCATTGTCTGTGGATGAAAAACATGCATTTTTTGTAACTTCTTACCTATGTTGCAAAATAAATGTTTTTCTTTTATCAATATAACCAGATTTCGAGTCTTGAGAAAAGTAACTAGAGAGATCTCTTGATTCATGCATTTTAGCAATGTATCTTTGGTTAAAACATTTTCAAAATACATACTGTTGTTCAGTATGTGACAGCTTGATGCTGATTTCAAAAAATTCAAAATGTATTTTTTAAATACTCAGTTTTACACCAACAGGCAATGTCTTGATTGGTATTGGGTGGGGTGGGTAATTGAGTGGCGGTTCGAATCCAGAGTCCCTGATTCGAGCCAAGATTTTTCCATAAAAAAAAAAACTCAGTTTTTACAATATTTAAATCAAAATGAATATTTAATATTATTTGAGATTTGTGCTCGACTTCCCTTTTGGTGATTTTGATACACTTGGGAAAGTTTATACCCTTTTGTGAATCTCGAAGCAAATCTAGAAGTGAGTCTTCAATACTAAATATTCAGTGTAGTGTTAACACTACTGTTATTGATTGAATGGATAGCCTCTATTCCAAGTTGTCCAATGTTGTACATATACCCTATTATTGGGTATTAGAAGGGGGCCATTCCATGAATTCGTTTTTTCTAGCCTTTTTTTCCCCTCTGAAATTTGCTAAAGTTGTTTTGTGTCTTTTGACTTTTCCAAGGGCATTTTAAAATCAAGGATAAATGGCGCTAAAACCCACCTGTAAAAAGGTGTAAAGAGGGTTCAAAGCATTTAACCCACCTTCAAAGTGTGACAACGCACATAACCACTTAAGGTGAATACGGAGTTAGTCAACCACTGGTTTTTTAGTTACGTGTTGTTTTTAAGATAAGTGCAGTTTACGTGTTTTATATATGATGAAAATACCCTTATATTGTTTTGTAACTTTTTACATATAAGTTCTCAAAAAATATTTATTGCATATACACCCCAAATAATATACTTGTATATTTTTGTTTTTTCAAATACACCCCTAAACATATTAAAATTGTGGGAGACTTATTTGTAAAAATGCAATCTTCTTCTTCCTATCTTATTCTTACTCTATTTAGCATTACTCACAAAACCGAACCCCCACTAAACCCGAACCCAAACCCATACCCTTCCTTTCTCTAGCCTCCTGTCTCCTTTCTCTTTCTCCCCTCTCTTTCCTGTCTCATCTCTTCATCTCTTCCACCCAGTGTAGTCGAAGGCGTTTGTCATGCCCCGCTTTCCAAAAACATGGAATACGAGCACGCGACGAAGCCCAGCGAATGATTTTAACATCATCTATAAGCTGTAGGATCGACTCAGCATCATAACAAGAATATAACAAGATTTATATATAACCAAGTATGCATGAATAATTTATTAAGCAACAGAAAACAATTGAAACAATAATAATATTCAAATAGTTTTCAAGTCTGGAACAAAAGGAAAAACTCGGAAACATCAGCCCGTTACAAGTTCTTAAGCAGAAAGAATAAATAATTCAAGAAAAACAAATATTCTAAGCAAGTATTTTCTCCACTTGAAAACTAAAATCTCTGCTCACCAATTCCAGTAGGTAGCTCGTTACCAAAGTCTGCTTAATAAATATAAAAAGAACAAAATAGAGAAAACAAGAGAAAATGTCCTTTAGTGCAAGTTAGGGCAACAAATAGTAAAAACGAGTACAAATAATGTGGAACAAGAATTGGAATCAAGAATGTAACAGGGATACAACAAGTAGTGGAAATCCAAGAACTAGCTAGCAAGAAGGACAACTCGAGTAAACAGGTTGGATACAAATACTAATAGTGGAGCAAGTGACAAGTGAACATGTAGGGATATCTAACCTCAAGTGACAGGCATCAAGTACAAGTGTCAGGTAACAAGTCTCAAGTCTAGTGTCAAGTTATCAAGTACAAGTATCAAGTTGCGAGTGTCAAGTATTATATTCAAGTATCAAGTCTCATGAAACATGTCATCAAGTATCAAGTAAACATGTATCAAGTTCAAGTTTCATGTTTCAAGTCTCATATATCATGTAATTAAGTATCGTGTAAGCATGTATCATGTTCAAGTCTTGTAGTTATTACTATCTAGGTAGCACTTCATGCATCCATACTTTTACTACATGGTTGTTACAGTCAATATAATTTCGTTTAGGTCTAGTAATGGAGTCTATAGGGCGGTGTACTCAGGTATCAAGTATCAAGCAGACACGGTTCATGAATACGAAAATAAATAACAGGTTCACGGAGCAAGTTCGTGAATACTAACAGGTTCAAGACCCACACCGTGGGTTCATGAAAACAACAGGTTCATGAGCTAAGTAATTGGCTCCATGAATACATCAAGGTGCAACAGGTTTATGAACCGAGTACTGGGAAACACGGGTCTCTTTCCGAGTACACTTACCTATATTGTCCACTACTATGGTCTTTCCCTTAAACCCCGGCTTGTTACTTTTATTAATTTTTATCAAGCAAGCATGCAAGTGTGCGAAACAAGTCAAGAAATCATAATCATGGACATGGAACAAGTTTGAGGTATTTATATAGCATATTCGAGGGTCAACACAAATAAAAAGATTACGAACAACGAAAATCTCAAATCTGGATAGCACGACGTTGCTGTACCAAAACTGTGATTCCCGTTGCTATGAGATAGCAAAAATGGATCCGTCAGGAGGTCTAGAGACTAGACTCTTACCCGGTTCCAACGCATATAATTAAGGTACATGAAAGTTGTGGTAACATGTGTCAAAACGGTAAACTATACTGCATTTATGTTCAGCCAGAATTTGTGAATATAAGTTTAAACATGTGAAACAGGGTTGAAATATTACAATTAAATTCTGAGAAAAATTGGGGATGTCTTATAGGGTGTCCAGCAACAGTATATAAAATTTTAAGTCAAACGCTTACTGTTAACATAGTTAAATTAATTTGCAAATTAAAGATGTGCAACAGTTTTGTGAATCTGCGACTACCGACACAGCTGCAGTAAAACTGCGATATCTCCTAGAATGTAACTCGGAATTTGAAAATTCCGAATGCTATCGACATCTAGACATCTAGAGCTACATTTACTGTTCAGGGCTCGGGTTCAAATTCTAACCTTAAAGGGGTCAAAACAGCAAGTGAAGTTTAGGACAGCAACATGTGGGAATGTCTTACGCGTATAGGTTGCATGATAATTGGTTGTTAGGCGTCTAGATTAATGTGTGATATATACACGGGGCAATGGTTATCAAAACAGCAAGTAACATTTATTTCTCAACTCAAATGGTTGCAAGTTCATCACATCCAAGACACAACACACATCTACAAATCTAGGGTTCTTAATTTCATATGTTCATGTGACTAGGGGTTAAAATGAGTCCAAGTAGTTGTAATATAATACAATGAAATTGTTGTGATTCTTAAGATTATGAAATTGATGAAGATTAACATTTGATCAACAACGACGAGTCAAGGAGGAGTCACAACTACTAACTATTTGCCAAGGTTGTAAACGGCGTTAGGCGGTGGCGGTTCGGTTAAGGGGCGCCTAGTGCCTAGGCGGTTGAATTTATTTTGCCGATTTAGTTAATTTCAGCCCTATTCTTCAATCGTAAGTATAATTATGCAATCCAATTGCAAATATTCATCATGTTCTTGTGTAATGTGTAATTAAAGGGTGTTTATGCATAAAAAAATTTCCTCGTGCTATTAAAAAAAAACAATTGTCCAATTGTAATATGTGCAATATGCCAATAGATGTAATATGTGTAACATGTGCTATTTTAATATGTGTATTAGGTGTAATATGTGCAATCCATCACCAATAATACAAAAAAAAATAAAAACAATTCCACTACTATTTAAGATCCATACATAGTATATAACAGATTAATAGATTTATAGTAGTTCACTTTTTTTGTGTTATTTTATAGTATTTAAAATTTTAAAAATTAAAAAACGCCCGAGCGTTGGACATCAGGCAAACGCCTGATCGGCACCACGGATGCATACTCAACAAGACGGCCGCCTAATCGCCTCTAACCGCCTAGACCACCGCCTAATGCAAATGCGGTTCGTTCTACTCCATCTGAGCGCCTAGGAGCCGCCTAGGCGTCCGAGGCGGACGCCATTTAGAACACTGCTATTTGCGGTATTTTCAATTTAAACGTTTGTACTAGAACAAAAATTTGTATAAGATGAATACTTGCCTTGATTGGATGAGGGCGATTAGATCCGATAATTGAGGAAAACGAGATCGAAAAACTTTCGGCGAAATCTCCCAAAAGTACGCGCGAACCTCGTGCAAGAAATCAACAGCAACACAGTGAATCCCCCACACCAGATTTGGCCAGAACAGGGGACAGCGGGATCAGATCTGGCGCGATAGAACAGCGAACAGCGGATCCAGCCAATCAAATGCAACCTCGCACTGGATCTGGCCGAACAGGGGACAGCCGGATCAGATCCGCTGTGGCCGAACACAGGACAGCGAGTTCGACCACTCGCTGTTCGCCTTCTTCCTCACGACAGCAGCGGGCGGGAGAGAGAGCGGAGGGACTGGCGGCGACTCAGGACAGCGCTGCAGCGATGGCGAAGACGACGAGCAGCGACGACTGGCGGCGAGATTGGCGGCGCGACGTCGAGAAGCGACACAGCGACGGGGATTGGCGCGTTGCTCTGTTTGTGGGTTCGAAACAGGGGATGAGGAGAATGGGGGAGGCAATGGTGGATGGGTGCTGCGGCGTTGATGGGTGGTCACGGTGAGGAGGTCGAGGGGATGAGGAGGCGGTGGGTAATGGCGTTGAGGTGGCGAGGATGGTGGAGGTCGAGTAAAGGCGAAATGGGTTCGATGGCGGATGATGGTGGGTGATGGCGGTGGTGGTGATTGTGGGGTTGACGAGGATGACGAAGGCGATGGTGGTGGGAGTGAAGGCGAGGCGAATTGGGTATGGGTGTGAACGGAAGGGCAGGGAGCGGGAGACGATGCGAGGAAGGAGACGGAGAAAGGGAGAAGAAGGAGAGCGGCGGGTTGGATGGGGGTTTAACAGTAAACGGGGTTAGGGTTAGGGTTAGGGGGTGTTTAGGGTTATATAGTTAGGGTTTGGGTTATTGGGTATTAGGGTATCTTGTTTAAGTGGGATCCAATTAGGGACTTAGTCAAAAATCAATAAAAATGGGAAAAAGAGATAGATGATATGAAACAGCCCATTTCTACATGAAAAACTGTACAAAAGAGCAGAACGAACAATACAATTAAATTAAATATAGGCACCCAAAAATTGAGTTGAAACAAAATAATGATTTTATTCGAACGGAAACAAAATACAGGATTACCATTGATAAAAGAGTACAATGGAGCAAAATACAGTATAAAAATACAGATGCGGGAAATAGGAGTTACAGCGTAATGCGCAACGCAATTTCACTACCCATAAAAAGCCTAAGGCGCAAAGCGCAATTTGAGGCGTAAGCCTCACTTAACCGAGGCTCATTATTACTTTTGGGTTTTTTTTTAATTTATAAGATTATATAAACAAGATAACATTATGGCAACAAAATATATCATACAATGATCAAGTTGACTGTGTAAGTTATCTTTTTTGTAAAACTACAATGTGTTCCTCTGTAATGTATAACTACAATGTGTTTCTTGCCCCGAAGAAGTGATACAATGTGTTCCTCAGTAAAACTACAATAATATCATGCTAACCTTGAATTCATAGTTTCATATAGTAATGAGCATACAGTATTACAGTATTACAGTATTACGGTAATGAAGATACTTACCATACAACATACAATATTAGGTATTACAGTAATGAGCATACAGTAAAATTACAATAGTATCAAATTAAATATCACATTAATGAGTATACAATATTACAGTATTACAGTCTTAGTGATGTAAATTTAACCCTAAATAGAGAATTTTCAAGAATCTTAAAGGATTAATTTCACCAACATGTAATGCGGATCAAAGTTAGAATTTTAAACAATTAATCGGTTTGATGGATTTTCAAGAATTAAATTAAGTTTAACAAGCCAAATTAATAATTTAGTTCTAACAATCAATAATTAAATCCCTAAGCATTCTTAGCAAGTAAAAGATGCAATATTAATTCGTACTCTAATTAGACAAGTAGAACACTCAATCTCGATATTTGTGGTCGACAGTTAAATTGAATAATATAATAGAGATAAAGTAGTATAACACAAATATTGAAAAAGTAGAAAGAGTTTACCGGGGTTCGAAGCAACTAGTGTTAGATCTCAACTTGGCAGCAAGGGGCGAGGAGCAGCATAGGGGAGTTGCGGGGGTGCTGGCGCAACTGGCTGTGGGTGGCGGCGGGATCGACGCGATGAGAGAGGGCGGACGGCGTCGTGGTCGACGTCGACGAAGTGGGTCGACGGGGGACTAGGTTTTGGCTGTCCTTGCTGACGAGGACAGAGAAGGGGTTTGGGTGGTTTCTGTGGTGGCGCTGGCCGTCGAGGGGAAGCAGGGCTGCACTGGAAGGAGGTCGGGAGGTGGCATCGAGGAGGGCGGCCGGAGTTGGCTGAGGAAGACGATCGGAGACGGGTTTGGGGTGTTTGGGCGGGAAACAGATCGGGAGAGAGAGAGAATGGGAATAGCGGCTAGGGGTTTTGTGAGGGGGAGGAAGCAGGATTAGGGTTTTGGATTTGGGGATTAGGTTTTTGATTTTAGTTAATTTGGGGATTTGGGGTAGTTTTAGAGTTTATCACAAACTCTAAAATTTTATTAGGACTTATCACAAACTCTAATAATTGGATTTCAATTGTATCACACAAAAAGAGACAGGAAGAGCAAAACTCTAGCACAATAATTTTAATCAAGAATGACATCTTTCTCATTAATCTCAGGGCCTGTAAATAGGCTCAAAACAAATCTTGATACAAAAATCTCAAAAAATTCTAAAAATCTCAAAAATATTCTAATGCAAAAAGAAAGATTACATATGGCTATAATTGCCAAAAAACCAATATGGTACTAAAATAAAATACTAAATTAAATAGAATTGATGTCCTCATCACTTAGTAAATGGTAAGGTATTTTGAAATATTACAACAATAAGATAAAGTTAGTCGATCATAAAATTTGGTCATGCTCTACATTGAGATATGATGCGATTTTTTGAATAAGGCATGATTTGATGTTATAGTAAATTATGGGATGAACTAGCTTCGCAATTTTGTTTCAAAGTAACTTGCAAAAACATCATAAGTAAAGATAAACGAAAATCCAAGAATGAAACCATAAAAGTGTAAAATCAGAAAGGAAAGAAACTAGAATAGGAGTGGAGTCTCGAGACTTAGGAGTAAAAAGGCCGCCGATGCAGCCGATCTGCTTCCGCTGTAGTCGTTGATTTGCTGTATGTTGTCGTATAGCCGCCGAGCTGCTTTGCTCTCACCGTCGATGTTGTTGAGAGGGGGAGGAAATTGATGAAGAGTGCAGATTGAGGAGTTAGGGAGGTGGAGATTGGAGTTAGAGTTTTGAATTGGGGATGAGGTGAGAGAGAATTGGGGGAGTTACGGGATATGAGAAGGGTTGAAGATAGGTCGGATTGTGAAGACGGGTCAGGTCGGGTCGGGTCTGTTATGTTCAGACATGCCTTTTGCTTGAGGCGCAAGCCTCGAGCCTTTGCTAAGGCGCGTCCAGGTGCAAGCTTGAGTGAAGCTTCAAACAAAGGGGGAGTCTTAACTGAGGCTTGAGGCTCAAACTACTGTTAAGCCTGAGCCTGGAGCTGAGCCTGAGGCAAGCCTTCAACTAGACTGCTTCTACCCTTTCACTCCCAAATTTAAAAAAACCCATTAAATTGGAATCCAAGTCAAATCTAAGCCCAAACTCAACAAATCCATCAAATTTAAATCGAATCCAACAATTTTATACATTTCTTCTCATTACCTTTTCTCGCTCTTCTGTCTCTTCTCATCATCTTTTACACCCACTCAAACCTAAATTTTTAAAAAACCCATTAAATTTGAACAAAAAAAAACTTGTCAAATCTAAATCCAAACCCAACAAACTCATCAAATTCGAATCCTACGCAACAATCTCATGTCTTCCTCCTCACCCTCTTTGCCTTCTTCTCTCTCTCTCTAGACATCTTTGTCTCTCTTCTTCATCTTCATCTTCATCCTCATCTTCATCCTCCTCCCATACTCCTTACATGTTCAAAACCGATTTAAACCCTAAAATCCGAAACCTGAACTCAAAACTGAACCCAAAATTCAGATTGAGTGTTTTTTTGTTATATACAAAATATGTGCATTGCACGTAACTAAACAACTAACGACAGACTAACGCAGTACCACCTTAGATGATTGTGTGCATTAACCCACTATGGAGGTATGTTAAATGCTTTGATCCCTCTTTAGTGGGTTTCGTGTTATTAACCCTACAATCAAATAACCCTACAATCAAAAGTTGAGGACAACATGCATTTTACACATCAAAAGGTTAAGGACAACTTACACGTTTTTGCCTACCACTTAAATTAGTTTGAACTCTGCCAGTTTTGTGCCTAAAGTCAAATTTTTTGCTGCCCCAAGCCAGGAGTAAGGAGAGCTGGCCGACACGCTAGCATAAAAATAGTCGAATCTATACGTTAAATGAAACTAAAGATAACGTAGAATTCGTTTGGGGTGCTCTTTGTTTGGAGCTAAAAGAAAATGTGCTTGAAATAATATGAGCATTTTTGTGAACCATATATTGAGACTTATCTCCAACTGGAAATATAACTAGACTTCATACATATGATATAATTGTTCAAGCCTATAAATTATTATGAGAGTATGGGGACTGGTGTGTCACCCTAGCTAAGTTGCTTAGGGTGACAACTCATACATCATATATTGGACATCCAGAATATACATCCACACCACTGGATGTGATCTACACCATAAAAACTATGCGCGTACAAAAATTAAATAATTCTAGACTTATTCTAAATCATTGATTTTTCGCATTTGCTTACACAGTTCGTATAGTGTAGATCAGATCGTACGGTGTGGATTATTGTTTTGGATGTCCGATATATGATGTTTATGTTGTCACTCTAGTCAACTCTGCTAGGGTTAATTGTTACTCTAGCCAACTCAGCTAGGGTGACACACTAGCCCCCCTTTTCTCTATTTTGTAAATTTGATTGAAGAATTGCATTCTATTCTCAAATTGCTGTTGTTGTCTTGTAATTGCCTGTGGCTCGCTCAATGCCTGTTAAATAAATGACCTGCCCCTGCCGGCAATTGCTAGAATTATAGATTCAAATTCCTTTATTTATTTTCATTCATTTGTTTTGTTTTGTTAGGGCAATACAAGACCTGGAACGATGCAGGACCAAGATAAGAGTGATATCATGAATGCACATGACCAAAACAGTGAGTCCGAGTTCATATGTTCTTTAATATCAGACCTTAAACCCTTTACCTCATATGAGGGATTAAATTCTCCAGTTTCTTTTAGTGCCGCTGTGTGTAAAATAATTTCTTTATATGTATGATTTTAACATACAGGAACTAGTAATGGGTTGGGTCAACCAGAACAGGATGGATATGCTAAACCTGTAGATTTTGAGTCAGATGGACATCAAGAGGGTAAGCATGAGTTTCTGAGAAGAAAACTGTGAGGCTATTGAGGCTTGAGCATTAATTTTCGCGGGTCAGCTTATCTTTTCCCTCTGAAATTTTAGGGGAGAATGCTCCTGAGAGGCAAGTCTCCCCAGAAAAGCTTTACAGAGCTGCTCTCTTGAGGAGTCGATTTGCTGACACAATTCTTAAAGCACGTGAGAAGACTCTTGACCAGGTTGGGTCAGTCAGTTGGCTATTTCATTGTTAAATTTATGCTTTTGTCAATTACATTATATAATATAACAATAACTTTGATTTATTTGGTCTTTGTTTAGGGTGAAAAGGGGGATCCTGAGAAGCTTCGTCGGGAGAGGGAGGGACTTGAAAGGCAACAAAGAGAAGGTAGAAAATCATTAGCTTTGAGAATCTTTTTGTAGTATTGGAAGTTAATCCAATAACCTAATCAAAGTCCAACCTGATAGTCTGGGTTTGAATCCCTGAATAAAATTGAGCACCGTATTGGGTTGGGTACATACCTCTAAATGAAGTTTATTTCTTATAGGACTTGGATCTTTTAAAATTCAAATTTTTTGGGATCGACTTTACGATTCAACTTGATAACCTGATACTGCAAATGGTACATATGTATATATGTTTATATGCTGGGGTTCAGTTAGTTACAATTAAACTGTCTTTTCCTAATAAATCATAATTTTAAACCTTAACTTGATTTAGGTATTTTTTAATGATTAAAAATGAGGTCCTCTTTTATTTTATTCGGGAAATCATTAGAACTGCATCCCCCACTCCCCATAACACACTTCGACCCACCCACCACCACCACCACCAACACACAAAATGATTCCATGTTCCTTGGTGGGTTTTGATCTCCAAATGGATCTTGTAAAGATAATCCTGCTTTCTCCCCTAAAGTATTTGCTTACTGAGAGATGCTGCTTATATTAATATTTTTCTTATTTTCTGTGAAAGCAGAGAAAGCACGCTTGCAAGCAGAAGCTAAAGCTGCAGAGGCTGCTCGTAAACGTACTGAGGCAGAAGCTGCTGCCGAAGCAAAGCGCAAACGAGAACTCGAGAGAGAAGCTGCACGCCAGGCAGTTTTAAAGGCAAGAGTCGTCTAAGTTTGTCTAATTTTTAGCGTCTTAGTTTGTCATTTTTAGCATAATAATCTACTGAACTTACGTTACATGCTATGTACATGTTCTCTTTTACCAATTTCAAGCAATAGCGTTAGCACTTAGGACCATTATTGAAGTATATGTATTTAATGATAACTAATTCTCACTAGGTAATTGAGAAGGTCTGCAAGATATATACCGTGATAATTGAGAAGGGCTGTAACATATATAATGTGTATACCTTCACCCACAATGAGAATTTGGTTAGCTTCAGAGCATCTGTTGTCGTGGAGATCCAAATTTTGGGTATTTGGCAAATGGAAATGGAAAAAATGAGGAAGCGCCGCAGTATTCGAATGCCAAAACCCAAAATTTTTGCACTAAAATGACTGGACAGGATATGATATCCTGTCCGTCAAAAAAAAAAATTTAATTTTTTTTTTCCCTAACGGACGGGAAATCATATCCCGTCCGACGGTTTTTTTTTGGTGTGTTTTTTTTTCTCAAAAATTGATCGGGACGGGAAATAATTTCCCGTCCGACCATTTTTATATAAATATTTTTTTTAAAGGGACGGGGAATAATCCCTCGTCCGATATGGTTAAAGAAAAAAATTCTCCCGGACGAAAGATAATATTTCGTCCGATCAAAAGAACGATAAATCATCTTTCGTTAGCTATATTTTGGCAATTGCCATTTCGTCTCCCAAATATAGCCGACTACTAGCTGACTACAGCTCATCCGAAACCCAAATTTTGGGTAAATGGCCAATGACTCCGGTGCTTCTTTTCCCAAATTTTGGAAATTTTGGCAAAATAGCCAACAACTGTAGACGCTCTCAAACCATCTTTTTCTTGGAAAAGATTAATGATTGTTCTACGTTTTCCAATTTTATATTTTTTTAATTATTTGGTTACTTGCAGATAGAGAAAACTGTCGAAATCAACGAGAACAGTTTGATTTTGAAAGACCTCGAAATGCTTGGAACTGTTCCGGGTGAACATGTACCTATTTCTGTCGACGAGACAAGTCCAGATCACTCTATTGATGGCATGGGAGGTTTCATGCTAGGGGGAAGTAACCCTTTACAGCAACTTGGGTTATATATGAAAGAGGATGACGAAGAGGACGAAGAGGGGCCTGAGCCTGAGCCTGAGCCAAGGTCAGCTCCACCCAAAGATGTTGAAGAAGGGGAAATTGATTAATTCGTCTTTTGTCTCTCTCTTCCTCTAGATCTCTGCCCCTCCCCCTCACTCTTAAGTTGACTGAGGTGCCCACCAAGGACTGTAAAAAGGTAATGTTTTTAACTTGTGCTACCAACAAGCATTTCGTGTACAGGTCTAGTATTGTCAGGTGGTGTTTGTAGGTTAATTTTGTTTTTCCTCTCATTTCATTTTATGGCCAATGTAAGGGTCAGGCCGTCAATTTTGGAAGCTGAAATTCAACCCACTGGGAAGAAAGAAATGAAAAAATGTACTCTGTGAAAATGCTTATGCTAGTGCTGAAGAACAAATCTATTTATGATTCGTAAGCAATCTTCACAATCTGCGCAATCTTCACAATCTGCACGTATTTCCTGTTTGATTTTATTACATTCTTAATGTACTGAATGTATGGGAACTCCACGAAGTGTTGGGCATGGGGTCTTGTACAAAGAGTTCTGTAGTTGTGGTAGATGTAAACTGAATAGGTATTTTTGATATCGAGTAAAACTGAATAGCTTTGATGTTTCAAACATATCTAGTTGCTTGAAATGATTTAAACTGAAAAATTGAAAACATTCTCTTGAGACTAGTTCAACTCTTTCATTGTCAGATATGATACACGAGGAATTAAATATCATTGGCAATCTGGGATGTAACATATTCCCACCGAAGTGGGCAATCTATGAGATTATTGGATGCTTTTAAGCTTCCTAAGCCTAATTTCACAAGCAACTGCGTTGTTGTTTTTAAGTTATTTTACGTGTTAAATTGATTGCTTGTCTATTGTATTGTTCCTCGAAGAAAAGTTTGCAATGCTAACGGTACTTATGAAGTTTGTTTCAGTTTTTGGGCATGTATGTATGTCACCTGAAAACACAATTGAATTTATTTAAAGAGAAATTTGATAACCTGACGTTATTAATTGTGAAAGGTATATCATGACTCATATGTGGTCGTTAATCATAGCCCCATGTTTTCTCCCGCAAATGGTCTGAGAATGGTGGACATGGAGTGGTTGTATTCTTTTTGTGTTTTTCATTAATCGAAATGAGATAGTTTACTGGTCAATAATAATCCTTTTTTGTCTTTCAGAAATTGTTTGTAAAGATTCTAGTACAATTAATAATAATCCTTTGTCATTAACTTGGAATCACACATTTGTTTGGATAATATAGCAAATGAATGTGTAAACAAATATATACCCCACTATTTTAAAATACTAAGAAATACTTCCAGTTTTGACTAAGAAATACTTCCAGTTTTGACGAAACCGTTAAAATCTCCATTAAGTTAATTCACATGCGTCACACATGATATATAAAATGACCTAAATACCTACGATAAAATGTATTTTTACAAATGCCCCTAATCAGAATGAAAAAAAAACTAGCGTATACCCCACTATTTAAAAAAATGATATTTGAGATATTTTAGCATATGCCCTCATTAAAAATGCTTAAATTAGCATATACTCCCACTATTTTAGTGTTAGTTGTTGTGACCAATGTGAGTGTTATGTGTTGTTACTCATTATGAACAACTTTCTTCATGTACTGATGATAACAATGCAATGTAAAGATATTCTATGTCAGTTTTGGACCCCAAAAAGCACAAAAATCATCATCTATTACAACAAATTGTTGTGCATCATACTAGCTTGTGTACCATCATCTATTTACAACAGATTGTGTGGTCTTCTGTTCCACTCTAGAACGTCCATCATAATTTTCATCATCTTCATTCACAATAGGTTCAACAGTAGCTTGTGTATTACCCACAGTCACAAATCCGTTGTTTATAAATAATTCGACAAAATTTAATATTAGAAAATCAATAAAAATCAGGCAAATTCGAAAAAAAACTCGGCAACAATTCAGAAAGAAAGAAATACAAAATTTAATGCTAGTTTTCGCATTTTAAATGAGGGCATTTATTAAAATCTCTTAAATATCATTTTTTTTAATAGTGGAGGTATATATTAGTTTCCACATTCTGAATATGGGCATTTGCTAAAATATATTTTATCATGGATATTTATATCATTTTATTTATCACGTGTGATGCACGTGAGATCACTTAAACAGATATTTGAACGGTTTCGTTCAAACTTTTCAAACTTGGAGTATTTCTTAGTTTTTAAAATAGGAAGGATATATGCTAGTATTTATATTTTGAATCGGGGCATTTGTTAAATTATCCTTTCCTTATATTCCCTGCTGACACAGAATCGTACTCCCCTCATCATCTCTTATCCCAGCCCCTCTTTATAACCAGTACCATTTAACCTAAACATTTCCAATGTATAATAATTACCATTGAAACACGCAGTTTAAAGATATTCCTCTTTCTCCTTCTCGCGAAATTCACTCAACGGCCACGTAAAGAGTGGCGAAAACTCCAGTCTTTTCCATCTCAATTCCAAAGAAGGGTTTTGCTGCCTCTTCTTCGATCCTCTCGAAACCCCTAACCCTAATCCCAATTTCTGCATTCGGGCAACCTCAATTTCAGGTATCATTCCATCCTATACCATCAAAAATCTCATCCTTCGATCATAATCTCTTAGTTTGATAGATATTGTAGATTCTTGTTGTGTGGGTGATCAGGACTTTAACTTCATTTAGATTCTGGATATCCCGTAATTTCTTGATCTGGAAACCGAACCAAAAAATTTCCCCCCATTAACTAGAAACCCTGTTCAAGAAATTTGATAATCTTGGTTAATTTCCCAATTTGGAACAAACATTCTAAATTAAGTCACAATGGTTTGTATTATGGAATTGGAAACCCTAAGTTACAATGGTTCATGGTTCCCAATATTTTTCCCGATGTTTTGCATCATATATCTCATTGGATACTTTGTTGTCTTCCGAAATTGGGAACCGAATTACCGCCCCGATGCGTCTAGTTGCTTCATCTCATTATTCCATGGATCCCCTGCCGTCTTCTTAGCCCTTTCGGCAATCCGAAGCCACCCAGTTCAAGGGTTTGCGACACCAAACTCCCCATTCCAAAATCTTGTTCTTGATTTTAGTATCTCCTACTTTATGGTTGACTTACTTCATTATCTGATCTTAATACCCGGAGACTTTCTCTTCATTGCCCATCACCTTGCCACACTCTTTGTGTTCCTTACGTGTCGGTATCTTGCTTTCCATGGTGCATTCTCGCTTTTGGTGCTTTTAGCGCTTGCAGAGGTCACAAGTGCTTGCCAAAATATTTGGACGCTGTCGGGGTTGAGGAAGGTTGAGGTGCCGCTTGCAGCGAAAGTGAACAAGTTCCTGGCTCCGCCATTTTATGCGTGGTATACGATCGTGAGGGGATTTGTCGGACCTTGGTTCTTCTATAAGATGAGTGCTTATTACTTGAGTGGGAAGGCAAAGGGCTTGATTCCGACATGGGTTGCTATTTCTTGGATAGGTGTTGTCGGTGTGGCAATTTCGGTCAGTATATTGTGGATTTTGAATCTTTGGATGGAGTTGTATAGGGAGCGGAAATGGTGTTCACACAAGAAGGAGAGATGATAGAGGGAGTCTGATACTAATAAGAGGACAGTTTCGTAGAGAAGTTGGTTGGGGGATTATATTGAGTAGAATTAGTACACAGAATAGCGGATATGTGAAGTGATACATCTGCAAAACTCTCTTCTTCTTGTTGGTTTGGCCTTTTTTTATATATTAATATTAAGCAATGCATTCATTTGATAGCAAGAAAGTCATTGATTAACTAACTTTTGTTTTTGATGTTTAGCTTTCTTTGCTGTTAGAGAATTTTTACTTATCATCTGGAGTTTCTCTGTTGTTTTTGTGCATTGATGATACTTGTCTGTGGATACAAATAGGCCTCGTGTGTTTGTAAATTAAAAGTCACTCGTTGTTTGATAATATGGTTTCCTTTTTAATCTGTTGTCAATAACATTATTTGCTAACATGCGACAGGAAACTAGTTATATTCATTCAACAGACTTCATTACAATCCTTTGAATTGAAGGGGATTGTTAAAGGTGAGAATGTTATCACTTTTGTTGAGCGGAGGAAAGAAGAGCTTTATCTTGTATTCTTTTGTTGGAAAGAGTTATCGACGTTAAACCTTTGTTGTTTTCTAGAGCAATCAGGACTTATGAGGACCTTCCTATTATTGTTACTAGTATTTAGCTCGTGCGGTACACGTTTTATTAAATATATAGTTTTTAAAATAATATGATATAGCACGTGTGAGGCACGTGTTAATAAATAGATATATGTTAAAATAATATAAAGAGTATAATGGAAGAGTTGTAGTTTTACGTGCGATGCATGTAATTTGGTAGATTTAAAATGTATAATGAGAGAGTTGAAGTTAAACATGAGATGCACATAATAAGATGATAGATTTATAAATGACAACTCATCTTTCCCAATTATAATATTAGCTTAGAGATTTATGTTCACTTTTGTTACCTCAAGTTTTATCCAACTCATGTTGAGATTTCTATCTTCGTAGTTACTAATCTGAGTGCGTCTGTTATTGTATCCATTATGTTGTAGAATTTTAGTGACCTTCAGTGTAATTTGTAATGAAAGATTTGCAACTGTCATTTGGAAAATACTTAATTTTAGTTGTAATCAGAAAGAAAAGGGAAATGATTATTGATTAAGGGTTGATCTTCCAGTATGTGAATTATTGTTGACTCTGAATGCTTCTCCATGTTTTCCTTTGTCGCTTGCTGGAAAATGACTTGATGGGGATGTATATTTTGTTGCTGTGATTATGCTTTGTCCAGCGCTTTCTAGATGCTTTGAGACCAATGCACCTATCTCAAGTCAAAAATGCATGACAAACAGCAGTGCTGCTTTAGGCTTTGTCTCAAGCAATCAAGATCTGTTCTTTACGAAAGTGATGGATCCTCCACACGCAATTTCTATTCACGAAAGTAAGAATGCAGGGAAACCCAGTCAAAAATAGTTGCTTGTTTTATTTGTTCACTCAAGCAAGTTTGATTGAGACAATAGAAGCTAAGATTAATTTTTACTTAAAAAGACAACAAGCAATCTTAATTGATAGGCTCATGAAGATAATGATTAAAAGATTTGCTTCCGTCTGGCTGTCCACAATCTGTTTGGAGTATTTTTTTGAAGTTTCCTTCTCTCTCAAGCTTCTAATTCCTTCTGTTCTCTATTGTAAACTCCAAAGCTTCAAAATTCTAATGTAATGATAATAACATTGTGCAAGTAGTTTGTCTAAACATTACATCTCTACTACTATAAGAGCATCCACAGTGGTTTGCTAAATACTCAAAAATTAGAAATCCATTTAGAAAACAGACGTGCAGTGGTTTGCTAAAAACTCAAAAGTTAGAATAGCAATCTACAGTACCTTGCTAAAGTTAGGAAGCCGGATGGAAGATTGCTAAATATAGAAGACGGATTAACATAATCCGTCTGAGCATTGAGACGGAGGAAGATCATCCGTCTCAATTCGATAATTAAAAAAAAATTGTTTTAAACGGATGAAGTTGTTCCGTCCATTCTTAATTTGTTATTTAAAAAGCAATAGAAGGATGACCTTCATCCTTCTTCACACTTTTTTTTTACTTTATTTAAAAAAAAAAAATCAAAAGCAATAGAAGGATGACCTTCATCCTTCTTCACACTTTTTTTTTTACTTTATTTATAAAAAAAAAACAAACAAAAGGAATAGACGGATGACCTTCATCCTTCTTCACACTTTTGCTTAGTTTCATAATGTGCCGACAGTTGAAGTTGATCCGTCCGGCACTGTTTATAATATTTTTTTTTTTGCTTAGTTATTAGACGGATGAACAAGATCCGTTTCATACTATGTTTTTTTAAAATTTAGCAATAACGACTGCAGCGACATTCGTTAAAAGCTAAATTTTCATTTCTAAAGTTAGAATAGGTTTAGCAAACGACTGTGGATGCTCTAATGGGAGAATGCCTTAGTCCTTAACTCAACCCGTGCAATGCACGTGTTGGTAATCTTTTTTTTGCCCTTTTCATTCCCCTCACCAAAAAAAAATTTCCCCACGTGCAAATCACGTAATTTTTTTTCCCTTTTCATTCCCCCCTCAAAAAAAAAAATTTCCCACGTGCAAAGCACGTGTATAATACTAGTCATTTATAAACATGAAGGGACTGAGCAGTGAAGTAGCAGATGTTCGAAGATCTTCTCTTTTGTCCATATAAACAAAATAGAATGTAAAAATTACAACGTGCTGAGCTAGTTGAAGAAACAGAATCATCAATGCAGATAATACAAGTAAGGCACTTGTGTGACATTTACCAACACCACCGGCAAGCCAGTTCTCAAATAAACTTAGATATGCATCATTGTCTGGACTCGAGAGAAAGAGTGAAAAAATATGGAAGTGGGTCATTGGGCTACTATCGAGACCTTCAGAAACACCACATGTAGGAAGCTAGATATTGGAAAATCGAAGAAGGAATTGGCTCCATTCCAGACATCGCGAATCAAAATCGATTCACATCCTCAGAAAAAAAAAACCTATATTCGGATTATGGATGCATTCGTTCTATAAGGATCCTCAAGGTAGTTAAGCTCTACAAATGTACCTCCGCCAATACCTTTGGCTAATTTCCCAGGGTTTATGCACATGCACTTCTTGCCTTTTCCCTCATTTCCTTCTCCAATGCTCAATATCTGCAAAATTTTGAAGATTGTTCATTAAATATAGGGCAAAAGCCAAAGTACCCCCCCAACGTTTGGCTCGAATACAAAATGCCCATACAACGTTTGAAAAAGTACAATAAACTCATTTCTCCGTTAACTTAACCCCATCCGTTAAGTTATAATTATTAAATTACTTCTTTACCCTTACCCTTTCATAATCAAACCTCCTCCTTTTTTTTTTCTTCATTTCTTTTTTTTCAACCCGATCGATATGTCGATTGAATAAATCAGATTAGAGAAGTGTGATTCCAGTAGCATGTAAAATTAGGAATTGTTTCTCGCTTTCATGAAGAGCCACCTGTTTGTGGGTTCATATATGTTGTTTGTTATGAGATTTATGTTACTGTAAATGGCTTGAGAAGGTACATTTGTGTAATAGAGTTGTGTATTTATTTGTTTTATTACAAGTTTTGTGTGTTATCAAAGCAAGCTTCACACCACGACATTTTCAATTTAAAGTTACGTTTGCATTGAGTGTCTCTGTCTCGTCTACAACTCTTCTTCTCTCCAGTCTATTTGAGAGTTCCCATTGCTGTCTGTTACGGTTCTGCAAGACATATGGAACAATCTTTAGAAACCTTAAAGCACTGGAAACTCACAAATGACAATATGGTAAAGATTAAACAAAAATTGTATAAGATAACTAAATGCTGATGCATCATATTTCGAGATAGAAGTGGAGGATGCCACCTGGTTTGCTTAATGAGCAGCATATAACGAAACTAACTAATTTTAAGGGTAATGAAACTAACTAATTTTAAGGGTAATGTACAAATCAGTTATTGTCCATTGGTATGCGGTGCCCCCGAAAGTGCCTGAAACCTGCAAGTATTCCGACGGTCTCCTCTGTTCCCCCATTAGTTCTGACTAGACTATTGTTTTAGTCACTTAATCTATTTATCTAAAAACCCTATTAATGGAGGAGATTTCAGAGCCTAGGATAAAAAATCCACCATACACCTTCATCAACTATCTAATATGTTTGTAGATTCAATATTTAATCACCACATACAGTTTGATGCCAACATGTTTATTATCATCTAATGAAACAATAAATTTTAATATATATGAACACAGAACACAACTTCCCGATTTGGGATAAAAAAAACCACTTAACTGTTTAATTTTCTGCCGCATTAAATTTAGTACCTTGATTATTTGATCTTCTCTTTCTTGGATACTAGCTCATGTTGTAATTTCTTCAAAAAGTAGACTTAATTTTGTGGCTAACTTCTTAAATCGATTTATTCATGGCCATGGCAAGGATTTCTTAGAATTTTGATTTATTCAATCGACAGTTCGATCAGGATTTGAAAAAAAATGAATGAAGAAAAAGAAAAAAAAAAGAGGAGGTTTGATTATGAAAGGGTAAGGGTAAAAAAGTAATTTAATAATTATAACTTAACGGATGGGGTTAAGTTAACGGAGAAATGGGTTTATTGTACTTTTTCAAACGTTGTATGGGCATTTTGTACTCGGGCCAAACGTTGGGGGGGTACTTTGGCTTTTGCCCTTAAATATATAATCCGGGACAATCCTCTTTTTGTAGGTGTACTTTCTCCCTACGAAGCACGGATACTGTCCCGATGGTGCGTAGCAGCATATCTAGGACAAATCCGGTGGGATACGCATCGGATACATCATGGATATGTATCCCAGCATTTAAATGAAAAAAAAAGGCTGGATATGTTTTGGATACGGTAGGACAAGTTCTAAATTCAATGGGGCATGTTTTGGATATGCGGGGGCTTTTTTTTTTCTAGCCTAAACAAAAAAGTCGGCCCAAACCCAATCCATCTCCATCAAGTTCGGACTCAGTCCAATAATACCATTTGCATGTTGAGTCTATTGGACGAATGTAATCAAAAACTTGTTTGGTTTACGTCTTGGCTACTTTTACGGTAGGACAAGTTTGTGGAACATTTTTGTCCACAAACTTTTACTTGAATATTGGTATGGTCGGAATGGTCCATTAATATGTTTTGTTTGACATACATTGGCTGCTTGTATTAATTTTAATTGCCATATTCTTATTTTTTAAAATTTTCCATGTTTGGATTGAATTGAATATATATATATAATTTCAAATTAATTTAATTTAGCATATCCTAACGTACCCATATCCTAGTTTTTGAGGAATCAACGTATTTGCGTACCAGATACATACCATACTGAATCACGTACCCGTATCCGTGCTTCATAGATTTCTCCTGTCTAGTTGATAAAGTAATGCACAGAAACTCAGTTGTAAATGACTCTAGTTACATTTGTCATCCTCCATATTGAATGAGAAAACAAACAGCCGTAATATGAAAATAAAATCATTCTTATAGTAAGTACCTTTACAAATGTAGCAAGATCTGAGGGGAGTAGCAAAAGATCTGGGGCTGACAGGATCTTTAGAGCTTCTGGTGCGAGGGAAAGATCCAAGGGAACAGAAGCACCCTCCGGGGGTGGATATAAGGGATAATAGCTGTAAGGCAGAAGTAGAGTTTTTCGAATTTTTGGATCTCGTATAAGAGGCATTGGTTTTTGGTACTAAACATTAAGCAGATTAGACAAATTAGTGAATTACCATTGCTGGCTCAATAAGTGAGTTGCAAGACGCCCCATGCGATCTGAGGAAGATGAACCAGCCGGGATTCGAGAAATCTCTTCACCACTGAGATGCTTCAAGACATCCACAGTGCAGCAACCAACTGTTATCTGCGATTTAAAAACAAAAACAGCAATTGTGTCAATTGTACAGCAAAAGAAAAATATAAATGAACAAGCCACTCTAGATATTGTACCATGACCTAGGAGAATTTTGAAGTTAAATCCTCATTTACAATTATGGAAAGCCTCTCTCTGATTCATAGTTTCCTCCAAAACTTTGTTGCTAAACAAGGGTCAACATCATATTGACAATCACATTTGAAACTTGTAATCTCTTTCATGGAGTGTTCTCCATAACTGACTTCATTTTGATAGGAAAAGACACCTTATGATAATGAATATGTTCTAAAATTTTACTTAAGTTCAATACCATCATTTAGATACAGTTTTGGGTTTCACCTTTGAGATGAAATACCTGTAGAATCATATAAGAAATGGACCAACTGTCAACTAACGAAGTAGCATGTCATTTACCTATGTTAAGTAATCTCCATCAAAATACGTAACCCGTTTTACAAAATGAATATTTACCTCATTTGCGCTGAAAATGACAGGATTTGCCAGACAAGTTATCTGGTAGGGGAGAAAATGTTAGTTTGGCATTGAAAAAGATAAAGGTTAAGACTATCCGCAATAAAGATACCTGATGTTCCATGCTCTCTGGTGGATTGATACTAAATGCAGGCTGCAAAACTCAAAATAAGCCCAAGTCAATAACCATGAGAAATAACACATGTATTGTAAAGGTAAATAGTTATGTTGTCTTTTGAGGGAAAAAAAATCTTGAGCTTTAATACAAATTCAGGAATTATGGCAAATTATTATTATTTCTTATCTTTCATCGGTATTATTGCCTATAGCTGCTACTAAGTTATAATCATTAACTTTATAACATCTTATGACACTGTTTTCAAATAGAAAACAAGTCATTACTGACTGTAAGTCTGTAATTTGAATTTACCGAAAACCCCCCAAAAAAGAAGGAAGTTTGTTAAATATTACAAAACCTGAGGAAAAACAAAGTCATGGTTAGCATCACGTATAGATGGCACAAGAATCACACGAGCAGCAGGACCCATGTATTCAGTGTAATCTAGTAGCTGCATTAAATGAAAATTTTAAGTGAGAAATCTAGAAGCTTTAATGTAATATACAGTCACTTTACCAACAAAATAATCCAGCCGAAACTGTATAAGGTTGAAGTACGTACTCTTCTAACAATTTCAACTTGAAAAATGCCATCAAAGGTTCTGTCAACAGTTCCCTTTTTAATCTCTGGATGCTCTGAATCAACAAAAGGTCCCATCTGCCAGGTCATTAAGAAAATTGAAGCTTTGCTCATTTTTTGTGGAAAAGAAAAGGATTCCAATTTTATAGATAGTATGCTACCAAGAGATATCAGCTCTTACCAGGATAAGCAGCTGGGGCTGTTTCCTTCTAGCATAAGCAAGCAATTCTGTTAAAGGTTCATACAAAAGATTATCTGCTGTTGTGAAAGGCCCTGCTGCAATAACCTACATAGCCAACCAAAAAAGGGAGCAATCTATTTATATATGTTATGAAAACATATATTTGGAATAGCCAGGATATCTATAAATACTCCATAGTCCACAGATACCATGGAGCATAACAGCATGTGTAATACCCCTAAATTTCTTATAATGAATATACACATGCATTGTTATTTTTTACACTACACTATTATTTTATGTTAGTATGGTTATTTTATTTTAAAAAAACCTAATATGTTTTCTTATAAAAGCCCAACACCTTCTTTCTTAAGCCCAATCCAATAAGATTTAGGGCTTAAGTGCAATTACATAAAGCTTGAGGGGTTATGTGCAAAAGTGGGGGACACCTAAGCATTCTACACCCTACCACACCTCTCCCTCTTTCTCTTTACTGCCGACAGCAGCAGCAGCAGCATAGTAATGGTGGTAAGAAGGAAAAGCCACTTGTAGTTGCATGCTTAGCTAATAAAAAGCTCATCACAAGTTAAGTAGATTGTAGTAAAGAACTATTGGTTGCATAGAAGAGATTGTAGGCATGGATACGGTAATTGATGGAATACCGTATGCTTGTGTATGCGGGTATGCATACTTGGATATTTACATATGGCAGTGTTTTGTGCACATTGAGTGCACTAGAGTGGTGCATGTTGGGCCGACCTCTTAGCATGATTGGAGGCTAGGCTAAACCCTAACTAAATCAAGGTGAGACTTGTTGAAATTCAACTAGGTTGGATTCACTTTGAACCTAGTTAGTGAATTAAGAAATTAATTTAGATGATTGGTAAGGACAGGCAGTAGTTGGGCGTTGTACTCTCCTGTCAAGGGGACACGTGCGGCGTGGTCTCGTCTGGGACACGTACGACGTGGTCTCGTCTGTTAATTTCTGGAATTTAGTGATAAGGACTCAGGGCCGGCCCTGATATGTAGGCGGGCAAGACGGCCGCCTCGGGCCCCCGCCGAAATCGCGATTTTAGGGGCCCCCAATTTCAAACTTCTCTTGTAAATATAGGCACGCATTTCGCGCGTAAAATTTTTTTTGCATGTTTTTTTTAAATGTATGGGGCAGGGGGGGCCCCATTTCGGAAGTTCGCCTAGGGCCCCCCGGAACTCAGGGCCGGCCCTGTAAGGACTGTATGGTGAAAATTAGGGAATGGATCTTCCAAATCCACCTAAGGTTCTATGTTGAACAGGGAGCAGAGCAGGGCTCTAGGACTCTTAGTGGAGCATGTAGGACCTGCAGGGTCACCTTTATGTTCGTAACAAATTTTGGGTAAGGTCTGGGAGTGGCGTAGGACCACAGGGGCCGGGCGGAGTATGACCGGGGAGTGGGGTAGGACCACAGGGTCTCGGCATACATAATGGCATAACCAATGATTCTGACTGCAGCGACGGAACTAGACCGAGCGACTGCAATCTTACCAGTCACTAGATGAATGTCAGAAACAGGAAAGAGTACAAGAGTAGGATGGCGAGGGATTGAACTATATTATCTGGAGAATACGAACTCGATTTGGAGAGTATGTAGTATGGGATACATACGTTTTCAAATAAAGTTTGCATTAGATTAAGAGCATGGTGTGCATATGAGTTGTGTATTAGAATCTAGATCATGGCATATACCGACACTTGTGCTTTGACTTTCACATTTTCTTCTATATCAAATATTGATTGTTGAGAATTTTGGAGATTATGGTTTTCATCCGCGTTGCGTCAGTTGTATTCAACTGACGTGCCCACAGTTTGCTAATGCAGGATCGCTGATCGTGGAGCAGGGGACTCGAGCTGCGGAAAGCATCCAAGTGAAAGATATAGTTTCCTTGTGCAATGTAAGTTTCTAATTTTCTGTAATTTTCCTGTGTTGTGTACTCATTGAAGTAAAGATTCTGGGTAAGTGTCACGAGCTCCCAGTGTGTGGAACTCGGGGCGCTACAACATGTTTTGATTTGTTCAGAATCTTACTTCAGTATACAGATGGTGGTTCACTCTCTTAATATATCTAAAAACATATCTTCTATGCAGAAATGGAGCTAGCATTCCACTTTGTGTGCAACAATAATTGAATAATAAGTTGCTAACTAAATTTCTACGGTTGGAAATACAAATTTTAGTTATAAGGAACTTTAAAATTCATTAATTCTATATATTATTCAAAAACATGAAACTTCATTAGTTGACATCTGATAAACTTCCACCATGGCTAATATCATTATATATGTAAGGACAGACAAATAATCAATATAACAAGTATTTGTATGATATATAGGCAAGTTACCAAAGTGAACGATCTAATTGACAAACTTATATTTCATTATTTTCATGAACACAATATTAATCTTCTTGTTCCTTCACCATTTTCCTCAAAATAGACATCTTGTCTGTGTCACATTTGGTTTGTAGATCTCATGATTCTTTTCACTTTCTCAGAAGAACTTGCATACAGTCACTAAGGTGCTTGATTAACTTCTAATTCACAAAAGAACTGCTTGACAAAATTCTCTAGATAGAAACAACAATTCACATACAGACAGCCAAGGGCACTAGACAGTTAAAATCAATTTTTTGAACTAATCGGGTCTAGGAGCGATTAGTGATTAATCGGTTAATCAGAAAATAATCGGGAATTAAATTGGAAA
This sequence comes from Hemerocallis citrina, assembly GCA_017893485.1. Taxonomy (NCBI): domain Eukaryota; kingdom Viridiplantae; phylum Streptophyta; class Magnoliopsida; order Asparagales; family Asphodelaceae; genus Hemerocallis; species Hemerocallis citrina. Next base: position 102,075,061 of record CM030358.1, on the reverse strand, counting down.
AATCTTTATATTATATAATTAAAAAAAGATGTATCCTCATTATGTAGCAACCCTAAATCCTAACATAAACTATTATGAGATTATCAAATAGGAACATATAGTTATAGAGAAAAAGAAGAGAGTACTTAGTTTGAGCTGAGTTTAAATTATGGATGTGGGTCGGGTCTTTGCTGGTCGGTTTCATCAAACAAAAACGATCGGGGAGGAGCACTCCAAGCAACAAGAGGTGTAGCAGATGTCGGCGGGGTCAAGTATGCGACGGTGCAGGGGGAGAGACGGCGGGTCAGGTTGGGGTTTGCTCGATGAAGAAGAAGAGAATCAATTTGGGTTTGGGTTTGAAGAGAATTAGTTTAGGTTTGGGTTTGTACGAGGAAGAAGAAGATAGCGGTAATATGTCGGGTTTGGATTTGCACGAGGACCGGAAGGGTTTGGATTTTGATTTTGGATTTTGAATTTGGGCTAGATTGAGCCAAAATAATGCAAACGAGCATAAAAATTAGAGGAAGAGATTTAATCGGTTAATCGGCCACTTAAAATCAGCCAATTAATCACAAATCGGCCGATTATTCCCAATTAAATCGCTAACTATTGAAATATTATAAATCGCTAAAAAAATAATCGCTTAGCCTCCGATTAGCGATTAATCGGGAATTAATCGGGCGTAATCGGGGATTTTAACTGCTTAGCTAGGGCACTTATTGGTGATGGAGGAAAAACAAGTTAAGAGGCACAGACAAAAAGCTATTTAGAAGAACTCTCTCCCTCAGCTGAGAAGAAGATACTAGCATTTCATGTTATTAATTCCCAACTTCTGTCTTTTCAATTAGAGGAAGAAAAATCTTACAGACACTATAAATAAATAAACTGACAAATGTACAAATGTTTAAGTAAATTGTGCAAGAATGAAAATATCAATATCTCTGTTATTTGGCAAAATCCCATGAATTCCAGAAACAAAACTGAATCAGATATTGTGAAACCCACATTTATGTCAGAGAACTTTTGTTATTGACAGGTATGTATCCACAGTTCCACAGTGCCTTCGGCTAGAGGAATGCATACAACAATCTATGATACACCTGACACATATCTGGCCCAAACCCAAACTGTAAACCATACATCTGAGAGAGTAATTTGCAAAAAAATGCAAAGCAAGTAACCAAAGACCATGCATGGCTACGATGGTGCATTAATATGTATGCTAATATATATAGTTCCATATACATTATTTACATTTACATGGCAATGCATAATACATATGATGGTTTCCAATTTTTGGCTGAAATCGGCACTTCATGTCTGTACGGTATCCTTTTGGGAGGGTACTTAACTAGAATTGAAGCAAACTATCAGTTTCAACCGATACCTAGAAAAGTCATCGAAAGGACCATATATAGTAATAGAACTAATGTGCGTACATCATTATAGTGATTGAGAAAGACTTCATTAAGAGTATGGCAGAAAGCTTTGTATGGCAAAAAGCTTCTATATGTACATATGCACAAAGAATCAGAATAGGGAAAGCTCACCACTGATAGCATTCTCGATTTGCTGGGTGAGGAATCGAATTTATCTCCATTAGCTGTGGCTTGCCTTTTAGGTGGAGGCAATTCGTCTTCAACTATTGGCAAGGAATCAACTACTTTTGATGCAATTAAACAGTGCCCACTAGGATTATGACCTTCAACACCAATGACCTGAAATCACACTTCCCAACATCAATTACTCAAGACTGTTAATATCTATGCATTCATAATATTTTACACTTTTTAAAGATAATTTACCTGGCCAGGGAACACAGAAAATTGGTCTATTTTCTGCAGGTCAAGACGCACTTGCTGCCCCTCAGAATCCTCAACACTATGAGAACAAACTTCAATTATTAGTGGTAACAGAAAAAACTTATTCCCAAAAGTACTATTACCAGAAATCTGAACTGGCTTTTAAAACCCTGTAAGGAGAAAGAGTCTTATTACCTGCCTTGCAACAGGATAGATTTCTTGTTAAGACGGCCTTCTGCATCACAACAAACCATGCCGACAGCAAATATACTGTTCTAATAGGTACAAATATTGGAGCATGTTAGATATTTAGGAATAGTTAACCTCCTTTATGCACAACTGAATAAAAAATGTGTTCTTTTAAACAGAAAAAGACCTGAAGGATAAAGTTTAAGATAATGTTTAAGCATATCATACAGCACAAAAACCCCATGAAGTTAGCAATTACCTGTGAGGCCAATGTAGCATCTCTAGGTTCTCCATGAAGTCCAGATGTACGGTAAGCAAGCGCATGCCTTCTAATGAGGTTCTCAAGATAATTAAACTAAGGCATAAGGAAAAGTTCATTTAGTACATAGTAAGATATCCTGAACATGGACTTAGAGGGACGGGATTTAGTTACCCGGTCTTCAACTCTATCATACATGAATCTGCATCCCAACTTTGGCTGTGCACTACAAACGTGCAAGGAGCACCTTTCGCTCTGTTGAACTCTTCTAATAACATCATCTTCAGTATTCTCAAGCTCTAGACTTCTAGAGCCGTTCACTTGATTCTGATCATTAAAAGTAAATTGTGATACAAATTTGTTCACTCGTTGTCCAAAAGGAGTTATGTGATTGTTGATTATTATTGACTCAGGTGAAGGTGGAGGCTTTTCATTTGTTGTAGGAGTTGACAATGAGTTTAATGATTCCAACTCCATCCTCTCATACAAACGGTTAGGTGTATCAAGAAAGCCTTCTTTGTTGTTGTCGTGTTCATCTGATAGAAGCCTGCATGTAATGGATGTGTGAAACTTGAGTATAGGCAACTTAATTATCTATAAGCAGAAGAAGAAATTAGCTCAACCACAAATGATATACACTTAAAAGGGAAATGATACTTTTACTTGTTATACTACTCTATACCTATATAATTAGTGTCTGTGTAATACCCGTAATTCCCATGAGTGATTCTCATATGAAGGCCTCTTAATTATATGAGATATTTCTCTCCCAAAATATATCATTACTGGAATATTGCAATGCAACTTGACAACAAAGTGAAAATCATACACTAAGAGTTGTATAAGGTGTTGCACTCACATGTCAACGTCGCTGCTTGAGTAGATATGTAAATGAGGCTCATCTTTGATAATTTTCTCTTTCACCTCATTCTGAATGTAAGATATAAAGCCATCCATGTGAGAACTTTCTACCATTAGCCCATTTAGTTGCCTGAACAAGGAACAAATGAATGGTATCAAATATAATCTAACTCAATCAACAACAACAAAAAGACAAATAAAGAGAAAATATACTTATGAGTTATAATTTCAATGCAAATAGACAACCAAACAATTTTTTTGAAATGATCGACCGTTAATTAAATTACTATCAAATGAATAACAGATTGATCAAGAATAATTCTTTAAAACAGTGATGCCAATACAGAAGGTATATAGATTAATGATCTTAAACAAACTGAACGATATCGATTTTCATATTTGCACAAAGTGAGAGAATCAAAATTACTTTGCCCCTTCCTTTGATACATAGCTCGAGTGATGCTATCACTTTGTGCATACAAGGGAACGAAAGTAAGTTCAGAATTAATGAAAAAGAAGATACATCTAAGAAATAATGATAATTGTGGATAGGGCATGGTGTTCTAATAAAATTACATTTAAGAAACATGAGGTTTTCTTTCCACATTAAAACTTACAATTACATCTAATGTGTGCGTGTATTATATATATATATATATAGAGAGAGAGAGAGAGAGAGGCCCCTTCGGTTGCTCACTACTTTCCATGAGCACTCACGAAATAAAGACCCATGAAAAATCCGAACAACTCATCTTCTATATGCCTAAGATAACTTCAAAAGATCAAGTAATTTGAAGTTCATTTACCCATCCATCATGCTGTTATAATTTTCAGCCATACAATTTTGTGATGATGTAAATTATGGACGAATGAATTTCAAATTTATTATTTTTTATTGTTAGGCTATCTTAGGCATATAGAACAAGATGAGTGGTTCGGATTTTTCATAGATGCTCGATTTTGTGAGTGCTCACGAAAGTAGTGAGTAACCGAAGGGCCCTCTCTCTATATATACATATATATATATATAATCAGTGGCAGACGCAGAAATTTTAGTCAAGCTGGGCATAGGGCTGCAAACGAATCGAGCTATTCGCGAACTATTCGGCTCGAGCTCGATCAAAGCTCGGCTCGAACCGAGCTCGAGCTCAAAACTGAGCTCGTTTCGTAAACGAGCCGAGCTCGAGCTTGGGTTTTTTTTAGGCTAAGCTCGCGAGCTATTCGGCTCGAATACGGTCAAAGCTCGGCTCGAACCGAGCTCGAGCGGAGCTCGAACTCAAAACTGAGCTCGTTTAGTAAACGAGTCGAGCTCGAGCCTGAAGGTATTCGGCTCGGCTCAGCTCGATTGCAGCCCTAGCTAAGCATTAGTAAATAGTACTTTTAAAATTTATTTTTATTTATCAAAAAATATGAAAGAAAAATATTGTGTATATATGTTATGTTGAAAGGGAGTTTTTTACTTTTAGCAATTTGTTAGTTATAGGAAACCATAAATTATATGAAAGTACGAGATATTTAGTGATGAGATCTACTATTTTCTAATATATGGTTGAGTAAATATCTGCATAATATATATAAGTTGAGTTGCATGCCTAATGAGAAAAAGTAAAAAAACTCATACTTGTATAATTCGATACTCATTTAATTTGAAATGATAAATATTAAAAATATTCTTAAGAACACAAATATTGAGATTAAATTCAATTATATGTTCAAAATATTATTCAGTATGAAAATGTAATGTCTAAAAATTAATTATATATTAATTTTTTTTATAAATATACAATATAACTTTATTAAAGACATTAATGAAAGTTTATTCACAATCCAAAACCAAGTTAAATCTTTTTTAAATTTGAAAATTTAGTTGTTACTTAAGGGAATTGAATCATGGTTCTCTGATAATAGGGTTTGAACCACCTAACCACAAAGTCAGGTTTCTAATTTGTCAAAAAGGTATACAGAATAATACATATACATATAAAATAATTGTATAGATACATAGGTCCTTCCGATTTTGCAAAAATCCAGGGTGAGCAGCCGCTCACCCGGGGCCTAACGTGGATCCGCCCCTATATATAATATCATTGTTGATGACTCCTTTTGCAAATAATCACATCATCAAGCATCTTAAATGAATAATTAGAGATTATCATAAATATTTAAATTAAGTGTGATTCAGTGTGCTATCCATCTATCCAGGGGCAAAGAGAGATGGTGGATTGGGGGGACATTTGGGACCCAATTTTTTTTGTAAAACCCCCTTCATATGGGCCATAATTTTTATTTGGCCCCCCAGTTTAAATTTTTTGGGACCCAAGCTTAGTCCACCTCTTAAAGGCTGAAATAGTGGTATGGATTTTGGAGTAAAAAATAATTCATTTTCTCATTCTATTAATTAAGTCCAACTGCTTAGGCTTAAAAAAAGAAATTCAAACCCAACCCATCTATTAAGCCCAAACTTCCTTCATACTCTCATTCTCTCATCTCTCTGTATAATATGTAGTCTGGATTTCAATTCTAAATCATTTTGTTGATTCAATTCCAAGTATGTAGTATGGATTTTATTGTGTCGATACAAGTATGAGTAAATTATTTTGTTCTGCCCATAGATTTATTTTTAATCTTAATAATAATGCTTATTATTTGATATGTATGATCCATAGATAAAATTTTGAATAAGAAAGCTAGTGTGTACACAAATTTCAAGTATATCTATTCAGTTGGGTCGTATCTTTAGCCTCTAGTATTATAACAGTGTAAATAGTGTAGTATGATTATTGATTATCATTACTCTTACCAAATTTAGAGTATACTGTACAAGTGCAAAAAAAAACATGATACTAAGAACACTAATTCAAATTTTTACTTTGATTATAATTTTATTTTGATCCAACTACTTTGATTTTTCAAAACAAAAAATAAAGTAAGAAATTTTCGGCAACAATCATCTCGATGACAGAAGAAAAAAAAATGGGACTCCCATTTTGATTTGTCTCGCTCCGCCATTGCATCTATCCTATACATTAGTATCCCCTGAATTTGCCAACTATTCAACCAACGCACCAAATCGAAATGTAAGCCCTGTTTTCCCTAAATACGTATTTTCTGAATATTTTTCGTATTTTGATTAATTATAAATTCTGTATTATTTTAAACTCGATTTGTGCCTTCTATTAAAATCTTTTCGAACCGAAAATTGTATTTTCTTCGAATAGTAGTATATTCTGACCTTAATGTTTATTTTCTAAGTGATCGACTATTTGTACCTTATTCTATTACTATTTGAATTTTCATAAACTTGTTTATCTCAAATCTCATTTAGATATGTATATCAAAATTTTTATTGTTGTTATTAATATTATTATCTTGATTGTTGATTTAAAAATCTAGTTCTATTGATAATTGCATTTGTAGTTATTTCAAATAATTTCCATATCGTTGTGCAAATTATATTTTGTATATAAACCTACATTTTATTGGTTATTTATTTTCCTTTTAGTTTTTTTAAAAAACCCAAACCCACTATTTTTATTGTATTTTAAATCCTATTATTTCCTATTGGGTTATACCCTATAAACCCAAATACCCATTTTAAATAAACCCCAGATCCATACCCATTTATATATAACCCATCTCAACCCGATATCCTAACTACCCAACCCTGTTTTCACCCCAACCTAAACCCTACCTATAAATTTTAACCCATTTTACCTGTTCATCATCTCCAACTCCCCCGCCGCCTCTTCACCTCTGCCGATCCCTCCATCTTCCGACTCCCTATTCATCTTCCCGCACACCAGTCGCGACCCTCTCCCGTTGCGCTCTCCGCGACGCCGCAAGGCTGCAGCACTGCGCCTCCTCGATGCTCCCCCATCCTCCCTTTCGCAGCAATAATGGCAGCGAGCCCTACCACAACGACCTCCCCCCCTCACCACGACGCAGACCCCGCAACCCTGCAACTGGCTGTGCTCTCGCTGTGTGCGCCCTGCCCCGCGACAGCAGCAATGCAACGCCTGCTAGGCGACTCCCCCTCTTCCTGTTGTGGCTTGATGACGCCGCCCCCTGGTTCCCTTTCCCTTGCATCAGCCAGCAGCAGGCCAACAACCACACCACCTTTGGTGAAGTCCCCATCTCCCTGCACCTCCCACACGTCCTCCCTTGAGACGCGTCGCTTCCTGACGTCGACGATAGTTCCGGCCAGCCGACGCTCTGATCAGCCTCCCCCCTGCCGTTCACCGCCGCCGTGTCCCCTGGCCGCCACCGGCCATCGGAGCCATGTAGTCGCCGAAGCCAGAGCCATTGATGGGGTGTTTGATCAGATTTTGATCATGGAACATGGGCCGTCGGTTTGATCTTGATCATCATCGCGATCATGATCATCTTGATTGATTGATTTCTGGCCGTTGTTCACCCATGATCTTGATCCTTTGATCTCGACCGTCGGATCTACTTTGATTATCATCATCTTGATCGTCACCATCGGGATGATCTTGGCCGTTCGATCGTGATCATCGTCAACTTCATCATCACCTTGATCTGGACTGTCCGATCTTGTTGATCTTGATCTCATCCGTGCCGATCCGCCCGATTGTTGTTTGATCATCTTGATCTTGATCGTCATCATGATCCGTTCGTTGGTTTGTGTTCGTGATTGGTTCGTGTGTTCGTTCGATCCGTTCGTTGTATCCGTGCCGGGATCCGTTCCCGTTATTCCTCCGTCGGGTTCATCGTCATCCCAAGGCAAGTATTCTTCTTGTACAAATTTTTGTTATAGTACAAGTGTTTAATTGAAAATACTGCAAATAGGTCGTAGTTGTGACTCCTTGTCTCATCATTTGTTGATCTTGAATTATTCATCATCGATCCCATGATCTCAAGTGTCACAATCCTTCGTTGATATATTATACAAACTACTTGGACTCATTTTATCCCCTAGTCACTTGAACACATGAAACTAAGAATCCCTAGACTTGTAGGTGTGTGTTGTATCATGTATGTGATGATCTTGCAATCCTTTGAGTTGAGAAATAGATGTTATTTGCTGATTTGATGCCCACTACATCCATTTTGTATCACATGCTAATCTAGACTCATATTGGTCATTTATCATGCAACTTATATATAAAAGAAATTCACACTTGTTGCTGTTTTTGTCTTTACTTGCTGTTTCGACCCCTTTAAAATTAAAATCTGAACTTGAGTCCTGAATATAAAATGTAGTTCTGAATGTCTAGTTGTCGATAGCATCCAGAATTTTTGAATTCCGAGTTACGGTCTAGGAGATATCGCAGTTTTACTGCTGCTGTGTTGGTAATCGCAGATTCACAAACACTGCTGCACCTCTTTAGTTTACAAATTATTTTAACTGTGTTACCAGTAAGTAATTGACTTGAAATTTTGCATGCTGTTGCTGGATACCCTAGAGAACATTCCCTAATTTTCTCAGAATTAATTAACAATGTTTCAACCCTGTCTCACATGTATAAACTCAGATTCACAAATTCTGGCTGAACACAAAAGCTGTATAGTTTGCTGTTTTGACACATGTTACCACAACTTTCATGTACCTTAATTATATGCGTTGGAACCATGCAGGAGTGTAGTTTCTAGACCTTCTGACGGATCCACATTTGCTATCTTGTAGCAACGGGAATCGCAGTTTTGGTACAACAACGTCGTGTTGTCCAGATTTGAGATTTTTGTTGTTCTTGATATTTTATTTCGTGTTGACCCTCGAATATGCTATATAATTATCTTAAACTTATTCCATGTTCATGATTATGTTTACTTGACTTGTTTCGCGCACTTTCATACTTGCTTGATGATAATAATAAATAATAAGCCGGGGTTAAAGGAAAGACCATAGTAGTGAACAATATAAGTGTACTCGGAAGGGGGCCCATGTTTCCCACTTGATACATATCTCATGAACTAGTATATTATTAATCGATTTATGGACTGGTATATTAGTGATTCATGAACTAGTATATATATGATTCATGACTTGTCTTGTTATGACTTGACACATGAACTAGTTATATAATTACCCGATTCATTAGCATGACTTGCTTGATACTTGATACCTGAATACACCGCCCTATAAACTCTATTACTAAGCCTAAACGAAATTGCATTGTATGTAACAACCATGTAGTAAAAGTATGGATGCATGAAGTGCTACCTAGATAGTAACAACCACAAGACTTGATACATGAAACTTAAATTTGATACATGCTTACTTGATACTTGAGTACATGATACATGAGACTTGATACTTGTACTTGACAACTTGATACTAAACTTGAAACTTGTTACTTGACATTTGTACTTGATACTTGTCACTTGATGTTGAGTACCCTTACATGTTCACTTGCCACTTCACTATTAGTATTTGTTACCCAACCTGATCACTTGAGTTGTCCTTTTTGCTAGCTAGTTTCTTGAATCCCATTACCTGTTGCAACTCTATTATATTCTTGATTTCTAATCTTGTTCTATATTTCTTCTACTCGTTTTTATTATTTGTGGCCCTAACTTACACTAAGGGCGTTTATCTTGTTTTCTCTATTTTCCCCTTTTTATAATTATTAAACAGACTTTAGAGACGTGTTGCCTGCTGGAATTGGTGAGCAAAAATCTTAGGCTTCAAATGGTGAAAAGACATACTAAAATTATTTATTTTCTTTGAGATATTTATTTCTTGTTACTTAAAACTTGTAACAGACTTATGTTCCCTAGTTTTATCTTTGATCCATACTTGAAAACTAATTGGATATTATTATTTGTTTCAATTATTTTCTGTTGCTTAATAAATTATTCAAGCATGCTTGGTTGTGTATATCTTGTTATATTCTTGTTGTGATGCTGAGTCGATTCTACAGCTTATGGATGATGTTAAAATTATTCGTTGGGCTTTGTCACACACTCGTATTCCGTGTTTTTGGGAAGCAGGGCGTGACACGAAATGAAGAACACATTCCTGTCAAAACTTCACTGAATTTTCATCAACAACAAATAGATATTGGATAAGAAGTAACTTCAAAAAAGCCTTACCGAGTAATCAATTCAGAAACCCTAAAAATCTATACTTTTCTGGTTCAGAACTTGAAATCAAAGCAAACTAGGGTTTATCGATTCGTCTCACCTGTTAAGATAGTAAATCTCCCAATTCGAAACCAGATCCGACGGGGTCAGCTTGTAGTTTACGCAAATAATTTGACCTAATTGAAACCATAACAGCAGAAAAAGGCGTTACCTTTAAGCAAAATTTATGAATGAGAGAGTGAGAGAGAGAGAGAGAGAGAGAGATTACATTTTGGAAGGATCTGATCTTCTTCTTTGAACGAGAAGCCACTCCGTTCGAACTCGGCCTTGATCTCGGATTCCATGGCGGAAATTAGGGTTTCGAAATGCAGAAGGGGGTGGATCGAGAAGAAAGAGGGAAAGAGAACGCGGGCAAAGGAGTTTAAAATGGCGGGATAATAATAAGGATGGTGAGATCGGAATTTTCCCCCCGTGACGGGCAAATCAGTTTCGAAACTATTAGCATTTGTTTGTTACTTTGTGCCATGTTAGCGGTGGCCGCTATTCGCATTAGCGATTTCTTTATTTAAAAGTCGCTAATGAGAATAGCGGCTTATGTTTTAAAATATTTGTAAATTTTTTTTATGTTGCTATATCTATTAGAACAAAAATATATATGAGGCAACTAATGAGATTCACGACCTTTAATGAACTGTATCTAACGCTTAGTAAAATATAGAGAGTTTTTCCTCTCTGAAAAAACAATTAATTTTTTTAAAAAAATGTAGTCGCTATTTGGAATAACGTCATTTTTTGTACAAATATCGCTATTTGGAATAGATGCCCTAGTGTACTAAGATCATTATTCCAAATAAGGGCCTTAGTTGTGTGACTATTTTGAAAATTTTACAATGAGTAAGGATATTGAGTTTCATATTGAGGACGCTATTGCGAATAACGACCGAAGTATTATAAGGTCGCTATTCCTAATAGCGACTAAAATTTATTTATTTATTTATTTATTTCAAAATAGCAAAAGCTTTCTGAAAATCACAAAGTTCCTCAATACATTCATTTGAGGTCGCTAATCTCATTAGCGACCTTATATACACTAAGATCGTAAGTGGAAATAGCAAAAACAAACAAAGAATTTCAAATATATGAAAACATAGACCGTTATTTTCATTAGCGACTTTTAAAATGAAGATGTCGCTAATGAGAATAGCAGCTGCTGCTGACGTGATAGAAAGTAGCCCGCGAGAAACTGGTCTATAATCACAAATATTTCCAAAAAGTGACCTGCTACGGCAAAAAATTAGTGAGGGCCACGGTGAAGAAGAATATTTCTTTGGGCCGGCCCAAAGTTATATAGTTTTCATCCCTGTCTCGTTTTGAAACATTTGATATTGAGATATTTGGCCTGGCCCAAAATTCAAGTAGGCAACATCAGCCGGCTTGTAAAGAGCATGGTTTTTTTTAGCCCACCAGTTTTAAAAAAGGAATTTTTGCATACACATCCCTAACCAACTTGTATTTCTATATTTAGTTTTCCGTGCATATGTTAGCGCCTCCTTTCTAGCAATATTGAGTAAGCTCAGTGCCACAGTAAGAGATGAAACATTTTTTTGTTTCCTTAACTGAGCAAGGAAGGATATGTTGATGGAAGACATATTACTTATTTATTATGTACTCATTTTCTTTCGTCCTTCATTTTGCACATTCTTTCATCAAAATTTAGTTAGTTTATATTTTATGTCATTTTCCCCCTTCAATTATTCAATATTATTCTATAATTATAATTATTTTTTAAGTCACTTTGGATATTTAGATTTATAGCTAAAGTTAATATTTTTGGGATGAAAAGAGAAGGAAAAAAACAAGCATAATGATCATATGAAGTTAGAACATAAATGTTATTTGTCATATGTAAAAAGAGTCTAATCATAGCTAAGTTTGGAAGAAGTAACATAATCATCGATTTTTGAAGCATATCTAAATAATAAATTACAAAGAAAGCTATCAGGTTGCTCACAATCAACCCCCCCCCATAATCAAAGGCTCATATCAAACCCCACAAAATATATTTTTCTTCAAAAATTTCAAACCCCAAAATCAAAATTTTTTCCCTGAAAAACTCATTACTTTATTAATATCTTTCTCTTCTCTTTTTAATTTTTTATATTTCTCTCACTCTCATTCTCATTCTTTCTTTTTTTACTTAGAAATTTTGATTTTAAGATTTCGGGTTTGTAAAATTTCAAAATTTTTAATAGCAAATATCTTTTTAACAATTAAATTTTATTATTTTGCACACATAAAGTTCTAAGAGCATCCACAGTCGTTTGCTATAAATGCCAATTTGCCATTTTTTAGCAAACGAACGGCTGCAACGGTTTCTCATTTTGCCATTTTATAGCAAAGTTGCTATTATTGTTTCTCAAATATGAGAAACGAAAATGAGAATTCTCAAATTATAAAGGACGGGGAATGATTCACCGTCTCTCAAATTTTAATATATTTTATTATCAACAGACGGGGTATCTTATACCGTCTGGTAAATTTTATTTATTTATTTTTTAAAAAAAGGGTCAGACGGGATATCATATCACGTCGCTCACCTTTATTTATTTATTTATTAAATGAACGGCCATGATTGGCCGATTAGAAAAAAAAATAAATCCAAATGGTGGGACGTGGAATGATTCCCCGTCCATGAAATCAGGATGAAAAAGTGGGTAGGTTTAGGTAGTTGATTAGGTTTAGGTAGTTGTTTAATTACGTTTTGTTATTATTATATTATTTAATTTATTTAATTAATATAGTTTAATAGTTAATAAGTAATTAACTTTTTTAATTTAACGTTAAAAGTTGAGACGGTATATGATATACCGTCCCACTCAATTTTTTGCGAACAATATAGCAAACGACCACTGCAGCGATCGAGTATATTTGATATTACTGTAGCTGCCATTTTTTAGCATATGAGAAAAACGACTGTGGATGCTCTAAGAAGTTAGATTTTATACCCCCATTTATAATTATTTTTCAACATATACTAATGGAAACATAGACTTTTATTTATAACTAATTATTGTCATACTATTCAAACTTGAGCTACATAATTATTATTTTACTGTTTACATGACTTTTCGTATTTTGTATCGTTCCGAAGACGTGCCGTAGGCACATGCCCACGGGCAAAGGGCAAATCTAGTGCAAATATAAAATTGTAGAGGTACAAATATGAACATGAAATATCTGTTATCAGAAAATACTTCAGAAAAGAAAGGCCAAACCGTAAATATTACCCACCACAAACAATTTCAATTTCCAAAATTCTTCATTACTCGCTCGCCACAGTAGAGAGCGCGAGAAACCTCCATTATTTCCTCCACCTTCCATACCCTTCCAGAACCTTCCACGTGTCCTCTTCCCCCCTTCCTCCTCCTTAAACCCCTTCTCTCCCTTCTCAACTCACCTTATCTCATAATCATCGTCTTTCTCAATTCAATCAAAATAATATCAAAATTTTAGTCTCCTCAAAATTCGCGATAGGGTTTGTGAAATGGCGACCACCACCACCTCCTCCGCTCAAATCCACGCTTTCCCCTCTTCCAAATCCCCCTTCTTTTCCTCCAAACTTCCCTCCACCTCCCTCCACTTCAATCCCCGCCGTAATTTCCCCCGCGCTCTACGCGTGGTGAACGAAAAAGTCGTCGGAATTGACCTCGGAACGACGAACTCCGCTGTGGCGGCGATGGAAGGCGGGAAGCCGACGGTGATCACCAACGCGGAAGGTCAGCGGACGACGCCGTCGGTGGTGGCGTACACCAAGAATGGGGATAGGTTGGTGGGGCAGATCGCGAAGAGGCAGGCGGTGGTGAACCCGGAGAACACTTTCTTTTCGGTGAAGAGGTTTATTGGGAGGAAGATGAGTGAAGTGGATGAGGAGTCGAAGCAGGTGAGTTATAGGGTGGTGAGGGATGAGAATGGGAATGTGAAGTTAGAGTGTCCGGCAATCGGGAAGCAGTTTGCGGCGGAGGAGATTTCCGCGCAGGTAATGTGTTTTTGTTTGAGTTGTTGGGAATTAAGTTTGAGACTTTTGACTTTTGAGAGTAATGGTATACAGATTCACCGTTGTAGCAAGTCTTAGGCCATCTCCAACTAGAACATCATTTTGGTGTTACTTTTACACCAAAATGGTGTAAAAATTACATCAAAGAGTAACTTCATTTTCAACCCATAACACCATTTCTAACACCAAAAATAAATATTCTCCGAATATTCTTTTCTACCTACTTTTTATATAATTTTTTTACTAAAATCCTTATTTCTTATCTATTTTATCAATTCACTACATACAAATTTTTATTATGTATTGATCATATGATAAGTTTCATAATTATTCAAAAATTTGAACAAAATATCCATGAGTAAATTATATTTTATTATATAAAATGAAAAAAATTAATATATTATTAGAATACAAATGATCTAAAATGACAAATCTAAAACTATTAGACCAACGTAAAATATAGAACACTTTCAAAATAACTTACAAATTGTTAAAATAGTAAAATTGGCAAAAACACAAACCTATAACTATAACGAAGACAATTGTGACTAAAACATACAAGTGTCTAAAACTATGTGTTTTTTTAACAAAATGTACCATTAAAAAAAATGCCATTGATGAACAGTGTCACACCAGAATATTGGCACAACACTGTTCACCATCACCAAAAACGCCATTTTTGGCGCTGGAAATGGCGCTCGATTGGAGCTCCATCCAGCGCCAAAATCGCGTTGAGTTGGAGTTGGTCTTAGTAAATGTGTGTTTTAATGAAATTAATTTCAAAAAATTAAATCCCTTAACCTGAAATAAATACTGTTTGATGTTTGGATAATGGATACTGTGTGGCTTGTTCTAGTTATTTTGGTGGCTTTTGACAATATAAATGTTTGAGAGAAGTTTCTCAATTTACGCAGTGGAATAACTATTACAAATTTTGGAGTTCAGAGTCTACTTTACAAATTAGCGTCAAACTAGCACATGGTGATCAATTAGAAAGGATTTAGTGTTTTAATCACTGTTTTTTTGGGAACCAAGGTCATGGCCGCAGGCACATTCACTCATCCCTCAATATGGGATTGGTGCAAGCATGGGTTCGAATCCCCGACCTCTTGCTTGCATCTCTAGTAGAGGCTCATCCCCAGATTAGTAGGGTACCTGCATTTTAATCATTCTTTTTTTTTAATCAAATGTAATTGAAAGCATCTGTATCTAACTAGATGATTAGCACATGAATTTCCATGTGCGTTGTGCTTGGTTTTTATTTTAATTTTAATTTTTGTAATCGTCGTGGAGTCTGAGTATTTGTACCAGTGCATATTAATTACCATTGATTTTCAATAAGTCCAACCTAGATGGAGGACACATGTAGTTATATTTGTGGGGACTGTACCTACAAAAGTTTGGACAGAAAAGGTGTTGCAAAATAATAAATAAAATAGTGTGGACTTCCTGAATGTTTGTTTAGTAGATACATTTTTTTTATTTAATGTTTTTCTTTGAAAACTGCATCACAATTTAGTTTCAGATTTCATATGGGAAATCAACGCCAATCTAGAAGCATGACTCGTGCTTGGGCAAAGACAGGATGTTCTTATATATCAATAGACAGTTAATGTAATGCCACGGTGATATTTTGAAAATTTTCCCTTTTGATACAAGTTTAAATTGCAATTTTTTTTTTCTTTCGTTTTTTTGTAAACATGCCACTGAATCATGTTAATATTTTAGTCCTCACCCCTCACCTTCCGCTAATAGTTGATAGATCTCCCAGTGTCAGATTCTCCTAATATGTACTGTTTTTCTTAACTTCTATTTTGGTCCACAGGTTTTAAGAAAGCTGGTTGATGATGCATCCAAGTTCTTAAATGACAAGGTTACAAAAGCTGTTGTTACAGTTCCTGCATACTTCAATGATTCACAGAGGACAGCAACAAAGGATGCCGGTCGAATTGCTGGTCTAGAAGTTCTGCGTATCATCAATGAGCCTACTGCAGCATCATTAGCTTATGGATTTGAGAAGAAGAACAATGAAACAATACTAGTTTTTGACCTGGGAGGTGGTACTTTTGATGTGTCAGGTATCTGAGCTAGTCTAGCAAATTTGTTCAATTAGTATTATGATCTGCATATTCTGTGTTGTGTATTTATCTTGTTTCCTATTTCATATATCATCGACTTACTAATGGTTACTTTAGTTCATTGCTCAGCGCCAATAAAATTGTAGGCGTGCTTCACTATGATAGCTTAGTGGTACTGGTACTACTGTTTTTTTGTAAAATAACAAAATTCACATTGGGACCAATTGGTCTTCTCTTGGCAATAAGTGAACCACTAATATCTTTTGCCAACGTAGATTAGGACAATTTGGCTTTCTCCTTGCAATATCATGTGCTGGCATTTAACTGAGCCGGTTAATCAAATTACATAATCCAGTTTATGTGTCATGTATGAGCCATGCAGCATGGTGCGCTTTTAGCCACTCTTTTGGGCTTGATCATAAGTGAGCCTGTCAATAATATGTATGATGAATGTGGCTGGTTATCTGTTATGTCTTGTTCTTGCATCATTCCTTTCCTCACTACAGAGTTAATTATGGTTTGTTCGTAACCGTAACTTTCTTCTGCTTTGGATTAATGAGCTTATAATTTCTTGTTGCAGTTCTAGAGGTTGGTGATGGTGTCTTCGAGGTTCTCTCAACATCAGGTGATACTCATCTCGGAGGGGATGACTTTGACAAGGTTGGTAGCACGGTTTTGATGTCACTGCCACAGTATCTGGCGTTTGTATCAATCTGATAGAACTTAGAGACATTGCATGATATGTTTTAACAAGTTTTTTGCAATTAGTTCAAACGATGTCCTTAGCTACAGGATTATTAGCATGTACTGAAATGATTTGTGTGCAGAGAATTGTGGACTGGCTTGCTGCGGATTTTAAGAGGGATGAAGGAATTGATCTTCTGAAAGATAAGCAAGCTCTTCAACGTCTTACCGAGACAGCAGAAAAAGCTAAAATGGAACTGTCAACCTTGACGCAGACAAATATTAGGTAAAAGTTCTGTCCTTTTTTTATTGTATAATTTTTGTTTGATTGTATAAACATGTTGCCAAACCTTATCTTTGTTCTGGTTACTTTTTCTTTTCTTCTTTCTAAATTTTGGTGCCGGCTATGCAGTTTACCGTTCATCACTGCAACTGCTGATGGTCCCAAACACATTGAGACGACACTGACGAGGGCTAAATTCGAGGAGCTTTGTTCGGACCTTCTTGACAGGTATATTTTCAGAGTTTGGTTATATTTCAGACTGGCAGGAAGAAAAGTAACTATGTCGTGGAACTTGTGTCTTCATGTTGGGATCATGAAAGCAGAAATGCTCTAGTTATTTAATGCCATTTATCTCAATGATTTCAAAATTTGTTATTTTCCCACTAGTGTAGTCTGTTTCTACTGTCATTTTACGATGTATTTTTTGATAAACTAAAATAGAATCAACGAACAATTGTACCTCAAAATTCGATGCTTATGGTATTTTTCCATTTCCTTTAGGCTCAAAACTCCTGTAGAGAATGCTTTAAGAGATGCTAAACTCTCATTTAAGGATCTGGATGAGGTCATTCTTGTTGGAGGATCAACCAGGATCCCTGCAGTTCAGGAACTGGTGAAGAAGATGACAGGAAAGGAGCCAAATGTAACTGTCAATCCCGACGAAGTTGTCGCTCTCGGGGCTGCAGTTCAGGTTAGTTTGCTGGATTGCCTATTCTTTTATTCTTCCAATAAAACTGAATTCTTGTTTTGGATTTGAATGTTTCTATGTTCAATGTTTGGTAAATTTAAAATAACATGTTCGTTTTCTGACCGGTGTTGATAATTCATTACATTCGCTTGTCATATCATTTTCAGCCTGCTAGGAAAAACTACATATCTTAAACAGGCTACAATGGGCATATTAACTAACACTCATATGCAGCTAAATTTTGCAACAACTGTACATCCTAAGCAAGATACTATGTTTATGTTAACACTTCACATAGTTAGATTATGCAACAAAGTGAAGGAGAGTTTCAAACTAGGGGTGGCATTCCGGCCCTCCCTGGGCCCCTGGGCTTTGGCGGGCTGGGCTGGGGGGAATCGCTGCAGGCCGGGTCAGAGGAGGAAAGGAGGGGTGCCCCTTGCTCGGGGGCGGGCTGGTTCGTTGCAGGTTCACGGGTTAGGCAGGTTTTAATTTTTTTTTCTTCCATTTTTGTTTTGAGTGTACAAAGATAAAGGGAAAGGAAAATGGTGAACAATTAGGTTGAACATATATATAAACGGGTTAGGCAGGTTTTAATTTTTTTTTCTTCCATTTTTGTTTTGAGTGTACAAAGATAAAGGGAAAGGAAAATGGTGAACAATTAGGTTGAACATATATATAAAAGAGAGATTCATAAATTAAATTGTTTTTATGAATTACAAAATTTTAAATTAAGCAAGTAGATAAGTAATATTTCATACAAATCTTATTAAATTACAATATAAAAATAAAAATAAAAGAAAGAAACAATAGATAAAAATCAATTTGATCAAGAAAAGTGATTAATTCATTCAAAAATAAAATTACCTGAGCCCTCTCAGGATCGAACTCGCAACCAACCCAAACTCAGTGCACTAATTTGCGCGCATTAGCCAAGAAATCCAACCTGAAACTATATTTCTTAAAAGTTTGATAGTAGAGATATATATTTAAGACCATTTGAAGTTGAAAACTTTTAGTCACATATTGATGAGATAAGAGAAAAGAGAAGTGAGGTGGAGTTTGGCTATAAATAGCTGGGATGGGGGTTGGCAAATTGAGTAATGAGTAGTGATCTGGCCTAGCCCTGATGCCACCCCTATTTCAAACTGGGTTTTTTAAGTAGTTGCATATGATGATATTGATAGTCTACTATCTTCGCAGTTCCATTTTCCAATTTATATGCAATTAATGACATAAGAAGTTTTAGACAAATGCTTACAAATTTATATAGGCGAAACAAAATTTTATAAACTCAACTGTTCTTATTCTCAGTTAAAAATACAATGTTTGCATTAGTTGTCGGATTGGGATGGAGTCATGTATGGTTTTTAGTATCCCGATTCCTGATTGACTTTCTTCCAAATGATATAACTTGACAATATTGCTTTACCTGTAGTTTCTGGCAAGAACAGATACACATAAGGTCAAATTTTCATTTTTAGCTTGTTATGGTGATTTTTAACTCAGTAGTGGAACATGCTAAGAATGCGATTTAGTTGATATTTTTCATGTCTGCTTATTATAAACCTTGTTAGAAAGAAGTTATTGGCAGTACCTGTTTGTGATTCAACCACTCATAGTGTGACACTTATGTGATGGATTGTAAAACTACATTCAGTTTGTCCAAACTTGACTCGGATTCAGTTTGGTAATGGGGTGCAAACACTCTATCACTCTATGTCATATACATCGTAAAAAGAATGTTTCACTCTATGTCATAAAAAGAATGTTTCTTTGCTTAATGGATCTGATGAGTAAAAATAGCTCGAAATGATTGTAAGTGGCAGACGTTGAAGGAATTAAATACAACTTGTAGAGTTATAGTGATAAATTAATTTCTCATTTTATGACTACGTCTTAAGACTTTCATGTATATTAATTTCCATTTGGCACCACAGTTTAAAATCCCTGCTTTCAGAGATTATCTAATCTTCTTGCTATCTACTTTTCAGGCAGGGGTATTAGCTGGAGATGTTAGTGATATTGTTCTTCTAGATGTTACTCCTCTCTCTCTAGGTTTGGAGACCCTGGGTGGGGTGATGACAAAGATCATTCCTAGAAATACAACACTCCCTACATCCAAATCAGAGGTCTTCTCTACAGCAGCAGATGGACAGACAAGTGTAGAGATTAATGTTCTACAGGGTGAAAGAGAATTTGTGAGGGATAACAAATCCCTCGGAAGTTTCCGCCTTGATGGAATCCCTCCAGCTCCAAGAGGGGTGCCTCAGATTGAGGTGAAGTTTGACATTGATGCTAATGGTATCCTCTCTGTTACTGCAGTGGACAAGGGCACGGGAAAGAAGCAAGACATCACAATTACTGGTGCTAGCACCTTGCCCAACGATGAGGTATGCCTTTCTAGACTAGTTTCTTTGCCTTTTGTGAATATTGTCAGCAGCAAAATTATCACATTATAAAAGTTAT
This sequence comes from Hemerocallis citrina, assembly GCA_017893485.1. Classification (NCBI taxonomy): domain Eukaryota; kingdom Viridiplantae; phylum Streptophyta; class Magnoliopsida; order Asparagales; family Asphodelaceae; genus Hemerocallis; species Hemerocallis citrina. The sequence goes on along the minus strand of CM030358.1, from coordinate 102,054,671 downwards.
TTTTGGTTGTAAAGTAATAGCTTGGATGCTTGGTAACACTAGATTCTTGATTAAATTTCGTTTCAAAGGACTACAATTTTTTTTTTTTTTTGTGGTATGAGATTAAGGGTGCAAGCAGATTAATTTCTAAAATCTGCTTCCATATTCGTAATTTGAATAACGTCCGTATTCAATATCCATTCCTTAAATATGGATACAGATATAATACGGTGGGACTAGAATTTCTGAACAATCTGCTTGCATATTTAATTTTATTTATTAGCAATATGTGTTGTTCTTATATAATCAATAGAGATAGTGGGACATTATTCTTTTATAAACTATCTTTATTTTATGTGGAGTGACTGTAATTGATAATTTATCCCATTTTTTGATAAATCATCACTATCATCTGTTATGTATTGAACTATGATTTCCATTTTTTTATCATAAAAAGTGATTATTGAGTTAACTATTCAAGCCAAATTTTTATCCATATTGTTATGCTCGATTGCAACCCTGTGTAAGTCAAAACTTTTTACAAAATATCAAATGCTTCAATTTTGACTGTATAGGCAAAAGAACAATTTTAAAAAAAATGTCCTGGTTGTGAGTACCCCAACCCTTATATATATATATATAAGGGTTGCCCGTTGACACGTGCCTACGGCACGTCTTCGGAACGGTGTACCTTATTTGATCATATAAAATAGTTTTGGAGGTCGGGGAAATTAATTGAAGTAGCAAACATTTTATATGAGAAACTTTTGGGGTCCAGCAAAAAATATATTATATAATTTTTTTTTTATTTTTTTGAACTATTTTTAAAGCTTTTAAATTTTTAATTTTTCTAGTTTTAAAATTTTTTATTTTTTAAAAATTTTGATTTATTTATTTTCTTAATTTTTTGAATAGATGAGGAAGGGAGAGAGAGAGAGAAAACTTTTTTTAAAATAAATGTAGGAGTTGTTTTGGGTGGGGGATTTGAATTTGAGTTTTGGAGGAAACTTTTGGGGGGAAAATATGTTTTGGAAGGTTAGATCTAGGCCTTTGATTTTTGAGGGGATTGAAGGAGAACCACTTGATAGCTTTCTTTGTGTTTTATTATATATATATATATATATATATATATATATATATATATATATATATAGCAAAATTCTGCTTCAAGCAAGCATATAATATTCACTCCCATTATGCATGCAGGTTGATAGGATGGTGAAGGAAGCGGAGAGATTTGCGAAGGAGGACAAGGAGAAGAGAGATGCAATTGACACCAAGAACCAAGCAGATTCTGTTGTCTACCAAACAGAAAAGCAGTTGAAGGAGTTGGGAGACAAAGTCCCCGCTGCTGTCAAAGAAAAGGTTGAAGCCAAGCTCACTGAGCTCAAAGATGCCATCTCTAGTGGCTCGACCCAGGGCATGAAGGACGCCATGTCAGCTCTGAACCAGGAAGTAATGCAGCTGGGGCAGTCGCTCTACAATCAGCCTGGTGGCAGTGGCCCTGAGGCTGCAGGTTCCACTCCTGGAGCTGGTGCAGGTCCTTCTGACAAGGGAGCACAAGAGGGTGGGGATGTCATTGATGCGGATTTTACAGACAGCAACTGAGATGAATGCCGACAGCCATTGCTTGGGGATATAGGCCACAGCTGATTTTGAAGAGGGGGCTGTTAATTTATTTTCACAATCTTGTATATATAGGAAAGTTTGTGGTAGATTGTGTGTTTAGCTGGTTGAGTTGTCTGTCCCTTTTTTACTGTATGTTGTGGAGTTCTGATATATGAAAGGTGCCATGTTCTCACAATTTGGAACAACAGCAAGAACTCGTGGCATTGTGGTTCTTTAAATTTGTCCAAAATAATAATAAAATTCCAGGAGCAGGAAATTGTAGTTCTTGAGATGATGCCAAAGGGATATTGTGGGGGCGGTGTATTTTGTGTTAAACCACTATCTCAACTTTTAGAACTTGAGCTCTCCCAACATTTGTGCAACGATACTTTTGGCAATTTAGCATTCTACAGGTGATCAACAAGCAAACACTAGTATTAAGCTCAGAATCATCTAGATGCCGTTTTCCGAGTGATTTAACATGAAATATTAGTAGTAAGCTAAGAATCCATTACACATGTTCAGCCTAGCATTGACACTAGTCAGACATTGTCTTCGTTGGTAACTCAAACATCTATATAATAAAACACGAAGAAAGCTATCAAGTGGGTCTCCTCCAATCTCTCTAAAAATTAAAGGCTCAGATTTAACATTACAAAGCATATTTTTCTCGGAAAAGTTTTTTCCCAAAACTTTAAATTCAAATCTCCACCCAAAATAACTTCTATATTTATTTAAATTTTTTTTTTCTCTCTCTCTCTCCTTCTCTCCTCTATTCAAAAAATTAAGAAAATAAAAAATTTAAAAAAAATTAAAAACTAGAAAAAAATTTAAAAAATTAAAAACTTTAAAAATAATTCAAAAAAAATTAATTTGCACTATGTTTGCTACTTCAATTAATTTGCTGGACCTTCAAAACTATTTTATATGATCAAACAAGGTGCATCGTGTCGAAGACGTGCCGCAGGCACATGTCAACGGGCAAACCTATTTTCTCCCCAAAAGTTCCTCCCAAAACTCAAATTCAAATTTTCCACCCAAAACAACTCATATATATATATATATATATATATATATATATATATTCTCTCCCTCCCTCTTCTATTCAAAAAATTAAGAAAATAAAAATTTTAAACTTTAAAAATAATTCAAAAAATTTTAAAAAAATCATATAATATGTATTTTGTTCTATGTTTGCTACTTCAATTAATTTGCTGAACCTCCGAAACTATTTTATATAATCAAATAAGGTGTACCACTCAACGGGCAAACCTAGTACAAACACAAAACAACACAACTCTAAATAGACTCTTGAGAGAAACACCCATTATAAAAGCCAAACCCGAAAAGAAAAACCTAGTTCAAACTTGGCAGTAGCAACCTCGGGCAGTCTATCAAGCCACTGATAGTGCTGACAGCTTGAACAACCGTCCTGAGCGTCTTCCTGTCACCGGTTTCTTCACCGAGAGCTCTTGTGAGCAAAAGTATAATACTAAAGGACTGTTCTTAAAGCAACAATTCCAATTCCGTAGCTATAAAAGTAAAGAACGTTTAGGTTTTGTCTGGTGTAACTCAATATGCAAACTAGAGCAGTAATGGTTGATAAGATATATATGTTGTAATGGTTTGGATCGAAAAAGTTGTAAACGTTAGATGAAATTCTGAAAAGAATAAAAAGTTTAGACCAAAAAGGTGCTGGAAATTATTTTTAAAAAAAGAGTGTAGGATGTTTTTAGGAGACTTGCATATTTTTAGTTTCTCTTCCAAAGCTGCATCACAAATTAAAACATGCACCAAAAAATATCGTATACATCTTCACTATAAACTTTAGATCAAACTTAAAAACTGGAACAACAAAACTATACACGGGAAGTGTATAAATATATCTCAAGATTTTAAAGAGAAGCCAGGAAAAATGATGGATGCAATGATTGTTAGGACTGGTGGATATATAGGTATATTCTCACTATATGAACAATATTATGTGTAATATTGTTCTATGGGTAACACGTGTTAGGATTGTGTCTTGTATACTCGTTGTTCAGATTAAAAGAAGGTAATATGAAGTACGGAGGTCGAAGCGTCAAAACGAGTAGAAGGAGAACAGCAGCAGCATAGGTGCAGCTAGTTGCGGTCGACGATCTGGGTGACAGTCGACCGCACCCCCGACAGCACCCCTGACCACTATTTGTACTGGAAAGTCAAAGAGCGGTACGGTCGACCAGTCTTGGTGGACGGTCGACCGCCCGCGCCGCTGTGTTCAGATTTGGACCTCGATTTGTTAGGTAGTTTCAACCCAATCTTCAACTCCAAGTTAGATCGTACGGTTCCTCTCCAAGTTAGATCGTACGGTTCCTATTCAGTTACTTTTTTCCAGATTTTATCGGACGACTGAGGATCAAGATTAGACCTACGATTTCTCTCTATTCTTCTATATATATATTGTAAACTCCTCCAATATGAGAGGGAGTACTTCATAGATTCTTTTCTCCATTGCAAAGAGAGGCTCGAGAGAGAGATAGTTCTTGGTGGGTGAGTTTAATTCCTTATGGCAAGTGAATCAGTAACTTCTTGTAATCTCTTCTAGTTGAATATCAGATCTCCCTATATTTCCCCCGGATTAAGCAAAAAACTAACCGAGATAAGACATCGTTGTTGTGTTTGTGTTAGTTTGGTGGATCTACTTGCTTGCACAATTTATTCGCCTCGTCTACTTCGTCTTCCTCATTGCTTTAATTAGTTCCGCTGCGACCAGAGGGCGTTTGTTGACGCCCCAATCCCAACAACTGGTATCAGAGCTTCAGGTTGCCGAGTTCCTTGGTTAAGATGATAGACCATAGTATTTTGAAGATCAAGCAGTTTGATGGTAAGATCAATTTCAATATTTGGAAGACTGACATGTATGATGTTCTTGTTCAAGAATGCTTGCAGTCAGCAGTAAAGAAGAAGGAAAAGCCAACTGATATGAAGGATGACGTTTGGGAAGATATTCGTGAAAGAGCCGTAAGTCAAATCCGACTATCCTTAGGACCTTAGCGGACGAGGTCAAGTGCATATTTCTTGAAGAAATTGACGTGGCGAGTCTGTGGGAAAGACTCATAACTGACTACTCTGGTTCGTCGTTATTAGATCGGATGCATTGGAAGAGGAAGTTGTTCCGTTTATCTATGAAGGAAGGTACTGATCTCCAAGACCACATTACAGAGTTCAATAAGGTATTATCTGAATTTAAGGCGATCAACGCAGATGTGTGTGAGGAAGATAAAGCTTTCAACCTGATGCCGGATTCGTACGAGCCTTTGATCACGACCATGCTACACGGTAGATTTACCAAGGAGAGTATTTTGGTAGATGGTGTAATCAAAGCATTGATGGAAAATCAACTTAGGAAGGAGACCCATAAATCTTCGTCGTCTATTCCTACAAGTTGTTTAACAGTGGATGGTCCTTCGGAGGGAAGAAAAAGTGCTTTCCAAAAGGATTCGATCCGTTGCCGATATTGCAGGAGGCCAGGGTATATCAAGAAAGACTGTTGAAAATTACTGAATCAAGAGAGTGCAAAGAACGGGAGTTCAGCTACAAATGTGGTTAGTGCATTTGATTCGGGTGGTTCTTGTCTTCTTGTTTCAAATTCTTTAGAAGTGGATTCTAGTTGGTTTCTTGACTCAGAGAGTTATTCTCATATTTGCTCCTAGAGGGAGTTGTTTTATACTTATAAGTCTACTACAGGGCGTTGTGTGACAATGGGAACTGGAAAGATTTGTAAAGTAGTGGGTGAGGGGACAGTTGAGTTGAAGATGCCAGGTCCACACATGTTCACTTTAAGGGATGTTTTGCATATTCTTCTGCTGAAACGGAATCTGATTTCCTTGGGAACTCTTGATACACGGGGCTACAGGTACACAGCTTGAGGTGGAGTTCTGTTTGTTTTTCAGGGTCGTCGTAAGGTGATTAGAGGTATGAGAATGGTTGGGCCAAGCCAAAACAATCTCTACAAGTTTTGGGGAATTCAAAATACTTGCGCAAGTGTTGCTCCTTTTTCCGGTATTCCCGCAAGCTCAGCTAGTTTGCCGCAACTAGATTCATCAAGACGAGACCACGACGTTCAAATATCGTCGAGAGGTGGAGAAAGAGTAAGGATAGGTGGAGTTCGTGCGGAGTTTGGAAACTTCGTGAGTACATCTACGGAGGTGGGCCTTTGAGGGGCTGCACTGGATTCGGTGAGATTGAGTAGAGATCATTTCAACTAGAAGAAGAAGCTATTGTTCTAAGTTTTCTTTGCAAGTGGAATTTGTTAGAGTTTGGAGATGAGTAACACATCATGTGATAGCACTCGTATGCAATCCAAGGTGGATTTTGTTAGGATTGTGTCTTGTATACTCGTTGTTCAGATTAAAAGAAAGTAATATGAAGCATGGAGGTCGAAGCGTCGAAGCGAGTAGAAGGAGAACAGCAGCGGCAGTAGGTGCAGCTAGTTGCGGTCGACCGGTCTGGGTGACAGTTGACCGCATCCCTCGACTGCACCCCCAACCGCTATTTGTACTTGGAAGTCAAAGAGAGGTACGGTCGACCGGTCTTGGTGGACGGTCGACCGCCCGCATCGCTGTGTTAAGATTTGGGCCTCGATTTGTTAGGTTGTTTCAGCCCAATCTTCAACTCCAAGTTAGATCGTACGGTTCCTATTCAGTTACTTCTTTTCCTGATTTTATCGGACACCTGAGGATCAAGATTAGACCTAGGATTTCTCTCTATTCTTCTTTATATATTGTAAACTCCTCCAATATGAGAGAGAGTACTTCATAGATTCTTTTCTCCATTGCAAAGAGAGGCTCGAGAGAGAGATAGTTCTTGGTAGGTGAGTTTAATTCCTTGTGTCAAGTGAATCAGTAACACCTTGTAATCACTTCTAGTTGAATATCAGATCTCCCTATATTTCTCCCCGGATTAAGCAAAAGCTAATCGGGATAAGTCATCGTTGTTGTGTTTGTATCAGTTTGGTGGATCTACTTGCTTACACAATTTATTCGCTTCGTCTACTTCGTCTTCCTCATTGCTCTAATTAGTTCTGTTGCGACCAGAGGGCATTTGTTGATGCCTCAATCCTAACAACATGTGTGTTACACGTACTAATTATATGGATATCGGAGGTTGAGTGGGTTGAGAACCCAGTACCCAAACCAGTATTTAGAAATAAATACTGGCTTGTGATAGCAGTATAGGGATTCCAATCTTGATACCTAGGGTGAATATCTCAAGCAACTTAGATCCATATATTAACCCTAATTCTCAATTGTTAATTTCTCACAAAACTTAACAATCTTGAGATAGTATTAATCAATTCTGAGATTAATTAAGAGGGAAAAAGGGAGCTCTTTTGGATCTCGTCGAAACCCTCGAAGCCGTCGAGGTCATCGTCGCCGAAGATCGCCATCGTTGTCATTGTCGTCATCGTCGCACGCTCGCCGCCAGTCGTCGAAGGGGGCTCTGTTGGCCAGTCGTCGTCGCTTTCACAGACGCTCGCCGACCTTCAGTCGAGGCGTCGACCAGAGAAGACGATCCCGATCTTGTGTGACGACAACTGAGCCGCCCTCGTCGTCGTCGAGACTGGTTGCTGATCGATGACACTGCATCTCCCTCTGACACCGTGCTCCGTCATCCTCCTCCTCCTGTTCCTCTTTGCTGTGTAGATCCGAACCTGAAGATTGAACCCAAATTTGTTTTGGACTTTTGATCTTCAATTGTCACTTGCAAGATCTGTTCTTGTGTTATCAGATCCGAACCCGACCCATTAAGAATTCTGGTGAAGGAGATGGGAGAGGATTACTCTTGCGTGGTCCCCAACTTCGAGCTTCATCCATGGTTTGTTATGGAGAGGTCGCTGAATTGGTTGAATTTGTTGAGTAATTTGTTTGCGACTATGCCTTCTACTGCAGTTGGAAGCCTCAGAGGAGCTTGTAGTTTAGATGCACACAAGGTGTTCGATGCTGGGTCTCTTTGGCGCAGAATGGTTTGTTGTTTGCATTTGTTCCCAAACAGACATGAGTCTAATCAATTGAAGGGGAAGAGATGGTGAAATATAAGTTCTTTACCTTCCTCGTATTAAATTTCTGTTAAATATTTTGCTATGTACTGGAAGTTCAAAATATTTGTTTTAAGTTTATGTTTTGAATTATAGAATTACTATGATGCTAAGTTGTTAAGTTCAAGACTATATTAATCATTTGTTTAATTAAATACAAGTTGAACAGTTGTTTTAGCTATGTGCTAAAATCAAATATCTATTCTTGATAAGTTAAACTATATGTTTTGACTATAGAGTTTGGATCTCCAAATTAAATTGTTGCTAGAATTAAACAATGTCAATAATTCGTTTAATTGGCTAATCTTTAACAATTTGATGAATGTAGTAATTTCAAAGTTACTTACAAATTGTGTGTTGGAGACGATGAATATGCATCACGGATGAATAAGTCTGCACTACGCAGGCTTCTCCATCAAATTTGAAAAACACTTCTAACTTGAAGTGTCGGTATGATCTACTCTAATCTTTCTTAGTATTTTTCATGTGATGAATGTGTTAACGTTTTGTGCGTTTGATCATATGACTGAGAGTTTTAGATCATAATTATTCTCACTTTGAAAACTAGTATGTTTAAGGTGTTAAGTATTTTATCATACTATGTATATAGATATTTTGACAAATCCATTGTTTGCAGTTTGTGTGAGATCATATATTTGCTTCTCTAATAAAATAAAATAAAGTTATTTGATGTATAAAATGTATAACAAATATCTGTAACTTAGGAGAGAGCATCTCTTATTGTAGGATATGACTCTATTAGTTACATTTTGTTCTTTCTCGTTTATTGTACTGCGTGTGCAAAATTGAATTATAATATGTTAGTCATTATCTCATTTAGCGTTATGAAGATGATGAAGAATGAATAAAGGAAATAACTCTTCGCTCAATATGTTTGAGCAAGTGGACATTGTTAGAACCATTAGAGAAAGCAAATAATTTTGTAAAATGTGATAAAGTAATTTTGTATTAACTCTTATAAAGTGCATATATTGTCAATCGCATGCATAAGTTGAGTTTAACAAATGAGACAATTAATAATAATAGTTCTAATTGTGTTCTTGAACATAGTATAATTGGCTAGGATTTAAGAACTATATATTCAATTGTTTGTGAGGAAATGTGATCTAATTATCAAAACTGTGGGGAAAATGAAGTTAAAAGCTATTGAGTAAAAAGCTTTAACATCCAAGTTATTTTGAAATTTAGAATCTCTATGAACTATATATTAAATTGTTTGTTCTTGTTAAAACTTATAATTCTACTAAATGACACTTCATTAAATATGACAAATGTGAAGTTTGAATTCAGATTTCGATAACTAGAAAATTATTTTGTATGGTCTCTAGGAGTTCATAACTTTTTGAATCAATACATTCTGATACTTGTGATCTCAGTAGCTTTGTGACTATGTGAGATAATTATTGGTCAGAAGTATTTAATCGCATTTGTAGATGATTAATATAAGTCTATCATATATATGAATAATGAAGCACTTGTTATTCTTAATGAATTAAAAATTATAGTTAAATGCTAAAAAACAAGGGTTCAGATTTGATAGAGGTAGTGAATATGTTTTAACAACTTCAGAGAAGTTTGCGTATGACATAATCTCTACTGCACACTACTTACAACAGTTAAACGATATTGATAAAAGTTAGAATCAAACACTTAGTGAAATGTTGAATTATATATTATTGACTGTTGTTTGTCTTGTGTAATTATGAGTTATGTTGTACTGTTAATTATATTTCTAATGTGTTACTACACTCTAAATTGAATACACCTTGTAGATCATGGCATGAAAACACAAATAATTTTGTTAAAGTGAAAATTTGTGTTGTGATACATCTGTTAGAGTACATAATCCTAGAAGGCCTAAAGTAGGATCTACAACAAATATTTGTGTGTGCTTAGAAAGTGCAGAATATGGTTCTGTGGACAGATTTTAGATCTATTTAATTTGTATTAGTAGAATCTAGACAAACAAAGTTCTTTGATAATGTGTTCATCAAAGATAAGTGCATGAAATTATCTAGTCCTACTGACATAGTCAATGATTCACTGTTGGAATCAAGAACCAGTCATAATGACACATAAACTTGAATGACAAATGAGCTAAGAAGAGTCTTTAGTAGACAATGAGATGATTTTGTGTCATACAATAATACTTTAATTTAGTTGATCTTCCGAAAGAGGCTAAAACTATAGTAAGTAAGTGGGGTTTTGTAGAAGAAACTTAATTTTGATTGTTCAGTAGCAATTTTAATGCATTGTAGTAGCTAACAGATTGACTAAGAAAAATGGGGTAGATTTATTTGATGTCTACTCACATGTTTTTCATATTACTACAATAAGTATTCTTCTTACCCTTACATCTATTGAAAATTTTGTCATTCATAAAGAATATTTAAAAAATTTTGTACTTGATATTTTGTACTGAACAGTTTTGTACTGGAAAGTTTTGAACTAATATGTTTAGTGAACAAGATTTATAATTTAGTAAAATCATTGTATATTCTTAAAACATGTATAGCCGACGAATAAATAATTAGACAAATTTTTAAAAGAGCCTAGTATATGAATCAAGTAATTCAGATCAGTACCTTCAACTTTGTGGTGTGTCAAATATAGTGGCTATTATTTACTTGTTCTGTTGACATGCATGTTTTTGGAAGTGACATCTCTATTACAAATGAAGTTAAAATTGTGCTATCCAAAGAATTCAACATGAAAAACCTAAGTAATATGGACAACATAGGTATAAGGGTGAGTTTCAGTTGGCAAGAGATAACTCTTAGTCAAACTCATCAAATCAAAATGTGTTTCAAAAGTGGGGATATAATGATCGAAAGTGTGTTTTGAAACACCTTATGATTATGATAAAAGGTTGACACCTAATGATGGTGCAACTATGAGACAGGTAGATCATTTTAATGGAATTGACAGTCTCATGTATACAAAGATCTGCACTAGAATAGACATAGCCTTTGAGGTAGGTATGATCTGCAGATTCACTAATAATCCCATACACATTTGAGTGCCCTTAAGAGGCTAATGAGATACCTGAGTGGTATTCAAGAGTTTGCTTTGTGATACTATAGTCATTCTTCGATTGAATGGCTGATCTGATATATTATGATGCTCAGAATTTAGTGAAAGTCGATAACTAGTAGATATGTGTTTACATTAGGAGAAACAAAAATGTTATAGAAATTAAAAGGCAAACAGGTACTGTGCTATCATCCATGAAATCAAACCTCTATGTGTTATCCTCTGCAGGGGAAGAGGCTGAGTGGATTGAAGAGCTTGTTGCTAGTCATCCATTAAGAAGTTTAAGTAACTCTCTAATTCTGTTATGCGACTATCAAGCTATAACGCACTGTAGCTCATAACTCACTCTATAATAGTAAGAGGAGTATATTAAGGCTGAAAGAAGTCTAGTTGAACTTTCTTATAATTAAAGTGCAATTGAAATAAAATATGGCTAATACTCTTGCTAAGAGACTCGAAAGTGATCTAATTATCAAAACTGTGGGGAAAATGGAGTTAAAAGCTATTAAGTCAAAGATTTAACATCCTAAATGTTTTGAAATTTAGAATCCATTTAGAGCCATAGAGAAGTTCAAACTTAAGCATCAATTTTAGGCAATTGACATGTTTTAGATAATTTTGATAATTCCACATAAATTTCACAAGTATATAATGTCATTCCAATTTTGATGGTATTATATATCTAGGAAATTTACTTAGAATAATCATATTATTCCAATACGAAACATGAAAACTTGTCGATGTGTTTCCGATGTTTAGAATGTCGTTATATCATTCCAATTTTGATAATATATCTCTTTTATGGATTCTTGTTTCATTCCAATTTTGATGATTCAGAATTAACCATAATTGATTTGACCATTCTATCATTCCAAAATGAAACATAGTATAGTTCTTGTATAGAAACTATAATAGTTCTTGTTCTTTATTTAGTTAAAGAAACTTGATTGTGATACTTGCGTTACATTTTTGCTAAGCTAATTATAAATTGTACTAAGTTATTTTGTGAAACTAGATACTTTGTGAAATTCGTTCGAAATCTTAGAGATGTGTCTCTTGATATTCTTATTTTCAATAAGCTAGCAAAGATGGAGGAGTTGAATCTGTCAACATAGATTTCAAAAGTAATGATTTGCTCAAAATGGAGGAATAAACATAAAGCAGTTTGCAAGGATAGAGTTTCAGTTTATTTCTTTCGAGAATAAATTAGTCACTTGCTTGGTAAAACTTCTCTTGAGTTTAAGACTCTTGTGTTCATGAGCTTAAAACTCATATTTCTTTCTTGAAGTTTAGTTGCTTTGTTTGATTTTGAAACTATGACAGATTATTCCAGTTGGTTTAGTCATTGTGAGCTATTCTGTTGTGATATGGTTTGGGAACTATTTAATTATTTTGGTTCAGTCTGTTTGAACTATTCTGATTTATAATTGATTTAGTCCTTATGAACCGTACATTGAGTGATGCGTTTCTTCTATTTCAAGACTGCTATCAGTCAGTCAGCTTCATGTTGAACTGATGAGATAATCCAGTACATCTATATATTGAGAATATAGGAGGAGATTGTTTGATATATAGGTATATTCTCACTATATGAACAATATTATGTGTAATATTGTTCTATGGGTAACACGTGTGTTACACGTACTAATTATATGGATATTGGAACGCGGGTTGAGTGGGTTGAGAACCCAGTACCCAAACCAGTATTTAGAAATAAATACTGGCTTGTGATAGCAGTCTAGGGATTCCAATATTGATACCTAGGGTGAATATTTCAAGCAACTTAGATCCAGATATTAACCTTAATTCCCAATTGTTAATTTCTCACAAAATCTAACAAGAATTTCATGCTTAGTTTTGCAACAACGTATCTAATGAACAAACCACCAAGCAATAGTAGATCAAACAAAACACACAAAAGCACACAATTTTGTTCCGGTTTGGGTGAATCCTAATATGGGTGAGAAATAACCGAAATATTATTCAATTAGAAAAGATACAAGAGTTACAATCACTTTCACTAAGAACCTATCTTTCTCCCAAGCATCACTAGAAGATAATCTACTGCTTACAATAAAAACTCTCAATGAAGTATTTTCTCTCTTACCTCTCAAAGGAGGACGTTACAATGATATATAAAGATCTCGAGAAATTCTAGGTTGTAGTCTTGATACAATAGCTGTCCGATAAACTCTGAAGAGAACGATATGAGCCGTACGATCTATCTTAGAGAAGAAGTTGAGATCTAATCAAATCACCTAGACCCGGGCCCAAATTGTTGCTACTTCAACTTGCAGTCGACTGCCCTCTGCCCCAAAGGGCAGTCAACTGCAATGGCCCTGACCGAAGTCAGAGAGCATCTAGCAGTTGATTGCAATTAAGGTAGTCGACTGTTGCTGCTCTTGCTTGTTCCTGTTGTTGTTGTTGCACTTTCCTCCAACAACGCTTCGATCATCTTCTCGCTTCACCATCTTCTCTTCACATTGAACCTATTATGCAAGACATAAACCCAACAATCACCATCATACGATCTAACTTAGAGAAGAAGTTGTGCTTCAATCATATCACCTAAACCCAACCCAAACTGTCGCTGCTTCAACTTGCGGTTGGCCCCGACCTAAGTCAGAGAGCATCTAGTGATTGACTGTAATTTAGGGCAGTCGACTAGTCCTGTTGATGCTTCTTCTTGTTGCCGATGCTGCTCCTTCTTCCTCCAACAACGCTTCGATCATTATCTCGCTTCATCGTCTTCTCTTCATATTGAACCCATTATGTACGACATAAACCCAACAATCTCCATATTGGATTGCATACTCATGCTTCTATATTTGTGTGATTAATTGTCTCTAGACTCTTTCATTCTCCTCTTGCAACTATCTCCATCTTTATTTCTCCAATAGTATGCCATCTTCTAGGGCATACCCCAGTAGATGTTATCACGGAGGAACCACCCTCCGCACGAGCTCAAACCTCCGACGACATTTGAACATCGCGGTCTCGCTTTGATGATTTTAATGGCGGCAAACTAGATAATGCTTTAGGAACGCTGTGTTAGAAATGTGCCATACGGTCAATCACATGAAATGTTATTGACAATTTTCTAGTAAACATTATTCATGATTAATAAAGTTGTTTGCAACATTTTATTCTTATTTATGTAATTTATTTACTATTATGATGAAGTCTATGAATTAATTAAATGTGTTATGGGCCATGACGAGATCATGCCAATGAGACCTGAACTTAATATAATTTATCAAAAATGTTCCTAGTCGTAGTGTTACCGAGATTGGACATCGGTGATTCCGGTAAAACTAATACACTCGTTATATGATCTAAAGTAAAGGATAATTGATCTTACAATTATTTACGTAGAGACATTAATATAAGCGTGTAGGTGCTAAATGGTTTAGTTCAATAACCTGACTCATTAAAAGGGGTATCTAATAGAAAGTTTAAATTAATGTCAATAAATAATTCCTTGAGTGCTAGTGAATACAAGTAATCCTAAGAATTGAGATTGTCATAGCATTTTGTCAGTTAGTCTATACTTTGGTTTATTTCTTAGCATGCATTTCTAAGACATGTGTAGGGTATTCTGGGCATAGTGAGACTTTCATGAAAGTAGGTGAACAATTAATAAGGAATCGATCACTTCTATTAGAAGAAGAGAATGGCCTATGTGATTCTATAAAGTGTTGACTCGGAAAGTCTACCGCCGTAGCAAAATGAATTTTAGAAAGAAGTTTCTAAGTATTCATTTGAGTAATCACTAATGTATCAGACACATATGATTAGGTAGTTAGGGATTGATGTTAATCCATACCCTAAGCTTTTTTGGGACATTGTATGATCGGATGATTTAATTATACGAGAACAAATCACTAAAGGTTACAATTGATTTCAGTAATCAAACTCACATTATCTGGGTAGTCATGACACTTTGCTAGACGTCACTCATGACTTGTGCAGAAATAAAGAAGTTTAATATCTTCACTGCCGGCTTAATGTGAGGTTCAATGGGTCACACACAATACAAGCATTTTTCTTGGAAAAATCAATTTGAATTTTATTTGATAAAATTCGGAATCGAATAATTTGATATATGGAGATATATTAAATATGAAAAATAGTTATGTTAGCATGGAATGTCATATGGTTGTCAATTCGTTTATGTGATAAATAAATTTATTTGTTCATCATGATTAAATGATGAATACTCTCTTTCTAGAATATTTCAATAGTTGGAATAATTGAAATCATAACTAATAACTATTTGAGATGATATAATACCTTAACTAAGAGATATGAAGATTATGGTTAATAATTATATGGACAAATATTTTGTGAATATATGTTGATATGAAAATACATACCATGTAAAGATATGGTCTTTCCTATAAATAGGGAAGAAGAGTTCTTCCTCTATACAAGAAAATAAGATAAGATTGAAACTCATTCTCATACTAATCAAAAGAAAGTTTGAGAGAAATGACGGCAATATTCCAAGAAATGTTTGACATGAATCGCTATTAGAGGACAGACAATAAGGCCTCTCATTACTGAAAACATTGCGAAGGAGTTCTTGGCATCAGTGAAAGATAATTCAAAAACCTTTTATTGATCTAATTTGTTTTGATTCATAGCGATTCTGGCTATTGGGAAAATTTTGTATTGCAATGTTGTTTGAGCGATTAGATCACTTCCGCTGCGTGCGTTAATGCCTAAATAAACCATAGTTTTTCCCTTCATGTTGGGCTTTGGAACACTTGTGCAAGATTTTTCATTCCCACAAAGCTTGTAGAGGTTGTGGTAAACACCCCTCATTCTCTTCATCACCTTACGACAACCTTTCCAAACTAATAAAACTCCACATTGAGCTGTGTACTGCAACCCTGTGCTTGTAGAGTTCTCAAGGATATCGGGTTCTATTTCAACAAAGGAATATGCACGACCTTCTCTAATGTGAACCCCTTTCCATTTGGCATCTCGAACTCAAATGTTTTCTCATCCACTACGTCACAAATCTCACCAGTCTCTGTTCTCATACAACGCCCTAATGTAGACTTTTAAGTAGAAAACATCTCCTTCTCGGAGTAAATGTGAGAAGAACTATCTGAATCAAAAAACCAGCTAGAATCCACATTCAAAGAACTTGAAACAAGAAGACATTATAAGTTATCACCTAATTCACTGACACTGTCTATGTTGGCATCCTTCTTATTCAACCACTTGCGACAATCCCTCTTGTAATGCCGAATCCTTCTGCAATGGTGGCAACATAACCCACCCTTATGCGCACTTTTCCTTTCAATTGAAGTACCATCCACCGACATACAACTCACAGAAGTAGATGCTAATATCTGACTCTTCTTCCCAAGTTCATCATGCTCCAAGCCCTCGATCACACATATTACCAAAAACTTATCCTTGGCAGATTTTTTGTCTAGCATGGTGGTTATCAAATGCTTGTATGGATCTGATAGTGAATGTAATCCCCACTCCCGTAAATTCGTATTTTCTGAATATTTTTTGTATTTCGATATTATAAATTCATTATTTGTTAAAATTGTTTTGGATTTCATACTAAAGTGTTTTTCTAATCGAAAATTTATTCATTTCAAATAATGATGTGTTTTGATCTTATTTTCTAGATCTTATTGATCAACTATTCGTATTTGAGTCCAAATTATTCGTATTTGAGTCCAAATTATATATATATATATATATATATATATATTGTCATTTTAGTAAATTGTTAAACCCGGATATTATTATAATAATAATTAATGGTCGTTTCTTGATTATTTAATTAAAATTTATCTATTGAATTATTTTGTTATTGTACTAGACTTAGTTTTCTTGGCGAATTCCAACTTATTTTCAAGCCCAATTTATATTCAATTCATTTGTATTACTTATTTATTTATTTGTATTTAAATTCTTGTTCATGAAACTCTTTGATCTTCTTGATGAATTATTTTCTTGTTAACCCTATTTTTTTATTTTTTATTATGGGTATTTTTGATTGAACCCTAAACCCGATTTCATTTGTTCTTGACCCAAATCCACTTTTATTGGATCCTAAATCTCTAATCCAGTACCCTATAAATACAACCCTAATGCAAACCCTAATTATTGCTCAAAATTGAAACTCTACTCCTCCGTGTTTCTTTCTCCCCATTTTCCCGCCAAAATCTCCCAACCCAATTCCCGTTCATCTTCTCCGACCATCCCTCGCCTCCGGCGACCTCCCCTTGCGACGCCAACCCCCGTCAACGCCGCCAACAACCCAGACACCTCTCCCCGACCCTCCTCATCCTCTACCATCGACCAACAACGACAGACCCAAATCCTGATCACCCCCTTCTCCCCCGTCCTTCTCTTCCGCCGTCCTCGACATTAACCCCAAACCCCACCCCATCGACCTCCACCTGGCTGTTCCTTCCCGATGACGGCAGCCCAATCGATAACCCCCTTTCTGGCCTTCTTCCCCAACCTCCTCCTCCGGCGACCCCCTCGTCGCCATCCGCCACCAGCACAACCCCCAACCTGACCATCCCTTTCCCTGTTTCCTTTGATCGATTGACAGCAAAACCCGAAAACCCCCTCCTTCCCTCTGTGTTTCGATCGACGATGTTGCCACCCTGCCGCGATGCCGTCGACGCCCTGCCTGCGACGCCGACCACCAATGTCGGCCAGGCTCGAAGTCCCCCTTGGCCGTGCTCTCTCTCTCGCTGGCATCGCTGTTGTCTCTTTGGTTGCTGTGTTGCTGTGTTCTCTTTGTGTGTACATGTTTTGCACATATATTGCACGTGTTATTGTGTGTTCGTGGGTTCGTTGCTTCGGGATTCATATCTCGTTATTCTTGGTATTCGTTTTCATCGTCTAACAGGCAAGTAACTTGTATTAAATTCCTTTGCATATACAAGTACAAAATACCGCTTGTAGTATAGTTGGGTTCTAGAGACAATTCGTGTGTGGAACTTGTTGATATTGTCTCTATTGTGATGATTTGACCATAGTTGCCTCACGACATATATGACATGAATTAACATAGGTTTGATCACTTTTGATGTATATGTTCATGCTATCTTGAGATATCTGTGTTTGATGTGTTATTCATGTTATACTTGTCGAATACTTGTAAAATACCCTATACCATGTTGCATTGCATGATCCCAATGAGTTATTGTCATTGTTCTAATTGTCCTATTTCATGTTATCATCTTATTGTTCTCCTATTGATACTATCGTTCATCTAATGTCTCTATATTGCATATTGTATTGTTGCATTAATAAAATAATTAACAAGCTGGAATTTAAGGGTTGACTTTTAGTAGCGGACAATATAGTGACTGCACTCGGAGGAGGGGCCCGTGTTTCCCTAAATATTGTTCCGGCTATTGTTTTATCATGTGATTGTGGTTACGATGGTAACCCAATCTATCGTGTATCGTATCGTTGCCGATGATCGTATTGTTCCGGCTATTATTTTATCGTGTGATTGTGGTTACGACGGTAACCCAATCTATCATATATTGTATCGTTGCCGATGACCGTATCGTACACCGAAAGGAGAATAATGTTTATCGTTGAAGAGTACATGAACTATAGAGCCCACCACTAAGTCTAAAGCGAAACTGTTTGAATGTAGCAACCATGTAGTAAAAGTATGGATGCATGAAGTACTACCTAGATAGTAATAATATAAAACTTGAACATAATCACTTGACACTAGCTACTTGATACTTGTTACTTGATTCTTGACACTCGTTACTCGTTACTTGTTTACATGATACTTGTTCACTCGACACCTATTACATGCTACTTACACTTGTTTATCTTGCCATGCTAGTTGTTATATTTTGTTATCGTGCCTGTTCTATGCTATTTGTTTATCCTTCCTATGTACTCGTGCCTGCATTACAAGCGGCTCGTAACTTGCATTGACGGGCGTTTTGTTTTGTTTTCCTCTTCCTGCAATTTATTAAATTGCAGATTTTGGAGAACAGTTGCCTGCTGGAGTTGGAGAACAAATAGTCTGAAGACTACTACTTTCTAATCGCTTATTGCTTTAATAAACTTAATGTATTGAAACTTGTTATTATTTTGGATTGGATTATTATTGTATTGGACTTATCTCCCGAATATTGTTATTTGTTTCCAGGCATTGGATTATTATTGTATTTTGATTTTTATTGCTTAATTCCAAGTATTATTGTTTATGAGATTATTATTATTGTCTGCGCAATTGTTCTGTGTGGTTTATATTGTTGAGTTAATTGGATAAACAGCTTATGGGTGACGTTAGTCATTTGCTGGGCCAATGTTACGTGCTCGTATTCCGTATTTTTGAGAAGCGGGGCGTGACAGTGAATATATTAAGTTGAAAGCTTCAAGATCATTTAGCGTTTATCGCCTTCAATTCAGATAACTTCATACTGAATTCCAACTATATGATATTGAAGTGCGGTACATTCCTTCATTGAGTAACTGAACAATTTTCTGTTCGAGTACATCCAATGCTATAATGGTGATTCTGAGTAGTCCCATATACTTGCCACGCTTCTCCTGCACCTGACGTTGTTCGCCAATAACATTCAAATTAAACCCAAGATTTTTAAATAAATCCTCTCAATTCTCCTGCTTCATGTCATATGACCAGCCTTTGTCTCATTCTAGGGCAAGATGCATGCCATGTTGAACCAATGTGTCGTACATGTCATCCTTCTAGAGATTCAAGTTGATCTTACCTAGAAGATTCAAGTTGATCTTACCGTCAAACCACTTGATCTTCGTGAAACTCGAATCTATCATATTCTTCAAGGAACTTGAGCAACCATTTTCTGCAACTTGATGCTCTGATATCACTTGTTAGGATTTTGTGCTGAGTTTTGCAAAAAACTGATCCAATGAACATACCACAAAGCAATAGTAGATCAAATAAAACACACAAAAGCACACAATTTTGTTTCGGTTTGGGCGACCCTTAATCCAGGGGAGAAATAACCGAGATATTATTCAACTAGAGAAGATACAAGAGTTACAATCACTCTCACTAAGAACTTATCTATCTTTCAAGCCTCACTCGATAATCTACTGTTTACATTGGAAAACTCTTAATGAAGTATTTTTCTCATTTACATCTCAAAGGAGACCGTTACTGTAACGCCTCAACTTCCATACACAGGAAAATCGTAGCACACCCAGAAATCTTTTCCTTCAATTGAGTACATAAACATAATATAATATAGAAAAATACGAAATTCTTAATATAAATCCAAACCTCTTGGATTGATAAGATGATGGGCATAGGATGTCACAGCTCTATGCTTAAACTCTAGGTACTCTTACATGCACAAACAATCTGTGGGTTCGTCAGCATGTGAGGCTGACGGTAAGAATCACAACAACTTTAACTAACTCCAAAAATAACATACAATATACATAGCATAATAGAAATATAACTGAAATCAATAAATGTAAACAAGAAATAGTCAAATATACGATGTCATGCGAGTGTGTGTATAAACAGTTTATTAAAACATTAATTGTATATTTATCATGAAAACATGCACAATCCAAATATGCTATTTTAATGCACGCTTGCTTGGAATGATATGTTGCCCATACAATATAGTTTTCGAATGCAAGCTACTAGCGTTCCTTCTCATTACAGGGTTCAATCCCTCATTATGCAATACATACTCATGTATTCTACACTGTTTCTGACATTTATCTAGTGACTAGTAAGGTTTCAGTTGTTCGGTCCAATTTCGTTACTGTAGTCGGTAGTGGTCATGCCGGAACCCTGTGGTATTTCACCACTCCTGACCATCTATAATGATGCACAACCCTGGTGGTATCCCTCCACTCCCGGTCTTACATATTCCACCCCGCCCGAACCCCAACAGTCTTTCTCCACTCCTGAGCATCCATAATGGTGCCAACCCTGGTGGTCTCTCTCCGCTTCCGGACCACACCAAAAGTTATCACGAATATAAGACGCCCTGACAGGAATTTCCTGCTCCGCCTCATTCGTATCCGATGACATAGAACATCAACAGATGTTTATACCCTAAGTTCATACCCTAAGTTCCAACAGGAGTTTACGGCCTATACATCCGCACCCCCATTCTTAACATTAGATCCGAGAAATTAACAGTCGAGATAACGCCGCACTTGTCCCCTTGACAGGTGAATACAACTTCCAATAATTATATAAATTCCAATACTTGTTAAAAAATTGATTTCTAAGTCACATATGAAATCTCAATGAGTCTACTACAACATTCTAGTTAAGAACCTCAAGTTTCAACCCAATTAAATCTGTCTAAAACCATTTATAAGACAGTAGGTTCATAATCTAGAAATCGCAGCTCTTGCTACTTTTAAAAATCACAGAAAATCCCACAATTCTTGGAAAATTGGATTTCTTAGACTCAAAAGAAAATAAGTATGATATTCAGTCAGAATTATGAAATAAATTCGGTTTCATTTCTAAACCAGTAATGTATTCAGATTTTATTAAAATACCAAACGTCATCCAAAAATTATGAAAATGTGAGGAGATGTTGTACACACATACATGATACACATACAAAAGTTTCAATCTCATAATCCATGTGTTTAAATAGAAACGATATTCTAAAGTGAGATCAAATTCCGAACCGAATTATAATAACATTTCTGAGATAATTATATCATAATCTCAACAATTAATTAACAGCAATTAACACTCATAATCAAACAACATTCATACACAATCTAAGCACGATTAGTCAATTTATTATCTAGCATGCATACATCCTATAATATAAATAGAGTTGGTTAAAGTTGTTACTTATTCATTTCCGAAATTATCTTAGCATGCACACATTCTTCAATATAAACATAATTGGTTAAAATTGTTACCCACTTATTTGTTTCCGAAATTATCTAGCATGCACACAATCTTCAATATAAACAGAATTGGTTAAAGTTGTTACCCACTTTTCATCATTTCTGGATTTGATCGATTCTACGATCAATTTGAAGACAATAGCAACACGAACAACGACAATGGCTCTACGGGCCGCAACTGTTCGTCGATTTCGAGAAGCGAACGAAGTGAAAATTATATATATATATATATATATATATATATATATATATATATATATATATATATATATATATATATATATATATATATATATATATAAGAACCGTTCATATTGATCTACAGATCTAAATTAGTCTAAATATTTCAAATCAAATCATTTGAAATTCATTTGCCCATCCATCATGTGACTAAAAAATAACGATTTTCAGCCATACAATTTTGTAACGCTTCAATGGATGGGCAAATGAATTTCAAATCATTTGATTTTACATATTTAAACTAATTTAGATGTGTATATATATATATATATATATATATATATATATATATATATATAGGAAAATCTTTCATTGTTAATCACCCCGGAGTGCATCACCCCTCCGTTGTGCACTCGGCCTTCCCGTCTTCGTATCGACGATCCGAACCGTTCACATTGATCTACACATCTAAATTAGTCTAAATATTTCAAATCAAATCATTTGAAATTCATTTGCCCATCCATCATGTGACTAAAAATAACGATTTTCAGCCATACAATTTTGTAACACTTCAATGGATGGGCAAATGAATTTCAAATCATTTGATTTTATATATTTAAACTAATTTAGATGTGTAGATCAATGTGAACGGTTCGGATCGTCGATACGAAGACGAAAAGGCCGAGTGTACACGCTGTGTGCACCATAGGTGGTGTACAACGGAAGACTTCCATATATATATATATATATACTGAATTCTTAGGGTATGTAACATCACGTATTTCTTAGAGTATATAATACTTTAAGAAATACGAGATGAGAGTATATAATACTCTAAGAAATACGGGATGTTACATACCCCCCCCCCAAGAATTCAGCGTCCTCGCTGAGTACGGGGCATGCAACCTAGTACAAGATCTCCTTTCTAGCCGATATGAAGTGGAGTGACCTTATTCAGCTAATTCTAGGCCAGTGCACTGACCTCAGCTTCCTCTCAGGCATATATCTCGCTGATGTGGAGTGGAGTATCCTGATTCAGCTAATTCTAGCGTACTGAACTTGGCCAAACTGCCAGCGTACTGTAACACCTCGAATTTTTAAAATATCGAAAGTGTCTGTTTTTAATATATTTTGAGTGGTGAAAATTATTTTTGATATATTTTATTTAAATATTGATATCGGTAGGGATATTTATGGTAGGTTGGTATTATTGCTATATATTGAAGCCATGAGTCGAGATTTTATGTGAATAAATATTGTTTGTTTTATTTTATAATTTTGAAGGATTATTGCGAGATAATTGCAATGTATTTTGTATTGTTGATGCTATTAAAGAAAAGAGTTGGGTTTACTTGAAATATTTTGGAGGTCTAGGGGTCTATTTGTAAATATCCATTTATAAAAATATTATTATTATTATAATTTTATCTCTACTACTATAATGGTAGAACACCTTAGTGTAATTTGTCCTCAATCCAAATATTTTCGAAAATAGACCAGTTATGGACTAAATTTGGTAAATATTTTCAAAAGTGGACCAGTTTGGTAATTATTTTCCATAGTGGATCAGTTTGGAAATTATTTTCTTAAAACCCCTCACTTTTCTCTCCTTCTTCCTTCTCCCTTCTTTCTTTCTTTTTTGATCCGATCGAAGCCAGACCGAACCCTACTTCGGTCTCTCCCTCTCTCCTCCAATCCACTTCGTTTCTCCACCAAATTCGAATTAAATTGAGGAGTATGCTAATTGAGGGGTTCTCTACATCGTGGAAGTGTCAGATTTTCAAAAGGGTTCCGAAAAGGTATACCCTAATTTATTTATTCGTATAAAATTTAGTGTTGTTAGTTTTATTGAATAGGATTATGATGGTAGAGAGATTTAGAGGTGTTGGAAGTGGAAGATTTAGGGAATTAGTGGATTGTTAGAAAAATTACAAGTTGTTAGTAAATTAGGATTTTGGATTTGTAAAATAGAGATATATATATATTAGAAATATCCTTTAGATGGTGGTAAAAATTTTAGTGAGCCATTAGAATAAAATGGGAAGTAGTGATTTTGGCATAAACTCAAATTATGGAGTTTATGAAATCGGGTAGAAAATTCGATCCAAATAATTATAGAAAATGCATATGAGGGTGTAGAGTATTATGGAAGTATTAATATAAATTTAGGATGATTTTTATAGGCTTAAGCTCAATTAAATTGAGTGAAATAGACTATAGGTGAAAAGTGCACGCCGGGTGTTCTTTGAAATGCCCGAGCGAGATTTAGTGAGAATTTGATGGGTTCGGAGGTGTAGTTGAGTCTTATTATTATTATTAACCCTAATATGTGAGACTAGGACGAAGGGGATTAAGGAATTTAGAAAATGTGAATTTTTCTTAGTAGGAAGCCTCCGATCAATAAGGGAGTATTTGTATTAGAACCCGAATTCGAAATCTATCGATGTAGCACACCTACATAGGTCATTTGTGACGTGTGGGTGAAGACCGATTCAAATTTGGAGATCCGTAAGTTGAGTTTTGAGTTTTAAACTAATCGGTTCTACAATTTTTCAATTAGGAGGAAAAAGTCGAACTTCGACTGGCTACAGGACGGACGTAGGACATCGTTTGCTCGAGCCGTCAGGTGAGTATGTTGTAATTAGGTATATTCTATATTGTGGCCAAATTTCGTGGCATTTCGATATATTTGATAGAAGTTATGCTAAAAATTCAATTTTCCGAAAAATACGGATTTTTAAGGCCCGAAAATGGAATTTTGAGATATTTGATGAAATTAACTATTCTAAGTATATAAAACCTATATTATGGGTTAATGTGACGTGTTGAAGTATAAAAACTAAATATATTGAATTGTTTATGCATATTTTCGCCCCGTGCATGTTTCGTGCATGTTTTTGGGTATCTAGGCCGATATAGGTAATTTTGGCATATGCGGAGCCTTGTGTATGGGCTAGCATGTTATGGATGGAGGTTATATGATGTAATTGGACGAAATTAGTGATTGTGATCATGTGTTGGAAATTCGTGTATTTATAATGCATGTTTTGGGCATGTTTTGGGACATATAAACCCTTATAGGTGATTTTACTTGCATGAAATAAGGTGTATGACCTAGTATGCTATAATTGGATATTATGAGATTTAATTAGAGGAAATAATTAATTTTGGCCTCTTTGTCTGGGACACCCGCATGTGTGGGGTATATTTGTAATATATAGATAGATGATTATGACGTGTGATACAATAGTGAATGAAATTAATAATTGGATACGTGTTTACATTTTAAATGTGTTCGAAGTGAAATAATGGGCAACAATATGATATTATCCTGTGATGATTTATATATTTTGATATGCTTACGATACAGACTAACGTCTTATAATTCTTTTATTTACGATATAACTTGGTGTATGTTTATGGGTGATTTAATGAAGTAGTAAATAGTATGGTATTTATAATGGGTGATGTTATGGCAAAATAAATAACATGGTGTGTATATCTGTGATATACTGAGATGTTAATTATATCGTGAATATCATATGTGCATCAAATGCAAGATAAAAGGTGAGATGGTAAGTGTTAATAAAATGTGTTTTTATTCACATGATTAAAGTCAAGAATGTGGCTATTGTGCAAATAAAAGCTGTGATGCTTTGTGTTTATTTAATAAGATGAAAAGATGATATAACAAATGGCTTTGTTGACCAGTACCTACAGCAATCCTGGGGGTTTGGGCTAGACCTCCTAATACCCAAGGACCGGCTTGGGGTAAGTGGACCCAAACTATGTTTGGGGTAAGTGGATTTTATCGCCCAAGCTATCGGCTTGAGGCCCGGTTTCCCTCGATGACAGCCGTCGCGAGGAAGAACCCAGTTTATCTGGGGCGTGGTTTTTCCCTCCTGGCTATCGGCTGGGAGGAAGTACCCAGTTTACCTGGGGCGTGGATTTTCCCTCGATGACAGCCGTCGCGAGGAAGAACCCAGTTTATCTGGGGCGTGGTTTTTCCCTCCTGGCTATCGGCTGGGAGGAAGTACCCAGTTTACCTGGGGCGTGGTTTTTCCCTCGATGACAGACGTCGCGAGGAAGTACCCAGTTTACCTGGGGCGTGGTTTTTCCCTCGATGACAGACGTCGCGAGGAAGTACCCAGTTTACCAGGGGCGTGGTTTTTCCCTCGCTAGTTCGGCTAGGAGGAAGACGTAGCCTCGGACGAGTAAGACTCTGTGTGAGCATCGGACCGCGTGTTTACTGGGCTGTCGGCTTTCAGTATGTTGGGATACTGTGGCTCACTGGTCGACAAACTAATAAAATAAATAAGTGTTAATAATAGATGTGGTAGTAAGAGGAAGTGGATAGTAAAATGTGAATTATGCGTGGAAAAGAAAGTGAATGGTAAAATGTGAATTGCGTGGGAAAAGAAAGTGGATAGTAAATTGTGAATTGTGCGTGGAAAAGAAAGTGGATAGTGAAATGTGAACTGTGTGTGGAAAGGAAAATTGTGTGAATGAAGTAAATGTGAAAGTGAACGTGCTATGAGTTAATATATGAAAAGAAGTGATAAATGCCGCTTGTGATTAATTTAAGATGGAAATAATAAAAGAGATGTGTTATCATGAATAATATGGAGTAATTGTATTATGTGTGTGATCATTTATTTTGGAAATAATAAAAGAGATGTGTTATCATGAATAATATGGAGTAATTGTATTATGTGTGTGATCATTTAAGTAAAATACAGTTGATATGAGTTGTACCTTGGAATTGTGTCAAGGAACTACCTGCCCGCAATGTCAGTGGAAATTGTGGGAACTACCTGCCTTGGCATAATTCGCAGGGTGAATGGATATAATAGTGGTAATGATTAATAGAAATGAGAAATAAAGTGAAGTAAAGATGATAAGTGATTGAAGTGAAATTAATAATCAAGCTATCGGCTTGAGATGTGATGTGATATTACCCAAACTGTGTGTTTGAGGTACATGGATTATTACCCAAGCTATCGGCTATGGAATGTGATATGTGGTGGCCCCAGAGTGTGTTTGGGGGATTAAGTGAGAATGATAATAAGATGTATTGTTATAAGAAAAAGTAATTACTAAAGTGATATAATAAGATGTGAATGAGCTATAAAACATGGTTTTGATGCAATGAGTATAAGTATTCTAATTAATGAGGTGTTAATGATGTGATGAAATGTGAGTAACTCCCATGGGCAATGAGATGTGGTAATTATGTCATGAGAAATGAAGGAATGTGGTAGTATGAGAATAGATACATATGTTTATGATGTGATACTTTTATAACATAATAAAATAAATACCTGTTTTATGAGATTGGATATGACAATGGTTAGTAAAGAAAGTATGTTGTGATAGGAGTTTGTGTACCTTGGAAGTGTGTCGGGGAACTACTCGCCTGCTATTTCCGTGGAAATGGTGGGAACTACCTGCCTCGGCACAACTTCCAGGATGAATGTGTGTGTTGATGACATAATATAAGTAAATAAAATGCATGGCTAAATAGAGTTGGAGAAATGATGCAATAACATCATGTAGTTATGTTAATATAAATAGTGAAATGCTGATATGATGATAAGTGTGGAAAGATGAATATTCGTATTATGCGAATGTAAGATAAGTATATTTATATATCTATACGAGGTTGATGTGAAGTGTATTATGAAATGTGGGAAGTATGGATAATTAAATAATTGAATGCAGGATTGGCAAAGTATGTGATTTATCACTGTATTGACGATGTTGTTGTGTTCAGGATTCAGGTGGCATTATTTTAATTTGGTATTTGTAAGTTTAAGTATTTTCTTTATACTATTTTAATTTGTCGTTAGATTAGTAATTATACTCACACCAGAAATGGCTAACCCCTTAGTGTTTTGGGGGGTTAGGGGAGTCTGAGGACTACCCTAGATCCCCCACTGTTGCAGGTTCTCATCAGTGCAGAGGTGAGGCGTGGAGTGATAGTATAACTTTTTATTTTAAAAATTTGTATTATTTAGTTATAGGAATAGTGAAATTTATGATTTAAATTGTATTATGGATGTATAAGCAGGTATATGATGATGATGAGTGTAGTGTGGGGTGGTGTGGTATGTTTGTGACCCGTACCCATGTCGTTGTGGAGTACCGGACTCTGTGGTAAGTTTTACAAAGACTTTTCTAAAAATTTTACCTCGTTTTCAAAGAAATTTATGGTTTTTATTTGATATTTAATAATTCGTTATGAGTTTGGCCCCCAGAACATTATATATTATTGCCTGTATGTTTCTGCTCATTTTGGCCTGGGGAGCCCGTAAATTTATTGTATATTTTGTGAGCTACGGAATTTTGAGCAGAATTCCGTAAGCTTTTTGTGTTTCGGGGCAAAATTTACAGGGGAGACTCTGCCAAAATTTTCCCTGAAATATAACTT
Organism: Hemerocallis citrina; assembly: GCA_017893485.1. Lineage (NCBI taxonomy): Eukaryota > Viridiplantae > Streptophyta > Magnoliopsida > Asparagales > Asphodelaceae > Hemerocallis > Hemerocallis citrina. Next base: position 102,026,436 of record CM030358.1, on the reverse strand, counting down.
TCTTAGTTTGTGATTAAAGTGATATAGAAATTGAAAGAATTGAATTTGGAGACTTAGTTTTGAAAAAAAAAAAATAAAAAAAAAATGGGGTGTTACAGTTTGGTATCAGAGCCTAGGTTAACTAGGAAATTGTTAATCCTAGTGATCTTGCCATGTGAGTATGGGTTCATTATTGCTTAGTCGGAGATAGAGAATGTGGTTTATGCTGGTACTTTGTTGAAGAATAGATTCTATCGTGGAATGGTGTGATCCCCATTAGACCTTGGTCTGATTTTGAGTCAGCATTACTTTTCATGACCCTGCATATGGGTTGATTTCTGTAGAAATCCCTGTGTGAATTTGCACACTATTGGAGTATTATAGTAAATTGATTGTTGTGTGCCGTAAGGGACTATTCCCTGGAGATCTGGTGTAGGTCCTATGGACATATGTTCTGTAGGTGTATATTTTTGAGGAGTGATGTGTGGTTATGGTTTTATCCTATATTTGGAAAGATTGATTGGTTGTAGAAGGTTAGGTAGGTCATCTGCGTAGTTGGGGTGTGGTGGAGGGAGGATTCGGATGAGATAGCCCGATGAAACCCAGTTTTGATTGTATATAATGCCTTGGACGATGAAATTATACTCGTTGGGTTTGGTGGAAATATCTAAGGCGATGATTGAGATTGTTGATGTGGTTTGCCAAGTTTCTAATTTATTCGATGGGGTTTTGGTCCCTCACCCTGGTGAAAGTTCAAAATTGATTTGATATTGGTATGACTCCTAATTCTAAATCAGCTTGTGCTCTAGCACTTTAGGAATAAGGAGAGATGAAGGAGAATTTGAGGTGATACTTTTGGAAAGGATTATCGGTTGAAGTGATACGCCATTGGGCGCTCGGCAGTTTTGTAACAAGGAAGATAGTTCACCGAGAAGGTGTGTTAAGTAAGGGAATTATTAAGTATTTATTGTTGAGAATAGATAATTGGTTGGGTTAGTTGCGGGGAGTGTCATTAATCTCCCGATTAGAGTGGCACACCGAGTACTATCAGATAATCCCGAGAGAGGGAAAACATCCCAGGAATTGTTTTTCGTACTCGGTATGAATTATATGAGTTCTTAGTGATATCTTGGGACTGGCGAACATCCCTGCAGTTTTTATAAATTTGACGAATTGGACCTTTCACCCTTATACTGACAGGGTATGATTGTATATGTGAATGATATTTGGTGTATAATTGCTGTATGGTGGAGCACTGGTCGATAGGTTGGGGCCGAAAGTGGTATGCTATGTCTGTAAATTGCCAATTATGGAGGCGAGAAGTGTGAATTTTGGGACACATTGTGTCCGTTGAAGGCGTATTTATGGATCTGAAGAGAATTATAAATGGTAAAAAGACGGGAAGTAACCATTGGATGTGTTGGAAATTCATAGTTTCTTGGTTTTAAGTGGCTATTATCGGAGGTTTATTCCTCGGTTTTCCCTTATTGTTGTATCGATAACTCATTTTATCATAAAGAATGAGCCGTTGGTATGATCCGAACCGCATGGAGAGATATTTTTAAGGGTTAAGGGAAGATGAATGACAGCTCATGTTTTGATCATCCCGAGAAGGGAGTGCATGTAGTATCGGATCAGGTGGAGTTTGATGCCTGAAGGCATGCTTGTGGCTTATATCTTGAGGCAGTAGGAAAATTTTTGTCATTATCGTAGACTTGTTCTTGATGTGGATGCTTTGTGGTAGCAGGTGACAGAGATTGTTCATTATATTAAGTATATTGTCTATCCTGGTGGCATGAAGATATATCAAGATTCTAGGAGAATATTTTAATGGACCGGAACGAGGAAGAATATTAATTATCAGGTGAGTATGGATAAACCTCTTTTGAGGTGTGTAGTCGACAAAAGAAAGGGTGACGCCCATCAGCGGCAAAAGCCTCTTGAAGTTAGAAATTGAAAATGTGGGTATTCTTGAAAGTATCCTTTATTCATGGAGTACGTCGTTTTAGAAACTGGAAAAAGTTAGACCCGAGGTATGATGGCCCTGTAGAGTTATAGAAAGAATGGGAACTGTGGTATATTGTTTGAAGTTTATTTTGGAGATATCGGGTATTCTGGATGTATTTCTTGTTTCTATGTCGAGAAAATTGCGAGAGATCTATCTCAAGTGTGGAGCCGTTGTAGATCGAAGATAGCTGGATGTGGCATTGGATGTGATATCCTATGAAACTAGTAGTTATTGTAAAGCCATAGTGCAGTTAACCCGACGACCAGCTGGGTAGTTGTTAATGGTGCAATGAAGGTTTGATGTTGATAATGTACCTGGAAATCCTAGGTAATGGCATGGAGGAGGTATCTTGAAATCGCTCCGGGAGTTTTCTTAACCCCTATAGCTCGAGGACGAGCTTCTTTTGAGGTGTGTAGAATGTAACACCTCGAATTTTTAAAATATCGAAAATGTCTGTTTTTAATATATTTTGAGTGGTGAAAATTATTTTTGATATATTTTATTTAAATATTGATATCGGTAGGGATATTTATGGTAGGTTGGTATTATTGCTATATATTGAAGCCATGAGTCGAGATTTTATGTGAATAAATATTGTTTGTTTTATTTTATAATTTTGAAGGATTATTGCGAGATAATTGCAATGTATTTTGTATTGTTGATGCTATTAAAGAAAAGAGTTGGGTTTACTTGAAATATTTTGGAGGTCTAGGGGTCTATTTGTAAATATCCATTTATAAAAATATTATTATTATTATAATTTTATCTCTACTACTATAATGGTAGAACACCTTAGTGTAATTTGTCCTCAATCCAAATATTTTCGAAAATAGACCAGTTATGGACTAAATTTGGTAAATATTTTCAAAAGTGGACCAGTTTGGTAATTATTTTCCATAGTGGATCAGTTTGGAAATTATTTTCTTAAAACCCCTCACTTTTCTCTCCTTCTTCCTTCTCCCTTCTTTCTTTCTTTTTTGATTCGATCGAAGCCAGACCGAACCCTACTTCGGTCTCTCCCTCTCTCCTCCAATCCACTTCGTTTCTCCACCAAATTCGAATTAAATTGAGGAGTATGCTAATTGAGGGGTTCTCTACATCGTGGAAGTGTCAGATTTTCAAAAGGGTTCCGAAAAGGTATACCCTAATTTATTTATTCGTATAAAATTTAGTGTTGTTAGTTTTATTGAATAGGATTATGATGGTAGAGAGATTTAGAGGTGTTGGAAGTGGAAGATTTAGGGAATTAGTGGATTGTTAGAAAAATTACAAGTTGTTAGTAAATTAGGATTTTGGATTTGTAAAATAGAGATATATATATATTAGAAATATCCTTTAGATGGTGGTAAAAATTTTAGTGAGCCATTAGAATAAAATGGGAAGTAGTGATTTTGGCATAAACTCAAATTATGGAGTTTATGAAATCGGGTAGAAAATTCGATCCAAATAATTATAGAAAATGCATATGAGGGTGTAGAGTATTATGGAAGTATTAATATAAATTTAGGATGATTTTTATAGGCTTAAGCTCAATTAAATTGAGTGAAATAGACTATAGGTGAAAAGTGCACGCCGGGTGTTCTTTGAAATGCCCGAGCGAGATTTAGTGAGAATTTGATGGGTTCGGAGGTGTAGTTGAGTCTTATTATTATTATTAACCCTAATATGTGAGACTAGGACGAAGGGGATTAAGGAATTTAGAAAATGTGAATTTTTCTTAGTAGGAAGCCTCCGATCAATAAGGGAGTATTTGTATTAGAACCCGAATTCGAAATCTATCGATGTAGCACACCTACATAGGTCATTTGTGACGTGTGGGTGAAGACCAATTCAAATTTGGAGATCCGTAAGTTGAGTTTTGAGTTTTAAACTAATCGGTTCTACAATTTTTCAATTAGGAGGAAAAAGTCGAACTTCGACTGGCTACAGGACGGACGTGGGACATCGTTTGCTCGAGCCGTCAGGTGAGTATGTTGTAATTAGGTATATTCTATATTGTGGCCAAATTTCGTGGCATTTCGATATATTTGATAGAAGTTATGCTAAAAATTCAATTTTCCGAAAAATACGGATTTTTAAGGCCCGAAAATGGAATTTTGAGATATTTGATGAAATTAACTATTCTAAGTATATAAAACCTATATTATGGGTTAATGTGACGTGTTGAAGTATAAAAACTAAATATATTGAATTGTTTATGCATATTTTCGCCCCGTGCATGTTTCGTGCATGTTTTTGGGTATCTAGGCCGATATAGGTAATTTTGGCATATGCGGAGCCTTGTGTATGGGCTAGCATGTTATGGATGGAGGTTATATGATGTAATTGGACGAAATTAGTGATTGTGATCATGTGTTGGAAATTCGTGTATTTATAATGCATGTTTTGGGCATGTTTTGGGACATATAAACCCTTATAGGTGATTTTACTTGCATGAAATAAGGTGTATGACCTAGTATGCTATAATTGGATATTATGAGATTTAATTAGAGGAAATAATTAATTTTGGCCTCTTTGTCTGGGACACCCGCATGTGTGGGGTATATTTGTAATATATAGATAGATGATTATGACGTGTGATACAATAGTGAATGAAATTAATAATTGGATACGTGTTTACATTTTAAATGTGTTCGAAGTGAAATAATGGGCAACAATATGATATTATCCTGTGATGATTTATATATTTTGATATGCTTACGATACAGACTAACGTCTTATAATTCTTTTATTTACGATATAACTTGGTGTATGTTTATGGGTGATTTAATGAAGTAGTAAATAGTATGGTATTTATAATGGGTGATGTTATGGCAAAATAAATAACATGGTGTGTATATCTGTGATATACTGAGATGTTAATTATATCGTGAATATCATATGTGCATCAAATGCAAGATAAAAGGTGAGATGGTAAGTGTTAATAAAATGTGTTTTTATTCACATAATTAAAGTCAAGAATGTGGCTATTGTGCAAATAAAAGCTGTGATGCTTTGTGTTTATTTAATAAGATGAAAAGATGATATAACAAATGGCTTTGTTGACCAGTACCTACAGCAATCCTGGGGATTTGGGCTAGACCTCCTAATACCCAAGGACCGGCTTGGGGTAAGTGGACCCAAACTATGTTTGGGGTAAGTGGATTTTATCGCCCAAGCTATCGGCTTGAGGCCCGGTTTCCCTCGATGACAGCCGTCGCGAGGAAGAACCCAGTTTATCTGGGGCGTGGTTTTTCCCTCCTGGCTATCGGCTGGGAGGAAGTACCCAGTTTACCTGGGGCGTGGATTTTCCCTCGATGACAGCCGTCGCGAGGAAGAACCCAGTTTATCTGGGGCGTGGTTTTTCCCTCCTGGCTATCGGCTGGGAGGAAGTACCCAGTTTACCTGGGGCGTGGTTTTTCCCTCGATGACAGACGTCGCGAGGAAGTACCCAGTTTACCTGGGGCGTGGTTTTTCCCTCGATGACAGACGTCGCGAGGAAGTACCCAGTTTACCAGGGGCGTGGTTTTTCCCTCGCTAGTTCGGCTAGGAGGAAGACGTAGCCTCGGACGAGTAAGACTCTGTGTGAGCATCGGACCGCGTGTTTACTGGGCTGTCGGCTTTCAGTATGTTGGGATACTGTGGCTCACTGGTCGACAAACTAATAAAATAAATAAGTGTTAATAATAGATGTGGTAGTAAGAGGAAGTGGATAGTAAAATGTGAATTGTGCGTGGAAAAGAAAGTGAATGGTAAAATGTGAATTGCGTGGGAAAAGAAAGTGGATAGTAAATTGTGAATTGTGCGTGGAAAAGAAAGTGGATAGTGAAATGTGAACTGTGTGTGGAAAGGAAAATTGTGTGAATGAAGTAAATGTGAAAGTGAACGTGCTATGAGTTAATATATGAAAAGAAGTGATAAATGCCGCTTGTGATTAATTTAAGATGGAAATAATAAAAGAGATGTGTTATCATGAATAATATGGAGTAATTGTATTATGTGTGTGATCATTTATTTTGGAAATAATAAAAGAGATGTGTTATCATGAATAATATGGAGTAATTGTATTATGTGTGTGATCATTTAAGTAAAATACAGTTGATATGAGTTGTACCTTGGAATTGTGTCAAGGAACTACCTGCCCGCAATGTCAGTGGAAATTGTGGGAACTACCTGCCTTGGCATAATTCGCAGGGTGAATGGATATAATAGTGGTAATGATTAATAGAAATGAGAAATAAAGTGAAGTAAAGATGATAAGTGATTGAAGTGAAATTAATAATCAAGCTATCGGCTTGAGATGTGATGTGATATTACCCAAACTGTGTGTTTGAGGTACATGGATTATTACCCAAGCTATCGGCTATGGAATGTGATATGTGGTGGCCCCAGAGTGTGTTTGGGGGATTAAGTGAGAATGATAATAAGATGTATTGTTATAAGAAAAAGTAATTACTAAAGTGATATAATAAGATGTGAATGAGCTATAAAACATGGTTTTGATGCAATGAGTATAAGTATTCTAATTAATGAGGTGTTAATGATGTGATGAAATGTGAGTAACTCCCATGGGCAATGAGATGTGGTAATTATGTCATGAGAAATGAAGGAATGTGGTAGTATGAGAATAGATACATATGTTTATGATGTGATACTTTTATAACATAATAAAATAAATACCTGTTTTATGAGATTGGATATGACAATGGTTAGTAAAGAAAGTATGTTGTGATAGGAGTTTGTGTACCTTGGAAGTGTGTCGGGGAACTACTCGCCTGCTATTTCCGTGGAAATGGTGGGAACTACCTGCCTCGGCACAACTTCCAGGATGAATGTGTGTGTTGATGACATAATATAAGTAAATAAAATGCATGGCTAAATAGAGTTGGAGAAATGATGCAATAACATCATGTAGTTATGTTAATATAAATAGTGAAATGCTGATATGATGATAAGTGTGGAAAGATGAATATTCGTATTATGCGAATGTAAGATAAGTATATTTATATATCTATACGAGGTTGATGTGAAGTGTATTATGAAATGTGGGAAGTATGGATAATTAAATAATTGAATGCAGGATTGGCAAAGTATGTGATTTATCACTGTATTGACGATGTTGTTGTGTTCAGGATTCAGGTGGCATTATTTTAATTTGGTATTTGTAAGTTTAAGTATTTTCTTTATACTATTTTAATTTGTCGTTAGATTAGTAATTATACTCACACCAGAAATGGCTAACCCCTTAGTGTTTTGGGGGGTTAGGGGAGTCTGAGGACTACCCTAGATCCCCCACTGTTGCAGGTTCTCATCAGTGCAGAGGTGAGGCGTGGAGTGATAGTATAACTTTTTATTTTAAAAATTTGTATTATTTAGTTATAGGAATAGTGAAATTTATGATTTAAATTGTATTATGGATGTATAAGCAGGTATATGATGATGATGAGTGTAGTGTGGGGTGGTGTGGTATGTTTGTGACCCGTACCCATGTCGTTGTGGAGTACCGGACTCTGTGGTAAGTTTTACAAAGACTTTTCTAAAAATTTTACCTCGTTTTCAAAGAAATTTATGGTTTTTATTTGATATTTAATAATTCGTTATGAGTTTGGCCCCCAGAACATTATATATTATTGCCTGTATGTTTCTGCTCATTTTGGCCTGGGGAGCCCGTAAATTTATTGTATATTTTGTGAGCTACGGAATTTTGAGCAGAATTCCGTAAGCTTTTTGTGTTTCGGGGCAAAATTTACAGGGGAGACTCTGCCAAAATTTTCCCTGAAATATAACTTTCTTAGTTTATGATTAAAGTGATATAGAAATTGAAAGAATTGAATTTGGAGACTTAGTTTTGAAAAAAAAAAAAAAAAAAAAAAAAAAATGGGGTGTTACACGTACTAACCTTAGCTCCCTCTCAGGCATACATCGCACCCACTCTTATCCACACTCGGCATCGAAAGTTAGCTCTGATACCATTTGTAACACCTCGGCCCCAACCCAGACAATTTATTTATATATTAGTACAACTGCCCACTACAGGTTGCCTCTCAAAAGGTGGTTAACCAATTAGGTGACTCTTGCTCATAGACAATATTATTTAATTATTAATCAATCTTGTTAACTTCCAATATGGGACTTTAATTCACAGCCAACCTCCCCCTTCCCACGTGAGCAAACTCACGTGAGCCACACACAGGGAGCAAATCACAACCAGCCAAGACTTGAGGCCACCGCCACGTGCTGTCAAAGCACAACCCCTCACCTCTTTTTAATTTAATCTGATCATTACCATATTGTCATTCCATATTATTACCATTATGCCACTCAACATTATTACAGTATTGTCAGTATATATATATATATATATATATATATATATATATATATGCACTATACTATACTATATATTATACTAGTATTATATACTCCAAGAAATACGGGATGTTACAATAGTATTTGTTGAAGATAGGTGTGTAAATATAATATTTATTCATGTACTTAAGGGAAAAAATTGTTGGAACCGTAGGGTATCAGGTGCAAAATACTTAAGAACACATATTTATTCCCCGCTACCGGACCCGACGAGTAGATTTTTTTAACTAAACCCGGACCCAGGCCCAGTTCTCACAAGTCCGGGTCCGGGTCCAATTTTTGGGCCCGTGAGGTATCCGGTCTGGGTCCGGATCCGGGTAGTGGAGGACCCAACCCGATAGGATCTGATACAAGCTCTAGCTAGGGTTTCTCTCTCTCTCCTAAAAAAATTCATTACATACCTATCCGAATCGCCAATGAAGATGTCGTCGGAATCGACCTCGATCGGAACCACACCAACAACGTGATGGCTGCCATCAAAGGTGGGAAGCTGACAATCGTAATGAACATGGAAGGTCAACGGATGAGGCCGTCGGTGGTGGTGGTGGTGTATTGTGCATACCAAGAATGGGAATACATTGGCGGGGTAGATGTGAAGGGGCTGGAGGTCGTGAACATGCACGGAGAACATGTTCTTCTGGGTGAAATGGTTTACTGGGAGGAAGATGTCGGAGGTGGATGAGGAGTGAAGGCGATCGATTGTGAAGCAGTTTGCAGCGGATCAAGGAGATTTCCTCCAAGCTTTGAGCAAATATTTGTTTGCTCTTGTCGAAGAATTGGTTATTGTCTTGGTATTTAAACATAATAGATGTTGCAAAGGCAACCAGTTCTAACCAGATGATTAACATGTACATTGTAGGTGATTTCTATCTTCGTACGAGTCTACCATCAATTTCCTATAAGACAAACTAGTATAAAGCACGTGCGATGCACGTATTAGTTTTTTTAAAATTAAAGAAAAACTGTGATGTACATGGGCGAAGCACGTCTTAATAAATATAATTTTTTTGAAAATAAATATATATTTTAAAAACAATGATTTTCTTAACTCATTTACATGCAAAGATTATTTCTTTTTAAAGAAAATTATGAACATGCATTACAAAAAGCTTGAAATTTCAAAGAAACCTTTTCACAGTGGCTTTGGTAAACCAACTTGTCTCAGTTCCGGGCTTTGGCTCAAGCCTAACAGAATATACCCCTTTCGCAATCTGATCTTTAGCAGCCTTCAAATGTGTGAGGAAAGAATGCAACAGCCCAGACGTGATCTTCTCCGTCCTTCAATTTGCTATGATGACCAAATCATACCTGTTAAAGAGAAAATTCTTACACTGAATTGAGTTAATGAGACCTTAAAATTACAAAAAGGAATGATTCATTACTTTCAACACTAATATCCGATTTCAAGTATTGGTTAGATCCCCAAAGTTCAACTTGAAATAGCTGCATGTAAAATTCAACAAAATACATATACTTGGTGCAGACATAGCTAATCTAACATCAAATGACTAAAGGTTGATTACAAAACATCTCCTTAAGGTTTATTGAAAAACAAATTCACACCCGAAAACACCTTTATCCCCCTCTTTTCCTTCCTTTACTTATCCCGATTTAAGTAGCTATGACTTTTATTTTTATTTTTTTGGACCCATATGACTTTTCAAGTATGTGTATTTAACTGACCCCTTCACGAGGATGACATCAAAGCATTTTCCTTCAAACAATCAAATCTAATAGAAGTTGATGGATTTTGAATCAGGAGAAAACTGATTAAAACCTGTAAGTCTTTTCCCAGTTCACTTCACTTCATTCCACTTTCGGTTTCTCAAACCACAAAAACTGTTAATCCCTCTTTCCATCCCCAATTTGAGTTTACCCTAAATTCCTTACAATGCACCCATTTTGTTATATTTCCACCTCAACATCCTCACTTAAACTAACATGCAGTTTGTTTACTGAGTTCAGATCAGCTGCTGAAGGCACCAGATGAGGTGAGAAGATGACAAAAGATATCTCCTTTTTTCACTCCAAACACCAACATTTTAGTCCAAAATCACCCAACACTCACAAAAACTCACAAATTCAAAAACCTTAAACATGCTGGTTTTATAAGAAGTAGATGACTATGAGATTTGACAAATACCCAATTCCCAAAATTCAGAATCAAATCACATCCAATTAAATTTTATGGAAGTTCTCACTTAAAAATATAATAAATACCTAACTCAAAATCTTCAATTAAAAAGCAAAAAACACAATACCCTACTCAACAATTAAACAAAAAGGATTGAAAATAGTAGAGTGATTGGGAACAGTAGATTTAGAAGCAGAATTTCATTACCTGGGATTGCAGCAAAAGAGGAGGCTTTAACTAAAGCGGTAGTATAATCCACGTGTAATGCACGCCTATAAAAAAGTTTAGAAATTAAATTAAATGAATTTGTATATCGAATAAGGAAAGAAATAATAAAGCATTTAATGTATGTGGTATTTGAAGAGAACATGCATGAAGCGAAGCCCATAATAGGTGATATAATTCTATTTAATAGTAATTTGCACGTGCTTTGCACGTTCTAATTTAAAAAATATATATATACAGTGAATAATAAGACGTAATCTGGCTTTAAACTTGAGACATCCCTTTACTTATCACAAACTCTTTACAAATTATCCATAGTGGTACAATCTTTTATTTTATATGAGTGACTTTTGTAAATAATCATGTCTCAAATAAATTTGAATTTTGAGGGTTTTATGGTAACTAACAACAATTGAGTAAATGAATGGTTAATATAACTCTAACTTAAAAATGAATGATTAAGATTAGATGGTTGAATGAATGTCTACAAATTACAGATTTTCTACAAATGACAACTCCAACTATCCCAGTATAATATTAGAGATTAAGGTCTTTACTTCTCTCCTCATGGTTGATATTGGATAAAGATGCACATTTATGAGTAATATGGCTAGTTAAGCCTGAAAACATCAAGGCACCACTTCTTCAATTTGTTTTTTTGTGTTTGTTTTGAGGAAAGTAAATAGCTAAAACTATGGCCATTACCATTTCTTGATATTTATCCTTTTAAGAATGTGAAGGCAGCCTCGTTTCCTTGTCTGTAATGCCCGGTCTTTAGATGTAAATTAAACACATATTTTGCACATTTGCAAGCAAATATCAAAGATTTAGTAATTTATATATCCAATAGTTAAAAATTGACTGAAAGGAAATCAAGTAAAAACACCTGTAAATAAATTCAATTGAACATCAACCTAGCTAACTCCAGGTCTCCAACAGTTAATGTGATTTTTGGAAGACTTAATTTATAACAGAAAATTCACTAATTCAAGACATTTCTTTCTTTAGTCATAAACCTTATAATAAGAGGAAAATTCTGTTTTAAACAGTAGAGAAGTGCTTTAGAGTCTTACACTTTTGTTTCAGCATATATATGGCAGAGGGACATGGCCGTTGGGGACTGGTATTTCCACGTTAACAGCCTTCTGATTCGAAAATGTGAAGGCTCTTCGTTTCCTACTACAATATCTAAATCCATGCATATTGATTTTCATGGTATATATACCTGACAAAATAGATCACTTTAGTCATAAACCTTATAATAAGAGGAAAATTCTGTTTTAAACAGTAGAGAAGTGCTTTAGAGTCTCACCTTACACATTTGTTTCAGCATATATATGGCAGAGGGACATGGCTGTTGGAGACTGGTATTTCCACGTTAACAGCCTTCTGATTCAAAAATGTGAAGGCTCTTCGTTTCCTACTACAATATCTAAATCCATGCATATTGATTTTCTTGGTATATATACCTGACAAAATAGATCAATAAACATACAACTTGACAAATGACAAATGAGTGTCCTTATGCAGTACACTATTTGAATGATCTGGATATTTATTTAACATCTGTATGCTATCCGATTCGAACGATTACTTTCAAGAAAAGTGAAGAGATCAAATTAGATCATGGAGAAATGGAGAAATAAATGATTTTATTACTAATCACAAATAAATGTTTTGTAAATGTTTTGACATTTAATATTGTATAACACATCATTAATTGTGTAGAAAATTATAGTAAAACAAAAAACCAAATACTTACTGGGCGGTCGCGGCTGTTGACGAAATCGATGGGGGATCGCGGTGGTCGCGCGACGCAAGGAAGGAGGTTTCGAGGGTGGGCGGAGCGACTGTTGGCGAAGTCAGAGGGGTCGCGTTGGTCGCGAGAGGAGAGGGAGGAGGGTTCAAGGGCGGATCGATGTTTGGCGAAGTCGGGGGGGGGGGGGGGGGGGGGGTGGTCGCGCGATGCGAGGGAGGAGGCCTGGAGAGCGACTGATTACGTATCTGATCCGATATCTGATCCGCTGCTGATTACGTATCAGCGACTCCCCTCCACCAAATCGAGCGCGAATATCAAGCGACTCTGTATTGGCAACTCCCCTCCACTGAATCGAGAGCCTTTACATGCGATGTAGCGACTCTAATTTCATCTCATTAACCGAATTCTCATTCTAATTTTTAATTTTGTGTGCACAGGGGATTACTCAATTTTTTGCTGACTCGAATTTTGTGTGTGCATGAGATCTAAGTTCAGAGAGGTATGATTATTTTATTTTTTGGTTTAAAAAATTTTAATTTGGTGTTTATTTGATGAGTTTTTTTATTGGTTTTGATTTTAGGTGTACGCAAGCGAGAGATGAATTATTTGGTGGCCTCAATTTCGGATTCCAAACCATAGCAGGACAGATAAGCTGATCAACAACCTAAAATAACTTGGCAAATATGCAACATCTATTTATGTAACACCCCACTTTTTTTTTTCCTTGAAAACTAAACCTCTAAATTCAATTCTTTTAATTTCTATACCTTCAATTCTTTCAATTTCTATACCACTTTAAACATAAACTAAGATAGGTATATTTCAAATAAAATTTTGGCTGAGTTTTCCCTAAAATTTCTGCCCCGAAACACAAAAAACTTACGGAATTCTGCTCTAAACTTCGTAGCTCGCAACACAGGCAGTATAATCATAGGCTCCTCAGGCCAAAATGAGCAGAATCACACAGGCAATATAAATATCATGCGTTGGGGGCCAAACTCATAACAGAACATCAATTATAAATTAAAAACCATAAATTTTCTTTGAAAACTTATGTAAGTAATAGAAAAACCGTAGTAAAACTTTCCAAAAACCAAACACAGAACCCAATACTCCACAACAAGGTGGGTATGAGCCTCATTATCTCCTCACAACACTATATATATATTCACCTTAATACAAAATAATACTTCAACTGTCTACGTTTCTTCATATACTAAATACATTGATAATCTATCATTTCAACAAAAATATAATATCAACTCTATATCTACTTCACCGGGCTGCTAGCAAACCTGCAGGAGAGTTAGGGTTGTCCACCTCAGGGAGGGACCCCCCTAACCCCCAGAAAATAATAGGGGTTAGCCATTTCTGGTGTGAGTATAATTTAAAGAGTCTAACAAATAAATTACTAAAATAAAGAAAATAAATTGGACTTACAAATACCAAGATAAGAAGATTCAACCTAGAATCTAAATATAAAATATCACAATTACTGCTTTACATCAAAGTATTCTTTGAATCTGCATCCAACTATATATATATATATATATATATATATATATATATATATACATACTAGGTTTGCCCGTTGACACGTGCCTACGGCACGTCTTCGGAACGGTGCACCTTATTTGATCATATAAAATATTTTTGGAGGTCCAGCAAATTGATTGAAGTAGCAAACATATTATATGAAAAACTTTTGGAGGCCCAGCAAAAAACATATTATATGATTTTTTTTTGAATTTTTTGAATTATTTTAAAAGTTTTTTAATTTTTAATTTTTAATTTTTAATTTTATTAGTTTTTTTTTAATTTTTTAATTTTTATTTTCTTAATTTTTTAAATAGAAGAGGGAGGAAGAGAGAGAGAAAAATAATTAAATAAATATACGAGTTGTTTTGGTGGGGGATTTGAATTTGAGTTGTGGGGAAAAACTTTTGGGGGGAAAATATGTTTTGTGAGATTAGATCTGGACCTTTGATTTTTGGGGCAAATGAAGGAGAGCCACTTGATAGCTTTCTTTGTGTTTTATTATATAGATATATAACTTCACTATAAGCATCCCACTAACCTCATATATACTTTAGTTGTTTCTTATTCACATAATATTGTATCACATAAGTATCACACAAATGCACTTTCTTTATTTCTTGTTCTCTTTTTATATATATAATCACCTGATGCTACTACATCTTTTCTTCGTACTTATTTAGCCACGCACTTCATTTACCAGTATCACATCAACAACCCACTCATTCACCGTGGAAGTTGTGCCAAGGCAGGTAGTTCCCATCATTCCCATGGAAACAACGGGTGAGTAGTTCCTCGACACACTTCCAAGGTACACAAACTCATATCACAACATACTTTTATTTAATAACCATTTTCATAATCACTCTCATATTACAGGTGTTTATTTTATTGCATTACATCACGTATCGCATCATAAACATATGCATTCACTCCCATAATATCACATTAATTCATGTCTTATAACACAAAACATAACATCTCAGTACACATGGCATCATTATCATATCACTTATTTGAATGCTCATCCTTATTGCATCAAAAACATATTTTATAACTCATTCTCATCCAGTTATACCACTTTAGTAATTTCTCATTCTTATAAGTAATATATCTTACCATCATTTCACTTATATCTCAAGTTACCATTAACTTCACTTTCATTCTCCTCAGAATATACTCCATATACCAAACATAGTTTGGGCAATAATATATCACACCCCAAAGCCGATAGCTTTGGTGATAATCACTGCACCCCAAGTAAAACTTGGGTAGTATCACATCACATCTCAAGCCGATAGCTCGGTTATTAATTTACTTCAATTACTTTTCATCTTACACTTTACTTTATTCTTTATTTCATACCGATATTAGATTAACCACTCACCAGCTCACCCTGCGAATTGTGCCAAGGCAGGTAGTTCCCACCATTTCCACGGAAATAGCGGGCAGGTAGTTCCTCGACACAATTCCAAGATGCATCAATTCATATCATATTGCATTTTACTTTAATAATCATTCTCATAATATAATTACTTCATTTACCATTTCTTTTCAAATACAAACTCATAACTTGTATTCCTTCATGCTCGATTTCATTCATAATCAATTTCTTTAACATTCACATTTCACTTTCTTTACTTTCTCATTCTCATATTACCCCACGTACTTTCATTACTTCCACATTTTCCTTTTCATTTACCACTTTACCATTATTCACTTTATTCATTTATTTGTCAACCAGTGAGCTACAGTATCCTAATATACTGAAAGCCGATAGCCCAGTAAACACGTAGAATGCTGCCCACCAAGAGTCTTACGTGTCTGAGGCTACGTCTTTCTCCTAGCCGAACTAGCGAGGGAAACACAAATCGTTGCCCACCAAGAGTCTTACGCATCGCTGCCCACCAAGGGTCTTACGCATCCAACAAGACTAGATTCGATAGCTCTGTCAAACACAAATCGCTGCCCACCAAGGGTTTTACGCATCACTGCCCACCAAGGGTCTTACACATACACCGCACCCCAAGTCGATAACTTGGGTATTAGGAGGTCTAGCCCAAACTCCCAGGATTGCTGTAGGTACTGGTCAACAAAATATATTAGTTATTAATAACATCTTTTATTTCATCTTTTCATCTCATTTCATCATCATAGAATACCTCATCTTTTATCTGAACGTATTAACACACATACGATGTTCACCATATCGTTTATCTTTTTGTTGTTTCACATATAAGCCTTACCACATTGTTTAACATATAAAGATCATCACATCGTATTATTAAATAACACGAATACACTATATTATTTATTTGGTCACATCCGCATATACTATGAGTTTACAACATTATGTAGTTTATGGCAACATGTTACAACACGTTACTTTTACCTCAAACATCTCTATATTCTACATGTACCAAGATATTTATTAACACATTACAACACTCATTCACATACCCTCGGTCATCCAATTCATAAAATTATTACTTCGTTTTGCTATGTTGCTATGTATCATAAACGCACCACAGTCTTTATTTAATCCGAGTATATAATCTTTGGAATGTGTCAATTTAAGTAAAATAATTAAATCATATTACTGCATATCAATTTCACTTTAAACATCACTATATTGTACCCATACTCTCTCATTAACGTCATCCATTATGATATCACAACCCATTATTACCTATATATAAATCACAAACATTCAAACTCATGCAAATTCACCATTTATCGATATCATTATATAAATATATCACATCCCCATACATAACTAATCCACTTTTTATAAATTTATACCAATACTCAAGTACACGAGTATTTAATTGTCACATTTTCACACAAACACCAACTACTGATTCCTGTATATACACACACCTTATACTAACACACTTATCCCAATACACCTCATCCATAAGTCATATCAACAATTTGGTTTATTCAAAAATTCTTTTAAAACATCAAATACATGAATAAAATCATACTCATCTGCTATCTCACGAAGACTCGAAGCACCACATCTCCATTACATATCCAAAGTCGCTAACATCTCCTATAATCAAATTCCAA
This sequence comes from Hemerocallis citrina, assembly GCA_017893485.1. NCBI lineage: Eukaryota > Viridiplantae > Streptophyta > Magnoliopsida > Asparagales > Asphodelaceae > Hemerocallis > Hemerocallis citrina. Next base: position 102,009,375 of record CM030358.1, on the reverse strand, counting down.
AGCAATTAAGGCTCAAAACATCCAAACCAGCCATAGAAAAATAATAATACCAATCCTAATACCACACAGACGTTTTACTGAACGTTTGGGATGCACACGTGCGATGCACGTAATAGTCAAATTTCTACGGGATTTTTATCCCCAAACAATTACTAAAATCACCCCCAACTTATTCTAATAGTTCAACTCTACTACTATGAAGGAGATAACTCACATATTTACTTCCCTTTTTATAAACCCAAAACCCTAATTTATTAGCAACTTGCAAAATCTCCCTAACTTGCTAATTTCTTGCCTTTACTATTCCCAACATCTTCCAATCTCCCTACCATAATATTTCTATTCGATAGAAATTAACCACACTTAATTTTATACAAATAAAATAAAATAAGGTATACCTTCCCGTGGTTGTTTCTCCAAATTGACTTCACCACTAGCGAGAGCACCCATCAATCAGCCATTCCCTTAATTTAAATAAAAAACCATGGAGAAATGGAGTAGATTTGGGCTGGGGAGATCGACCGAAATTTGGGTTCGGTTTTGGTTTCTTTTCGGCCGGGAAAAGAATCAGGAAAGGAAAGAAAGGAGAAGGAGGAGAGAAGGGATGGGGGGGTTTTAGAGAAAATTTTGCCGTACTGACCCACTTTTTGAAAATATTTGGCACTCTTACCCACTTTCGAAAACAATTAGCTATCTGACCCAGTTTTGGACACGTCAGCATAAACCGTTATTGGAAATAACGACATAGGTTATTTACGTACCGTTATTTCCAATAATGGCATCTATATTTAAAAAAAAGTATCATGCAGTTATTTGGAGTAACGGCATAGGTTATTTTATTTTTTGACAGCTTGTAGTCTCCATTTAGAGAAAAAATTGCAAGTGTGAAAACCTTAGAACAGATGCCGTTATTTCAAATAACAGCATTCTTAATACTGATGCCGTTATTTGGAATAACGACATCAGTTATAATTTTTTATATATAAAAACGAATAAGTTAATTTAAAAAAAATAAAAATTATAATTGATGCCGTTATTCCAAATAACGGCATCAGTTATAAATTTTTTAAAAATAAAATTAACTTATTATTCATCCTTTCTGTTTCCAAACAACGACAAGATTTCATTTATATATAACTGATGCCATTATCTCAATAACGACATTAGTCATTCGAATGCCGTTATTGGGGATAACGACATTATTTATAAGTTTTTTTCACACTTAGAATTTTTTAAAGTTAGAAGATTCACACTTGTAACAGAAATATACTGATGCCATTATTTAAAACAACGGCATTGAAAAATATAAAATAGATGCCGTTATTGGAAATAACGGCATGTAAATAACCTATGCCGTTATTTTCAATAACGGTTTATGTTGACGTGTCCAAAACTGGGTCAGATCGCTAATTGTTTTCGGAAGTGGGTCAGGGCACCAAATATTTTCAAAAAGTGGGTCAGTATGGCAAAATTTCCAGTTTTAGAAAAAATTAATAATAATAATATTTAGTAAGGGATATTAACATATACGTCCCCATTCATCAAAATATTACAAATAAACCATGATTCTACACTTTTAATAATACTAATAGGATAAAATACATTAAATTATCTCATAATCATCCTCCAAAATTATAAAACAAGAATAACCAATATTACTTCACATAAAACTCATCTCATAACTCTGATATATCAAAAATACTGATTCAACCCAAATATCAACACCATTATCAATATTTAAAATAAAAGATTTCAAAAAATAATTTTCTCCACTCTAGAGATATAAAACAGGTATTTTCAGTATTTTACAAATTTCAGGTGTTACAATTTCTTTACTACAAGAGAATATACTATCGTGAAGTGTTTCCTTCACTGGTTATTAGAAACCATGAATAACATAACATATATGAACTTTTAGGTATTGTTCTTTTTTTTTGCCTCTTATAAGAAGTTATCTCTTATAAGAGATTTATAGTAAGAGCCTCTTGTAAAAGCCTCTTTTTGAGGTGTTCTTTTTATATAAAAATAACCTCTTATAAGAACCTCTTATAAGAGATTTCTGATCTTTTTTCACCTTTTACAAGAGCCTATATTACCCCAAAGTCTATATTACCCCAAAGTATCAAAATAGTGAGATGAAGGACAAGAAAAGATAAGTTCAAAACTTTGGGTAGGGGGTATTCTCTTTGAACTTCGTTTAAAATGAATGTATCATAAGATAAAGTGAATGTATCTTGTATAATATTCTCTTTGAACTTCGTTTTAAAAAAAAGGAATATTGCTCCTTGCATTTTGATGGAGAAACAAGAAATTTTCCAACTAGAGAGGTTATATATGATTTGTTTAAGGTCATGGTGAGCTCATTCTAATGATCTGAGACGTTTAAACTTAATCTCAACTTGTCTCTTGATGCTAGCCTCGGAATTAATAATTATGATAGTTCTTTATAGAGTTATGTTGATGCTGATGATTCTAAAGAGACCGGATAACCCACAATTTGTACTGGTTGCTGCTAATTTAATATGCACCTACTACAAATTGAATCAGTAATATTGGATGAATATCATGTAGACTGCGACAACATAAATATGACGAAGAGTGAAGGTCAAGTAGAGGTAACAAGAAAACAAAACAAGAGAATGCGGAAATTTGAGATTGAAATTAGTAACAATTATAATATAGACTTAGGGGGTAATATAGACTTTTTAAGTGATAGAAGTCTTATAAGAATTTGAAAGAGGCTACTAGAAGTCTTTTAGGCTTATAAGAGATTTTGGAAAAAATGTCTTATAAGTGGTAAAAAAAAGCGAAAAAAAAATCTCCTGTAAGAGGTGGACCACCTCTTACAAGAGGTAAATCGCTTATAAGAGAAGAAAAAGAACACTACCTTAGTGTATGTTTAGATATATATAATTGGGATGACTGGAGTTTACCAGTGAAGGATGCAAACTCTCCACTCAAGAAAGACAGCTAAAGTAAATTTGTTATTGATCCATTTTGATTTTTGATTTTTGATTTTTATAAATGTGCAATTGGGAGACAAAGTGAAGATAAAAGAAATGATTAGCTTGAATTAGAATTTTTAGAACTTCATGTATTACATTTTTGTAATATCCCGGACGGATATTGTATTGTATAAATTATTATTTTTAAATAAAAATATTTTTATTGAAATTACTTTGTTTTTTTCATTTAAAAAGTTACCTGGACATATATACTAATATGTATATATAGGTATTGTATCAGTTTTGTACACTTGTGCAAAATCTTGAAAAAACGCATTTTTTGAGAAAATATCTAGAAAATCCCGGACATGTATTTAAAATTATTATTTTATTATTATTTTACTTTTATTTTCAGAATTGAAATATTTTTGGTGGATATCATCCGGTTTTGTTAATAAACATTATCTGTATATATATACCAGTCTGTATACCTCTGTATTGTATCAAATTGGTACTGGAATTTTCCGGGCTGATAATAAAATTTATTTTATTATTATCTTTGGAATTAATTTATTTTTATACGGATTATGCGATTTTACAAACAGAAATTATCGGAGTGTGTGTGTGTGTGTGTGTGTATATATATATATATATATATATATATATATATACGTATGCGTATTGTACCGATTTCGTACGTTTGTACAAATCATGTAGTATGTGTTTTGGACAAAAATATCTTATTTTTGTCATGATTAGTCAAAATTGGTGGGCTAGAATTTGTTTGGAGGCTTAAACCTAGGGTTATGATTAATTAGGGACACATAAGAGTTTAATAGGTGTTTCTACTAGAACCCTCTCCTCCACCTCACCCCTCCACCTCACCCCCTCCACCTTATCCACCTCTTGGCCGGCCAAATGAACCCCAAGGGGTTTTGTGCAAATGTGGTTGTGTATTTTGCACTCTCCACCCTCATTTCATTCTATAAATACCCCTCCCCTTCACTCTTTACCTCATTTACAAGAAAAAAAAGGGGAGGAAAAGAAAGAGAATGAAACCCTGAGTGTTCTTCATTTGGGGGTTTTCCATAGGAGAGTTCTTTATTGGAGATTTTTGTAGTAGAAGCTAAGGAGGAAGGAGAAGGTTGCTAACTAGTTCTTCCTACAAAGAAAAATACAGGTGGGGATTCTCTACTTCTAATTTAAATTGTTTGTTCTTTTATTAGTTATTTATGTGAAGAAATAACCCATCTTTTAGGGATAATAATAGTTGTATGTGAGAAAAAACCCATCTTTTGATGGTTAGTTGTTGTAGGCTAAAAGAACCTATCTTTATGATGGTGGATGTTGTATGTGTATGTTCTATAACCACTTGGACTAATTACTAAGCATATAAATGGTTGTAGGTTAAAAAAAAGAACTCATCTTTATGATGTGTTGTTGTGTATGTGTGTTCCTAAATAACTTGGACTAAATTCCTAAGCATAAGCATGACTGTAGGGATCAAAACAATCCCATGAAAAAGATGGATGGTGAGACCTAATTAAATGGCATAAAGGTTGAATTTTAAGACCTTGTATGGTTAGTGTTGTTGTGATAATTATTTTGAACTACTTGGACTAAGATTTGTGCATAAGAACGGTGGAAAATCATGATGAGGTTTTCTCTTTTTATTTGTGTGGATTCTTGTCCACTTTTGTTGTATGTGTGTTCTAAAAATGACTTGGACTAATTATTAAGCATAAGGCGGTTGTAGGGATCAAAATGATCCCATGAAAAAGCTGGATGGTGGAACTTAAATAAAACACATAAAGGTTGGATCTTTAACCTTGTATGTTTATTGTTGTTATTATGGTTGTTTTGTTGAACACAAAACTATGACTTGGACTATAACTAGGTGCATATAAAGATTAGTGTAGTAAAAATACTTACTTACCCATCCTTGGGGTTGTAGGTTCTAGCTATTTTAATGATAAATCTTTTGTTGTTTGTTGCTCTCTACTTTATTAAGAAATCAATCTTTACTAACCCTAGTTCATAAAAAGTTGCTCTTTTGTATGTAGGAACTTGTAGGATTGAAGAAAAGTGGGTTTGTAGTATGCAAAAATTTGCAGACTAAATAAATGTAGTCTTTGTATTATGTAGGACTTTTAGATTGGATAAATTTAGATTTTTTGTAATAAGTAGGAGTTGTAATTCATACAAGAAGTAGTTTATGTAATAGCTAGAAAAAGTCTTTAGTAGCTTTATGAGTTTATACCATGCTTGAGTTGCCATTGTAGTAAAAGAATAAAAAAAGAACCCATATACAATGCTTGAGTTGTTGTAGAAAGAAACCCATGCTTAAATTGTATTCATGCTTGAGTTGTAAAAAAAGAAACCATGCTTGAGTTGTAGAAAGAAACCCATGTTAAGTAGTATACCATGCTTGAGTTGTTGTAGAAAGAAACTCATATTAAGTAGTATACCATGCTTGAGTTGTTGTAGAAAGAAACCCATGCTTAAATTGTATTCATACTTGAGTTGTAGAAAGAAACCATGCTTGAATTGTTGTAGAAAGAAATCCATGCTTAAGTTGTATTCATGCTTGAATTGTAGAAAGAAACCATGCTTGAGTTGTTGTAGAAAGAAACCCATGTTAAGTTGTATACCATGTTTGAGTTGTTTGATGTAGTAAAGAAACCCATGCTTAAGTAGTGAACCATGCTTGAGTTGTTGTAGAAAGAAACCCATGCTTAAGTAGTGAACCATGCTTGAGTTGTTGTACAAAGAAATCCATGCTGAGTTATAGAAAGAAACCATGCTTGAGTTGTTGTAGAAAGAAACCCATGTTAAATTGTATTCATGCTTGAATTGTAGAAAGAAACCATGCTTGAGTTGTGGTAGAAAGAAAACCATGTTAAGTTGTATTCATGCTTGAATTGTAGAAAGAAACCATGCTTGAGTTGTTGTAGAAAGAAACCCATGTTAAGTTGTATACCATGCTTGAGTTGTTTGATGTAGTAAAGAAACCCATGCTTAAGTAATGAACTATGCTTGAGTTGTTGTAGAAAGAAACCCAAGTTAAGTTGTATACCATGCTTGAGTTGTTGTGGATTGATGTAGTAAAGAAACCCATACTTAAGTAGTAAACCATGCTTGAGTTGTTGTAGAAAGAAACCCATGTTAAGTTGTATACCATACTTGAGTTATTGTGGATTGATGTAGTTAAGAAACCCATGCATAAGTAGTATACCATGCTTGTGTTATTGTAGTCGTTCTAAGTAAAAAACGCATGCTTGTGTTATTGTAGTTGTTCTAAGTAAAGAACGCATGCTTGTGTTATTGTAGTAGTTCTAGTAAAGAACCCCTGTTTGATATGTGTAGTGTTCTAGATTTAAAAGAATCTATGCTTGAGTTGTATGGTCATTTTAGATTCAAAAGAATCCATGCATGTTTATGTTTTATGATTGTAGTGGTTTGGTTAAATTCTAATAGGAACCCACGAGTTTAGCTTGCATGCTAATCCAATTGAATTATTGAAATGAACCCATGTTCTACATTTGTTCTAGTTCAATTCTTAAGAAGAAATCCATGAAACTAGCTCCATGATAGTTCTAGCTCGAATTGGCGAGGAACACATGCAATTAGGTTCTAGGTGGTTCTACCTCAACTTTGAGAAAGAACCCATGAACCTAGTCGCATGTTGTCCTAGTTCAATTCGGAAAAAGGAACCTATGTGTTCTAGTTGTATGTGGTTCTAATTGAAATTGGACCTTATAATGTGAACATACTTCATCATCAATATATGGGTAAATAAAGATTGGAAAAGTCACTAGTATTGTTAGCTAGATAAAAGCTAGCCTAGGGATCATCGAACATCAAGACTCGCATCCTACCACCTTGGAAACTGTGGATAAATCACACCTCGAGCACTGACGGATCTTAACTGATGTGGGTTGATTGCGGGCTGAGAGTGTTGATGAGATCCGAGTTAGGTAGGGTCTCATAGTTACCTTAGGGGCCATCGACCATCAAGACTCGCATCTTACTACCTTGGAAACTGTGGATGGATCACACCTTGAGCACTGACGGATCTTAACTGATGTTGGTTGATCGTGGGCCGAGAAGGTTGATGAGATCCTAGTTAGGGGTAATGATGAGTAAGAAAGATTCCATCACCGGTGTCTTGGATCGATAGGCCGTGAGTCGGATCGGGATAATCATAAGAAAGATTAGTGAAAACCCCGTGAGACTGTTTGGGTTTAGTGACATCGTTAGGGTAGTAACTTATAGCTATTACTACTTAAACTTTACTTATTATCATTTTCGCCAAAGGAAAAGAGTTGGTGTTAAGGGATCAACCTTATGATCCGACCTGTCCTATAGGCCGATACTAGACGGTGTTATTGGGTTGTACCCTTCTTCTTAAAGGGATACGGTTTGTGCCTTCTCACGAGTTGGGAGCACGGGATCCGTATCTCGTCTGTTAATTTCTGAAGTACCATGATAAGGCGGGAGCGATTCCTGTTGGAGCTAGGGGCTAAACCCCTGGAACTCCGTCTTGTCTTGTATCTAAGGGCGAGAAGCCATAGGCTACGGTCTGGCTAGGAGGCGGTAGAGGATGCTTCGGGCTAACCTGGTAACTAGTAATAACTCCAAAAGATTTGTCAGATATTTGAGTGAGGCAATAGTGGCAAACATGGACACCACTAAATGACTGCAGTAACGAAAATAGACCGTACCTACAACCTCATCAATCACGTTATATCTTCAGAAACAAATCGAGTACAAGAGTAGAATTCATAGTGTGGGTTCAAATCCCTATATATGAAGAAACGGCTTGAGATGGGGTGTATGTAGTATGGGCTGCATACTGTTCCGGAGACTTGCTTGCATTAGAATAAGTGCATCATTGTGTTAGTTAATCTTGCATTAGAGTCTAAGTCATAACATACACTGACACATCAAATATATATACACGTTTCTCTTTTCATCAATCTGTTTGCTTTAAGTGGAGAATCACTGCTAGTTATCAGCCTTAAAAACATCAGTATATGTACCGACGTCCCCATTTCAATAGGTACTGAATTGCAGAAGTACAAGTACAGGATTCAGGAGGACTCAAGGCGAGAGAAGCAAGAGTCATTTTTATTTTCACTGTATTATATGTTGTAACTATTGTTCCATTTGTAACAATTATTGTAATTGATTTATTTGTTGGAAAGCATCCAAGTGAAGTACCAAGTGTTGTTCTTTATTCATTGTACTCTGATGTAACTTGTTGAAAGTTGTAACACTTGGACTTGTAATGGTATTATTGTAACACTGATGTAATGTATTGCAGTTTTATAAACATTCAGACTTGTAATACATTTGTGTTGAATAAAAAGTTTTAAATTTTCCTGTTTTTCTGTGTATTGTGGCTAATTGAAGGAAATAATCTGGCCTATGTCACGGTTTCCCAGTTTGTGAAAATCGGGGCGTTACAATTTTGGTTAAAATAATAATAATAAGAGGTATTTCAATTGCAAACTGAGTCTCAGACAAACAAATATTTAGAATATTGGTATTGTAGATATCTTTACACATGCACTTAGGTTACCATTGTATTTAGACATGCTCATAGTGATTATGGGATTAGAGTAAGCTCTATAAAACCTATATGATCATGTTCTTGCAGAACTATTACATGCATCTAAAAGTGATGCAGAAGTTAAAAAAAACTCTATGCAGTAATTCTAACAAACTATATGCATTACAGGTAAGTTCAAACTAATGATCAAGAAGGCGATGATTGAGCTTAAAGGTAGATATGATGCTTCATCATATAATATGTTTCCTACTTCAATTAATCAGCTGGACCTTTAAAACTATTTTATATAATCAAACCAGGTGCACCATTCCGAAGACGTGCCGTAGGCACGTGTCATCGGGCAAACCTAGTATATATATATATAGGAAAATCTTCCATTGTGCACCACCCCTCCGTATTCACTCGTGTGCACTCAGCCTTCCCTCCTTCATATCGACGATCCGAACCGTTCACATTGATCTACACATCTAAATTAGACTAAATATGTAAAATCAAATCATTTGAAATTCATTTGCCCATCTATCATGTGACTATAAAAAGCAATGATTTTCAGCCATACAATTTTGTAACACTTCAATGGATGGGCAAATGAATTTCAAATGATTTGATTTTATATATTTAGACTAATTTAGATGTGTAGATCAATGTGAAGGGTTTGGATCGTCGATACGAAGGTGGAAAGGCCGAGTGCACACACCGTGTGCACCATAGGTGGTGCACAATGGAAGACGATATATATATATATATGTGTGTGTGTGTGTGCACACGCGCGCACGCACCCACACACACACACACACACACATATATATATATACCAACACTCTACATCAACCTCTCAAGACCAGAAAACTTTTCCAGAATTATTCCAGAAATATGTGCAAAAACTGTCCTGTCAACGAAAAATAAGTTTCACACAATCTACAAGTTTCAAATATAGAGCATCTGGGAAGATAAGCAGTATATTCGCCAGTTTAAATCCATCCAATTCTGGGAACTAGACATAGTACAAGCCGAGCCAACACTCCCAATAGAAAAGGGAATATATATATATATATATATATATATATATATATATATATATATATATATATATATATATGTTACAAAGTTGCAACCGAAATTAGTTTCAGATTTGATATGAAAAATCACTGCCATGACTCATACTTAGGCAAAGACATACTGCTTTTCTTGTATACGAATAGAGACAGTTAGTGTAATGTGAAGGGGATATGTATTGAAATTTATCATTTCTAATATGAGTTCAAATTGCACTATTGTTTTTTCTTTACATGCCATTAAATTCTGGTAAATATTTTAGTATTATATATAGGCTACGTACTCCTCCTTGCGCTAGTAGCTGAAGCATATGTGCATTAGTTGATCTTCCTGTATCATTTTCTCCTTATATGCACTGTTTTTCTTAATTTTTATTATTATTATCTCAATTGGTTCTCATGTTTTAATTAAGAAAACTGATTGATGGATGCATCCAAGTTCTTAATAACAAGGTCACAAAAGCTGGAATTACTGTTCTTGCATACTTCAATGATTTTCCAGAGGACAACAACGAAGGATGCTGGTGGAATTGATGGTCTAGAAGTTCTTCGTATCTTCAGTGAGCCTACTGCAGCTTCATTAGCATATGGATTTGAGAAAAAGAACAATGAAACAATACTGGTTTTTGACCTGGGAGGTGGAACTTTTGATGTGTCAGGTATTGGAGTTGGTCTAGCAAATAAGTACTAGTATTTTGGTGGTGAGGATATTCTGTGTTATGCAAAAAACATTTTAGACTATTCACTATGAAAGGCTTAGTGTTGAAATATAGTAATTGTATATTCTGTTTCCTAATATAGGAAACAGATTCTCCAAATCTATCATCTTCCCAATCTTCTCTCAATCTCTTTTCTTCTTCTCCAAGAATGTAATCCTTATATATAGATGTATACAGTGAAGAATAAATATAACAAGAAGAATAAGAATTATTTTCTTCATGGTATCAGAGCATAATCAGATCTAGGCCAAATGAAGACGAAGAGGAGAAGGCTGATCACCTCCGTCTTGATCTGATCCCGTTGTTGATCCCGTCACCGATCATCGACTCCGATCCCGTCAGACCCCGTCGCCGTCACCGCTCTGCCCTCATCCCAGACCCTTCTCCTTCCTCCTCTCGTTTGATTTCGAAACCCATCGCCGCAACCCATCCACCCACCTCCTCACGCCCCCGTCGTCATCGCAGTTGCCACCTCCAGACGACCACCGACGACCCGCCATTGCAGCACCCCTGTCTGCTGCTGCTCGCCTCTACCGCTTGAACGCACCTCCTCACCCAGCATCTTCCTCGTCGAAGCTGCCGCTTAAGGTTTCCTCGAATTTCGTGCCGCCGTTTTTTGCAGAAGCTCCTCGTCCTCCACCCGTCCTCCGCCATCCCGTTCACCCCGTTGATTGCCAAGATCCACCACCGCAGTCACCCCCTGTTCTACCCGCCGCCAGCAATCACCTTGCGCCGCCGCTTTTGCAGAAGCTCCTCTTCCTCCACCCGTCCTCTGCCATCCCGTTCACCCCGTCGATTGTGGAGATCCACCACCGGAGTCACCCCCTGTTCTACCCGCCGCCAGCAATCACCTTGCGCCTGAACCCCCGAAGCTGCCATTGCTGATCTTGCTCTTGTTGTTTTGTTTGCTGATGTCTGCAGTTTTGGATACTCTCGTTTGGTGTTTTAGTCCGCTGTAGAGTTGCTGTTTGGGCATTGGATTGTTGCTGTTTTTGCTGTTTGTTGGAGACTTTGAGCTGTTCGTGGCCAAGTTGTGTCGTTTGCTATTGGCTGCTGAAGATCAGATCCATTGTTTTCTTGTGCCGCTACCATGGGACAAACTGATGGAGCTAAGAAGAATATTGGACTCGCATCTACATTAGTTACAGCTGCAGATAATGATGGTAAGGTATTTAATATTTCTGCTTCTGTTATGAATAGTGCATGGATAATTGATTCGGGTGCTACCAACCATATGACTTTTGATTCTAGACAAGTTCAAAATTTTCAACCATCCACTAAATCAACTGTGTCCACTGCCAATGGTGATCCTGCCATTATTACTGGCGAGGGTACCATACACCTCACAAACAACCTAACCTTAGATACTGCCCTAGTTGTGCCATCCTTGAATTTCAACCTATTATCTGTTGCCCAAATAACCACTGCCTTACATTGTATTGTAGTTTTTTGGCCTTCACATTGTGTGTTTAAGAATATTCGAACTCGCAAGACGATTGGTTATGGGGTTAGATACGGGAAGCTCTATTACCTAGATTTAGAATCTGAATGTTCGAGCAAGTTGACTCAAGCTCTAAGTGTGGAAGGATCCGAAGATGAGAAGAAGAAATTAGATATTTGGTTATGGCATCGATGTCTAGGGCATGCTTCTTTTGGTTATTTGAAGAAATTATTTCCAAATTTATTTTTGAAGTTGGATATATCTGCCTTTCGGTATGATGTGTGTGAACTCGCAAAAGGTCATCGTGTCTCTTTTCCTCCAAGTCCAAGTAGAAGCTCCCTTCCTTTTATGATTATTCATTCTGATGTTTGGGGTCCATCCAAAATCACTACATTTGGAGGAGCCAAATGGTTTGTGACCTTTATTGATGACTGTACCCGTATGACCTGGATTTGTTTGATGAAGTCGAAAAGTGAAGTTAGTGGTTTGTTTCAGAAATTTCACAAGCATGTTATGATTCAGTATAAATCACAGATTCAAGTTCTTAGGAGTGATAATGGCGGAGAGTACCTGAGTTCAAATCTGCAACAATATTTGGTGGAACACGAAATTGTTCATCAGACTACATGCTCGTATACACCTCAACAGAATGGAGTTGAAGAAAGGAAAAATAGACACTTGCTCGAAGTGGTCCGTGCTTCTCTCATCCATTGAAATCTGCAACTCATTTATTGGGGAGAAGCCCTTGCTTCTGCTGCATACTTAATCAACCGAGTTCCCTCTAATATCCTAAACTTCCTCACACCATTTCAAGCATTAAATGAAGCTGTGAATGCACCAAAAGTCGTCAACTTGCCACCTCGTGTGTTTGGGTGTGTTGCATTTGTTCATCTTCATCAACATGAACGCAATAAGTTAACTCGTCGAGCTGTCCGCTGTGTTTTCGTTAGATATGCACAGAATAAAAAAGGGTATCGGTGCTATCACCCACCAACTCAAAAGATGTTTGTGACTATGGATGTTGTGTTCCATGAAGATGAGATGTATTTTTTCTCTGAGGTTGAACTTCAGGGGGAGCACCGAAGTGAAGTTCAAACTCTTGCCTATGATGAAGTGGTTACTATTCAAACTGAACAATCAGATATAAGGAGAGAAAATCAGGATGTAAGTAATGATGATCACTCGAATGAAGACTTGGTAGAGGAAGAAAATTTCCACGAAGATCTGCAGTCAGTGCCGAACCTCCATGAAGATGAGCCATCTCCACCACCAGCACCATCTGAACCACCTCCACCACCAGTACCATCAGATCTATCTCTAATCCCAGCAGAACCCCAAAACCAATCGTCATCGCTGTCCGAAGCTCCAAGAAGAGAACTCCCAAACCGTACTACTAGAGGTATTCCCAAACCCACTTACGAGCCTAATCCCACTAGTAATGTCAAGTATCTCATGAGTCATTATGTGTCCACTCACCGATTGTCTGAATCAAATAAGTCATTTGTGAATCAATTATCTGTTGTATCTATTCCTAATAGTCTGCAGGAAGCCCTTACTGATCCAAGGTGGAAAGCAGCTATGGATGAGGAGATGAAATCCTTGAAAAAGAACGAGACTTGGGAGATAGTCGAGCTACCAGCAGGAAAGAAGCCAGTAGGATGCAGATGGATCTATACAGTGAAGTATAAGTCTGATGGTTCAATAGAGCGATACAAAGCAAGGCTGGTTACCAAAGAGTACACTCAAACGTATGGAATTGATTATGAAGATACATTCGCACCAGTGGAAAAATTCAGTACTGTCCGAGTCTTACTGATACTTGCTGCCAATCTTAACTGGCCGTTGGAGCAATTTGATGTGAAGAATGCATTTTTGCATGGGGAATTGACAGAAGAAGTCTATATGGATCTTCCACCATGGTCGAACAGACCAGTTCAACACAGCAACAAAGTATGTCATCTGAAGAAAGCATTGTATGGACTTAAGCAGTCGCTAAGAGCCAGGTTTGGGAGATTTACAAAGGCAATGAGGACATTCGGATACTATCAGAGTAATTCTGATCATACTCTATTCCTAAAAAGGAAAGAAGGTAAAATTACTGCTCTCATTATTTATGTTGATGATATGATAGTAACTGGAGATGATCCTGATGAGATGAAGGCATTAAAGAACTACTTGTCACTAGAGTTCGAAATGAAAGATCTTGGTCTTTTGAGATACTTCCTTGGTATTGAAGTTTCTCGCTCAAGAAAGGGAATATTTCTTTCTCAAAGAAAATATGCTCTAGATTTATTGAAGGAAACTGGAATGTCCGCTTGTCAACCGATTAGTACACCATTGAAAGAAGGACTGAAACTATGCAACGAAGCTGATCAAGTGCCTTGTGATAAGGAAAGATATCAGAGATTGGTTGGACAACTAATGTATCTTGCACATACACGGCCTGATTTGTCATATGCTTTAAGTGTGGTAAGTCAGTTTATGCATACACCTCGGGAACAACATATGGACACGCTAATGAGAATTATGAGATACATTAAGTCAGCCCCAGGAAAAGGAGTCTTATTTGCGAAACATGGACACTTGAAGGTTGAGGCATATACTGATGCTGATTGGGCAGGATCTACAATCGATAGGCGCTCCACTTCAGGATATTTCACCTTTGTTGGAGGAAATTTAGTTACATGGTGGAGCAAGAAGCAAAATGTTGTTGCACGCTCTAGTGCAGAGGCTGAGTATCGCAGAGTAGCTTTAAGTATAACAGAAGCTTTATGGCTGAAACTCCTGTTGCAGGACTTAGGCTATGGTCCAAAGGAACCTATGAAGGTGTATTGTGACAGTCAAGCGGCGTGTGATATTGCGGCTAATCCAGTTCAGCATGATAGGACGAAACATATAGAGGTGGACAGATTCTTCATCAAAGAAAAATTAGATGAGAAAGTTATTGAGATATCCAAGGTGAAGTCAGAAGATCAACTCGCAGATATCCTAACCAAGGCTGTTTCGACTCGGCTCTTCTTGAAATTTGTTGACAAGTTGGGCATGTTCAATATCTGTGCACTAACTTGAGGGGGAGTGTTGAAATATAGTAATTGTATATTCTGTTTCCTAATATAGGAAACAGATTCCCCAAATCTCTCATCTTCCCAATCTTCTCTCAATCTCTTTTCTTCTTCTCCAAGAATGTAATCCTTATATATAGATATATACAGTGAAGAATAAATATAACAAGAAGAATAAGAATTATTTTCTTCACTTAGTTAGGGTACCACCATTGCTTGTAAGTTCAGAAAATTCAAATTGGAACAGGTTCGCCTTCTCAAGCTTGGCAACAAGTGACCCCAGTAATTATTTTTGGTAAAATCAGCAAAACTCCCTTATACTATTATTGTGTCAATGCAGAAAGTCCCCGGAATTTTCAGTCAGAACAGAAACCCTCCCGGGGTCACAGTGCTAAAAATATTAGAAACTTGTGCACGTATTTTGCACATACTTTCTTTTATTCTTTCAGAGACAAATCTGCCCTTCCCTTGTTAAATTATCATGAAATTAAAATGATGACAAATGGAGCATGGAGGAGGAGGAGGAGGAGGAGGATGGTGATGATGATTGGGTGGTGGTAGTGGTGGTTGGGGAGGGAGCAGGGAGATGGAGTGGAAGATGTTAGAGATAAGGGAGGCAATTGAGGAAGACCGTCGAAGATGAGGTCAATGGCATTGGAGATGGTGAGAGAGAATGGATGAGATCGGTGGAGCATGAATGACAGAACAGGGATTATTGGAATATTTGGAAGGGCGAAGTGGTGAGACTCTACCAGCGCGCGGTTGGAACCATGCATGGAGAGGAGGGGAATATATAGTTAGTTGAATTGGAATGTCTGCTGTTGAAATGTAGTAAGTACTAATATGTATATTCTGTTTTCTAATCTATAGAAAACAGATTTTCCAAATCTCTCATCCCTCAATCTCTTCTCAATCTCCTTTCTTCTCCTCCAATAATGTAATCCTTATATATAGAGGTATACTGTAAACAATGATGAATAAGAAAAAATATTAAGAAGAAGAGGCCCTATTCAGCCTCACCGATCACCTACCTCTGCCCCGACTTCGGATTTAGATCCGAACCCGAAAACCCGACTTCATCTCAAGATCCTCATCAGCATCGTCGCCCGGAACTCGCTCGGCTCCTTGACGTCGAACAGCGTGCCAAAGTAGAGAAGCCCGACCAGATTTCTGACCTTGTTGTCATCATCTTCTTTCTCTACGGGTTTCATCGACTTGAGCTCCTTTTGGAGGACGGAGACGAGGCGTCGGAAACCCTCGTCGGCGCCCAACACATCCAGACCACCGATTCCCTCCGCTGCCTTCCATCTCTCAATCCCAGCATAGACCCACACCGAAACCCCACCTTTTTCTGTCGACCAGCTGCACCCCGACACCGTCCTGTGTCGATTCGCACCACTGCCCTCGCTGCTCGATGCCCTCCCGCCGTCGAGCCACCCGAAGCCGTCGCACCAATCCCAAAATCTCCTGATTTGTTGTCGACCCTGAACCCGTTGACTCTGATCCCGTCGACTCTGGTCTCGTTATCATTGTCCCTGATCCTGATCCTGCCGTAGGCTTCAATCTCCTGCCATCGACCCCGATCCCCTTTCTCCACTGCTCACCGTCGTGGTTGTGGTCATCATTGTTTGATGATCCAGATATATTCAGATCTGATTTTTGATTGAATAATTGCTCTGTTGGTGTTCGAGCTCTTGGATTTGATCCAGATCGGATCTAAAAGGAGCTATTCTATCGGAGGGTGTTGTGTTGCTAGTTGCTGTTCTTGGCCAAGTTGTGTCGTTTGCTATTGGTTGCTGAAGATCAGATCCGTTGTTTTCTTGTGCCGCTACCATGGGACAAACTGATGGAGCTGAGAAGAGTATTGGACTCGCCTCTACATTAGTTACGGCTGCAGGTAATGATGGTAAGGTATTTAATATTTCTGCCTCTGTTATGAATAATGCATGGATAATTAATTCTGGTGCTACCGACCATATGACTTTTGATTTTAGGTAAGTTCAAAATTTTCAACCATCCACCAAATCAACTGTGTCCACCACCAATGGTGATCCTGCCACTATTACTAGCGAGGGTACCATACATCTCACAAACAACCTAACCTTAGATAGTGTCCTAGTTGTGTCATCCTTGAATTTTAACCTATTATCTAATGCTCAAATAACTACTGCCTTACATTGTATTGTAGTCTTTTAGCCTTCACATTGTGTGTTTAAGAATATTCGAACTCGCAAGACGATTGGTTATGGGGTTAGACATGGAAACTCTATTATCTGGATTTAGAATCTGAATGTTCGAGCAAATTGACTCAAGCTCTAAGTGTGGAAGGATCCGAAGATGAGAAGAAGAAATCAAATATTTGGCTATAGCATCGACGTCTAGGGCATGCTTCTTTGGTTATTTGAAGAAATTATTTCCAAGTTTATTTTTGAAGTTGGATATTTCTGCCTTTTGGTGTGATGTGTGTGAACTCGCAAAAGGTCACCGTGTCTCTTTCCTCCAAGTCCAAGTAGAAGCTCCCTTCCATTTATGATTATTCATTCTGATGTTTGGGATCCATCCAAAACCACTACATTTGGAGGAGCCAAAAATGGTTTGTGATATTTATTGATGACCGTACTCGTATGATTTAGATTTATTTGATGAAGTCAAAAAGTGAAGTTAGTGGCTTGTTTCAGAAATTTCACAAGCATGTTATGATTCAGTATAAATCACAGATTCAAGTTCTTAGAAGTGATAAAGGCGGAGAGTACCTGAGTTCGAATCTGCAACAATATTTGGAGGAACATGGAATTGTTCACCAGACTATATGCTCATATACACCTCAATAGAATGGGGTTGCAGAAAGAAAAAATAGACACTTGCTCGAGGTGGTCCGTACTTCTCTCATCCATGAAAATATGTCACTCATCTATTGGGGGAAGCCCTTACTTCTGCTGCATACCTAATCAACCGAGTTCCCTCTAGTATCCTAAACTTCCTCACACCATTTCAAGCATTAACTGAAGCTATGAATGCACCAAAAGTCATCAACTTGCCACCTCGTGTGTTTGGGTGTGTTGCATTTATTCATCTTCATCAACATGAATGCAATAAGTTAACTCCTCGAGCTTTTCGCTGTGTTTTCATGAGATATGCACAGGATAAGAATGGGTATCGGTGCTATCACCCACCAACTCGAAGGATGTTTGTGACTATGGATGTTGTATTTCATGAAGATGAGATGTATTTTTCTTCTTCTACGACTGAACTTTAGGGGGAGTACTGAAGTGAAGTTCAGACTCTTGGGTATGATGAAGGGGTTAGTGAAGTTCAGACTCTTGGGTATGATGAAGTAATTACCAGCCAGAATGAACAACTAGATATAAATTGTAACTCCCATTTTTATTTTTCCTTTTTCTGTTATTGATCCCAATTGTAATCTCCATTGTAATTGCGATTCATTTCTTTTGTCGCATTTTGTGTTGAATAATATTTATCCTAATGTTATTCATAATCTAATTCTTATCTCAGTTGATTATTTTAAAATGTACTCCTTGTATTCTAAATTCAGATTTAATTTTATAAAATTTGCCTTATCTTCTCCGGTTGTGAATTGTCCTCCAAATTGATCCACTTTGTACCCAAAGCCCAATATCCACCTCCTATTGGATCTCTCGCCCAAAACCCACTAACCCAAATCAACCCCCTAAATTCTTCCTAACGGACTAATCCCTATGATTGCTCCTAATCACTACCCAGGATCTCCACAATCTGTAACTCCCAAGAATTTGAAAACTAAATCCCTACTATTAAGCCCTATAATCTCTCCCATTGCTATATTCTAATAAATTCCTAACTTAATAACCCCCGCACTCTTCATTCTCCCCCTACTCTCTCTCCTCCTCTGATTAAAACCCCAAACAAAAAAACAAAACAAACCCAAAATGCCCCCTTCTTCCCCGTCTCCTTCTTCCTCCATTCATCGTACTCATCTTCACCACCCCGAACCACCGCCATTACCTCTCCACCTTGACGCTCCTCCCCCTGAGCCGCTAGAGAACCCATCGCGACGCCAGCACCCCGCCACCATCTTCTTCCCTGTGCTCCCATTCCGCCATTGCCGAAACTTCGCCTGCCTCCGTTCGAACCCTCCGCTCTCCTTACCATCACTCCACGTCGCCTCGCCCTCTCCGCCTCTCTCGCATTCACGGGAGAACCCCACCATCATCGCCATCCAAGCCGCATCATCGTCTTCTCTGTTTCGGCGCATAAACAAAGCAATCGCCGTGCTCGCTGTCGCGTCGCTTCCCGACCTCAGCACCGTCGTCGCCTGCCCACTTCGCAGCTGCCGGTCGCCTCGCACACCCTCGTCGTTGTCCCCTCATCCGCGCGCTATCTCTCTCTCTGGCGCGTTCGGGGAAGAAGACGAGGTGGGAGTGGGTTGATTTGCTGTTCGGTGTTCGAGTGTAGCAGATCGGAGTCGGTGTGTGCTGTTGTGTGATGGATCCGGTATGGAATTGGAATGTGATTGGTTCGATTCGGTGTCCCATGTTTTGGCTCATCGGATCCAGAATAGTTGTCCCGTGTTCTGGCTAGATCTGGGAGTGTTGCTATTTCTGTCTTGTGCCATAGCTGTTTGGTATTTGCTGTTCGGTGTTGGCACCTAGCTCGCGCGTGTCTCGGATTCTAATATTTATCGGATCAAATCGTCAAAAAGGCAAGTCATTTCTTATCGAATATTTATTGTATCATATTCGATATTTTTATTGAATTCTACAAGTGGATCCATATTGAATATCGAAAAATGTTATTGTATCTATCGTTGGGATACCACGGATTTACACGAGCGAATCCAAGTGGTAATCTCGACTTCGTGCCGTCTTTTTGCCTCTAAAGTATAGGGATCTTACATGCACCCATGTAGATAGTTAATGAATATAAGAATAGGAAATCATTATCACATTTCATCTCATGACATTAAAAACAGCTATTGTAGATTGTATATTATGGTTGATTTTTCATGTGATTGCTATTGATAATTTAGTTGAATTGTAATTAGTAGAATTATGGACATAATCGACCTTAATACTATGTTCACATAGGATGGCTCGCTGTGATTTATGATTATTAAACTCCAATTTATCATTCTTAACTTTTAACCGTTTTATTCTAAATAAACATGTTGACTATTCTGGAAATTATGCCAACCTGAATCTTATTGTGTTGTTTCGACCTAGATAAATTCATTAAAATCAGTCGCTTCCTGAAAATGAAACGTAGCCCTAATTGTCTAGATGTCAATAGATACCAGAATTTTCGAATTCCGACTTGTATTGCCCGAGTTATGACCTTTTTACTACAGCTACGCTGTAATTTCAGATTCATGTACATCCCATGTTAGGCTGATAAATGAAGTGGACTAATGATCATAAATGGCCAAGATAAATCTCAAATTTGTAGATAACATGCTTAGGGTGTTAAAAATTATTTTTACTGATTTTTGTAATGATTATTCACTGCCCTTATAACTGAAATTAGTCAACATTGATACCCAGCCAGAAACTAAAATCTATAAAGATTACTGAATTTCGCCTAGCTACCGTTGTCGGAATGTAGACTTTAAGTATGCGTTGGAACTGGGCAGGAGTCTATCTTCTAGACCACCTGACGGATCCACATTTGCTGTCCTGTAGCAACGGAAATTCTGATTTTGGTACAGCAACCTACTGCTGTCCAGAATTGGGTTCTTATGTTTAATAATATATAACTATATCTATAATGTTATTCTTAGTGTATTAAATTGTATATAGAATATTGCATGATCTTAGGGTTGTTTTGTCACCTTTATTAGTGTCCCTTATTAATCACATTATTGTATGTTAATTGAATAAAGAAAGCAAATCAAGCCGGGGTTAAGAGTTGATTAGGCTAGTTGATGACATAGTGACTGTACTCGAAAGAGGGGCCCGTGTTTCCCTAATTATCGGTCTATCGGTTATCGGTCTATTGGTTATATCGGTTAATTGCAGATTACTGACTTCAGTATCTCGATTGATTTGGTCATCGGTTATTACTGAATATTGTTCCCGAGCACATGAACTATAGAACCTACCACCTTAGTCTAAACGAAATTGACTGTATGCATCGAATCTGTGGTACGGCACACACGGGACACAGTAGTACGTGCATTAGCTAGAACAAAAGAATGAATAATAGACCTAAGGCTCTCATCACATTATCATTGCATATTGTTATCTTATTGAACAGTGTTATCGTTATTATTGCCATTATTGATATTGTTCATCGTTATCATGATAAATTATAGTTATTGCATATTATACTATTATTGCTTTGTCATTGTTCCACACTATTGATATCATCGTTTATTGAATTCATTACTATACCACTATTGCCATTGTTTCTCTGTTTCTCCACTTGCATGTCCACGACTTGCTCTAAGGACTTTCTTTTTCCCTCTCTTTAGATGAGCAACTTACAGGTATTCAAGGAGATTTACCTGACGGAATAGGAGAGCAGCATTGGTGAAAGAGATGTTTTACTGCGTCTCTAAATAAATGTTGTTTTAATTGATGACTTTAATAAAATTGGACAAATGCTATTTCTTTGTATTATGGACTTCGACCAAAATATTGTTTGTTAAATTTCCAGATGTTGGGTTATTTGATGTTGGTTATTTTTATGCATTAATTTCCAATATTGATATTTATGTGATTATCCTTTCATTGCATGCGTGGTTGTTTTATTACTTGTTTATATTGTTGAGTTGGATCAATGACAGCCTATGGATGACACAAGTCATTCGCTGGACCGTGTCACGTGCTTGCTTTCCGTGTTTTTGGGAAGCGGGGCCTGACATAAATAATGGCGAACACTTGAATGAAGACCTAGCAAGGGAGGAAGACTCTCATGAAGAAGTGCAACCAGGGGAAAAAGACTCTCTTGAAGAATTGCAACCAGTACCGAATTTTAGTGAGAGTGAATCGTCAGAACCCCCAAAACCAATCGTCATTGTTGTCCGAAGCTCCTAGAAGAGAACTCTTGTACCGTACCAATAGAGATATTCCAAAACACACTTATGAACCTAATCTCACTAGTAATATCAAATATCCCATAAGTAATTATGTATCAACTCATCACTTGTCAGAATCAAATAAGTCATTTGTAAATCAATTATCTACTGTATCTATTCCTAACAGTGTGTAGGAAGCCCTTACTGATCCAAGGTGGAAAGCAGCTATGGATGAGGAGTTGAAGTCCTTGAAAAAGAATGAGACTTGGGAGATAGTTGAGCTGCCAGCAAAAAAGAAGCCAGTAGGATGCAGATGGATTTATACGGTGAAATATAAGTCTGATGGTTCAATAGAGCGATACAAAGCAAGACTGGTTGGCAAAGGATGTTGTGCGGAATACAAATCAAACCAACAATCAAACCAACGCGGAAACAAAGAGAGAACCAGCGAGAGAAAAACAGAAAAGCAAGCAACACAAGAACACAAGATTTACGTGGTTCGGCAAAACGATGCCTACATCCACAAGGGGCGGTTGGGGTTTCTTTACTATGTTCTCCAATGGGCAAACAAAGCCTTTACAAGAGATGACGGCTGCAAAATCCGAATTAGGTGTTACAATTTACAAAACCCTAACGGGTGTATTTATAGGGAAACTATTGGGCCTTTCGAATTGGGCCGAATCTGGATCCAAAACCCGCCGACAGTCGACTGGTCCAATTACCAGTCGACTGACTCCCACATACAGTCGACTGCTGCTGCTGTATACTCAGTCTTCGAAAACTCCTCTCTGGACAGTCGACTGCTCCTCCATCCAGTCGACTGAAACTCTGAAACTTTCGAACACTGCAGATACCAAATACCAGAATCGAGCCATTATCCTACAATCTCCACCTTGGCGAGATCTTCCAAGTCAAGTATCAAACAATCTCCACCTTGGTGAAATCTTCCAAGTAGCCCAAGCAATCTCCACAAATACTTCAAAACAACTGCTCATCACCAAATGCAACAAACGAACCCAAACTCCACCTTAGTATGATATCACATACTAAACAAACCAATAGCAAAGTACTATCCCAACTGCCCATGCCAAATTATCAATCATGCAAAATATTAGCCAGGTTCATGCAATGCTTGAACTTGGCTGCCCCAACAACTTTGGTCAACATATCCGCAGGATTATCAGCTGTTCCAATCTTCACCAAATGAATATCACCATCCTTTATCAAATCACGCACAAAATGATAACAAACATCAATATGTTTGGTCCTCGAATGATGAACTTGGTTCTTCGCTAAATGAATAGCACTCTGACTGTCACAGTGTACCTCCACCCTCTCCCGATGAATTCCCAAGCTCTTCAAAAGTCCATGTATCCAAATGGCTTCCTTCATGGCCTCAGCAACCGCCATGTATTCAGCCTCAGTAGTAGACAACGCTACAGTGGACTGCAAATTTGACCTCCAACTTATAGGTGCTCTAGCCATAGTAAATAAATAGCCTGTAGTAGACCGCCTCTTATCTAGATCACCTGCATAGTCAGAATCAACATATCCAACCAATAACCTGCTAATATTGTCATCCCTTTCAAATTTCAAACCCACATCTGTGGTGCCACTTATGTACCTCAAAATCCATTTAGCTGCTTGCCAATGCTCTTTGCCTGGATCATGCATATATCTACTAACCATACTCACCGCCTGAGAGATGTCTGGTCGAGTACAAACCATGGCATACATCAAACTGCCAACCACACTAGTGTAAGGTACATTCGCCATATACTGTCTCTCTTCATCTGTACTTGGAGACTGAGAAGCACTGATTCTGAAATGACTGGCTAAGGGTGTGCTAACTGGTTTAGTTTTCTCATCTATACCAAACCGTTTCAGCACCTTCAAAAGATATTGCTTCTGTGTCAAACTTACTATGCCCTTTGCCCTGTCTCTAGCTATCTCCATCCCAAGTATCTTCTTGGCTTCACCAAGATCCTTCATCTCGAATTCAGAACTCAACTGATTCTTCAAATTTTGAATCTCCTTAGCATTTTTAGAGGCAATCAACATGTCATCCACATATAATAACAGATATATGAAAGAACCATCCTGCAATTTCCTGAAGTAGACACAATGATCAAACTCACTTCTGGAATATCTCTGCACCTTCATAAACTGGTCAAACCTCAAATACCACTGCCTTGGAGATTGCTTCAACCCATAGAGAGACTTCTTCAACCTGCAAACACAATTTTCCTTCCCAGCAATTTTGAACCCATCTGGCTGCGACATATAAATTTCTTCATCTAGATCCCCATGTAAGAACGCAGTCTTCACATCCATCTGTGTCAATTCAAGATCAAACTGTGCTACCAAAGCTAACAAAATCCGAATAGAAGGATGCTTCACAACTGGAGAGAACACTTCATTATAGTCAATACCTTCCTGTTGAGCATACCCCTTTGCAACTAGTCTAGCCTTGAACCGAACACTGCCTTTTGGACCTTCTTTCTTCGTATACACCCACTTGCAACCAATTGCTTTCTTCCCCTTTGGTAGTTGCACTAGATCCCAAGTCTTATTCTTATGAAGAGAGTTCATCTCTTCATCCATAGCAACTTTCCAATCTGCATTTTCTGAACTTCTAGTAGCTTCTTTGAAGTTGGAGGGAACTTCATCATCCACAATGGGAAGAGCAAATGCAACTGTATCTGTAAAACGAGACGGTCGTTTGATATCTCTTCTTTGCCTTCTTACTGCAATTGATTCTTCCTGCTGGATAGGAACTTCTTCATCATTCTCAGTATCAACCACATCATCTTCATCTTGGACAGGTACAGGATTTTCAACTGACAACTTTTCTAACTCCACATGTTGGAGAACTCTCCTACCAGTCGACTGGTTATTGCCAACAGTCGACTGTCCCGAGCTCCCACTCTTCTGCTGTTCTAGACCACCAGTCGACTGCTCCTGTACATCAGTCGACTGTCCCGAGATTCTGCTACTCACCTGTTGGAGAACTGTCCCACTCTTCTGCTGCTCACCAGTCGACTGTCCCATACCACCAGTCGACTGTCCCGAGCTAATCATGCTGGTCTCATCAAAAGTCACATCCCTGCTGATTACTAACTTCTTCTGTTCTGGACACCACAACCTGTAACCTTTGACACCAGTACTAAAACCAACAAATATAGCCTTTTTGGCTCTTGCATCAAGTTTAGTTTCAGTTACATGAAAATAAGCAGGACAACCAAATATATGCAAAAAACTATAATCAGATGCAGGTTTACCACTCCATACCTCAATAGGCGTCTTGCCTTCAAGTGCTGCTGATGGTAAACGGTTGACAATGTGGCTTGCATATATAACAGCTTCTGCCCAAAATGTCTTCTTCAATCCAGACTGTGCTAACATACATCTCACCTTCTCAAGTAAGGTTCTGTTCATCCTTTCTGCAACCCCATTTTGCTGTGGGGTCTTCCTAACTGTGAAGTGCCTCTGGATCCCTTCATCTTCACACAATTTCAGAAACGGATCGTTCTTGTATTCCCCTCTATTATCTGACCTCAGAACCTTAATCTTCCTACCAGTCTGATTTTCAACTTTCTTCTTCCAACTTGTGAACAATGTCAAAACTTCATCTTTGTGCTTCATGGTATATACCCAAACTCGTCTGGAGTAATCATCAACAAAAGTAACAAACCAGTGTCTACCACTAATAGAAGGTGTCTGAGTAGGGCCCCAAACATCTGTGTGCACATAATCGAGGATACCCTTTGTCTGATGTACAGCTGTACCAAATTTCACCCTAGTCTGCTTACCCAAAACACAATGTTCACAAAATTCCAACTTGCACCCTTTAGCATCCTTAAGCAACCCTTGCTTCACAAGCCCCTGCAAGGCCTTTTCTCCTGCATGCCCGAGTCGCATATGCCACAACCTGGTAGAGTCGGGAACAACCTGTTTAGGCTTCTCATTTACACTGGCAGCCTGACCCAAATATGTTTTTCCCTGCAAGAAAAACAAGTTCCTCTTTCTTTGCCCTTTCATCACCACGAGTGATCCGCTAGTCACCTTCAGAATGCCACCTTCACTAGCAAATTTCAATCCACTGGCCTCCAAAGCACCAAGTGAAATCAAATTCTTCTTCAAATCTGGAACATACCATACATCTGAAAGCTCTCTAATAAGACCATCGTGCATTAGCAATTCAATCTTCCCGATTCCTACCTTCTTACAAGGTGCATCATTTCCCATCAAAACTACACCACCATCCATATACTCCAAAGAAGTAAACCACTCCTTCTTCCAAGACATATGATAGGAGGCTGCTGTATCAAGAAACCATACTTCTTGATAAAGTGAGGGACTAGAAGCAAGTGCAAAAGAAAAATCCTCGCCACTTTCTAAATTATCAACAGTCACATTTGCAGTCGAATTTCCCTTATTTCGTAGCTTTGGACAATCCTTTTTCCAATGCCCCCTTTCATGACAGAAAGCACATTCATCTTTGGCCGGTATTTTCCTGTCCTTCGAAACTCCTCTCGATTTGGAACGAGATTTGTTTCCCTTTTTCCCAGATTTGGACTCAGATCTGGTCTCAGTCCTGCCCCTTACAATCAAAGCTTCAGAAGTTTCTCTATCAACCATCTTATCCCTTCTCCTAGTTTCATTATTCAACAGAGCATTTGCAACATCTTCATATTTCACAGTATCTTTTCCATATAATAAAGTAGTTGCTAAATGATCATAACTTTCAGGTAATGAATTCAACAGAATTAGGGCTTTATCCTCATCCTTAATTTGCTCATCCAAATTTAACAAATCAGCCAATAATTTATTAAATGATTCAACATGAGCATTCATAGACATACCTTCCGTATAGGTGAAGCGAAAAAGTCTCTTCTTCAAATACAGCCGATTCTCCAAACTTTTCCTCATGTATTTGTCTTCGAGTTTCTTCCACAACACCGCAGCAATGGTATCCCTCATCAAATCGTACTTCTGAGCCTTCTCAATAAAGAGCCGAATAGTCCCACACGCAACTCGATTCAACTTCTTCCAATCTGCTTCGGACATATCCTTAGGTTTTTCTTTCTCCAAAGCAACATCTTGTTCTTGTTGAACAAGAACATCCAACACCTCACATTGCCACATCCCGAAATTGTTTGTCCCATCAAATTTTTCAACTTCAAATTTTGCGTTGTGAATCGTTGTTCTTGACGAACTTGATCCCACAACATCCTTGGTTGCATCTGCATCACCCGCCATCTCCCTCTAGTTCGAACCAACAGCTCTGATACCACTTGTTGTGCGGAATACAAATCAAACCAACAATCAAACCAACGCGGAAACAAAGAGAGAACCAGCGAGAGAAAAACAGAAAAGCAAGCAACACAAGAACACAAGATTTACGTGGTTCGACAAAACGATGCCTACATCCACAAGGGGCGGTTGGGGTTTCTTTACTGTGTTCTCCAATGGGCAAACAAAGCCTTTACAAGAGATGACGGCTGCAAAATCCGAATTAGGTGTTACAATTTACAAAACCCTAACGGGTGTATTTATAGGGAAACTATTGGGCCTTTCGAATTGGGCCGAATCTGGATCCAAAACCCGCCGACAGTCGACTGGTCCAATACCAGTCGACTGATTCCTTCGGGACGGTCGACTGACTCCCACATACAGTCGACTGCTGCTGCTGTATACTCAGTCTTCGAAAACTCCTCTCTGGACAGTCGACTGCTCCTCCATCCAGTCGACTGAAACTCTGAAACTTTCGAACACTGCAGATACCAAATACCAGAATCGAGCCATTATCCTACAAAGGATACACTCAAACGTATGGAATTGATTATGAAGATACATTCGAACCTGTGGCAAAATTCAATACTGTTCGAGTCCTGCTGTCACTTACTGCAAATCTTGACTGGCCGATGGAGCAATTTGATGTGAAGAATGCATTTTTGCATGGGAAATTGACAGAGGAGGTTTATATGGATCTTCCACCAGGATCGAACAGACCAGTCCAACACAGTAATAAAGTGTGTCGATTGAGGAAAGCGCTATATGGTCTCAAACAGTCGACAAGAGCTTGGTTTGGAAGGTTTACAAAATCAATGAGGGCATTCGGATATTGTCAGAGTAATTCAGATCATACCTTATTCCTGAAAAGGAAAGAAGGTAAGATTATTGCTCTTATTATATATGTGGATGACATGATAGTAACTGGAAATGATCCTGAGGAGAGAATGGCATTGAAGAGCTACTTGTCACAAGAGTTCGAAATGAAGGATCTTGGCCCTTCGAGATATTTTCTTGGTATTGAAGTTTCTCGCTCGAGAAATGGTATATTTCTGTCTCAAAGAAAGTATGCTCTCGATTTATTGAAGAAAACTGAATGTCTGCTTGTCAGCTGATTGGTACATCATTAGAAGAAGGACTGAAACTTTGCAACGAACGTGATCATGTGCCTTGTGATAAGGAAAGATATCAGAGATTGGTTGGACGGCTAATGTATCTTGCACATACACGGCCAGAATTATCATATGCTTTAAGTGTGGTAAGTCAGTTTATGCATGCACCTCAGGAACATCACATGGATACAGTGATGAGAATTCTGAGATATATTAAGTTTGCTCTAAGAAAAGGGGTCCTATTTGCGAAACATGGTCACTTAAAGGTTGAGACATATACTAATGCTGATTGGGCAGGATCTATAATTGATAGGCGCTCCACTTCAGGATACTTCACCTTTGTTGGAGGAAATATAGTTACATAAAGAAGCAAGAAGCGGAATGTTGTTGCACGCTCTAGTGCAGAAGCTGAGTATCGCGGAGTAGCTCTATGTATAGCAGAAGCTTTATGGGTGAAACTCTTGTTGCAGGACTTAGGCTGTGGTCCGAATGAACCTATAAAGGTGTATTGCGACAGTCAAGCAGCATGTGATATTGCCGCCAATCCAGTTCAACATGATAGAACGAAACATGTAGAAGTGGATAGATTCTTCATCAATGAGAAATTGGATGAGAAAGTCATTGAGATATCTAAAGTGAAGTCAGAAGATCAGCTTGCAGATATTCTGACCAAGACAGTTTCGAGTCGGCTCTTCTTGAAATTTGTTGACAAGTTGGGCATGTTCAATATCTGTGCACTAACTTGAGGGGGAGTGTTGAAATGTAGTAAGTACTAATATGTATATTCTGTTTCCTAATCTATAGAAAACAAATTCTCCAAATCTCTCACCCCTCAATCTCCTCTCAATCTCATTTCTTCTCCTCCAAGAATGTAATCCTTATATATAGAGGTATACTGTAAAGAATGAGGAAAAATAAAAAATATTATTCCCAAAATCTGTTTTCAACATCTGCATGTATGATCGATTTTCTAGTATCCTGACTGACTTTCTTCCAGATGATATAGCTTGATCCTATTGATTTACCTCTAGTTCCGGCAAAAATGAGATACACATGAATGTCACAATTACATGTTAGTTTGTTATATGGATTTTTTGTTATACTCAGAAAGGTAAACATATATACGTGAAGATTGCAAGTTAATTTACTTAATTGAGTTGATAAGTTACATCTGTGCTCATTATAATCCATTGTCTGGAAAGGAGTTATTGGCACTTGTAGTGCATGTGATACTTATTTGATTGAATATCAGTTTTTCCGAACATGCCCCACATACAGTTTTGGTAATGCGCTGCAACACTCTTTGTTATACATGTCGTAAAAGAAAGTTTCTTTGCTGAATAGATATGCGGTGAGTAAAAATAGTAGTTCCAAATGCTTGTAAAGTGGCAGAGATGAATAGACTAATTAATATATTATGACTTACAGTGATATATTAATTTTTCATTAAGACCTCCATGTATATTAATTTCCATTTGGCACTACAGAGTGAAAGAGTGTTTGTGAGGATAATAAATCCCTCAATCCCTCCAGCTCCAAGAGGGGTGGCTCAGATTGTGGTGAGCTTTGATATTGATGCCAATGATATCCTTTCTGTTACTGCAGTGGACAAGGGTACAGGAAAGAAGCAAGACATCACAATTACTGGTGCTAGCACCATGCCTAAT
Source organism: Hemerocallis citrina (assembly GCA_017893485.1). Taxonomy (NCBI): domain Eukaryota; kingdom Viridiplantae; phylum Streptophyta; class Magnoliopsida; order Asparagales; family Asphodelaceae; genus Hemerocallis; species Hemerocallis citrina. The sequence continues at coordinate 101,979,492 of CM030358.1, read as the reverse complement.
GATATGAGGTATGCCTTTCTATAAACTAGTTTCGATCTTTTCCCTTTTGTCCATTTTGATAGCAGCAGAACTATCACATTATGAAAGTTATCTGGGTGTACTGTAGTAGCTTTGGATGTTTGCTAACACTAGTCAAATTCTGGGTTAAATTTTGTTTGAAGGAACACCCTTTTTTTTTAATGACACCACATTGCAAGCAGATTAATTTCAAAAATCTGCTACCATATTCGTAATTTGAGTATTGTGGATATTCAATACCTATTCCGTAAATGTGGATATAGATACAATGGATTAATGGAACTAGGATGTCTGAATAATCTGCACACACATTGAAGTTTATTTATTAGCATTATATGTTGTTCTTATATTATCAATAGTGAGTGGTGTTAGGAAATTGTGGTACACGGACTTGCTGTGTGAGGTAGGCCAGAGCATAAACAGATATGATGAACAACTAAGCAAGTAGATCATTCAAATCACACAAATATTTGTTCCAGTTTGGGCGAATTTTAATCCGGAAAAAATATAGGGAGATATTTTTCAACTAGAAAAAATTGTAGGTGTTACAAACTCACTCACAAAGAACTCTCTCTCCAGCCTAACTTATAATAGACAATTCTCAATGAAGTACTTACCTCTCTCAATAGAGGCTATTACTATATATTGAGATTTAGTGAAACCCTAAGTTTAGTCTTGATACAATAACCGTCCGATATATCCTGAAGAAAGAACCACACGCTAGGCAGGGCCGGCCCTGATATGTAGGCGGGCAAGGCGGCCGCCTCGGGCCCCCGCGGAATTCGCCATTTTTGGGGCCCCCGATTTCAAACTTCCCTTGTAAATATAGACACGTGTTTCGCGCGTAAATTTTTTTTTTATTTTTATATGGGGCAGGGGGGTCCATTTCGGAAGTTCGCCTAGGGCCCCCCGGAACTCAGGGCCGGCTCTGACGCTAGGAATCGTACGATTTAACTTGGAGTAGAGGATTGGCTCAAATGATCCCCCAAATATAGACCCAATAATAGCCATCTCCCCATTGGTGATCGACCGTCCCTATGCGCAGTTGACCGCAATTGGTAAAATCCAAACAGAGGATTTAAACAGTCGACTGCCTTGCAATCAATTGAAAATAGCTATTGTGTTGCTGTTGTTGCTTTGTCTTCCATCGACACTTCGACCTCCTTCACTTCAAAATCTCCTCTTCTCTTCTAACCCAAGTATGCAAGACATACATCCAACAATCTACACTATGCGTGCTATCAACATTGTGTGATTAACCTCTAAACTCTTTTACTTTCCACCTATAAATGAATCGGTTCTCTAGTTTTCTCAGCCAATTGACTTAATCTTGCACCTTATTTCATCAATCAATATACTCCTCAAGGGCACACCTTAGAAAACATTAATATGGAGAAGCCACCCTCCACACGAAATCCATCTACCTGAGGCACTCTCCACCTCGCAACGATATTCAAACATCGTGTTCTCGCTTCGATGATTCTAATAGCGGCAGATTAGATGACACTTTTGGAATAACGGGTAGAGAAACACTTGCACAAGATTTTCGATTACACAAATGATTAAGAAGCAAATACTATTATTATTAACTATTAAGCCAAGAAGGTACTAATTGAAACACTTATTCATCATTTATCTGAGTGATTAACAGGAAATTTTAGTAGTAAGCTAAGAACACGTTACATATACTCATCCTAGCAGTTGATACTAGTTAGACATTGTCCTCGTCGATAGCTCAAACATACAATACAATTCAACACACTCTAAGTAGACTTCAGAGAAACATAACCCAACATCAAGGCTAAACCCAAAAAGCAAACTCAGTTCTGTCTCGGCAGCAGCAATTTCGGGCAGTCTATCAAGCCACCGATAGTGCTGACCGCTTGAACAACCGCCCTGAGCGTCTTCCAGTCACCGAGTCTTTAATTGACAGCCCTTGTGCTCCAAAGCAAAAGTACTGGTTCATTGCTCTACTGTTGTTATTCACTCCCTTGCTCTTTCGAGGAGTCTCATTAACTACCGTGCTCGAACAAGAAGCCTCTGGAACCTCTTCCTCAATCCCCATGATCTCCTGTTTGTCAAATGACATGGGCGTAGTCAAACCAGATCTTGAGAACATATCAGATGACGAAGACCGCCCTGAAGGTGGTGGCGGAGCCAGATGTGGCATAGCCTGAATGACACCTTGCATCAAGCCTGCCGTAAACTTCTTTTTAGTTGCCGGGCTTGGCATTGAACTACGGACAGCAAGAGTCCGCTTGTTGTTCAAGAGCGATGTCGATTTTGCATATCGCAGCCTAAGTGGGGTGGGTGTCTCTTCACAGTTACTCCATTTCTTCAACGAATCAATTGAGTCATCATCGTCTAACTTCTTCTCCTTACGACGAGGCCACCTGAGGAGAAACTTAAGTTTATTGGCTGCTCTATTCGCGTAGTTTTGCTTTCGGTCAGAAGAGGTCTCCCCAAAGTGAGCAATCTCGCTCTTGGCTGAGGTCGAGCATGAACTTGGCCGCCCACTAGCCTCAGATACTTCGATCCCCGCGTGCAAGAAAATTTCGGCATCAGAGATCTTAAAGTTAGTTCCTGGACTGCTTCCTATAGTCTGCATCTTCAATTGAGAAGCAATAGCAGAAATTGAAGAATGGTCACTTGAACCGAAGATCCCTCCAGCCGAAACCAACTGTTTGATGAGTATCTCAGATGATGCAGATCTCGGGTGTTGTCCAAGTAGATCCAATGGCGTCATTCCATTAACATCCCGGATGTTGAGATTAATTGATCGTGCAGTCATGAGGAGCTCCACGAGGTTTGCGTGCATATTGCCTATCATAGCCACGTGGAGGGCAGTCCTCCCAGCATTATTCCTAATGTTGATGATTTCTTGGATATTAATAATGGTGCCATTCACAAGCTGCTTCATGAGCTCCATTTGGTGGTCAAGCCTACGGAAACCTGGGGTTCTGAAACCAGCCACCGCCGTGTGAAGAAAAGTATCACCAGCGTTGTTTGTGAGAGATGAGGATGATGGGCATGTGATGAGTAAGGTTTCGACTACTGAGAGGTGACCACGGTAAGAGGCAATGTGGAGGGCAATATTGCCTTCATTGTCCCTTGAGTTGATTATATTGAAGGCTGAGACTATGTACTTAACTACCTGCAAGAATTGGATCGGCGTATATAATGAGTTAGATAATAGCTATTCATTAAGAATTTATAATGAATTCACAAGTGAAGTTAAAAATGTAAAAACTCTTAAATGTTAAATAGAACTCACTCATATCTCACACCTCCAAAGTTAAGAGACATTTAAACTTCTAGGTGGGTAGATATGTTGACTACAACCAATTTTGTATCCTAACCAGTAAACTGTATGGACCTTGATTGTAGTAGTGAAAAGATTTTACATGGTATCACATCCACCCAAAAAATTTTAGCCTCAAGACAGAGCACTCAACCTGCAGAGCATGTTGAAGGATAAACATAACATCTTACAAGTTCAGGGATAGCAGCAGGGAGAGCTAACATTCTTAACTATCTTGAATTGTCAAATTGTATGCCATCTCATCAGACTGATCACTTCAAAGAAGGTGCAGTCAAAATGTATCTAGATAACAACTACATTATCCATAGTTTGGACACACTGGCACCAGGGGCGTATCTGAATTGTAGGGGCTCTAAGCAAGTTCTCAAATGAGACCTTTTAAAAGTTGACAAAATAAAAAAGATAATTATTTAAATGCAAACAAACTTTGAGTCTTAAAAGACAAAATATTTAAATTAAAACATATATATATATATATATATATGCTTTAAAAAAAAATTAATTGATAACGTACGCATTTTACATGAAATGCCTCGTGGCAAAAAAAAAACTTGGACAAACTCTAAGGAAGAAGCTGAGTTTATTCTGAATTGTATGTAATCTGCCAGGATGGAAATGGAAATGATGAATGAGAGAATTAAAGAGGAATAGGAAAAAAAATTATGTTCAAAATATACAAGCAAACACACGTTGAGTTTGTGTACATTAAGAGAAAATATTTAGCTGACATGATTGAAGTATGTGTATACTGCTATTTTGAATGTTTTCATTGATACATTTTGATTTTATCAAACACCCCTTATATTTTTTTCTTTTCTTTCTAAAGGCAACCGCCGCAACCCTAGTAATCCTTTCATGAACAGATACAAAATTTAGAAGAAAGGAAAAATAAACAAACAAAGCAAACATGTATATGCACTTGAAGATTACATTATCGCAAAGAGGTAAATATGATATATTAGAAAACACGGTCAGAATGAAATCATGATGAATATATGCATATGAGAATACAAGCTGGAAGCTTAAATGTAGAATAACCGTATGCACTTGAAGATTTGGTTAGAAATTTATCATAAACAGATAAATATGATATATCATAGAACTTTGAAAAAATATCATAGAGCGGCATGTATGGGCTAAGTGAAAAATAATATTAAATTCATAAAATGAAAAAATGACATGTATGGTTATGTGGAAAATAATTAGTTTAATTTTTTTTTAAAAATGATTGAAAAATTAATTAATCCATGCAGGTTTCAAACCTGCAAATCTTTGCATTATTAGCACAACGCTCTATCAAATAAGCTAATAGGCCAACTGTTGTTTCAAATTTTAGATAATATAATGTAATTGTATCTAAAAACAATTACAATTTTTTTAAACATTGTAAATACTTAAAAAATATGAGGCCCTATAAAATTGGGGGTCCAAAGCAGTTGCTTGTGCTGCTTGGGCCCAGATCTGCCCCTGACTGGCACTATTATCTTATTCTGACGCGAAGACATACATTGGAAATGGGATACAAAAATTGTGACATGTATATAGTTCGTTATCGATGTGGTTATTTGCAAGTATATGTACATTAATTATCTACTTGTATGTAGTCATTCTCATTCCCACCTATAAAGTCGTTTGGCGATGTATGACAAATTGGAAGATATTACTCTCATTTCGATCTGCGTGTTTTGGAAGGTCAACGGAGAAAAAACTTAGGCATGTTGAGATCTAATTGCTCATTCAAGCAAAGAAACTGCACAAAACATGAGTTAACAGTTTTATAACATCAAAATGTTCTATTTATAAATAGTTTAAGATTTGTAAATGATGATAAATGGAATGATGCATCCATTGAGATAGCTTGACTTATGTATTAGGAGGCTTTTGTAATTGTATCATTGAAAAACAATTAATTTATACATAGTCAATGCACGTTTGTCTGTGTCATTGAGTTTCTCTTCTGCTAGGTTTACATTTTACACTCCTCAACAAATAAGTTGAATGAAAAAAACAAACAAGTTGATTGGTCATCTTATATGTTATTATAACATTCCGAGATGGCAGCCGAAACCCGATATTTTGACAATATCAAATCAATCCAGCTCAAAAAGCTTCTTACTTCAAAGGAATGAGGTTGATGAATGTGACAGAATTGAATGAATATATAATTTACTTCGACAAAAGACTTACTTGCCTGGTCAAAGCTTAAAATTGTCAAAGGTTTTTGTATTACATTTCCTAGAAAGCTACCACAAGTTAAAACAAAATCAATCTAAAACTTTTACATTATTTAGTACAATTACCCCCTGCTTGTATAAAATCCCCAGGTATGGGATATAAGAGAGAGAGAGGGTGAGTGTGGGTGTGCACCTACGGCCTTGTTCAAAAATAAATAAAATAAAATAAGATTGTAATTAGTACTGTAAATCATGTGGTATGCGGTCTACAGCCATCATTGACATCATAAAATTATATGGAAAACTACAAAAAGAAAGAAAGAAAAGATTATAATAAAGTTTAAGTTATATACATAGAAACTAAGAAAAGGAACACAATATAATGTTAAGGAATTGATCAAGGGACAAAACATTTTGTTCACTATTTTTTGCAATCCTTACAAATTCAAGGAGTCACTAAACTAATCAATTATAAACTCAACAAACATGGTAAGGCAGAAAAACTTCCCCATTTAAAATTTTATGGTTGTTTTCATGGATGAAACCATTAGAAGGATTAAAACTTTAGAAGATTTCTGAAACTACAAGAACATCAATAGCTGAATCAACTGCTTCAGATAAATGGAAGCACTAATATGTACTAACATTATAATTTCCATATTAATGATTAGATCAGCAACTAATTTAACAAAAAACAAAATGTCATTGCTTTTTTATAACATTATGTTAGGAAGTGATTCAGTAATTGAAACTTCGTGAATCAAAATTCAGATATTTCATCACTTCCATTTGAATAAAAGTAATCATAAAAACTTGATTAAACATTAAATAAACAAACAAATAAGCAAATCTCACCTCAACCTGCCCTCTCCCAGAAGCAGCATGCAAGATGGTAGACCCCTGAACATCTCTATAATTCAACACATCCGAGCTATCACCACTTAGAATCTCTTGCATCATCTCCAAATTTCCTCCTCTTGCAGTAGCATGAATGGCCCTATTCGCCATCTCCCACTTAAAAATCGCAGCATTCTCTCCTCTCTCTCCCTCAACCAAACCCTTAGGCTTCAATGCATACTCAAACACAATCCTGAAAACCTCTGAATTCTTACTCCTCGCAGCTGCGTAAAATATATCAGTAACCCCATACTCCCCTTCCCCAAACACAAGAAGTGGCTCTCTCCCAAGCAACTCTTTCACAAAAGCCACATCCCCTGCCGAGGCCGCGGTATAAAGCAGCCAACCTCCATACCCAGCACGGAGCAACGTATTCTTGTGGCTCTTGGTCTCACATTCAAGAAGGAGATTTCGGGCAACAAAAGACCTGCACTTTGCTGCATTTTCAAACCGGGAATCGTCGTCCCAAACAGTTTCAAGCCGCCTTAAACGGCGCAGTGAGGTGAGTTTGATAAGGAGGTTTGTGTCTAAATAAAGAAGCTCACGAACAATGTCATAATGGCCATTTGCCGCTGCCCAATCTATGGGGGAAACATACCACCATTGATCACCAGTGCTTTCCCACCTCAAAGGGAAGTAAGATTGAGCCATTTGGAACGAAATCGGAATGAAAGATTACAAGGGTTTGCAAATGGGTTAAGAAGAAACAAAACCCATTTGAGAAATGAAACAATGAAGCAAGAAAGATACAAGTGATAGATCAAAATAGCTCAATTTATGATTGGAGGAGAAATCAAGGGAAGGTTGTGCTAAAAGAGACAAATGAAGAGGCAAAGAAGGACAAGGAGTAAATTCTTGATGTTTCCAAAGATTGGGCATAACCCATCTTAGTTGACAGCTACAGTTACAAGTTACAACTTACAAACAACATAAATATATGGAATTTAAAGCAAGATGAGCATAATTATCAAAAGGGTTTGTTAAAGAAGCACAAACCTTGACAAGGAAGAGAACAAGAGCCTGCAATAAAAACCCATTAGAGATCTATAAAAACAACTAAAGTGAAGAGTGAGTTATAAATAGTAAAAGCCATGAGAGTGAGGAGGTGGAAGGACCGAAGAAGTAGGTTCATTCATTATGGTGATGAAAAAGGAGAAAGCTGAAAAGAAAAGAAGAATAGTGGAGGTTTGCAGATAATGATGGGGACTAGTGAGTTTGGAATTTTTTAGAGAAATCTAAGAAAGGTGCAGTCAATTATTTGCTTGAGAATTGAGATGAATAATAATGAAGGGAATGTGGGGGCTCACTTTATTTATTTATTTATTTTATTTTATGAGATTTTGTGAGGCAGTGGGCTCAGTTGGAATTTATGAAGTGGGGGAAGGGTTTAATTGAGAATAGGGGTTTAAAATTCTGAGCAGAGGACAGTGGTGTGCTATTTATGCATAAAATGTATTTTATAGTAAACGACCAGTTGCAGTCGTTTATTATTTATGCATAAAAGATTACTATAAATGAAAGTGGATTTGATAGAAATGCATTTTAAACAGGACGCAACTTCACCTTTTGCGTCGCTCACCAATTTTTTTTAATAAAACGTAATTAAAAACAAAAAAAATCATCCTCTTTGCGTCCAATGGGGTGGGGGCTTTCAATTTTTTTTAATTTTTTTTCAACTAAAATTTAATTTTAAATATTAAAAAATTTGAAAAAAATTCGAAAAACCGTGGGGACGCAACTTCACTTTGCGTCTATCACTTTTCTAATTTTTTTTTTCTTCCGACGCAACTTCACTTTCCGTCTAACATTAAAAAATTAATCAAATAATTCGTTTCGCCCTTCCGACGCAACTTCAATGTCCGTCTAGTATTTTTTTTATCTTAAATTGCTATAAAATAGCATTGGACGACTGCAGCAAATGCTAGAAATGCTATATGTAAATATGCATTTTGTCATTTTTTGACAATCACGACTGTGGATGCTCTAACACCTGTTTCAGGTCTTCTGAGTTGAGCCTTTCAGCAATGAGGGATTTTTGGGAAGGAGGGACTTATTTTCTTGAACACTCGTTCAAATCACTTTGCTTATTTTTGTTGTTACAGTTCATAGGAATTCAGAAAAAATAGGAAATTATTTTTCGCTTAACAGTATCAAATTACAACAAGATGTATAATACAAGAGTAATGTTACACCTACTACCACATCTACTATTTTTTATTTTACTACCTTAGGTGGCACATTATATGTATATGTATATATATAGGGGTCGGTTCGGGTGAGAACCAACCATGGGGTGAGAACCTAAGAGCCTATCCTAGCCATTCATCTGTGTAATCTTAACGGTCAAGATTTTTTAAAATTAAACAATAAGATTAATTAATTTTTGCATTAAGATGTCAATCCCTTTAATTTAGGGATGGGGACCGCGTAATAAAAGGAAAAATTATAAATTGCCTTTTTTTGTGTGCGACGGTTAAGGCAAATTTGGTCAAATTGGAGAGAGAAATAATTTATTCCCGTAAAATATTGGAGAAGATTTTGTTTCCCAAATTAATAGCAACTGCAGAATCATTCACCATTTCGTTCCTTACAGTTACTGTTTATTACAGTTGCTATTTATAATTATTACAGTTGCTGTTTAAGTGGTCAGATATTGCTGTATAATTATTTCAGTTGCTATTTATAATTATTACAGTTGCTATTTATAATTATTACAGTTGCTATTCGAGAAGATTTTGTATCCCAACTTAATAGCAACTTCAGAATCATCACCAATTCGTTCCTTCACCAATTAGTTCACTATATAGCAACCGACTATATTGTAAGTAGATACAATAGCAACTTCAGTTGCTATTTATAATTTTAACTTCAGTTGCTATTTATAGTATTCCTTCACCAATTTCAGTTGCTATTTATAATTATTTCAGTTGCTATTTATAATTATTACAGTTGCTATTTATAATTATTACAGTTGCTGCTTAAGTGGTCAGGTATTGCTGTATAATTATTTCAGTTGCTATTTATAGTTATTACAGTTGCTATTTATAGTTATTACAGATGCAGTTACTGTTTATTACAGTTACTATTTATAATTATTACAGTTGCTGTTTAAGTTCGAAATAAACAACATAAGTTTCTCTGTAGTTGCTATGCAGTTGCTAATTAATTGCTATGCAGTTGCTATTTACTTGAAATATTGAGTTTCTAATTAATTGCTATGCAGTTGCTATGCAATTGCTAATTAATTGCTATACAGTTGCTATTTTGATTTGAGTTTCTATGCAGTTGCTATTTTTGAATTGAAAATATTTATTCCCAAATTAATAGCAACTGCAGAATCATTCACCATTTCGTTCCATACAGTTACTGTTTATTACAGTTGCTATTTATAATTATTACAGTTGCTGCTTAAGTGGTCAGGTATTGCTGTATAATTATTTCAGTTGCTATTTATAGTTATTACAGTTGCTATTTATAGTTATTATAGATGCAGTTACTGTTTATTACAGTTATTATTTATAATTATTACAGTTGCTGTTTAAGTTTGAAATAAACAACATAAGTTTCTCTGTAGTTGCTATGCAGTTGCTATGCAGTTTCTAATTAATTGCTATGCAGTTGCTATTTACTTGAAATATTGAGTTTCTAATTAATTGCTATGCAGTTGCTATGCAATTGCTAATTAATTGCTATGCAGTTGCTATTTTGATTTGAGTTTCTATGCAGTTGCTATTTTTGAATTGAAAATATTTATTCCCAAATTAATAGCAACTGCAAAATCATTCACCATTTCGTTCCATACAGTTATTGTTTATTACAGTTGCTATTTATAATTATTAAAGTTGCTGTTTAAGTGGTCAGGTATTGCTGTATAATTATTTCAGTTGCTATTTATAGTTATTACAGTTGCTATTTATAGTTATTACAGTTGCTATTTAAAATTAAAGTAATGATGATGTAGGTTTGTAAATATCAAAAATATTCTTATTGTGGAATACAATTTGCAGTCATAATGATCATGAAAATAAATAAACCAATCACAACGTGTAAAATTGAGTTTCAAGGGCCAAGATTTCTTAATTATGTTCAAAATGAGTCTATATCGATTCTGCAGTTACTATCAATTGCTATTAATTATTACGCGGTCCCCATCCCTTAATTAAAGGGATTACGCGGTCCCCATCCTTAATTAAAGGGATTGACATCTTAATGCAGAAATTAATTAATCTTATTGTTTAATTTTAAAAAAATCTTGACCGTTAAGATTACACAGATGAATGGCTATGATAGGCCCTTAGGTTCTCACCCCAGGGAATGGTTCTCACCTGAACCTTTCTTTCTCTCTCTCTCTCTCTCTCTCTCTCTCTCTCTCTCTCTCTATATATATATATATATATATATATTATGGAAAAGGTGGAATATGCCCACCCTGTTTCATTAATAGAAAATTAACCAAACAAACCCTACGTACTGGGCCAAATTACAAACTACAAACATAAAAATAGAACATGAAGGGACATGATCAGTACATACAATCAGTGCTCACTCCAACACCCTTAGAAGGTGGGCCAACAAACCAAAAAACAACCCACACTTGACAAGGTCGAACCGGCCCCAGCTTAGCCCCGATCGCCACCAATATTGTACTGGACCCCATCTTGGGCCCAGTCACAAAGCAATGACCAACTAATTGTATGCACGTCAAATAAGCTTCGTGCACCACCTCCACGGCATGTGCACACCCACCTGAAGCGAATCACGTGGGATTTAGATATTCGCCGCTCCCATCCTCCTCCTCCCCAACTCCCACTAACTCACCAAAACACTCTCATATTCAGCCCAGTCAGAGTCACAACCAAAAAGAGAGCCGTGGAGATGATACCTTCACCTCTCTCACGCTTTAGCTCTCTCAAGCAATTTCTCTCCAAACAAAACTCTCACTCACCCTAACCACGGACACAGTCAAAGAGAGAGCCGTGAAGAGGATACATTCGCCTCTCTTATGCTTTTACCCTCTCAAACGATTTCTCACAAACACAAACATACACCTGTATAGAATAGTGAGAAGCAACATCTTCACTCTCCCACTCTCTCACTCTCTTGCTCTCTCTCTCTCTCTCACACACACACACGCAAAAATCCGAAGTAAATCACAACTAACTGAAGCATCACCTTACCCTCTCGTCCCTGTAGGCAGTGGACGTTGTAGATTCCAGATTCAATGATGAGGGCGTAGTGGCGGTGTTGTAGCGAAGCTTGTGTCAGTCGGTTAAAGGAGGTCGAATTCAGGGTGTGACTAACACACTGACAGCCAAAATCCTAAACAACTCTAACTCTACATTTCCACTCCGTGCACCTCATGGGGGGATCCCGTCTGCGGGCCCAAGCTCCACAACTGTGCTGCAGTAGTGAGGGGACCCCGTCTTCGGGCCCAAGCCCCACAACCATGCTGCACATCATACTTCACACTGAATCAAAATCGAACTCAGGCAACTCCTCCAATCATCCCTCACAGACCACTAAGCACATTCATAAGAAGACATCTTTGACAAAAGAAGTGACTTCTCAAATCTCATCTCACAAATGTCAAACTCAAATTAACTCCTCCTCCACCAACAACAAACTGACACTCCCCCAAAAAATCCCAAACTAGGGTAGGAACTGTGATTACCTTCCCAACAGCGAGGGCAGCGGAGGCACGGTGGGGGGTAGCTGTCGTTGGGTGGCCGCCGTCGGCAACCGCGCCAAAGAGGAGCATCGGTGACGAGAACGGTGGGAGGAGCGCCGCTGCATGGATGAAGGAGAGAAGTCGACGACGTGGGGGAGCGCCGCTGCATGGATGAAGGAGAGAACTCGACGACGTGGGGGAGCACCGCTGCGTGGAGCATCGGTGATGAGAACGACGGTCGGAGCGCTAGCATAGCATGATGACGAGCTTGATCGGTGGCCAGGGGAGCGGTGGGAACTCGACGGCGGGCCACCGAAGTCGAAAATGGAGGGGGTGAAGGGCGTTGAAGGTCGAATGAGGAGGGGGCGGCGAAATCCTAGCCGCCACCCCTCCAAACTTAAATCTAGATATAGGGTTTCTTCTTTTTTTTTTGGTGGGGGGGGGGGGCTCTAGGTGGCACACTATCAGTGGATATTAGTGGAGGTTATTGTAGAGTAGGTTGTAGAAACATCCAATAGTAGTGTGTCACCTAAGGTAGTAAATGAAAAGATATAATATTTTTAATATGCCACTTTTCAAAACTATTTGCAGAATGAGGATAGTTGCTACAGTATTTGCGCTCGTGGACTCAATAACTAAACTCTTTGTTCCCAACGGTGAGTTTAGTTGTTTCATGCTCGCTGTTGCGAACGACGAGTTTAGTGAAACTCGTCATTCCAAATGGTCAAATTTTTCAATGAAGACTCGGCGTTCCCAATGGCGAGGACATTTACATTAGACTCGTTGTTGGGAATCGCGAGTTTAGTTCAAAATTTTCAATAAAGACTCACCGTTCCCAACGACAAGGACATTTATACTAGACTTGCTGCTGGGAACGGCGATGATGTAGAAAATTTCACAGAGAGTGAAACACTTTGTTGGACTTAGTGAATTTTCAAAAAGAACTCTATAGAATTTTTTTTTGAACTAAACTCGCTGTTCCCAACACCGAGTCTAGTGTAAATATCCTCATTGTTGGGAATGACTAGTCTTAAAAATAATAAATAATAAAAAATAAAAATAAAAAATAAAAAAAAAACTCGCCGTTCCCAACAACGAGTCTAGTGTAAATGTCCTCGCCGTTGGGAACAGTCTTTAAAAAAAAGAACTAAACCCATCGTTCCCAACAACGAGTTTAGTTTAAATGTCCTCACCGTTGGGAACGATGAGTCTTCTTTGAAAATTTTGAACTAAACTTGCCGTTGAGAATGACGAGTTTCTAATTAAAAAAAGCTACACTAGCCATGTTCCAACAACGAGCATGAAAGTACTAAACTCGCCATTGGGAACGGCGACTTTAGTTGTTGAGTCCACGAGGGCAAATATTTTGGCAACTGCTCACTTTCTACAAATAGTTTCGAAAAGTGGCATATAAAAAAAACTCAAATGAGAATGTAGTAGATTTGGTAGTAGGTGTAGCATTACTCATAATACAAGGATAAATTTTACTTAACTCTACTAAGTTTTATCAATTTGCACCATACAATACTTAACTTTAATTTTGATGTTCACCCTACTATTTGAGTTTTCATGGTAGATTATATTTTATTGACTGATGGCATTAACTGAATTTCTTGCCGTAATACGCAACTTTTTGAAAATATTTGTAATTATGAGCCAATTTCGAAACTATTACTTTGTGCAATATTAGCAGCGACTGCTATTCTCATTAGCGATCTCGTCATTTTGAAAGTCGCTAATGAGGACAGTGGTCTATATTTTAAAATATTTGAACTTTTTTGTTTGTTGTCGCTATTCCCACTAGCGACCTTAGTATATATTGTTAGAACTTGAATTTCATAAAATAGAAAACTGCTAACAATGTTTGTGAAGAAAAATAATTACAGGAAATAAAAGAACAAACCATAAACTTCAATACAGAGTCGAGATTAAGATCACTGTTCTTAAAGCAAAATTTGCCCCGTAGTGTGACGGTGGTTGACGAATTGCCTTCCATGATACAACTGTATTATCTTTCCTTGAAGAGCAGCACCCTAGCTTCAGAAATCTCAGCGAACCGATTGCTGTATTGTACTCTCAGACTCTGACTCAAAGGAAGAAGAAGAATGAGATTTTAAAACTCTGTATCCTGGCAGACAAAAATTACTGGTTTTATAGGAGAAGAGGAGTAACTGAAGGTTTGAAAATGGGTACAAAAGGATAAGACACCGAAATCAAAAGAATATGGGTAGAAAAAGAAAGAATCTATACCCAATGAAGAATCAATGAATGTGAATGAATGGAAGGGGCGAGACAATTGAGAAATGAAGGAACTGAATGTGAAGGGATCGAAGAGGAATCAAATAACAGGAGTATCCAGATATATGTTGGTTATTACATGTTCATTTGATTAACGTGGTGCACATATTGTTGAGTTAAACTGGATAGAGCCAAACTTGACTAATATATTAGCCAGTCAAACATGACTATCACATTAGCCAAAACCCGGCTAAACTCCAACATAGTTAGAGCTTAACCTGGCTCTGATACCAGTAAAAACCTGTCACGCCCCGCTTCCCAAAATATAGGAATACGAGTTCGTGACGAAGACCCAGCGAATGATATTAACATCATCCATAAGTTGTATCAGTCTTAACTCAACAACATGAAAAGAAATAATCATAACCAGATAGAAAATATAATCGCATAAACAGAATAAAATCCAATAACCAAATCTGGGATACAAGAACTTACCAAATAGCTCGATAATATGCAATGTAGTAACAGTTCGACGAGTTCCTTTTAGTTACCCATCATTGTACCTGTATAACATAACTCAAAAGAAAGAGGAAGAGAACCCATTAGAACAAGCTTTGGGCGACAAGTAGTAGGAAGCAGTAAAATAAGAAATAAATGACTATATAACAAGAAGAGAATTTGGAATGATATCGGAGTCAATAAATGATAAACGGTAACAAAATCAAAAGTTGATAATCAATAATTCAGAAATCAGGAATCAATGTTTAATAACCAGTATTGAGTATTAGTGTCAATGTTCAGTGTTCATTTATGTCTATAAGACTTTTATCAATCCTAACTAACGCACGTACTACATCATCCCATACTACAGGTTCCATGCATACAATCAATTTCATTTAGACCAAGGTGATAGATTCTATAGATCATGTACTCGGCACGATAACAATAACGATAACAATAGCACACAATAATGATAACAATAGTCGGCACGATAATCCTAAAGCAAGACACGATGATTGGGATACTGTAGTCAGTAATCCAACAATAAATCGATAGCACTAGTTGACATAATATTTTGGGAAATACGGGCCCCACACTCCCGAGTACAGTCACTATATTATCAACTACCCTAGTCAACCCTTAACCTCGGCTTAATTAACATTTTATTAACAATCATTTATGAACATGCATGTGATCAATGTGGACAATGGTATCAGTACTCATGCAACATGTACACTTGATGAGACTGGTAGCATTAGTACAATTTCAAGATGATATCAAGACTATACAATACACGAAATATACATGGTCCAATTCATTAAATATGGAAAACATGGTTTATATGCAAAACATGGAAATATATGGACTAAGTGTACTACAATTTCTATATACAATGTCTTAAGTTTCTGTGTCAGGAACCGTATCGAAACCTCAGTACAAAATCAAGCAAATGACAATGCAGTATATGTGAATGTTCCATAGTACAATAAATTTATATTTTGGGATTGAAGTCAACAATAATAGCATGATGAGAAGACTATGAACCAATAACATGGTACAATAAATAAATAATGGAGTTCAATTGGATATGATATTCAATTTGATTACCACTTGTTAGATTTCAAAGAGTGTTTTCTTGAACTAGAAATAATAAAAATAAGTTCAAGAGACGCTTGCTTGTTAGGAGACGATTCTGAATATTAAAAGAATAATGGGATGAGAATCCTGGCGGTGGCACACGGGTAACACACGTATAACATGCGTACTCGCAAGAACACGTGCAACACGTGCACACACGAAACAACAGCAAGAGTACCAGCAACAAGACCAACAGCAAACAACCCAATCACACAGCAACAGATCCCAAAACAGCAAGAGGGGCCACACAACAATCAGCAAACTTGGCCAAAACACCAAATGACAAAATCAGCCAATCACACAGCAACAACAAGGTCCAAACGGGCAAACAGCAAACACAGGATCCCCTGCCAGAACAACAAACAGCAGCGATCTTTCCCCAAAATAGCAATGGCTGAAATGGCGGGAATTGGCAGCGACTATGGCTCAACGGCGCAGCGATACAGTCTAGGGGGCTCGGGGGTTCGGGCACAGACGAGGAGCAGGGTCGGTGCAACTGGAGGTCGTGAGGGCTGACGGGGAAACAGGGCGACAATCTTCGGAGTGAGAGGAGGTGAGGGCAGTCGATGGCTGTGGAGCTTCTGCAGTCGATGGGTTCAACGAGAACCCAGAGGAAGAAGAAGACTGAGGCACGGAGCTGCGATAGAGGACGGTAGCAGCACTGTGCAGGGGGGAGCAACAGCACTGTGGAGGACGGCGGGGTGATGAAGGATCGCGACTGATAGGTAGAGAAGGCGGCAATGGCGAGCAGATGGTAGGTAGCAAAGCTAGAGCGGGCGATAATGGCAGGAGTTCACAGCGGTGGGGTGAGAGCTCGATGGGGCGAGGACGACGAGCAGGGGACGGCCGGCGTTGGAGCGAAGGGCGGCGGAATGCAAGGTGTTCGACTTCGGTGGTAGGCGACAGAGGTGCAAGGCGAGGAGAGGTGTAAGACCCCGAGTATATATATATATATATATAGTATAAAGTATAGTATATATAGTGTATATATATACTAATTAGTAAAAAGGAAAGAATGGATGGATTGGATGATAGTGACGTGGATAGAAGGAATGGAAAGCGTATGCTTTGACTCCTTGACCATATGTAAGGAATAAAATGAAAGAAAGAAAGAAAGAATGAAGTGTGTGTGGGGGTGAGTGTTGACCGGGTTGACCTAGGGAACAAAAAGTCCCATATCGGTCAAGACAAGGAGAAAATGAGAGCATATATAGGAAAAGCCAATAAGAAAAGGTACCCAACGGTTAACCACCTTTTTGAGGGAGCCTGTGGTGGGCGTGGCTAGAATTTAGTTAATTGTGTGCGTACGAGTTGAGTGCGGGGCGTTACAGGTGATACGTGATATAATACCAAAAAGATAAATAGCTATGTTATAAGTTTGTGTGCCCTGAGAATTGTGACTAGGAACTACTCGCCTGCTATTTCGGAGGAAATAGTGGGAACTACCTGCCTAGGCATAATTTTCAGGATAAACATGTGAGTTGTTGATATGCTGGTTGTATTGTTAGTTGGAAATAAAAGTAAAGATGATGGTGAAAATAAGCGATATGATGAGATTGGAATGAAAAGAAAGTAAATGGTGAATTATAATGTGATGATACGTGGGGTGAATGTGTTATTATGAGATTAAGCATGGGGAAAGTTATGCGATTAAAATGAATGTTAGAAATAAAGAAGAGGAGTTATGCAATCATGAATGAAAGGTAAGGTGAGATATAATATGAGAATGAAAAGTTATAGTAAGCGGTATTATGAGTTGTGTATGGAGATTTAAGTAAAATACAGTATGATATGAGTGGTTCCACATTGGAATTGTGTCAAGGAACTACCTGCCCGCTGTTTCTGTGGAAATGGTGGGAACTACCTGCCTTGGCATAATTCGCAGGGTGAGTGGGCATAATAGTGCCAGTGATTAATGGAAATGAAGAATTAAATGAGTAAAGATGAAAGTAAGTTAGTTATCAATCAGATTGAATAATAATTGAATGAAATAATGAGATGTGCTAATGGTGTGATGAAATGCAAGTCCCTCGCATAGTGAAATAAAATGTGATATTTACGTGATCCGACATAAATGAGTGGGATATTCTGGAAATGAATGCGTATGTTTGGGAGGCTATAAAATAGATAATTGTGATGTTATTCAGTAAATTAAATACTTGTAATGAGATGTCATGATGATGTAGATGGTATGGTTGTTTGTAGGTGTGCGATGTATGTAATGAGAGAAGGGTTGTGAAAATGATTATGAAAGAAAATATGCCGTATATAATACTAGTAAATGAAGTGCATGGTTTATAAGGATGAAGAAAAGATGTAGTAAGATCATGTGTATGTATATATAAAGAAATGCTTCTGTGGCAATAATTATGGAAGGATCGATATTTGTGTCAGGAAATTCAAATGTAAAGGTAATGGATCGTATGTGACTTGTCTTATGCAAATATAAGATATATGTCGTTAGTGTGATGTATATAGAGAATTGGGTGAAGTTATGGGTAAGTGAATAGTTGAATGCAGGATTGACAAAGTATTTGATATATCGTTATAGTGATGATGTTGTTGAACTCAGGAGTTGGGTTGCCTTATCTTACTTGGTGTTCGTAAGTTTAAATTATTTTCTTTGTACTATTTTAAATTGTTATTTGATTAATAATTATACTCACACCAGAAATGGCTAACCCCTTAGTATTTGGGGGGTTAGGGGAGTCAGAGGACTACCCTAGATCCCCTATTGTTACAGGTTCCCATCAGTGCATAGAGGAGGCGTAGTTTGCAGGGTGAGGATTTATTTTAAAAAGTTTTGTATTAATTAGTTAGAATGAGAGGTGATCTTATGTTTTAAATTGTATTATGGATGTATAAGTATGTAAATGATGATGGTGAGTTTAGTATGGAGTAGTATGTGGTGGTTGTGACCCGTACCCACCTTGTTGTGGTGTACTGGGCTCTGTGGTAGATTTTACAAAGGTTTTTCTAAAAACTTTACCTCGTTTTCGAAGAAATTTATAGTTTTTATTTGATATTTGATTATCCGTTATGAGTTTGGCCCCCAGAGCATTATATTACATTGCCTGTGTGATTCTGCTCATTTTGGCCTGGGGAGCCTGTAATATAATTGCATGTGATGTGAGCTACGGAATTTAGAGCAGAATTTCGTAAGCTTTTTGTGTTTCGGGACAGAAATTTAGGGGAGACTCTGCCCGATTTTTTTTTGAAATATAACTATCTTAGTTTATGATTAAAGTGATATAGAAATTGAAAGAATTGAGTTTGGAGTCAAAATGGGGGCGTTACAGTTCGATATGATAAATTGATATTCGTAAGTATTAATGTATTAACTCTGATAGCAATAAAAGTGTTTTAAATTTCCGTACTATTTACTGTATTGAGATGCATTTGAAGGCAAAGATTCTGGTTGTGTCACGGATGTCCTATGACGGGGATCCGGGGCCTTACAAGAGGGGAGGAGGTTCGGAGCTTCTAGTGATAATGGCGGCTCGATGAGGAGGAGTTCTGCAATGGGTTGGAGGTGATCGCAGGCAAGGCAGCAGTGGCGGGGGTGTCTAGCATTGCGGAGGAGGTCGAGCGGGGGCTCGACGACAAAGGCAGAAGCCTCGAGGATGTCAGTGATGAGGGAGACAGGGCGGCTCGACGGTGGCTCGATGGAGGAAAATGAAGGGGTCGACGATGAGCGGGGAAGAGCTCGACAACAAGGGCAGTCGCGAGGGGTAGAGACTACGGGATTCGACAGCGGCTCGACCAGGAGGGCATGGGAGGACGGCAGGGTGCAGTGGAAGTGACGATGAGCAGAGTGGAGGCAGGGTGCTCGGAGGTCAATAAGGAGCAGTCGAGGGGTCGTGGAGGTGGCGACGGGAGGCAGTCACGGCGCTGGCAATGACGATGAGATGCTGATGGGTGCTCGGGGTTGGAGACGGAGTGCGGAGGTTGGAGGCGATGGGTCGGGAGTTCGATGATGATGACGAAGGGGAAATGTTTTGTTTTAAGCAAAGGGAAAGAGAGAAGAGGGACAGGGTGTTTAATAATAAAAAATATAATAATATAATATTAATTAAAGGGGTAGTTATGAGATAGTGGGGAGTGTAGTTAGAGGAGGAGTGTGAAGAGTGGGGGAACGTGAGAAAATGAGTGGGTGAGTATATAGGATTGATTCTATACAAATACATATGGGTACTGGGTTTAGATTTGGACTTGGTTTATGGGCTCAAAACAATTATTAAATTAGTTATAGGATTGGGCTAAACTTTGGGCTCAGGTTAGATATTAATAAATAATGAAAACAAAATATAAAATTGGGCTTTAGATGATGGGCTTCAATTTAAATAATTAAATAATGTAATATAGATCAAAACTAGTGGGCTTCAACAAAAAAAAATTTAAAAAATACTAATAACAATAACAACAAATAATAATAATAAAAGTAGTAGTAATAATAATAATAATAATAATAATAATAATAATAATAATAATAATAATAATAATAATAGGATTTGAGATTAACAAATTAATTAAAATCTAAACAGTAATAATATAACATATAAATAGTCAATCATTTATAAATAGAAAATACATCGTTATTCAAAGTAAATATAATTATCGATTATAAAACACTTAGTAAAAGATCCGAAACCAATTTAGTACAAAATAAGTTTATAAATAATCAAAATACAGAAAATATTCAGGAAATACGTATTTACGGGAACGGGGGTTACATATGCTGTCACCCGTGTTTTTGAATAAGTGAAGACTGGGATCCACAGGACTTTTGGTAGTATATTGGAGTAATTCTTGAATCTTTCAAATACTTTCTCAGTGTAATGAGCTTGAGACAAAGTAATTCTCTTAGACGTCCTGGAAACTTTGATTCCTAGTATAACATCTGCAATTCCCAAATCTTTCATATCAAACTTACCACTAAGCATATTCTTAGTTTGTTTGATAATGTCATTATTGCTACCAATAATGAGCATGTCATCTACATACAGACACACCAGAATGTATTCATTTGGAGTATCTTTGATGTAGATACACCTATCACATTCATTTATTTTGAAATAATTTGACATCATAATATTGTCAAATTTTGAATGACACTGCTTTGGAGTTTATTTCAGTCCGTACAAGGATTTTACAAGTCTGCACACCTTGTTTTCCTGTCCAGGAACTACGTAACCCTTAGGTTGTTTCATGTATATTTCTTCTTCTAAATCTTCATTTAGAAATGCGATTTTGACATTCATTTGATGTATTTCGAGGTTACGTAGAGCTGCAATAGCTATCAGCATTCTTATGGAAGTTATTCTTGTGACCGGGGAATATGTATCAAAGAAGTCTAGGCCTTCCTTTTGCCTAAATCCTTGTACCACAAGTCTCGCCTTATGTTTCTTTATTGAACAATCTGGTTTCAAATTTTGTTTGAAAATCCATTTGCATCCAAGAGCTTTACACCCAGAAGGCAAATCGATCAACTCACATGTATAAATTTGCATAATGGAGTCTATTTCACTTTTGATTGCTTCCTTCCACATAGGAGCATTAGGTGTAGACATAGCTTCCTTGAATTTTCTGGGCTCATTCTCTAACAGAAAGGCCGTTACAAAGTCAGGACCAAATGACTTTGATGTTCTAGCCTGTTTACTTCGTCTAGGTTCATTATTATCATCTCCTAGTTCATTAACTGAGGTACTTGTACTCTCTTGCTGACGTGTGCATTTGGGATACGTACCATCCTTGCACGGAAACACGTGTTCAAAGAAGGAAGCATTCCTTAATTCCAATATTGTATTCACATGGATGTCCTGTATATCCGATTTATATACCAAGAACCGATATGCACTACTGTTGTGCATAGCCTATGAATATGCAATCAATGGTCTTAGTGACTATTGTGGCCTGTTTTGAATTAGGTACTGCTACTTTTGCTAGACACTCCCACACTTTGAGGTATTTATACGAAGGTACATTAGCTTTTCACAGTTTGTATGGTGTCTTGCCAGTTTTCTTGTGAGGTATTTTATTGAGAATATAGTTGGCAGTCAGCAATGCTTCCCCCCATATATTTTGGGATAACCCAGAATTCAACAACAAGGCATTCATCATTTCCTTTAGAGTTCGGTTCTTGCGCTCGGCACTACCGTTTGATTCAGGTGAGTAAGAAGCAGTTATCTGATGAATTATTCCATGTTCAGAGCAGAACATATTAAATGCTGCATCATATTCACCTCCTCTATTACTCCTAACGATTTTAATCGTTTTGCCAAGTTGATTCTTAACCTCAAGCTTATATTTCTTCAATTTATCCAAGGCCTCATTTTTGCTATGTAACAAGTATACATAACAGAATTTTGTGCAATCGTCTATGAATGTCACAAAATACTTTTTACCACCTCTGGTTTGCATGTATTTTAAATCACACAGATCCGTGTGAATTAGACCTAGAGTTTCAGTGTTTCTTTCTACAGATCGGGATGGAGTTTTAGTGAGTTTCGCCTCTGTGCAAACTTCACATTTTGCGCAATTGTCTAGCTTAAATTTTGGTAGTAAATTCATGTTAATTAATCTACGCAGAGAATTGAAATTAATATGGCCGAGTCTTTCATGCCAAACAGAAGAAGACTCAACAACATAAGCAACAGGATTAATTTCATTAATTTTGGGAACAACAGAAACTGTAACACCCCGAATTTCAAATAAGGATAAATTCGAGATTTCACAGGATCTTTACTTCACTTCGTACAATTTTACAAGGAAAATTTAAAACTTTTCATTCACAATACATCAGAGTTCAATTACAACTTGGTTTTTCACAGCGGAAGAATGAAATTTACAATAAAACATTTACAACATCTTTAAAATAAAACAGCATCAGCATATCCACTTTATAGCTCCATGAATAGTCATTTACCTGCATATCAATCTGTGGGCACGTCAGTTATTTACAACTGACGAAATGTTATACACGGCTATCCTCTCTATGCCGGGAATAGTATAACGATCTCATACTTTAACAAATCACACAAAAGATTGAATGAACAAATAAAGTGTCAAAAGTGATTATTCTAAATATAAGTGTATGTCATGCCTTAATGCCTAATGCACACAATTCTACACTAGGATGACACTAATGCACACTTGTTCGGATTCTATGCATCCCATACTACATAGGTCCGAGGGCAAGCGCCTACGCACTCCACATTGAAGGGTTCGATCCCTCGCCATGAGACTACCCAGTAATAAAACAAGTTTTAGAGTTATTTCACAGATACGGATCTCAGCCTCCCTGGCTAGCCTCCCTGGCTTATATTAACAGATCCCAGCCTCCCTGGCTATTATATCGTGATGATAATCCCGTAAATGCCCTTCCAGCCCCGGTATATACATATTCTTTGGAGTATGGTAAACATCCGTCGACTACCCTAAGTCCCGGATAAAATACAGCCCATCTCCTATGGGGCAACCACAGTCCACCAACTGGGTCTATAGCCACGGAGATCCACCGCCGACTATATAGAAGCACCCATTTACGTTTGCACAAGTTTATCACATCTTCACTTAAGTGCCTAATTATTTTTAGTTCAAGACATGAATAATTTCCATTCAAAGAATTAGTTTTTCCTCCTACCGGTCTTAATCAACAAATACGAGATGGCTCCTTAGCCATATCTCCAAATCATTTCTCAATTCTTTTCTTTCAATAATGCCGGTACCGAGGTCTTACTAACTCAAAGTCATAAGCTTTCATGTACAAGAAGCATGGGTACATATACCCTTTAATAATCATGTCTTAACTTATTATATTCATGTCTCTAACTTATCCATACTTTAATCAATGTCTCATCTTTGCATCACTCATGATTCATTCGTTCACAATCTTTGAAAACAATAATTCTTTTCATGACATAAATCCATCACTTTAAGTCTCTTTAGCAACTTAAGCACATATAATATATCTCAACCACATTAACCTTTCTTAAACAAAATTTAGAGTATAACCTTTTCAAAAGAAAAATCATTTCACACAATGATAAATCTCATACTCTTTAATAATTAAAATCTTAAGTCAGAAACTCATTATCCAATTTGAGCATGTATACTAATCAAGTATTCAATTTAAAAGAAATAATCTCCTTGAGACAATTTATTCTCATACCAACACTTTACTTTTCTTCTAAAAATCTAAATTATGCTCTTAATTAATCTCTACTTCTCTACTATTATAACGGGAGAAGGCCTTAATGTATTTTGTCCTCAACCCAAATAATTACAGAGCTGATCCACTTTCGAAATTATTTACCAAACTGGTCCACTTTTGAACTTATTTACCAAACTGGTCCACGTTCGAAAATATTTACCCGACTGACCCATAACAGTTTTTTTTTTTCCTTTTTACCTAAAAATCGTTTATCCAAAGATCCAACACTTTATGATATTGAAATAAACTTTCTCTTGACCGAGATAAATTTTAAAAACAGTAGCAAATCTCATTTCAAACTCTTTTTAAAATATGTATTTCTATTTTTAAATAATTCCCCTTCTCATTCTAAATATAGATTTTGCATTTTTCTCAAAAAAAAAACTTGATTTCTAGGAGTTTTATTCATGAAGACTAGTTTATGTCCACCATCAAACTAATTGAATTTTGGTAATAAAGATAAACATGTCTCTTAATCATCAAGGATAATTCTTTTATGAAGAATTATATTTTTACATAACAACATGCAATAGTAGACATATTTTGTAGTAATAATCTAATTCATCTTTCTTTCTTTCTTCATTTGACTCATCATGGTATCAAGCATAATTTTAGTATAACAATATTACACATGAATCGTATATTCAACACATACAAATTTCCTAAGCATATTAACATGATTCTTAGTATTAATTTATGTTGTCAAAATTCTTCTTTCTCCTTAATATGGTGACAATTGGTTACTTAATCACAACAAGATTTCTTCATTCATGGTAGACTATATTAACATGGATTTTGTTTACAAACATCATATCATGTTCAATCTACACTAGACATTTATAAATTTTAAGCATGCATTCTCTACATTAGAAAGTAAGAAATCACCCACTAACACAATGTTAATCTATTTGTCAACATAGCATGATTCACTATTAATCTCACCACAATCATAGTATAGTTATTCTATTTTATCAACTCAAAACTACTCATTCATTTTATTATTATTTTTTTTATTTGCATGTACATTCAAAAAAAAATTAGAAAGTAGGAGAACACCCACCTTTTGTTTGAAGGTTGAAAACTACAAATGAATAGCTCCTTCTTGCTCCTAGCAACTCCTAGTCCTCTTCTCCTCCTAGCAAATGCTCCAAGCAAGAGATCCTCCAAGCACAATAACTCTCTTTCTTTTTCTTACACTCTTTTCTTTCTCTCTTGCTTCTCTTTTCTTTTCTTTCTCTTATTTTTCTCTCTTTCTTTCTTCTATTTTCTATTGCTTGATTTGCTTTTTGGTGTCAAAAATGAGAAGAGAAATGGTGGCTATTTATAGGATTATGCTAGGGACTATATTGCAAAATCTCCCACCTAATAACTTCTCATTTTAATTCTCTTTTTAATTCTCACATTTTCATATTTTTAACTCCTAAAACTTCCAACCTCTCATCTCCCCACTCTCCATGAACTTAATCTCTCCATTATTCTACCACCTAGCCCACAAAATGGTCCAAATACATTTGTGTGTGCATGCATACATGCACAAACAAATATGAACACATTTCTATAACTCAAAAATGTGTACTAATATTGTAACTTGTCATGTATAACTTAATTTGTAATTTTAATAATGGGCTTGCTACATGGGCTCATTTCTAATTAATTAGTTTGATTATCTAGTGGGCTTGCTATATGGGCTCATTTTATTCAACTAATTTAATTATCCTAGTGGGCTCTCTTTTTAATTAGTCTATTGGGCTAGAATTTAACTTTAAGTCCATGGATCAAAAGAAAGGCTAAATAAAACTAATGCATGCTAAAAATAGTAAAATGAGAGTAGCAAAATGAGAATAAAAATTTGCACGTGCACCATACGTGCAAAAATTGAAAAATGCATTTTAATCAAAACAAGGGGAAAATAAATTTTCGTTTTATAAAATAGATTTAAATACATAAAAATAAATAATTTAAATCTATAGAAAATATTATACGTAGTGGTGGAAACACGTGCATCAAAACACGTAAAAAGCACGTAAATCCCAGAGATTGAAATATTATATCTTAGTTGACTGAAATCAATATGGAAAATGTATAAATAGTACGAATCCAAAATATGTAATGAAATACATTACAAAATATACGTGCGTAACACCCAGGGGCAAAATTGTAATTTCCAATTTTGCGGGGTGTTACAGAAACAACAGATTTTGGGATGACTGTCATTACATTGAATTTGAATAGTCCATCCTTTACATACCCTTTTCCCAAGTACACCCCATTATTTGAAAGTACAAAATTAAATCACACTGGTGTGGATTCATGAGTATGCAATCCAAGGTGGAGATTGTTAGGTTTATGTCTTGCATACTAGATTGGATAAAGAAAATGATGAGACGATATAGGAATCGAGAAGATTGAAAACGGAATGGAGGCAAGGAAACAGTCAGCTGCTGTATTTGCAGAAGTGACGGTCGATCGGTCGAAGGGTGCGGTCGACCGGTCATAGGGTGTCGAAGTCCCGAGAGGGGGACGGTCGACTGACCTTGGGGGTGCGGTCGACCGGTCGTGGCGCTGATGGGTTAATTGGGTCGGATCTTGGTGATTCGTGGAAAGCCCAACTTATTCTTCAAGTTAGATCTGACGGCTTGTAGCGCCCCGAATTTCTAAATATAAAACTTAGAAAAGACGCGGCACTTTCCCAGCGATCCACTTCAATGTAACAATATACATAGACCAAAACTCAAATCATTTTATTCCAAAATCTTATTACAATAATCTTTAACATTGCAGCGGAAATACAAACACCTTGAATTAAACAATTCTTTTTTTTTACAACACTTTTCTTACAACAATTACACAAGGCTCTATTATAATCACTCATACTCTCTAAAGCTAACCCAAGCATCCAAGCCTCCAATTCTAAGCAACCTGCAACATGTGAGGCTAGAGTTGAACCCTAACCCCCAAAAACTACGGGGTCAGCCATAAATGGTGTGAGTGACATAAACAACAAACATAAACAAACAAATAAACATAAGCAACATGTACTGAACAAAATACATAAACTGAACATGCAATCTGAAACAAGAACGATAGGCCAGTACATGCGTGAAACCAAGTCGAGAAACAATACCAACGATCAAGTGTCCATCAATCAATTACTCTCAAAATATGTACAGCTCAACTGTACGGTACAGTCGACTGTCTTAGGAACCAGTCGACTGATCCGAGCAAACAATAATCCTCACATCTCAGAGTATGTCCAACTGTCAACAATTCTCAGTACCACAATGTGTGTCCAACAATCGATCACCAATAATGCCATAGATCGGATATCCATATATCCATCTACAAAACTAGAGATAAGGTATAGATCGAATACGAACCCGGTATGCCAAGATACCGACGAACATATCCATCTACAAACAAACTAAGAGGGTATAGATCGAATACGAACCCGGTATGCCAAGACACCGACGAACATATCCATCTACAAACAAACTAAGAGGGTATAGATCGAATACGAACCCGGTATGCCAAGACACCGACGAACATATCCATCTACAAACAACTAAGAGGGTATAGATCGAATACGAACCCGGTATGCCAAGACACCGACGAACATATCCATCTACAAACAAACTAAGAGGGTATAGATCGAATACGAACCCGGTATGCCAAGACACCGACGAACATATCCATCTACAAACAAACTAAGATAACAAGAACCCTCAAGATCATGAAATCCCATCAGAACCAGTCGACTTATGCTATAATAGGTCGACTTCCCCGAGAACCAATATCCAAGATTATAACAAGTGCAGCAAGTCGGCTTAATCAACCATCAGTCGACTTACCCGAAACAATTATCAATAATTCTCAAGAAACAATCCAAGTGCTAATCAGTCGACTTAACAAATCATCGGTCGACTATCCCAACGAGAAACTCAATACTTTACAAACAAAATACTCAGCAGACCAGTCGACTGAATAGGGTCTCAGTCGACTGTCCCGAGCAAATCCTCAAAAGACTGAATGTACAAGAGTAGAGTCGTACCAGTCGACTGATACATAGCCCCAGTCGACTGTCGGCCTACAGATCTCACAAATTAGGTTTGAAATCAATAATCAATACTGGAGCCTATCTCACTACCAAATCTCTTCCTCAACTCCAATCTAATCCGATCCGTAATCTCAAGATCCAGGGATTCATCCATCCAATTCCTTATTTTCATAAACATAATCAAATCTTAACATGTTTCAAGCAATCAAGAATTGTCAATCGAGATCTACTAATCTATCATGGATCTCACATGTATATTACGAATAACAACCATGGCATCAATTTCATACAAAATACGAAAATATCAAACAAAACAGCATGCAAATCATTCACATAAACAAAACAAGTCTATATCACTCACCTTTTAGAATCAAGAAGAATCCACAAAAAGCCTTCCTTTGCTAGATCCAAGAACTTCTTCTCCAATCACCAAGAAAATAGTAATATATTAAATCTGGAGTTGTGCAGCGAATGACGGCTGCACACCCTCTTTTATACAGGCCGGGATTGAAGAAATTAGGGTTTTGAAGTACTTTTGCAAAATAGTCCCTTTTCCAATTTATTACTTCACATATATAGCCTTTCTTAGTCAAAATAGGTTAAATAAATCAAAACTAAATAAAATCCTTTTACCACAAAGTTTTCCAACAATCCAGCACGGTCCAGAGATAAGAAAATCCCGGATTTACACTCAGGGTGGCGATTTTGCACAAAAGCCCTCCCTTTTGTAATATTTGCAAATACCTCATAAAATATTTATAAAAATCTAGAAAAATCAGAAATAATATCTAGTAATACATATTCTATTTCCAATAAAAATATTTGACTTTTACCTTCCAGAAAAACCTTTGCACAAAGATCCAACATAAATCCTACATTTGCAAAAACACCCTTTTTGTTTAAATCTTCGCCAAATCGACTTTAAATAAATTTCAAATATATTTAAATTCAAATGATGACCATGGAGAACCAAAATATCAGTAAAAACGAATTTTCATAGTTTATTTAAGATCCAAACGACTTTTTACATAAAAGCCCCTCTCTTTCGAGATATTTGTAAAAATAGTTTCTTTATTCAGAAAAATCCAAAAATTTAGAATACACTCCATAATAAGTATGAAAACTTATTAAAAATATCAAATTGTATATTTACACCAAAATTATTTGCACGTGTTCCGCACGTGTTCCAAAGATAAATCTTTTAGAAAATATCAATTGGTTCCTCAAAATTCATTTAAATCCATTTTCAAATAATTAAAATAATATTTGAAAATACGGGGTTCTACATTACTCCCTCCTTAGAAGAGTTCTGTCCTCAGAACTACGGCTAATGAGGTCCAAAACAAACCCACTAGTAAAGGTTGAAAACTCAAGAATAGAAACACCATTTTGGAAATACAGTCACACCAAAGAATGCATTCTAACAAAACAAATTCATCACACAAAATAAGCACAATCATGCAAGGAATTCAGAAAAGACAATCTTCCGCTGCGCGACTCTGATAACGCCACACTGCAACAACCTCTGAACTTCTGCATCCAACTCTGACCTTCTGCTTCATCCCTCCAAGAATCAGTGGCCACTCCCTCCTTAGAAAGGACATGACTAAGGATAGCCACCTCAAGACCTTGCTTGGAAACACCTTAAGCTCCACACTTAAGACTAGCAACAAATGAGCGACACAATTGTATGCAAGAAAACAGTATCAAATAAAACTTTGTCTTTATTCCATTAATCCAAATAAACTTGTTACATGAAGAAAATACTCAATCTTCAATTATTCCAAAAATAAAGTTTTACTTAATACAAGGAATAAATTCTAAAATTCTCGCACACGCAGATCATACTTCTGGGTTGCCCGCATCCTCTTCAGTCAATGCGAACACTCGCCCCTACTTCGGATCCTTGTCCTTCCCTGCATTCTCTTTCTTCAGCTGTGGACATCGTGGTCGAATATGCCCTTCTTGACCACAATGAAAGCAAGTCTGTTTTGCCAACTTCGGACATTCCCTCCTTTTATGTCCTGCCTGCTTGCAGTAAAAACAAGTCACCTCTTGAGTTGCCGGTGCCTTCTGCACTGGATCACTGGGCTTGCTCTGCTTCGCTGGGAATTCCTCCCCTTCCTGATCTTCTGCTGGTCTCTTCTTCTTGTTCCAAGTCTCTTGCTTTACCCGGGACTGATCCATATCCTCTTCGGTCATAGCTGCTCTCCTGACCAGCTTGTCGAATCTTCTGATGCCTAATGGAACCATCCTTGACCTCAAGTTTGGCCTCAAGCCCTGCTCAAACTTTTTGGCCTTCTTTGCTTCGTCCACTACCAACTCCGGCGCATACCTTGAAAGTTGAGCGAACTTCGTCTCATACTCCCGAACAGTCATGCTGCCCTGCTGAAGGTTCAAGAACTCAGTCGCCTTCTTCTCCTGAACGTCGAGTGGAAAGAAGCGATCTCTGAACTCCTCCAGAAAAGCTTCCCATGTCAGCTGCTGATCTCCCAAATTCCTCTTCAGTGACTCCCACCAGATTCCTGCATCTTTCTCCAGCTGCATCGAAGCTAACTTCACCTTGCTAGCTTCAGGAGTCTCCGACACTTCGAAGATCGTTTGCATCTTCCTAATCCAATCATCTGCTGCAGTTGGATCAGCTTGCCCCTCAAAGACTGGCGGCCTCATCCTCTTAAAGGATTCAATCTGCTTGATGGGGTCGGCATTTACCAATCCATGCCCAGCTCCATGATTTGACTGCGGATTCTGCTGTTGCGCTTGCTGCTGCGCCACATTGAATGCCATCAGTGTGTTCAAGGTTTGATACACCTTAGCGAATTCAGCCTCTAGGTCAATTCCCGTTCCTCGAGAATTACCCGATCCATCTTCATTGTTGCCACCGTTCCTGGTTCTGGCTCCTGTCATTCTACTGAATACTGCAAAACGAGGGTAGAGTTAGAGCATCACACACACATTTCAAACTCACATCAATATCCTATGGCAAAACCATAACCATACCATAACCTCAAACCAAACATCATGTTCTAACTCTATGTGATACTCACACTCTAATATCCACACCTAGGTACTCACTCTCTAGTGTCCACACCTAGGTTGGTTTTCATACTATGTCTATTATTACCATTGAAGCACGCTCTGATACCAATCTGTAGCGCCCCGAATTTCTAAATATAAAACTTAGAAAAGACGCGGCACTTTCCCAGCGATCCACTTCAATGTAACAATATACATAGACCAAAACTCAAATCATTTTATTCCAAAATCTTATTACAATAATCTTTAACATTGCAGCGGAAATACAAACACCTTGAATTAAACAATTCTTTTTTTTTACAACACTTTTCTTACAACAATTACACAAGGCTCTATTATAATCACTCATACTCTCTAAAGCTAACCCAAGCATCTAAGCCTCCAATTCTAAGCAACCTGCAACATGTGAGGCTAGAGTTGAACCCTAACCCCCAAAAACTACGGGGTCAGCCATAAATGGTGTGAGTGACATAAACAACAAACATAAACAAACAAATAAACATAAGCAACATGTACTGAACAAAATACATAAACTGAACATGCAATCTGAAACAAGAACGATAGGCCAGTACATGCGTGAAACCAAGTCGAGAAACAATACCAACGATCAAGTGTCCATCAATCAATTACTCTCAAAATATGTACAGCTCGACTGTACGGTACAGTCGACTGTCTTAGGTACCAGTCGACTGATCCGAGCAAACAATAATCCTCACATCTCAGAGTATGTCCAACTGTCAACAATTCTCAGTACTACAATGTGTGTCCAACAATCGATCACCAATAATGCCATAGATCGGATATCCATATATCCATCTAAAAAACTAGAGATAAGGTATAGATCGAATACGAACCCGGTATGCCAAGATACCGACGAACATATCCATCTACAAACAAACTAAGAGGGTATAGATCGAATACGAACCCGGTATGCCAAGACACCGACGAACATATCCATCTACAAACAAACTAAGAGGGTATAGATCGAATACGAACCCGGTATGCCAAGACACCGACGAACATATCCATCTACAAACAACTAAGAGGGTATAGATCGAATACGAACCCGGTATGCCAAGACACCGACGAACATATCCATCTACAAACAAACTAAGAGGGTATAGATCGAATACGAACCCGGTATGCCAAGACACCGACGAACATATCCATCTACAAACAAACTAAGATAACAAGAACCCTCAAGATCATGGAATCCCATCAGAACCAGTCGACTTATGCTATAATAGGTCGACTTCCCCGAGAACCAATATCCAAGATTATAACAAGTGCAGTAAGTCGGCTTAATCAACCATCAGTCGACTTACCCGAAACAATTATCAATAATTCTCAAGAAACAATCCAAGTGCTAATCAGTCGACTTAACAAATCATCGGTCGACTATCCCAACGAGAAACTCAATACTTTACAAACAAAATACTCAGCAGACCAGTCGACTGAATAGGGTCTCAGTCGACTGTCCCGAGCAAATCCTCAAAAGACTGAATGTACAAGAGTAGAGTCGTACCAGTCGACTGATACATAGCCCCAGTCAACTGTCGGCCTACAGATCTCACAAATTAGGTTTGAAATCAATAATCAATACTGGAGCCTATCTCACTACCAAATCTCTTCCTCAACTCCAATCTAATCCGATCCGTAATCTCAAGATCCAGGGATTCATCCATCCAATTCCTTATTTTCATAAACATAATGAAATCTTAACATGTTTCAAGCAATCAAGAATTGTCAATCGAGATCTACTAATCTATCATGGATCTCACATGTATATTACGAATAACAACCATGGCATCAATTTCATACAAAATACGAAAATATCAAACAAAACAGCATGCAAATCATTCACATAAACAAAACAAGTCTATATCACTCACCTTTTAGAATCAAGAAGAATCCACAAAAAGCCTTCCTTTGCTAGATCCAAGAACTTCTTCTCCAATCACCAAGAAAATAGTAATATATTAAATCTGGAGTTGTGCAGCGAATGACGGCTGCACACCCTCTTTTATACAGGCCAGAATTGAAGAAATTAGGGTTTTGAAGTACTTTTGCAAAATAGTCCCTTTTCCAATTTATTACTTCACATATATAACCTTCCTTAGTCAAAATAGGTTAAATAAATCAAAACTAAATAAAATCCTTTTACCACAAAGTTTTCCAATAATCCAGCACGGTCCAGAGATAAGAAAATCCCGGATTTACACTCAGGGTGGCGATTTTGCACAAAAGCCCTCCCTTTTGTAATATTTGCAAATACCTCATAAAATATTTATAAAAATCTAGAAAAATCAGAAATAATATCTAGTAATACATATTCTATTTCCAATAAAAATATTTGACTTTTACCTTCCAGAAAAACCTTTGCACAAATATCCAACATAAATCCTACATTTGCAAAAACACCCTTTTTGTTTAAATCTTCGCCAAATCGACTTTAAATAAATTTCAAATATATTTAAATTCAAATGATGACCATGGAGAACCAAAATATCAGTAAAAACGAATTTTCATAGTTTATTTAAGATCCAAACGACTTTTTACATAAAAGCCCTTCTCTTTCGAGATATTTGTAAAAATAGTTTCTTTATTCAGAAAAATCCCAAAATTTAGAATACACTCCATAATAAGTATCAAAACTTATTAAAAATATCAAATTGTATATTTACACCAAAATTATTTGCACGTGTTCCGCACGTGTTCCAAAGATAAATCTTTTAGAAAATATCAATTGGTTCCTCAAAATTCATTTAAATCCATTTTCAAATAATTAAAATAATATTTGAAAATACGGGGTTCTACACGGCTCCTATCGTAGGGTTATCTCTTCAAGAATATCCAATGGTTACTGTATCAAGATATCAAACTAGGTTTTCTCTAGATCTCTATATATTATTGTTATTGGCCTCCATTGAGAACCAAGAGAGAGAGTACTTCATTGAAGGCGAAGCTTGAGAGTTTCTCTAATTGTAAACAACTAGTACTTGCTGGTGAAGTTTGAGAGAGGGTCGTGGTGAGAATTGTAGTATTCTTGTATCTTCTCTAGTTGAATAACATCTTGGGTTTCTTCTCCCTCGGATTAAGGCGAAAGTCCCAACCGAGACAAATTTGTGTGCTTTGATGTGTTTAGTATGATCTCATATGTGCTTGATAGTTTGTGTTGATTGCATCGAATAACTCAACAAGATCCTGCAAATAGGGATTTCTAGTGGGAAATCTCTAACATCTTTTCAGTATACATCAGATGGTTATTGTATCAAGAATAGAAAACTATGGTTACTCTAGATCTCTACATAATCAATGTAACGACCCAAAGAACAATATGATTTTATTGAGTGCCGAATAAAAAAGGAGTGTACTTCATCTGAGAGGTGAGTGAATTCTCCATTGTGAACATCAAGTATTTACAGTTAGGCTTAAGAGAGGGTTGTGCTAAGAGTTGTAACTCCTATATCTTATTTAGTTGAATAATATTTTGGTTGTCTTTTGCAGATTAGGGCTTGCCCAAACTGGGACAAATATTACATACTTTGTGTGTTTAGTGTGATCTACTATTTGCTTGGTGGTTTGTATTGATCATATCGAAAACTCCACTTCGACTCCCACAAATAGGCTAAATTGAAGAGAGAAAAAAAAAGGAAGAAAAAAAAGGAGAAAAAAAGGAGAAAAAAAACCCCTTATCATATCGAAAACTCAACAAGATCCGGCATATAATTCCTAACAATTGGTAACAGAGTTGCCGCAAATCCTAACATTACCCACTTCGACTCCCACAAATAGGCTAAATTGGAAAGAAAATTAAAATTTAAAAAAAAAGGAAAAAAAAAAACCTTGGACTATCCCCTTTATGTAGAAAACCTCACTAAACTTTCTTTGGCGCAACCACACTCAAGTATAGTTGCAAAAAATCCACTCCGACGGCGTGAGCTTTCTGCTAAAGTTGAGTGAGGTTTTTTGACAATAATGAGAAAGATACATGATAGTTTCTGAACCAACTTGTAAAGATAAATGAGGTTATTTAATACAAGTAGAAAAGTTAGATATGGTTTTTTGAAAAGGGGGCTTTTTGTAACTATACTTGAGTGTGATTTTATGTACAAAAAAATGGTTCAGTGAGGTTTTTTGCATAAAGGCGAAAGTTAAAGTTTTTTTTTTTTGTTTTTTTAAAAAATTTTTTAGCCCCCACGAATACATGTAACCTTGTCGATCACCGTCTTGAACTACTACCCTCCTCCTCCTCAAGTCTCATGTGCGGCTTCGTTACCCACTTCGACTCCCACTAATACATATAACCTTCTCCAAAGAAGAAATGGCCGCAAAGAATGTTCAATCTCGCCGGAGTGCTAAACTAATGCATGTGTTGTGGAGGCACTGTACGAAGCTAAACTGACGTACTCACAATTTTGCTGGACCGAACTGGTTTGTCGGTCCACCCTCTAGGATTGTTGGAATGATTTGTTGTTTGTACGCGTCATGTTGCTTTATGTATGTTTTAGTTTCTGTCTGTAGTTTGTATTTGGGCCCAGTACTCTGGATTTGTTTCGTTAAACTCTTATTAATGAAACAAGGTGGTCAGATTCCACCTTTTTCCTCAATTCCACCCTTTCCCTCAACAAAAAAAATCTCGCAGGAGAGCTGAAACTGAGGATCGGTTCAATTAGTTTCCTCCAATATTGGACATTATTAAATCTATCCAACATCTTCAGCCAATTTATTTTTTTCGAACATTTATAGATTAATTTTCAAATTCCTATTTGGCCTTCATATACAATTTATTTATTTCGTTTAGAATGAACTGTTAGACAATATGTGGTTTGAGGCTTTAGTTTCATGCTATTTTCCTTCACCTCTCAGATTTAAAATACTAGACAAGATTATGAACATGTGGAATGAACATCTTTACATTTTAAAAGTTGTATTATCAGTTTACAAAAGAAATCAATATTACATGCATCAATCAATTAACCTTTAATGAATTTTTTGGCAAATTTGAATAAAAATCATTTTAAAACTTATATATCGAACCCAATATTAGCAAAACAAATTTGTATTGCTTCCCTGAAATCATAAATGCAAAAGAAGTATACATGGTTATCAGGGCCGGCCTAGGCCTGATGCAAGTGAAACATTTGCATCAGGCCCCCAAAAAATAAAATAAAATAAAATAAAATTGGAAATGTGTATATGTAGGATATATATGGAAAAAAAATCTAATACATGAGGGGGCCCCGTTTTCAGGAGAAAAAAAAAGGAAATGTGTATATGTGAGGTATATGCGAAAAAAAATTCTAATACATGAATCGATTTTATTTTATTTTATTTTATTTTTTTATTTTTTTGGGTATATGTGGGGCCCCTTTTTGAGAGTTTGCTTCAGGCACCCAAAATCCTAGGGCCGGCCCTGGTGGTTATCTTGCATTGCACAGCGATCAAGAATGGTTATACTATGTCTAGAAGTTACTTAATTACATCAATTTATATATATCTTAAGCTAATAGGCCTACCATCTCTCTCCTATCTCCATTTTGAAATGAAGCAATTAAGGAGAGCAAAAGTAGGAATTAACATGTGCAGTCCGCATCAATTGGCAAAACAGAATTAATTAAAAAACCAAAAAAAAAAAAACATTTCTTCTACCACATCTCCCCCAAACCCACAAGCCTAACCTCCCAACCCCAAAATCCACCCACATCTCCTCGCCCGTCCGTCGCTACCCGCCGCCCCTTGCTGCCCATCGGTTCGCCGTCATTGCCCGTCGCCGTCCCCGTCCATCCATTCATAACCATTAGTCTCCGCCCCTTGCTGCCTATTGGTTCGCCGTCGCCACCCGTCGCCGTCCCCGACCGTATCCACCCTCCATCATCGTCGTCTCTCACTGCCCCCCGCCCCTTGCTGCCCATCGGTTCGCCGTCACCGCCCGTCGCCCCTCGGGAAAGTGGTTGTTCAAGTAAATATTCAACGATTAATATCCATGTTATTTAAGAACTTCATTCTTTCTTTCATTCTTTCATCGTTATCTATTATAAGTAATGAAAAATCTAAGTTTTGTTTTTTTTCTTTTCAAAACCCAAGTTTTGTTTTTTTCTTTTCAGAATACTATCACATTAGGAGTAGTTTTAGTAAAGTATTGTGAATATACTGCTACTATTAATATGAAAGGATTAGTAAATGAGAGTGACCATCTGGAACAAATCATCGATGTAGATGATCAACCAGATGGAGGGTCCAATGCCCTTAATATCAACAAGTATGCTTAGTTTGCACTTAACTATTAATTTTCTTTATTTAATATGAGGAATTATTATTATTATTATATAATTACACAGACCAATGATCACAAATTTGAGTCTGTGTAAAAAATTTAGAGGGCACACAGACTAATTCGAGATGTTAAATGATTATAAAAAATTTAGACAATAGGTTTTTGATTATTTGCATGTTTCAAAAAAGAGAGCAAAGGTAGGAGAAATACATTATAAACATTATCACGTGCATTCCACACTTTTTCAGAAATAATAATAATATTATTATCATGTGTTAACCAAGTTTCTCCCCTAAATTCATGTATATATTACCAGTGGAATCCTGAAGCCGATCTAATAGCCTTTTTGATGCAAGACTATTGATATCTGTCCTATATAATTTGGATTTCTTACGACATTAGATAGTGCTTAAATGTTACAAATAAATATTGTTAGGTTGTGTTTGCATGAATTGATACGAAAGTTGGAATGCATGTGCATAGTGAATATTGGTGATAAGTATAAACACTGAGAAATTCAATAAATGGAGCGTACAATTTTTTCCTTGAGAGAATTATATGTAAATTTCAGTGAAATATACTGTTTTATTGAGTATAAAGTGGTTGATTTTGTTTTCAATAGTAGGTGTGAACTTTCAAAAATAGTGGGAGATTTCCAATTATATTGAGGGAAGGCATTCTCTTTCATTACATCAAGTATGTTATATGTGTTCTTATCTCCTATTATACTTTCTTTCGAGTTAATCCCTATTGTTATTTATCTCAATATGCAATGTTTCATTATATTTTTCTACATTGTGTTTGATTACATATTTATTATTCATATTTAAATAATTGTCCAAAACTACACTTACTAATGTAGGATGCAAGACAAAAATAATATTTCGTATTTCCAACTTAATAAGGCAATTTTTGCATGTGCACGACGTCAAAGCATTTGAAATATTGTGGCGGAAAAAGGCATCGTCTTATGAGGGCACTGCTGACTTCAGATTCACATAAAATTGCACGTACAATAAGAATTCTAAAATTGCACGTACGATTTTTTTTATAACTTTCACATGTAATCCTAAGTGGACCGAAATCATTGAATCACTACAGTGTTTTCCAAATCTAAAACCCGAAGATAGACCAGATATTATTACCAGAGTATTCAGGCTAAAATTAAAGGAGCTTATGAAAGATATCAAACAACGAAAGATGTTTTAACTATTTCAGGTACAAAATCTAACAAATTTAACCATTTTAAATTAAATTTCAGTAAAATGAATGAGAATTAGTAGAATTTGACTTATATTTCAAAAGAGCATATTTTAAGAAATTTATTTATTTTTGTTGAAAACAGATCTACATGTGATTAATTTTCAGAAAAGAGGGCTTCCTCATGCTCACATGTTGCTTACTGTTCGAAGAGAAGACAAGATTGCCAATATTAAAGATATTGATAGATTAGTATCCGCCAAAATTCTAGATAGGAATAATTTCCCGAAGCTCATGCAATTGTGCTTCGGTCTAGATTCATGGGCCATGCGGGGAGTACAATCCAACATCTCCATGTATGGAGAATGGTGTTTGCACAAAAAGTATTCAGGACAATTTATGAATGAAACTATTATTGATAAGCACGAGTATGTTCAATATCGTCGTCTGGATGACGGTCGGACGTTTGAAATAGGTGGCCACAATCCGAAGGTTGTTGACAATCGATGGGTGGTACCCTACAATTTAGATTTAACAATGAAATATGATACTCATATCAACATTGAGATTTGTGTCAATCCTAAGTTGTTCAAGTACCTTTACAAGTATGTCATCAAATATTTGGATTTGAATATTGGGTTTTCTGTGCAAAGCTTTACTACATAATTGTTGAATGTTAATATATTGGATTATAATTATACAGGGAAAAAGTTGTAAATATGGGGAGGTTCTACCAATTTTTTTTAATAAATGTTATTGATGTTTTAATTTATCTTTTGATAAAATCTGTGCAATTTGCACAGGGGATATACTAGTATATATATATATAGGAAAAACCGGGTATGAGCAACTTGCTCATTTAGTAAATAAGCAATTAATGATATGGCATACATGTGGTTGGAAAAGCCTTAAAAGGGTTAGTTGTCCAATGTATCACATGCAAGCCACTTAATCAATTGCTCATTTACTAAATGAGCAAGTTGCTCATATCCCTTTTACCCATATATATATGAATACCATAATTCCACCAACTCTTCTATGCTAGTATGAAATTGACAACAAAAATTAGGGATAAAATTTTATATTGTGTGTGCCTAAACAAATTACAATTCTGGGCAGATTTTGGAAGATATTTTAGCCAAACCCAAAATATGGGCGGGTTTTTTAAACCTCTAAATTGCGTCCATGTCTTAGGGTCCTCAAAGATGGGTTTTGGATAAAACCCTATCCATGGACAACCCTAATTTCAATAGTATTCTAAAATCGATTAGTTCATGCCAAAGGACTTATTAAAGCAGGAATTGAACACCGAATTTTCGTTCATTAGCAATGATGTTGACTTCTCGATTGTACTAACACTTGCATGAAGATAAATCCTAATAACACTGACATGTATAGCAATAATACACAAAGTGCCAAAAAAATAAAACAAAGATAAGGGGAGTGGGTGGACGAAAATATCAACCATCCAAATTCTCCATTTGTGTTTAACCCGAATACTCCAGTTAACTAGAGTCCATTTGAAACAGCCAAGATGTATGATACAGTGAAGAGACAACCAAACAAAAACCAAGATGGATACAGAAAAAGGAAAAAAAATGGAAGAAACGAGCATTCATGAGCTTCTCTTTAAGTAATGTGAAGCATATCGCAGACGATGTATCCACCTAATATAGTATTAAGTAATGTGAAGAATATCGCAGATGATGTGTCCACCTAATATAATTTTATTTACTTGGTTGAAATCATCATTACCAAAAGTCCTCATCAAATATGTGATATAGTAGTAATGACTATGACTGATGGATAACAAGCCGCTTGGATCAATGCATGATCTTTTGCTTGTTAGACATGGATAGTATATTGTGGTGATAAGATAACAAAATTCAGACAGAACTGGCTAATTTTTTTAGTTATATTTACTAGGAGTTCAGAAAAATATTACAGAACTATTTGCACAAGTCATACTTATTTTTGCATAACAGTACAAAATTATTTTTTCTAGGACATTATAAAACACTCCAAAAGCGATCGATCAATTTAAGATCCGAGTGCAGTATTATGAAAGATTATGATTTTTTGGACCAATTTTAGATAAAAAGTTTAAGTACGAAGGAATATGATTGCAAAAGTTAAAAGATTATACTGAGTGAACGAGAGACACTTCAATTAGGATTTATTCTCTAGATTTGTCTGATTGATTGCTGATGGAGTCTAGAAGTACATTCCCGCATAGCATCAAAGACCATGATTGTGTACGTGGTCTCAAATTATTCACTTTTGGAGTGAATCGGGTGGCAAATATAAAAATAACAAGGTGTGTGTATAATGTATAAGAAAATAATATTTTTCTATATTTAATAAAAAAAATTATTTAGATTTAGATTTAAATTACAAATTACCTTCAAGAACTCATTTTATCCATGTAAAAGAAGATATGCATTCTATCACTGGTAAATCCCCTATAATTGGTATAATAATAATATCTCTACTACTATAATGGGAGAAGCCCTTAGTCCTTAACCCAACACGTGCAACGCACGTGTTGGTAAATTTTTTTTTCCCCTTCTCATTCCCCCCCCCCACCAAAAAAAAATTCCCCCACGTGCAAATCACGTAATTTTTTCCCCCTTTTCAACCCCCCTCAAAAAAAAATTCCCGCGTGCAAAGCACGTGTATAATACTAGCGTGCATCGCACGTGCAGTTACTAGTATCTCTACTACTATAATGGGAGAAGCCCTAAGTCCTTAACCCAACACGTGCAACGCACGTGTTGGTAATTTTTTTCCCCTTTTCATCCCCCTCCCCTACCAAAAAAAAATTCCCCCACGTTCAAATCACGTAATTTTTTTCCCCCTTTTCATCCCCCCTCAAAAAAAAATTCCCGCGTGCAAAGCACGTGTATAATACTAGCGTGCATCGCACGTGCAGTTACTAGTAATTAATAGTTGGCCTAAGGTCATTGTCTTCAATCCTACTCTCTTGCGAATTTTTTCCCAAAACGCCCCATTTTTGCAAAGTTTTTCCCAAACCGCCCTACTTTTTTTTTTAATTCCCAAAGCGCCCCACTCGGTCTCTCAAAGACCGAGTCTAGTGCAAATAGACTCGGTCTTTGAAAGACCGAGTCTTGCGCTTTGAAAATTCAAAGAGCAAGACTCGGTCTTTCAAAGACCGAGTCTATTTGCACTAGACTCGGTCTTTGAGAGACCGACTCTTCACTCTGCGCTTTTTAAAGCGCAGATCCCCTTTTCTTTCTTCTTCTTCTTCACTTTCGATTGTTTTTTCTTTTCGCTCGTTCCCTCAACGAATCCGTCGCACTCTCTCATTTTCCGTTCGATTACTCTCGAAATCGAATGTTGAACTTCCCAAAACCAATTACTTTCTAATTCATTTTCGATTTTACCAAATCCTATTCCCCAAAATCGATTTTTTCTTTAAACCCTAAACCCCGAATACCCATAATTGGAAGATTTCGGTTGTACTGGTCAAGCTCTTCTTGCCAATTTCGTCTTCGTCTTCGGATTCTCCCACTTCTTAGGTATATTCCTGAAGCATTTCCTAAGTCTATGTGTTGATGCTATTGGAAATTTCTTGTTAGTGTTGATGCTATTGCTTAAGAAATTACTTGTTAGTGTTGATGCTATTGTGAAGTTCATTAGTTGAATTTGACTTATTGTTGACAAAGTAGATTGGTAGGAGTTGAGTTTATTGATGTTCCAAATGAATTTTGCTGTTTGTTTCGCGGGTGAGTTCCATCTGTACAAGTGAGTTCATTAGATGGAACTCACTTGAAGAAATTCACTTGTCCAAATGGAACTCACTTGTACAATTTTATAATCCTGATATTTGAAGTATCAGTATGTGTATTGGGTGATGGATGCATTGGGTGTGTTAATTCTGTCGGAAAAAACTGAAATATTATGGTGTTTATAATGATTTAAGCTTTACGCATAATATTACATGGAAAGACTTTGACGATGATGGTATATGTTGAAGAAATAGTTGAGTTAATTTTAGTATTAATACCCAAATTTTGTTGAGTTATTGATTTTAAAAAAAGAAAGAGTTGAAAGAGTTGAAGTTGGAATGAATAGAATTCTGTTGAAAGAGTTGAAAGAAATATTGAGTTGAAAGAGTTCAATTTTGTATAGAATTTTGTTGAAAGAGTTGATAGAGTTATTGAAACCTTGTTGAATAGAATTTTGTTCTTGAATCAATTTTGTATATAATTCCATATGGTATGTGTTGAATTTAGTTTTTTAGAATTTTATAGAGTCTAGGTTATGTATAGAATTTGTTGAATTTGTTATACTCTAGTGTTTTGCTAAAATTAGAGAATGAACGTCTTTGTTATATATAATTTGTTTTTATATCTAGCTTTTGTGTAGTTAATAACATTTTTGTTGAACTTGTAGGATTTGTAGTCTACTGTAAATGGCACGCACAAGGGGTAACATGGAGGTAGGAGAAAGTAGTAGACCTCCACGTAATCGCGGTGGACGTGATCGTGGTCGTGGTCGTCGTGGTGGTCGTGCTTCTACCGATGCTACTAATGTAAGTAATTAAATGTTGATTCTAATAGAATTGTATTATATTTTTCGGTCTACTGATGTAAATGTTATTGTTATATAGGTTGAATTCAATCCAAATGAGGCGGGCCCTTCGTCTTCATACATCCCTCCTGCAGGCCCCGGACCACTCGACCCTTCACTTCTCACCCTCCAGCCGATGCATCGATCGCAGTATGTTTGGAACGGCGAGGCTACGGAGTGCCGTTTTAGGACTGGGCACCCGCTACCTGTGCACCCACGCATACACGAGTTGCTTAGAGATTGTGGGTTCTACGGAATTTCCATGATGACATCCATCAAGTGCGATCGTCCACTTCTCGAAGCACTGCTTGAACGATGGAGGCCCGAGACACACTCATTTCACCTGCCAGTCGGGGAGATGACGGTGACTTTACAAGACGTTGCTATACTAACCG
Organism: Hemerocallis citrina; assembly: GCA_017893485.1. NCBI lineage: Eukaryota > Viridiplantae > Streptophyta > Magnoliopsida > Asparagales > Asphodelaceae > Hemerocallis > Hemerocallis citrina. The sequence continues at coordinate 101,935,770 of CM030358.1, read as the reverse complement.
GGCTTCCAATCGATGGAGAGGCAGTGACAGGATCGATGGACTTCGATCCCGTGTATCTCGTGGAGGAGTTCCTAGGGGTTGCAGTGGAAGCTGGCGCGATAAATGGGAAATTTATCCGCCTAAAGTGGTTGAAGGATACGTTCAAAAATAGATTGAATGACGCTTCAACTGCAGCGGAGGTGGAGTGCTACTTTAGGGCATATGTTCTAACGCTATTCGGCACGGTCCTGTTTCCAAACTCAACCGGAAATACCGTAGCACTGATGTTCTTGCCCCTAATCGCCGATATAGGTAGGATCCGCCGTTTCAGTTGGGGCAGTGCAATTCTATCGGCACTGTATCGGAGTCTGTGTCTGTGCAGTATAGGTTCGAACCAGATGAATGGACCTCTAATTCTACTGCAGATATGGAGTTGGGAACGGATTCACGTAGGTAGGCCCGTAGTACGGATCCAGTCCCAACATTGGAGAGTTCTTTCTGAAGATATAGACATGCTACCTCCGATTGGTGTGTATTGGACAGGAAAACTGACATGGACGGCCAACCCCAACAGGTGCTTGACATACTATCGCGACGAGTTGGACAGGTTGGCCGCCGACTGTGTGGTGTGGACCCCGTACACAGAGGAGCGATTGATTCGGCTGCCACCTATCTGTACGTTCAGGCGTAATTTGTGGCTCACGAGAGCACCTCTAATCAACTTCGGGGTTGTTGAGTTCTACTACCCCGATAGGGTCTTACGGCAGTTTGGTCTGCACCAGGGGATTCCAGTTACCGTGCCATTCAATGCCGAGATGCATAACATCACTGGAATGGGCCGTACACCGGGACACAACTGGGCCACTTGCTTCTTCGAATACGTTCAGAGATGGAACATTAACCGTTTCGAAGAAATCATCGTTGACACCCCACCTTTTGACCTCTCCTTGCATGGTGTGTACTTGTCTTGGTACGAGAGAGTCACTAGACGGTTCATTTCCCCACCGTTGCAGGCTCCTGCCGGAGTCGTTGTACCGATACGTCGACCAGGGACCGAACCAGTAGATGAGCATTCGGTGAGGTTGCCGATGTACCAACCAAAGGGATCCGCTATTCGTGGCTTTGTAAGTTTTAATGTTTCGTTTTAAATTTTCAAAATTTATATATCGATATGTTTTTATATATTTATGTGCATCTAATTCAATCTTTCATGTTTCTCAGTTGGCCCAGACTTGGTCCCTTGCCAAGAAATGTGCGCATATGCTAAACAGCAACATCGCCGATCAGACGAAGGTTACTGTACGGGAGATGTTATCGTGTTGCCGTGCACAAGCTGATCTTGTGGGGGAGGGCGCAACATTAGACGCGATACTTAGGACCCCCACACATCGAACCGGCGGTCGTACCGGTCAACGACGAAAGAGAACTGTTCATAGGCCGCCACCCCAACCTCAGAGTGATTCGGAACACGAACAAGAAGCAGACCCTGATATTGAGGAACAAGATGATGAAGAACAGCTCGTTGGGGATGAGATTGAAGAAGAGCCGGAGATCCCGTTGTCTGCACTGACACAGGCAACTCCCCATCGTCTTAGACGAAACAGAAGACCCCCGCTTTACTTCACACCGGACCCTTGATGTAATATTATTAATTATTTTGATTTTGTAGTTTTATTAGTGCAGTATTTTCAATGTAGTATTCTTAATGTAGTATTTTTTAATGTAGTTTTTTTTAATGTAGTTTTTTTATTTTTTTAACTTGGTTGCTGATCTTGTAGCTGTCGTGGACCGTGGATAGTAGGCCAATATGCTTCATCAAGAATAGGACTGAACACAGGAGCCCAAGTTTGTGCTAATGACGTGATAAGGTAAAATTTATCAACATAAGGCTTGTGATCGATTGCACGATAAGCACAGGCTGCTAATACATGAGAACAGGGAATATGATATAGATGAAACTTCATACATGTGCATGTTTTCGTACCCAAATTCACGGTGTGCAAGTTCCCACCCTTCCGTTCTCCATTTACCATGCGTATACCAGTTTTGACGGAAAAAATTCCAGGCTGATGATGAAACATTGTAACCACATGTTGATTTGCTCTTTCACGGCGAATATCAATTACATCTTGTACTCGTTTAGCAAAAATTTTCCCTTCACATAATAGCTTATTAGCTTCCTGTCGACGAGTAGTAAAGTAAGAGTTGAGACGTAAAAAAATCGTCTCAACAATTGCAGTTACTGGTAAACTACGGACTCCTTTCAGTACTGAATTGAAGCATTCTGACAGGTTCGTAGTCATCATTCCATATCGTCGACCTTCATCTGCATAAAGTGCCCATTTCTGAACCGGTTTCTCTTTCAACCAGTTAGCCGCCTCGACATTGACGGTTTCAAGTTCGGCGAGTTTGGCCATGAACTTTTTGGGTTGGTGTTGACAAGCTATACTTTTGGCCTTCTTGCGCAATGCCTTGCTACCAAATTTACTGAAAAAATTTGTTGCAAAATGACGCATGCAATATCGATGAAATCCATTCGGTTCGTTCCAAGTACCGTTTTCAAATCCATAGCAGACAATATACCAGCATGACGATCCGAGATAACACACAACTCAGTGCGATCGGTGACATAATGCCGGACGCAAGTCATAAACCATGTCCACGTATTTATACTCTCTCCATCAACCAATGCAAATGCAAAAGGAAATAAGCAACCATTCGCATCCGGGGAAACAGCAATTAGCAAACAACCCTTGTACTTACCGTACAAGTGAGTTCCATCTACACTAATAACCGGTCTGCAAGACTTGAAACCTTCAATCGAAGGACCAAATGCCCAAAATACTCCCTTGAATGTTTCCTCGCTGGGGCTAGACTCAAATTTGTCCCAGTGGACAACGGTACCTGGATTTGCTGCTTGAATTGCTGTTAGTAGAAAAGGCAACTTCGTGTATGCTTCTTCGAAGGTACCGTACAACCTCTCAATTGCCTTTTGTTTTGCTTTCCAAGCTTTCTTATATGAAATCTGATAATTATATTCTATTTTCACAATCTCAATAATTACCCCCGGTGATACAGCAATATTCTTCTTCACCACACCCAAAATCAAATTACTGACAAGGTTAGCATCAATTTTGCAGTGGTCTTGATTCAACGTGGGATTCGTACAAGTATGCGGGCTGACTATCTTCTTCACCACAAAATTTCTCCCTCCTTTTGGAACAATAGCTCGTAATCTCCAAGGGCATCCACCATCACTTACTCCTGGGGGACCTTGTACGATCTCCTCTATTGTACGTTTTCTAGGTGCCTTTTTACATTTAACAGTGTATAGTGACGGTGATGTTTTCAATGTGACAAATTCACGATGTTTCTTGATAGAATATACCTTCACAGCATGCAGAAGGGAGTCTTTACTAACAAACTCCTGTCCAACGTAAAATTCGTCTACATTGGATGAACCAGAAGACTCTTGTGGATAGGGGGGAACTCTAGCAGCTTCAGCCATCTCCTCCGTAACATGAGCGTTAACATTAGCATACCTATCAGTAACTCTCACTGCATTAGAACTATTGTTCGAAGGATTTACATTAGCTACATCATCGTCTTCTTCTCCATCATCACTTTCTAGACTTTCATCATCGTCTGTTTCTTCCTCTTCTTCATCATCACTTAATAAGCTGTTGTTAATCACTGCATTTTGAAAGAGTTCAAACATACTGTCATTTGGAACAGAGTCAGGAACCGGGCTTGGTTGGCGTGGCAGCTCAACATTTACAGAATCCGGAAGAGTTGTATTTGTGAAGGTGTTCTCTTGTGAGGATACCGGATTTGGTTGTGAAGATTGATCGGGGTTAGGCCTCAACTGCTGTGTAGGTGCTACCCGTATGAAGCTTGCACTGGGAATATCATGTGGCTGAGGAGTTACAACTCGAATTTGCTGAATATATAACTCTAATACAGACCAAGCACAATTCGGATCAAATGTCCTAGCAATCAATGACTTCAGCGCATTATCAGTAGGTACGGGCACTGTCATAAAATACTGAACACCTCCTCTTCCTGCTGCGTATCGAGCTAAAATTTTCGCATTCCATTCATTCCTATCCCAATTAGTAACTTCATAGATTTTCTCAACTAGTTCTTCAAATGTAATGGTACGGGGTACCCAAACTATTTCCGGTTCCAAATGACTATAACTACTACCAATCTTTGGATCAAGAATAATTTCACCACCAAAGTATAACCAAATAGGAATCTCAAGATCCATACCTAGGTATATTTATTAAAATATGCGAGTTATTATCTAAACGCAAACAAAATCTATACCAAATTTCAGAAAATTAAAGGCCAATATTCATCATACCTTCACAAGCGTCAAGAACAGAGCCGTATAGATTTCGTTAAAAGAGTTGAAGTTGGGATCCGCTCCAAATTTATCAAAAATCAGAAAAATGGATCTTTCAAAATAAGGGTTTTGGGTTGTTATAGTGGGTTATAGTGGAGATGGTTAGAGGGTTAGGAAGATATTGGTGTATATATTTAGATTAAGATTAGATTTTGTGGGTAGGAGGTCGCCCTAGATTTAGGAAGATGGGTTAGAGAAATAGAGTAGGTTAAAGTCGAGAAGAAGAAGAAGAAAGAAAAGGGGATCTGCGCTTTAAAAAGCGCAGAGTGAAGAGTCGGTCTCTCAAAGACCGAGTCTAGTGCAAATAGACTCGGTCTTTGAAAGACCGAGTCTTGCTCTTTGAATTTTCAAAGCGCAAGACTCGGTCTTTCAAAGACCGAGTCTATTTGCACTAGACTCGGTCTTTGAGAGACCGAGTGGGGCGCTTTGGGAATTAAAAAAAAAAGTAGGGCGGTTTGGGAAAAACTTTGCAAAAATGGGGCGTTTTGGGAAAAAATTCCTCTCTTGCTTCTCCTCCTACCTTATTATTATTGTCCCCTTCGCGACAAATAAAGTGGATCAGAGAGATTTGAAGACTGCACTGAACACATATTTTCTATTTTAATTAGTTTCCTCCAATATTGAAAATGATATTCTTTTTTAAAAATATTGAAAATAATTAAATGTATACAATATCTATTTAAAATTCATTTTAAAATAAAATTACTACATTATTTTCCAAAACTTATTGCTCCATCTTAGCACTTCATATAGCAATTTATTTCTTTCGAATAGAATGAACCGTTACACATCATGTGGCTTGAGCCTTAGTTTCATGCTATATTTCTTCACCTCTCATATTAAATTAGTAGACTAGACTACGAACAATTGAACATGTACGTGAACAAACATCTTTACACTACAAGTTTAATGGTTGGTTGTAATATCGAATTAATTACAAAATAAGTTAATGATTACTTCACTAATTAGTCTTTGATGAAACTTTTATATCTTAACCAATATTAGCAAGAACAAATTGTATTGCTTCAAGTTTCACGTAATTATAAGTTCGTAACTGCAAAAGGAGTATACATGGTTATCTTAAATTGTACAGTGATCGAGAATAGTTATGTTTGTTTATGTACTAAATTTATTCTTCAAAACAATAAAAACTCCAGTTTATTGAATCTGAAAGTATAGTCACATAACCATATAAGTATCTAGTTAAAATGACAACCAGAAAAAATTATTTACATAAAACTTTGAATATGATAATTCCACCAACTCCAAATATATATACTTGCATGAATTTGACAACGGAATAAATATAATTACTTATACATTTACAAATTCAGTTACTGTTGAACTATGTGGCTTCAAAGCCAAAAAGGCTAGCATCTGATTCTTTTGCTCACTAACGAATGAGGATGAGGCTGACCATTGACACTTGCACGAAGAGTATCTCAACATAACAATGACATATACAGGGAAAGAATAGGGTGAAGAAAATCTCTATCAACCAAATTCTTCATATATATATGTTTGTGTTTAATCAGATCAGTTTATAAAATCATCACAAGTGTCCATTTCAAACCGGCCAAAATGTGTGATAAAGTGAAGAAGGGGACAACCAAGACGACCAAATCAAGAAGATGGATATTAATAAAAAGGAAAAAAAGACAAGGAATGAAATGACCATTCATGAGCATCTCTTTAATTAAATAATTGTGGAGAAGATAACAATTACAGATGAGACGTTCCACCTAATATAGTAGTATTATTTACGTCGTACAAATCAACATTACCTAGAAGAAAAAAAAACCTAATAAACGTAAGAAAAGAGAGAGAGATCTTACATTAATAATGAAGCCACTTCAATGATTCAATCTTGATCTTTGTTTTACAGCATATTATTGTTTAGTATGTAGTCAGAAAAAAAGGGGGAAATTTTCAAGTAAAAAATAGAAAGTTTATTTACGGGTACAATATTAAAAATAAAAATGTCTTGTTAAAGTAACTCAAGAAATCTTATTTAGATAATTTCATGAAAACTATAAACACATACACAGTGCCTTCAGGAACATGTGCGCACACACACTTTGTATAGTCGGAGGTGGTCTAGCATATGATCCAACCGTTCGTCACAAATTTGATGAAAGTGATATAAATATCAACGCATTGATTTAATCAACATAATAAACCAAGTTTACTGTTGGAAAGAGAATGATAGCTCTGACTTTTGATCTCTTTCAAGATCAATCATGAACATCATGGTGGATCAAACCCAACTTCATCATTTCTCTTCCTTTGGAAATAATTTCGCATTTCTGATTGTATGAAAATAATTATCTTCCCTTTCTGCAGTAACCATTTGGACCTCGAACTTAAAAACAAATTGAAATGCAATAAAAGCCTAGTAAGAGTATACCAAGAATAATTGATAGAAAAGTATGGTGCAAATTGGTCGCAAAACAAAGGGTTTTAAACAGTTTATACTGTTTAAAACCTTATCTTAGAATTGAAAACTCTGATATCTCTACAAAGTTATTCTGTAAAGGTGAATCTCTACTTTTAAGCCCATACTGCATCCTTGTTTACAGCGGTGTTGTGGCTCTCGGCAGTCTCTTTTCTGCCTTTGGTTGATTTAGCTTATAGTATATTCCTTATTTACTGTACCCTTTCAACAGTGTATTGAGTTTTTCTTTGCTATTTTGCTATCGATTTTACATCTTGTAAAGTTGCTTGTATATTGTATTTTGCTTGTATATTGTATTTTGTACATTTTTACATATATATATAGAGAGAGAGAGAGAGAAAGGTTCGGGTGAGAACCATTCCCTGGGGTGAGAACCTAAGGGCCTATCCCAGCCATTCATCTGTGTAATCTTAACTCTCAAGATTTTTTAAAATTAAACAATAAGATTAATTAATTTCTGCATTAAGATGTCAATCCCTTTAATTAAGGGATGAGGACCGCGTAATCCCTTTAATTAAGGGATGGGGACCGCGTAATAATAGGAATGAAAGATCACAGATTATTAAACAGTTGCAAGTTAGTGGGGGTCTCTCCATCGGCATCCCTGGGGAACTCGCAGGTCTTCGTAAGGCATGGACCCAGTTCAAAAGTGACAAGCTTCCATGGAAAACCCTAGTTGAACCAGCCATTAAACTTGCAGGAGATGGGTTTGTAATTTCCAAATACCTCCACTCTCATTTTCTTGTCAACCCTCACGCTATGATCAGCCAGACCGGCTTGTGTCAAGTATACGCCAGTTTGGGTCAAGAAAAGTGTGATCAACTCGATGGTAAACCTGTCGATGATAGCTATATACTATACTTGTTAAACCCCGGAGATATATCTTTACTGTTTATTACAGTTACTGTTTATTACGCGTGATGATTTTGCAGTTGCTATTAAATCTTCTCGAATAGCAACTGTAATAATTATAAATAGCAACTGTAATAATTATAAATAGCAACTGAAATAATTATACAGCAATACCTGACCACTTAAACAGCAACTGTAATAATTATATATAGCAACTGAAATAATTATACAGCAATACCTGAAACCCTAGTTGAACCAGCCATTAAACTTGCAGGAGATGGGTTTGTAATTTCCAAATACCTCAACTCTCAGTTTCTGTCAACCCTCACGCTATGATCAGCCAGACCGACTTGTGTCAAGTATACGCCAGTTTGGGTCAAGAAAAGTGTGATCAACTCGATGGTAAACCTGTCGATGATAGCTATATACAATACTTGTTAAACCTCGGAGATATATCTTTACTGTTTATTACAGTTACTATTTATTACGCGTGATGATTTTGTAGTTGCTATTAAATCTTCTCGAATAGCAACTGTAATAATTATAAATAGCAACTGTACTAATTATAAATAGCAACTGTAATAATTATAAATAGCAACTGAAATAATTATACAGCAATACCTGACCACTTAAACAGCAACTGTAATAATTATATATAGCAACTGAAATAATTATACAGCAATACCTGACCACTTAAACAGCAACTGTAATACATATATATAGCAACTGAAATAATTATACAGCAATACCTGACCACTTAAATAGCAACTGTAATAATTATAAATAGCAACTGTAATAAACAGTAACTGTAAAGAACGAAATGGTGAATGATTCTGCAGTTGCTATTAATTTGGGAAACAAAATCTTTTCCAATATTTTACGGGAATAAATTATTTCTCTCTCCAGTTTGTTTAAATTTGCCTTAACCGTCGCACAAAAAAAAAGGCAATTTATAATTATTCCTTTTATTACGCGGTCCCCATCCCTTAATTAAAGGGATTGACATCTTAATGCAAAAATTAATTAATCTTATTGTTTAATTTTAAAAAATCTTGACCGTTAAGATTACACAGATGAATGGCTGGGATAGGCCCTTAGGTTCTCACCCCAGGGTTGGTTCTCACCCGAACCGACCCCTATATATATATATATAGAGAGAGAGAGAGAGAGAGAAAAGTGAGCCTCATATAGGGTATGAGGAAATTTTCCTCATACAAAGTGATTATACTCACTTGGTGGGGCTCTTATGGAAGATCCACTCCGTCCATCATGTTTATCATACTAATGGATGTATGTGTAGAAAAAACCAAGTGGTTTGGAGGTCATTCGCCCATACATCATGTGGTTGAAAAATGAACGATTTCAACAGTAATACAAATCGAACCACAAATTGGACCCACATGATGCATGGGTGAATGACATCCAAACAACTTGATTTTTTTTACACATACATCTATTAGCATGATAAAAATGATGGACGGACTGGATCTTTCATAAGGGCCCCACCAAGTGAGTATAATCACTTTGTATGAGGAAAATTTCCTCATACAAATATGAGGCTCACATTACTCATATATATATATATATATATATATATATATATATATATTGGCCGGAGTAATTTGACTCTATCCAATTATCAAAAAGAAACCAAAAACAAAAAACAAAAAAACAAAAACAAAAACTGGAAATTTGTAACCATTGAAAATTAGTATAAAGATCTTGATCAAGATCTATATGTTCAGATTACAACATCCATAATAGAACATATTTAATTGATGGATTTCTGTAGCCTTTCACTCTCTCTATATAAATGATTTCATAAAGAATTAAAGAAAATTGAGATTTAACATTAAAGTGCATAAACATAGTGGTGTAAGTTGTTAGGCAGACATACCATGAGACTCTCCTGCTTCACTTCTGACCCCAGTTTGAGAATAGACCGTCATTTGATTCAAGAAGATACAGAGGGGAAGAAGATGATGCTACTCCAACCTTTTTCTAAATTCGAGCAATGAGGCCTTCCTTGAGTATCCATTGTATCTCCCTTGAATTCTATTTCAAGAGAGAAACAATACTGAATATATTGTTTAGTTATTTACAAGGACATAAGATAACTGTACTGTACAGTACAGAAAATTAGTGTAAAGGATCATATACTAATACTCTTCTTCTCTAAGTTGGGTAATCTTGTAACCCAAGAAAAAATAATTTCTATTAAATCAATATTTAACTGCTAAAAATGACATCCAAAGCCTCCTAATCTTCCTTCACTATCAATATATTGAACAAAATTTGCAGTCAAATATTCACTTTGGTTTCGCCATCCAAATTGTTTGATTAGTTATAAGCAAAACCTGGAAAGAAAATGAAAGATGTCTTGTTGCCTTCAATTTTTTTTCTCACCAAATGATTTTTAGGTCACTTGCAAATCTTTTGAAGGGACACACATTGGCTTTAAGAGTTTGCACATGTCCACATGCTTTCAATTAAAGTTGTATGCCTTTTACCCTAAAATCCAATAACATATGACAACAAATTATGTTTATATGCACACAAGCATACACAGTGGCTATATATATTATTTCTTAAGTTACCAGATAAATTAAGTTTGTTAAGTTTTTAACAGTGTTATTCGTCAGTTTGTGTCAGGAGTGCATGAATAATTGAGAGAATTATCTCTCACTAGATTCTTCTTTTGGCATAAATATCTGTTTCACAATGAACATGTCACCTAGGCATCCTAATACAGTAATACTTATGTTAGGTGTTAATAATTAGATTAGGTTAAAAGGCTTGAGCCTAACCTTTCATAATCTAAATTATTGTTCACATGAAAGGACTATTATTACACATGGCAAAACTTTGATTCCAAATGTGATTGATTGATAGACATGATGCTAAGATGCCTCCAAGCCCTAGATCCTCGGCCTAGCTCCGTTGTTGGCCTCTCATCACACTCAATGCAATCGCTTGGTAGAATATACTGCTGGTTGGTTTTAAGATGTGTGCCCTCTGCGTTAATGGGGCCTTCTTCCTCCTCGACTTCAAGGACACAAAGAACAAAGTATCTCAGAACTAATCCAAGTGGTCTGATATGGGTAATAATAGAATCGAATTGGCACCATTCAAATCGGACACGAATTTTAAAACTTTCAAAGGCAAAATGATAATTTTACTAAAACGGGTCCGTAAACGGAAATTGGGTCTTCTTCAAACCCGGCAGTCCAAAACGGGTATGTTTAACTAGGTTTTCCTATCAGCCCAATGAGAATGGGTATGGGTTGTTTAAACACGATTTAAACCCATGTTTATCCATAAAAGGTGGTTTAAAAACCATCCCTCTTATCTTGGAGAAAGTTTAAACTCTCCTCAACCACTCCTATCTCTTTATGAAGAAGATATAACTGATTAAATCCAAAAACACCGGGAATTAGAGATAAATCAATGTCATAACTGGCCAAAAGCGACTATAAATACCCCTACCTCCATCAGAAACAGGTAATCAGTATTTTCTCCACAAAAGCTCTTAAAAAGTCTTCTTGATTTCTCACTTGAGCATCAGAGAGTCTGTCGCCGGGATCAACCTCGGTGTCTCAGACTTTTTGCAGGTCAGCGGAGGCGATCGTCATAACACGAATCGAATCCTACGGCGCAAACGGGTTAGATCGTCAAGTCAACCGCAGTCAACACCATTGAAAGTCAAAAAGTCAAATTCTTAATTGTTCCTCCAAAGAATCCATATCATCTAGTTTCTCCCATACCAAAAAAAGTAGCAACATATTGGCATCGTTTGTGGGAACATCGAAGAAAATTCGAACAAATTTCACCGGTAAAAACAAGTTTCCAACATGCCTCCTAATGGGAAGGGAAAGACGGCGGCTTCAAGCCGACGAGCCAACCATCTTCCTCCACCTCTTCCTCTTGAGGACCTTCATCCTGCCTTCCAGCAGATGCGACCTCAGCGAAAAGAGCCTCACCTTCAACAGGTTTAGCAACCACCCGGAGAAGCTGCGTCGGGGGGCTCTCACCGGAGTCCTCCCCAACCATCTGCAAGGCCCTTTGTTGAAAACAGATGATCAGTTTACACCTCTACCCCTTCCTCACTCCCCCACCCACAACCCGACCTTCGTCAAGTCATCGTCAGTCGCCAACAGGGGTCTGACATCCAAACTCGTCTCAACGAGAGGATGGCTCGTGAAGAAGCCTCCATCCGGAGCAGCAGGAGAGTAGAGGAAACCCATCTCCTCGGAGACCAAGGTCCAGGTGTAATGCCCCGGCTCGAAACAGCGATTTTTCTAACAACTGCCCACCACAGGCTTGCGTCATAAAAGATCCTATAGCTGATTGGTGACCTCTAATCCCATGCAATTATATATATATATATATATATATATATATATATATATATATATATATATATATATATATATATATATATATATATATATATATAAAATTAATCTCCAAATCTCCGATATGGGATCAAATTGAACCCTATCCCGAGACTCACAATAGCCCCCAACCGGGTGGTCAATAGCCCCCAACCGGGTGGTCCCCACTGCACACGTGGCAGCGCACACAGCGGAACCCCCCTTCTCTCCTGGGCGGGCCCTACCCCGCCATGTCATCCTCGTATTGACGCAACGGCCGAACAGCAGAAGCATCTGCTGCTTTAATCGTGGGCCCCCCATGCACATAAATCCCATAGAAAGCTCCCATAGGAAACCATATAGAACACCTCCATTAATTATATATATATATTCTTAACACAGGGTGTTATGCACACCCCCCCTTAAGAATTTAGCGTCCTCGCTAAAGTCGGGACTTGCAACGTAGCGCCAGGATCTTCTTTCTAGCTAATGTGGAGTGGCGTACCCCTGATTCAGTCAAATCTTAGCATACTGCCCCTAGCTACACCGCCAGCGTACTGACCACGACTCCCTCTCAGGCATACAAGACACACCCCACATCGGTGTTGAAAGTCGGCTCTAATACCATTTGTAACACTTCGGCCTGAAACAATGATTTTTCTAACAACTGCCCACCGCACGCTTGCCTCATAAAAGATGTTATAGCTGATTAGTGACCTATAATCCCATGCAATTATATATATAATTAATCTCCAAATCTCCGATATGGAATCAAATTGAACCCCATCCCGAGACTCACAACAACCCCCAACTGGGTGGTCCCCACTGCACACGTGGCAGCACACACAGAGCGGAATCCCACTTTTCTCCTGGGTGGGCCCCAGCCACGTCACCCTCGTGGTGACGCAACGGCCGAAATAATAGCAGCATTTGCTGCTTTAACCGTGCCCCTCCCCCAATGCACATAAATCCCATAGAAAGCTCCCATAGGAAACCCTATAGGCCACCTCCATTAAAATTTATATATATATATATATATATATATATATATATATATATATATATATATATATATATATATATTCTTAACACAGGGTGTTACACCAGGAGAACTCCCTCTCCAAGGGGGCGTGAGAGAAGTCCCTTTCCTAGAGGGCGAAGGGATCGCCGTTCCCCAAGGGACCACAGAAGAACTCCCCCTCGAGAGATGAGACGCCCAACTCCAACCAGCAGGATGGCCCCTGGGACGAGAAAGGACGAGGGAGTGCTTGTCACTAGAGCCGAGCTCCGAGAGCTCAAAGATGAAACTTCAGGCCCTCAATACAATTCCTCCCTAGGCCTGACAACTCATTCCTCATCGCTCTACTCCTCCGCGACGTGAAGAGTCCCACGAGTCCACCAGATCTGATCAGCAGGAGGATGCCATCCTCTGACATCTCCGAAAGATGCAAGACCGCATGTCATCGCTGAAGAAGGAAGGAGCAATGCAAGAGGGAAGATATCGCCCCGTCAAACCTCCTCCAGGAAGATTATTGAGGCTCCCGTCCCTATTAACTTCAAGGTCCTGACCTTTGAGCCGTACAACGGGGAGACCGACCCAGTAGCCCACATCGAGAGTTTTAAAACTCTCATGATGATCCACCAAGAATCCGACTCCCTCCTGTGTAAAAAAAATTCGGCAACCTTGAAGGGCTCCGCGCGAGAATGGTTCTCTCGCATTTCCCCAGGCTTCATATTTTCCTTCAACCAGCTTGAGAAGCTCTTCCTCACACACTTCATCACTAGCCGCAAGTTGGAGAAGACCAGTGCTTTCTTGTTAGATCTCAAGCAAAGGGATCAAGAACTATGTCCAACGCTTTACGGCTGAGTCCAGATACATCCCCTCACTCGATTTCACGGTGGCGACAGCCACATTCAGATATAATGTTAAGCATGATGACCTCAAAGCTTCTCTCGTTAAGAGGCCTCCTCGGGACTTCTCTGATCTCCTTCAAAGAGTCGAGAAGTATATCCGAGTCGAACAGGCGATCTGCCCCCAAAAGCAGAAGGTGCCTCCATCCGGGAACAAACGGAAAAGCACTAATGAAGATGAACCCTGAAAATCCCAGAAGGATGCCTCAGATCAGTGATGCCCACCTCCCATGCCTTGTTTTGAGAAGTACACCCTGGTAAATACAAACATATCCGCATCCTTATGGAGGTTGAAAAGGATGGGATCATTCGACCTCCCCTCAAAATGAATGCCCCAAGCAAGCGACGGGGTAAAACCAAGTGGTGTGTCTTTCACAAAGATCATGGTCATCTTACAGATGAATGTCTAGCTCTTAAGGATGAGGTGGAGGCATTGCTCCGGCGAGGATATCTTGCTAAATTTTCTCAAACAAATGACATCGAACCTGCTCCTCCTACGAGAGCCAACAAATGAGTGGAGAGGCCAATTGAGTCCCAGGGATTGGGGCGGATGGAGATATTTCATGCTATCCACGGAGGGCCTATAGGAGGAGCCTCCAGCTTGTCAAGAAAAGATTTTGTTCGAGAGGTAAACTCAGTGCACAACATCCCGCCTCTGAGGAGCCCAGGATCTAAAATCACTTTCTCGGATCAAGTCCTGAAAGGTGTTCGAACACCTCACTGCGACACACTCGTCAACATGTGTATGGCAAACCATGAAGTGCTCCGGGTTCTAGTCGATAACAACAGTTCATTCAACATCGTCTTCTTGAACGTGTTCGAGGGTCTCAAGCTTCAGCGGGATCGCCTCAATCCTGCCGGGTACACCCTCCGTGGATTCTCCGAGGCCACCGTGATGATAGAGGGAATTGTAAACCTTGATGTAACTTTAGGGAAGGCTCTGGCTACTAGCATGGAAGCATTAGACTTCATGGTGGTCGATATGAAATCGGCCTGCAATGCTATATTTGGTCTCCCAGGATTAGAGGCCCTCCAAACAATCGCCTCAGCATACCACCTGAAAATGAAGTTCCATACGGCCGCAGGAGTAGGGGAAGCCAAGGGTAATCAGAAAGTTGCTCAGGCATGTTATACTGCTACAATGGGGGGCTCGGTCTTTCCTCTGGATGCCCTGAAACTCTCCCTTGATATGGGACAAGCCAGCTCCTAATCCATGGACGAACTAGCAGAAATCTCTTCCTTCGAAGAGGATAAAGCCAAGTGTTTCCGGACGAGCAAAGCACTCCCCCGCTGAGTCAAGGAGCAACTCATTGACTGCATTAGGTGAATCGGGACTTGTTCGCTTAGACAACTGAAGATATGCTGGGCATTGCCGAGGACTTAATTATGCACCGCTTAAGTGTGAATGCGGAAGCCAAGCATTTCCAGCAGAAGTGCCGCAAATTTGTGCATGAAAGACAACAAGCCATCAAAGAAGATGTTGAGAAGCTTCTAGCAGCCCGATTCATCCAAGAAGTTAGTTATCCCGAGTGGCTAGCAAACTTCGTAATGGTCAAGAAGGCCAATGGCAAGTAGAGAACCTGCACAGACTTCACCGACCTCAACAAAAGCATGCCCGAAGGATCCTTTCTCTCTGTCAAGCATAGACGCATTGATAGATGCCACCTCAGGCCATGAGTTACTAAGCTTTATGGACATGTTTTCGGGATATAATCAATTCTGAATGTTCCCGTCAGACATCCCGAAGACATCCTTCATCACCAATCTGAGACTTTATTGCTACCCAGTTATGCCATTCGGGCTGAAGAATACAAGGGCTACATATCAATGTTTGGTGAACCAAGTCTTTAGAGCAGATTGGCCCAAACATGGAAGTGTTCGTGGATGATATGCTCGTCAAGATCCTTAAGAAAGAAAACCATGTAGCCTGCCTTCAAGAAGCATTCAAAGTACTCCGAATCAACAACATGAGGCTGAACCCCTCAAAGTGTGCCTTTGGGGTTGCCTTGGGAAAGTTTTTGGGATTTATGGTGAGCCAGAGAGAAATTGAAGCAAATCCTGAGAAGTTCAAAGCCATCATCGACATATCACCTCCAACCACGGTCAAAGAAGTTTAGAAGATTACAGGCCGACTCGCCACCATTGGACGCTTCCTATCCAAATCGGGGGGAAATGCCTCCTTTCTTTAAAGCTCTTCGAGGAGCGAAGAATTTCGAGTGGGGGATAGAGCAGCAGGATGCTTTCGAGAGCCTCAAAGAACACCTCACCCATCCTCACATCTTAAGCATGCCTACACCTGGAGAAACCCTCTACCTCTACTTGGTCATCTTAGATCAAACCCTTAGTGTTGTATTGGTGAGAGAAGAAGATCGGGTGCAGAAGCCAATCTACTATGTAAGTAAGGTGCTCCATGATGCTGAACTCCGGTACTCGAAGATGGAGAAGATGGCATATGACCTAGTGACGGGCGCACGAAAGCTCAGACCACACTTTCAAGCACATTCCATATGGTTCCTCATTGATCAACCACACAAGCAAGTCCTCCACAAACCTGAAAGCTCAGGGAGACTCATGAAATGGTCAATTGAGTTAAGCTAACATGATATCACCTACCGCCCCAGACCCGCAATTAAGGTCCAAGCTTTAGCCGAATTCATTATTGAAAGTACAATCCTCGATTCTCCTCAGGAAGGAGACAACCCCCCACTGTTGACCGTGTACGTAGACAGGTCCTCTTGCGTCGAAGGGAGCAGAGCTGGGGTTATGTTGATTGGTCCTGATGAGTTCATACTGCAATACTCGCTACGCCTTAGTTTTCCAGCTTCTAACAATGAGATCGAGTATGAAGCCCTGATTGCCGGCCTCCTTCTAACAAAAAAAGGCAGGGGCACAAAGAGTCAGACTATTCAGTGACTCCTAATTAGCGGTGAACCAGATCCGAGGAGAATACGAGATGAGTGATGATCGTATGGTCAGGTACTTAATGTACGTAAAGAAGATCAAGTCTACCTTCAAAGAAGTCGAAGTCACTCGCATTCAGTGAGAAGAAAACGGGCAAGCAGATGCCCTCTCCAAGCTTGCCTCATCATCGTTTGACAGACTTGACCATACTATGCTGATTGAAGTCCTACTCAAACCAAGCACTGAAGAAGAGACATTGGAGCTTATGCCTAAAGCCCCTCAAGCACCCAATTTTTTTTGGATGAAACCCTTGGTCAATTTCCTCAAGGGACCCTCCCTGTGGATACCAAAGAATCAAGAAAAATTCGGATAAGGGCTCAAAGGTACATACTTGTAGAAGGGATCCTCTATAAGCGCTCATATACTTAAGTTGATGGTTGACCATACATTCGGTGCCTCTCCCCCGAAGAAGCCAACTACACCCTGAAAGAAGTTCATGAAGGGATAGGCGGCATCCATCTTGGCGCAAGATCCCTCGCCACGATGGCACTCAATCATGGTCTAGTGGCTCACCCTCCTGAGAGATGCTCAAACCTATGTCCGCCAGTGCATCCCCTGTCAAAAACACTCATCTATCAAGTGAATCCCCTAAGCCAACTTTAGTTCCATGTTACATTCCATTCACGATGTGGGGAATGGATCTTCTTGGGCCCTTCCTCCTGCAACCGGACAATGAACCTTCTTAGTGGTCGATGTTGATTACTTTACAAAGTGGATAGAAGCAAAACCACTTGCAACAATCTCTGAGCATAGAGTCCAACAATTCTTCTGGAAGAACGTGGTTTTCCGATTCGGGATCCCCCGCACCCTTATCACTGACAATGGTACTCAGTTCGCTGGTAAAGGGTTTCGCAAATTTTACACCGACCTAAATATTGAGCAACGTTTCTCTTCAATATCATACCCCCAGACCAATGTCAAGCCGAGAACGTAAATCGGTAAATCTTGGATGACCTCAAGAAGAGGCTTGGTGAAGCCCTAAGGGGATAATGGATTGAAGAACTCTCTAGTGTGCTCTGGTATTACAGAACCACAAAGAGAATCCCCACGAGAGAATTCCCGTTCAACTTAACGTTCGGCGAAGAATCTCTCATTCCTCTAGAAGTAGGAATATCTTCTCATCGCCTCCTCTCGTTCGATGATAAGCAAAACTCGAAAGACATCCAAGCCAATCTTGACCTCCTCGAGGAAGTTCGAGAGAAGTCTACCCTCCGAAGAAACATCCTCCAACAGTGAGTATAGAGATTTCATAATAAGAAAGTTCGCACAGCCAACATTCATTCAGGAAGGAGACCTGGTCCTCTGAAAGCTCGAGATATCGAATACACGAAAAAAAGGAAGCTCGCCCCTAACTGGGAAGGACCATATAAAGTCTCACAAGTAGTCCGCCTAGGGGCCTACCGACTTGAAGACTGGGGGGGGGGGGGGGGGAGCATCAAACATGTAATAAAGGTCGATGATTATAATGGTCACAACATATGATAATTGACTTGCATTGAAGCAGTCGCTTAAGCTTGAATCTTTCAATAAAATTAATATTTTATTTAACAAAATTTCTTGTAATACATCAACAGTTCCTTGAATAGTTAACCTGAGGAAGTAATAAGATAGACACATGGTACGTGCCCAAGCAAACACCATCCAATCGCTAAGCACTCAAATGGACAATTACGAGATCTGCCCAGGATCCATAAAGGCACACGGGCACACTTGCCCTTGAGTAAGTGTGTGAGGTATATCTCGCCGTACAAGTGCCCAATACTCCATACAAGTGCCCAATACTCGACATGTGTGGAGTCCATTCATGACTCATAGAACCACCCTAGCCACATCCCCTCGATAAAGTGTGCGGGGTTTGGTTCGCCACTCGAGTGCTCCTAAAAATTGTCGTCATTATTGTTTGGAGTCCACTCGTGGTTCATATGACCACCTTAGCAACTTGCCCCCAAGCAAAATGGCAGGGTTTGGTTTGTCGTTCGAATTCTCCTGAATCAACCCTGACAGGTGCAGAGTCTATTCGTGGTTCATAGAATCGCCCTACCCACATGCCCCCGAGCAAGTGTGCGGAGTTCGGTTCGCCACTCGAGTGCTCCCAAAACTCGTCGTCATTACTGTTCGGAGTCCACTCACGGTTCATAGGACCACTTTAGCCACTTTCCCCCGAACAAAAAGGCAGGATTTGGTTTGTCGTTCGAGTGCTCTTGAAATAACCCGGACAGGTGCGGAGTCCATTCGTGGTTCATGAAACCACCCTAAGCCACATGCCCCCGAGAAAATGTGCGGGGTTCGGTTTGCTACTTGAATACTCCCAAAACTCGTCGTTATTATTATTCGGGGTCCACTTGTGGTTCATATGACCACTTTAGGTAGCGTTTGGCCCAGCTTAAAATTAGCTTATGTTCTCCTTTAGAAGGAGAAGCTGGGCCAAACGCATATTTTGAAAAGCTCTACAGAAGGAGAAGTAGCTTATTTCTAATGAAGAAAAGGAGCTTCAAAAAAAGCTCTCAAGAGCAACTTTTAGCTTCTCCTTTTCTCTTTTTTTTACATTTTCTTTTTTTTTTGCCCTTCCCACATATCAAACCCTAACAACAAAAAAATTTCCCCTTCCCCTTCCCCTTCCCCTTCCCCTTCCTCGCCAAACACTCGCGACCGGGGAACCCCACCGTCGAACGTCGTCGAAGAGTTGCCGTCAAAGTATCGTGAATTCTTTATGTAGCTTTAAATCTTTATTTGAAATAGACCCTGGTCCGTTCTCGATACATCAAAATACCGCAACTGACATAGATCAGATATTTTCAAATGGGCTTCTCTTGCCACTTCACTGTGTCTGTCCAGCAATGGAAAACAGATCGGCAGTCTCGCTGAAAAGATGTGGACTTGTAGTGTACAGTCGTATTTTTTTTAATATTTTTTTTACGAGTTTTTACGAGTTTTCTAGGTTATTCTACATATTTCATTTATTAGTAATATAAGTTTTTTTTTGTAATTTGATAACTTATATTTTATTCTTAAATAAAATCAAAAGCTTAAATTGAGTATAAAAGTAGCTTACAATTGATATCTTATGTCAAACAACTTCTAGCTTAAAAGTAGCTTTAAAGTTAAAAAAAACTGACTATCCAAACAGCTTCAGCTTTTAATTTCAAAGCTCTACTTTCTGGCTTCTCCTTCTGAAGTAGCTTTAATGCCCAAAAAAAGCTAGGCCAAACGCTACCTTAGTCACTTGCCCGTGAACAAGAATACGGGGTTCGGTTCACCGTTCGAATGCTCCTAAAACAACCTGAATATGTGCGGAGTCCACTCGCAGTTTATAAAGCTGCCTTGAACAATTGCTCAGAACAAGCATGCAAAATTCAGCTAGCCAATCGAATGCTCCCTAAACAAACACAACCTGTAACTACATTTGCTCAAAACACTTATGAAAATCTCATTTCAAAAAGAACTTGGTTACAAGTTTATTGAGAGACGAGCCTCTTCAGGTTAAAAAATCTTGTTCAGCACCATCCTAACTCTTTCTTGGTAAAAGGATGCTCCTCTTGAGGGACACACGCTGTCTATGGCTTCCAGTAGACACCCAGGCACTGTTTCGTTCTCTTGAATCGTCTGAGGAGATATCTAGACTCGTGAGTCGGGTCATACCTTTGGGACCCACTGCTCTTGCCTCCCCTCTAACTGATGCCCCGCTAGAAGAACCAGCCACTTCGCTTAGAGCGTCTCTCGGATTTTATGGAACTCAAGGCAAACGAAGAACCAGCTCGTGCAATGATCTCCCCTAAGCATGCTCTTCATGCGAACGAGAAGTGCCCCTAACATTACTACCCTTAAGGAGTCGTCTTAACCGATGAATTTCCATCTCTTGTTCAACTAGCCTCTCTCTGAGGGAATCATCCCTTACTTTAAGTTTCAAACGAGGCACGCTAGCATACGTCGAACCACCTAGGCCGGCTCCCGCATAAAATTCGAGGATTGTTCTCCTAAGATGAGCCACTTCTAAATTCCTCTCGAACAATACGTTCTTCAGCTCATCTCTTTCGGTGGTAGCCGCGAACAAAGAGCGACGAAGGACTCTGAGCCTCGGGGAGTTTCCAGTGGTCGCTCCCCTCAAAGGATGATCTTCTACACCAACTGGAGGCACCTCTCGTAGGATCTCATAGTTACGTCTCGCTTATATATCCCTTGAGAGCAACACTCTTCTCATATGGTTGAGCTCTGTTTCAGCTTTTGAAAGCCTCTCTTGAACGAGCAAGTCCCAATTCAGTCACGTGGAGCTTGGTACGGAGGAAGGCAACTTCGCTGTCATAAAGAACATGTGCATTATGCACGACAATCTGCTGGTAAAATGAATGGTAAATCACTCTAATGGAAATAACCAAAAGTCACAGGACACAAATACTCAAGGAGCTCAAATGCCACAAAAGATGTGAACAACTAAAAGAAATTTCATTGCAATGTAAAGATACAACAAGCAGTGGCCAATCCGCCATTAGGCATCAATACAAAAGCCAAAAAACAAAATAAAGCCAACTAGCTATGAGAGAAGTCAAGGGTCCACCTCGGTCGACTGATCCGTGGGAGGAGTAGGCTCGTGACCACTTCCCTCAACTGCCCCCGGAGCAACTACAATGGCGGACATGGGATCCGCTACAACGTTCTGCACATGCTCCTCTTCCCCTTCTCCCTCGTCCTCTTCCTCATCGTCGTCCGGAATGAGATTATACAGAGAGTACCCCGAACGATCGAAATCTGGAACACATGCTCCAACCTGCCGAAGAGGCCTGGCGTATGCCCTCTCCATGTTCAAGGCCAGGTACCCCTCGGATTCGTCCCTCGCCGACTTCACTGCATCCACTCTCTCCTTCATAGCACTCTCCCTCTCCTGGGCTGCAAGATCCCTCTCTCGGTCCACCCTCTCATTCTCTTGGCCTATTTGGTCATTCGCCTTCGCCAAGACCGACTCCAACAATGCGATCTGTGTCAACTGGGTCTCTGATAGGCGTTTTTCCTCCAAATTCTTAGCCGTCTTCACCCGCTCCACTCGATCCCTGTCACTTGCTACCCGCAGCTCCTTCTCCTGCTCCGCCACTCACTTCAACAAGTGGCTGAAGTGGCAAGTGATCTACAAAAGGAACAAGATTCAAAGTTACAAAGAGAAAACCAATTACTTATCAATGAATCAAGCACCGAGATAAAATATTGAGTGCTTACCGCCATGTTAGCCCTGACTTTCTCTAAGGCGTCGTCACCCAAAGACCCTGCATCCATCGTCGTTCTATCCTTTGGGGTAGCAAGGTGATGGACTGCCTGCATACAGGTAGCTGAATCGCCAAGGAACCCATCGTGCTTCATCACTTTCCAATCCGGGAAGAATATCTTCTTGTAATCCTTGGTAAGAATCACCTCTGCCGCCATAGTAATGGGTGGACCTTCTAGAGCAAAAGCAACACCAAGAGTGAACCCCCCTATAGAAGAGGCATGTGAAGTGGAAGGTGGAGACTCTAAGTTAACCACCGGGAAGGCGCTCGAGGGGCCCTTTGCTGCCGCAGCCTTGGTGGCCGTCCTCCTCTTCTTATCCTCGAGGGCTTTGCTGCTCAACCCCGCATGCTTAGCAATAATTGCATTGAAGTCCATACCTGCAGTTCCTGCGAAATGAGACAAAGAGATTAAAATAAAGAATAAAGAAAAAGAAGTAACTATGAAAGTGAAAAAGGATAATAAAAGATGCAAACTAGGATTGATAGGACTGAGACCCCCCCCCCTCCCAAAAGAGAAACTCCTCTGTCATTTCCCTCCAACTCAAAGTGGGCCGATCTAAAAGTATCTTAACCAATTGTCCTCTTCGGGACTCAAGGTGGGGTCGGTCTACGCCCTTTTTAGCACATCTTCCCTCCACCTCGTGGGAATCATCCACGGCACAAGACTCCGAACGAGGAAATACTTGTCCCTCCAATGTTTAATCGAATCAGGGTTGTCAATCAACTTCACCCCTAACGATAAGTGAGATATTATCTAAATTCTGACCTATTCTTTTGGTGAATCTTATAGAGCCTCCTTAAAACGTTCAGTCGAGGCCCAATCCCTACCGCCTGGCAATGTAGCACGAAGCCATTCACATGTCTTCACATGTTGGGTATGTACTGAATAGGACTCAAAGAATACCAACGTAGAACTTCGGTCGCAAACGGGGGTAGGGGAGACGGAGACCGCAAGAAATGCATCGAACGAAAAGAAACACAAGTGAGAAGAGATATGCATACATGCACTGACGCCAGGGCCCGACAAGATGAGATCGAACTCCATCGGGATCATGAAACACTCCCGAATGCCACTCAAATCCTCCTCCGTGAGCATTAAAGATATGTCATCCAACTCTAAATGCTCACGAGGCTCATTGTCCTCGTACAATGGCGCCATCCCGCGCACCACTTTTTACAAGAGGTCGGAGGAGTAGTCTCGAACACCGCTGGCTAGGAAGCCTACCCAACTCCCCCTGCTTCTCTTGTTCTCTCCACTACTATCTCGGCAACAACGAACTCCGCCACTCTCTTCCCTTTATCTACCCTTGGAGGCAGAATCGGTTGTCGATCTCCATCGTGACTCGAGGGAGAAATATCGTCTCCTGAGGATTCCCTAGACATTTTTGATAGAATAATATATATGTATATACTAGGCAGTTAAAATATGTTTTTGGAACTAATCGGTCTAGGAGCGATTAGTGATTAATCGGTTAATCGGAAAATAATCGGGGATTAAATCAGAAAAATAATTATATATATAATTAAAAAAATATATCCTCATTATGTAGCAGCCCTAAATTCTAACAAAAAATTATTATGAGATTATCAAATAGGAATATATAGTTATAGAAAAAAAGAAGAGAGTACTTGGTTTGAGCTGAGTTTGGATTTTGGATGTGGGTTGGGTCGGGTTTGCTGGTGGGTTCCATCAAACAAAAACAATCGGAGAGGAAGAGCAGTGTGAGCAACAAGAGGAGGAGAAGCAAATGCGGACCGGGTCAAGTATGCGATGGTACAGGGGTAGCGACGACGGTTTGGATTTAGGTTTGCTTGAGGAAGAAGAAGAGAATCAGTTTGGGTTTGGGTCTGAAGATAATCAATTTGGATTTGGGTTTGCACGAGGAAGAAGAGAGCGGCGATATGTCGAATTTGGGTTTGCACGATGACCATAAGCGGTTTGAATTTTAAATTTGGATTTTGAATTGGGGTCGAATTGAGCCCAAATAATGCAAATGAGCATAAGAATTAGAGAAGAAGATTTAATCGGTTAATCAGTCACTTAAAATCAGCCGATTAACTACTAATCGGCCGATTAATCCCGATTAAATCGCTAACTATTAAAATATTATAAATCGCTAAAAAAATAATCGCTTAGCCTCCGATTAGCAATTAATCGAGGATTAATCGGGCCTAATCGGGGATTTTAACTGCTTAGTGTATATGTAAACATATATATATATATATATATATATATATATATATATATATATATATATATATATATATATATATATATATATATTACCTTGGATGTGATAACTACAGTCGGAATGTTCACCGGAAAAAGCAATGCCCCGCCGCAACGACTAGATAGATGGTCGAATAAGAAAAAAAATTTAGAAAGAAAAGGGAGAGAATGAGGTATGAGAGGGGGGGGGGGGGTTTATAGAGTGTGAAGCAACGTTTCGGCTTCTAAAGCTTTTTTGGGCGCCCAAACTGTTGGTAAAGCCCAAAAGCCTAAGGAATCCAATGGTTAGGAATGCTAAACGACAAAAAACCCAAACTGGAGAGAAAATTAAACGATGACAAAAAACCCAAACTGGAGAGAAAATTAAACGACATACGAAACCGTTGACTGGTCAACGGTCAACTGGTCGACGGTCAATGGACACGTGTCGTGCAGCCGAACCACCTGCAACGTTCGGTGGCATGCACCGAGCAAACGTGCCCCCGATCGTGAAATCACGAAAAAATGTTGATTGGTCAACGATTAACGGGACACGTGTCGCGCAGCCGAACCACCTTCAGCGTTCGGTGGTAGGCATCGAGCAAACGTTCCCCCCGATCGTGAATTCACGAGTTGACTGGTCAATGGGACATGTGTCGCGCAGCTGAACCACCTTCACGGTCCGGTGGCAGGCGCCAAGCAAACGTGCCCTCGCTCGTGAAATCACGAAAAATCGATGACTAGTTAACAGTTAACAATCAACGGTCAATGCCATGTGTCACTTAACCGAACCATCCCCTCGTTCGACATAGCGAGCCGAATAAACGTGCCCCCAAACTAAAAATGGGCAATTTGCGTTGACCGGTCAACCCCTCATCACCATTCGATCTCCTCGATCTTCGAGCTAGCCGCGATTGACGCTCCAGATTTCGCCACGTCATTGAGTAATTATTAATTTCTTTATTTAATTATTAAATTGAATTAATTATTTAAAAATTCTGAAAAAATAATTAAAAATCGTAAAAAATTAATTAAAAACTCTAAAAAAATATTAATTCGGAAAAATATTTTTAAAAATTCCGAAAAATAATTATTAACTCAGAATAATTAATTAAAATTTTTGATAATTAGTTAATAAATCTCGAAAATTGAAGATAAAAAATTGTAAAAAATCACAAAACTTCCAGAAAATTCTACAATCGATTTTGAGTATTTTATAAACCTAGAATAAGACCATTATACCTCGAGCAAGATCCAGACTTCCTCAAGAACTCCGATACGTTCTATAAACCCTTAAAAACAGGTAAACTACTTCTCAAAGGAATTGAAATTCAGTCTTCGGGAGCGGGGGCACTTGTGATATGGGTAAAAATAGAACCGAATCGGGACCGTTCAAATCGAACACGAATCTTAAAACTTTCGAGGGCAAAACAATAATTTTACTGAAACTGGTCCGTAAATGGCAATTGGGTCTTCTCCAAACCCAACAACCCAAAACAAGTCTATTTGACTAGGCTGTCCTACTAGCCCAATGAGAATGGGTCCAGGTAGTTAAACACGATTTAAACCCATGATTATTCATAAGATGTGGTTCAAAAATCATATCTCTTATCTTGGAGGAAGTTTAAACACTCGTCAACGACTCCTATCTCGTTATGAAGAAGAGATAACAAATTAAATCCAAAAACACCGGAAATTAGAGATAAATCATTATCTCAAAACTTGCCAAAAGCGACAATAAATACTCCCTACCTCCATCAGAAACAGATAATCAATATTTTCTCCACAAAAGCTCTTAAAAAAATTTCTTGATTTCTGGCTTGAGCTTCGGAGGGTCTGTCACCGGGATCAACACCGGTATCTCAGACTTTTTGCAGGTCAGCGAAGACGATCGTCACCATATGAATCGAATCCTGCTGCGCAAACGGGCCAGATCATCAAGTCAACCACAGTCAACATCGTTGAAAGTTAAAAAGTCAAATTCTTGATTGTTCCTCTAAAGAATCCACATCATCTGGTTGCTTCCATACCAAAAAAGTAGCAACATGGTGCATGAAATCTTTCGATCTCAAATTACAAACTGGGAGGCATTGTTCAGGAGGATCAAGAACTACTACTCCATCTAACGATAGATTCATAGAACCGCGGTTAAGATAAGCTAATCACGAACAATTTATCGAATGCTTCTGGATTATTGGTATCATATAATTTTCAAAATCTAATGTGGCAAAGGGTTTTCAAGTACATTATTGTATACAGAACCTGTGTTGTTAGACATAAAGATATGGACTTGAAGCTCACTTGTATTAGTTGCTTAGAGCATTAACTATCATTAGTGCCATATTAGAGCATCCACTGTAGTTGGCTAAACCTATTCTATTTTTAGCAACGAAATTTTAGCTTTTAGCAACGATCGCTGCTATCGTTATTTCTAAAATTTGATAAAGTAATGTATTGGACAGATCTTGTTCATCCGTCTAACGCTTTTATTTTTTATTTTATTTTTTTAAATGAATGGACGGAACTTCATCCTCTGTTTGAGAGAAAAAAAAATGCTGAATTGTGTCGGACGGTGCTTCTTTCTTCAGTCTCTCTTTAAAAAAAAATTAAAAATTTTATTTACAACACAAAAAAATTAATAAAAACCAAATGAACAGTGCCAGACGGATGATCTGGCCTATTTGTTTGGTTTTTATTAAAAAAAAAATTATAAGCTTTACATATTTAACCTGGAGACATATTTAACCAAATGTATTAAACTTTACATATTTAACTATAATTTATAAATTTTATTAAATCGACCGACAGACGGAAGATCTTCAACCGTCTCTCAATTTTTTTTATAATTCAACCAGACGGCGCCATATCTTCATCTGTCCCATTCGACAAACGGATGAACATCGTCCGTCTCCTATATTTAGCAGTTGTCTAAAGGCGCTGTAAGTTTAGCAACCTACTGTTTATTTCTATACTAAATTTTGAGTTTTTAGCAAACGACTGCGAGACATTTTCCTAAATCTATTTCTAATTTTTGAGTTTTTAGCCAACGACAGTGGATGCTCTTATAGGTTTGGCATTTGGCTTTTAGAAAAGAATGGGTTGCGCCACTATCGTGTAAGCTAAAATTTGGGTTGACGGAAGATGATATTCCGTTTGACAATTTTTTTTTAAAAAAATATTGCCAAACGGAAGAAGATCTACCGTCTGGTCGCGCGAAAAATTAAAAAAAAAAAAACAAAAATCCCGGACGGATGAAGATCTTCCGTCTTGGGGTTATTTTTTCTTTTTTAAAAAACCAAAAATGCCCACCCGGAAAATGTACTTCCGTCTGGCCATATTAATTATTCATTTTATTTTTATTTTTATTTTTATTGTGTTGTTGTGAAGAAAAGGAAAAAAAGTTTAAAAAAAAAAAAAAAAAAAATGAAAGGGACGGACGGAAGATGTTCTTCCGTCTCTTTCATTTTTAAAAAAAAAATAATAATAAATGAGACAGACGGATAAGTTGCGTGGTAACTTTCAAGGGCTTTTCCGTGCTGGCACTTCTACTTTGGGCAATACAAGCTTTCGCACTAGATCTCTCATGCAGAAACCTCACAAGCAAGCCTCCAACTCATCCTCTGCCCTGCCTCCTGGCTTCTCTGCCGGGCCTTCAAAGCGCCAGAAGCGAGCCAGATCAGTATCTAAGCTACAATGTTCCAGGCCATTCATGAAACACCTCTCCTCAACCATAAAGAAGAAGGCCTCAGGTACAGCTTCTTCAGCTGCCTCAGTTACAAATTTGCATCAAAATCCTTTTGCTTTACTTTCTAGTGAAGACATTTTAGAGGTAGCTGAATCAATCGGAGTGGAGGCTAAGGGGCCACACTCGGTGCACAACATCACGAATGCTCAGAAGGCCCTAGCTGTTCACACTGATCAGCAAGGACCCTCTGTCCAAGCTTAGGAGGGAAGCCCAATGTGCTTCGGGACTTGCTCTTTAGTTTTTTATTTGTGCTGTTTAATTATTTCACTCATAAAGATTGTAAGCTGGAATGTCAGAGGTTTGGGCAACCCTACAAAATGCTCCTTTATCAAAGAAGGTATTCGCAGCTGTTCCCCCCAAGTAGTATGCTTGCAAGAGACGAAGTTGTGTAAGCCAACTCCCAACAAACTTTCTTCAGTAGGTGGCACTATCATTACCAAGTGGATTCAACTTGATTCCATCAGGCACTGTGGCGGCATCCTGTTAGGCTGGAATGACAACCTACTCGAATGCACCTACTCTACTTGTGATATTTTCTCCATCTCAGCCTCTTTCAAGAGCAGATGCTCCGATGAGATATGGTCCATTACTTCTGTCTATGCACCGTTTGAGCTCGATGACAGGGAATTATGCTTTCATGAAATCAAGCAAAGGCGACCATCTCTCCATGATGCATGGATCCTATGTGGTGACTTTAATGTTACTATTTCTGACTCAGAGAGATCTAGTGGTCGAGGCTCTTCTCGAGACATGAAATGCTTCCGTGAAGTTATCCAAGATCTTGCACTAATTGATCTTCCACTAGCAGGAAGGAAATACACTTGGACAAATCAGCGTGATACTCCCATCATGGCTAGGCTTGACAGATTCCTCATCTCTGCCGTGTGGGATAGAAATTATCCTGACTGTATCCAATCCTCTCTTCCAAGGTTTTCATCCGATCATTGCCCCATCATCCTAGACACTTTGGCACTCCATCACCGTGCCTCCCGTTTCAGATTTGAAAAGTCATGGCTGTTGCAACCTTCTTTTACAACAGAAGTAAACAATTGGTGGCGCCATTTCCACTGCCAGGGTAACCCAGTTGATGTATTCTCTGCCAAGCTAGGCCTACTCAGAAGACGCATTCGGAAGTGGCAATCAGACACCATGGGCTCTATTCCTGCAAGGAAGAAGCAACTTCAAGAACTCCTCCTCAAGCTTGAGATTGAGGCTGAGTCCCTGCCCTCTCCCCCCCCCCCCTCCCTCAAAACCACTCAGTCTGAACTTCAGAACCTGATCAGGGAAGAGACAGTATACTGGAGGCAGCGATCCCGTGTGCAGTGGATCAAAGAGGGCGATGCAAATTCAAAATTTTTTCATTCCATTGCAAATGGTAGACGAAGGAGAAACTACATCCACAGTCTCTGCATTGATCAATCCCCCACAACCAACCCTGCAGACATCAGAACGGCTTTTGAGTCACACTTTCAAGCTATATGTGGATCTGCCACCATCTCCGACTTCAGCATTGACTGGCCTTCCCTCTACCCCACGAATGAGGTTAGCCTGCACCATCTTGAGGAACCTGTTTCTATTGAAGAGCTGCGAAAGGCAGTTTTTGACATGAGTAGTGATAAAGCACCGGGCCCTGACGGCTTCTCTATGAGCTTCTATCATAACTGTTGGGACACAATCAAGGAGGACTTGCTCAATATGATACAGTCAGTCCACAGCGGCGATACGAATATTGGGCGCCTCAATTACTCCGATATCATCCTCATTCCCAAATGTGATGGTGCAAACCTAGTGACTGACTATAGGCCCATCAGCCTCCTAAATTGCTCCCTGAAGATCTTCACAAAGATACTTGCCAACAGGCTTAGCCCTCTCCTTCACTCTCTGGTGTCTTCTTCCCAAAGTGCTTTTTTGAAAGGCAAGTCGACTGTAGACTGCTTCCTTGTAGCACATGAGGCTATTAATCTCTGCAGCAGGGGTAATTCTGACACCTTACTCTTTAAAATTGATTTTACTAAAGCTTTTGATACTGTGAGTTGGGATTTCCTACTTCAATTGCTTAAGGCTAGGGGTTTTGGGCCAAGGTGGTGCAAATGGATAGAGATGATTCTTACTACAGCCAAATCCTTCATCATCATTAATGGAGAGAAAGGCAGACAAATCAATTCCAAACGTGGACTTAAACAGGGCGACCCCTTATCTCCGATGCTCTTCATTCTGGTGGTAGATGTCTTGGCCAAAATGCTGCAGCTAGGAAGAAGTAATGGCACTTTCTCTCCGCTGCCAATCAGAGGTCTTTTGTCCCAACTCTCGGTGCTCCAATTTGCCGATGACACTTTGATCTTTTGTAAGGGAGATGAGCAGGAGATCCTGAACCTCAAGATTGCCCTCCAGCTCTTTGCAAACACCTCAGGTTTAGCAATTAACTTTTCCAAATCTGCTGTGGTTTATTTTGGCCGCTCTAAGGCCAAGTTGCATGCCTTCTCCACCATCCTAGGCTGCAAGGAGGAAAGTCTCCCTCTTAATTATCTTGGCATGCCCCTTTCCAAAAGCAAGTTGTACAAGCGACATTGGCAGCCACTCATCCTCAAGATTGAAAGGCGCTTATCAGTATGGAAAGGTAGAATGCTTTCTAAAGGAGGGCGGCTAGTCCTCATCAATGCAGTTCTTAGCGCCCTACCAGTATACTTTGCTTCTTTCTTTCGCCTTCCGAAATGGGTCATTAAGCGCATTGATCAGATACGTAGCAGATTCTTTTGGTGCGGGGAGGACAAAGACTCGAGGGGCCTTGCTTGTGCAAATTGGAGCACTGTCTGTCAGCCTAAAGACCAGGGAGGACTTGGAGTCTTGGAGCTAAAAGTTTTCAACGAAGCCTTGCTGATGAAATGGTGGTGGAACATCTACTCATCAGACTCTCTTGTCAGCCAAACTCTCCAGGACTTGTACTATAAAAGTTCTTCACAATCCTTCGTTTGTCCAGCATCGGCGTCACATTTCTGGAAAGGGATTTTCCACTTGCAGCATCAGTTTCTTATAAATGTCCATTGGCAGCTTGGAAATGGAGAGAGGATCGCCTTTTGGCAATCCCGATGGCTTAATGAGCATAGCATATCCACCTTGTACCCTGCGCTCACTGCAGCAGCATGGAATATCAATGCTACAGCTTCATCACAGGGCTCTTGGATTCAGGGAATCTGGAATTGGCGCCCAAGTCTCAACCGCACCACCTCGCAAGCTCTCCAAAATGAGAAGCAAAGTCTCCTCCTAGCACTTGCAGATTTTTCCCCCTCTCAGGACAGAGATGCCCCAAAGTGGCGTCTCACACCCACTGGAGCCTACTCGGTTCAGTCAGCTTACAAATTCTTCATCTTCTCTGGCATGCGATCACCTTTCTTCAAGGCTATTTGGACATCATCGGCGCCACTAAAGTGCAAAGTATTCATATGGCAACTGAGTCGGGGCCGAATCAACTCCAAGGAGTTCATGAGCCACAAAGGGTGGTCGGGCGACACGAAATGCACATCTTGCGCATTTCCTGTTGAGTCGACCTACCACATCTTCTTCTCTTGCCCAGTAGCATTAGAGACCTGGCACTTCTTCACTGCAATTTTTCACATACATACACTGCCCACGACTGTTTTTGATTGTTTTGCATCTTGGTGCTTTGGTAACCCGCCGCACAACCACACTTGGCATCTCTTATCTATGGCCATATGCTGGAGTATCTGGATTGCTAGAAATGACTCTACTTTCTCTGCAAAGCTCTCTTCATCTCGCAAGATTATTTCTAATGCAATTTTTTGGTTTAAATCTTGGCTAGATGGGATCGGCAGCGAAAAGAAGCGCCAGAAGATTGAGCAAGAGTTAACGGATGCAAATGCACTTGAACTGTTGCTACATGGGACTATGGGGCAGGCTGACCAGTCAGCAAGTGAGGAGGGTAGCTGCTCTTGGTAAACTATATGGCTGCTTAATGAAGTTTCTTCCAACCCCTGCGTGGGTTTCTATAACTAGTTGTTTTTGTTGTTTTGGGTAAGACTTTTTGGGCCGGTTGCAGACGGCCGGTGTGTACTTTCATACCAGGGTCTTAGTGCTAGGCTGAGGCTCCATGGTCTGCTCTTGTAACCAAACTCTATATCTTGCTTTTATATATATCATGTGAGGTAGGGACTTACCCTACCTTTTCCCTTCAAAAAAAAAATGAGACAGACGGAGGAACATTTCCCGTCTACTTTTAATTCGGTCATTTTGAGAGACGGAAGAACTTCTTTCGTCTTTTGAATTTTTACCATTCAACGCTATAGACAGAAGATCTTCTTTCGTCTATCTGAATTGTTTATTCGAAACAATTATAATTTTTTAACAGACGAAAGATGATCGTCTGTCTTTTATATTTTGCAAATGCTATTTTGATCTGCTATATATGGCAGAGTATTGTTCACTTTTCGGCTATAAAGTAGCTTTTTAGCTAGCGATAGTGGGAGAGTTGTTCTCAAAATTTTTATTTTATAAGCTTTTAGCAGACGATAGCGGATGCTCTAGGGTCTTATATCGATCATACTTATTTTTTACCTGACACAACAGAAATAATGCAAAATGTCTTATTACAATTTGTGCTCTGATTTGATCCCTACTTTTCATGTGATGGGAGCATAAACCTCGTTACTACTTCTAATAAAGAATCTAATAAATAATAGATTATAATCAGTGATATTCCAAAACACTCCGAGACCCAAGTGCAACATCATTGAAAAATTATACTCTCATAAACCAAAATTTTGAATTCGAAAATCTTAATAAGTACTTGAAATCTTGAAGATTGCAAGAGTATAAATAAACTTATTTTGAGAAAATGACTCGAGTAATTTCATTGTTATTTTTACTAAATTTTCAATGAATCAGAATTATCATACTTTTGCACTTGGTGTAGGGAAAAATATATATCTCTTCTACTACTACAATGGAAGAAGCCCTTAGTGCAATTTGTCCATCTACCAACCCGCGCAATGCATGTACAATTAAAATTCCCAATATTATCCATGAAATCCGTACACTACACGTTTAAATTTATTTCCCTACCTCTCTCTCTGCACCCGCTTGTTCATCTACCTCTCTCTCTCTCTGCACCCGCACGGCCTCTTCCTCTCCCTCTCTCTCTTGCCACGCCAGTTAACCGCATCTCCGCCGACGAACCGCACCACCCCCTGCTCCTTTCCCTCTCTCTCTTGCCGCACCGCCAAACCGAATCTCCACCGAACGAACCGCACTGCAGCCTACTCCTCTCCCTCTCTCTTTCGCCGCGCCGACGAATTGCAGCGCCGTCGACGATCCGCAGTCTCGCCTGCTCCTCTCGCTCTCTCTCTCTCTCTCTCTCTCTCTCTATCACCGCACCGACGAACCGCAGCGCCGCCTGCTCCTCTCCCTCTCTCTCGCCGCACCGACAAACCGCAACGCCGCCTGTTCTGTTTTGTGTGAGTCTTCTTCTTGCTTTCCTTTTGCAAAAAAAAAAGTCTAATTTTTGAGATTTTTTCCCAGTATGTTTTATTTATTCTACAGAAGTTTTATTTATATTCTAAAAAGGAAGAAGAGAAGGTTGGTAGTTGTTTTGCAGTAGCTTAATCGTATGATCTACTGGTGTCTTGTACATAAATTTTGAATGAAATAACTGTTTCGTTGTCGATGATTTGTTGGGAATTTAGAAATATGCTCTCTTCGCTTCCATTCATCGGTGCCTACACCCAAACGGCCCTATCTTATTCATTTATTTTCTTTGCCACAAATTTGGTATCAAGAGAGCAATGTCATCAGTCATTGTCATCGTCGCTTAGCTAATTTGTCACTTCTAAGTTGAGCCTCTACCTCGAGAAACAATCCCATTTAAATGTGGGAAGGATCAACTTCTTTTACAAAAAAAAAATGGTACAATGATGGGGAAACATTTAGATGACGATGATGATTTTATTTCGACATTCATGCATGAATGACACTCTTATGTTTAGTCTCTACCTTCGCTATTGCTCCCAACATATCTTTGAAGGAAATTTGAGTGATGGTTACTGTGTTTTCTTGAAACTTCATTGTAGATGATGATGATGATGATTTTATTTCGACATTCATGCATAAATGACATTCTTACGTTTACATTGTTTCTATCAAGAAAAATTTACAGTGAACAGACAGCAACACCTCAACTATCAGAAACTGAACAAGTTGATGAACGTAGAGAGAGACGTAGACAATATGAAGTAAACAGAAGAGCCAACATGACTCTAATACAGTTGGAAGAGTTTAGACGAAGACAACGAGAATATGTTAGAAATCGACGATTATCAATGTCTGAAGATCAATTAGCTGAACAAAGAGAGAGGGATAGGCAGTATAAAAGAAATCGGCGCTCCAATATGAATGTGTAACAATTGGTTGATGAAAGATCGGGAAATCAACAAAATATACAAAGGCGAATATCAACATTGAACGAACAGCAGATAGTTGAACGTAGGGAGAGACTTCGCAAATATCAAAGGGATCGAAGAGCTAATGGGAACTCTACATTAAACGAAGGTAACAATTATCAAAACATTTTTGATATTTCACTTACGGTATTAATTCATATGTCTTTACTTACAACTTTTTTTTCTCATGAAGTAGTACGAAGGGTTGTCGATAATGATTTGGATAGTACTGCATTACAATTTTCTAATACAGAGAAAAATTTAAATAATTCTATTATGAATGAAGGTATGATTTAACACCATACTTTATGCCTCCACCTTTTGATTTCTTAATTATAAAAATAATAAACATGCAACATTTCGACCGCTACTACAAATTTTCTGATCTTTCAATCATTGTATCAATACTGTTATTCAATTAGGTGTGTTTGTGGTTAATACAGACAACATTGAAGAAACATCTATTATGAATGAAGGTATGAATTAATACCGCATTTTATTTCACCGATACTGTTTTTACCTTCTTCTCAATTATTGTCATAATTCTAAAAAATTACATTGGAACAATTGGAAATAATCAAGTGCCAAGAAGAGTTCGAACTGTTATGAGGCACTATAATTCATTAAAAATATTTGTTAAACTCCTAACCATGATTACTAACAATCTGAAAATTATCAGAGCAAAATTTTATCATTTGATCAGCATTTTTACTGTTTAAACATGCAAGATACAAGAATCTGAAAATCTGAAAGTAAAAACACAGCTGTAGTAAAAAGGGCATAACTTTTGCTATACAACTCGGAATTCAAAAATTGAAGATGTTCTGGAAACTAGAAAGATAATGCTACAATTCATATTCAGAAAGTAATTCAATTTAAGATCGTTTACTGGTTCAAAAATAACAGTCAACATACAGGCCAGCAAGCAATATACAGGATTTGTGTAGTTTTCTTGAAAATAAATTAATTAACATGATGGGTATCGATTCTTTTGTCAATAAATTATGTAATCAACATGAAGGGTGTCAAAACATGATAAACAAAACTAGAATACATACATACAGTAATTTATCATCAATCAACCATCAATCGCTCAAACAAAATACAACCTAGCAATTGTGTTGTGAGATGCATGAAAACTTCCTATCATCAATACTATATGATGTATGCAAGATTCAATATTTTTGGAGTCAAAGTGACACGATGTCAAGAATATTGGGGTTAGCTCATGTAAACCCTCAATAGACCCAACAAAGGTAATCAATACAGCAATATGATAATGAATAGGATCTACTTGCAAGAATTTCAATAAAAATTTAATTTGATACAATGTACAATTCAAATAGGACAGTGATTTGCGTGTTAGACGGTTAATTTGAATATAAAGAATAACGGGATGAGAATCCCGGGAGACGAACCACGAATATGGAAACACGTGCGAGCTACGTACAATGCTCACACAAAATGGCAAACACCCGATCGGATCCACAACACCAACGGCAAGATCAAACACCAAACACAAGATCAATCCCTCCCTCTTATCACAAAACAGCAAACACAAACTCCACAGCTCACAAAACAGCAAACACCCACAAACACAGAACAGCCAATCCATGCAAAACAACCACTCAAAGAGACAGCAACGGCAGCGACCAAGGCCGGCGGCGGCGCTGGCTGAGGGCGGCGACAGGGTCGACGCGACGGCGTGGCGACGGCGGCGTTGCGGTGGCAGTGCGATGGAACAGGGATGAGGAGGATCGGGATTTGGGTTCTGGCGCTCTGTCGCTGTTGTCGAACGAAGCAGAGGAGGAGACGGGGGGTGCCGGGGTGCTGGCTGGCGGCGCTAGGAGAGCGGCGTCGGGTCTCGACGACGAGGAGGCCGCCGAAAGATGGGGGGTCGCCGGAGAAAACGAACAGAGAAGAAGGGATGTTTTGGCGGGAAAAACCAATCGGGAGAGAACAGAAAGGAGAGAGAGAAGAGAGAGAATAGACGGCTAGAGTTTTGATTTGGGTGCAATTTAGGGTATGCATTAGGGTTGTATTTATATGGTACAATTAGAGTACTGGGTTAGTGGTTTAGGGTTCAATAATAGCGGTTTTGGGTCAAGAACAAGTCAAATTGGTTTTTAGGATTCAACTAAGAGATAGATCAAAATCAATTGGACTCAAATAAAAATACCCACAATTCAATAAGAGATAATAGGGATCAACAAGAATAGCCCGATAAAAAGAATGGAGATTTTTCATGAACAAATTTAATCAAAAGAAAATAATCAAAAAAGAAAATAGGGTATTTAAAACACACACACACACACACACACACACACACACACACACACACACACACACACACACATATATACACTCACACACACACACACACATTAAATCAAATAGTGAAAAACATATAAAATTGAGCATGTTCGAGCTCAAAACAAAATAATAATAATACTAATAATAATAATAATAATAATAATAATAATAATAATAATAATGCTAATAATAATGATAAAAATAATAATACCGATAACAATAATAATAACAACAACAATAGCAAATATTAACACTAATAGCAATAAGAATAACAATAATAATAACAATAACAATAATAATAATGATATCATCAAAATAGGATTTGGGTTTAACAAATTTATTAAAATACAAAAATTAATAACATAAATAGTCGATAAATTAAAAATAGAAAATAAAGTTAATTTATACTATTATTTGAAAAAGATTTTAATAGAAGGTCCAAACTGAGTTAAAACAAAAGTAAAATTTACAAAAAAAATCAAATTATAGAAAATACACGGAAAATAATAATTATCGGGAATGGGGGTTACAGCAACTTCTGCCAAAAACCTAAGCCACTTACAACTGCCGACGAACTCCCAAACCTCAACATTTCCCGCTGGCAGCACAAACTTCCTAAACCCTAGCCGCAAAAATCAAAATCTCCGACAAACCCATCTTGCGTCTTCGTCCTCCTTGAAATCCACAAACCCTGAACTCCCAAACTCCCTATCCTTGACCTCCTTAGCTGCCTTCATCGCTCCAAACCCTAACCCTACTTATTCAGTTCCAAAATTTCAACATTAGACCCTCTACTCCAATACCCAACCTAAATCCATACCCGTATCTCCTAATACCCAACTCGGCATGGCCCACTTACCCAAAAAAAAAAAAAAAAAACCCTAATCCTACCCAACACACATCACAACCCTAACCCTACCTAATCCAAATCAAACCAAAACACATATTCCAAACTCTAACCCCCTACCCTAACCTAACCCTTCCTTTCTCTCCTGTTGTTGGCCTGTTGATGTCGTCACCGCCGCCGCCTCCACTGTTCTCCGTCGTCGCTCTATAAAATTAAAAAATTAAACAAATCAAACAAATCAAACAAATCAAAAAAATCAAAAAATAATCAAAAAATAATTTTAAAAAATCAAAAAAAAAAAATATGCGGGTACTTTTTCTTCTCCAATGGAATATCAGTCTCACCAGTTTATTTCATTCTCCATCAACTTCTCCACTGTTACATCTTCCTTTTCACTTCCCCTCACATCCAGATTCAGAAAGATGCAGCACCGTCCTCATCCTGAATCCGGCCTCCTCCCTCCTCCCAGCATCATCCATAATCCTGCCCCACCCCTTCTTCTGCAACTGGTAGCACCATTCAGTGCCGTATCTCTATCCCGACACCAGCAGCATTTCTGACCTCATTTTGGTTCCTACCACAGCGACGCCAGTCTCATTCCTCCTCGCAGCACTTCTTCCTTTACATCCTCTCCAGCCTTGCCGACTCCTACTGATTAAGCAAATTTTCAGCATCGCCTCGCTCAACTGGAACTCCAGCTCTCAGGTCTGTCTATCACTGCTGGCCCCTCTGCCCCTGCATTCTCTGTTACTCCAGTATGAATTCTTTATGG
The DNA here is from genome assembly GCA_017893485.1 of Hemerocallis citrina. Classification (NCBI taxonomy): domain Eukaryota; kingdom Viridiplantae; phylum Streptophyta; class Magnoliopsida; order Asparagales; family Asphodelaceae; genus Hemerocallis; species Hemerocallis citrina. The sequence continues at coordinate 101,897,244 of CM030358.1, read as the reverse complement.
ATTTTAGATTCTGGTGTATCACATCATCTTATTAGTAATTATACACTGGTGACACTGCTCACCACCAGCACTGCACTTCCCTATCACTTTCCATCTCTACACACTGCCGATAACTCACAACTTCTCACTGCACACTCAGGATCTATTAGCTTTCCCACTCTCTCATTGCCTTATGTTTGCTAAAAAATATGCATATTTGGCAATTGGAAATAGAGAAGAGAAGGAAGAGCTGTTATCGCGATTACCAAATTTAGCAATTGTCAAAGAATTAAAAAATAAGCCGGAAGATCTTCCTCTGTTTAACCCCAATTTTTTTTAAATATTAAATATGTGTGCAATGAAAGATCATCTCCCATTTATTTTATTTTATTTTTTTGAATTTTTAAATTCCTTGAATGCCATTTTTGTAATTATCGAATGACAATTTACTAATTTTTTAAAGATTTTTTCTGAGAAAGTTGCTGGGCGGAAGATCTTCTTCCGTCCGAGTAATTTTATTTTTATTAATTTTATTTATTCTTTAAAATGGCATTTTGGTAATTTTTTAGATAGAATTTGTAAATTTTTTAGGTTTTTTATTATGAGAAAGTTGGTGGACAAATGAAGATCCGCCGTCCGTCCTATTAAAAAATAAAAAAATTAATAGATGGAAAATCTTCCTCCGTCCTCTATATTTAGCGATTGCTAAATCCAATTGTTAACTTTAGATGGGCACTATTCACTCCTATTGCTAAATATCCATTTTAAGAAAACTGAGAGTGGCACTTTTTTTCACAAAAAATGCATTTTTTGCAAATATAGCAAACGATAGTGGATGCTCTTAGAGCATCCACAGTCGTTCGATGTAAAAAATGGCAAAATGCATATTTTGCCCATCCAATTCGATGAGCATCCACAGTCGTCGAATGGCAAAAAAAATGCATACAGTCGTTAAAAAAGAAACAGACGAAACATCATGTTTCGTTTGCAATTAAAAAAAATACGGGACGAAACATGATGTTTCGTCCCAAAAAGGGGGAAAAAAGGAAGTTTTTTTTTGCAAAAACAAATTTTAAAAATAGTTTGTAAATAATATTTGCAAAAACAATTTAAAAATTTGCAAAATAAATTTAAAAATTTGCAAAAACAATTAAAAATATTACAAAAAGTTCCAAAAAAATCACTGTAGCTGGACGAAGCATGGTGCTTCGTCCGGATTTTCCAGAAGTTTTTTTTGTAAAAAAAAATTGCAAAAAGAATTTTTTTTAAAAATTGTAAATTTTTTTTGCAAAAACAATTTAAAAATTTGCAAAAACAATTTAAAATTTACAAAATTAATTTTTAAAATTAATTTTTTAAAAAAAAATTGGATTGGGACGAAGCATGATGTTTCGTCTCACATTGGGAAGAAACATCATGTTCATTCCCACGCTGAAATTCGTTTAACGGTTATTTTATTTTATTTTTTATTTTTTACTTCGGACGAAACATCATGTTTCGTCCGATCAATTAAAATAATAATTAAATAATCCAGACGAAACATGATGTTTCGTCTCACATTGGGACGAAGCATGATGTTTCGTCTGCTATAATATGCATTTTGCTATATGGAATGCTATTCGTCCCTTTCTACTATAGCGATTTTGCCAAAAAATGGCAAAATAGCAGACAACTGTGTGAGCTACAGTTAAAAAAAATGGAAAAAATGGCAAATAAGCAAACGACTGTGGATGCTCTTATGCTCGTCATTTATCTATAAAACTTATTTCCATTAGTACGTTGTATGATAGTGGTCTTGTAATAGTGATTTGTAGAGGACTTGCGTAAAACCATTTTTTAGTTTAATAATATTTTATTTAGCTCAAAAAATTACAAATTTAAGTAGTTCAGTCTCTTCACCAATTAAAATAAAAGGCCCAAATATAATCTATTAAATATATTCTATCAAATTACAATTGATGTTGAAGAACAAAATAAACATTAAATTATCAAAATGTCCTTGTTTACCCATTCTCCACTCACAAAAATCTTCACAAGGAAAAGAAATTTAATCTCACAAAATTTGAACACTTAATTTAACACAAAAAATCTTTATTTCAATTAGTTTCCTCCAACATTACACATGATTAACTTATCAAGATTGTCTTCAAATTTAGTATTTTCAAAAGCATTTACATCAATTTCCAAAATTTTATTGCTCATCTTAGCTTTTAGTATTGCAAGTTATGTCCTTCGTTTAAAATTAATATTACATATCATGTAGTTTGAGCCTTTGTTTCCCGCTACTTTCCTTCACTTCTCACATTTAAATTCCTAGACTAGATTATGAACATATGGAATGAATTCCCTATTTTTGGGTCTTTTGTGCATGGGTCACGAACAAAATTTGAAATTGTGGATTACTCGGCCACTAGTTATTTTTTGCATTCACACTATTAACTATATGGGGACTATTTCGAAGAAGCCATTCTCTTGGTTTCATTCAGTTTAACTATATTGGTTAGCTCTATACCTAGGGCCCGCCCTACCCTAGAGGCGGGTAAGGCGGGCCACCTTGGACCCCCCCGGAGATTTTGCAATTTTAGGAACCCCAAATTTGAACTTCTCTTGTAAATATAGGTACGTATTTTGTGCGTAAAAATATACATATATATATGTTATTAGGGGCCCCATATTGGAGGTTCGCCTAGGGGTCCCCGGAACTCAGGGTCGGCCCTGTCTATACCCCGATTGTAATTACCAAAATATCTCCAACTACATAAAAAACTTAGTCATATCCTTCCATATGCTATCGTCTCTGACATTAATTCCAATGCAAAGATACAGTGTCAGAGAGGCTGTGGTTGCTAGCAGACAAAGCAACAACTTCGTAATTAGAAGATAGGTTTGAAAACAAACAAACAAACAAACATTGGAGATGATAAAGAAGAATGGAACACACATCTCGAAGCAGATGCACTCCAATTCAATGGTGGTTGGAGTCCTCTATTGGCATCCTATACTGCACTTGCACTATAGGATTTGTGATTTGTGAAAGTCCTGTGTTAGACTAAAACTTTGAAGTTGTAGAACTTGCACTATGAAATTTGTAAAAGCCCCTTCCACCGAGCTAAACCTTCGAAGTTATCGAATGGTACATGAGGACACATTTTTTTATGGAAAAAAAAAAAGCGATAAATGCCTAACAATTTGTGGCCAAAGACGTGAATGTACGCAACAAACTTTATTCTTTTTTTTCTGATTCCAAAATAAATAAACACACTTTTTTAATCCCTCGAAGGAGATGCTCTCCAATCCAATGGATGGAATTTGTGAAAATCTCTGTCACTTGACTAAAACTTCGAAGCTGTAAATTGATACCTGGGGAAGATCTGGATGTGTGCAACGAACTTTTTTTTTCTTTTCTAATTCCGAAATAAATAAACACAACCAGCAAGATTTAAACCCGATGTGTTCTGCTACCATGTGAAAGTCGTACAGGAGTTGAGAAAAATTGCACTTGCATTATAATAGGATTCATTTATCCAAAACTTCGCCTTCTGTTCCTTTTTCATCTCAACCTTTTTCCCCTGACAATGCTATCCGTGTCGTGCAAATGTATCCCCCTCCCAACCCACAATTACTAGTGACTTCCAGTGCACTCCCTAGAAAGGAAATCATTAGGTCCACATGTCCTTGACTCTTTACCTAATTTGCGCCCGTGCAATGCACATGTTTTCGTATCATTATTTGAGCCACCAAAAGCTTCAAGAAAGGCATAACAAGATATAGACGAACAAACCATGTACATAAAACATGCAAAGAAAACCATGGGTTCAGTGTGGACACAACCATACAAATACACTCCTTTCTTCACAATAAGAGACATCTTGTGAAGACTATGACTAGGTCTCTATCCATTCTAGTGAAGAGTTTATAGAGAGGGAGCTAGGCATGTGGATTATCACATGGAGAAGAAGGATTTGGACCACTAATTGAAACTCAATAGAAAGCAGACCATCCACTAAAGCAAAGATACAGGTACTGTACCACAAAGTGAGGCCATTCCCCTGCTTTGATATAATATCATAAATCAAGTTCAAAGTAACAACAGAGACGGCTACGATTCATAACAATATAATGCTAATCCTGCCCTACCTGACGACGACTGTTTCCAAGAAACAATCGACAAAGCCAAATGCATCTTGATTTAATGTTTACAATCATAGATGATTGCTTATCAAATAGTTGACAGTGATGGTAACGGCGTTGATACAACGTAATGGGTACCAGATTCATGTATGTAAAGAAAAATTAATGGGAGTTGGAACTGAGAGAGAGAAATTGAGAATGAAAGATTGCTAATATGTGAAGTGTATAGAAACAATGGCATGCAAACATAAAAGGCATGACTGCTCGTCAATATGTACATTCAGCAGACAGAATAGCATAAACATGAAAGAAAAATGGAAAAAACAGCAAAGAGAAAGTGAAGACAGTGACGAGGAGAATGTTTACTGCAAAGAATAACATTAACGACTCCGACAGCAGTCATATTCTAGAGTTTTCCAGTATTTTTTAACATGAAAGAAAATCATGGACCTCTTAGCAAACCCTACTCGCAATTTCAATTCCTAAATTCCTCAAGTTAATCGCAGAATGTGGTAAATCTAATTCCAGAATTTTGAATTCAAAATGACATTTATTATGTGATTTGAATACAATGAGTTGAGCGAGTCCAAATACAAACAACAAACAACAAATGTGGGATCAGGCCAAAACCAGGAAGAACTGCAAACCAGCCAACAAGACCAGGCATTTTTTAAGGTTCCACCAAAACTGATTTCTAGGAAAACAGGTAGCCCAGAAAAAAAAAAGTGCAAATAAGGATGGAAGTGAGGACACTTTTGTTGCAATTTGTATTAAGGCTAGAAAAACCCGAACCTGGAACTACCAAAAATTTGTTCGCTCTGATACCACCTGAGCTGCTCAAGAGCTCTTAAAGGAGGTGTGAAGTTTTAACGAAGGAAGAGGTGCTTTTAAATTTAAGTTGAAGTACCCTCCCCCCCCCCCCCCCCCCCCCCCCCCCCCCCTCCAAAACAAATTCTCTAAAAAGTGACTGTTGCATCGAGGAGTAATTGCAGAAGGATGCAAAGTTGGTGCAGTGTGTTCTTGGTGAATGGTCTTCAAAAATGAATAAATTTAAGTGCATCGAGAAGCCATGCCCAGATTAGATTTGCAAGGGTCGGACTCGGGGGATAATGAACCCACAGGTAGTTTGCCAAGTTTCTTAATGGATGATGCAGTGATTTAAATATCCTCCAAAGTGTCCTATATTTCCTCTGATCTGTCCTTTTTGGTGGGTCTGTGCCATCAATATGCTATTAAAATCTCAATTCCGCTCTCAGAGAAACATTCCCAGACATATTCAGTACGTTCACCGACATATTACCCGACACGTCCTCCAGTTACAATTTCTACAAAGTTGTCTGACATATTGTAACTGCAACTTAAGCTAAAATAAACTTGGTATACCGATTGCAGTAAAATCCTTTTGGTGGAGATTTAGGGCTCAAACTGTTCTTTTACTACAATAGTCACGCACAATGTTCGGTCCTTTTTGGCTTTAGTTATTTTCCTTTTGATTTCTTTATTTATGCCTTTGTCTTTCTGTCTCACAACGAAAAAGAGTGAAGAAAAAGACACTAAACGAGGATAATTTCCATCCTCTCGATATCTCTCTTCCCTAATTCTATACATTACTCTGTAGATAAATATCTCTCACTTTTTTACTTAAGTATGATCAAATATTCATATTAGTTTGCTAGAAATCTATGTTAAATAGTTTTATATAGAACCTATGATGCCGCCAATAAGGACTAAACAGATACTGTATCACAAAGAACCTCATGTCACTACGTTAACAAATACCATCAACTAAATATTACGCAATTTCAATCACTCTCTATAATGATATCACACATGAATTTAGAGGCTAATCAGATGCAGAAACCATAGAAGATAAAGATGACACATTAAACAATGTCCTCCAAATAACTATTAATTAATACAACTAAGGCAGTAATGATCAATCTTAAGTGAAAATCAGAAAGTAAACATACACCCCAGTAGGTTGCGGTTTTTAAATATTCAATTAAGGATTTTTGGAATAAGGGAACAAAATTCATGCAGATACAAAAAAACAAAAAAAAAACAAACAAACTACACGGTACCATGTATTAACTTGTTCACTTACTGGTTTAAAAAGATTCCCTGCACCTTCAAAATCAATTCTTGGCCCTGACAGAATTGTTCTCTTTGATTCTTGATCGGTTGTCAAGCTTAACAAAACGCTTGAGATCCTCATAAGAAAGAGTTTCCGTTTTCTTTCTTCGAAGTTCACTTAGTGGGGGATTTTTGTCAAGCAAGTGCCATAGCCAGTCAGGGTATTCAGAGTCCGACATTAATTTGGGATCAGAGCCATCTTTAAGGATATTGGCTCCAAAACATGTCGTACTCTTCATTTCTGGGGTCAGGACAGAGGCTTTTGGAGCATCAGCACCACCTTTACCACCCTTCTTTGACTTGGCACCAGCAGCAAATCCTCTGCTTCCTGCAACCCCAGTAACCTCATGGGTTATGCTAATGCGTCTCCACAATCTTGAGCAACTCATCGCCATTTAGCTCCACTGCATTTAGGTCCCGTAAGTAACAACTCCTATAAAATATAAAGTTGCCTATGGTATCTATAACTAATAATACAAATCACAGAGGCAGCATGCGGTATGCAATGGAAAGTGGTCAAAGAAATATTACGAAGAAAGTAAATAATACAAATAAGTGCACAATGTTCATATAATGGCAATTCAACACATCATAGTAAGAATCTTTTGCCAGCATATCGAATCCTAGAAGGTTGGTTCTAGGTTGGCCATAAAACAGATAAAGTTTTTAGCATATTAGATTTATTGTTTTATTGCGTATATTGTAGATCCATAGGAATATTAAATTCATAGTACATTATTTACACAGATTGCAATAGCCAACATTATCACCAAAGTTTGTCACAGTATAAGTTTTACTATCTCATAACCATCACGACCATCTCATTGGCTTTATCCTGTCAAATGATTAGTTGTGGAGGATGGTCTAGCGTCAGACAAAGATCTACACAAGAATTGACAAAGTTTTTATGGAAAGAATTAACATGATGGCCGGTAGACTCATTACAACTTATGTACTTTCCATCATTTATATGAACACAGATGAATTGACCAATGTATTTACATGATTTATATGACCACAACATTAATAATTAGTTTTTTTTAAGATTAAGGAATTTGATAGAGTAATAGCCAAATAGGTAGCCAGATTACTATCGCAAAATTACTTCCCAACCATTGAGATGATCAAAATACAAACCGGTATAATCAATGGATAAAAAATTGTAAGAAATCTTCATTTACAAGAGAAAAAAGGATAACAATTAAGCCGGTTACTCAATAAGAGACTTCTCTTTCTTTCTAATATGTTTAACTTTAACACCCAAGAAACAGAACAAAGGTTGCTTCTAAGAATATTGGGCCATTAAGTTTTACAGAAGGGTAATAATGTCAAAAAGAAATTTGAAGAGTTTACATATTAAAGTGAGCTCAAGGGTTCTTATACTCTTTCAAATTTTGAGCAAAATGTCAGCTTCCATGTTCCAATACAATTCTCATTCTCCTTCCACAAATCCATTAAAAATCTGGTTATTCTAATCTGCCCCCTTCATCAGATTCACCAAAATCAAACTTTCAAACCAGACCCCTCCGTTTCCACCCAAAACGAACCTTCCATCTTCTCATAAAAACTACAGCTTTCTCAAACTCTAGAACCCAAAAGGCCAGGATCTAGCTAATTATCCAAAAATTTAAGCATACAAAAGAGAAAATATGATTATTATACGAAATTAAACTAGCAAAACTGCCAAAACATGATGGATAGAAGATCGAGATTGAAAAGAGCTTACCTTCAAATTTGGAGCGAGTTTCGATAGGACTGGAATGAGAATTAGTGGAGGTTTTAGAAAGTAAAAATGAGGATGATTTAGGGGCCCTTTCAATCTTTCTAGCCTTCTAGGTTAAGTACATTATTGGGTTTGGTATCCGATAATTTGGTTCTAATCTGACCCGACCCGAATGTTTGGGTTTGGATATCTAAAATCAGATCCGATATACAACTATGAATATGACATTGGAACTTTTGCATATGCCACGAAAATTTGGTGCATTTTGCATGGATTCCTCAAATCAAGAAATTAATCTACAAAGACTTACAACTCCTTCAATTCTTACTTTGTATTCCTTCTCCTACCCGATTCGTTCAATTAGATAGAACTTTACATGTCCAGATGAAGCATGCATTTACTTATATTACTACTATAATCGATGGTTGTGAAACAGTCACTCTTTTTCATTTTCCCTATTGAAAGTTAAATTATTTGCATGATCAAATTTATTACATTGTTTGGCGTGGTGAACGTTATGGTCATTTCAGACTTTCACAACTTGTAACATTAGATATATATTAGATCATAATACCACTGCAATACTTTCTACATTTAATTCGATTCTCTCTTGGGCAAGGGAACAATGACGAGCCTTTGGTCCATAACTATCCTATGGCTGCTTTCTTTAAATACGAGTTTTGATATAGTTTGTAAAGAGGGGAGGATGTTAGTCCATCCAAATTATGCCACAGTTCTGGACTAATTTGGTTACCTGGTGATTGTAATTTTTGGCCACTCTTGTTGTCATGCTCTCAGTTGGATAGGGAGGCATATTAGGAAGATGTGTGTAGCAGCTACTATTTATCTTTTGCTAAATTACTTTGGATGGATTTTTTGGTGAGCAATTTTGGGCTTAGTGTTGATGATATCGCTATATTCAATGATTTAGCTATATTCCGTGGTAGAATGTAAATGGGTAAGTTTTTGGCACGCTGGTGAGGCAGGGGTCATTGGCATATGGAGGAGTGCATATGAAGCGATTTTTATAGGGTCATTTTCCATTTGTAATAATCTGCTTGTAATTTCCTTTTGTTTCTCTCTTTCATCTTCTCTGATTGTCGAGGACGATCAAGGGATTCAGAGTTGTTCTTTTTGGGTCAACTTTTAACTCAAAAAAACACCGCGGTTTCCCTAGTTACAGATTTGATTGTGACGGTACACACCATGCGAGTTGTACTCCCAAAGTGCCCTAGTCCCAATACAACTAACTCTTTCACCTTAATGCCATCATTCTCCTTCCATGAATTCATTATCAAATTGGTGATTTTGGAACCCCTTCATCAAATCCCACATCTAAACTAGACTCCTCCATTTCCACCCCAATAAACGTCGATCTTTCCTTAAAATACTATATCTTTTCAACCCCTAGAATCTAAAATGTCAACATCGAGCTAATTTCCATAAATTTAAGCACACAGAGGAGAAATGATGATTATTATCACATTAAATTCATTACTAAAATTATGAAAGAGAAAATATCGAAATTAGATCGAGCATCATTCAAATTTGACGCAACTTTTTATGGGTTTGGGGGAATTAGGGGAGGTTTTAGAAATGCAGAAATGAGGAAGTTTGGGGGCTCTTTCAGATTTTCTAGGTCTAGTAGGGTATCGGGTCGATTATCCGATAATTTGGTTCTGATCCGACCCTGAATATCGGGTTTGGATCTCTAAAAGGACTAGAATTAGACCCACTATTTTACAATTTACAAGAACAATAATATTGGAATTTTTGCAGATAAGTCGCAAAAAAATCATATCCTCAAACAACTAGACTGCTAAATACTAGTCCTTCCATTCTCTCACACTTTATTAAGTCCCACCCGATTCGTCGGTTTAGAGCATCTTCAACTATGCTAGTCATTTTGGCTCGCTAGAATAGCCAAAATGGAGAACAATTTGATAATTTGACTAGCGAAAAAAAATATTTGGTCCAACCATGCTAGTTATTTTAGCTAGCAATAAATATTTTTTAAGCCCAAATATACAAACAATTAAAGTCCAAACATTCAAACAAAAAACCAAGCCCAATTTTTTAAAGCCCCCCAAAAAAGAAAAGAAAATTGAAATCCTAGCAATCTGAGATCGCGATATCCCAATCGCGAAAATTTCTCCCTAATCGCGATTTTCTGATTTTTTTTCTGATCACGATCAGAATTTCTTCTCACACTCGCGATCGCGGGTTTTTATCGCGATTTCTTTCATAAGGCCATTATTTTTTGTGGGTTTTGAGATGTGGAAAAAGCGGAAGAAAGTTTGACGAGCAATACAAACTCGCCAGATCTAGTGATTAAATCTGGGATATCTATTTTGGCGAGTCCCGTTGGAGCAGATTTTTCTCCCTAAATTGGCTATTTTGGCTAAAAATGAGAGATGACTAGCGTGGTTGGAAATGGTCTTAGGAAAAAATTTGCACGTTCAAATCAAACATGTATTTATTAATTTTTAAAATCAATAATTGCAGGTCCTAAAGTATTCATTCTTCTGATTTTTCCTTATTTTTAAAAGTAAAATTATTTGCATGATCATAACAATGAACATTTATAGCCGCTTCACACACTTTCAGAACTTGTAACATTGGATATGTTTGATCATAACACCGTGATTCCCCTAATTACAGATTTGACTATGACAGTCAATACCACCCATAAAATATCTGCACACCACCCTAGTAGTACAATCTTTTTTTCCTTTTCTTGATTTTTCAGTGCACCAAACGGAAAAATTCCTATAGGTGCAAATGTGTATGACTCTACTCCTTTTTCCTTGTGAATAAACTAAAACCGCCCTCCATGTGGATCTATTGCCAACATATTATGAATCCAAGAGGTTGGCCATAAATTTGATAAAGTTTTTAAAGAATTAACTTTTTCATCTTATTAGGTAGATTTGTTTCATATAAAATTTTAATTCATTTTACATGATTTACACATATTGCAATAATCAAAACATACACCATCGTTTAACACAGTGCAAATTAACTATCTCATAACTATCATTGCCATCTGATTGGCTTATATCATCAAATAGTTGGTGGTGGAGGATTGTCTGCTATCAGCGAGATCAACATGAATTTACCAAGAGTGTACATGATGGTCAATGTTAAAAAATGTATTTCCCATGATTTAAATGAACACGACATTATAATTAATAATATTTATAATTAAGAATTTTGATGGAGAAATACATAACATCACTATTATCACAAAATTACTTCCAAGCCATCTTTTTTGTTGAGAATACCAACTCACTAGTTATCATAGTAAAGATGGTCGTACTTATTCAAAATTTGAATAGTGTTACGTAGAACTCACTTTGTAGACTAGTTTCGACTGTAGGAGAGATAGTGGAGCCCAAACAATTAATAATGATGTGTTTTCCAATGAGCTTCACACTTTTGTGTCTTATAGTCCTAATCCAAAGAGGTTAGTAGATTTAGGGAGTTCGGGTATACAATACTAAAGTTAACTAGAAAGTTCATTTGGGTTGCATGACTTTCCACATTAGACATTTTGCAGTGCGTAGATTTTAACAAAGTCAATAAATGCCTCGTTTCTTCTTTCAAGATATAACAATTACAATCAATTGAGGTGTCATTTATTCTTCCAAAGCATGATAATTTGCCATGATAGAGACATCCTATGATAATTTGCCATGATAGAGACATCCTATGAATGATACATACCATTTATCTTGTTCTAAAGATCTAACATTGTCTACAGATGTGAGGTAGTCATTTCAACTTCGTTTTCCTTTGCACCCCATATTGTTCTTTAAAATAAGGATATTTCAGCCGTACAATTTATTAATGATTTAATTGCATGGACAAATAGATTTCAAATGACTTGATTCAGTATCATTCGACTATTTTAGAATTTTATAACAACATGAATGGTTCTAATCACTCACAGAATGTCTCCACGATGAAAGTGAGCTTTGGTCTCTCCCGACTTGTCGGGAGCTTAGAGCTCTCTTGAAGATCTCACTCATAGAAATATAAGTATAGATGTATATCTTGTGCTTCTAATCTAACAACACTCAAGTGCTATACAAAAATCTAGCAGCATTATGACTAGCACTATCACATTTACCCGATATCCGGACCCGACCCAGACCCAGCATTGGATCGGAACCAATGTTAGAAATTGTGGCCTCAAATTCACGTAGGCACAGGGTACTTGAAGTTAGAGAATAAGAGGAGAAGATAAAGAAGCATGAGAAGACAAGCAGCGAAGTAGAAGAATGCAGTCTGGAGGTGTGGTCGACCTACCCTGGCTGCTGAGAGTTCTTCGAGTGTACAAGTCCAACAGAGGAGAGGACGGTTGACTAACCTAGGGGGTGCAGTCGACCGGTCAGCTCTCTGGATTGGTTCTACACGTTGCAGTCGACCGACACTTGGGGTGCGATCGGCCGACATTGGCGGCTGATTGTTTTTGGACGTACGATTTTAAAGGCCCAATTGCTATATTTTTGCTTATCTTTTAGGGTTTACTTGGGGGCTATATATATGGCCGTAAACTCTAGGGTTTAGATATCTTTGATGATCTTTTGGTGAGCCATTATCATTGTCCAACTTCAAGAGAGATTGTGCCGAGTATTTCAAAGGTGAGAGAGAGAGATTGAGAGTTGTAATCTCTTTTGTAATCTTTGTATTTCTTTGAAAATAAGAAGTATTAGTTATCTCTGCATATTGATTGTATTCTTGTGAGATCCATATATTGTGGTGGCTTGTTCTTGGTTCATTTAAGTCTTGGGAGTTTCTATTGCTTGTGTGTTTCTGCTATTAGCACTACGAGTTGAGAGTAGATTTCTCCAACAAGTGGTATCATAGTAGTTGGTTCCAGATGGCCGATAACAAGATGAAGAACGAGAGATTCGATGGGAGTGATTTCGTGATGTGGAAGATTCGGATGATAGCATATCTTCGTCAGAAAGATCTTGATGGTCCGTTGTTTGATAAAAAGCCGGTAGGTGCAGACAAGGATGTGAAGGTCTTAGCGGAGTAAAATCTTTTAGATCAGAAGGCACTGGGACAGTTTCAGTTGGGGCTGAGTAGGAAGGCGTTATTTCATATCTCGAAGACAAAGACCACAAAGGAGGCTATGGAGATTCTCACGAATATGTATGAGAAACCGTCGGCATCTAATAAAATTCTTCATCTGAAAAAATTGGTTAATATGAAGTTGAGAGAAGGGGGTTCAGTAGCAGAGCATGTGAACAATTACTGTATGGTTTACAATAAGATGGAAGCTGCAGGTTTGAAATTTTTAGAGAGGGGGCAGTCATTGTTACTTTTATCTACTTTACCCGAGAGTTATGGTACGGTGGAGCAGACTATTACAGGCAATATGACAGATTCGACGACTCTACAGGATGTGGTGAGTAGCATTCTGAACGAGAATGTGAGAAGGGTAAGAAACAGGGGATATCCATCATCATCTTCTAGAGATTCTGTCATGTACGTTGAGAAGAGACGTGAGAAATCTAAGAGCAGTTGAAGAAGAAGGGATCAAAGTAGTTCATCTGAGAGTGGATATGATGACAGCGATAGGAGACATGGGTCTGAGTGCTGGTATTGTCATAAGGGTCTCATGATGCGCAGTTGTAAGGCTTATATGAAGGAGCAAGAGAAACCGAAGAAAGATAACCCAAAGAAAGTCCAAAGAGGGCTTGTTGAGGAGTTATACTTATCAGCTCGGGAGGAGTTGGGCACTCAAAATTGGTGCATTGATTCGGGATCTTCTTTTCATTGCACTCCGAGGAGAAAGGTGTTTGATGACTACAATGAGGGTTCTTTTGGAGTTGTGATCGTGGGGAATGGTCACTGGTGTCATGTACGTGGGATTGGTACTGTTCGCGTGAACACCATTGATGATCAAAGTGTTGTCTTGCGGGATACAAGACATGTTCCAGACTTGAAAGAAAATCTTGTCTCGATTGGAAGGCTAGACAAAGAAGGGTTGTCTACTACAGTTGGTAGTGGAGAATGGTGTATAGCTGCAGGTTCAAGGGTGATTGCAAAAGGAAAGCGTGAGGGAACGCTATATTTGCTTAGAAAAGTGAGGGGCGTTTCTCATGTAGTTGACTCTCAGCCGGAATCGAGTAATAGGTTGTGTGGGGTGCAACCGAATTCTTTCAGTTGTGGAGGGGAGGTTACTAATTTAATGGGAGTTGCTGGCCATGGAAGTAATCCTAGTGGACAAGACGTTGCTGCGGTGAGGCCGTGAGGGTACTTTGCGAATTGGCAGTTGAAGTTTCAAGTCACTCTTGTGTGATAGAGAGCACTGATATCCTAGGCAGTTAAAATCGGTTTTTGGAACTAATCGGTCAAGAACCGATTAGTGATTAATCGGTTAATCGGAAAATAATCGGGGATTAAATCGGAAAAATCGTTATATATAAAAAAAATTAAAAATATCCTTATTATGTAGCAACCCTAAATCCTAACTTAAAACTATTATGAGAATATTAAATATGAATATATAGTTATAGAGAAAAAGAAAAAAGTACTTGGTTTGAGCTGAGTTTGGATTCTGGATGTGGGTCGGAACGGGTTTGCTGGTCGGTTCCATCAAACAAAAATAATCGGGGAAGAGAAGCAGTGCAAGTAACAAAAGGTGGTGTAGCGGATGCGGGCCGGGTCAAGTATGCGACGGGACAAGGGGAGCGACGGCGGTTCGGGTTTGGGTTTGCTTGAGGAAAAGAGAATCAGTTTGGGTTTGTGTTTGGGTTTACGCGAGGAAGAAGAAGAGAGCGGCGATATGTCGGGTTTGAATTTGCACGAGGACCAGAGCGGATTTGAATATTGAATTTGGATTTTGGATTTGGGCCGGATTGAGCCCAAAAAATGCAAATGAGCATGAAAATTAAAGGAGGTAATTTAATCGGTTAATCGGCCACTTAAAATCAGCCGATTAACTACTAATCGGCCACTTAAAATCGGCCGATTAACTACTAATCGGACGATTATTTCCGATTAAATCGCTAACAATTGAAATATTATAAATCGCTAAAAATATAATCGTTTGGCATCCGATTAGCGATTAATCGGGGATTAATCGGACGTAATCGGTGATTTTAACTGCTTAGCTGATATCGATATGCGGGGTGATGTTGATGAGAGTAACCGAATTGGGACTGTAGGGATTGAACAGTCTGCAGAGTTTGTGGAGATGTCGTCCACGAAGGTTTCTAATGTAGGGGGTGCATTGAGAGGCTTTGAACCGTGTCTGGTGTTGATGGAGATTTTGCGAGTTGGGGAGTCTCATAACACGGAATCCGATACGGGAGATTGTTTCTCCGGTATTCGTGCTCTATGCGATTGGTGGAGCACATCCTTCATGAGACGATGGGGGGTGGTTGGTGCACTCCACGTGGTGGAGTGGCGGAGGTGCTCTTTATGAGAGTGGGGAGTACTTTGGTCTTCCATGAAAGTGGAAGATGGCAGAGATAATGTGAGGAAAGATTGCAATAACTTTGAAGCGAGGTGTATTTGGTCCAAGTGAGAGATTGTTACGAATTGTGGCCTCAAATACACATCGGCACGGGGTACTTGAAGTTGGAGAAGAAGAGGAGAAGACAAAGAAGCAATAGAAGACAAGCAGCAAAGTAGAAGAATGCAGTCTGGAGGGTTGCGGTTGATCGACCTAGGGGTGCGGTCGGCCGACCCTGGCTGCTAAGAGTTCTTCGAGTGTATTAAGTCCAACAGAGGAGAGAACGGTTGACCGACCTAGGGGGTGCAGTCGACCGGTCCGCACCCTGGCTGCTAAGAGTTCTTCGAGTGTATTAAGTCCAACAGAGGAGAGAACGGTTGACCGACCTAGGGGGTGCAGTCGACCGGTCAGCTCTCTGGGTTGGTTCTGCACGTTGTAGTCGACCGACACTTGGGGTGCGGTCGATCGACATCGGCGGCTAATTGTTTTTGGGCTTGCGAGTTTAAAAACTCAATTGCTATATTTGTGTTTATCTTTTAGGGTTTACATGAGGGTTATATATATGGCCATAAACTCTGGGGTTTAGATATCTTTGATGATCTTTTGGTGGGCCGTTATCATTGTCCAACTACAAGAGAGATTGCGCCGAGTGTTTCAAAGGTGAGAGAGAGAGAGATTGAGAGTTATAATCTCTTTTGTAATCTTTATATTTCTTTGGAAATAAGAAGTATTGGTTATCTTTGCATATTGATTGTGTTCTTGTAAGATCCATATATTGTGGTCGCTTGTTCTTGATTTATCTAAGTCTTGGGAGTTTCTATTGCTTGTAGTGTGTTTCCGCTATTAGCACTACGAGTTGAGAGTAGATTTCTCCGACAACCGACCCGTTCTATATGGGTCCGAGTCCTAAAATAAGACCTGATGCAGTTTCGGATCCGGATCCGGGTCCACTCAAAATAAAACCGACCGGACCCAGACCCATTAAAAAATACCCCAAAAATATGAAATTTGAATAATATAGTTACAGGGATATACATGTAAATAGTATTTGTTGAAGATATATGTGTAAATATAATATTTATCCATGTACTTAAGTGCAAAAATTGTTGAAACCGTATGGTATCGGGTGCAAAATACTTAAGTGCAAATATTTATACTCCGCTACCGGACCCGACGGGTAGATCTTTTTAATTAGGACCCGGACCCGGACCTGATTCTCGCAAGTCCGGGTAGGTGTCCAATTTTTGGACCCGTGAGGTACCGAGTCCGGGTAGTGGAGGACCCGACCCGATAGGACCTGATAGCAACTCTAATTATGACCCATTTGTCAAAGTCAATGGAAAATGATACACAAGGAACGACTCCTAAAAATTCAAAGACTTGTAGCAGTCATATTAATCAATGTTCTAAATAGCGATAGCGTATAGCGTAGCGTTAGGTTCTGTTAGCGTATAGCACAAAATAGCGTAACGCAATAGCGTAAGCTATGAAAAAGGTTGATTTTTTTATTTAAAAATAAAAAATAAATATATAAAAATAATAATAAATTCTAAATAATTCAATAGAACATTGGGGGGGAGGGAATTGAAGCCAAATAATGACAAATAATGAATATTTTACCAAAAATGAGAAGTTGAGACTTGAGAACTTCATAGTTTATAATTCATATTCAACTCACATAGAAATGAACACAAAGTTTAAAGAACAATAAAACAAACACAGTCAAGTGAAAACTACAAATTCAAATAGAAAAGTGCAAAATTCAAATATACGATCACTCTATCTCTAGATCCTCCTCCTCTAGAATTATATTAGCATCCTCCGGATCGAGGATATCTCTAATTTTATAGTACTTAAATGACTTCATTGCTTCTCTATTTTTTATTTTTTTTGCAGGTTCAAATCAAACTCAAAAAGTTGTGCAACATTGCTTATGAAGAGCTCAAAATCATATACTCTATCGGATTTAATCCCAGAGGACCAAGACTTCACCTGATTAGGAAGTTGCAGTGTTAATCTTTGATTGTGGCTTAGCCAAAACAGAGTTATCAAAATGTTTTAATCACTGAATACTTATTTCAATTTGGATGGCTTAGCCAAAGCATGGTGCCATGGTCTTGTAAATCATTATCTTGCCAGTCAACTGGAATATGTATAATGTTTCCATATTATTGCAGATTTCTCACTGTTTTATTGTTCTTCTTCAGCTTCTTATGACGTTATTCAGCACTTGTACTATTTCTAACTAGGAGAACTTCAGGAGATAACTCTTATTAAATGAGATGAAGGTATAGTGCTCACTGCTCATTATAGCCAACTTATCACAAATTCATAATCATATAGCAAGGCTTTTCATGTCCATTGTCTTCCTCTTTCCTTGTTAAATCAGCATTACAAAATACAAACTACAAAGTTTAGATGGTTTACTAGTAGTTGATACTTGGTGAGTTAAATACATTTAATCTTTCACATCCCAGAGTCTATCTATCCATTTGCAAGATAATTTCAATTGACCATCATAATCAAATCAGCAAAATCAGCAAACCCAAATCAGCAAAAATAATTTCAAACTCAAATAAGCAAACCCAAATCAGCAAAAAACAAAATCAAAACCCAAATAAGCAAAATCAGTAAAATCAGGAGAAGAAGAAGAAGAAAATCGAAATCAAAGAAATAAAATAAAAGAATACAAATGAGAGGAAAAGGAAACTCAATAGAAGATGAATACCTTTCCGAAAGTCGCCGTAGCCGTATCCGTCGCCTGAACTCGTCGCCTTCGCCGGTCTAGTCGCCGGAGTCGCTCGCCGCTCCAGTCGTCGATCGCTGCTCCAGTCGTCGATCGCTTTGGTTTTGAAACCCTAAAAAAAAGTAAGTTGGGAGGGGAAAGGCCATCGGGCTACGAAAGACAAGAAGGAAAAAAAAAAAAACAAATAACATCACGTGTAGCGCACGTAGCGCTAGCGCTGCTCTATAGCGTGCGCTATGCACGGATAGGGCACCGCTGTGCAAGCAGTGCGCTATGTAGCGCAAGGAGGAGGGTTAAGCTTCGTAGCACGCTATAGCGCTTAGCATAGCGCGTTTTTTTCAACATTACTATTTATAATCTAATCTAGTAACTTAAACTTGGTTTATGCACACATGTAGTGCAAAATCTCTACTGAAGGCAAAAATTAAGAATTAATTAAAAAGTGTCTTGTGCGTACTAGTTGGCCTTCACACGCTTGGTATGAGATCGGCTCTAAAGATGATAGGGTAAGAGCATCCACAGTGGTTTGCTATTTTTATTGCTAAAAATAGCATTTAGCAATAGCAATCGGAGTAGTTCGCTGCAGTGGTCAAAATCCTAAAATTTAAGTAGACGGATGAACATCATCCGTTTTTAGTGTTTTTTTTTTCTAATTTTTATAATACTTATCGGTGATTTAAAATTTAAAAAAAAAGTCAACAAAAAAAGTCAAAACCATTACAAACGGATGAACATCATCCGTTTGGATGGTTTTGCCTTTTTTTTTAATTTTTTTTTTGGTTTTATATTATAAAAAAATCAAAAAATTTTTTAAAAAAAAAAAGTCTCAAACTGACCAAACAAATGATCTTCATCCGTTTGGTGAGTTTGAACTTTTTTTTTTAAATCAAAGAAAATCAAAAAAAAAAAAAAAGTTAAAAACGGATGATCTTCATCCGTCCAAAGCCACAAACGGAATACCATCATCCGTCTTCTATATTTAGCAATCTTCCATCCGGCTTCCTAACTTTAGCAATGTACTGTAGATTGCTATTCTAACTTTTGAGTTTTTAGCAAACCACTGCATGTCTGTTTTCTAAATGGATTTCTAATTTTTGAGTATTTAACAAACCACTGGATGCTCTAACAGAAGCAAACATGTGAAAGGCAAATGAAAATAGTGTGAAATGAAAGCAAAAAGCACATGATCTCTAGCATCTTACTCTTAATGAACAATATTCATTCCCCAATCTCCTCGCTGAACAGCTTGTCTTTATGAAAATAGTGTGAAACGAAAGCTAAAAGCACACATGATCTCTAACATCTTATCCTTAATGAACAATATTCATAAATTTTATTAAGTATTAAGTAGATTTTGTAGATTAATGTAATATTTTTTAAAAGAAAATTTTTGAAATGAGATATTGGATAGAGTTATCAATTGTGTACTGAAGGAAACTAATTGAAAGAAAAGTTCATAATCAACTAACCTAAGCAATTAAAATCGGAATTAATCGCCGATTAATCGGTAATCGGTCTAGGTCTCATTAGTTCCTAAGACGATTAATAGGAAAAATCGCTGATTAATTAATCAGTGATTAGTCGGTAATAATCAGACCTAGACCGATTAGTCCCGAAAACCGTTTTTAACTTCTTAGCAAGTAACTCAACAAATTCTTAGAGATTGAATTTCTCATCTTTATAAGGCATGTGAGAGATGCACATTGCAAACATGTCTTCTTTTTTATGTATTCAAGGTTTCATGACTTTCTACTTTTGCAGCGACTAATAATTGTGTAACTTGTATCATTAACGGTAAATATATGTGCCCTATTTCTAATCGGTAAATGAGAACCGATGAATCTACGGATCTATCATAGGTTGATAAATTTGTAATCTTAAATGAAAAAAATAATAACACTACTATTGAATATGAGAAAATGCATATCACGGTTTTTTTTTATTTGAGGATAATGCAGAGTAAACATCTAACTATACATATACATTTGATTAATAAATATAAACATTATATCAGTAGATAAATGTAATTGGACTTTAATGTTGAAGTGTTGTAATAATAAAGTATGTTGCTATAATATCACTTACTATGCCATATATATATGTGTACACACACATATAAGGACATCACACTCTGTAGGTGTAATGTAAAACAAAATGGTTTCATATAAACATATTGTAGTTTCACACAAAAATTAAATTCATAATACACGAATTACTCAAATTGTAACAGTAAAAAATAAACACCCATATTTGCCACAAAAAAGATTTACTATCTCATAACCATCATCACCATCCTATCGGCTTATCCCATCAAATGGTTGGTTGTGGAGGCGATCCAGTGTTAGAGAAAGTTCGACAAAAGAATCGACCAAGTTTTAATGGAAAGTTGGAAATAATCAAGATGATGGTTGATGGTCATAAAATGTACTTTCCATGGTTTAAACAAACACAACATCGATTATTAGAGTTAATTGCAATCAACAACTTAAATGGAGAAAATTGACTTCTCAACCAAGAGAATGATCTATACAAATAAATATAAACAATGGGTCAAAAATGTAAGAGACCACAATCTCAAGGAAATCTCCTTTTACAAAAGGGGCATGGCAAAGAATTAAGCAGGGTATAGTCAATGAGAGACTTATCTTTCTTTAAGAAGTTCTAACGTTTAACACACATGAAATATGAGATTAAAACACATCATACCTTCCTGATCCGAATGTGTTTTGCTTTATTTCTATTCTCTACTCTTTGTTCCACTAACTGCATCCCAAATTCTTCCATACTAACATTAGTCTCTGTTGCCAATGTCAAACTAGATCTACCTAAATACCTTATTGATTTCTGTTTTTGAACTTTGTTTCTCCGCTTAACACCCACAAGAACATCCTAATAAAAGCAGCAATGAGAACCCAAAAAATTACCCCCGCCAATACTGGATCATTTAGTCACCACGACAGAAAAATGTCAAAGGGAGATATTTTCCATAATCAACATATACCACTGAATCCTTTGAGAACAACTTGATAGAAGGTGTCAAAGGCAAGATCAACGACAAAATACTAAGGTGTTCGCATATGAAGGCTGAGATTATTTGGGTATTTTTCTAAAATTCATTCTTTTAAAATTGCGAACAAAAAGGTTCGCAACTCGAAAGCTACAATTAACTCCCTCACCTCAATACCATAATTCTCTTTCCATGAACCCATTAACATGTTGCAGCTCGCCCTCTACCAGCGCGTATAAACGCCGCGGGACGTCTTCTCACCATTGACCTACAAGCTTGAACAAGAGAGATCAAGATTGTGAGAAGGAACAAGACGATGAACAAGAACAATCAGGATTTCTATTCATATCCCAAATGGGTTTTCAGCTCTGATTTTATACAGACAAGACACGTGCATCGCACGGGGAATGAAATCGACTCTAACAGAATTCAGTTGGTGGTGGGCCCCATCTGAAACGTCACCCACCAACCAACTAATTACAGCTCACACTTTCCCAAGATTTTTACAATAAAACCCCTGACAACCTACAATTTATATTTCCAACTGATATATCTGATACTCAGCATTCTCAGCAATCTTTCCCTTCACTTCGGCTCTTTCAATCTTGTACTACCTCCATAGCTTCCTCTACAGCTGGATCCAAGCTACTGCTGCTTGGATCAATCCTTCCCCATTAAAAGGAGAATCCAAGGAGTTTCGAAAAGCAGGAAATCTCCAGTATATATCCCAATAACTCTCCCAAGTTCCCTCTGACTCTGTGCTGCCTTTCCACTGTATGAGCACTTCTGAAATTGCTATTCCCCTTCTTGGAACCATCCTTCTACTCAGTACTTTAACAAGCTTCGGAGCTACTGCAATGTAATATGCTGGAATGGAGGAGGTGTGAGCAATGGAGTTGCCAATGTGCTTTTTCAATTGAGACACATGAAACACATCATGAATCTTAGCTTCCACTGGTAATTGCAACTTATAAGCAACTGATCCAACCCTCTCTACCACTTTGTAAGGCCCATAATAAAGAGATGATAGCTTGTGAATCCTATAACCCCCAACAGAAACCTGCCTATAGGGTTGAAGTTTGAGAAATACCCAATCATCCACTGCATACTCTCTATCTCTACGATGCAAGTCAGCTTTCTTTTTCATCCTTTCCTGTGCCTTGAGTAGATTGTCTTTCAACAACTGCAATGCCACATCTCTACTCATGAGTTCTTCATCAACAGCTTGTGCTCTGGCAGATTGAGGGATGTATGAAAGAACTGTAGGAGGGGCTCGACCATATAAAACTTGATAAGGACTGACTTTGGTGGAACTTTGGACATGTGTATTATAGGAGAATTCAGCCCATGGCACCCATTTAACCCACTCCTGTGGTTTGTAAGCAGCAAAACATCTCAAATAGGTCTCCAATACCCTATTTAGAACCTCCGTTTGCCCATCGGATTGAGGGTGAAATGTCGTACTCATACACAACTTGGTCCCTTGTTTCTTAAAGAGTTCCTTCCGAAAATTGCTAGTAAAGATTGTATCCCTATCACTTACAATACTCTTAGGCAACCCATAAAGTTTGAAAACCTGTGCAAATACTACCTCTGCGACAGATTTAGCTGTATAGGGGTGACTTAAAGGAATGAAATGTCCAAACTTACTCAATCTGTCTACTACTACCAGGATCACAGTACATCCATGACTCTTTGGCATACCTTCAATGAAGTCCATGCTGATATCTTCCCAAACATTATCAGGTAGTGGCAGAGGTTGCAATAGACCAGCTAGACTTGTACTCAAGTACTTGTTTCTTTGACAAATGTCGCAAGACCTGATGTACTCCATCTCCCTCTTCATGCCCTTCCAGTATACTACTTTCTTGAGTGAAGGCCAGACCTTATCAACACCAACATGTCCACCCTGCGGAGCTGAGTGAACATCATGCAAGAACCATTGCCTTAGAGGTGAGTCTGGACTGAGAAGAACCTTTCCTTTATAGAAGTATACTCCATTCACAAGGCCATAATCAGTGTTTCCCTCTTCAATCCACTTTTGCACATCTTGATAAAAGGGATTTGAGAGAACCTCCTGCTGCACCAAACTCAACCATTTGGGTTGAACAATAGTATAGGTAGACAAAGTTCCTTTATCACCCTCAAACTTCCTTGAAAGTCCATCAGCAACGACATTCTCCTTCCCTTTCTTATATTCCACTACAAATTGGTATCCATGTAACTTGATTAACCACTCCTGTTGAGCTTCAGTATACAACCTTTGATTCAACAAATGCTTAAGGGGTTTATGATCAGTTTTTATGATGAACTCTCTTCCCAAAAGATATTGTCTCCACTTTTGAATGGCCAGCAGTATAGAAAGCATTTCTTTCTCATATGTCGACAAGATTTTTTTCTTCCCCTTCAACTGTTGACTTAGGAAGGCAATGGGATGGTTTTCTTGCATGAGGACAGCTCCTATACCTGTGCCACAAGCGTCACATTCTAGAACAAATGGTAAAGAAAAGTTAGACAATTGTAACACTGGAGGAGTAGTTAAAACTCTCTTCACCTCTTCAAAAGCTTTTTGAGCCTCATCAGACCACAAGAAAGCTCCCTTTTTACTAAGTTTTACTAAGGGCCAAGTAAGAGAGCTGTATTGAGCAATAAACTTTCTATAGTACCTAGTTAATCCAAGGAACCCTCTCAAAGCCTTGAGGTTTTTTGGTCTAGGCCAATCTTGAATGGCTGCTATTTTACTTGGATCCACTGCTACCCCCTTTGAAGACACCACATGTCCCAAGTACTCTACTTGCTCAACTCCAAAATGACACTTACTAGCTTTAGCATACAATTGATTTTCTTGCAAAATCTTCAAGACACTTTCCAAGTGTTGGCAGTGGGAGTCTAAATTTGGACTATATACCAATATATCATCAAAAAACCAAGCACAAATTGCCTCAAATAGGGTCTGAAGAGGTCATTCATTAATGACTGGAAGGTTGCTGGGGCATTGGATAATCCAAAGGGCATGACCATGTATTCATAATGGCCCTCATGTGTTCGAAAAGCAGTTTTGTGGATGTCTTCTTCTCTCATTTTGATTTGGTAATACCCACTCCTCAAATCCAGCTTGCTAAAAATAGAAGAACCTTGCAATTCTTCTAAGAGCCCATCTATGATTGGGATAGGGTATTTGTCCTTCACAGTAATATCATTTAGACCCCTATAATCAACACACATTCTCCAGCTGCCATCAAGTTTTTTAACCATTACTACTGGAGAGGAGTAAGAGTTGTGGCTAGGCCTAATGACTCCACTTTGCAGCATTTCTTTCACCAGTTTCTCTATTTCATTTTTCTGATGCCAAAGGTGTCGATAGGGTCTTTGACTAATGGGTTTGGCTCCATGGATAAGGGGTATGCTATGATCACATGACCTGGGAAGTGGCAGGGACAAGTTCTCTTTGAAGACCACACTAAATTTCTCCAATATCTTTTGGATCTCTGGCTGTTTTGCTAATGGCCTATGCTTGCCACACTCAACAGCTTGAGCACTCAATGCTGTACCTGACAGTTGCAAAAACCACCCTCCTTGCATAACATGAAGACTCTTGTTCATGACCTTGGCAGTAGTCACTTCTATCTCCCTTGGTAGTATGCCCAACAACTGCCTTGAACTTCCCTCTAACTGGAACTTCATTCTTTTTTCCTTCATATTCCACACTATATCTCCCAATGTTTCCATCCACTGAGCACCAAGGACCAACTGGCTTGTGTCCATAGCTAGAACATAGAAATCAGCCACAACTGGTACTCCTTGGCATATGAACTTCACCCCTTCACACAGACCTTTACTATACAACATTTTACCCCCAGGTACTGTTACTTCTAATTGCATATTTTGATTTATAGGTAGATGAATCTTACTAACCAGCTTCTCCTCAATGAAGTTGTGGGTTGCACCTGAGTCTATTAATGCACAGACTGGAGTAGATTGAATAGTCCCACATACTTTGAAGGTTCTAGGACCAATACTACCAGCCAGTGTATTCAATGAGATTGCAGCTAACTCAGAACTTAAAGATCTCTCAGCCCCAAAATCACCCAACATTTCATTTCCTTGCTCTTCTTCCACCTTGGGTTCATACTCCGTAATCTCATCATCAAATGCCCCAAGCATTTGCATGAAAGTACTGCCTTCATAAGCCCCCATCATATGCATAAATGTCTTTCCCACATATTTGTGTCCTCTCACAAACTTCTCATCACAATGAAAGCAAAGACCCTTCTCTCTTCTTTCTTTGATATACTGCAGCACTTGGGGATCCTTAGCCTTAGTTTGAGCAGCTGAGGGGTAAGAAATGGGCAAAGTAGTTGGAGTATAAGGTTTACTAGGTAGAGGATTAACTGCAGTTAAGCTAGTTTTCTGAGTTGGGAATGACGCAACAGCACTTGAGGTGTTCTTCATATACCCAGGGTGTTTCCAAATTTTCTTTTGATCTTCCAAAATGGACTCCCTAGCTATAGCCTCCCTGTAAGCTTCCAAGACACTTCGGGGGTGCTTAAGTTTAACTTCCTTCTTCAATTCTCCCTTGAGTCCCGAAATATAGCAGCTGACTAAAGATGACATGGCCACATTCTTCACCAAGTGACTACACTTGAGAAATTTCCTATGATACTCTTGGACAGTACCATTCTGCTGCAACTTATATAGAGTAGCCTCAGGATCGTCCAATTCAGATGGTCCAAATTGCAATAATAGTTCTTTTTTAACTATTTCCCAATCAAGTACTCCACTCTCCTGCTGCTCATACCATCTCCACCAAAGTAATGCCTCTCCCTTCAAATAGTAAACACTAAAGGGCAGTTTCTCATAGTAGCTTACTCCTTGAGTGTGGAAGTGGTGCTCCATATGATACACCCAATTTGTGACATCTCCCAACCCATCAAAACTAGGTAAATCTATCTTCGAATGTTTAGGGAAGAAAGTACTAGCCATACCTTGAGGTCGTCGACCATCCCTAGGTTCTAACCTTCCCCTGAGATTCCCTGGATACTCATAAGGCTGTTCTATAGCTCTTTCAACTCCTCGTCTTCCAACTTGTCGATCTCGAGCACCTGGTGATCTGCTAATACTCCCACTTCCCTCCGAATCATTTCTACTATCTTCCTGATTCCACTTAGAAGAAACATGGCGAAAGCGATGGCGCTGTGGAGAGCTTTCCAACGGTCTCTCAATAGCTCTTTCTATTCGATCGATCCTAGATTCGATGCTGGATTGCTTGTGAGCAGCATCACCGTCATCAGTGGCTGCTCGCCAATCTGATCCTGTTGCCTAGAACCAGATCGAAATCCAGTTCCAGATCTTAAAGGATTCTCAGCCTCGTGATTCGGATCTAGATCTCCATATTGACCAATCGCCGTGTCAAGATCTGGCTCTGATACAATTGTTGCAGCTCGCCCTCTACCAGCACGTATAAATGCCGTGGGACGTCTTCTCACCATTGACCTACAAGCTTGAACAAGAGAGATCAAGATTGTGAGAAGGAACACGACGATGAACAAGAACAATCAGGATTCTATTCATATCCCAAATGGGTTTTCAGCTCTGATTTTATACAGACAAGACACGTGCATCGCATAGGGAATGAAATCGACTCTAACAGAATTCAGTTGGTGGTGGGCCCCATCTGAAACGTCACCCACCAACCAACTAATTACAACTCACACTTTCCCAAGATTTTTACAATAAAACCCCTGACAACCTACAATTTACATTTCCAACTGATATATCTGATACTCAGCATTCTCAGCAATCTTTCCCTTCACTTCGGCTTTGACTTTCAATCTTGTACTACCTCCATGGCTTCCTCCACAGCTGGATCCAAGCTACTGCTGCTTGGATCATAACAATTTGGTGATCTACAATTAACTCCCTCACCTCAATACCATAATTCTCCTTCCATGAACCCATTAACAATTTGGTGAACCCCCCTTCATCCCATTCACCATATCCCAAAAAACTTCCGTCTTGGTTTAAAAATTATAGCCTTTCAAATCCTAGAATCCCAAAGGCCAGGAAGGATCTAGCTAATTAAATACAGCAAATCAGCGTTCATAAATTTTAGCATACAAAGGG
Organism: Hemerocallis citrina; assembly: GCA_017893485.1. Classification (NCBI taxonomy): domain Eukaryota; kingdom Viridiplantae; phylum Streptophyta; class Magnoliopsida; order Asparagales; family Asphodelaceae; genus Hemerocallis; species Hemerocallis citrina. The sequence goes on along the minus strand of CM030358.1, from coordinate 101,869,928 downwards.
GAAATGACAATTAATATAATTAAACAGGTAAAATCATGAAATATAAAATATCGAGATTGGATCGAGTATACCTTCAAACTGGAAACGAGTTTCAATAGCTTTGGAGCTGAGAATTAGGGGGAGGTTTTAGAAGAGCATAAATGAGGAAGATTAGGGGAAAATACTGTGAGGTCTAGTAGCGTTTCGGGTCTTTCATCCGATAATCTGGTTCTGATCCGACCCGGACGTTCGGGTTTGGAATTTGGATCTATAGAAGTCTGGTTCGATATCTCTGCTATTATAATGGGAGAAGGGGTTAGTGTCATTTGTCATCGTTTGTCATTTTGTCAACACGTGCAGTGCACGTGTTGGCTTTTTTTTTATCCTTTTCATTCCCCTCCCCATTTTTCCACGTGCAATGCACGTGTATAATACTAGATTTTTTTTGGGGTCCTTTTCATTCTCCATACCATTTTCCGCACGTGCAACGCACGTGTTGGTAGGTTTTTTTTTTGTCTTTTTCCTTCTTTCTCCACGTGCAACGCACGTGCATGATACTAGTTACAATAACTACAACTAGTAATATACACGTTCGATGCACCTTTTAATTTTTAATTTTTTTAAATAAGAACTCTGATTTAGACGTGGATGCATGTCTTAATCAATAGGATTATATATTTTTAAAAGTAAATGTGAAGACTATAATGGAAGAGTTGGAGTTGCATGTGCATTGTACGTAAGTAGGTAGATTTACAAATCCAGCTTTTTCATTATAACAGTTGGGGTAAAACCAAAGTACCCCCAACGTTTGGTCTGAGAACAAAATACCATACAACGTTTTAAAAAATACATTATCCTCATTAATTCGTTAACTTAATTCATTCCATTAACTTTGAATTATTAAATTACATTTCTATTTTTACCCTTTTATATCTCAATCTCTTTTTCTTTCTTCCCTTTTTTCATTCTCAAATATTGAAAGAATTGTTGGTGCACCAAGATAATCAAATTCAAACCCGATGAGCTTACTGGTAGTGGGATCCACTGAATTAGTTTTAATAAAAGATCATGATGCTGATGACAAAAAATATGAAGGTAGGTGAATAAGTCCAAAGGGTGAGTATTGAATACTACCACTAACTGTTGATTATATCGTGTAATGTATGTGATTCCCATTATTATCTCTACTTCAGGCTAGTGTCCACAAAAACTTAGCCTTATCATTTCTTGCATGTGGTGCTAATGCTAACTCGGTGTGTACATTCCATAATCATTTCGCACTTCGAGCTCCACTTCGTCCAAGAACCCATCACTCTGGCTTCATAAATGGTATTCATTAAAAATGTCAAATTGTCAAAGTTCCAAGCAATACATATGAAAATATACTCAGGTTCTAATTGTAATTGTTTAGAGTTATCATTGAGTTATAGTTCCAAGCAAAGGTCAAATTGTCAAAATTGTCCGGTGTCAAATTTCAAAGTTCCAAGCAATGCATATGGAAATATTACTCTAGGTTCTAATGTGAGTATCTTGGTGCACCAATAATACTGAAAGAATTGCAGCTAAGTATTACATACACTAAGACCATTAACTCCGTGACCAAAAAATAAATGTAAAACAAATGAAAAACACATTCTGTTTTTGAGAAGATGATGAGATTGAAATTTGGTTTTGTTTAATATTTAAGAATGAAGAAAGGGAAGTAAGGAAAAAGAGATTGAGATATGAAAGGGTAATGGTAGAAATGTAATTTAATAATGCAAAGTTAACGGAATGAGTTAAGTTAATGGATGAATGTTTTATAATGTATTTTTTCAAACGTTGTATGATCATTTTGTACTTAGGCCAAACATTACGGGGATACTTTGATTTTTGCCCTAATAGTTATTATATATTATATTATACATAGATGGATAAATAGATAGATAATAATTTACACGAATGGTGCACATTTGTTATAAAAAAGAGTTAAAAGTAAAAAAATGGCGTGCACTCTCCAAGTGTTTTTAGATGCACGAACCTAAAGTAAAAAATCTACAAGCATAAATGCATCTGACTCAACTCTCTTTTCCCTTCTAAATAGTTCCTCTCTCCTGCAGGTTGGTCTGCTCCCCTCTGTTTGTGTCTGACCCGGCCAAATCTGGAATGACTAAGACCCAACCATTTCCGACAATGGACAAGTTAACATTTTAGGCAGGAGTCTGATTACCCAAGTTTGACATAAAGGAATCCAAATCTCTTTACACATTTCTTTAGCTTGTACAAAGATGAATACCATAATGGGGAGAGGGAGTGAGATCTCTTTTCTGTGTTCATTATCGAAGTACAGAAAATTCCTCCATCTCTTTTGATCCTTTTCTCTTCGAAAGTGTTGAAATCGAAGTACAGAAACAATGCAATGGAATCAGATGCAAAAAAAAATAATCCAACTAAAATAGAATATCCAACCTATGGGATGTGTGGTTGTATCCAAACCCGGCGATAATAGGCCAAATTAGAATCAGAAGCAAAAAGAACCAAATGAAATGCCTATATAGGAGTTTTAAGGTTGAAGATGGGTGCAACCTTTCCTTATCGTTTCAACTACAACAGTAATGACAGTTGTGATAAAAAGGAAGCCCCCAAAAAAACCATAGCAACGAAATACTAATAACAATCCCCAGCAAAACTGCATTATCATTAACAGATGAAGAGTCGGACTTTGGTAACATCCACAAAGACTTCAAAGATTAAACTTGATGACTGCAAAAATACCTGTAATAAATTTTCTCAAAATAACAGTTAACAAGTACAAAACTCCGGCGCAATCAAAGAATAAATCGAGTAGAATCCACCTCAGTGCACTAAATAAAACGGTACTCAGGTGAAAAATAAAATCCTGGTAGTACAAAAATCTGGCTCCACTCCCTATTCTATTCCTCGCTCTGATCATTTCAGTCTTGACTTGATCCAGAATGCCTGCAATAATAAGACTCAGAGTTCGGATAATGGAACCAGATAACTTGGCCCAACACTACATATGCATACGGAAAATAACCCTTTCATCCGCCGGAATCTGATTACCCTAGTTTAATTTGTTGCGATATCACATATACATCTTGATCCAAAACAAGATTCAAAAGGAATAAAAATCTGCCTGCGCATTTCTTTGGCACATTATGGGGGGTTTGTTTTGCAAAACCAGATTTTTAGGATATACTGTAAACAAACAATACTCCTATGAGAGGGTACTCTATTCTGTTTTCATTACTGCTTTTAAACAGCAAAATCAAACTTCTCTACTGAAAGTAGCTTCAAATCTCTTTGAATTTCTCTTTAAAAGTGTAGAAATCGAAGTACAGAAGCAATACAACGGAATCAGATGCAAAGAGAACCAACTAAACTAAAATACAATTCCGAAACTGGGGATGTCCAGCAATATCCAACCCGGTGCTAGTAAGCCAAAATAGAATCTGATGGAAAGAGAACCAATCTCTACTACTATAATAATAATAATAATTGATGCGGTTTGTTTCTGGGAGACGTGTGGATGCACCAGGTGTGAGTTCTTACTCGATTTGTATTGAAGGAGAAAGCTGCTGGTCAGACGACCCTTGGCTGGCCGAGCGGTACCCGCGACGGGCTTGGAGTGAGGTGGATGTCTGGGCTCGGATCAGAGGGCTCGGATCCGATGTCTTGTGTACCTGCAGATGGTCTAGGAACACCGGGGTTAGTTCCGGTGGCAGACCCTCCGACGATCTAGTCAGTCACTAGGATAGAGCAACAGTAACTAGGGTTTTAGTGGGAAAAGTTTGATTACCTGCAGACAGGGGGGAAGGTCTGGTATTTATAGGGGATTCCAATCGGGTCCAGACCCGTTTGGGGCTGGGCCGGACCCGGTTACCCGACTGGCTGAAGCGGTGGAAAACCGGGCGGTATAGGGCTGACGTGGCAGGCGCCGGAGTGGTTTCCGGGCTGACGTGGCAGAGCTCCGAACGGTTTTCCGGTGCTGACGTGGCAGATCTGAAGGACCAGAAAGGGCGCGTATCCTGAGGGGATCCAGTGGCTCAGGATGAGCCATATTTATTCCTGACCCATATTACAAGCCCCACACTCCCGCAGGGTTGGGTGATCCAGCAGTGCGGGGGTGACTCCTGGCCCTCAGGGGAAGGGCAGATGTCGGGGTAAGAAGTAGGATTTGTTGTTTCCCGAAGAGGGCCAGGGGCAGGAGGAATGGACCCCTCGTTGGATGTGCGGGAGGTTAAGTTTAGGAGAGGGGAGCTGGAAGGGCGCATGTCGAGCTCACTAGGTCGGCGGTCGAGCTTGCGGGGTCGGCGGACGAACCCTAAGGGTCGGCGGACGACTGCCTCGCTAGTTGGAAGAGCGAGGGGTCGTCCAGGCCATCCGATGGGGCTCGTTTTGTCGAGCATTGGGGATCGGCGTCCGAGGTCAGGAGGTCGGCCTGGTGAGCGTTTTTGGGTCGGCAGTCGAGCTCATGGGGTCGGCGGACGAGCCCTAAGGGTCGGCGGACGACTGCCTCGCTAGTTGGAAGAGCGAGGGGTCGTCCAGGCCATCCGATGGGGCTCGTTTTGTCGAGCATTGGGGATCGGCGTCCGAGGTCAGGAGGTCGGCCTGGTGAGCGTTTTTGGGTCGGCAGTCGAGCTCATGGGGTCGGCGGACGAGCCCTAAGGGTCGGCGGACGACTGCCTCGCTAGTTGGAAGAGCGAGGGGTCGTCCAGGCCATCCGCTGGGGCTCGTTTTGTCGAGCATTGGGGATCGGCGTCCGAGGTCAGGAGGTCGGCCTGGTGAGCGTTTTTGGGTCGGCAGTCGAGCTCATGGGGTCGGCGGACGAGCCCTAAGGGTCGGAGGACGACTGCCTCGCTAGTTGGAAGAGCGAGGGGTCGTCCAGGCCATCCGATGGGGCTCGTTTTGTCGAGCATTGGGGATCGGTGTCCGAGGTCAGGAGGTCGGCCTGACGAGCGCCTCGCTAGTTAGAAGAGCGAGGGGGAGGTGAGGCTCGAGCTTCGATCCGAGCGCCGAGTCCCCACTGGGAAAGGAGAAGTGGCCTGGCTCGAGCTTCGATCCGAGCGTCGAGCTCCTTCTAAGAAAGGAGAGAGTCCTGGCTCGAGCTTCCATCCGAGCGCCGACCCCCACCAGAGAAAGGAGAAGATGGGCTGGCTCGAGCTTCGATCCGAGCGTCGAGCCCTTCTGTTTAAGGAAGAGAAGGGACATTGGCTCGCGCTTCTATCCGAGCTCCGAGCTCTTTTTAAGAAAGGGGAGAGTCCTGGCTCGAGGTTCTATCCAAGCGTCGAGCCCCACCTGAGAAAGGAGAAGATGGGCTGGCTCGAACTTCGATCCGAGTGTCGAGCCCTTCTGTAATGAAGAGAAGGGACATTGGCTCGCGCTTCAATCCGAGCTCCGAGCCCCACCGTGGCAGATGAGGTTGGTGTGGCTCGATCTTTCATCCGAGCTCCGAGGCATCTTTGAGTAGGATGAAAGAGGTGTGGCTCGAGATTCCCTCCGAGCTCCGAGCCACTTCCGAGAAAAGATGAAGGTGGCGTGGCTCGAGCTTCGATCTGAGCTCCGAGTGTTTACTGAGAAGGGAGAAGTGGCTTGGTTCGAACTTCGATCCGAGCATCGAGCCCCCACTGAGAAGGAAGAAGCGGGCTGGCTCGAACTTCGATCCGGGCGTCGAGCCCCCTCTGAGAAAGGAGAAGTGGCCTGGCTCGAGTTATCATCCGAGCGGCGAGCCCCCCACTGAGAAGGGAGAAGTGGGCGGGTTCGAACTTTGATCCGAGCGTCGAGTCCCCTCTAGAGTGAAGAGAAAGGGAATTCGCGGTATGGCTCGTGGTTTCATCCGAGCGTCGACCGCAAACCTATTTGGATCCCTTTCTGGAAGACATTGATAATGGGTTGAATAGAAGTAAGCCTGAGAAAGGGGAAAGCGGCCTGGCTCGAGTTTCGATCCGAGCTCCGAGCCCCATCTGAGAAAGGAGAAGGTGGCCTGGCTCGAGTTATCATCCGAGCGGCGAGCCCCCTGCTGAGAAGGAAGAAGTGGGCGGGCTCGAACTTCGATCCGAGCGTCGAGTCCCCTCTGTAATAAAGAGAGTGAATTCGCGATATGGCTCGTGGTTTCATCCGAGCGTCGACCGCAAACCTATTTGGATCCCTTTCTGGAAGACATTGATAATGGGTTGAACAGAAGTAAGCCTGAGAAAGGGGAAAGCGGCCTGGCTCGAGTTTCGATCCGAGCTCCGAGCCCCATCTGAGAAAGGAGAAGGTGGCCTGGCTCGAGTTTCGATCCGGGCGTCGAGCCCCCGCTGAGAAGGGAGAAGTGGGTTGGTTCGAACTTCGATCCGAGCGTCGAGTCCCCTCTGTAATGAAGAGAGTGAATTCACGGTATGGCTCGTGGTTTCATCCGAGCGTCGACCGCAAACCTATTTGGATCCCTTTCTGGAAGACATTGATAATGGGTTGAACAGAAGTAAGCCTGAGAAAGGGGAAAGCGGCCTGGCTCGAGTTTCGATCCGAGCTCCGAGCCCCATCTGAGAAAGGAGAAGGTGGCCTGGCTCGAGTTTCGATTCGAGCCCCGAGCCACTCTAACTTGGTGAAATCTTTTCTTCCTGGCAAATAGGAAGGGGTAGTGTTGGAATTTCACCCTTTTTGCTGATGTCATGGCGCAAAGATCAACGTTTGTTTAGTCGTTGGATCTTGTCAGATAAGATCTAACGGCTAGATCCTTATTTGCGAAAATCGATGAGTCGTTGTCTACTTTAAAAACCCCCACCCCCCTCTCATTTTCTTATTTACCTCTTCGTTACTTCCTTTCAAATTTCAGCAGAGAGCAGGCATTTCAATCGCAGTCGGCGGATTTTTTGTAGAAAGCGTAACTTTCCACGCATCAGGTTAGTAATCCTCTCTTTATAAATGTCGCGTACTCAGTCTGGATCCGAGACTAGTTTGTCTGGTCACTCGGGAATGGAGTCGGAATTGGAAACGTCCTCATCCTTGGGTAAGTACCAGGTCAAAGAGGAGGTTTTCTCCGAACCCGGCTCCAAAGGTGATGATGAAGTAGTCTACGTGGTGCAACCGCTGAGGTCCAGGAGGCTAGGGAAGGAGCCGATGGAAGAGGGTGGTGCTGACGGGGATAGTGATGATGAGGACGAGGAGTCGGATCAGGACGCTGGTGATGATGAAGAGGAGGGGGATGATGACGAGGATGAAGGAGAGCCTGTCGATGTGGAAGGCGGGGAAGGAGAGGATGTTGGTGCACAGGAGGCCGGTCAGAGTATGCCGGAGGGGGCAGCCGGGGCCGGTGAAGATCTTCCTCCGTTGCCTCCACTGTCAACACCTTCCCCTGAGCGTAAGCGCCGACCACGTCGGAAGAAGAGGGTCCTGACGATCCCTCAGAGTCCCTCTTCGCCTGACGAAAATGCGCCGAGGGGGGGCTTGATGTGCCACCGGTTACCTTTCGGAATCCCGTGTCGATACGAATGTATCCTGACGATGTCAAGGACATTCAACCGATCCCTCCCGTGCCTGGGGAGAACACAAGGACGAAGATCCGTGCGGACACCACTCCGAGCGTTTTGAGACCGGAGTACCTCAATATTATCAGGGCCGCTTACTACATTCCGAGGGAGTACGAGCTACTACTACCAAGCCCGGGTATTCGTCCTACGACGGTGTTGGCTCCAGGGTATTGCATTTTTCCAGAGGACGCCTTTATCTCGGGGCTGAGGCTGCCTCTGCACCCCTTCATAAAGAAAGTATTGAACTGGGTGGAGCTGTCCCCTATGCAGTACGGCCCTAACTCGTGGAAGCACCTCATCTGTTTCATCCTGAAGTGCCAAGAAAAGGGGGTGAAGCCGAGGCTTTCCTATTTCCAGGCCATCTTCAGCATAGGTTCGCTCGGAGATATTGAGGGCGTATTTTTCTTCACGCCGAGGCCGAACAAGAGGGTGGTGCACGGCCATCCGGATTCGATTAAGTTTTGGAGGGACAAGTACTTCGTCGTGAAGACTGAAGGAGAGTGGGATATCCCGACCCAGTGGAACTTTGTGAAGCCGAAGCGTAAGCCTCCGAAGAGGAACGAGTTATCGGCCCGGGAGTGGGGGAGGGTTGATGAGATAGTCAGGGGTGACAGCATCTCGTGGCTCCGGGTGACCGGAGTTCATCTAGCGAGGGCCGGACTGAGTCCTGCCGACCCTAGTATGTCTCTTTCCTCATTTTTTCATCTTTCTGCCTTCGTGTTAACGTTTAGCCTTTCTTTTCTTATCTTGTTGTAGGGATGTCGACACAGTAGGCGAATGCCAAGAAGATTCTGCACGCCGCGGCCGAGAAGGCGAGGCAGGAGAAGAAGAAGAAAGAAGAGCAGGACCGCCTCGCCGCCGAGAAGAGGAAGCTCTCTGCCCAGGTCCAGCAAGCCGGTGGGCCCTCCCAAGCTCCTCCCCCGGCGCCTGAGGGGCAATCTCCGGCGAAGAAGCAAAAGAAGCACCACCATCATCAGTCCCACGCGTCGAGGTCGGCTCGCGACGTAGCGGGGGGCTCGGGGAAGTCGGTCGAGGCCCCGTCGCCACAGCTTCCGCCCGTACGCCCGAGCGCTGCGGAGTTGGTGGGAAGGATGGCAACGATGCCCTTTGTCCCCGATTGGTCGATTTTAAAGGGGGACACCATTCTTGACGGACCCGTAGCGATGGAGTTCGTCTCGAAGGCCATCACCGAACGGGATGGAATGGCCTTGGCGGCGCAGACGGCCGACCAGGCCTGTATGCGATGGGCCCAAGCCAACCTCTCGGTAAGTCGGCCGAGGTCTTTTTGCTTTTACTTGATTTGTAATTTTCGCTAACTTTGATCCTTTGGTAACAGTCGATGCTCTACGGTCAGCACTTTCACAAGTGCCTGGAGAAGGAGATCCTGTTTGAGCGGAAGCAAGCAGAGAAGTTCCTTCGGGAGCTGAACAAGGCGACGGACGACTTGAAGGAGGCCCGGGACATGATGGCCGTTCACGAGGCCCAGCTAGACTCTTTGGACAAGATCCATAAGCAGGACCGAGAGGATCTGCTGAAAAAGGTTGCGGCCGAGGCGGCGGAGAAGGAAAAGGCGCAGAAGGCCGTGGCGGACTTGGAGGCGGTCTTGGGGGAGACCTTGGTGACGGCGCAGGACGAGGCTTATGAGCAGGCCAAGTCCCACTTCAAATATATTTACCCCGAGTGCAACGTCGACCACCTCAGCTTTGGGTGGAAACCGGACCTGCCTCCAACCCCTGGTGGCGATGGTGGCGAAGAAGGTCACGGCGAAGAAGAGGTGCCACTCGACCCCCAAGACTAGATGTTTTTGTTTTTATTCTTTTTGATGTAAATGCCTTAGGCGGACTGGCCACCGCAAATTTTTGTATCGAACTTTTTTGAAATGGAATGAAATATGAAATTTTGGGCCGACCCTCGAAAACTTGCTTTTTTGTGATACTTTATTTTTCTTTTGATAGAAGCTGGCTCGTCAACGAAAGTTGGCTCGGGACCGAGAGGCTGCGAAGAATTACTTTCTGAACAAGTCGAGAGAGCTCGGCCTAGAGGTGGCTCGTTTAAGAAAAATTGTAGCCGACCGGGACTGGTGGGTCATCGAGACGGAATGGGCGGTCTCGGATACCTCTAGTGGGTGCTCGGCCTCCGAATCTTTTCTTCGTGAGGCCGTCGTGGAGAAAGAGTTGGAGATCCGTCGGCTGAAGCTCATACTGGGTGCTGGTCTTGTTGAAGAGGCGAGCAACTCCACTCCGGGACGGTTGCTGCCGCTCTCGCCGGTTGAGATCCAGCCGGATGACGCGGAGAGTTCAGCGGCGGGTGCGTCCTCCTTGGTCGGAATAGCCGAGCGTCATAGGAGCCCCGAATTCGAGTTCCCGGCCGAGTGTGAGTGAGTTGAGAGCCTTCTTTGTATTTGTACTTTCGTTCATTGAGTTGTAAGCAATAAGTAATGAATAAGACCATTTGTTCTCCGGAGCCTTGATCGCCTCGGATGCCGAGGGTAGTTGGTGTGAAATCTCCGAAGAGTCGCAATTGACGCGACTGCGTCAATAATCGCGACGTTTCGCATTCCTAGGAATATTTATGGCAACGTTTCGCCTTCCGCCGTTTCACATTCCCAGGCGTAATAAATGAGGCCTCAGGGGGCTATATAATCACCACCCCTCCTCAGTTTTCAATCGGTGAGTCATTCGACTCGGATGCCTGTCCATGGCGGGCGTCCACAAAGTATAATGTTTTTGAACATCTCGGATCAGAGGCACACCGATCACCCTCGAACAATTCGGGGTACAGGCCGTCAGGGCCATTTAACCCCGGGTTGTTCGTTGGTGAGTGGTGGGCCGACCGATCGTTGGGGGTGTTCGGAGAAGTCCGAAGCTCGGTGGCTCTTCCGCCGTCCGTGAACAATTCGGGATTTTGGGCTTGTTCGAGCCGTAAACCCCGAGCTGTTCTTGGGCGACAGAGGGGTCGACTGATCTGTTTGAGCCGAGAGAGCCGCTAGTCTTTGGCCTTCCTGCCATCCTCGAACAGTTTGGGGTTTGGGTTTTGCAAAGAGCCGTAAACCCCGAGCTGTTCGCGGGTGAGAGGGTGGCCGATAATCCGACTCAAGGCTCGGGGCGTCTGCGGAAGGCGGACGTCTCAAAACTAAATAAAAATTTTTCCAACACTTGGTGAGTGAACGGGTGGTAGCAGCATCGAGCATCGCCGCCGAGTGTCAAGGTCGCGGTGCCGTCGGAGAGGGCACCCTCCTTGCTCGGGGTCGACGCCGGGCTCCTGTACACGTCCTTTTGGAGAGACGGTGCGGACGTGGCTGGCGGATGTCGCCTCGATACTCGGTTGATGGCCTCGGAAGAGGCCAAGCCGAGCGAGGGACAGATGCCGAGCCCCCATACCGGTGAGAAAGGCAATTGCGGGCGTAGCGCAGCGTCGCCGCCGAGCGTCAAGGTCGCGGCGCCCTTGGAGAGGGTACCCTCCTTGCTCGGGGTCGACGCCGAGCTCCTGCACATGTTCTCGTGGAGAGACGGTGCGGGCGTGGCTGGTAGATGTCGCCTCGATACTCGGTTGATGGCCTCAGAAGAGGCCAAGCCGAGCGAGGGACGGATGCCGAGCTCCCATACCGGTGAGAAAGGCAATTGCAGGTGTAGCGCAGCGTCGCCGCCGAGCGTCAAGGTCGCGGCGCCCTTGGAGAGGGCACCCTCCTTGCTCGGGGTCGACGCCGAGCTCCTGCACATGTTCTCGTGGAGAGACGGTGCGGGCGTGGCTGGCGGATGTCGCCTCGATACTCGGTTGATGGCCTCGGAAGAGGCCAAGCCGAGCGAAGGACGGATGCCGAGCCCCCATACCGGTGAGAAAGGCAATTGCAGGTGTAGCGCAGCGTCAAGGTAGCGGCGCCCTCGAAGAGGCCACCCGCCTTGCTCGGGGTCGACACCGGGCTCCTGCACATGTTCTCGTGGAGAGACGGTGCGGGTGTGGCTGACGGATGTCGCCTTGATACTCGGTTGATGGCCTTGGAAGAGGCCAAGCCGAGCGAGGGACGGATGCCGAGCCCCCATACCGGTGAGAAAGGCAATTGCGGGCGTAGCGCAGCGTCGCCGCCGAGTGTCAAGGTCGCGGCGCCCTTGGAGAGGGCACCCTCCTTGCTCGGGGTCGACGCCGAGCTCCTGCGCATGTTCTCGTGAGGAGATGGTGCGAGAGTGTTTTGTCTTGAGCTTTTATTCAAGTGCCGAGTCCCATGCTTGTAAGAGAAGCATGTTTGTGCTCACGATTGCATCCGGGTGCCGAGTCCCATGCTTGTAAGAGAAGCATGTTTGGGCTTGCGATTTCATCGGGGTGCCGAGTCCCATGCTTGTTAGAGAAGCGTGTTTGGGCTCGCGATTTCATCCGGGTGCCGAGTCCCATGCTTGTAAGAGAAGCATGTTTGGGCTCGCGATTTCATCCGGGTGCCGAGTCCCATGCTTTGAAGAGAAGCATGTTTGGGCTCGCGATTTCATCCGGGTGCCGAGTCCTATGCTTGTAAGAGAAGCATGCTTGGGCTCGTGATTTCATCCGATTGCCGAGTCCCATGCTTTGAAGAGAAGCGTGTTTTGGCTCGCTATTTCATCCGAGTGCCGAATCTCATGCCTGTAAGAGAAGCATGTTTGGGCTCGTGATTTCATCTGAGCGCCGAATCTCATGCCTGTAAGAGAAGCATGTTTGGGCTCGCGATTTCATCCGAGCGCCGAGTCCCATGCTTTGAAGAGAAGCCGAGTCCCATGCTTTGAAGAGAAGCGTGTTTTGGCTCGCTATTTCATCCGAGTGCCGAATCTCATGCCTGTAAGAGAAGCATGTTTGGGCTCGTGATTTCATCCGAGCGCCGAATCTCATGCCTGTAAGAGAAGCATGTTTGGGCTCGCGATTTCATCCGAGCGCCGAGTCCCATGCTTTGAAGAGAAGCGTGTTTTGGCTCGCTATTTCATCCGAATGCCGAATCTCATGCCTGTAAGAGAAGCATGTTTGGGCTCGCGATTTCATCCGAGCGCCGAGTCATTTATCGGTTTACAAGGTTTGGAGTCATAAGCTCGTTTTAAGAAAGCCGACATGTTTACAATATATGCTTGTTACAAACAAGTCTAGGCACGATGTGCCGTTTACAGGACTTTACAAAAGACTAGGCACAACGTGCCGATTACGATCGTTACATTTTACATTGAGGCTACTCTCCTAAAAACTTAATCAAGTGTTCCGCATTCCAGGGCCTCTTGACGGGCTTGCCGTCGGTGTCGGTCAGGCGATAGGTACCCGGTCGTACGACCCCTGAAACCTTGTAAGGGCCCTCCCAGTTTGGTGCCAACTTTCTTTTCTGGCCGGGGTTGGATACCGCCAGTTTCCGGAGGACGAGATCTCCGAGTGCAATGTTTGTTGGGCGCACCTTCTTGTTGTAGAACCTCTCGATTCTTTGCTGGTAGATGTTCCTTCTGATGGCCGACTTCTCTCTGACCTCGTCAATGAGGTCCAGGTCTGCCCGTAGTTGCATGGAGTTGCTTGCTTCGTCGAAAGCCATGATTCGGGGAGAGGGGATGCCTATTTCCAGGGGAATGACGGCCTCAGCGCCGTAAGTTAAATTGAAAGGTGACCCCCCCGTCGGGATTCTTTTTGTTGTCTGGTGGGCCCAGAGAACGCTTGGCAGTTCGTCGACCCATAACCCCTTGGAGGAATTATCGAGTCGCTTCTTGAGTCCGTCGAGGATCTGACGATTCGCATTCTCTGCCTGCCCGTTGGACTGGGGATGGCATACTGAAGAGAAGCGTTGCTGTATACCGAGGTCTTCGCAGAACTTGCGAAAGTGCTTGCCTGCAAACTGGGTCCCGTTATCCGTGACGAGCAATTGGGGGATCCCGAACCGACAGATAATGTGCTTCCAGAAGAATTGTTGAGTCTGCTGCTCGGTGATCGTAACTAATGGCTCCGCCTCGATCTATTTTGTGAAGTAGTCGATTGCAACTATAAGAAACTTTCGTTGCCCTGTCGCCTTAGGAAAGGGGCCTACCAGATCCATCCCCCACATTGCAAAGGGGGTCGGACTGGCCATGGATCGCAGGTTTGCTTGAGGAACCCTTTTGACGGGCGAGAATCTTTGACAGGGGCCACACTTCTTGACAAGGGTCAGAGCGTCCTGCAACATGGTGGGCCAGTAGTACCCGTGGTTCAAAGCCTTTCATGCGAGCGAGCGGCTTCCCATGTGACACCCGCCAATCCCCTCGTGTAATTCCTTGAGGGCATACTTAGCTTCATCGGGAGTGAGGCAGCGGAGATAGGGTCGACCGTCGGAGGTAGTGTAGGACCTTTTGAAGAGTGTTGAGTCAATCATTGTGAACCTTTCCGCTCGGGCCCTGACCCTTCTCGCTTCGGCTCGGTCTTCTGGGAGCTCTCCCTTGACGAGAAATCGCCTAATTAGTGTGGTCCAGTCTTCTGGGGGAGCTCCATCTTCAATGCACAGGACCTCCGGGATGTCGATGCTAGGTTTTAGCATGACCTCGATCAGGACCGTGCGATCGAGACCTTCGAAGGAAGAGGAAGCCAATTTTGACAAAGCGTCAGCCTGGACGTTCTGTTCCGGGGGATCCTCAAAACAGCCGACTCGTCGAAGGACGTTAGTAGGCGTTGAACTACAGCTCGGTAACGAACCATGCGATCGTCACGGGCCTCATACTCCCCGGTGATCTGGTTGACCACGAGCTGGGAGTCGCTAAAAGCCCTGATCTGCTTGGCACCGGCCTGATGAGCGAGAGTGAGACCAGCGATCATTGCCTCGTACTCGGCCTCGTTGTTGGAGGTCGGAAAGTTGAGGCGGAGGCAGTATTGTAGAAGAAAACCATCCGGGCCTCGCAGGATGATGCCCGCTCCGCTGCCTGCCTCGCAGGAGGAACCATCGACGTAAATTTCCCACGTCTGGTCGCTTTCCTTGCTTGTAGGGTGCTCGGAGATGGTGCACTCTGTAATGAACTCCGCGAGCGCCTGTCCCTTGATGGCTGTTCTGGGCTGATAGCCAATGTCATACTGGCTGAGCTCAATCGACCATTTCACGAGTCGACCCGAGCTTTCTGGTTTGTAGAGTACAGCCTTCAGGGGTTGGTCCGTCAGTATTTGGACAGAATGAGATTGAAAATATGGGCGGAGCTTCCGCGAGGCCATGACCAGGGCGTACGCTACCTTCTCCATCCGAGAATACCTGGTCTCGGCATCGAGTAAGACCTTGCTGACATAGTATACAGGCTTCTGTGATCCCTCTTCCTCCCGAACGAGAACGGCGCTGAGCACCTTCTCCGAGGCTGATAGGTAAAGCCAGAGTGGCTCCCCTGGTTCGGGCTTGCTGAGAAGGGGAGGGTTCGCGAGGTATTTCTTTAACTGGGCGAAGGCCTCTTGCTGTTGGACTCCCCATTCGAACCCATCGGTGCCGCGCAGGGCTTTGAAGAAGGGAAGAGACTTCTCTCCGGACTTGGAGAGGAAACGGCCGATGGCCGCCAGTCTCCCCGTCAGTCGTTGGACTTCTTTGATGTTCCTAGGAGGAGCCATGTCTAGGATTGTTTGGATCTTTTCGGGGTTCGCTTCGATTCCCCTTTGGCTGATAATGAACCCAAGAAACTTTCCTGCGGAGACGCCGAAGGCGCATTTGTTCGGATTAAGTCTCATATTATGGGTCCGAAGTACCCCAAAGGCCTCCTCCAGATCGGCTACGTGATCCTCCCCCCGCCGGCTCTTGACGAGTGTGTCATCCACATACACTTCTATATTGCGCCCAATTTGCTCCTTGAAGACCCGGTTGACGAGCCTCTGATACGTGGCGCCGGCGTTCTTCAGCCCGAAGGGCATGACCCTGTAGCAATAGAGCCCCTGATCTGTGACGAAGGACGTCTTGGCGATGTCGGGAGGGAACATGCGGATCTGATTGTAGCCTGAAAACGCATCCATAAAGGACAGGAGCTCGTAACCCGACGTTGCATCGACAAGAGCATCGATTCTGGGGAGGGGGAATGGATCCTTCGGGCACACTTTGTTGAGATCCGTGAAATCTATGCAGATCCTCCAGCTCCCGCTCGCCTTCTTGACCATGACAACGTTCGTCAGCCACTCGGGGTAGCTGACCTCTTGAATGAAGCGCGCGGCCAGGAGCTTGTCAACTTCTGTATTAACTGCCTGTTGTCGCTCTGGCGCGAACTTACGTCGCCTTTGGACCACCGGTTTCGAGCCGGGGATCACGCTGAGTTTATGCATGATGAGCTCCTCGGAAATACCGGGCATGTCGGATGGCTTCCAGGCGAACAGATCGGCATTGCGCCGAATGCAGGTGATGAGGTCGGTTTTAAGGCGGGGTGCGAGGGAGCGGCTCACTCGAAATTGTTTCAAAGGATCCCCTGTCTCGAAGGAGACATCCTCCAGCTCGTCTGCCGACTCTGGCTCTGGCTGGGTCCTTTGGGGCTGCATCTCCACGGCGTCTAGGGGAAACACTCCGCTTCCTATTGCGGTCATATAACAAGAGCGAGCGGCTTCCTGGTTCCCCCGGACCACCCCTACTCCGGTACTGGTAGGGAACTTCATCTTCTGGTGGTAGGCCGAGGGGACGGCCTGGAGAGAACAGAGGCCCGGACGACCGAGTATGGCGTTGTAGGCTGCCTTGACGTTGACAACCATGAAGTCCATGGACTCGGTTCTCCGGTTTGGGGCTGTACCTGCCGTGACGTCCAGTGTGACGATCCCCTCGATCGTCACTGGAACTCCAGAGAATCCGTGCAGAGTGTACCCTGCTGGCTTGAGTTTATTACGGGGCAGCTTTAGGTTCTCAAAAGCTTCGAGGAACAGAATGTTGACCGAACTTCCGTTATCTACAAGGATTCGTCGAGCCTCGAAATTTGCCATGCTGAGATTGATCACGAGGGCATCACAGTGCGGGAGCCGTACCCCCTCCAAGTCATCCCCTGAGAAGGAGACGGGGAGTTGTTGAATTTGAGGGGGGAGAGGCCCTTGGACGGCGTTGACATCCCGGATGAACGCCTTGCGGGAGGTGTTGGACTCCCCTCCCATGGGCCCCCCGTGGACGCAGTGTAATATGGCTTGGCCGTCCGGCTCTTCGAGCTCATGCTCTTGACCGGGGAGCTGCAGGGGAGCTCGAGGAGGAGGTGGGGTTCTCCTGTTCCTCGTGTCCCTTTGCCCCCGAGCATCATCCCGCTTATACTCCCGGAGGTACCCTCGCTGAATGAGGGCCTCGATTTCATCTTTCAGGGCACGGCAGTGATCTGTGTCGTGCCCGTTGTCCCGGTGGAAGCGGCAGTAGAACCGTTGATCCCTTTTCTTGCTAGTGTTGTTGGACGGTCGAGGGGGATACTGAACGAGGTCCCTGTCCTCGATTGCCAGGAGTATGGAGGACACATTTTGTGTAAGTGGGGTATACCTTTCGAAGCGAGGGACCGGCGGTACCTTCTTCATGGTGCCCGCGTCCCTCGGAGCCTTTTTAGAAGGTTCGACTTCCTCGGCCTTTCGCTTCCCTTTTCCGGGTGCTTCTCTGGACTCATCTGGATTTAGGGCTTCCTCCGCCCTGATGTATTTCTCAACCCTGTTGAGGAGGTCGGAAAAATCGATGGGGGGCTTCTTCGCCAGAGAGGCTTTCAGCTGCCCATGACGGACGTTGTGCCGAAATGCCGCGGAGGCGACGCCCGGATCGAGAGAGGAGACCGATCTGGCCTCTACTGTGAACCTCCGGACGAATGCCCTGAGTGATTCTCCCTCCTTCTGTCTGAGTCCCAATAATGAGGCACTTGTCTTCTCTGCCTTCCGGCTGGTGACAAAGTAGGCGAGGAAATTGTCTTCCAACTGGTCGAATGAGTAGATGGAACCGGGCGTCAGTTTGGAAAACCAGTTTGGAAAACCATTCGCGAGCCGGACCTCGGAGGGTGGCAGGGAAGGCTCGACATAGCAGGGGATCCGAAGCGCTGTGAATCATCATGAGGGTTTTGAAACCCTCCATGTGATCAGCAGGATCTCCCTCGCCGTCGTAGGTTTCGAACTGAGGTGGTCGAAAATTCCGAGGTATTTCCGCTTGGAGAATGAGGGCGGAGAAAGGGGGTCGGACAGGTCTGTACCCCTGAGCCGCTCCTTGACCGTCGTCGCCTATATGGTCGAGGCGATTTTCCATCTCTTGGAGGCGCCTCAGGAGTTCGCCTTCTTCCTCAGTCGGATTCGTTAAGGGGCGGGACACACTTGCCTCGGCGTCCGACACGGTTCGGAAATGTCGGGCTTCTTCTCTGGGGGCCCATCGAAGAGCCCCAAGAATTTCTCTTCGGAAGTCCTGGAACTCCTGTTGAGTGACAGGAGCTCCCTCGGCTCGGACCGGTTGGACCGGAGGTCGTCTTCCGACTCGGCTGAGTGCTGGCCTCCGTTCTTCAGGCGGTGGTCTAGGATGGTTCGGGGCCAAGTTGGAAGCGGCCCTCCCCCCACTGCGACTAACCTGTCGGTTGGTGATTACCCCTCGTAGGTCGGGCTGGACTGTACGTGTGGCGCTCCGCTGGGATCCCTGATGGGAATCCCTGTGCTTTGATGCGCGTTGCCCGGCATTGGTATTTGGTGGGGGTGTGTCCCGTCGGTTGACGGAGGACGCGGCCCCCTTGCCTCTGGAGGCCATGGGAGTTCGGTTGTCGAGGTACCTTGGCGATCGGACTCGGGTCGGCTTCTGAAGTAGCTTTCCCACAGACGGCGCCAACCTGATGCGGTTTGTTTCTGGGAGACGTGTGGATGCACCGGGTGTGAGTTCTTACTCGATTTGTATTGAAGGAGAAAGCTGCTGGTTAGACGACCCTTGGCTGGCCGAGCGGTACCCGCGACGGGCTTGGAGTGAGGTGAATGTCTGGGCTCGGATCAGAGGGCTCGGATCCGAGGTCTTATGTACCTGCAGACGGTCTAGGAACACCGGGGTTGGTTTCGGTGGCAGACCCTCCGACGATCTAGTCAGTCACTAGGATAGAGCAACAGTAACTAGGGTTTTAGTGGGAAAAGTTTGATTACCTGCAGACAGGGGGGAAGGTCTGGTATTTATAGGGAATTCCAATCGGGTCCAGACCCGTTTGGGGCTGGGCTGGACCCGGTTACCCGACTGGCTGAAGCGGTGAAAAACCGGGCGGTATAGGGCTGACGTGGCAGGCGCCGGAGTGGTTTCCGGGCTGACGTGGCAGAGCTCCGAACGGTTTTCCGGTGCTGACGTGGCAGATCTGAAGGATCAGAAAGGGCGCGTATCCTGAGGGGATCCAGTGGCTCAGGATGAGCCACGTTTATTCCTGACCCATATCAATAATAATAATAATAATAATAATAATAATATAATTTTGGGATAAAATGGGAGAAGGTCTTAGTGTATTTTGTCCTCAACCCAAATAATTACCAAACTGAACCACTTTCGAAATTATTTACCAAACTGGTCCATTTTCGAGAATATTTACCGAACTGGTCCATAACAATTTTTTCTTTTTACCTTTTCATTATCCCTTCAATGAAATTATTTACCAAACTGGTCCACTTTCGAAAATATTTACCGAACTGGTCCATAACAATTTTTTCTTTTTACCTTTCCATTATACTTCAATTTTTTCACGTGCACAGCACGTGAATAGAATATAAAAAAAATTGTTCGAACGTGCATTGCACGTGTATTTACTAGTTGTTGTGATTGTAAAAGGGGTTCTAAGGTCAGATTGGTGTTGCAACTGCAACAGTGAGACACTTCCGATAACAAATTATCATTAGCAGATGAAATACACTCTAGTTGCATCCTCAAAAGAATTTTAAGACCAAAAAATCTA
Organism: Hemerocallis citrina; assembly: GCA_017893485.1. Taxonomy (NCBI): domain Eukaryota; kingdom Viridiplantae; phylum Streptophyta; class Magnoliopsida; order Asparagales; family Asphodelaceae; genus Hemerocallis; species Hemerocallis citrina. Next base: position 101,850,628 of record CM030358.1, on the reverse strand, counting down.
AATAAATATTCTCCACAACCGTCAACAAACTGAAACTGAAGTAAGATCCAGCACAACCAAAGAATAAATCAACCTATGAAAACATTTTGTAAGAACATACTATAAAATTGATTGTTGTACAGCTGCATCCCACAAAATTAACCATAAAAGCATCTTGTAAGCCAAAAACCAGCAAGCAGAACAGCATCAACTAAAACCACAACATTTTTCAAAACTCATAAGGTCACAAAAAGATAAGATAATACCGAAGTTTCTATTACTGTTTCTACCATGAAAATAGAAACGATAATGTCAAGGAATGCCTCATGCCCCATAAAACTATAGCACAAAAATAAGCTAAAGCAAAGTCAGCTGCTATGAAGCAGGCAAACAAAATTTATTCTCAACAATGTCAAACTAAAACGACCACAGCAAACTAGAATTTCCACTACAGAAGCAGGCAGGGAAGAAGCTTTTAAGCCTTAACAGAGTGCATGTGGCGAACAAGATCAACAACACGTGAGCTGCAAAACACAAATACAAATTAGAATTACCCACCCAAAAATGAAAAATTACAGCACAGATAAATGGTCATATAGGTCGATAGCAAGAATAAATGAGAGCATTGAGAGGATATCTTGCAATTGAAGCATTACCTGTAGCCCCACTCGTTGTCGTACCAGGAGACAAGCTTCACAAAGTTGTCGTTCAAAGCAATTCCAGCCTTGGCATCAAAGATGCTGGACCTGTTGCCAACAATCAATTTTTAACATCAGTTTAATAATGTAAATGTAAGTTAGAAGGAAATAGTACAAGCAGAAGGATCTGGAAGTTATTACCTGTTGTCGCCGACAAAGTCAGAGGAAACAAGATCCTCATCAACATAGCCCAAGATTCCTTTCAAGTTTCCCTCAGACTCGGCTCTGCATCACAAGAAATAAGATAAGAAGAGTTCACAGTATATCACAATAATCTTAACACGAAGACTGACGGTCAATAGGCATGTGCTGGACTTACTTGATTGCAGCCTTGATCTCTTCATAAGTGGCTTTCTTCTCAAGTCTGACAGTAAGATCCACAACTGAGACATCAACAGTTGGAACACGGAAGGCCATCCCAGTAAGCTTTCCATTCAACGCAGGAAGCACCTTTCCAACAGCCTAATGTTCAACAACAAAAACAATGAATTTTAATTTGTCCTCATAGAGAAACAATATCAACCAAGTTTAACAACTAAAAGGACAAGCTCTGATATTGTTCAACAGTAGTAACACAAAGAATTACAGGATAGCAATGAAACTATCAAAATTTTGGTAGAAAAGACAGCCAAATTCTACCAATTATTAAGTTAAAAGAGAAATAACCAACAACCAAGATTTTTTTTTAAAAAAAAATCATACCATATCAGATCCATTATGCATGCTGAATTGGTCAAATACTTGGGCAATCCAAAATGAATAACTTGTATAATTTTTCTTGAAGTATAACATAATCATCATTTGTTGCCAAGAATGGAACGTACCTTGGCAGCTCCAGTACTGCTGGGAATGATGTTGAAGCTTGCAGCTCTTCCACCTCTCCAGTCCTTTGCAGATGGTCCGTCAACAGTTTTCTGGGTGGCTACAATTACAATACAAAAAAGTTGCATCAAACTAATATCCTTAACAATCAATCTAGTCAACTAGACAAAACATTGAAAAAGTTTTAGTTTCTAGATGGATTATTACCAGTGATTGAGTGAACAGTGGTCATCAATCCCTCAACAATACCAAACTTATCATTAATGACCTTGGCAAGAGGTGCCAGACAGTTGGTTGTGCAGCTAGCATTGGAGACAATGTTAATATCTGGGGTGTAAGATGTGTGGTTAACTCCAACCACAAACATTGGAGCATCTTTGCTTGGGGCAGAGATGATAACTTTCTTGGCACCACCCTGCAATCACATAATAACATGATCGACAAAGTCTCACAAGGAACTATTTATGTCATGAAAAAGCAGCAAGTAAACGGATATGTAATCAAGATCTCATCCAGTTGGGAAAATGCAAAATCAATGAAGATGGCATACCTAGATACAATGAAGACATTGAAAAAAAAAATAATTAACAAAAGCATATACTTGAACTAAAAAAAAAGAGTACATAAAGTAGCATTATCATGCATAATGGGTTCCAAGTATGCTATCTCATGTTTGTAAAGTACCGTTATCATTTCTTGAGTTGATACTGCATTAGAGTTGATTTAAAATATCTTTACTGCTCGATAATGCCCTAACATGGAGACAATTATGCCTATATAAGAATTTTAGGAAAGTTGACAATCACCCAAAAAAATCAAGAACCAAATTGTAAACAATACAACAGAATGACTGAATCAACATAGACTGACCATTTACATTAATTGATAAAAGATACAAATAAAACCACACGATAATGTAATACCAGACATAAATAAAAACACAAATGTGCATATATTTCCTTTAATTTCTGTTGACTTGCACAAATATAGAATCATTGCTTAAGAGATAATTAAACGGACAGACAGCTGAAATGCAAGTGATATAAACAACCTTTTCAGAAACACAGAAGTGAGAAAATTACACACCAGTAAAGAAATAGGGCTGCCCTTTTGTTATTTGAAAACCATGTATAACATCAGATTTCAACCCAGAAAGTCTAATCTATTTGGTAATATCTAAGCTTGAAGGACCTGTAACAACTTCTTAATCAAAGCAAAGAAAGTATACCTTCAAATGGGCAGCAGCCTTGTCCTTGTCAGTGAAAACACCAGTTGACTCGATGACGTACTCTGCACCAGTCTCACCCCATGCAATCTCTTCAGGGTTCCTGAACAAATTAAACAAATTTAATCCAAATGTACAACAGCATAAAGGTTACTACAGAGATAGTAAACAGGACCTGCATCCAAAGACAGTAACTTCCTTCTCTCCGAAGAGAAGGGTCTTGGTGTCCTTCACCTTAATGTCATGGTGCTTCCAATGACCGTGGACACTGTCATACTTGAACATGTATGTCTGCAAAAATACTGAACGATCACTAAACAATTTACAAAATCATAAACCAAAACTATTGATAGATTGACAAATATATGAACTCAAGGAAAGTTCGGATTACAAAGAAACAATTCAGAGCCTCAAAAGAGAAAAAATCAAATACCAAATGAGCAATTCTTCCCCAATAGAGAAGCCCAATTTTCAGTATAAAAAAATAATAAAAGAACATGTGATGCTTCATGACATGTACCTGTTTACATTGGAAAATTAGCCACTCAAGGGTTTATTGTAGCTAGTGCAATTCCAGAATTATATCACTAAATTTTGATGAATCATACTGCATTCTATTACTTATTTTCATTAGACAAATTCCAAAATCAAGGAACAAGCCAGTCGAACCATTTTTACATGTAATGACTTAAAATTAATATATTTATTATTCACTCACCAAAAAACATGTCGCTGTCGACATAAGGCATGTCTAATCATCATCATTATTACTTTTACCAAAAGAAATAGTTGGTCCACAACAAAAATTAATCAACTTATACATAATTAATTCCATCATAAGAGCATCTGTGGTCGTTAAAGCTAAATTATGGGTATTTGGCAAAAAGCAAAAATAGCTTTGGACTGTAGTCGTTGTTGACCAAAATTTGGCTTTTGTGATATCCAAATAGGACGGACGGTAAATAAGTTTTCGTCCGACTTTAAAAAAAAACTTTAAAAACAGTTTAAATCATCTGAGATAGTGACGTTTCAACACAAAAAAAAATTCCTAGGACGGGAGATAATGTGTCGTTTGAGAAGTTTTTGTTTTTTTAATGTGTCGTTTCAAGTCCGACCGTTTAAAAAAATAATAAAAAATAAAACTAAGGGACGGGGGATAATCCCTCTCCAATGAGTACGTGTGAAAAAAAATCGCTCGGACGAAAAATACTCATCCGATCGATTGGACGAAAGATTATCTTTCATTTGCTATATTTTGGCAATTGCCATTTGGTCCGCCAAATATAGCGAAACCTAATTTTTTGGTATTTGGCCTACGACTACAGTGACCATTTTGCCAAAAATGGCCAACGACTACAGATGCTCTAAGTATTACATACCAGTACATCATTTACCATGTCATAGACTAAAAATGAACAAATCAACCTGCAAATATTTAATTTCAGATTAAGTACCACATGTACAGAGTAACCAAGTCATCAATTTGTTCAAAATTGAGTCAAACAAGACGCTTAATTGCAATAGCTAATTTTTTCAACTCTCCACTAGCAGATCAGCGAATTCAAAGATAAAATTACTTAGACACTAACAACCGTATTAACAGATGGTTAAATATATTATAAATAATCATATAAGAAAATTGTAGAAAAACGCATTTACACAATACACTAAGTTCAGCTACAACAATAATACATTTTATTATACTTAGCACTCCAAAACGACTCAAATCACTACTCCAGGAAGTTTTCACAAAATAATTTTGAAAATATCAGTCTGTTACAAAAAGTACTCAAAATTTTCTCTAAAAACAAATAAACAATAATTAAAGTAAAAAAAAGATATTAGGTCAACAATTACGATTCAATAAATAATAACACAGTTTAAAATCAGAGATTTACTCCTAAACAACGAATCAAACGAATCTGATGATTTCAAACCTAACTTCAAAGTTCAATCAAGATTAAAAACTGACTAAAATTCATAAAATTAATTAAAAATCATAGATCCAAAGATCGATCCACAGATCTGAGAGTTATACCATGTAATCGGTGGTGATGAACGGATCGTTGACTGCGACGAGCTCAACATCCTCGCTCTGCAAAATCACTCTAGCAACCAATCGCCCGATCCTTCCGAATCCTATTAAAGTAATCAAAACCCTCAGATCTACTCATCGACAACAAAAATCCAAAAATCGCAACAGTTTTATTTCTAAAGACGATGAAACTGACCGTTGATTCCAACCTTGATCTTCTGTCCAGCTGCAAAAAAAAAAGAGAAATGAAGAAGAGATCGGAAGAAGAGAAGAGGAGAGAATCGAATCAAGAATTCAATATTTTACCCATAGCGATCGGAAATGATGTAATAATTTAAGAAAAGAGAGGCTACTTAGGAGAAATGAAAGTGATAGATTTATATTAAGTGAGGAGTTTAGAGGAGCGTTTTATAGAGATTCACGGTTTGATAAAACCACTTCGTACTGTTTGGGGTTTAGGAGTTGGTGAGAGTCATTTGTCATTTGTGACGTGGGGATGGTAAAAATGGGCGTGGTGTTTATCAAATACCATTGGCTTGGCGTTACGCTCGAGATCTTACACATGTGGTCGGATTTCATTACAAAATTGGATGAGTTAAATTCTTCCGTTGGATCTTGTCGGGCCTATAGGATATCGTATACAGATGAGAGTATATTGATTTTTGAGGGGTATGGATTGGAAAACGTACTTCGAAAAAGGGGGAAATGTCACTGGGGTTGACAGAAACTACGAATTTGGGACTGGCGACGGTTCTAGATGGTTCGGACGGGCGTGACTGGTTGCCGCTTGTTTTCAACGGGTGGGCGTCAAAGCGACCGACTTGTTGCCCAAGGTAGATCCGGTTTGCAGAGATTTACGAGAATGCCATTTTTGGCTTGGGCCGAAAGAAATGAGGGAATATAATTTGAGGATATTCGTTTACCAATTTCACTGCCATTTTCTTCACTATCTTAGGTGGCATACTTCTATTGGAGAGTTCTCCCACCTACTCTATCATCCCCTACCTATTGGAGTGTGCCACCTAAGGTAGTGAAGAGAAATGTAGTGAAATTGGTAGTGGCTCTAGCATTACTCTTTTACTAGTATAATGCACGTGCGATGCACGCGTACATAAAGCATATTTACATGACTTGAAAACTTGAAACAAAAAAAATAACAACCATATTATTGCAAGGGCAATAATTTTAAACAAAATAAGTTCAGTATGAGAGAGTCAACAATCTTTGGCTAGAACCGCTTAAATTAAATTAGAAACATAAGCAAACATACGCGACCGTAATTGATCTTATTCTGCATATCTCTTATTCTTAGATTGCATGTTTGGGGTTCTCTTTTGGAGTTGAGATAACTACAATTATCCCACTCAGAAAGTTGAGATGCCGCCCCAAAGCTAAATGCCCACAGAATTTACCAAACGCCTCATAAAACTACTATCACAGTATCATTGTTGTATTCCTTTATATAGTGTCACTTACTCCTGATCGTGCAGTAATAATTAGATAATAGAGCTTCCCTATGAAGTGAATTTGTTGAAATTTGATAGACTTCCTTATCTGGTTTTGTACTCTCCAATGGAGTTACAGGATACTGCAGTTCAGTCTAAAGTTACCCACAAAGTCTATTTTGATATAAGCATCGGGAAGGAAAGTCCTGTTGGTAGGATTGTGATAGGTCATTTTGGCGATGATGTGCCTAAGACAGCAGAAAACTTCCGGGCACTTTGTACAGGTTGAGTACTAAAATTCATTATCACTTACAGTATGGATTGTGAAGGGGTAATGGCTTTTCCAAGTACATTAAAATGCATGAAAAACTAAAATACACTAAAATTTGACAGAATTAACCCTACATTATTTTTTTAACTTTATATGTTTATGAGGGCATGATAGTAAAAAACCGCCAAAATAGGGCTTTGCTTAATAATAGTTTAGATATAAACTGCATAAATTTTATACTCAAAACACACAAAAAGAGTGGCTAACGGATAAAGTTGCTTAAACATACATACTTCAATGAGAACAGGAAGAAAATTTAATTTTACAAAGTGATATAATACTCACATAGAAGTGAAAAGACTCATATATGTTATGAATCATTTGAGACAATTTCCTAAACAGGAAGATAATGAAAAAACAAATTCATATTACTCTCCAATTCTTTCAGTCATATAATAAGTAGAATACATAAAAATTATAAAGAAAATGAAAGTTCAGATATAAAATTTTAGTGCAAAACTTAACCAACCTTTTCTTCCCTCATTACTTTGGCTGCAGCCTGCAAAAGGATAGGTATGCCAATCTGTGAATACAGAATCAGTTATATTACTGTAACCTGTAAAGAAACAATATTCCAAGTGCGGATGGCTAGCTATCTTAGATTGCTGTCTATTTCCTCAATAAAAAGAAAAAGAAACAATCTGCCAAGTTAAAATCAATATTTACCTGTGTACAAAGGAAGACACCTGTGAGTTCCGGTTGATTACATCTTGCCATTGAGATTTCATCATTCCCATCTCTGAGGGGTCCAAGGAAATTCCTAAAATAATCAAGATAGTGAATTATATATATAGAAGAAATTCAAACAAATACCCATATTGAGAAATAGAGAAGTGGGTATTTTGTTTTTTTGAAATAAAAGGCAAGAGTAAGTGAAAGTGGGTATTTTGTTCATGACCTGTTGGAGTTGGTTTTTGAAGGGGACTTCAACACCGGAGCGGGTGCGAAGGACGGGGAATATATAGATGAAAGTCCTCAAACGTCTTTTTACTGTTGAAGTGAATATCTTCTCCAAGCTTGCAAACACTACAGCGATATACCAGTAAAGTTTTTAAGTGAATATCTAGATGAAAGTTGAAAAAAGTAATTTAAACTACAATATCAATGCATGCAAATAAACAATTGAAAAAAGTAATTTACTGGTATATGATGTGCGAAAATCAACATTGCAACAAACAATTGAAAAAAGTAATTTACCAGAATATATAGATGAAAGTCCTCAAACGTCTTTTTACTGTTGAAGTGAATATCTTCTCCAAGCTTGCAAACAGGAAAGTTTCCTGTTTTTAAGACCTGACGAAAAAAAGCCCAAGAGTGCTAATTTTAATTTTAATTCATTCCCTGCAGAACTCATTATATATGTTTTCTGTGTTCATCTATATTCACTTCAACCTCTGTGGCCTGACCCTTGGGTTCTCAAAAAAACGTTTCGGAAACCCAGATCCTAACCATAAACTACTGCATTACGGTATTTACTGCATGCTCATGGATTTTGACGACAGAGTTTACTGCATATTTGATGTTTAAAGCATATTTATTACGGTATTTACTGCATGCTCATGGATTTATTACGGTATTTACTGTTTGTTTGGTCCAAACTTAATGACTAAATTTCATGCTATTAATAATAGTATAGATAGATGGTTCTTTATTTTTTTTCATGCCAATTACTTTTTTTACCCCTATATATTCTGGTAGCCTTTTATGTGTGTGAGGACATAACAGTAAAAAGCCAGCAAAATAAGGCTTTGCTTTATTATAGTATAGAAATTTCATGCTATTAATAATAGTATAGATAGATGGTTCTTTATTTTTTTTCATGCCAATTACTTTTTTTACCCCTATATATTCTGGTAGCCTTTTATGTGTGTGAGGACATAACAGTAAAAAGCCAGCAAAATAAGGCTTTGCTTTATTATAGTATAGATGTAGGGTTTTTTCACATAGGTCACTAAAAATTATTTCAATTGCATATACCTCCCTCGTAAATAGCTATTCTCTAATCTCTAATTTCTAATATTATAATAGGAGAATAACTTAGTGTTAAATCTACCAACGTGTGCATTACACGTGCATAACTAATATGAAGGAGGTCTCAGGTTCGAGTCCTCACTACGTCAGATTTTTTACTTCATTTTTTTTAACATATTAAATGTGCATCACACGTGTAATTTATTATCTATCTATAACTAGTATTTAACACGTGTGATGCACGTTTTAATCAATATATAGTTTTTAAAGTAATAAAATATAACACGTGTTAATATATATATATATATATATATATATATATATATATATATATATATATATATATATATATATATATATATAAAGTAATATAAAGAGTATAATGAGAGAGTTTGAGTTATACGTGTAATGCACGTAAATTGATAGATTTAAATAAAATGTATAATGTGAGAGTTGAAGTTGCACGTGCAACACACGTAAGGTGATAGATTTACAAATGACACTAAGGTCTTCTCCCATTATAATGTTAGAGATTAGAGATTAGAGATATAATATATAATAACTATTATAATGGAAGAGTTGGAGTTGTAAATCTATCTACTTACGTGCAACGCATGTGGAACTCTAACTCTCCCATTATAGTCTTTACATTTACTTTTAAAAATATATAATCATATTTATTAATACATTCATCGCACGTGTAAATCGGAGTTTTTACTTTAATTTTTTTTAAAATAATATGTGCATCGCACGTGTATATTACTGGTAATATTATAATGCGAGAAGGCTTTAGTGTCATTTGTCAATTTATGAACGCATACTACCCACGTGCATAACTATTATAAAGGAGTTCTTAGGTTCAAATCCACACTACGTCTAAATTTTTACTTTAAAAACTATATTTATTATTACGTGCATCGCACGCATAAATTACTAGTTCCATATAACACGTTCACAATTTGGAGACAACTCCAAACAAATAATTTTGAGCGAGTTATATAGAATTAGATATTTATAACAAAAGTAGTTACTTTGGGATTTATTTTATATTGTAAGTGAGTTATATAGAATTAGCTATTTGTAAGTGAGATATATGAAATTGAAACATTTGTTAGTGACCCATGTGGGGAAAACCCTTTTATGTAAGGGTAATGCTACACCTACTACCAAATCTACTACCTTTTTCTTCACTACCTTAGGTGGTACACTACTATTGGATGTTTCTACCACCTACTCTATAATAATCTCCACTAATAGTGTACCACTTAAGGTAGTAAAGGAAAATGTAGTAGATTTGGTAGTAGGTGTAACATTACCCTTTATGTAATGGCTAGGATAATTTATTAGCTTCGCACTTGCTCTTTCCTTACAGGTAATCACAATTAGAGGCCTCACGTATTTTTCTCATAGGTAGGACTGCGAGTCGAGTATCTTAAGGCTCGGGCTCGGCTCGTTTACTCTATCGAGCTCACTTTCAAGCTGGAGCTCGGTTCGAGCTCGACATGAACCGAGCACGAGCCAAGTATTCGTGAGCTTATGTCTAACAACCTGAGTACCTTGAGGCTCGGGCTCAGCTTGTTTACGTTATTAAGCTCGGCTCAAGCTGAGCCTTGACCTAGCTCGGGTCGAGTAGCTCGCGAATTACTCGGCTCGTTTGCAGCATTACTCATAGGTGATCATAATTGGAGGTCATTTACTTTTCCCATTTATAGATAATTATTTTATGTTGTTTACAAGTAGAATGAATAGAAAGATGCAAAATCATGTCTATTAGTACATGCTTCAGAGGTCTATTCATTCTCTTATTTTTTCGCTCAACAGAGAAATTCCAACTAGGGCCTTCAAAATGAAGGCCTTCAAAAGGAATATTTCTTTTTTGAAGACTTATCAACTCCAATTACACATCTTCAAATATGATTCTTCAAACTTTATTCATTTTTCTTAATTAAATTAAATTAAACTTTACATTAATTGTAATATTAGTAAAATTTAAAATCACTTTAATTGTTACAAAAATTCTTTTATAATAAACTCAATTTGATTGAGAGGCACAAAATACAGAGAAGGACAAAGGAGAAGAAGAAAACCCAAAATAAATAAATAAATAAATAAATAAACAACTTACAAAATCCAATATCAGATTACAAGTTGAGAAGTCGAGGCCTGTGTATCACATAGTGTCCTTAAAACAGATTTCGCCTCTTCCGGTTGCTAAAATTAACGAAGGCGTCTGTCTCCCAGATGCAACGACCAGAGTGTTCACGTAAGCACCACGTAGCACTCTCGAACCGAGCAGCAGCGTCAAAACCCGATCACCGACTTATCAAAACAGCAGGACCGAAGAACAGAACAGTGCTCAGAGAGGGAAGGAAGAAGATTTCTGTGCAGGGAAGAAATGAGAGGGGAGGCCCCTATTTATAAAAGTAGGGTTAAATCTGTAACGGCAGACAAAGTTTTGAATGCCTTTAGTGTAACGGCAGACAAGGCTTTGAATATCGTCAGTGTAACAGCAGACACGTAAATGAATGCCTACACTGTAACGGCAGACAAAATATTCAACACAGCACTGAAACGGCAGACAGAACCGTTTCTGCATTTATTTCAGCTGTTATACAAGAAAAAATCAAAACTGTAGCAAAAAGTGGCTCTGCACGGGGTAGGGTCATGTCGGTCCAGGATTTGCACCCCCTTGCACGCGCGAGATAGAGCCTCTCTTCTAGCTATCTTACAATGCTTAGAAGGAGGTTACTATATATCCTCGTCTATTTCCTTTGATTTTTCCGATGTGGGACTAAGTTCTCTTAACTCATTTTCAAGAATGAAAATGTCTCACTTTGAAAGACAATTTCTCATTCACTCCTTAACCGTTTTTAGCAAACCAATATATGATTTTGATCTACCCACAAAGAAGAACACAAATCAATCAAGAACTCTCAATAATTCATTAAGGATCTTACTCAAAAAATTGCTCAAAATCGGTTCGTAAATGGTGTATAAAACATCCATTTTCTAACATTAATTTCCAGACAAATATTTTTAATTATAACATTATTAGATTAATTTTACTTTAAGCGATTATTAATGACTTATAAATTTCATAAAATATTAATAATAATTAGTTATCACCTTACTTAGATTAAAACAACATATTAAATTCACTTTAATCAATTAATTTTTATAATTTAGAATAATTTAATTTTAAATTTTGATAGAAATAGAACATTTAGAATTATAATAATTAAAATTTAAAGTACGGCATAAAGAAAAAAACAATAACAAACAAACCAAATTACGTGATAGCAAATTACAATAACAATAAAAATTATAGATAATTACAGATAATTTTTAATGTTTTTATGATTCAGTTATATGTATTTCATTGTCCAACGTTTGTCGTTTATTTAATTCCAATTAATGATCACATTTTATGAGTTGTGCAATATATTTATTAAGTAGTCTTTTGAAAATATATTAAGCTAATACAAAATAAATAAATAATCTTTAATAATAATATTGTATCAATTATTAATTTCAATCGATAAAAAAATATTCAAAATTGGTCTCATATTCAAAATTTTAAGACTATTTTGATTCATTTTTGGGGATTTTTTTATTGCAAACCTTTTGTATAGGGATTTCAAACTGACCAGTAACCGAAAATAGAGTTTTGGGTGATTTGTTTGATTCATTGTGCATTTTTAGTAGATTAGTTGTTTGTTGATTTAGTTTGGGTTACTGCGTTTGTTGACTTTTAGGGTTTCTTTTTTAGTTAGTTGTAATTTTTAATTACTATCCGAATCAAAGATAATGTTGTGACAACTTTGCAACCTTATAATGCAAGATATTGCTATTCTCACTGATTATGAGTGGTCAAGAATGTTGATTACGGTGTTCGCAAAAAATGCGTGGATAATGTTGCATTAAAGAATAAGGGGCATCTCAAAATTTAGTGACCTAGGGTTTACCTATGTCTTCGTACTGGAATTGTTGAAAAAGTTACACACATCGATAATTTTGGGGTTTCCTTTCGATAGAATATAAAATATAGAATGGTGTTGGTTTGGAAATGTGAATTGCTTATTCTGTATATTTGTCATTCTTTGATATAGCTAATTATCAAATATTATTCCCTCCACGTGTTTCTAATGTTGATTAGGTTTGATTTGAGAGGGAATGCTTGATTTGAGAGGGAGGGTGGTTGAGAAGCATATGGTGGAGAAGGAGATAACGGAGTACATCAAGGAGTCCGATAAGAGCCACAACCCAACTTCGATAATTATTAGACTTTTTTCCTTTCCTTCCAATTGAATAGAATTGTAGAATGATGTTGGCTGGTTTGAAAATGTGAATTGGTTAATCTGTAGATTGTCCTTTTTTGATTATATTGTGATTGAATTAGTTAAGATATATCTCTAAAATTTTGAATTCCATATAAATTTATAAGTGCCTCAAAATTATTTTGGTTCGTGCAATTTGCACCGGCTAATCTAGTTATGAACTATAGGAACTACATTTCTACATCTGAAGCGTATGAAACTTTGCCACTTTGCTGTTGACTGTTGATTTCAACAGTAGACAAGACAATTAATTTATTGTTAATAATTTTTAATACGTATTTTGACTTTATGATAAGTTATTTACCAGACAAAAATTTTCGAGTGAGCACTTCTCGAAGGATTTAATACAAACTATGTCACTTCAACTTGTTTTTCCATTCTATAATGATAAATACCGATATACAAACTGTCCACCTAAACCCAAGCCCCAAGCCCAATAGACCCAAAGCAAGTAAGCAACAATAAGCTAGCCCTATACTCCTTCCCCTTAGCTTCTCCAACCCAAAGAGCACCTAGCCTGAACCTTAACCAACCCAGCCCGTCCATATTCTTGACCAGGCAAAAGGGCAACCAATCCCATCACTCCCAACCCCTATAAATACCCCCTCATAACCATCTAATAAGAGCGTCTGGAGTCGTCAAAGTCAAATTTTGGATATTTGGCAAATAGCAAATGGAAGTGTTTGCTGTAGTCGTCAAAGCCCAATTTTTGCAATTTTTTAAAGAAAAATGGACAAATAGAAGAACATCTTCCGTCTGTCCTTTATTTATTTTTATTTTTATTTAAAAGAAACATGTCGGATGGAAAATGATTTTCCATCCGACACAATTTTTGTTTTCTTTTTTTTAAAAGAAAAGTGTCGGATAGAAGATCCTGCACTTTTTTGAATTAAAAAATGAATATAATGATGGGACGAAATATCATGTTTCGTCTCTTAAAAAAGGAGGGAAATTGACAAATCCCCCCCCCCCCCGTCGCTTTTATATATTTCACTTCATGTTTATTCTCTTCAAAATATATCACTCACTCCTCATTCAGACTCCTTTCACTACTCACTCCTCCTTTCCCTCCTCTCACTGATTAATCTTCACTCCCACCCACCCCAAACACCCATGTCAATCCGAAGATTTATTGGTAGGACAAACCGGGTCGGATCATGGCAATAGAAGAATGGAAGCTGAAGTGAAGACTTCAAGTATGGATTATAGCGATCCAACCCAATGGAATCGGGTAGTCGACAAATGCCAACATTTGTACAAGTATATTACCGAGCATCCTTATGGTGGATTTTGTACATTTAAGGGAATCTAAAATGGTCCAATCACAACATATAACGAGTGATGCTCCCGCATCCTGCTAGTAAAGCAAATAATCAAGATCTGTATCGAGGAGCTGACTGTCATCTTCACGATAGTGGGCAATGCAGGGGAATACATAGGACAACAGTACCGAGACGCCGAGTACAACACCAAAATATGTGCCATGTACATAGTTTGATAATGATGACTTGCTATGACTTCACTTTTGTTATTTTTTGGTTACATTTTTTATGCCAAGTGCTCCATGTGACTCCACATTTTTTAACATTATAAAACGTTTATTTAAGTGATTCCATGTGACTCCACTTTTGTTAACATTATGATTATGATACGTCTATTTAAGTGATTCTATGTGACTCCACTCTTATTTAATTCCTGATACATTTTGTTATGTGATCCATGTGATTACATAGAAAAAAAATATCTCCATTTTGTTATTTTAGATTTTTGCATCCCCACTTCTCACAGTTGTTATTTTGGAGGGATTTTTTTAATTTTATTTAGAACCTAACTATCCCTTCATTGTTGGAGGTTTGGAAAAAGAATATCCATCGGCGACAACCCCATCACTGTTGGAGGTTTGGCCAAAGAATCTCTAACAGTGACAACCGAATGACAACTGTTGCCGCTAAATCTGGTGTGGGGGCAAACAGATAGTATTTGTGGATTCTTAGGAAAACTTGAATAGCAAACCTGTATACCTGTTCCGCCGGAGTTTGACCTTTGACTCCCGCCGTACACTTGCAAAAAGTGCGAGATACCGGGGTTGTTCCCGGCGATGCACCCTCCGACGCTCAAGTCAGTAATCAGGGATGATTAAGAAAGAGCGCAAAACTGGCAAAAGATTGATTACCTTTTAATGGAGATGGATGGGGGGTATTTATAGGCATCTTAGGAATCAGATTAGGCATGTAATCTCTGTGTATAGATAAGGAATGTAATCCCTAATTCCCGGTGAAAGAATAGATATGAATCAGGGCCGTTGATTAGGATTAATCAGAAACCCTAATTCTATCCTAATGGACCGGGTTCGCTGCGGGTTAAAACCCGCACCCAGTTGAGGTGGACCTATTCGTGGGTTATTGGATCTTTGGGGGAGAGATCCAGTACCCGCTTCAGGCCCAATAATAGGTAAAATTACCATTTTACCCCTAAGCTTTAAGATTCGTTCCTGATTTGGACGGTTCTGATTTAACCCTGTTTTAGCCATATCATGAGCCCCCCACTCCCGAAGACTGAGCTTGATCAGCCTTTGAGGAGCAGTTTTATTGTTTTAATGGCTAGCGGAGTTGTATCGGAGTCCATATGGAAGGTTTTGAATCTTTGCAGGGGGTAGTATGATTATTTTTTAAGTTGGTTGCGTTCCAAGTTGTTCTGGAGATCTTCTGGTCATTCGGTGATTTTTATCTATCTTTTTGTAATTTTTACTTAATTTTGCGAAGTGTCGGTTCGTCGTTCTGGGGTCTTAATAAGTGATCCTAGGCAATAATTACTTAGTTGGAGGTTCAAAAATATTTTCCTGACTTTATAATTATTTTCTAGGATTTTTAATTAATTTTTTCGATTTTTTAACCATTTTTTCGCAATTTTTAAGCAAATAAAACGATTTTAATAAATAAAATACCGAATTATGGCGTGGCGCGATCTGAACCGTTGATCTTGAGCGAGCGCGGATTTCTGGAAGATCGGATGGACAGAGTCGCTCGGCAGAATTTTTCTCGCTTTTGTAGGTCGGATGGGCACTTGCTCGGAGTCTGAGCGAAGTGGCTCGGTTCGTCCCTCGCGCAAGTGGCTCGGATCGCTAGTCGCTCGGCTCGGAATACCGAGTGACGTGGAGCGATCTGAGCCATCGGATCTTGGCGCGAATCTTGATGCTGGCTCAGTTTCCAAGAAAACACTATCTTGTCGTTTAGTGGACGTGGCGTAATCTGGACCGTCCATCATCTCAGGCGCGATTTTCGCAGTGATCCAACGGTTGGAGACGCTCGACAGCATTTTTCTTCAACTTCGAGGGTCGGATTGGCACTTACTCGGAATCCGAGCGAAGTGGCTCGGTTCTTCCCTCGCACGAGTGGCTCGGATCACTAGTCACTCGGTTCGGATTTCCGAGTGACGTGGAGCGATCTGAGCCGTCGGATCTTGGTGCGAATCTCGATGCTGGCTCAGTTTCCAAGAAAATGCTATCTTGTCGTTTAGTGGACGTGGCGTAATCTGGGCCGTCTGATCGACATCTAGCGCGAATCTTGAGGAGAAAGTTGTTTTTCTCCATTTCGTGGCTCGGATTAGCACTTGCTCGGAATCCGAGCGATATGGCTCGGATCGCCTGTCGCTCGGCTGTTTGATCCGAGGGACGTGGGGCGATCTCAGCCGTTGGATGAGGGCACAGATCTCGAGGCAGGCACGGTTTCCAAGAAAACGCTATCTTGTCGTTTAGTGACGCTGGCATGATCTGGGCCGTCTGATCGAAATCTAGCACGAATCTTGAGGAGAAAGTTGTTTTTCTCCATTTCGTAGCTCGAATTGGTACTTGCTCAGAATCCGAGCGATATGACTCGGATCGCTTGTCGCTCGGCTATTTGATCCGAGGGACGTGGGGCGATCTCAGCCGTTGGATGAGGGCACAGATCTCGAGGCAGGCACGGTTCTCAAGAAAATGCTATCTTGTCGTTTAGTGACGCTGGCATGATCTAGACCGTCTGATCGAAATCTAGCGTGAATCTTGAGGAGAAAGTTGTTTTTCTCCATTTCGTAGCTCGGATTGGTACTTGCTCGAAATCCGAGCGATATGACTCGGATCGCCTGTCGCTCGGCTGTTTGATCCGAGGGACGTGGGGCGATCTCAGCCGTTGGATGAGGGCACAGATCTCGAGGCAGGCACGGTTCCCAAGAAAATGCTATCTTGCCGTTTAGTGACGCTGGCATGATCAGGGCCGTCTGACCGAAATCTAGCACGAATCCTGAGGAGAAAGTTGTTTTTCTCCATTTCGTGGCTCGGATTGGCACTTGCTCGGAATCCGAGCGAAATGGCTCGGATCGCCTGTTGCTCGGCTGTTTGATCCGAGGGACGTGGGGCCGTTGGTTCTGGAGTGCCGAGCAGCTTTACTTAGGTTGAAATGTCGTTCCTTTGGCTAACAGTCGTGTCTCTCCATCACTTAGCCGTTTGGGCTTTTGTAACGGTTCAAGGGAGGCCCAAGAATCGCGCCCTTACGTTACAAAGTCCAAGAGGCGCCATTTTTACTATAAGTTTTCACCCCCCCTCATACTTCACCTCATTTCTCATTTTCACTATCTCACTCTTGATTTTTACTTGTGAGCGAAGCTTTTAGCTCTCGAGCGGCGCTGCTAGCTGTCGCGGCCAGGCTGTTTAATCTCCGGTGATCTTTCCAGCCATAATAGTCACTTCAAGGTCAGTTCCTCTTCCCATCTTTGTAAAAATGGTTAAGATTTCTTCTGCGGACGAGACCCCCTCCTCAGACCTAGGCATCAGCGGAGTGGTCAGGCCGAGCAAGGATAAAGGGAGGAAGGTCGCGGAGCCGACCGAAGGGGCTTTAGTTCGGCCGAACAGAGTCGGGGAAGTTGCCGAGCCACTTCAAGAGATTGAGGCCCGATCTACCAAGGGCAAGGGTGTGGAGATAATTATTGAGCACCCGAAGACAGCAGGAGAGCTGGGTCAGCAGCCGAGCATTTTGTCAAGCGTCGGCGGTGTGCGGAGCTACTCAGGGGAACTGCTGGAGAAGGTGACGCAGGGGACCGCCAAGTCAATCGAAGAGAACGAGCCGAGGGAAACTTCCAAAGTAGACCATATCTCTTCGGTGCTGACCGAGGCCGACCTGCATCGGATCCGGAGCGAGTTCCAGATCCCAGCAGAGTACGGACTTCTGCTCCCGGGGCCCGGCTTCTGAGCGTGCACCTCGTCCTCGGCCGATGTTTGTGTTTTTCCCGCCGACTCACTCAATGCTGGGCTTCGTCTGCCGCTGCACCCTTTTGTGGTCGAGGTGCTGCAGTGGTACGGCTTGTGTCCGGCTCAGCTGATGCCGAACACGTGGCGGCATGTGATGGCGTTCGTTCTTCAATGCCAAGAGGTTGGGGCCGAGCCAAACATGTTCATCCTCCGTAGTCTCTACCGACCTTGCCAACCTAGCAAGAATGAGCAAAGATACTACCTCTCGCCAAGGAAGGGCGTGAAGCTGATCGAGAACCCGGACTAGATCAAGCACTGGAAGGAAAAGTACTTCCTCGTCCGAGCTCCTGAGCCATGGGCAATACCGACCGTGTGGTTAAGGGACGGTCTTCCGAAGAGGGCGAAGAAAGTGCCCGTGCTTAGTAATGAGGAGGCGGACGTCATGGAGAAGTTGCTCAGCCTTCCGACCCTCAGTTGGAAGGACATCACGGAGGAGGCATTATTCCGAGGGGGTCTCAGTCCGATCGACCCTAGTACGCCTTTTTTATTCTAGTTTTGTCTTTGTAGTTTCTGAAAATTTTTCTAACTTTTTTTATTCGGTTCTTGCAGAATCTTCCGGCATGGATTACAGAGCTCTGATGGCGAAGGCCCGAGCGTCTAGGGAGGAGGAGACGAGGAAGAGGAAGAGGACCGTGTCCGGACCTCAAGGCAGCCGAGCACCCAAGGTATCCTCGGTTTCTCCGACCCCCAAGCGCCCGGTTATTGAGGTTCCTCAGATCGAGACCGAGCAAGGCCCCATCACGCCGACCGTCTTACCTACTTCGGATGTGCCGATCCCGCCTTTGCAGACGGATGCTCCAGGATCTTCTAGCGGAGCGTTCAACATCGGCGCGCTGCTGGCTCTCGACGTTCCGCCGCTCACTGCCGAGGCGGAGTGGATTTTGACCGAGGAGCACAAGCGCATCTTCGTCCCCGATTGGAGGGTGATGAAGGTCGACGGGTTCTTAGGGGACATAAATATTTGTATGCAGGCGGTGAAACACCTGCTGACCCCCAAAGACCGAGCGGCGTTGAAGGCACATGAAGTTGGGGACACGGCGATGCAGATCGCTCGGAATACCATGTCGGTAAGTAGTGAATCACTTTCCTGAAGATTTTTCTAAGTTTTTGTGCTCGTTACTTACAATTTCTCATGTTGCCTGTAGACCCTCTGCCACTTCAACTATTTGCTCGAGGAGTTCGAGAGCAAGGAGAAGGAGATGACCGTTCTGAACGACCGTAAACGGTCGGAACGGTCTAAAGCGGTGAAGGAGCTGGAGGCCGAGCACTACGTTCTTCTTCGCTCGAGGCCGAAGTCGCCAACTTGAAGGCTCAGCTTGCCGAGGCGCTGAGGAGCTCGGCCGCCGAGGCCTCCAAGGTCGAGGCCATTGAGAAGGAGAGGGCTCGGCTCGAAGGGGAACTGTCTGAAGCTCGGAAGGCGACGGAGGAAGCCCTGAGCGAGCAAGCAGCGAAGGTGGCGGCCGTAGAGAAGGCCGTTCGGGAGGAGGCCGAAGCCCATATGCTCACGAACATGGAGGAGGCTTATGGCCGAGCTCTGAAGCATATCGTCGCTCGAAATCCCGAGTTTGACGTCTCGGACTATTACTTCTACGACTCCATGAAGGGTGAGGAAGAGCTGCCTTTGTCTGTGCTCGCGACAAAG
Source organism: Hemerocallis citrina (assembly GCA_017893485.1). Lineage (NCBI taxonomy): Eukaryota > Viridiplantae > Streptophyta > Magnoliopsida > Asparagales > Asphodelaceae > Hemerocallis > Hemerocallis citrina. The sequence goes on along the minus strand of CM030358.1, from coordinate 101,830,862 downwards.
CCAGGGGGCGAAGGTACCGAGGGCGACGATGGTGCCGATCGTGCCATTGAGGCCGTGCCGACCGATGACAAGGTCGACTCTTGACTTTGTCATCTTCTTCTCTGTTTTCTTTTTCTTCTCATTTTTTCTTTGTAACGCCTAACTGCGAACTGGCCACCGCTTTTTGCAACTTTTTGATTTCAATGAAAACTTGTGGTGTTTTGGCGAAAATGTTTTAACTCTTTTTGCTCGGATTGCGTCACTAAGTGTCGAGGACTACTCTTGACATTACTCCGCTTTTCAGGTTGAGTTGGGTCCAATTACTGAGGTCTCTTATCTCCGCACTGAGCTGGAGAAAACGAAGAAGGCTCTTTCTCGCAATCGGGATAAAGCATTTTATGACTTTTGAAATTGGAGGACATCAAAGCAATGGCGAGGGAGTATTTAAGCGAGTTGAGGCAACTGCGGAAGCAGTCTCGAAAGACCCCTCTCGAAGGCGAGGTAGAGTTGATCCGTAAGGGGCTTTTTGATGCCGAATAAAGAAACAGCGAGCTGCTGGCGGAGATTCGCCAGTTGGAGGTGACGGTGAAAGAACACTCGGCCGAATAAGAGGAGTTAGCTTTGAAGGTGGGGATGCTGATGTCTGAGCGCGACGAGTTGTTGGCCAGAATTGACAAATTGAGAAGAATCACCATCGACAGGGGTATCGAAGTGACACATCTTCGCCGTATAGTGGCCGATAGCACTAACGTCACAAGCTCGTCTAAACTTTCCTGTCTCAATTCATCGGCGGCGGACAAGACTCTGAGAGATAGGATCGTCGAGCTGGAGGAGGAGATTGCAACGCTGAAACCTCAGCCCGTAAGGACCAATGTTCGCAGTACGTCGTGTACTCGCGAAGAAAGTGAAAGAGGGATATCTTTTTACGAACTTGCGACTCGCTCGCCTGCCGTTAGGCGAAGCCCTACCGATGCTCAGAGTGGTGTTGCCATTTCGTCTAGTGGCGCCTCGGTTGGGGCCACTGCTAGAACTAGCGGTGAAGGGGGATCTCGCTTCGTTGGTTTAGAGTCGAGCTCGGAGACGAGGCGACGTCGCCCTCGCGTGTCCCTGAACCGAAGTGTTCCCCTTCCAAAGTAGCGCTGAATAAGTCGTATTATGCTCCTCGAATTATTGTAAAAATCTGTTGTAGTGTCGGCCTTGTCCGGGCCCTTAATAAAAAAGTTTGTTTTATTTCCAATGTTTGAGTGTTGTGATGGCTGGTAAATCAATAAGTATAACTCCTCCAACTTTTGACAACTACTCAAAATCAGAAGTAAATCTTTTTTTTTATAGGCTACCCACTCTTAGCTCGCTTAAGAGCGGTCTTGCGGAGCGAAGTCGGACCCAGTGTTGGGCTCCGAACCCGTCGTTAGGGTTTGTTCAACGGTTGTGGGAGCAATTTCGAATGGCGACTACTTCTAGCTCGCTTAAGAGCGAACTTGCGAAGTAGAATCGAGCCAAGTGTTAGACTCCGAACTCGTCGTTCGGGTTTGTTCAACGGTTGTGGGAGCAATTCCGAATGGCGACCTACTTCTAGCTCGCTTAAGAGCGAACTTGCGAAGTAGAATCAAGCCAAGTGTTGGACTCCGAACTCGTCGTTAGAGATTGTTCAACGGTTGTGGGAGCAATTCCGAATGGTGACCGACTTCTAGCTCGCTTAAGAGCGAACTTGCGAAGTAGAATCGAGCCAAGTGTTGGACTCCGAACTCGTCGTTAGGGTTTGTTCGACGGTTGTGGGAGCAATTTCGAATGGCGACCTACTTCTTAAGAGCGAACTTGCGAAGTAGAATCGAGCCAAGTGTTGGACTCCGAACTCATCGTTAGAGTTTGTTCAACGGTTATGGGAGCAATTCCGAATGGTGACCCACTCCTAGCTCGCTTTTAAGAGCGAGCTTGCGGAGGAGAATCGAACCAAGTGTTGGACTCCGAACCATCGTTAGAGTGAAGAGCAAAAGCAGAGAGATGTAGACAATTTTTACAAGTAAAATATGAAAAAGCTTCTTTTATTGATGACTAATGGTTGGCTGCTTCTAAAGTTGCGAGCCGTTATTACAAGAGAGAAATAAGAGAAAAACAATACAAGTAATAGGAGAGGAACGGCTCGACATCCCAGAATACTTAGAGAGGCGTTGGTGCTTTCTCTTGGTATTTTAGAAGATGGTCGGTATTTCAGGTCCTGGGGATCTCTCTGCCTTCAAGGTCTTCTAGTCTGTATGTCCCGGGCCGAACTTCTTTGGCGATCTTATAGGGTCCCTCCCAATTCGGAGCCAGTTTGCTCTTTGACCTGGAAAAGAGATGGCTAACTTTCTGAGGACCAAGTCCCCTTCTTTGAGTTCGGTAGGACGAACTCTCTTATTGTATGCCGACTCTATCCTTCTCCGGTAGCTTTGTTGACGAATGGCAGCTCTTTCATGGATCTCGTCAACTAAGTCTAGATTTGCTCGGAGCTCTCTGGCATTTTGTTCTTCTTCATAAACCGTTAGGCGAGGAGATAGTAGACCAACTTCTAGTGGGATCATAGCTTCGGACCCATAGGTGAGATTGAATGGGAATTCGCCGGTGGGGGTCCGTTTTGTCGTTCGGTAGTTCCACAGCACGTTAGGGAGCTGATCCACCCACAAGCCTTTAGAGCATTTATCCAACCTCTTCTTAATACCGGAGAGGATCTGTCGGTTAGCATTCTCTACTTGGCCATTCGACTGGGGATGGGAAATGGAGGAGAATCGGTGTTGGATGTCAAGGTCTTCACATAGGGCACGGAAGGCAGTCCCGGTAAAGTGTGTTCCGTTGTCTGTTATGAGGACCCGAGGCACGCCGAATCAGCAGATAATGCTCTTCCAAAAGAACTGAACTACCTTGTTCTCGGTGATCGTGGCCAGGGGCTCGGCCTCTATCCATTTTGAGAAGTAGTCGATTGCCACAACTAGGAATTTGAGTTGCCCAGGAGCCGGTGGAAATGGCCCTAGTAAATCCATCCCCCACATTGTGAAAGGGATTGGACTTGATAAGGAAGCAAGTGGTGCTTATGGGAGGCGTTAGATGTTGGAATACTTCTGACATGAGCTGCATTGCCGAACGTGCTGTTCGGCGTCTTGTAGGAGAGTGGGCCAGAAATATCCGTAATTCAACACTTTGCGGGCTAGAGATTTGGACCCTGAATGTGCCCCGCCGATGCCCTCGTGAAGTTCTTGTAGGGCGTAGTCGGCCTGATTGGGGGAGAGGCATCTCAGGTATGGCCTGCCGTCTACCTGTGTGAAGGAGCATTTATATAGGATGTCTCCAATCAGTGTGTAACGCTCGGCTCGGGTTCTTACTCTTCGAGCTTCCTTAGGATCTTCGGGGAGGATCCCGTCCCTCAAGAATTCGACCAGGGGTTTCATCCAGTTATCTTCGAGCAGGACAGTCAGTGACTCTATAGAGTCGGAAGTTTCATCTTCTATACTTGGCTTCAGGAGGACCTCTATCAAGACGGTCTGCTCAAGACCTTGGAGGGAGGAAGAGGCTAGTTTGGAGAGGGCATCGACCTGGGCATTTTCTTCCTGGGGGATTCGCTGGATGAGGGCTTCTTCGAACAGTACCATGAGGCTCCTGACCTTGGCCAAGTACTTAACCATCCGGTCATCACGTGCTTCATACTCACCGAGAACCTGATTTACGACTAGCTGGGAGTCGCTAAAGATCCGGAGGCGCTGTGCCCCTGCATTGCGGGCCATCCCAAGGCCGGCTATGAGTACCTCGTATTCTGCTTCGTTGTTAGAGGCCTTAAAGTTGATCCGGAGGGAGTATTGGAGGATGAAGTCATCTGGTCCTGTCAGAATGACCCCGGCTCCACTTCCTTCGCTACAGGAGGATCCATCCACGTAAACCGACCAGACAGGTGGCCCCTTCATTGCTTGGCTGAACTCGGGGATGGTACTTTCAACTATGAATTCTGCTAAGGCCTGAGCCTTGATCGCGGTCCGAGGCTGATAAGTTATATCATGCTGGCTCAACTCGATAGACCACTTCATAAGACGACCGGAGGTCTCCAGCTTGTGGAGCACTTGCTTCAGCGGTTGGTCGGTAAGAACGACCACCGAGTGGAACTGAAAATACGGGCGAAGCTTTCTCGCGGCCATCACCAGGGCATAAGCCATCTTTTCTATCCTCGGGTAGCGGAGCTTGGCGTCTCGAAGTACTTTGCTCACATAGTAGATGGGCTTTTGAGCCCAGTTTTCTTCCCTTACTAAAACGACGCTGAGGGTCTGCTCGGAGGCTACCAGGTAGAGGTAGAGGGGTTCACCAGGAATGGGTTTGCTGAGGAGAGGGGGGTTGACGAGGTAAGCCTTGAGCTGGTCGAACGACTCCTGTTGTTGCTGCCCCCCATTCAAAACCTTTAACCCCCCTGAGGGCCTTGAAGAAGGGGAGGCATTTCTCCCCGGACTTCGAGAGAAAACGCCCTATGGCGGCTAGGCGGCCTGTTAACTTCTGAACTTCCTTAACATTCTTGGGAGGGGCCATGTCTGATATGGCCTTGATTTTCTCAGGGTTTGCTTCAATTCCTCGTTGGCTGACCATGAAGCCGAGGAACTTTCCTGACGAGACACCGAACGCACACTTGTTCGGATTGAGTCTCATGTTGTGCTTTCTCAGAACATCAAATGCCTCATGTAGGTCAGTTACATGATCGGCTCCTCGGATGCTTTTTACGAGCATGTCGTCAACATACACCTCCATATTCCGGCCGATTTGAGCTTGGAAAATCTTGTTGACGAGGCGTTGATATGTTGCGCCTGCATTCTTCAAACCAAAGGGCATAACCCTGTAGCAGTAGAGGCCCTGGTCGGTCACGAATGAGATCTTCGGCATGTCCGGAGGGAACATCCGAATCTGGTTGTAGCCTGAGAAGGCGTCCATGAAGCTGAGGAGTTCATGTCCCGAGGTGGCATCAATCAGAGTGTCAATACTCGGAAGAGGGAAGGGATCCTTGGGGCATGCCTTGTTGAGATCGGTAAAATCGATACAAATCCTCCAAGTCCCATTGGACTTCTTCACCATTACTACATTCGACAACCACTCGGGATAGTTCACCTCTTGTATGAACCGGGCCTTCAAGAGCTTGTCCACCTCCTCTTTTATAGCTAACTGACGCTCGGGAGCGAACTTGTGCCTCTTCTGTTGAACCGGTTTGGATCCCGGAATAACGCTGAGGTGGTGGACCAAGAAATCTTCGGAAATTCCGGGCATGTCTGCAGCTGACCAAGCAAAGAGGTTTCGGTTCCTTCGGATGCACTGGATTATGTCTGATCATAGGGCGGATGGAAGGGTCTTGCTAATAAAGAACTTTCGCGTTGGATCATGCTCAGAGAAGAGCACTTCCTCCAATTCATCCACCAGTTTGGACGTTGGCCGGGCAGCGTCTTGAGGGATTTCCAGAGTTTCTAGGGAGAGGACTGGACCGAGGGTAGAGGTCATATAGCACTTACGGGCCGTTTCGTGATTGCCTTTCACTTCCCCTACTCCGGCCCGAGTGGGAAACTTCATCTTGAGGTGATAGGCGGATGGGACTGCTTCAAGGGTAGCGAGGTCGGGCCGACCCAAAATGACGTTGTAGGCTGCAGGGACATCCACGACCATAAAATCCATGGGCTCCGTTCGGGTAGTACGAGTTTTGCCAGCGGTTACGTCGAGGGTGATCACCCCTTCGATAGTCACTGGCACTCCCGTGAACCCATGAAGCGTGTAGCCGGCGGGCTTTAGTCTATCTCGGGACAGTTTGAGGCCTTTAAAAGCGGCGAGGAAGAGGATGTTAACGGAGCTGCCATTGTCCACTAGGATCCTCTCCACTTTGAAGTTCGCCATGTGGAGGTTGATGACGAGTGCATCACAGTGAGGGGTTCGGACGCCTTCAAGATCTTCGTCCGAGAATGTAACGGGCACTCCGAGGCCTTTGGGAGGCGGGGTGGCGCGAACAGAGTTGACTTCCCTAATGAATGCCTTTCGAGAGGAGTTGGAGGAACCCCCCATTGGGCCCCGGTGGATGAGGTGTAGGACATGCTCCTCTTCGAAGTCGGGCGTTTCATCGCGTTCAGGACGCTTATTAGCCCCCCGAGACGGGGGAGGAAGGTCGGCTCGGTCCTTTCTCACGAACCTGGTCAGCTGCCCCCTCTGGATGAGGGCTTCTATCTCATTCTTCAAGGCCCGACAATCATTGGTGTCGTGGCCATAGTCCCGGTGATAACGGCACCACTTCTCTTTGTCCTTTTTTTTGCCGGGGGTGTTCATTTTTGGTGCAGGAGGTATCACCCCCTCCTTCTCAACTTCCATGAGAATTGTAGATATGTTGGCATTAAGGGGAGTAAAATTTTCAAACCTGGGGGGAGGTCGGCGCTGGCCACCATTATCCTTCTGAAGCTTTTTGACCCCTTCCTCTTCTGTTCCCTTTCTCTTAGACCCGGAGGAAGACCCCTCTAAGTTGGGGCGGTAATCAGCTTCTTCGGCCCGGATATACTTTTCGCTCCGGAGGAGGAGGTCAGAGAGGTTCTGTGGGGGCTTTTTAGCGAGGGAGGAGCGGAGGCTGGAGTTGAGGACATTGGATTGAAATGTTGCTGCAGCGACCGACTGGTCAAGGGATGCTATGGACCTGGCTTCAGCTGTGAACCTTTTCACATAGTCTCTCAGCTTCTCACCCTTCTTCTGGTGGAGGTAGAGTAACGAGATGCTGGTCTTCTCGGTTCTGCGACTACTCACGAAGTGGATGACGAAGAGGGTCTCAAATTGCTCGAAGGAAAATATTGAGGAAGGAGCAAGGCGAGAGTACCATTCTCGAGCTGGACCCTTGAGAGTTGCGGGGAAGGTTTTGCAGAGCAGAGCATCGGAAGCTTGATGGATGAGCATGAAAGTCTTGAAGCTTTCGATGTGATCCACGGGGTCAGTCTCCCCAGAATAGGTCTCGAATTGAGGGGCTTAAAGCCGATTAGTACAGGTGCATCCATTATGGTTCGGGAAAAAGGAAGTCTACTAGGACGAAGGGTCCTTCCTCTAAGCTCTTCTTCTCGGTCTAACTGACCCAAGCGCCTCTCCATCTTGTGGAGACGGCGGTAGACGGTGTCATCCCTTCGACGGTAATCAGCCGAGCCTGTGGACTCGTCTTCGTACGAGGGAGAGCGGGGGCTACGACGACGGTAGATCCTGGAGCGGCGAGGACTTGGTATATGCCGGGAGTTGCTAGGAGCGGGAGGAGGAGTTGGGGACCGTCGGTGAGGACTTCGGACTGGAGGAGGAGAGGGGATCTTGGGAGCACTGGTGTTGGGACGGAGATTGAGAGCTTGTAGGACGGTTGCTTGGAACTGCTGGAACTCGGCACGGGTGAAGGGTGCCTCATCGTTCCTAGGCTGTTGCCAATCGGCAGGGGAGTGTGGTCTTCTTCTGTGATGCTCGGGGGACTCTCTCCGCCCCCTTCGGGTAGGGGACCTTCTGTATTCTCGGTGGCGAGGGGATCGCTCATCCGGACGGTGTTGGCGGGAGGCTCCCTCTCGGGTCCGCTTTTCATCCAGACGGCAGCGAAGATCCTCATCCTTCTGCCAATTGAGGACGGTGTTGCGAAGGTCGGAAGCTCGGAGATTGTGGGAGGCCATAGAGTCCGAAGAGGCGTTGTGGATGGAGACGTGGTCCGGATGGAGAGGTTGTTTCTGCGGGTTGGGACCCTTAGGAGGTTGTTGATTCTGCGGAGGAGGCAGGTCCTGTTGGAGTGGGTCTTCCGCTTGAGGAGGAAGTTGCCCCTGCTGCGGAGCGGGTTGGATGGGAATTTCTTGTTGCTGATCGGGGTTGGGTCTTCGGTTGGACCCCCTGGATCTGACTTTCCTAGGAGGCATGGCTGGAGAAGATCTGACTAACGGGAAGAGGGGAGGTTGCTATTCGTTAGTCTCCTACAGACGACGCCAATCTGTTGCCGCTAAATCTGATGTGGGGGCAAACAGATAGTATTTGTGGATTCTTAGGAAAACTTGAATAGCAAACCTGTATACCTGTTTCGCCGGAGTTTGACCATTGACTCCCGCCGTACACCTGCAAAAAGTGTGAGACACTGGGGTTGTTCCCGGCGACGCACCCTCCGACGCTCAAGTCAGTAATCAGGGATGATTAAGAAAGAGCGCAAAACTGGCAAAAGATTGATTACCTCTTAATGGAGATGGATGAGGGGTATTTATAGGCGTCTTAGGAATCAGATTAGGCATGTAATCCCTGTGTATAGATAAGGAATGTAATCCCTAATTCCCGGTGAAAGGATAGATATGAATCAGGGCCGTTGATTAGGATTAATCAGAAACCCTAATTCTATCCTAATGGACCGGGTTCGCTGCGGGTTAAAACCCGCACCCAGTTGAAGTGGACCTGTTCGTGGGTTATTGGATCTTTGGGGGAGAGATCCAGTACCCGCTTCAGGCCCAATAATAGGTAAAATTACCATTTTACCCCTAAGCTTTAAGATTCGTTCCTGATTTGGACGGTTCTGATTTAACCCTGTTTTTAGCCATATCAACAACCAAATGGCCTGAGGCTCTGCGTTATTTTGGACCTACACAAAAATATCTACTATGTTTTGAATGTGAAATCAGAGAGAGAAAGAGAGAGAGAGAGAGAGAATCTAAGTAAGTGGAGGTCCAGTCCATATCCAATTACGTTCCAGAATCAACTTATTATTCTCCAATTTAGTAATGACCCGTTTTACATCCTCTTCTTCCTCGACTTCATCAGATAAAGAATCCGGGCACCAGGATGATATTGCGAAACTTGTTAATAACCGTATGCAAATATTTTCCATGACAGTTCAATAAAGCCAACAAGTAATTGCTGCCGCTATTTTAGTTGTGAGAGAGAAGATGGTGATATATGTTTGTGGAGGCAGTATTTTTCCGATAAACCCATTTACGACAACAATCTGTTCAGCGGTCGATTCCGTATGCGTCAGGTTTTATTCAATCGGATACTGGAAGCTACTGATCGTTACGATCAATACTTTCTTCCGCGACAAGATGCAACAAAAGCTTGTGGTTTATCTCCGCATCAGAAAATCACTGCGGCGATATGCTATTTGGCGTACGGATCTTCTGCAGATGCGTACAATGTACTGTTTTGAAAACACTTCGTCGGTTTTGTGTTGCAATTGTTAATATATTTGTTCTATATGAGAAATTCAACTGCTGGTGATGTTCACAAACTCCTCGAAGAAAATAAATATCGTGGTTCTCCCGAAATGTTAGTAGTGTACATTGCATACACTGGACATGAAAATTTTGTCCTACATCCTGGTACGACCAGTATACATGCCACGTCCAGAAGCCTACAATTATTCTCGAAGCAGTGGTTTCTTATGACCTTTGGTTCTAAAATTCATTCTTCGGAATGCCGGGATGTAATAATGATCTGACTGTGCTTAACCCTTCTACATTATTTAATGATATCCTTGATGGTTGTACACCTCCGGCAAATTTTGTTATCAACAATCACAATTACAACATGGGTACTATTTAGCAGATTGTATAAACCCCCCATTGGTTACTATAGTGAAAACTTACTTGGCCTCAGATACAAAAAAAAGCCCAAATGCAAGAAGCTGAAAGAAAAGATGTTGAAAGCACATTCGAGGTCTTACAGGGACGATTTGCGATTGTAAGAGGTCTAGCGAGATTTTAGAATGCCGAAAGTCTATCTTATATCATGAAGATGTGTATCATCTTAGACAATATGATTGTTGAAAACGAACGATAAGAAGGAACTGGTGAGTATGATTATGACCAAAATGCTGACTTTACCTTCATCATACCTAACAGAGCTGGACCAACTGAGCGTGTAGCCCGATTGGCACACAATGTCAAACTACATGATTAAGAAAAATATCATGTACTTCGACAAGATTTGGTCGAGCGAATTTGGAACAAATATAGAGGTGACGATTAGGAAAACACAGGTAGGCCCATTTGATCGCCTAATTTTATATGTATCTACTTTTAATCAACATTGTTGTTTCAATAAAAATATCTTAACTGCTGCAATATTTTGTCTTTCTATCTTTAATATTATAATAGGAGAATTGAGGTTGTCATTTGTAGACTGTAACACCCCGAATTCCATTTACATATAATTCGTAGTACAACAGGATCTTTTACTTCATTTCGTACAATTTTACAAGGAAATTAAAACTTTTTATTACACAACAATGTTTATTACAGTGTTGCACAGTGGAAGTTAAATAAAATACAACATGAAACACATCTCTAATAATAGAAGCTATAATCATGAATATAATCTTTATCATCAACCGTCTTTAAGTCCTTGCCAATCCCATCAAGTCCTGCACTGAAAAATCTGTGGGCATGTCAGTTGCTTACAACCGACGCAATGTTATAAACAACGACCTCTCTATACTGTATTATGATAAAATCTCTTACTTTAACAATCACAAACTTGAATGCATATAAAAGTGTAAAGAGTGACTATCCTAAACATGTCAGTGTATGATATGACTTGATGCCTAATGCAGATGTTAAACTACTATGACACTAATGCATACTTGTTCGGATTCTATGCACCCTATCCTACATAGGTTCGAGGGAAAGCACCTACGTACTCCACATTATATGGTTAGATCCCACGCCTTGCATCTTACAACTATGACTACTACAAGATTCAAACACTTTGCAAGTATTGGCTCTCGCCCTTGGACTACTGGAGACTGATCCCGCTTCGTGGATCATACTGGGGACTATCTCTCTCCAATGATCATTCTGGAGTCTTTAACTCACGTTTGTTCTAGTTTCATCATATCACCAACTAGTGTCTATCCGTATGTTTGAAACATGAATGAATAATACTACCTAGAGCTAGCTTACCCTACTACCGGTCTGAAACTATACACCGAAAACAATAGCCCATACTTGTAATGCCCTTGCCCCAAGCTCGGACAATTTATGCAATTTAGAAGACAAATTATTTATAGTATAGTACAACTGCCCACCTCAGGCTGCCTCTCAAAAGGTGGTTAACCGGATTGGTAACTCTTGATCATAGGCATTAGTATTTATATATTATTTATTTAATCACAAATCCCGATATGGGACTAAGTTCTCAAATCTCTTCCTTTCTCTATTCCGTGAGCTCTCCCACGTTAAAGCCACGTCACCTGAGGGTGACGTCAGCCCAAAGAAAGCACAACAACACCTTTTTAATGCTGTCCTTCTTTCTCCATTACGTGCGCCCCCACCAAACACCACTTTTCAACATAATTTCAATATGCCATCCATGCATATTATCAAACAGCCACACTATTTTACCATTTCAACATATTTTATATATATATATATATATATATATACACTTTGAAAATTACGGGGTGTTATAATACTGGCCCTTTCTCAAAATCAATTATTCATTTTCATTTTTTGCCGATACCTGGGTCTCACTAAGCCTCTAGAATCAACAGCTTTTCATGTTCAACAACTTGGAATATTCATTCCCTTATTATTCATGTTCTCAATTTTCATGTATTCATATTTTATTCAAATTCTTTCATTCATTCTTATTTATTCATTAGTAAGTACGGTCTCAAACTATTAATTTTCACAATACACTTTCCATATTCATCAAATACTTTCTCAATACAAGTTAATTAAGATTAAAACATAATCTCTTTAAATTCATCATCAAAAATTTATCTTATCATTTTCCTTTGATTTATTTTGAATCAATCTTAACATTTTTAATCATATATATATATATATATATATGGGAAATGCTCAGTTGAAAATGCAAATGTTTGTGAAAACGTGGAAAACCACCTAGGCCGCTGTTGGGAATAGCTGCCTAGGTTCGTTTTCACGTTTTCCACGCTATTTGCGTTTTCAACTGAGCATTTCCCTATATATATATAGAGAGAGAGAGAGAAAGGTTCGGGTGAGAACCATGTCCTGGGGTGAGAACTTAAGGGCCTATTCCAGCCATTCATCTGCGTAATCTTAACGGTCAAGATTTTTTAAAATTAAACAATAAGATTAATTAATATTTGCATTAAGATGTCAATCCCTTTAATTAAGCGCTGGGGACCGCGTAATAAAAGGAATGAAAGATCACAGATTATTAGGCAACATATATTGCCTTTTTTATTTTATTTAAAAGGAATGAAGATCACAGATTATTAGGCAACATATATTGCCTTTTTTATTTTACTTTCAGCCGAACCACAATCTTCATCAGGATGAACAACATTTGTTGCTACGTACAATGTTGCTAAATATAAAATTTTTGTTGCTACGTACAATGCAGTTAGTTGCTATTCAAAAAACATTCAGTTGCTATATTGATACAGTCAGTTGCTATACAGTCAGTTGCTATACTGACAGCATGTACAACATAAGTTTGCAAATTGATAAACAAACAATATATATATATATATATATATATATATATATATATATATATATATATATTCCTGCTAAAATATGCATGATGTGGCTAAAAATAGGGGTTTAATCGAGGCCGTCCAAATTGGACACGAATCCTGAAGCCCGGGGGTAAAATAGTAACTTCACTTACAAACGGGTCTGAAGCGGGTACTGGGTCTCCTTCTCACAGATCCAATAACCCGCGAACGGATCCACCACAACTGGGCGCGGGTTTCAACTCGCAACAAAACCCAGTTCAGCGGGATAAGATTAGGGTTTCTGATTAACATTAATCAACGGCCCTGATTCATATCTATCCTTTCACTGAGGATTAGGGATTACATTCCTTATCTATACACAGGAATTACATGCCTAATCTGTTCCCTAAGATGCCTATAAATACCCCTCATTCATCTCCATTAAGAGGTAATCAATCTTTTGCTAGTTAAACGCTCTTTCATAATCATTTCTGGTTACTGACTTGAGCGTCGGAGGGTGCGTCGCCGGGATCAACCCCGGTGTCTCGCACTTCCTTGCAGGTGAACGGCGGGAGTCAACGGTCAAGCTCCGGTGGAACAGGTTCGGATCTGCTATTCAGGTTTCCCTAAGAATCCACAAATTCTATCTGTTTGCCCCCACACCAAAATTAGCGACAACAGATTGGCGCCGTCTGTGGGAAGCTAACGAATAGAAACCTCTCATCTTCCCGGTGAACAGATCTTCTCCAGCCATGCCTCCCAGGAAAGTCAGATCAAGAGGGTCCAAAAGAGGACCCAACCCCGATCAGCAGCAAGAAATTCCCGTCCAGCCTACCCAACAGCAGGGACAGCTCCCTCCTCAAGCAGAGGACCCACTCCAACAGGACCTTCCTCCTCCAAATCAGCCACCTTCAAAGGGTCTTAACCCTCAAAAACAGCCTCTTCACCAAGAACACGTCTCCATCCAAAACGCTTCTACTGACTCTATGGCCTCCCATCATCCCCGAGCCTCTGGTCACCATAATACCGCCCTTAACCGCCAGAAAGACGATGACCTTCGCCGCCATCTGGATGAGAAGCGGGCCCGAGAGGGAACCTCCCGCCAACACCGTCCGGACGAGCGGTACCCTCATCACCAGGAGCATAGGAGGTCCCCTAACCGGAAGGGTCGGAAAGAATCCCCCGAGCACTACCGAAGAAGGCCACACTCCCCTACAGGTCGGCAACAGCCCAGGAACAATGAGGCACCTATCACACGTGCCGAGTTCCAGCAGTTCCAAGCGACCGTCCTGCAAGCTCTCAACCTCCGTCCCAACACCAACGCACCGAAGGTTCCATCTCCTCCCCGGTCCGAAGCCCTCGCCGACGGTCCCCCTCTCCTCGTCTTGCTCCTAGCAACTCTCGGCGTACCCCAAGTCCTCGTCGCTCTCGAAGTTACCATCGCCGTAGCCCTCGCTCTCCCTCGTATGAAGACGAGTCTAGAGTCTAGACTCGTCTTCATACGAGGGAGAGCGGAGGGATGACACCATGTACCGCCGTCTTCATGAAGTAGAGAGGCGCCTGGGTCAAATAGACAGAGAAGAAGAGCTTAGGGGGAGGACCTTACGTCCTAGCCGACCCCCTTTCTCCCGAACCATAGTGGATGCACCTGTGCCGTTCGGTTTCAAACCTCCCCAGTTCGAGATTTACACCGGGGAGACCGACCTAGTTGATCACATCGAAAGCTTTAAGACCTTGATACTCCTCCATCAATCTTCTGATGCCCTCCTCTGCAAAACCTTCCCCGCAACTCTTAAGGGCCCAGCTCGAGAATGGTACTCTCGCCTTGTCCCCTCCTCAATATTCTCCTTCGAGCAGTTCGAAACCCTTTTCGTCACCCATTTCGTAAGCAGCCGTAGAGCTGAGAAGACCAGCATCTCACTATTGCACCTCCACCAGAAGAAGGGAGAGAAATTGAGAGACTATGTGAAGAGGTTCACAGCTGAAGCCAGGTCCATAGCATCCCTTGACCAGTCGGTCGCTACGGTCGCATTTCAATCTAATGTCCTCAATTCCAACCTCCGCTTCTCCCTCGCCAAGAAGCCTCCACAGAACTTTTCCGACCTACTCCTTCGCAGTGAAAAGTATATCCAGGCCGAAGAGGCCGAGCAGCGACCCAACTGGGAGGGCTTTTCCTCCGGGTTTAAGAGAAAGGGAATAGAAGAGGAAGGGGCTAAGAAGCTCCAGAAGGATAATGCCGGCCAGCGCCGACCTCCCCCCAGATTCGAGAAGTTCACTCCCCTCACCACTAATGTCTCAACCATTCTCATGGAAGTCGAAAAGGAAGGGATAATACCTCCTGCTCCGAGGATGAATACACCCGCCAAGAGGAGGGACAGAGAAAAATGGTGTCGTTATCACCGGGACCACGGGCATGACACCAACGATTGTCGCGCCCTAAAGAACGAGATAGAAGCCCTTATCCAGAGGGGGCAGCTGACCAGGTTTGTAAGAAAGGACCGAGCCGAACTTCCCCCCCCCCCCCCGCCTCGGGAGGCTAACAAGCGTCCGGAGCGAGAAGAGATGCCAGACTTTGAGGAAGAGTGGGTCCTCCACCTCATTCATGGGGGTCCAATGGGGGGCTCCTCGAACTCCTCTCGGAAGGCATTTATAAGAGAAGTCAACTCGGTCCGAACCACCCCTCCTCCCAAAGGCCTCGGAGTGCCCGTCACATTCTCTGACGAAGATCTTGAAGGTGTCCGCACCCCTCATTGTGACGCACTCGTCATCAGTCTCCACATGGAGAACTTCAAAGTGGAGAGGATCTTAGTAGACAACGGCAGTTCCGTCAACATCCTCTTCCTCGCCGCTTTTAAAGGCCTAAAGCTCTCCCGGGACAGACTCAAGCCCGCCGGCTACACGCTCCATGGGTTCACGGGAGTGCCAGTGACTATTGAAGGGGTGATTACCCTCGACGTAACCGCTGGCAAAACTCCTACTACCCGAACGGAGTCGATGGACTTCATGGTCGTAGATGTACCAGCAGCCTACAATGTCATTTTGGGTCGACCCGGCCTGGCCGCCCTTGAAGCTGTCCCTTCTGCCTATCATCTCAAAATAAAATTTCCCACTCGGGCCGGAGTAGGGGAAGTAAGGGGCAATCAGGAGCAGGCCCGTAAGTGCTATATGACCTCTACCCTCGGACCCGTCCTCTCCTTAGAAACTCTGGAAATCCCCCAAGATGTTGCTCGGCCGACGTCCGAGCCGGTGGACGAATTGGAGGACGTGCTCTTCTCTGAGCAGGAGCCGACCTGCAAGTTCTTTGTCAGCAAGACCCTCCCGTCCGCCCTATACTCAGACAGTGCAATGCATCCGAAGGAATCAAGACCTCTTCGCTTGGTCAGCTACAGATATGCCCGGTATCTCCGAAGAGCTCTTAGTCCACCGCCTAAGCATTGATCCGGGGTCCAAACCGGTTCAGCAGAAGAGGCGCAAATTCGCTCCCGAGCGTCAGCTCGCTATTAAAGAGGAGGTGGACAAGCTCTTGAAGGCCCGGTTCATACAGGAGGTGAACTATCCTGAGTGGTTGTCGAATGTAGTGATGGTGAAGAAGTCCAATGGGACTTGGAGAATTTGCATTGATTTCACCGACCTCAACAAGGCCTGTCCCAAGGACCCATTCCCTTTTCCAAGCATTGACACCCTGATCGATGCAACTTCGGGACATGAGCTCCTCAGCTTCATGGACGCCTTTTCAGGCTACAATCAAATCCGGATGTTCCCCCCGGATATCCCGAAAACTTCGTTTGTGACCGACCAAGGCCTCTATTGCTACAGAGTCATGCCATTCGGCCTAAAGAATGCAGGGGCGACATACCAACGCCTCGTCAACAAGGTTTTCCAAGCTCAGATCGGCCGGAACATGGAGGTGTATGTCGATGACATGCTTGTGAAAAGCATCCGAGGCATTGATCATGTGACCAACCTCCAAGAGGCATTTGATGTTTTGAGAAAGCACAATATGAGACTCAACCCGAACAAGTGTGCGTTCGGCGTCTCATCAGGGAAGTTCCTCGGCTTCATGGTTAGCCAACGAGGAATTGAAGCAAACCCAGAGAAGATCAAGGCCATATTGGACATGGCCCCTCCTAGAAATGTTAAAGAAGTTCAGAGATTAACAGGCCGCCTCGCCACCATTGGGCGCTTTCTCTCAAAGTCCGGGGAAAAATGCCTCCCCTTCTTCAAGGCCCTCAGGGGGGCTAAAGGATTCGAATGGGGGCAGCAGCAACAGGAGTCCTTCGACCAGCTCAAGGCTTACCTCGTCAATCTCCCTCTCCTTAGCAAACCGATCCCTGGCGAACCCCTCTACCTCTACCTGGCAGCCTCCGAGCAGTCTTAGTGAGGGAAGAAGACCGGGCTCAAAAACCCATCTACTATGTCAGCAAAGTGCTTCGGGACGCCGAGCTCCGGTACCCGAAGATTGAGAAAATGGCCTATGCCCTGGTGATAGCCGCGAGAAAGCTTCGCCCGTACTTTCAGTCCCATTTGGTGGTCGTTCTTACCGACCAGCCGTTGAAACAGGTTCTTCACAAGCCTGAGACTTCGGGTTGCCTTATGAAAGGGTCGATCGAACTGAGCCAACATGATATAACTTATCAGCCTCGGACCGCAATTAAGGCTCGGGCACTCGCCGAATTCATAGTTGAGAGTACTATCCCCGAGTCCAGTCAAACAGTGAAGGGGCCACCCGTCTGGTCGGTTTATGTTGACGGATCCTCTTGCAACGAGGGAAGCGGGACAGGGGTCATCCTGGCAGGCCCAGATGACTTTATCCTCCAATACTCCCTCCGTATAAACTTCAAAGCCTCGAACAACGAAGCTGAATACGAGGCGCTCATAACCGGCCTTGGAATGGCCTGAAATGCAGGGGCACGACGCCTACGGATCTTCAGCGACTCTCAGTTGGTTGTCAATCAGGTCCTCGGCGAATATGAAGCCCGCGATGACAGAATGGTTAAATACTTAGCCAAGGTCAAAAGCCTCATGGCACTGTTTGAAGAGGCCTTCATCCAAAGGATCCCCAGAGAAGAAAATGCTCAGGCCGACGCCCTATCCAAATTAGCCTCCTCTTCCCTTCAAGGCCTCGAACAGACTGTTTTGATATAAGTCCTCCTGAAGCCGAGCATAGAGGACGATACACTCGACTCCGTAGAAACATTGCCTGTCCTCCTCGAAGACAATTGGATGAAACCCCTTGTCGAATTCTTAAAGGACGGACTCCTCCCCGAGGATCCCAAGGAAGCACGAAGGGTAAGAACTCGCGCCGAGCATTACACACTAATTGAAGGCATCCTGTACAAACGCTCCTTCACCCAGGTGGATGGTCGGCCCTACCTGAGGTGCCTCTCCCCTGAGCAAGCCGACTACGCCCTGCAGGAACTTCATGAGGGCATCGGCGGGGCCCATTCTGGCTCCAGAGCCCTGGCACGCAAAGTGTTGAACTACGGGTATTTCTGGCCCACTCTCCTACGGGACGCCGAACGACACGTTCGGCAATGCAGCTCCTGTCAGAAGCACGCCGACATCCGACGCCTTCCGCAAGCACCACTCTTTTCCCTATCAAGTCCGATCCCCTTCGTGATGTGGGGGATGGATTTACTAGGGCCGTTTCCGCCAGCCCCCAGACAGCTCAAGTTCCTAGTCGTGGCAGTCGATTATTTTTCGAAATGGATAGAGGCCGAACCACTGTTCACGATCACCGAAAACATGGTTGTTCAATTCTTCTGGAAAAGCGTGATCTACCGATTCGGCGTCCCCAGGGTCCTAATTACGGACAACGGAACGCAATTCACGGGGGCTACCTTCAGGGCTTTATGTGAAGACCTAGCCATACAACATCGGTTCTCCTCCGTCTCCCATCCTCAGTCGAATGGCCAGGCCGAGAATGCCAACCGACAGATCCTTTCAGGCATTAAGAAGAGGTTAGACAAGTGTTCCAAAGGCTTGTGGGTCGATCAGCTGCCTAACGTGCTCTGGAATTACCGCACCACCAAGCGGACCCCAACAGGCGAGAGCCCGTTCAATCTCACCTACGGGTCCGAGGCCATCATCCCCCTAGAAGTCGGGTTACCCTCTCCTCGTCTGATTGCTTACGAAGAAGAACAGAACGCTAAGGAGCTCAGAGCAAGTCTAGATATGATAGACGAAATCCGAGAGAGAGCAGCCATACGCCAGCAAACTTACCGAAGAAGGATCGAGCTAGCATACAACAAAAGAGTCCGCCCAACGGACCTCAGAGAAGGGGACCTGGTCCTCCGAAAGTTGGCCATCTCGTTCCCTAGTCAGAAAAGCAAATTGGCCCCGAACTGGAAGGGTCCTTACAAGATTTCTAAAGAAATCCGCCCAGGCACATACAGACTAGAAGATCTCGAAGGCAGGAAAATTCCCAGAACTTGGAATGCCGACCATCTCTTAAAATACCAAGAGAGAGCAACAACGCCTCTCTAAGTAATTCGAGATGTCGAACCATTCCTTTCCTGTTACTTGTAGTAATTTTCTTTTATTTTTTGTAATAATGGCTAGCAACTTTAGAAGCAGCCGATCATTGGGTATTAATAAATAAAGTTTTTTCATACTTTTGCTACTATCTCATCTCTCTGCCTTTAACTCTTTAATCTCACGATGGTTCGGAGTCCAACACTCGGCTCGACTTCGCTTCCCCGGCTCGTCCATAGACGAGCCAGAAGTAGATCGCAGTTCGGAATTGCTCCAACAGCCGTTGAATGGTTCGGAGTCCAACACTTGGCTCGATTCTACTTTGCAGATTCGTTTCTAAGCGAACCAGAAGTAGCTCGCCATTCGAAATTGCTCCTACAGCCGACAAACTAATCTCACGATGGTTCGGAGTCCAACACTCGGCTCGACTTCGCTTCCCCGGCTCGCCCATAGGCGAGCCAGAAGTAGATCGCCGTTCGGAATTGCTCCCACAGCCATTGAATGGTTCGGAGTCCAACACTTGGCTCGATTCTACTCCGCAAGTTCGCTCCTAAGCGAGCTAGAAGTAGTTCGCCATTCGGAATTGCTCCCACAACCCTCAAACTAACCTAACGATGGTCGGGGTCCTATGGCTCAACTTTACTTCACCGGCCCGTCCTTAAGCGCGCCGAAGGTAAATAGCCATTCCAAACTGCCCCCGCGACCACCGAGGCTAGCGGACGAGGTACCGACCCTCGTATATGGCGAAACAACCTTCCAAGGCGAAACCACCGTCAGATCGTCTCAAAATGTGTGCTAGAGTGTGATGAACGGATCTGATTCAGCCACGTGTCCACAAAACGACAAGATAATGTTTTCTTGGGAACTGGACCCACCTCAAGATTCGTGCCACCATTCAACGGCTATGATCACTTCACTTCGCTCGGCACCAAACGCCGAGCGACAGGCAACCAGAACCAACCTTCGGCAAAAGTCACTCCGGTTACGAAGCCACGAAAGCGCAGCCGACCCGTGCCGAGCAAGTATCCATCTGAGCCTCGAAGGAAAGTTTGGGTTAAGGTTTAGGGGACTTTCCCCTCGGTTCCGGACTTGGGTCATCACCTCTTCTACCATGACCTTCCCCGACCCTGACACCCACCTCGGGGCAGTCAGAATCGGGAGAAGATAATGGTGGAAGAACGACCACCCGTCCTCCCGAAGAACCTTTCCCTCGGGTCCGGACTACGGTCGCCAACTCTTCTGCCTTGCCCTCCCCCGCCCCTGACGTCCACATCCTTACTGTCAGGAACGGGAGAAGAACAAGACAGAAGGGTGACCACCCTCCGGACCTCTCGAGATGAAAGTTTTTCACAAAGCTGGCATCCGCCCAAGGGCAGACACCATCGATGCCACTAGAGTTCAAGACTGCAATGACAAAAACTACCAAGGGGGGTGTGGGATTTATAGCCTTCCCCCAAGAGACTGTCATTATGAGCCTCGGGAGTCCAAAAGTCGCACCTAGGGAGCTGAAGCGCCGCGTATTTATTAAAGGGCGCTACTCTCAACGCATTGGGAAGGTGAAACGCCCCCACGGATCCCGGAGAGCCATTAATGCTGTTAGGGGACTGGTCCCATCTTTTCAGAACCACGCTCGGACATCCGAGGGCCCGCATTTCTAACCAGGCCGCGTGGCCGCAGCTTCGAAACAGCTGTACCTTAGCGGCCGCACCGAGCCGCACCTGAAGGCGCCGAGCAAGATTCAGAACCGCGGCAAAAGTGTGAGTTTCGAGGCCAAGATGCTTGACGAAGCAAACACTCGCCTCGCGGTTCATTTCGAGACTACCCTAGCTAACGCAATTACAGCACAATAAGAAGGCAGCAAAGGACAGTTCGGATAAATCAACTCCAATTTTATTAATATAACTTGGATAAATTTACAAAAAGATTACAACAAAACAAAGTTCGCAAGTCCGAAGACAAGACACGACCCGTTCACTGCCTCCGAGGAAGGGGGACGCTCCGGTTCAGCGACACCTTGGGTCGGCGCTTCTTGACCTCCGAGCTCGTCTCTAGACCGACGAATCGAGACGCCCCCTCGCCGCTGACCCTGACAGTCGCTCCAACCGAAGCACCACTTGAAGACACCGCTACCCCACTTTGGGCGTCGGCTGCTGTCCTACCTATGATGGGGGTTCGGCTCGCGGCCTGATAAAACGTAATCCCTCGCTCGATCTCTTCGCGAATGCACGAGGTGCTCCGGACGTTAGCCCTCACCGGCTGAGGCTTGAGCCGAGCAACCTCTTCCTCCAGTTCGACGATCCGATCCTTCAACGTGTCATCCTTTACTATCACTTTGAATCGAGGGAGTTTTGCCGAACCGGGATACTCGGCGCTGTCGGATATAATGCGGCGCAAGTGGGCCACCTCGATGCTCTTGTCGACCGTCACCCTTTGCAACTGTTCTGCCTTCCGTGCGAAGTCGTCTCGTTCGGCCGAAACCCGAACCAACTCTTCTTCCTTCGCAGATAGTTCGGCCTCAACTATCCGCAGAAGGTGCAGTTCAACCAACAGCTCACTATTCCTCTTCTCTACATTATAAAGTATTCTCCTCGTCAGATGAACCTCGCCCTCGAGACGATCCTCCCGGGACCGCCGAAATAACTCGGCTCGGCGCCGATCCGCAGGGGTGATAAGTGTCTGCTCGGCCATCTGAAACAAGAAACGGACAACATTGAAGTACTATACGGCCGAACCAAACACTTAGACAAAAATCCAAAACCGAAACACAACACTTTTCATTCATCATCAAAAGCAGTGGCCAGTCCGCAAGAGGCATTACACTGTTCGGAAGAAAAACAAAAATCACAAAAATTTACAAGAGGATCAGGGGTCCACCTGCGTCGCCGCTTCGACCACGGGCGCGTCGCCAGGTGGCCCCTCGATCCTTCCCTCGACCAGGGCATTCGCCACAGATGGGTCGGCCTCCTCCTCCTCGTCATTGCCTTCGACCTCGTCGCCTTCGCCTCCTTCCTCCTCGCCGCCTGAGGGCGACTCGGGCCACAGTCTGTAGCTGACCCGCTCGAAACCGGGGACACGATTTTGAACATGGTCGAGGGCCGTCTGATAGGACCTCTCCATGTTCTCGGCCATGTGTTTCTTCGCCTCAGCCTCGACCTCGGCCTCTACCTCGGCCCTAATCTTGATGGCCAGCGCCTCCTTCTCCGCCTTCAGGTCGGCCAGAGACTTCGCCGACGCGGCCAGCTCCTCGGCAGCCTTCTTGGCCTTGGCAGCCTCCGCATCAAGTCGCCCCTTGGCTCTCTCCAAGTCCGCCTCAAGATCGGCGACCCGGACTTCCAAGGCCTCGACCCACCGCTGCTCAGCCTCGAGCTGCCGAACCACCTTGACCTTCTCTGCCCTGTCTTTGTCACTGGTGGCCTTCAGCTCCTTCTCCTGCTCGGCGAACGTCTCGAGAAGGTGGCCGAAGTGGCAGGTGGCCTGCAAAAACAACGATCAGAGCAATGCGCAAGCCGGGCAGAAAACTTGAACGAATTTGCAGAAGAAAAACTTACTGACACGAGCGACCGAGCCACCTCGTAGGTGTCGTCGCCGACCGTCCCCGCTTTCAGTGCGGCTCTGTCCTTTGGCGTCGCCAAGTGCTTGACGACCTGAACCGACATCTGCGAGTTGTCGAGGAATCCGTCGTGATTCTTCACCCGCCAGTTCGGCACAAACAACTGCTTGTGCTGCTCGGTCAGGATTTCCTCGGCCGCTTTAGTCAACGGCGGAGCCTCAAGCGTCAGCGCCGCGTTGACATCAAAGGCCCCCTCAATCACGGTCGGGGCCACAGGGACCGAGGGCTCCTCGGTGACAACCACCTCCGAAGGCACCTCAGTAGCCGGAGGAGGCGGGGTGGTGGTGGAGGCGACCGTGGGCTGCAGAGTCGACGAGGCAGCCGCGGCCGCCCTCTTCCTCTTTCTGCCCCCGGCCAACTTGGACCTATCGGCCATCATGGCGTTGAAATCAATCTTCATCGCTTCTGCATCGGACAACAAAAAACGAGTCAGCAAGACGAACTAAAGACTTGAAAGAAAAACGAAAATAAATGAGATGTCAGGAGCATACTCGGGTCGATGGGGCTAAGGTCGGACCCGAACAGCACCTCCTCTGTCAACTCCTTCCAACTCAACAGGGGAAGGGCCATGATCTTCCTCGCCACCTCCTCCTCGGCCTCAGACAGTACGGGGTCGGCTTTCGCAAATTTCGGCACCTCCACTTTCCGCCGGGTCGGAATGTGCTGTATCGCCTCACCCCTTAATATAAAATACTTCTCTTTCCAACCCTTAATCGAGTCCGGGTTTTCTACGATCCTAACACCCTTCCTCGGCCCTAAGTAGTACCGGTGCTCCGTCTTATGCTGCCTGTTTATTCGATATAGGCCTCGGAAGACCGTTAGGTCCGGCTCTACTTCAGCTTTGTAGCACTGAAGCAAGAAAGCGTTCACGTGACGCCATGTGTTCGGCATGAATTGGGTCGGCGCGAGGCAGAACCAGCCGAGGATCTGGAGGATGAAAGGATGTAGCGGGAAACGTAGTCCGGCATTCAAGGAGTCGAAGTCGAACATACACATGTCCGACGACGACAGCTTGGAATTCACTCGCATGCCGGGGCCAGGGATCATCAGCTTGTACTCCGGAGGGATGGCGAATCCCTTTCTAATCTGAAGAAGATCCCTCTCGGATAACACCGAAATGAGCTCGTCGGCTTCGGTGGGAAGGGCCGGGTTAGGTTCTTCGACGACTTTCGACTTCCCGTAGATCGCTTTCTCCAAGAGGTCGCCCTCGTACTGCCTGACCCCCGAATGCCCGGATAGAACCGAGGGATATTGCCCCATCTCGGGGGCTTGCTTCGGGTTCTCCACAATCACCTCAACCACGGGAGATTGGGTTGCCACCCTCCTCTTCTTCTTCTCCTGCCTCGCCTCGGTAGCCGACGGCTCGGCGACCTGCTTTCCCTTCCTTCGGACCTCCGCCCTTCTCCTCTCCTCGGCGCCATCATCGCTCGAAGACGAGGCCCCACTCCCCGATTCACTCTTGACATCTCTAGGAAAAAGCTAAGGCAAAGTAGACTGACCTTTGAAGTGACGTTCACGGTCGGAATGTGCTTGCCGGAAATTGCCTGGCCCACGCGACAGCTAACGTCACCACCTTGAAGCAAGAATCGCCGCTAGCAGAGAACTTAGAGAACAAAAGTGAAGTCTTGGAGTGAAAAGTAAGAAATGAGCTTGGGAGTGGGGGAGTAAAAACTTATAACCCTAGCGTATAGTGGGCCTTCTTGGGAACCTCAAAGGCCCACTAAGAAGCCAAAGCGCCAAGCGAAAAGTTGCGTCGTTACGAGAAGCGAAAAACTCCTCAAATCGCTCAAGTCAACGACTCGGCCACCGGTCCGCCGAGCCGAGCTATCGAACAGCCCGCTAAGCAACCGAGCTACTGAGTTCCTTCGAAACACCCAACTCAGCACCTCGGCCAATAGCCCTGAGGCTCCGTGCCGAGATGACGAGGAACCGACCCTCGTATATGGAGAAAAATCCTCCCGAGGCGAAGTCACCGTCGGATCTCTCCAAAATTCGCGTCAGAATTCGATGGACGGTTCAGATCTCGCCACGCCTACAAAACGACAAGATTGCGTTTTCTCGTGATCTGAACCCCATCCTCGTGATGCGCACCATGATGGACGGACCAGATCCGGCCACATGTACCTTCCGAACTGCCTGCCATCGGCCTGCTAAACCGAGCTACCGAACAGCTTAGTATAGCAGCCGAGCCACTGGGCTCGAAAAAACGGTACAATCAAGAGACGCTACATTCAAAACACCCAACTCAGCGCCTCGGCCAACAGCCCTGAGGCTCCGAGCCGAGATGACGAGGAACCGACCCTCGTATACGGAGAAAAATCCTCCCGAGGCGAAGTCACCGTCGGATCTCTCCAAAATTCGCGTCAGAATTCGATGGACGGTTCAGATCTCGCCACACCCACAAAACGACAAGATAGCATTTTCTCGTGATCTGAACCCCATCCTCGTGATGCGCACCATGATGGACGGACCAGATCCGGCCACGTGTACCTTCCGAACTGCCTGCCATCGGCCTGCTAAACCGAGCTACCGAACAGCTTAGTATAGCAGCCGAGCCACTGGGCTCGAAAAAACGGTACAATCAAGAGACGCTACCTTCAAAATATCCAACTCAGCACCTCGGCCAACAGCCCTGAGGCTCCGAGCCGAGATGACGAGGAACCGACTCTCGTATATGGAGAAAAATCCTCCCGAGGCGAAGTCACCGTCGGATCTCTCCAAAATTCGTGTCAGAATTCGATCGACGGTTCAGATCTCGCCGCGACCACAAAACGACAAGATAACGTTTTCTCGTGATCTGAACCCCATCCTCGAGATGCGCACCATGATGGACGGCCCAGATCTTGCCACGTCCACTAAACGACAAGATAGCGTTTTATGGGGATCCATGCTGAAATGGACGGCCCAGATGACGCCACGTACCTCGGAGAGATCGAGCCAAGGGACTAATCCTCCGAGCCGAAGCGCTGACCCTCCGAGCCAAGATGACGAGGAACCGACCCTCGTATATGGCGAAAAAACTCGCCGACCCATATCAACCGTTGGATCTTGTGAAAAAACACGCTCGTCATGATGGATGGTTCAGATCTCGCCACGTCCACTAAACGACAAGATAGCATTTTATGGGGATCTACGCTGAGATGGACGGCCCAGATGATGCCACGTACCTCGGATCCTCCGAGCCGATGCACTGATCCGCCGAGCCGAGGAACCATCCTCCGAGCCGAGGTACCGATCCTCCGAACCGACCCGCGCACCTCGTAAAGGGAAAGGCCGAGCCGAGATGACGAGGAACCGACCCTCGTATATGGCGAAAAAACACGCCGACCCATATCAGCCGTTGGATCTTGTGAAAAAGCGCGCTCGTCATGATGGACGGCCCAGATCTTGCCACGTCCACTAAACGACAAGATAGCGTTTTATGGGGATCCACGCTGAAATGGATGGCCCAGATGATGCCACGTACCTCGGATCCTCCGAGCCGAGGCACTGACCTTCCGAGCCGAAGCGCTGACCCTCCGAGCCGAGGCACCGAGGAGCCGACCCTCGTATACGGCAAAAAAGCCTGCCGAGGAACGGGGACCGTCTGATTACTCAGAAATTTGCGCTCCACTCTGATCGAAGGCCCAGATCATGCCACGTCATAAATCAGTATTTAAAAATCGATTTTTATTTATTTAAATCGTTTGATTTATTTAAAAATTGCAAAAAATTGCTAAAAATTCGGGAAAATTAGCTAAAAATTCTAGACAATAATTAAAAATTCGGGGGGATATTTTTGAGCCTCCGAACGAACAATTATTGCCTAGAATGTACTGTTAAGCCCCCCGAGCGATTAGTTAACACATCGTAAAATTAAATAAATAGCCCGAAAAGATGGATAAAAACTCGATACGACTTTAGAACATCATATGGCTTCAAAAAGTTACCTTACTACCCACTTCAAGATTCAAAATCACCCATTCGGACTCCGATACAACTCCGCTAGCCACTAATACAGTCGAACTACTCCTCAAAGACTGATCGCCCTCAGCCTTTAGGAGTGGGGGGCTCGTGATGTGGCTAAAAATAGGGGTTTAATCGAGGCCGTCCAAATTGGACTCGAATCCTGAAGCCCGGGGGTAAAATAGTAACTTCACTTACAAACGGGTCTGAAGCGGGTACTGGGTCTCCTTCTCACAGATCCAATAACCCGCGAACGGATCCACCACAACTGGGCGCGGGTTTCAACCCGCAACAAAACCCAGTTCAGCGGGATAAGATTAGGGTTTCTGATTAACATTAATCAACGGCCCTGATTCATATCTATCCTTTCACTGGGGATTAGGGATTACATTCCTTATCTATACACATGAATTACATGCCTAATCTGTTCCCTAAGACGCCTATAAATACCCCCCATCCATCTCCATTAAGAGGTAATCAATCTTTTGCTAGTTAAACGCTCTTTCATAATCATTTCTGGTTACTGACTTGAGTGTCAGAGGGTGCGTCGCCGGGATCAACCCCGGTGTCTCGCACTTCCTTGCAGGTGAACGGCGGGAGTCAACGGTCAAGCTCCGGTGGAACAGGTTCAGATTTGCTATTCAGGTTTTCCTAAGAATCCACAAATTCTATCTGTTTGCCCCCACACCAAAATTAGCGGCAACAATGCACTAGTTGTATCTACTTACAATACAGTCAGTTGCTATATAGTGAACGAATTGGTGAAGGAACGAATTGGTGAATGATTTTGCAGTTGCTATTAATTTGGGATACAAAATCTTCTCCCATATTTTACGGGAATAAATTATTTCTCTCTCCAGTTTGACTAAATTTTTCTTAACCGTCACACAAAAAAAACGGGAATAAACTATTTCTCTCTCCAGTTTGACCAAATTTTCCTTAACCGTCACACACACAAAAAATTCTGTAGAGTATGATCTATTACCTTATTATGTACTTGCATAATCTCAGCCATACAAAATGATTTGATGAGTGGTTGGGAGAGGCCCTTAGGTTCTCACCCCAGGGTTGGTTCTCACCCGAACCGACCCCTATATATATATATATATATATATTTCTTGAGTTCATATCTCATCTGAGCATGAATTCATATCTCATCTGAGCATGAATATGATCATTATTTTCCCAAAAATATAACTTAAAATAGTGAGAAATATTCTCAATCACTTCATCTAAGTATCATTTGTAAAACAGTAAATTCAAAGTCAGAAAACTGCATTTTATGCTATTTGTAAAAATCATAAAAAATTATATACTTCACGAAACTTTCGTTATATATATCAAAATAAAGATATACGAGTATACTACAATTTCTTAGTTATAAGTTTTTTCAAAATACTGTATCTATAACCCTGAATTCTTCGAAATATACAGTAGGGTCGAAGACTGAAATATTGTCAATTGTACAGTCTTGTAAAATTCATTATAAATTCAATTCTTTGTGAAAAATTGATTTCTTAAACTTTTCAGAGAGTTTAATGAGTCTACTACAATTTTTTAGTTCTGACTTTTCTCAAATTATTTCATTTACAATACTGAATTGATCAAAAACCGAAATGTGTACAGATTTCCAGCAACGAGTCAACTACTAACCAGTTCTGAGTTTAGATTTTATTAAAATAGTAAACGACCTCCAAATCTTATGAAATTTTGAAGGGATATTCCTGACACGTACAAAATGCTCCCAAAAAAGATTTAATTCTAGATTCCAACTATTTTATTAAATACAATTTTCTGATGTGAAAATAAGATTCAAAACAGTAACTTTTCTTTGCATGAGTTAGCAACTTCGTATACAACTTTATATCCAATTCATATAAAGTATTACTATGCACCCAAATAACATCATTTCAATTTATCTAGATAACAATCTTTTAATAAGCATGTATTTCATTTAAATATCATCATCATAAATTAACCACTACTCATATGTATAAATAATTTTAGATATCAATTTTCCTACAAGTGCATGATACTAAATTTTAGAAAGTTCAAGAAGTCACTCACCTTAGTTTGAAGAAGGAAAAGTGGAAGAAAACTCCTTCGATGTTGCTCCTAACTTCAACAAGATGCTAGCCTTCTCCTCCTAGCAAAGCCAAGTCTCCCTCATCTTTGCCAAAAAATGCTCTAACTCTCTTTCTTTTCTTTTCTTTTCTTTCCTTTTCTTTTGATTCTAGTGTGCATTGTTCATGAAATAGGAGGAGTTATTTATAGAGCTAAATGGGTGCATGAAGAGACACTCTCTACCCAAAATAAATACCCATGAATAAATATCCACTCACCATTTGCTACCACAAATCCCCATCTCTTCTCATTCCTTCATGAATTGGCGAACCGTTGGATTTTCTACATGTGCACACTCTCTCATTCACTTGTTTAATTATTTATTTATAGCCTAAATGTATATATTTGTTACATGACAAGTGCGGGATTTAAAAGTGTTTATTTAAAATAGAATAAATTAATGAGCTTCTTCTTTTTAATGAATTTCTAGTGGGCTTGAAAAGAGACTTTAGGCCTATGGATTAAAAATCAAAATAATAACTTATATAAAAATGAGAATAAACATCATTCTTAGGAAATTATTTTTGGATTAAAATTGCTTCAAATTTGCACGTGCAATGCACGTATAAAATATTAAAAATTAATTTGGGAGGAAAACAGTCAAAATACAAAATACGTAGAATAATAATATTACGGATATTTCACATAACGAAAAATATACATAATCGACACGTGCATTGAAAACAGTGGAATGTATGTAAAACACAAAGATAATAAATGTTTGAGTTGGTTAAAAATAAGATTTAAATGAGTTTTGAGAAAACGCAAAACATGTAAATAATCGGAATATAAATTACATATGATATTTATATAAAAATACGTTACGAATATTACTCGTAACGGTACAAAATACACGTGCATAACACGCGAGGAAAAAATTTTCATTACTCAATTTTTTGCGGGGTGTTACATAGACAAACAAACCTCTATATCACTCGTACATAATTAATAAAAAGGAAGTCTTAGCTTCGAGGTCAGACTATGCCAAAGTTTTTGCTTTTAAAAAAATATATGTATTAAGACGTACATCAAACGTTTAACTTACTAGTTTATTATAATAAGATATTGGAACAATGTGAAAAATAAGCAGGATACATCCGAGTATGCAAAATACATATGAGAATATATACTACATTACCCCCTTTGGTAACCTCATTTTTGCATAATTTTATTTTGTCTGCACAAAAAATAATAATGTCGGGTCTCAGCAAATGTATTGAGGTCCATACTCATTCTGCGATCTTCCTCCATTTGTTTTTTTAGTTTGTAGTCTTTTTGTTTAATCCCAATCTTCATTTCTGTCGCATGTATCCTCCTTTCCTGCATCTCTTTATAAAAAGACTTAAAAATTTTGGTCTCTTCAACCGTTTTAGCAAACTCAGATGATTCAGCCATCCTTTTCCCTTTTCTCTTCTCTATTTTTCGGTTAGGTGGTCAAGGAAGGGGGTGTAGGCGAATCCACGTCAGCTGGTATTTCTGAATCTCAGTCGATCGTTATAGGAGAACGTACTGTACTACCAGCTTCCCTATGATGAGAACTCCGGCCAGAGTCGAACACATGAGTTGTACGCAAAGAAAATTTCGGCTGATCTTTAAGTATATCGTAACATTCTTCAAATTTGAAGGCTTTCCCAGCTATTTGCATGTATTCCATTCTCACATCGGGTACCTACAATATTTACAAAAACACGAGTTATAATTTATCAAATATTTTATTAACAATAAAGTCGTATAAATTATACATACCTTATTTGGCTTAGTTGTTTCATTTGCAACTTTATTTGTTACACTGCCAAATTCACACTGAATAGAGCAATTTCTTTCGAAATTGTAGAAAATCGACTAGGAAGAGAGTTAGTCGTTCTGTCGGTCAGAGTGCCTATTAGACTAACAAATTTTATATAAACGCAATCCCAGATTGATCGCTACCGATCAACAGATCTTGAGTGATAGCAACCCAGCTTTGCGATAGATTAACATTTTCTATAGATGTGTATGCCCTGCCTCTTATAAGTTTCGATTAACAAATACCGAATACCCAGCTTTGGGATAAAGTAACATCTTCTATAGATGTGCATGCCCTGCCTCTTATAGATTTCAATCGACAAATACTGAATAGGAGACAGAAAGAGGATTAAATATTTGGGGAAGCTATCAGATTGCATTGAGATGTGTTGTTGGAGAGATAAAGTAGAGGGATATATATATATATATATATATATATATATATATATATATATATATATATATATATATATATATATGTAACGCCCCAAATTTTTTTTTTGAAAACTAAACCTCGAAATTCAATTCTATCAATTTCTATATCACTTTAAACATAAACTAAAATAGTTATATATCAATAAAAATTTGTGCAGAGTCTCCGCTGTAATTTCTGCCCCAAAACACAGAAAGCTTACGGAATCCTGCTCAAAATTCCGTAGCTCACAACACAGAGAATATTATCAAGGGCTCCCCAGGCCAAAATGAGCAGTATCACACAAGCAATATAATATAATGCTCTGGGGGCCAAACTCACAACGGATTATCACATATCAATTAAAAACTATAAATTTCTTTGAAAAACGAGGTAAAATTTTAGAAAAATCTTTGTAAAACCTACCACAGAGCCCGGTACACCACAACAAGATGGGTACGGGTCACAACCACCACATACTACTCCATACTATACTCACCATCATCATTTACATACTTATACATCCATAATACAGTTTAAACCATAGATTCTACTATTCACATCACTAAACTTATACATAAAATTTAATGTAAAAGACTTCACTCAACGAAATTTGTGCCTCACCTCTGCATTGCTGAGGACCTGTAACAGTAGGGGATTTAGGGTAGTCTAGGGACTCCCTAACCCCCAAAATACTAAGGGGTTAGCCATTTCTGGTGTGAGTATGGTTATTAATCTAATAACAATTTAAAATAGTATAGAGAAAATAACTTAAACTTACGAATACCAAATTAAGATAATGCAACCTGAATCCTGAACACAACAACATCATCAATACGATGATATCTCAAATACCTTGCCAATCCTGCATTCAACAATTTAGTTATCCACCACCTCCCACATTTCATAATGTACTTCACATCAACCTCGTATATATATAAATTCTTATTTTCATCCGCATAGTATGATTACACATACAATCCACTACTTTTCAATTTAAACTCTCTAACCCAAATAATTATTCTTCCCCAAGTATCGTCATAATAGCATTATAACCATTTGTATGTTATTACTCCTTTCATTAATAACCATTTGTATGAATACAACTCATAATACACATACTCTCTTATTAACCAATTTCATAACCAATCCCATAATACGGGTATTTATTTTTATTATGCCCTATCCAGTATCATTTCTTACAATTGCTTATGTTCTCTTAATACCACATTTATTCAAGTCTTATAACACAAATATAAAATCTAATTGCTTATTGCAATGCTCTTACATCTCATCACATCATTAACACATTATTAATCGAATGCTTATACTTATTACATCAAAAACATGCTTTATGGTTCATTTCCATCTCATTATACCACTTTAGAAATTCTCATTCTTATAAGTAATATATCTTATTATCATTTTTACTTAATCCCCAAACACAATCTGGGGCCACAACATATCACATCCCATAGCCGATAGCTTGGGTAATAATCACTGTACCTCAAACACACAGTTTGGGTAATATCACATCACATCTCAAGCAGATAGCTTGATTATTAATTCACTTCAATCACTCATCATCTTCACTTTATTTAACTCTTCATTTCCACTAATCATTACCACTATCATACCAACTCACCCTGCGAATTATGCCAAGGCAGGTAGTACCCACCATTTCCACAGAAATAGCAGGCAGGTAGTTCCTTGACACAATTCCAAGGTACAACTCATATCAACTACATTTTATTTTAATAATCACCCACATAATACAATTACTTCGTATTATTCATGATAACACATCTCTTTTATTATTATTATTTTCATCTTAAATTAACCACGTACTGCATTTATCACTTCTTTTCATACACTAACTCATAACTCATTTTCTTTCACATTTACTTCATTCACAACTACTTTCTTTCTCATCCACAATTCACGTTTCACTATCTACTTTCTTTACTATCCCATTTATTATTAACACTTATTTATTCTTTATTCTCAACTCATAATACACTTCACTATTTTATTTCATCTTGCATCAAATACTTCATTCTCTTTCTCATTCACATTTCATATCATATTCATTGTATCTCAGGTCTAGCCTGAAGTATCAATTCTCTCTCCGGTCTATCCGGAGGTATCTGCTCTCCCAGGTCCATCCTGGGGAATCAACTCTCTCTCAGGTCCCACCTGAGGTATCATATCTCTCTCCGGTCTATCCGGAGGTATCTGCACTCCTAGGTCCATCCTGGGGTATCAACTCTCTCTCAGGTCTATCCTGAGGTATCATATCTCTCTCCGGTCTATCCGGAGGTATCTACACTCCCAGGTCCATCCTGGGGTATCAACTCTTTCTCAGATCCCACCTGAGGTATCATATCTCTCTCCGGTCTATCCGGAGGTATCTACACTCCCAGGTCCATCCTGGGGTATCAACCCTCTCTCAGGTCTACCCTGAGGTATCATATCTCTCTCCGGTCTATCCGGAGGTATCTACACTCCCAGGTCCATCCTGGGGTATCAACTCTCTTTCAGGTCCCACCTGAGGTATCATCTCTCTCCGGTCTATCCGGAGGTATCTGTTCAAGTCAACCGAAATTATTGTTATTAACATTTACTTTTCATATTAACATCACCCTTTATCATCATAACATCTCATCTTTTATTTAAACTTATTCTCATAAACAATGATCACCATCTCACTTACCCTTTCAATGCATCACACAAAAGAAAATATCACTGCAATTAATATATAAAATCATCACATCATAATATTGCACATCACAATGGTACTGTATTATTTATTTGATCATTACCTCACACATCATGAATATACCATACTATTTATTATCTCATTCCCACACGTTTGCATAAGCCCAGTAGGTTAACACATCACAACACCATATACACATAGATATATATACACAATACATTACCATCACCCTTAATATTTAAAACCACATCAATCCACCATATACCGACATCCTTATATACATATAACTCACCCCCATATATATAACTAATTTATCGTCTGTAAATTTATATCAATGCACGAGACGAGTATTTCATCGTCACATCGCATACCAACACCGAACACTAATTTCCCTTTACACATACACCTTATTCCGGAATTCATATCAATCATTCAGATCATACTAAAATTTGCTTAAAATAACAAGTGCATAAATACATTCATACTCACATAGCATCCCGTGAAGACTCGAAGCGCCAGCACGCTGTTCCACATCCAAATCTGCTAACATATCCTATTATCAAATTTCAACACAATTAAGGCTCAAATCATCTAAATCTATCACAAAAGCTAATAACCCTATTCCAACCATCACACAAGCGTTTATTGAATGCCTGGGATGCACACGTGCATTGCACGTAACATTCGAATTACTACGGAATTTTATCCCCATGAAATTACTAAAATCACCCCCAAATTATTCTAATGGTTCTACTAAAATTCTACTACTATAAAGGAAATAATTCTCACATATATAATTTTCTTTTACAAACCCAAAACCCTAATCTATTAGCAACTCACAACCTCTCTAATAATTTGCTAATCTCTTGCCTTTACAATGCCCAACACCTCCTAATCTCCCTACCATAACTAGTCTACTCAAAATAAATTAACCACACTAAATTTTATACAAAAATAAAATCTAGGGTTTACCTTTTCGAAATCCTTTCGAAAAACGGACTCCGCCACGAGCTAGAGCACCCTTCAATTAGCTTGCCCCTTAATTTAATCGAAATTTTATGGACGAAATAGTCAGGATTTCGGGCTAGAAGGTGGTCAGGCGTTGGGTTTTCTTGGGCGTGAACGAAAACAGAAGGGAGAAGGGAAAGAAGGAAGGAGGGAGGGTTTCAGGAAAGTAATAAAAAAAAACAATATAAAAGTAAATATATAAATTCTTTTTTTTTGAAGTAATATTTACATAGAAACTCCCATTTACAAAATATTTCAAATAAACCCTAAACTCTACACTATAATAATACTAACAATACAAAATACATTAAATTATCTCATAACAATCCTCCAAAATTATAAAATAAAGTAAACAATATTTCTTTACACAAAACTCGACTCATAACTTCAATATATCATATACACCAATCCAACAAATATTCATACCAATATTAATATTTAAAAATAAAATAAGATAAGATATACCTTAAAATTAATTCTCACCACTACAAAAATATAAAAAGGGTATTTTTGGTATTTTTAAAATTCGAGGTGTTACAATATATATATATATATATATATATATATATATATATATATATATATATATAGAAAGAGAGAGCGAGAGAGAGAGAGAGAGAGAGAGTGTGTGTGTGTGTTACTAAATTATAGTCTTTGGAGACTCAAATTGTAGCTGTTTGAGTCAAATTTGACCGTTGATGGGAGAAGGGCAATTTTGTCCTAACATATTTTTAAATTAAAAAATTTATTTGAAAGGATGAAAAAACTTATTTCATCCCTTTCCAAATTTGAACGGATGAAAGATCATCTTCCGTCCGTTCAATAATAATAAAAAAGTTAAGAACGGACGAAACTTCATGTTTGAAACTTCATGTTTTGTCTGATCACATTTCGAGCCAAATTTTGGGATGGACGAATGATCATACTTCGTCTTCTATATTTTGGATTTTGCCAAATCCTTTGCTAAATATGATAGACTACTGTTTCTCTTCAGCCCAAAGTTTAGGTAAATAGCCAACGACTTCAGCAATTTTTTCCCTTTTTTTTTCTTTCAAAATTTGGGTAAATAGCCAACGACTGCATATGCTCTAAGAGCATCTGTAGTCGTTGTTAGCCAAACTTTGCATATTTGGCATATAACCAATAGCTATATAACTTTCGTCAGTAGTCGTTGTTAGCCAAAATTTGGCTTTTCGAAATCTTAATAGGACGGACGGTATATAATTTCCCGTCCGACGTTTTTTTTATAAAAAAAACAATTAAAAATTTCCCTTCTCTTCCCTTTTTTTAGCATTTAGATTCTTAATGTCACACCACGCTTCCCAAAATACGGAATACGAGTACGTAACGTAGGCCCAGCGAATTATGTAAACACCATCCATAAACTGTACCAGTTTAACTCAACAATATGAAATAACAATCACAACCACGCAAGGAGATATACTCACATAAACATGACCAACTTCAATAATAAATGAGATAATCCAAATAATAATATCCAACATCTTGGATATAAATGAACTCCGGGTCATAAAAGCCCAAAACAAAGTATAATGTCAAGACAATGTTCAAAAGAAATAAATCTAGCAATAAAGTAAATTAAGCAACGAAATCTTTGGTTCCATCTTCTAGAATCGCTGCTCACCAATTCCTTATGGTATTGTTCCTTCAGTACCTGTAAACTCATGATTTAAAAAGAAAGAATATAATGTCCTTAAAGCAAGTCGTGGACAGCAAGTAGAGAAAACAGGGAATAATCGGAACATGATATATCAAAAAGAAGGGATGGGATCAAAGTCAATAACAAAATCAATGATTGGTAAAAATGTCAAGAGTCTATGTTTAATCATGCATTTAATTAATAGTTTCAATTCAAGTCCAATGTTGATGGCAGTATACGGGATCAAGCATGAAATGTCAAGTGTGGGTTATTAATCATTTTATTAGCCTATCTAGTGCACGTACTACTGCGTCCCATATGTTCCATACCATAGGTTCGGTGCAAGCAAACAAGTGAATGTTTTAGACTGATGGTAAACTCAATAGATCATGTACTCGTCCCAGTAATCAGGAATTTACTGGAATTATGGGAATTTACGAGAATCAGCTGGCAAGGAACCCCTACCGAGTACAGTCTCCGATTGTTCACTACTAAGTCAACCCACAATACCCCGACTTGTTATTAGTTTATTTTCATCCTATGTGAGCATGCAAGAATGTGTCAAGGTTGTATGATGCTAGGTGTGACTAACTCTACTTGTTACGGACAAAATAAGAAGCAGACATATTATATTAACACAAATCACACAATCTGGACAGCATGACATTGTTATACAAAAACCCATATTACCGCTACTACAGAAAAGCAAATATGGATCCGTCAGAAATTTTAGAGACTAAACTCTCTATCGGTTCCAGCGAATATATACACGACATATAAAAGTTACAAAAACTAGGGTGAAAATCTGATTCTTTTCAGGTTTTATGTTCAAGCAGCAGGTTATAGATTGTATAAACACATATAAAACAGGTTAGAAAACTCATCAATTAAATCTACAAAAATTCAGGGTGATTCCTACACATGTCTAGTCTCAGTAAAATTTATTTCATATTTTTATTTTACTGTTATCATGTTTTATTTAATTATGAAACAAAAAGATATGCATGAATTTGTAAATCTGGAAATTCAGACACATTTGTACTAAAATACTAATATCTCACATATTATATATCGGAATTCAATTCCATCGAAAATTTTGGAAAATAGACTCATGGGGCTATAATTCATATTCAGAAAGTTATTTCAAATTACAACAGTAACATGGTCGAAAATCTGATACAAAAAGACACAAATAGCAATCCAGGAAATAGTTTGATATGAATAGGCAACAACTTTATTATACAACCATATAGTTCATGCTAATTAATAATTAAGGTGATGCTAGATGTTTAAAATGCTTATTTCTAGTTTTAAGATGTAATTTCACAGGCATGGTAATCAATTCATTAAATCAAATCCAGACGAACATATTCGACTCATCAATAATCTATAACACATGGATCTAGTTATTTTTTATGTAAACATGCATATACAATGTGCAAGAAGGACTAGGTTTTAGATCAAAGATGTAGGCACGATGTTAAGCATATATTGAGTTAGCTCATGTAAACCCTCAATATACTTAACGAAATTCAAATAACAGTACGATAAAAAAAGATATGGATTTACTTACGGAGATCAAGGAATCTTGAACAAAACAATAAACTAGTTCAAGAAGAGGCTTTCCTTTTAGATGTCAATTTCGAATATTTAGAATAACGGGATGAGAATCTCGGGCGACGAATTCACGAACGGAAACACAAAATCACATGCAAACTACGTGCAAACACACACACATAGAACATCAACCACAACTTCCTTCCTCTTCACAAACAACAACACACACACTGCAACTCAATTCCCTTCCTTCTCACAAAACAGCAAACACGTTTCCCTACCCCGAACACCAAACAACAAAATCCAATCCCTACCTCCGAAAACCAAACAGCGGAAAGAGGGAGATCGCAGCGGGGGATCAATGGCAGCCTATGCACGGCGACTGGCGACTGCGGTGCACTCGAGGGTGATCGGGGTGCTGATGGCAGGGCACTGGCGGTCGAGGAGCGACGACAATGACGAGGGAAGGGCGATGCTCTGTATCGCACCGAAACAGAGGAGGACGGGAACGACAGGGGTTCAGGTGCTCAGGACGATGATGAGGACGACGGGGATAAGGGGGGTCTTCAGTGAAGGTGGAAAAGATGATCGGGATGGTGGTTGTCGATGAGGGATCGGCGGGGGATGGGTTCGGAGGTTGATGGGTTCACGAAGATGAGTGGATGAAGGGGTGAACTTTGGTGGTTGGGTGAGAGGGTGAAGACGACGGCTAGGGGAGCAACGGGGGAGGGGGGGTCAACGAGTGGGATGGAGGTGGCAGTGGTCGGAGCGACGGGAAGACGAGGACGAGATGATGGGTTCGTTTGGAAAACGAAACAAAGAGGGAGGGTGAGCGGTGGAAGAGAGAGGATTAGAATAATTAGGGTTAATTAATATTTTAGTGTTAATGGGTATTTATTAGGTAATTTGAGATATAGAGTCATTGGGTAATTGGGTTTTAGATCCAACAAATGAAAATAGATAGGATATGAATATAACGGATCAACATAAACCCAACCACAAAAGAATAAGATATATGATAAAATATGATTTATAACAAAAAAATAATTTGTATTACATTACATAATTTATTTAAACAACTAAAAACACAATTATTAAATAAGAATGGATTTTTTTTAATAATCTACCGAAGGAGATAATAATAATAACAATAGTAATAATAAATAATCACAATAACAATAAGAATAATAATAATAACTGTAACCCCTGTTCCCCGTATTTATATTTTCTACTATATTTTATTCCATTGTATTCTTTTTATCTATTTGAGATCTGTATTTTGTCCCAGCTCTAATAAAAACCATTTCTTTTGTTTCGACTCAATTTTGTGCCAATATTTATTTCAGTTGCATCGTTCTTATCAGATCTGATTTGCTGTTCTTCATGGAGAGTTGACTGTTTCACCTCATCTAATTCTTTTTCCCTAATTATAATGAATTTTGACCAAATCTCCTTTTGGATCCTACTCAAACACGTTAACCAATAACCCACAACCTAAAACCCTATACTATATAAACCTAATTACTCCTAACCCTAATTAACCCTACCTATTACTGTGCTAACCTAAACACCCCAGCCGCCTATCACTTACCGCTCGATTCATCTTCCCCTTCTCCTCTCTCGACCCACCTCTGCAACCATTTCTCGATGCCTCGCCTCCCCTTCAGCCGTCGTCGTTCCCATCCCCTGCTCATCCTCTCCATCGTCTTCCCTCGCCATCCAGTCGAGCCACAACCACTGAAACCCATCCTCCTGTCCTCGTC
The DNA here is from genome assembly GCA_017893485.1 of Hemerocallis citrina. Lineage (NCBI taxonomy): Eukaryota > Viridiplantae > Streptophyta > Magnoliopsida > Asparagales > Asphodelaceae > Hemerocallis > Hemerocallis citrina. The sequence goes on along the minus strand of CM030358.1, from coordinate 101,791,390 downwards.
TCCCTCACTCGACCACCGCTCCACCCCGAGCAACCAACCACCACCCCTTCGACAAAAGCCCCTGCCTTCACCATCCAGGGCAGCCACCGACGCTAGCATCCCCATCGACCTCGCACTGTCGTCAAACCCCCAAGCTCTGCCATCGCTATGTTTTCCACCAAGAATAGGGCCACGCCACGCCGCCTCCTGCGTCGAGCTTTCCTCGACATCGTTGTCGCCTGCCACCGGTCGCCATCGCGACCGCCCTTCCACTATCCCCGCTCGCAATCGCCGTCGAAGTTCCCACCGCCGTCACTACTGTTGATCAAGCAGAGAAGAAGGAGGGAAGAAGAAGGGTTGTTTGAATCTCAACCATCGAATCTCCTCAAGATCAGATCCGATCTGATCATCACCATCTGATTGGTTCTCAGCCCTCCATCTGATCTGATCTGATCTTGATCTCTCGATCTGGGCCACACGATCTCATCAAGATCGGAGCCTTCATCACCAGATCTGATCATCACATCGCCTAGCAGATCTCAGCCGTCCAATCCTGTAGCGCCCCGAATTTCTAATATAATATCTTAGAAAATACGTGGCACAATTCCCAACATCAACTTCAATGTAATAGTACACATAGCCTAAAAACACAGATAATTTTTATTTCAAACTTTTATTTCAACAATCTTTACAAATACAGTAGAATACAAAACACCTTGAATTACAAACTTTCTTTTTACAACACTTCTTTTACAAAATTTACACAAGCTCTATTATCTCAATCTATCTCAAGCATCCAAACCCCAAGCTCTAAGCAACAAACTGTAAAATATGAGGCTAGAGATGATCCCTAACTCCCAAAACTAAAGGGGTCATCCATAAAGGTGTGAGTGATATAAAAACAAAGCAACATAATTAAATCATAAAACACTGAGTCATCCACAATATGTATCATCAGCAAGAATAAAGGAATGAGAAATAACAAATAAGTAAAGCATGAAAACATCAAGGAATATAAGATGTAAATAGTAATTCATAAAAACGTCAAGTGATTCTAGACTAAGTGTCAAGTGTAGGAAAATCAGGAAAAACACAAGCATAAAACCAAGTCAAGAAAACACAAGCTCTATATGCTGACTCTCTAATGAGTACTTGTCGGATTCTATGCATTCCATAGTACATAGGTCCGGTGCAAGCCCTTAACGATCTCCACTTTATAGGGATAATCTCTCGTTATGCAACTAATCCTACTACGGTGATGGGAAACAAGATCCAGAATACTCAGCGAATAGGCATCACAGCCCTCGACGCTCAAGCATCATGTAAGATAGCTCAAAAACAACCGGAGAATCATCTCCCGAACCCGTGTACCCCACGAATAGGCTTGCAAGGCCCTCAACGTGCAGATATATCAGGTACATTCCGTAAATAGGCCTGCCGACCCTCGACACGCGAATGCACCCCGCATGCTCCGTGAATAGGCCTGCAGACCCTCGACACGTGAACACACAAATGTCCTCTCGAGACATAACAACAAACAGTCCTGGAACGCATCCGTTGGACTAACAAAACCATGAGCCTATACTTACGTTTTCCAAGTTCCATCACATCCCCACTAGTTCCTGTCCTTAAGTTGATTATTATTAAAACACCAAATCTCCATCTCTAGAGTTAGTGTATCATGCCGGACTTAAATACTCAACAACAACTAAACCAAGACCCCCCCAGGTCTAACTCAACAAATCTCAACTGCCGGTTCACAGGACTCCCAATCAACTCCAAGAGATCTCAACAAGACCAAAATTCACTAATCCATCGTCAAAACGATCAAAGGGAGAAACCTCTCCAATCAACAAAACCTAAATCTCTATAAAGTTCCAGAATCCAAATCCAACAATAAAATATCTTGAAAACATATGTTCTGTAGAAAGAATAATATTTAGAATAGTAAGTTATAGATCCAAAAATATTTAAAGAATCAACCATTTAAAGAACACCTGGAAAACTCAAGAAAACATCAGTATCAGTCGACTGTAAAAAGGTCATCAGTCGACTGTCCATAGCGAAAAACCAACATCTTTAAGAAAATAAATTCTAAGTATTGACGGTTGATTGTAAAAGTCACCAGTTGACTGTCCAGAAAGAGAATTCCTTGATTTTAAGAAAATAATCTAAGTGTTATAAGTCGACTATAAAACTATCGGTCGACTGTCCAGAGAAATATCCAATAATCTTTTAAGAAATAATTCTAAGTGGTACCAGTCGACTGTAAAAGTCCTCAGTCGACTGTCCAGAACAAAATTTCAAGAAAAACTAAAGAAAATAACAACTGGGTCGTGTCGATCGACTGAGAAGTCATACCAGTCGACTGTCGACCTACAGACTGTATACTTTTGGTTGTGCACATTTCAACCGATACGTAGTTTTACTTTATGAAAACGATTTCTACAAAAGCATATTTCGTATATGATCAAATACAACTTGTAGGATACGTAATAGTCCATAAAACTAAATCAAACTACTTGAATTTATAAAAGTGGTGATTTGTAAATCTCTTTCAAATAAAATATTAATTGTGCATATAATCAAATTAGAGTTTCTAAAATTAATTGTTCGTTGAAATAGCTTCGTATTCAAATCCAAACCACATCGATACCAAATCTTAAGGAAACTCCCCAATTTGGATATATTTCCTCAAATTCAACTAAAACCCCAATTTAAGTCATCATAACTCAAATCCTCAAAATATGGTCTTTTAATCCAGTACTCATTATCAAAATTCCTCAAACTCAATCTCAACTATTCTCTATAGTTGATCCATAAACAAATTCATCATTCACATGGCCAAGTTGCATTCATCCAACTCACCAATAGTCCAAAAATCTCGTCTTTAATTAATTAATGCATAACATTCATCATACTCAATCAAATCAGCAATAATCCAAAAGAAATAGCATACTCACAATTTATATTAGGTTTTCCACCCATCTAAAATCATCCACATGCAATTCTAGTAGATCAAATTCAACATCCAAGAACAATCAAAGCATTCATATCATTCGCATAAAATATACACAAATCAAAAGAAAACAACAAGTCACTCACCTCGATGAAGAATCCAATCGAACCAATGGAGAATAAGCAAAACTCTTCTTTTGCGAAATCCAAGATATTCTCTTTCAATCTCCAAGAAAAATAAAACAATAAAACCTTTGTGTTGTGCAGCGAAAGAAGGCTGCACTCCTTCTTTTATATAGGCTGGAATTGAAGGATTAGGGTTTTAAACACTTTTGCAAAATAATCCTTTAACAAATTATTACTTTACATATATAAACCTTCCATTATAAAGTAGTTAAAATAAGTTAAATAAATTAAAATCAAATCAAATCCTTTTACTACTGAGTTGTCTAGCAATCCAGCACAGCCCAGCAATAAAGAAAATTCGGATTTGTACTCAAGGTGGTCATTTTGCACAAAAGTCCTTCTTTTTGTAATATTTGCAAATTCATCATAAAATATTCATAAAAATCCAGAAAATTCAGAAATAATATCTAATAATACATATTATATTTTCCAATTAAAATATATGACTTTTACTCTCCAGAAAAATATTTGCACAAGATCCAACATAAATTCCATATTTGCAAAAACACCAGATTTGTTTAAATCTTTACCAAATCGACTCTAAATAAAATTTAAATATATTTTAATTCCAATGATGACCATGGAAAGCCCAAAAATCAGTAAAAAAGAAATTTCATTATTTATTTGAGATCAAAACGGCTTTTTACATAAAAGCTCATCTTTCGAGGTATTTATAAAAATAGTTTCTTTATTTAAAAAAATCCCAAAATTTAGAATATACTCCATTATAAGTAGGAGAATTTATCAAAAATATAAAATTGGATATTTACACCAAAAATATTTGCACGTGTTTTGTACGTGTAAAAAGATGAATCTTTAGAAAAATATTTATTAAATCTCCAGAAATCATTTTTATTGATTTTCATATCTCAAAAATAGTATTTAAAAATACGGGATACTACAAATCCCATCGTGATCATCTTCATCAGATCGAATCTCAACCGTTGATCGTCTTGATCTTGAACATCTCATCAAGATCCGTCGTCGGATTCATCGTTTACACCCTAAGGCAAGTATCTTCTTGTACATTTTGTTTTCTAGTACAAGCTTTCTTTGAAAAAACTGCAAGTAGATTGTAAATATGACTCCTCTTTATTTATCGTTGATGATCTCATGTTTCGCCTTATCAATCACATGATCTAAGAGTCGCAACCCTTCGTTGATACACTTGTTCACAACTAGTAAAATTTTGATTCATTTTATACAAAAAGTGTTTTATTTGGTTTCTGTTCTGTCTTGGCTTGCTGTTTCGATCCCGATAAAACCAAATCTGAACTTGACTCCTGGATATGAAATGTAGCCCCAAGCGTCTAGTTGTCAATAACATCCAGAATTTTTGAATTCCGAGTTACGGTTTAGGAGATATCACAGTTTTACTGCTGCTGTGTCGGTAATTGCAGATTCATAAAAACTGCTGCACCACTTTGGTTTACAATTATTTTAACTATGCTACCAGTAAGTAAATGACTTGAAATTTTGCATACTGATACTGGACACCCTAAAGAACATTCCATAATTTTCTCAGAATTAATTAATGATGTTTCAACCCTGTTTCATATGTATAAACTCAGTTTTACAAATTCTGGCTGAACATAAATGCTGTTTTGACATCAATTGCTACAACTTTTATGTATCCTAATTATATGCATTGGAACCGGGCAGGAGTCTAGTTTCTAGGCCTTCTAACGGATCCACATTTGCTATCTTGTAGCAACGAAAATCGCAGTTTTGGTGCAGCAACGTCATGCTGTCCAGAATTGCAATTCTAGTGGTTCTTGATAATCTTAATTTGTGTTGACCCTCGAATATGCTTTATAATTATCTTAAACTTGTTCCATGCTCTTGACCATGTTTACTTGACCTGTTTCACACACTTTCATGCTTGGTTGATAATAATAATGAATAATAAGCCGGGGTTTAAGGGAAAGACCATAGTAGTGGACAATATAGGTAAGTGTATTCGGAAGGAGGCCCGTGTTTTCCACTCGATACATACTTCATGAACTAGTTATATTATTAATTGATTCATGAACTAGTATATTATTTGATTCATGAACTAGTATATTATTATTCGATTCATGAACTAGTATATATTTGATTCATGACTTGTCTTGTTATGACTTGACACATGAACTAGTTATATGAATACTCGATTCATAAGCATGGCTTGCTTGATACTTAATACCTGAGTACACCGTCCTATAAACTCCACCACTAGGCCTAAACGTAACTGATTGTATGTAGTAACCATATAGTAAAAGTATGGATGCATGAAGTGCTACCTAGATAGAATTAAATATTAGACTTAAGATTAACTTGTCACTTGTACACACTTGATACCCTACTTGATGCTCGTTACTTGAGACTTGTTACTTGTTACTTGACACTTGTACGTGATATATACTTGTTACTTGATGCTTGATACCATTACATGTTCACTGCCACTTGTCCTACTACTAGTACTTGGTATCCAGTCTTGTCACTTGAGTTGTCTTTCTTGCTAACTAGTTTCTTGAATCTCACTACTTGTTGCATCCTTGTTTTATTATGTTATACATTCTTGATTCCAAATCTTGTTCCATATTTCTTGCACTTGTTTTCATACTCTTGCTTGTATTACTTGCGGCCCTAACTTGCACTAAGGGCGTTTGTCTTATTTTCTCTATTTTTTTCTTTTATATTTATATTTACAGACTTTGAAGACGAATTGCCTGCTGAAATTGGTGAGCAGACGTCTAGGCTTCGCTTGGAGAAAAGACTTGGTTTAAATATTTTATTTTTTTTACACTACAAAAGATACTCGATTTCCCGGCATTTTTTTACGTCTTTACCGGCATTTTTTTACGCCGGTAAAACTTTCACCGGCGTTTATAATAGCGCCGGTCCAAATGCCGCCGAAGCGAGCGTCGCGGAAAGGAAGGGGTATACACCGGCGGTTTTAATGGACGCCGGTAAATGTTATAACTACACCGGCGGTCAGCAAATGCCGGTGTATGTGGGTATCTGAGTGCCGTTCTTTTACACCCTATATACATTCACCGGCGGCCGTAAACCGCCGGTGTCTAGACATTCACCGGCGTTTCTATAAACGCCGGTGTAGAATGAAAGTATACCGGCGGTCATAGAGCGCCGGTGTATGTGCGTTTATGAGTGCCCGGTTTTCCCTACTTACAAGCACCGGCATTTTATAAAACGCCGGTGTAGTTAGATACACCGACGTTTTATAAAATGCCGGTGTTCGTCGGTGCCGTTACAGCTGACGACATTCACCGGCGTGTGTGGGAACGCCGGTATATTGCACACTCCAACAAATTGATTAGATAGACCGGCATTTTTTAAAACGTCGGTCTAGCTATGCCCGTTTATTTTCGACACTCCGGTTTTCCGTTCGATTTCAATTCACAGTTTCATTTACAAAACCTGTAAACTAATTCACAACTGATTCAACCAATTTCGTTGCATATTACTGCGCAAATCACAACTAAAACACAAGAATAATTAAAGATAATCAAGTTTCACACGTGTCGTATCAACGTCCAAATTCATTGATTAATTAACAGTGTCATAATTAACAAATTAATATAGAGACTAACATCCCAAATATCTAAACAAACCAGTCTGACAAATATCCAAAATATCCCAAATTAAAAGTCTGACATAACTCTCATAAAAAAAAACCCAGTCTGACATAACAACAGCAAGGAGGAGGACATAAGAACAACAACCATACAGCAAGGAGGACATAAGAACAGCAAGGAGGACCGCAGATTCATACCCCTCGAGTAGCTTCAGTTCTGATTATCAGAATTTCCTTCTTCTGGGCGACCGCTCTGTGGAAAAAAAAAAGTTTAATTCAACAGTAGACCACAATACAGAATATACATATTTTTTGAACTTGCAACAAGATCTACCTGTATCTTAAATTATAAGATCAAAGTGCCAATTGCAAATGGAATTGTTAATGATATATACAGAGGTAAAATAATTACATTGCAATGCTAAAAATCTAGTACTTAATTTTGTTTTTAAATATATCTAAAATAACAAAACAAATGAAAATTCAGTATCTAACTTGAAACCTTTATATTCTCCTCTGATTGGGAATATCCACCATCTAAAACAGTAAAACAAATGAAAATTCAGTATCTAAGCATGTCTTTCATGGATTGTTCAGACAATCCATGAAACTGTCATCATGGACGGAAACCAAATATAAGAAAAATAAGAAAAATAAGATAGGGCTCATATCAAGTGTATTTTTAGGGAACTGTCATCGTGGAAGGAAACCAAATATAGAAGCCAGAAATGGAAACAGAAAGAAGAATGGTAGAGACTTTGGATACACCAGGCTAACATAGCGGCATTTTCCTCATCTCTCTCATCCCTTGTTTCCCTTCAGCACACGAATACAAAGAGACATCAGCAACAACAGCAAGAGCGACAAGAACAACAATAATAATAAATTATTATGAACAAGATGTCTCTATATGGATTTCCAGATCTCCACTCGAGCCCTCCCTTTCTAATCACAGCCCAATTAAGAACATAGACAACAGCCACTAAACAATCCAATCACAGCCCAATCAAAATTTGCCATCCTGGATCTTAATGAAATAAGCTTCATTAACAGTAAAAGAAAATGAGGATGCTAGCAGCATACTTAGTTTGGAAGTAAACCCATTTTTTGTTAAAAAATCATGCCAAAGATGGCAGTCAGCTTCATTAACAGTATCTGAAAATGAAAATTTCCATTATCTGAGCTTATATGTTGCTCTACTAATTCACTGTGCCCAACTAAATCTAAAACCCAATTGTTGTGCATATCCGGAGGATTTTGGCATACGTACCTATAGCATCCTCAGTTCACAGTGAACCCATTTTGGTCAAAAAAATATGCCAAGATGACAATCAGATGCATGAAATCAGCTTCATTAACAGTGAAAGAAGATGGGTATGCTAGCAGCATACTTAGTTTGGAAGTGAACCCATTTTTGGTTAAAAAATCATGCCAAAGATGGCAATCAGGTTACTTTAACAGTATCTGAAAATGAAAATTTCCATTATCTGAGCTTATATGTTGCTCTACTACTTCTTTAGCCCAACTAAATCTAAAACCCAATTGTTGTGCATATCCGGAGGATTTTGGCATACGTACCTATACCATCCTCAGTTCACAGTGAACCCATTTTGGTCAAAAAAATATGCCAAGAAGACAATCAGATGCATGAAATCAGCTTCAGTAACAGTGAAAGAAAATGGGGATGCTAGCAGCATACTTAGTTTGGAAGTGAACCCATTTTTGGTTAAAAAATCATGCCAACGAGGGCAAACAGGTTACTTTAACAGTATCTTTTAATGAAAATTTCCATTATCTGAGCTTATATGTTGCTCTACTAATTCACTGTGCCCAACTAAATCTAAAATCCAATTGTTGTGCATATCCGGCCGGAGGATTTTGGCATACGTTCCTATAGCATCCTCAGTTCACAGTGAACCCATTTTGGTCAAAAAAACATGCCAAGATGACAATCAGATGCATGAAAATAAGCTTCACTAACAGTAAAAGAAGATGAGGATGCTAGCAGCATACTTAGTTTGGAAGTATACCCATTTTATGTTAAAAAATCATGCCAAAGATGGCAAACAGGTTACTTTAACAGTATCTTAAAATGAAAATTTTCATTATCTGAGCTTATATGTTGCTCTACTACTTCTTTAGCCCAACTAAATCAAAAACCCAATTGTTGTGCATATCCGGATGATTTTGGCATACGTACCTATAGCATCCTCAGTTCACAGTGAACCCATTTTGGTCAAAAAAACATGCCAAGATTACAATCAGATGCATGAAATCAGCTTCATTAACAGTGAAAGAAGATGAGGATGCTAGCAGCATACTTAGTTTGGAAGTATACCCATTTTATGTTAAAAAATCATGCCTAAGATGGCAATCAGGTTACTTTAACAGTATCTTAAAATGAAAACTTCCATTATCTGAGCTTATATGTTGCTCTACTACTTCTTTAGCCCAACTAAATCTAAAACCCAATTGTTGTGCATATCCGAAGGATTTTGGCATACGTACCTATAGCATCCTCAGTTCACAGTGAACCTATTTTGGTCAAAAAAACATGCCAAGAAGACAATCAGATGCATGAAATCAGCTTCATTAACAGTGAAAGAAAATGGACATGCTAGCAGCATACTTAGTTTGGAAGTGAACCCATTTTTTGTTAAAAAATCATGCCAAAGATGGCAATCAGGTTACTTTAACAGTATCTTAAAATGAAAACTTCCATTATCTGAGCTTATATGTTGCTCTACTACTTCTTTAGCCCAACTAAGTCTAAAACCCAATTGTTGTGCATATCCGGAGGATTTTGGCATAATCTAAAGCTTATTTCACAGTGAACCCATTTTGGTCAAAAAAACATGCCAAGATGACAATCAGATGCATGAAATAAGCTTCATTAACAGTAAAAGAAGATGGGGATGCTAGCAGCATACTTAGTTTGGAAGTGAACCCATTTTTGGTTAAAAAATCATGCCAAAGATGGCAAACAGGTTACTTTAACAGTATCTTAAAATGAAAATTTTCATTATCTGAGCTTATATGTTGCTCTACTACTTCTTTAGCCCAACTAAATCTAAAACCCAATTGTTGTGCATATCCGGATGATTTTGGCATACGTACCTATAGCATCCTCAGTTTACAATGAACCCATTTTGGTCAAAAAAACATGCCAAGATGACAATCAGATGCATGAAATAAGCTTCATTAACAGTAAAAGAAGATGAGGATGCTAGCAGCATACTTAGTTTGGAAGTGAACCCATTTTTGGTTAAAAAATCATGCCAAAGATGGCAATCAGGTTACTTTAACAGTATCTGAAAATGAAAATTTCCATTATCTGAGCTTATATGTTGCTCATACTAATTCACTGTGCCCAACTAAATCTAAAACCCAATTGTTGTGCATATCTGGAGGATTTTGGCATAATCTATAGCTTATTTCACAGTGAACCCATTTTGGTCAAAAAAACATGCCAAGATGACAATCAGATGCATGAAATAAGCTTCATTAACAGTAAAAGAAGATGGGGATGCTAGCAGCATACTTAGTTTGGAAGTATACCCATTTTTGGTTAAAAAATCATGCCGAAGATGGCAAACAGGTTACTTTAACAGTATCTTAAAATGAAAATTTCCATTATCTGAGCTTATATGTTGCTCTACTACTTCTTTAGCCCAACTAAATCTAAAACCCAATTGTTGTGCATATCCGGAGGGTTTTGGCATACAGCTATAGCATCCTCAGTTCACAGTGAACCCATTTTGGTCAAAAAAACATGCCATGATGACAATCAGATGCATGAAAATAAGCTTCACTAACAGTAAAAGAAGATGAGACATCAGCAACAACAGCAACAACAGCAAGATGGAACCAAATATAGAACAATTGAGTTTTGAATGGAGATTGTAGTCATAGATCAATTTTTCATTGAAGAAAAATACGAATAGGGCTCATATCAAGTGTAGTTTTAAGGAATTGTCATCGTGGAAGGAAACCAAATATAGAAGCCAGAAAGAGGAATGGTAGAGAATGAGGATACACCAGGCTAACATAGCGGCATTTTCCTCATCTCTCTCTCATCCCTTCTTTCCCTTCAGCACACGAACACATAGAGACATCAGCAACAACAGCAAGAGCGACAAGAACAACAATAATAATAAATTATTATGAATAAGATGTCTCTATATGGGTTTCCAGATCTCCACTCCAACTCGTCTCTTTCTAATCACAGCCCAATTAAGAACAATTGTTCACAGTCACTGTTAAAGAAACATATATGCTCAGATTATGGAAATTTTCATTTTTCAGATACTGTTAAAGAAGCTGATTTCATGCATCTGATTGCTATCTTTGGCATGATTTTTTAACCAAAATGGGTTCACTTCCAAACTAAGTATGCTGCTAGCATACCAAAATCCTCCAAATCAGTACAACAACACGGCTGAACAAACCTTGTTTGCAGGTCATACAATGTCATCTATACCATGTTATGTGCCAAAGTGGGGTTGGTCATACAATGCATGAACGACACGTATTAGTTGTTTGTGAGTATGCAATAAGGTGCAGCTATGAACAGGGCTCATATCAAGTGTAGTATTACGGACTGTCATCGTGGAAGGAAACCAATTTAATATAGAAGCCATATATGGAGCCAAAAAGAGGGATGGTAGAGAATGAGGATACACCAGGCTAACATAGCGGCATTTTCCTCAACTCTCTCTCATCCCTTCATTCTCTTCAACACACGCACACAAAGAGACATCAGCAACAACAGCAAGAACAATTGGGTCCAACAATAAGTGTAGATTATAATAAACGAGATGTCTCTATTTCGGTTTCCAGATCTCCACTCCAGCCCTTTCTTTCTAATCACAGCCCACTTAAGAAATATAGACGAAATGCTTATAGAAGACAGCCACAATGCAGACTCACAAACACTAGTACGTGTCTTTCATGCATTCAAGACCATAATCTCTTTAAAAATACCAATTTAAAGACTTACCGATGTTTTTTGACAATGGGCGGCGTGCTACCCTCACCCTCATATGTTTGACTGCCACTATTATTTAGTGGCTGCTCATCCCCATGGATCTCGTTGCCATCATTTATATTTACCCTCTTTCCACGCCTCGGCATGTTGTACCTGTCAAAGATTCGATAACTTTCTTAGAGATGCAAATTTAATTAATAACATGTTTATAATAACTATCATAAAATTTGTACTTTAGTAGGATTAACAAACCAACATAATTATAAAAAAATTAAAAAAATGAGATTTGTAACAAATTAAATTACAACGATAGTTTGGTTCAAATGACACTAAGCATAGTTTAATGTAAATAATACCAAGCAGTAGAAAATAGAAAGATAATTAAACCGGTGTATTAAATTCACAATGAACATATTCGAAATTACAGACATAATATTACAACAAGATTTAAGACATAAAATTACAGACATATAATATTGAGATTGAAAATTATGTAAACTACAATACGACATCTTCCAGTACATCGCCCTCTTCTCCATCCTTGCGAAGCCAAGTCCCGCAAATTCCAACGTCGGTTGTGTTTACATCAAACACAGGAAACTCAGAAGCAATGTAACTGTTCATGACTTCACCGTCTTCATCTTCTGAAGTATCGCCCAGTTGGAATACATCTCTTGGTTGCATAGGGAGAGCCACATACGATTTTGGCAGGGTTGGATCTTCAATGTAGAACACTTGTTGCACTTGGGATGGAAACACAAATGGCTCATGGCTAATGTGTGTACCGATGTGAATCAATTTTGAGAAGTTTACAACTGTGAAGCCAAGCTTATCCTTGTTGTTAGCAAAATTCCTATCAAACTCAGCCCAATCCCCACGAAATAAGACAACACGGAAATGACCAAAATAATTCAACTCAATGATATCCGTGAGCACTTCATAGTAGTCGAGATCTCCATCTACAGGCCTCGTGTCCGATTTGGAAGCATAACTTCTAGTCTTAGACGTCACTACCATTCCACTATTTTGAGACTTCAAATTACATTCACGATCCTTAGTACGAAATCTAAAACCATTGAATATGTATCCTCCGTATCTTTTGACCATCTTATAGGGACCTTTGGCAAGTACTTGTATTTCAGATAACGCACCTTCAGGACCCAAAGAATGTACCTATTAATTTTGCGCAAATCGTATCAGCACCATAGAAAATGTAGATAGAATGAAAATTAACTCGCATAACTGTGATTCACCTACATGAGATTCAAACCACTTATGAAATTTTTCATTCATCAACTTGTTTTGTTCACGTGGTGGTAGTCTTCTTGGTTTAGCCCTTCGTTTGATGTCCCTGACAAATTCGCTAAAAAACAAGCAATTGAAATAAGAAATAAAAAAAGTAAGTTAATATCGAACTCCGCGGTTTTCACTGTATTCGATTTAAATTCAAAAGCAACTTACTTTCGAAATGGTTCCACTGATGCATGGTGGTCTAGCACATATCGATGTGTCTGTTCCCACGCTAAGTTATCTAGCTCAAATGCATCAACTTTACCAACAGTAGTGCCAGCGGTATCAAAAAGATATTGAGCACCATCAAGGTTGTAAATGTCTGGATTTCTACGTGGTCTACTCGAAGATGTCTCCACACCCGGCAAATACCTGGAAAAAAAATGTGAGCACTCCTCTGATAGATATCCCTGAGCTATTGACCCTTCAGGATATGCTCTATTTTTCACATAACCCTTTAGCCGGTATAGGTACCTGAACATGTACAATTAATGAATTAGAGCGGATTAGGGGATTAACAGAAATGAGCTTTTGAAAATTCAATTTCGTAAGATGAATGAATTCTTTTACCTCTCAATGGGGGTACATCCACCGATAGTGAACAGGACCGCCGATTCTGGCTTCACCAGCAAGGTGGATTATCAAGTGAATCATTATAGTGAAGAACGATGGAGGAAATATCATCTCCATTTTACTAAGTGTCAATGCCGCCTGCTGCTCCAATTGGTCCAGATCTTCAACACGAAGCATTCTTGAGCAAATACCTTTATATATGCTACAAAGATCTTTCAGGACAGTAGTGACTTGCTCACACATTGAAGACCTTAGGGCCACAGGAAGGAGATCCTGCATTAGGATGTGGTAGTCGTGTGACTTTAGACCCTAAAGCCTCTTCTCTTTAAAGTTGACACATCTTGCCATGTTAGAAGAATAGCCATCAGGGACTTTAAGTTCCAGTAGTACTTTGCAAAACAATTCCAACTCCGATTTTGACATTGAATAGATTGCAGGAGGTAGGAGTACTTTCCCGTTCGGTAATTCTTCTGGGTGCAACTCATGTCGGATGCCCATTGACTTCAAATCAAGTCGGCTCTTGAGATTGTTCTTTGTCTTCCGATCATCTCCCATAACTGTTCCGATATAATTTTCACCAATATTTTTTCCGATATGCATCACATATAAATTATGTCGCAATAAGTTGAATTCCCAATACGGCAACTTGAAGAAATACTCTTCTTCTTCCATGCACCTAAACTCGTCATGTTTTGATCCTCATCTTCGCCATATAGATCGGTCTCCTCACCTTGCTCCGGCCTTGACCTTTTCTTGCCCTTTGTCCTGACTTCTGGTTCTTTTCCATATTTGAATTGATGACCATCTACCCGTCTCAAAATATCTGAACCAGAAGAAGACCCAGGAGCATGTTTCCACTCGTCGGTACCATCAAATGTCACTGTCTCTGCCCGAAATATATGTGTGTCAGGCAACCATCTCCTATGACCCATATAGCAAAACTTTCTGCCAATGTACAACCACCTTGAACTAATTTGGTCAGCACAACATGAACATGCATAACGTCATATAGTACTATATCCAGATAAATTTGCATATGCTGGAAAATCATTGATTGTCCAAGACAACACGACCCGAAGAGAAAATGTTTCTTTAGCCACAGCATCATAGGTTGGAACACCCACCCACAAATTCTGAAGTTTATCTATTAACGGTTGTAGGTACACATCTATATCATTTCCAGGACCTTTCTGTCCAGGAACTATCATGGACAAAATAAATGAGGACTGCTTCATGCATTTTCAAGGCGGCAAATCGTATGGTATTAACACAACCGGCCATATGCTGTATGTACTATTCATTTGCCTGAAAGGGTTGAAACCATCACTAGCAAGTCCAAGTCTCACATTTCGAGGATCTTCCGCAAAATCAGGATATCTTTCATTAAATTTTTTCCAAGATTGAGAATCAGCAGGATGTCTAAGAATTCCATCATTAGTGCGACCTTCAGCATGCCATTTCATATCAGAAGAAGTTTTCGTAGACATAAACAACCTTTGTAGCCTAGGAATCAGAGGAAAATAACGCAGTATTTTGGCAGGCTTCTTTTTCCTACTTCGCTTAGTAGATCCACTGGCTCCCTCGTCTTGATTTGGTCTTTCTTTCCATTTCGAAGAACCACACACTTCGCAATTCTCCAGACTTTCCTTGCTACTCGTAAAAAGCATACAGTCATTTGGACATGCTGCTATCTTCTCATACCCTAGATCGAAAGAACTTAGGAATTTTTTGATTTTATAAGCTGAGTTTGGAATACACATTTCAGGAAATGCTTCATTCAACAATTCAAGTAGCATAGTGAAGGACTTAGCAGACCACCCGTTTAAACATTTAATCTGAAATAGTCTGACAATGAATGAGAATTTAGAGAACTTGGTGCAATCGCAGCACAACGGAGTACTAGCATCTTCAAGTAACTTAGCGAAGGATTCTTGCTGCTTATTATTTTCAGGGGTGGGGCCAGACATTTTCTCGTCCACCCCACCACCAATCGGGTTTGTTTCTGTTGACTCATTGTGAACTTGGGTTGTTGGGTTATTGGTGTGGATAGGAACATTATGAATCCCCATGGCATCTTGCAGCAAAGCATGCATCTCATCGGAAACGCTTAAGTCTTCGTTCACTAAGGGCTCATCTTCATTTTCTAATACAACCGGACGAACAGGAGCTGACGTATGATCCTCTCCATGACAAAACCACCTTGTGTACCCTTGAAGAAAACCGTTGACAACCAAGTGTGTATGTACTACGTCACATGTCCTCAAATTACAATTTGTACACTGGAGGCATGGACAAAGGATTAGGTTGGGATCACGGGAATGTCGTTTGGCAAAGATAATAAAATCTTTAATACCATCACGGTACTCCTTGGATAGTCGTGGCTTACTAATCCAACTTCTATCCATTATAACAATAGCACACAATCTGAAATTAAAATTTGATATATTAAATAGTAATAACAGTAAAAGGCATTTTGTATAATAAATTTCACCTTTTTGAAAACCATCCCTAGCTAGCTGTAAATAAATAAACGATATAATCTTTAACTGTAAAATAAAGAAATTGTGGTTCCAAAAAATGTACAAAAAAAAAATTAAATCTTAACACAATCTACTCTATTCACATAACCCTAAACTACCTTTTGTGGAAATTATCACAACCACCTTAGTGGTATTTTATCGCACACCCTGTGTTCGAGTGTAAAAAAAAATCGACTATAGTCTCCCCTGTATTTGGCTTTCCGTTCAAGGAGATGATGATGGTAAAGGGTATTTTGCTGATGAAGAGGAATCGGCCGAATAATGAGCGCGTCGTGCTGTAACTACGGTAACAAGAAGATCTGATGACTCATGAACTATTCTGTTCATGGCTACTAATAATCGCTTACTTATACAACAACAACAACAACAACAACAACAACAACAATAAACAAAAGAAACTAATATGGCTACTAATAAGTTTTTCTAAAATAATTCTTCATCCCAACTAAATCATTGATGTTTGTAGCGCCAAAAGAAACCTGCACGAGGTTTGTTCAGCCCAATTCTTGTACAGATTTGGAGGATTTTGGTAAAAAACATGCCAAGATGCCAATCAGATGCATGAAATCAGCTTCATTAACAGTGAAAGAAAAATGATAATGTCCAGTATGTAAGCATATATTTTTCAAAGTGAACCAATTGTTGTACATATCCGGAGGATTTTGGCATACAGCTATAGCATCCTCAGTTCACAGTGAACCCATTTTGGTAAAAAAAAACATGCCAAGATGACAATCAGATGCATGGGATAAGCTTCATTAACAGTAAAAGAAAATGAGGTTGCTAGCAGCATACTTAGTTTGGAAGTGAACCCATTTTGTTAAAAAATCATGCCTAAGATGGCAATCAGCTTCTCTAACAGTATCTGAAAATGAAAATTTTCTTTATCTGAGCATATATGTTGCTCTACTAATTCTTTAGACCAACTAAATCTAAAACCCAATTGTTGTGCATATCCGGCCGGAGGATTTTGGCATACGTACCTATACCATCCTCAGTTCACAGTGAACCCATTTTGGTCAAAAAAACATGCCAAGATGACAATCAAATGCATGAAAATAAGCTTCACTAACAGTAAAAGAAGATGAGGATGCTAGCAGCATACTTAGTTTGGAAGTGTACCCATTTTTGGTTAAAAAATAATGCCTAAGATGGCAATCAGGTTATCTAACAGTATCTGAAAATGAAAATACCCATTATCTGAGCGTATATGTTGCTCTACTAATTCTTTAGCCATTTGAAAATACCCATTTGGAAAGCGGGACGTGACAATAACCATGACAACAAAATAATAATACTAATAATAACATTAATAATAATAATAACAATAAGAACAAAAATACTGACAATAATTATAATAATAATAATAGTAATAACAATAAATATATACTAACAACAACAATAGCAATTATCAGAATAATATTATTATATAAAAATAGGAATTTGTTGAAATAGTCAAAATAGTAATAATATTTTTGATTTGGGTTAAAATGTGAATAGTTGTTTAAGTAGAAATGGAAACAAAGTTTATTCGAAATAATTATAACCATTGTTTAGAAAAATGCTTTAACATAAAATTCAAAACGAATTTAACAAATAACGAATATTATAAATATCGAGATACAGAAAATACTCAGAAAATACGTATTTGCTGAAATGGGGCCGGGTTACACTTAACAAAAAAAAAACTTTAGTTGTAGATAATGATGTTTTAAGAAAAAGTCAAAAAATAAAAAAATTTCTCCAAAAGCCAGGGATGGTATATTATTTCCCTTCTCTCAAATTTTTTTAACATTTGAATTATGGGACGGTGTATAATCTCCTGTCCCGAAACTTAGTAAAAAAAAAAAAAGTTGGACGGTGTATAATTTTCCGTCCGATTTTTTTGTTAATAAAAAAAATTCAGACGGTGAATTATACACCGTCTGATCAATAAACGGAAAATAATATTTCGTCAGGCTATTTTATCCATTTAGCCAAATCGTCTGCCAAATATAGCTGGCTACTATTCCCCCAAAGCCAAATTTTGGCAAAATAGCCAACGACTACAGCACGCTTCGAGCCAAAATTTGGATATTTTGGCTAAATCGCCAACCACTAGTCGTTGGCCATTTTGCCAAATTTTTCAAAATTTGGCAAAAAAATGCTGCAGTCGTTGGCCAAATACTCAAAATTTGGGTTTCGAATGAACAGTAGTCGGTTATATTTGGCAAACAAAATGACAATTGCCCAAATATAACAAACGAAAGATGATTTTCCGTCTATTTGATCAGACGAAAAATTAACTTTCGTCGCTTAATTTTTTATTTATTTTACCCCATCGGACGGTAAATGAAACACCGACGCAAAAATTGCGGATTTCTTGGACGAGGGATTATTCCCTGTCTTTGATTTTTAAATTTTTTTTTTCAATTAAAAAACGGACGGACGGGAGATGAAACCCCGTCCGTTCCATTTAAAAATTAAAAAAATCAGAAATGTTATGGGATGGGAGATGAAGCCCCGTCCCATACATTTCTACTTAAAAAATTTCTATACAACCAACATTCTAAGTAAATATATGGGTTAAACTTAGGTTTAGAGGATAATTAATTATAAATTAAGTTATAATTAGAATTAATTTAGCAGTTAATTATGATTTAAAGTTTATTATTATTTTTAAAATACGACGGACAGTTGTTCTTGTTTTTTGTTTGTTTGTTTTTTTTTTTAACGTGGGACGAAAAATAATCTTTCATCTGAGATTTTAAAAAGTTTGAAAACCCACATCAAAATTTTCATTTCCATTTGCCAAATATTCAAAACTTGGGTCACAACGAACAAAGATGCTCTAACCATCTTCACTTGGCCAAAAAGTAGTACACACCATCCTACATCACCCATCCCATACCTAAACAACGCTCGGACCCACAAAAACCGGATTGCATCATATTGTCATGCATGCAAGATAGACGAATTTAGGGGTAAAAGATAAACATGCGCAACCTCGAATTCATGTGTTTCAATCCTTATCTCAAACCCCTCATGTCCGATTAATGTCTGTGAATTGGAGTTCGTTGTACATGAAGTACCTATTTTTCTTTTCTTTTCTTTTCCTAACAAAGCTATTAATACACCAGCTGCTAGACATGAATTGGAGTTGGTTGTTGTACGTGGAGTAACCTAATTTTCTTTTCCTTTTTTCCAAACAAATGAAGCAATTACAGCAGCTAGACATGAAACTCTCGTAGGATGTATGATATTCTAACATCGCTAAAACTAATTAATTTGTAGCAGCTGCCTAGGCCTAGCTAGCTAGCTAGCATCCCGAATGACAATATTAATTGGACTCAAAGCTCTCCTCCTCCTCTACAGTCTACATAAGCAAGACGTACTTACTCCCCGTGCAGGTAACCTGGGAGCTAGTCGAGCCTCTTTTCAACCCGCGGTCATAACTTATAATTTGGCCACCGCTCTCTTAGAGAAGGAACCACCATCAAAATTGTTTTTTAAATCATCGCATGCATTTGGGAAGCACGCACGTACCCACCTATCGTTCCCTTTCAGTTTCTACATCTGACAACAACCCATTTAATTTCAACTAGCTAGTTGAACTTAGTGCAAATTCAGATAACCAACTAACCTACTTAAACTAATTTTAACTATATACTTTTCATACTATATCTGATATATATCGAAACTGCACAGTCTAGGATCTGAATTTTTTCCCAAAATGACCCTCTTTTTGAAAGTTTTACCAGAACTGACCCGTTTTTTATAAAAATTTCATAAACGACCCACTCGCTTTTTGAAAAAGCGAGTTTGGTTAAAAATAACTTGCTATTTCAGAAAGCGAGTGTTAAACTTTTAATTTTCGAAAGGTTAGACTCGCTTTTTGAAAAAGCGAGTTATTTTTAACTAAACCCGCTTTTTCAAAAAGCGCGGATGGTTATTTTGGTAAATATTTTCGAATGTGGGTCAGCTTAGTAAATACTTTTAGAAAGTGAGTTAGTTTGGTAAATAATTTTAGCAAGTGGGTCAGTTTGATAATAAGTTCTTTCTATATCACATTGTCACTTCATCTTCTTTAGACTACTATATATGAAATCGTTTCTTTAGACTACTATATATGAAATCGTTTGTCAGGACTTTCTATATCACATTGTCACTTCATCTTCTTTGATAATGATTTTATAAAGTTAGTAACTGTTTAGCAGTAGTCGAGAATATACATAACTTGACATTATTTCAGTATGCACATAATTGATGTGTTTTAAGTTGTCGAGAATGAGCCCATAGATACTGTTGGATCCTGTAGGCCAGAAAACAAACACTAGAGGGGGGGTGAATAGTGTTAATAAAAAACTGCGGAAATTTTCTTCGGTACAGTCGACTTGTTTGTGAACCAGTCGACTGAAGTGATCAAATAACAGTAAATACAATAACTCGGTGCAGTCGACTTATAGATAAGGCAGGAGACTGATGATGCAATGACAGTACAAGTTATACGAGACTGATCAGTCGACTGATAGTGCAAGGAGTCGACTGTCCAGACAAGTTTTACAGAACTTATGAAAACAAAAGTAAATGCAAGATCAAGACAACCAATCACAGAGTACACAAGATATATCCTGGTTCGGTCCTCCCGACCTACATCCAGTCCCTAAGCAACCCACTTGAGATTTCCACTATTCTTGAAAAAGTTTACAAGAATACCCTACGGCGTTAAGACAACAACCTTGTCTAACCCGTAGTCCTTTCTCTCAACCAGAGAAAGCAGACCCACTCTACTACCAAGAGTGAAACAAACCGACTCTACAACCTAGAGTCAAAAACCACTCTCCAACTGAGAGCAAAATGAACAAGAAAAACTTTACAGTCAACTTATAGCCTTGTTGGTGTATTGTGTTGTTGCACGTGGCTAAAAATAAGGTCGAATTCTATACCCAGTCCAGAACAGAATCGTTGTTATACTGGACTGAATGTAGAGAACCAAAGAGTTTGAACTTGAAAGCTTTTTCTCAAATTTTTCACTTAGAATTTTCTCAAAGAGTGCTCGGATCTCAAAAAGTTGTTGTAAGATCTTTTCAGTGAGATCTGAACTCTATTTATAGAGTTAGATCTCCTGGACGTTGGGGGACAGTTATTCCATCTGGACAGTCGACTCCTTGCACTATCAGTCGACTGATCAGTCTCGTATAACTTGTACTGTCATTGCATCATCAGTCGCCTGCCTTATTTATAAGTCGACTGCACCGAGTTATTGTATTTACTGTTATTTGATCACTTCAGTCGACTAGTTCACAAACAAGTCGACTGTACCGAAGAAAATTTTCGCAGTTTTTTATTAACACTATTCACCCCCCTCTAGTGTTTGTTGTCTCGCCTACAGGATCCAACAGTATCTATGGGCTCATTCTCGACAACTTAAAACACATCAATTATGTGTATACTGAAATAATATCAAGTTATGTATATTCTCGACTACTGCTAAACAGTTACTAACTTTATAAAATCATTACCAAAGAAGATGAAGTGACAATGTGACATAGAAAGTCCTGACAAACGATTTCATATATAGTAGTCTAAAGAAACGATTTCATATATAGTAGTCTAAAGAAGATGAAGTGACAATGTGATATAGAAAGAACTTATTATCAAACTGACCCACTTGCTAAAATTATTTACCAAACTAACTCACTTTCTAAAAGTATTTACCAAGCTGACCCACTTTCGAAAATATTTACCAAAATAACCATCCGTGCTTTTTGAAAAAGCGTGTTTAGTTAAAAATAACTCGTTTTTTCAAAAAGCGAGTCTAACCTTTCGAAAATTAAAAGTTTAACACTCGCTTTCTGAAAAAGCGAGTTATTTTTAACCAAACTCGCTTTTTCAAAAAGCGAGTGGGTCGTTTATGGAATTTTTATAAAAAACAGGTCAGTTCTGGAAAAATTTTCAAAAAGAGGATCATTTTGGGAAAAAATTCCTAGGATCTACAGTCTCTCATACCTAGCTAGCTAGTTCATAAAAAGAAAAAGAAAAAGAAAGGAAAAAAAAAACCTCCAAATCCAAATCCAAATTTAAATCTGTATCAACATCTGCTCACAAGAAATTAATTGACTGTCTTTATTCCCCAAGTAGTACAAAAATACAAAATTATCGTGGGTAATTAGGGCGCTGTCGGCACTTTTTGGTATAGGTGCATGGCCTAGGAATATAGGGTCTGTTAGGGGCCTGTTTATGGAAGACGGGACGATTTGCACGGAATGGGTCGATTAATGGTGTTCCCAGCTGAAGGTCCATGAAGAAGAGCTCCTTCTCCCGCTGCTCTGTGTTGTCGCTGTCTGGAGCTTGACATTGATCACCTATCGTGCCTGGCATCAACGATGATGCTGATACATTGCACGGTAGAGGCACCATCATTCTCGTCGTCATCATGTCTGAAGCTTCTGAAATTGATGCAAGGTGAAAGATTAACATTGGAACAATGAGGATGAATAATAAGCCAGGTGTGCTCATTGCCCTTATCTCCTACCTCCTTCCTCTCTTACAGCTAGCAGTATAATCTTTGAAAGAGCTAGCTAAGGTTTGAGAGTTTTTATACAGGAATTAATGATTTTAAAATCAGTTTGACGTACAACAACTTGGTCCAGGACAAACTAATGGATAACTTCGGCTGTACATGCTTAGATTTGATTGGTTACTCTTAGATCTCCCACATGTATGTTTCGTGATTGGTTTAGCTAGATCTGACATCCGGATGTATGCATTATTTGCACGTGCTTCATAAGTGTGCTAAACAACTAATATGGTAATCATGTAAGAAGGAGTTCATCTCTCAAAGTGCTCCCACTTCATTTAAATTCTCCAAGGGTAAGATTTGGCCTGCAAGTTGGTTTGCTTTACAAATAAGAACACCCCCTATGATCTTGATTCTTCCATGACTTAACTCTCATCAAGATCCCCATTCAATCCAGTTTAATAGTATACTAGAAATAGGTGTTGTATTAACAAAATTTTGCCGCACTGACCCACTTTTTGGAAATATTTGGCACTTTGACCTACTTCCGAAAACAATTAGTATATGTCCCAGTTTTGGATACGTCAGCATAAACCGTTATTGAAAATAACGGTATAGGTTTTTTACGTACCGTTATTCCCAACAACGGCATCTATTTTACGTTTTTTTATCATGCCGTTATTTGGAATAACGACATCAGTATATTTCTCTTACAAGTGTGAATCTTCTAACTTTAAAAAATTCTAAGTATGAAAAAAACATATAAATAATGTCGTTATCCCCAATAACGGCATTCGAATGACTGATGCCGTTTTTTTTTTTTTGATTATACTGGGTTCCATCCCCCTCTTTGGGTCAGACTAATCCCAGTCCCGTGACAAGGAGCCCCAACCTTTGGTTGGGTTTGTGCGCCAGCCCATCTAGCATAGCGGTCACTGGCCACCCAGAGGTATTTAATCCCCATCTATGGGAACCCCGTAGGGTTCGAACCCAGGATCTTGGAGGAGCACACTCCAAGTCCCATCGCTCTTACCACTAGGCCACTTGTGGTGGTTAAATGACTGATGCCGTTATTGGAGATAATGACATCAGTTATATATAAATGAACTCTTGTCGTTATTTGGAAACAGAGAGGATGAATAATAAGTTAATTTTTTTAAAAAAAAATTTTATAACTGATGCCGTTATTTGGAATAACGGCATCAGTTATAATTTTTTTTTTAAATTAACTTTTTCGTTAGAGAGAATGAATAATAAGTTATTTTTTTATAAAAAAAATTTATAACTTATGGAATAACGGCATCAGTATTGAGAATGTTGTTATTTGAAATACTGTTATAAGGTTTTCACACTTGCAATTTTTTCTCTAAATAACGGCATGACACTTTTTATAAATATAGATGCCGTTATTGAAAATAACGGCGCGTAAATAACCTATGCCGTTATTTTCAATAACGGTTTATGCTGACGTGTCCAAAACTGGATCGGATCGCTAATTGTTTTCGGAAGTGGGTGAGAGCGCCAAATATTTCCAAAAAGTGGGTCAGTACTGCAAAATTTTCTTGTATTAACTATAGTACAAATTTGGTTGCCTGGAGTCTTTAGACTTCATCCCTTTTATCAAAAAAAAAAAAAACTATAGTACAAATAGTCACAAACTTTAAAGAGAAACTTATTGCGCGCAAGTATGGCTCATATATTTTATGGCCGGCCTGCAGCTTCACATTCACCTATCATGCCTAGCAACGTCGGTGATGCTGATGCATTGCATGTCTGAGGCACCATCATTGTCGTCAACATGTCTGAATCTTCCAAAGTTATTGCAGAGTGAAAGATCATTGGAACATCAAGGATGAATAATAAGCCATGCATTCGTATTGCCCTCTCCTTCATCTCCTAATATATTTTTCGCTTTGAAAGAGCTAAGCTTGACACTGTATATATTTAAAATCAATTAGATAAAACATGATCTAGGACCAACCAGTACTGGATAATTTTTCATTAATTCCTCTTAGATCTCTCACATGTAGGCATTTCTGACTGTTTCATGAGTTCATCATAGATCTCCCACATGCATGCATTATTTGCACGAACGTTACCATTCTAAATAAAAGTAGGTTATAATCAATTAATCATGCTGCAGGTAAAAGTTCCCGAAGAACTCCCAGCTCATCTAAAAAAAAGTATCCAACAACGGATTTGACATACAAATTGGTTTTCTTTAGGATGAAACCTCATACGATATTTGATTTTTAGTGCATACTGAATAATGTAGGCCCCTGTATAAAAATTAAAACACATTAGAAGCTCCCTGTCAGCGTTAAAATTGGGTGCAAAATTTTGGTGTTCTGCGTTTGGGATCGAGACCAGATCTGATCTGTTAACTCAGATCCGATACTTGGTTGGGGCTTGGTTGCCGTTTCGTGTTTGTGCCCAAGATATGATCCATTGCAGTGCAAGTACTTGATCAGATCTAGTGTCATTTGATTGGTTTCAAATTTTGCTCTTCGGGGGCATTGATTGGATCAGATTGCGTTCTATTCTTCCTCTTGACTGACTGCTGTGTGCTCTTCAGATTTGGTCCATTCTAAACTCAGTTATTTTCTCCTTACTAAATTACATAAGTAGAAATTATTCAGAAAAGAACTCTATTGTTTGAAATCTATTGTTTATTTTTTTGCGACGGAAAAACATAATCGTCCATACAAGGTTTCTAAATTAGAGGATTCAGAAGAGCTGAATTTAACAGTTGGAAAGGGAAAAATTCAGTGTGAATGTAATTGCTGGAGATAGTGCGAGCAATGGGGATGATGTTTGGACTAGATCCAAATATGTTTGGACTGGATCAGATCTAAAATTAAAGATAAGTTCTTTACCTGCATATATATTTGAATTATACTATTTATATGTTGCTAAGTGCTGAAGTTTAAAACTGTGTTGATCATTTGTTAATTAAATACAAGTTTGAATAACTATTTTGGCTATGTGCTAAGGATCAAATATCCATTTTGATAAATTAAAATTATAGATTTTGACTGTAAATTTGTATCTCCAATTAAATTATTGTTAGAATAAAAGTGCTAATAATTTGTTTAATTGGCTAATTTTAACAATTGATGATGTAGGAACTTCAAAGTTACTTACAAATTGGGTGTGTTGGAGATGATGGATATGCATCACGGTTGAATAAGTCTGCACTACGCAAGTTTCTCCATCGAATTTGGAAAACACTTCTAACTTGAAGTGTGAGTATGATCTACTCTAATCTTTCTTAGTATTTTCATGTGATGAATGTGTTAACGTTTTGTGCGTTTTTCATATGATTGAAAGTTTTAGATCATAATTATTCTCGCTTTGAAAAACTAGCATGTTTAGGGTTGTTAAGTGTTTTATCATACTATGTGTATAGATATTTTGACAAATCTATTGTCTGTAGTTTTTGTGAGATTATATATATTTGCTTCTTTCATTAAAATAAATAAATGATGCATAAGATCTGTAACAAATGTCCGTAACTTAGATAAGAACATTTTGTAATACAATATATGACTCCATTAGTTACGTTTTGTTTTTTCTCGTTCATTGTATTGTGTGTGCAAAATTGAATTATAAAATATTGGTCATTATCTCGTTTAGCGTTTCAAAGATGATAAAGAACGAATAAAGGAAAATATAGCTCAATTTGTTTGAACAAGTGGACATTGTTAGAATCAGTAGAGAAAGCAAACAATTTTGTAAAATGTGATAGAGTAATTTTGTTTTAACTCTTATAATGTGCATATATTGTCAACCGCATGTATGAGTTGAGTTTAACAAATGAGACAATTAATAATAATAGTTCTAATTGTGTATTGTTCCTGAACATAGCAAATTGGCTAGAATTTGAGAACTATATATTAAATTGTTTGTTCTTATTAAAACTCATAACTCTGCTAAATGACACTTCATTAAATATGACAAATATGAAAGTTGTGCTCAGATTATGATCACTAGAAAATTATTTAGTATGGTATCTAGGAGCACACAACTACTTGAGTCAATACATTCTGATATTTGTGATCTCAGTAGCTTTGTGACTAGATGAGACGATTATGGGTCAGAAGTATTTAATCGCTTTTGTAGATGATTAATATAAGTCTGTCATATATATGAAGAATAAAGCACTTGTTATTCTTAATGAATTAAAAATTATAGTTAAATACTCAAAATCAAGGGTTCAGATGTGATAGAGGTGGTGAATATGTTTTAACAACTTTAGAGAAGTTTGCATTGGACATAATCTCTACTGCACTCTACTTACAACAGTTAAACGATATTGATAAAAGTTAGAATCAAACACTTAGTAAAATGTTGAATTTTATATTATTGACTGTTGTTTGTCTTGTGTAATTATGAGTGATGTTGTATTGTTAATCATATCTCTAATGTGTTACTACACTCTAAATTGAATACACCTTGTAGATCATGACATGAAAACACAAATAGTTTTGTTAAAGTGAGATTTTGTGTTGTGATACTTCTGTTAGAGTACATGACCCTAGAAGACCTAAAGTATGACCTACAACAAATATTTGTGTGTTTAGAAAGTGCAGAATGTAGTTCTGTGGACAGATATTGGATCTATCTAATTTGTGTTAGAATAATCTAGACTTGCAAAGTTTTTTGAAGATGTGTTCATCAAAGATAAATGTATGAAATAATCTAGTCCTACAGATACGTTCAATGATTCACAGTTGGAATCAAGAACCAGCCTTACTGACACCTAAAACCTGAATAACAAATGAACTAAGAATAGTCTTTAGTAGACAATGAGATGATTTTGTGTCATACAATAATACTTCAATTTAGTTGATCTGTCAAAAGGGGTTAAAACTATAGTAAGTGAGATTTTGTAGAAGAAACTTAATTTTGATTGTTCAGTATCAATTTTAATGCTTTTTAGTAGCAAACAGACTGACTGAGAAAATGGGGTAGATTTATTTGATGTTTACTCATATGTTTGTCATATTGTTACAATAAGTATTCTTCTTACCCTTACATCTATTGAAAATTTTGTCATTCATAAAGAATATTTAAAAAGTTCTGTACTTGATATTTTGTACTGAACAGTTTTGTACTAGAAAGTTTTGAACTAATATGTTTAGTGAACGAGATTTACAATTTAGTAAAATCATCATATGCTTTAAAACGTGTAATATAGCTAGCGTATAAATATTTTGACAAATTTCTCAAAGAGCCTAGTATATGAATTAAGTAATTCAGATCAGTGCCTTTAACTTTGTGGTGTGTCAAATATAATGGCTATTATTTACTTGGTTTTATTGACATGCTTGTTGATTGGAAGTGACATCTCTATTATAAATGGAGTTAAAATTGTGCTATCCAAATAAATTTAGCACCTAAGTGGTGTGGACACCATATTATGTATAAGGGTGAGTTTTGGTTGGCAAGGGATAACCCTTAGTCAAACTCGATAAATCAATAATGTGTTTCAAAAGTGGGGATATAGTGATTGTAAGTGTGTTTTGAAACACCCTATGATTATGATAAAAGGTTGACACCTTATGATGGTGCAACTATGAGACAGGTAGATCATTCTAAAAGAATTGAAAGTCTCGTGTATACAAAGATCTGCACTAGAATAGATATAGCCTTTGAGGTAGGTATGATCTGCAGATTCACTAATAATCCCATACACATTTGACTGCCCTTAAGAGGCTAATGAGATACTTGAGTGGTACTCAAGAGTTTGCTTTGTGCTACTCAAAGTTTAGTGAAAGTCGACAACTAGTGGATATGTGTTCACACTAGTAGGAACAAAAAAATTATGGAGATTAATAGTCAAACAAGCGTTGCGTTCTCATCCAATAAATCAGACTTCTATGTGTTATCCTCTGCATGGGAAGAGGCTGAATGGATTGAATGACCTATTGCTAATCATCCATTTAAGAAGTTTAATGTAAATTTTCTAATCCTGTTATGTGACTATCAAGCTATAATGCACTGTAGCTCATAACTCACTCTATAATAGTAAGAGGAGTATATTAAGGCTGAAAGAAGCCTAGTTGAACTTTCGCATAGATTAAGTGCAATTGCGAGAAGTATGGCTAATGCTCTTGCTAAGAGACTTGAAAGTGATCTAATTATCAAAACTGTGGAGAAATGGAGTTAAAAGCTATTGAATCAAAAGTTTTAATATCCAAGTTGTTTTGAGATTTAGAATCCAATTGGAGCCACAGAGAAGTTCAAACTGAAGCATCAATTTTAGGCAGTTGGCATGGTTTAGATAATTTGAAAAGTTCTATGTAAATTCTGTTAATATATAACTTCATTCCAATTTTGATGATGCTATATATTTTCATAATTTACTTAGAATCATCTCATTATTCCAAAAGAAAGCATGAAAACTTGTCGATGTGTTTCTGATGTTTAGAATGGTTGTTATATCATTCTAATTTTGATGATATAACTCTTTTATGGATTCATGTTTCATTCTAATTTTGATGATTCAGAATTAACCATAACTGATTTGACTGTTCTATCATTCCAATATGAAACATAGTGTAGTTTTTGTGCAGAAACTATAACAGTTCTTGTTCTTTATTTTGTTAAAGAAACTTGATTGTGATGCTTGCGTTACATTTTGCTAAGCTATCGTTGAATTGTACTAAGTTCTTTAGTAGAACTAGATACTTTATGAAATTTACTAGAATTCTTAGAGATGTATCTCTTGATATTCTTATTTTCAATAAGCTAGCAAAGATAGAGGAGTTGAATCTGTCAATATAGATTTCAAAATAATGATTTGCTCAAAATGGAGGAGTAAATATAAAGCAGTTTGCAATGATATAGTTTTGGTTTATTTCTCTGAAAAATAACTTTGTCACTTGTTTGATAAAACTTCTGTTGAGTTTAAGACTCTTGTGTTCATGAGCTTAAAACTCATATTTTGTTCTTGAAGTTTATTTGCTTTGGTTGATTTTGAAACTATGACAGGTTTCTATAGTTGGTTTAGTCATTGCGAACTATTCTGTTTTGATATTTTTTTGAACTATTTGATTATTTTGGTTTAGTCTCATTTGAACTATTCGAATTATAATTGATTTAGTCCGTGAACTATATTATTTTGTGAGCCAATGATTTAACGGGGCATTGCCTAATATATTGAGAATATAGGAGGAGATTGTTGGATATATAGGTATATTCTCAATATAATAGAATATTATTGTGTATAATGTTTTATAGGGCAACACGTGCTTTGTACGTGTTATATATATGTTTAATTATTGGACCGGGTTGAGTGGGCATAAAGCCCAGTACCTAAATCCAGTTCATCTCATATAAAAGCTGGTCTAGAGGTAGTGCTCTGTGATATTCCAATACTAATAAGCAGGGTATAATATCTTAAGCGGCTATGAGATAAAAATCCTAACCCTAATTACTCATCTTGATCTCTAACAAAAATTAATGTTGGTTTTTGAGGCTTCTTAATTATTCAGCTGTAAATTTGAACTATTTTAGAGGACAAGCGCGCAGGAGTTTAGAGTGGTGGCTTCAAGCAATTGGGCGATTGAAAGACTGTGGCACAAGAATTTGGTGGAGCATACGTGAGCATACTAAATTGTTTTGTTGACAGATGAAGTAATAATTTACCATAGTTCATCCAATTTTCTAAGTATCAAATGTATTTTCTAATGCTTTAAATTGTGCGATCATGTTGGCGATACACTTAATACTAATGACAACATTTTGAACGGATTCATAAGCCCGATCCCCTTTAATTTATTTATTTTTTGTCCTTGGGTAATGGACAAGAAGACCCAAGCATTCATTAATTCATAATTATTAAACAATAGCGCAAAATGTGTTCTTCTCAGCCCCCAAAGACAAAAATCCATGTACCATTTAGAGTTTCGGAAAAGCAAGGTGGACATAATGCACATTAGATTAAGGTCTTGCCCTGATTTATCACAAGCATAATACATAACACACAGTAGTTGCCTAATAAGTTATAGAAGTAGTAACTAGTAAGCCTTCGGAAGAAAAGAAGAAGAAAAACAACCAGTAGGCCTTCGGAAAAAAATAGAACAGATAAAAAAATAGATACTAATATCTGTTAGAGTACAAGGACAAAATCAAGAATTATCTGTGACAGTTGAGGAATTAAAACTTTTCAACTTGCAAAGTGCTAAGAGAAGTAGAAGGTCAAACCACCAAAACTAGAAAGAGAAAAGGGCAAGAGGTATATTCCAAACTCATGTTGACGTGATCGAGAAGACCAGTCAGCCCCTTTGAAGTAGGTGACTACTACAGACGAATGATACTTGTAGAGCTTGTTATATGCCCCTTGGAATGCCCTTCTTAAAGCGATATTCGTCCCACTCCAATGCAAGGATAACAACCGAACCGCTTTCAGGAACAACAAAACGATAGTTGGTCTTCTTGTTATATGATAGACGTTTTACTTCTAGTAGTTCAACTTCTGTAGTTAGTTCTTCTTCTGGTACTTCTAAAGGTAAGGGTAAAAGTAGAATTAGTGATAGAACATTTAATTTACTTGAACAAATTCAATTAAAAAAAACCTAGGACTAATCAACCAAATGAATTAAATTGGTCTAACCAACAAGATTCTGAGCCTTCTACTTCTCCACTAGATATTTTACAATGGTGGAAAGACCATGAACACACTTTTAGTATTCTATCAATTATGGCTAAAGATTTACTAACTCCTCCTATTTCTACAGTTGCTTATGAGAGTGCATTTTCTTCAAGTGACAGGATTCTAACTGATTACAGGAATCGCTTGAAGCCCGACTCGTTAGAGATGCTCATTTGCACAAAAGACTGGCTGAAGGCTGAAGATAGGACACAAAGAAAAGCACTATCAACGTCCACAAGTGGGAGCAACTCGCCGGAAGAACAACAACAACAACAACAACAATAGCTGCTTTGCTTGTAATAGCAACTCGACCGACACGTTAGGAATTGTATTATATCTTTGCTTGTTATGTTAAATTAGAAAAATTGGAGTCAATTAAAATTGTATATAAGAAATATGTTATTGTATAAAACTTATTTGTGAATTGAATTCTTCATTTCATTAGAAATTGTGAAAATTGTATAACTTAAATTCATATGAATAATATTTCAAATTTTTTTTGCCAATTTCACTCTTTCAATCTTATTATTATTATTACGATTTTTAATGTTTATTAGTATTATTACTTACTTAGTATTATTATTATTATTATTATTATTTTAAGCTACAAAAAAAAAACTACCTATATAAACGGGCCAACCCGCGGGTCGACCCGACCCGGGTTGAACCCTAAAGGGTTCACGGGTTGGGCGGGCCACCCAAATCAAGTTTGGGCCCGGCCCGGCTAAGTGGCCAAACCGGCCCGAGCCCGCCCAAGGTACGTGCCAACCCGTACGGGTTAGGCCCGGCCCTGCCCGTTTGACCCGTTCGCCATCCCTAACTGTACATAAGTTTTCCCCCTAGGTATATAAGAGCATTTGTAGTCGTTTGCCATATATCCAAATTTTTCAAAATTTGGAAAGAAAAAAAAAGGGTTGTAGTCATAGGCCATTTACCCAAAATTTGGGTTCGATCGCTACAGGAGTCGGCTATATTTGACAATCGAAATGGCAATTACCAAAATATAGCCAGACGATAGATTATCTTCTGTCGCTTAAAATTTTGGGATCGGACGAAAGATTATCTTCCGTCGCTTAAATTTTTTTTTATCAGACGAAAGATAAAGTACCGTCCCAAATTTTTTTTTTATAAAAAAAAGTGTCGGACGGTAGATAATCTACCGTCCCTAACTATTTTGTATAAGACAAAATTGTTGGGACGGTAGATCTCACTTTTGGATTTTTTTTTAAAAAAAATTTTTGAGACGAAAGATAATCCTTCGTCTGACCAAATTTTAACTTTCGGCCACTACAGCGCGCAGTCAAATTTTCTATTTCCATTTGCCAAATACCCAAAAAATGGGTCACAACGACTACAGATGCTCCAAGTCTTATAATTATCCATTTGATATTAAAAAAAATTCGGAACTAATGCTTAAGATGAATGCCGACTTTAATGATTTTTCCAATTCTTTTTGTTTCCAACTTTTAATTTTTAAAATTAACTTATCAATAATTATATTTTTTGCAGATTATCTATATCAATGAACAAATCCCACAATCAATACTCCTCTATCAATTCCTTGCAAGAAAATTAATAATTGTGGACTATTAAAGTTTTGGTTACGAAACATTATGGTTTGAAAGAATACAAAAATAGTAAAAGCACAGAAAAAATATCAAAAGTATTGTTTTGTAATTCATACGCTTTGTCTTAATTTGAGGTCAAAACCAATTTTACTTACATTATGGGGAGAACTAGCTATTAAGGAAGGAAAAGTTCTGAAAGAATTATCACCCAACATGCTAA
The DNA here is from genome assembly GCA_017893485.1 of Hemerocallis citrina. Classification (NCBI taxonomy): domain Eukaryota; kingdom Viridiplantae; phylum Streptophyta; class Magnoliopsida; order Asparagales; family Asphodelaceae; genus Hemerocallis; species Hemerocallis citrina. The sequence continues at coordinate 101,758,354 of CM030358.1, read as the reverse complement.
TTATTGCAATTATCTCTATAAAAACCTCAAACTTTGAAGGTAATTATATACAATAAAAATTAATAATGTTATTTATTATATATTTTATATATTTACTAGGTTTGCCTGTTGACACGTGCCTACGGCACGTCTTCGGAAAGGTGCACCTTATTTGATCATATAAAATAGTTTTTGAGGTCGAGCAAATTAATTGAAGTAGCAAACATTTTATATGAGAAACTTTTGGGGTTCAGCAAAAAATATATTATATGATTTTTTTTTTTATTTTTTTGAACTATTTTTAGTTTAAAAATTTTTTATTTTAAAAAAATTTTAAAAATTTTTATTTTCTTAATTTTTTGAATAGAAGAGGGAGGGAGAGAGAGAGAGAGAGAAAAATTAAATAAATATAGGAGTTGTTTTGGGTGGGGGGTTTGAATTTGAGTTTTGGAGGGAACTTTTGGGGGGAAAATATGTTTTGTGAGATTAGATCTGGGCCTTTGATTTTTGAGGGGATTGAAGGAGAACCACTTGATAGCTTTCTTTGTGTTTTATTATATAGATTTATTATTGTTTTTTTAAAATAGGATTCTCTCTCACATTAACAAACAACACTGCAATAGAGATAAATTCGAATGAACTAGAAGCATATAAAATCCGAGAATGGTATAATTTATTTTGTATATTTAATCCTTTAATTGTTGGCTTTTGGAGTAGCATTTAACATAATTTTGTTTGTTTGTTTCAGGATAAATTATAATGAAATTTTATTAAAAAGTAATTCCTTGCAAATAAACAAACGAAAGGTAATGGATCTGGAAGAAGTGAAACTATCTGACATTCTTTATTGTGCAGACGAAGATTCCTCTGAAGTATTATGAATTATGATATTTTTTTTAATATTTTGTTCAATTCTATATATGTCTATAAATATTTTGATGGCTTTAATTTTTTTTTCAATATTTCAAGGCAAAATACTACTATTGTAAAGTTTTGTATCAAAAATGTCAAATACGTTAGAGATCCATGGTACATTGCATGCAAAATCTGTTCAACAAAAGTCAATGTTGAAAATGATGAAGCTTATTGTCAAAAATGTAAAAAGAATAATATTGAATATGAGCCAAGGTATACAAAACACTATATTGTTAGTTTCTCATCTTTCCATTCTTCAATCAGATTATTAAAAAAATACTAAACAATAAATTTATAAAAAACTAAGAATAACCTGTTTCAGATATGTATTCAAAATCACAATAAAAGATACAAGTGCAGAGTCAGAATTGACTTTATTTGATGAGGAAGCAAGATGCATCATTGGTTGTTCCGCAAAAGACCTGGAACATATTAAGAATAAGGTATAATATGTTATTCTCATAGTGTTACAATTAATTAAGAGCTAATTTCTTTATTCTATATGCAGGGAAAAAATGTTGAAGAATTTGATAGACGGACCAAGAAATACATTGAAGATGAGTATATATTTTTGATCAAATCACAAGATGTCCAATATGGAAGAACAACTACAAGAATGTTGACAGAATGCAAAATTAAAAAAAATGATGAACAATAAATTACAAGCATTTTTAAGCTCAAGAAAGTTAAAGTCGAAAGTGATAATTGATCTTATAAAAAATACGATGATATCAGTTTAGGATTTACTAATTTGTTTTTTTAATAACTTTTTTTAATATCAGTTTATGTTTTAGATGAAACTATTATGCATATACCTCTCTTACATCGTTCGAATTTTGATCAATTTGTGCTTTGTTTTGATTTGAATTTTGCTATAATTGATTAAACTTGGGCTATTGATGCTTGCTTCAAACCTGATTTTGATGAGCTTATTGTCGTTGGAGTAATTTTGAAATTCATGGTTTGCTTTTTAAGATGATTGACTTGATCGTATTTGCAATTTGAAGAATATGGGTGTGCTAAATGCAAGTATGTTTAGATAAAAATTTTACCATTTATGTGCATCAAGTCACGTGCACTTGGTGCACGGTAAATTCCAACTAGTTAATATATATTTGGAGTAAAGTATAAGTGTGTGTAGCTACGACATTTTTTAAAAACTAAATCTAAAAAGAATCTAAAATTTTTTATAAAAAATCAAAGTAAAAAAGTATTGCAAGTGTCAGTATGGTTCACTAGTAAGCTTATTCGCTGGTGAGCAAGATGTCGGGAGTTTGAATCCCACTTGCATAAAAAAAATCAATTAATACATATTCAGGATAAAGTATAGGTGTGTGTAGGAATACAAAATGGGTCGGGCCGACGGGACTTCTAGGAGGCGGACCTAGATCTGGCCTAGGTTGAAGCCCTTTTATTTGTAATTTTATGAATCCCGTATTCGGCCTTTAACCCGGATTTTTATCCAGCCTGCAAGTCCATGCCTAAACCAAGTGAAAATTATGTGATGCTTTTGTATTTAGTCAAATAACTAACATATTTCACCTACTTGTATCAAATGATTTAAAGATCCAATATTCCAATAGTATCAAACTTGTTAACTAAATTTTTTTTACCTACTTTTATCGAATGATTTAAGGATTCTATATTCCAGTAATTTCAAACTTGTTATTTGTTTGACTCATTCAGCGACACTTAATAGGTCCTCCTCCTTTGTCCGGTGTTGAGACCGACTACCACATAGAGGAAATGTCAATACTACATTCGGCAGAGTTACCTATGTTTTAATAATTTATTTTTTTGTAATTATATTACTATAATAGAAAATAACTACTTGAATAATAGATACTTACCATTGTTATAACTAGTAATCCGCACGTGCAATGCACTTTTTATGGGTTAGCACGTGCAATTTGCACTGAGGATATGCACGTGCAATGCACGGATTCGATAGAGGGAAAGGAAGAGACGGTTTCGATTTTTTAAGGAACAAAATTTTATGAAGACTTTAAATGTGAAATGAAAATTACAGAATTAACCATATATATTTTTTTTAGCTTTTTATGTATATGGGGGCATGATAGTAAAAGGCCGCCAAAATGGAGCTTTGCTTAATAATAGTATAGATATATATTTTTTTTAACTTTTTATGTATATGGGGGCATGATAGTAAAAAGCCGCCAAAATGGAGCTTTGCTTAATAATAGTATAGATTATGATTTGTAGTAATTATAATTTGCAAATATTATTGTAATAATTTTGTAATAGCTATGAAACTATTATACACCTATGCATGCAGAAACTAGCAAATAGATTAGAATTAATTCAAACTATTATACAACTATGCATGCAGAAGTTAATAGATATATTATAATTAATTTGAGCTATAACACGTAAAATTAGATGGACTTATATTTGAACGGGCTAAAACCCCGGATTTGTGGATAGGCCAATGGACATACTTTAGGGTTGGGCCGGGCTTCAAACTCACGATCCAAATCCAATCCTTACATACGAAGGCCGGTTTTATTAGAGAACCGGATCAACGGGCCTATAGACGGCATTGTGTTTTTGGACCTTTTTTATATCGTATGCATGACTACAACAAAGAAGAAAAAAAATTCAAAAAGTATCCATGTAATGGGTAGTGGGCCCACCGGCCCTCCACTAATTTTTCGACCGTTGGAGATATCTCTTCGAAACCCAGGCTCCCAATTTCCCAAAACAAAATTTAAAATTCCCAAAAGGGACAAAGTTATAGAACTAGCCGTTATTCCCAAACTCTATCTCTTCCTCTTCAATTTCACTCGAATTCATCGATTGATCACCCTTTCATCCCCATTTGAATCAATCACCCAACTTCAAATCTTCAAACACTCTCTCTCTCTCTAAAGCAAGAAAGAAGAAAATGGCATCAAGAACCCAATCGAAAGACATCATCACACTCAAGGGTTCGGCCGCAATCGTTAGCGAATTCTTCGGTAACCCTCTTCTGCTTCACCCCGTCTTCTTTTTAAGTCCCAATTTCTAATATTTCTCACCAATACTAATTTTTCTATAAACCCATCTTTTTTTTTCCCTCTTAGGTTATGCAGCAAACAGGTAACAATCAAAAAAACCCGACAAACCCTTTTCTTGTTTTGTGTTCTTTTTTCGGGTTTGTTGTTTTATATTAGATTTTTCAAGTATTTGATCAAAGTGCAGTATTCTTTACAATCGCGGAGTTTACCCGGAAGAAAGCTTCACAAAGGTGAAGAAGTACGGGCTACCGATGCTTCTTACGCAGGATGAGGGTGTCAAGTCCTTCATTGCTAGCCTTACCACTCAGTTATCAGGTATAATTTCAAAACCCCAGTTTTTGTCAGTTTTCAAAATTTTAGCTTATTGATGTTTTGGGGGGGGGTTTAATTTTGTTATTGTTATAATGTGAAGAATGGTTGGAAGCTGGTCAGTTACAGAGGATTGTTCTTGTGATAATGAGCAAGGCCACATCTGAGGTGCTTGAGAGGTGGAACTTCAACATTGAGACTGACGCCGACGTCGTCGAACAGGGGTAAAACAAGTGATTCGATCTTTTTGTTTACTTGTAAGGAGAGAATTTAAGTTGATTCAAAAAATTTAACTTTCAGGGTTAGTAGGGAAAAGAGTGATAAGGAGATAATGAGGGAGATCCAAGCGATTATGCGACAAATTGCTTCATGCATCACCTACTTGCCTTGCCTTGACGAAACTTGTAAGTAGTAATATGCAAATACTCCTTGTTTAGGTTTTCGATTGAATTTTATTGTTTACATTGTTTCTGTTTTGTTTCAGGTGTGTTTGATGTGTTAGCCTACACCGATAAAGATGTTACAGTGCCATTGGCTTGGATTGAAAGTGATGCCAAGCTCATCAAGGATCCCCAGATGGTTAAATTGCATTCCTTCGACACCAAGGTAATGAAATCTCTGTTTTTTTTTTTTTCCAATATTAATGTGTGATACAATGTGTTTATTACCCTATTTTCTTGTTGTTCAGATACACAAAGTGGCTACAATGGTTTCTTACAAGAACGATGAGTGGGATGAGGAATAAGGAATGTGTTTCGAAGGAGAAGTGTAGTGTGTTTTGGTCTTTATGGTGAATTGTTCATTCACATTGAGATGTGTGGAGTGTGATGAACAGTTAGTGATGGGCATTAATTAATAGTTTTGGTGTTGAAAAATTATATTTTGTGTAATGTTGGCTTGAAGTTTTAAAAGCTCGGTCTTTCAATTTAGTTGAAATGTGGGATCATTTCTGAGGTATGCTTTCACACCACTTGCTCATTGTGTAATAGTTTTATGTTATGTTAATCATAATCTAGTATTTTCCTTTTCCTTTTAGTGTAATTGATGAATTCAATTCTAGTGTAATTGATTGTCCCTTTAGCAGCTGTTGTTATATGATTAGAATCTGACCTGATTTTGTGTTCAGATTCTCATCCTGGAAAAGCTTGTTTATATATATTTCATGCTTGGTTAGAAACTGATTGTGGATTGTGAATAGTCAGTAGGCAATCTAATTGGGCTGGCCTTATCATTGGGAAAGGAGGAAGAAGGACTATCGAGTATCTACAAACACAAACAGGAGCCAAATTACTCTTATAAAATGTTTACAAGATAACCAACTTTTGATTGAGAGACACAAAATTAGCGAAGGAGAAGAAGAACAAAATCGAACAAATTAAAAAGAAATGAAAGTAACAAGAATATAAAATCAAACCGATTTGTGTCGAGGCTTGAGTATCCTTAGAATAAATTCGCCTCGTCTAGGTACTGGAGGTTGTAAAGGCATTCGTCTCCCAAGATACAACGACAGAGAAGTGTCGACTAGCACTACGTCACACTCCCGAACTGAAGCAGCGTTTAAAACATGCGAATGAATGCAGTAACATAACGTTTCTGCATTGATTCGTCCGTTACAGATCATAAAAATCAAAACTGATGCAAAAAGAATCCCTGCACGGTGAGGTTCAAAGTTGGTCTGTCATTCATGTCCGCAGGACGTGCGGGCGCACACAAACCGTATGTAATTCGGTCCAAGATTTGCACCACATGCACGCGCACGAGAGAGATGCTTTTAGCTTGCTTTCTTACAATGCCAAGAAAAGGTTTATTATATATACCCTTATAATTCTTATGATTTTTCCGATATGGGACTAAAGTCTATCAACCCATTTTCAGACATCAAGTGTCTCACTTTGAGAGACAATTTCTCATTCACCCTATAATCGTTTTGAGCAACTAAAGATATGATTTTGATATACTCACGAAGGAGAACACTAATCCATAAAGATCTCTCACTAATATGTAGTGGATCTTACTAAAAACTTGCCTCAAAACAGGTTTGTAAAATGGTGTTAATACACTCATTTTCTAACATTCCCCCACATAAATGAAATTGACGACCTCAGACATGACAGACTGATACGATAGACTTAGTGATAGAATTCGAGGATTAAAACATGCACACGATAGGTAGGTGTTACTCTTATAAAAATATGTTTACTTTACTAACTAACCAGTAGGTCTTTGAACTGTTCTGTGATTTGTGTAAACGACGACATATCTCACACTGGAATCTTCCTAACGCATTTTAGTTCTCACTGTTATGTTCGTTTTGGCCATGAACATATGTCTTATTCTACAAGAGTTTTACATGAATGTTGTCTTACACCTTTCCCTCCTTGGAAGCGGCATTTTTTCCTTCTCACATAGATGATTTCTTAGTTAAGAGTAATCGGCACTACTCGGATTTCGGACGCATAAGAATCATTAAAAGCCTAGTTTAACCTCTTACCTTACGGGCATCATTGTTTCATCGTGGGAATGGACATGGGATTCCCACAGTGATCCAACATGGTCTTTACAATTTAGTTGTCCCTTCGAACTTAGATCTTGGGATCTCCAGTCATCTAGGTTGGGTGTCCATTGTATCAACTTACTCCTTCATGGGATTTAAGTCTCATTCCCCTCAATGATTTATCAACAAACACTCTGTTTAACCGTTTGGTTAGCGGATCTGCAATGTTATCTTTTTTACTTTACGTAGTCCACAGAGATAACCTCAGTAGAGAGTAGTTGGCTAATGGTATTATGTCTTCAACGAATATATCTAAATTTACCATTATACATATTGCTCTGTGCTCTACAAATTGCATATTGACTATTCAAATGGATACAGATTGGAGGCACAAGCTTTGTCCACCTTGGAATATCCTCAAGGTAGTGGTGTAACCATACGGCCTCTTCTCCATATTTGTCTAGTGTGATAAATTCAGATTCCATATCACTGTTTGTTTCGAGAATTTCCACGAAACTGCTGCACCACCCAGTGTAAACACATAGCGACTAGTAGATTTTGAATTATCACTAGATATCCAGTTTGCATCACTGTTGATGTTGCTTTTTTAAGTGTGGGGGCACCTTGTGTGAGTTCTTGTAATTTATAGTGGAATAGACAGATCTGAGATAGATCTCAGCCACAGATCTGGGTCTGAGATGTAGGAGCTGTGTAGGAAGAACTGCTGGTGGCTGACCCCCTGAGTACCTGCAAAATGTCTAGAAATACCAGGAGTGGTCCCGGCGACAGGCCCTCCGACAATCTAATCAGTGACTGGAATAAATGATAGTTAAGGTTCAGGTGGAGAAAAGTTCATTACCTCAGTAAGGGAAAGGGGCCTGGTATTTATAGGTAAAAAGAGTGGGTGTGTTAACCTTAATGGGCCGGGTCGACCCGTTTCTTGGTGGGCCTAAACTTGTAAAAAGCCCATTGGATCATCAGGCCTAATGATCAGAAATGAGCGGATTCTAAGGGGATTAGACGGCTCGGATTGAACCAGATTATTTAGCCACATCATAAGCTAGTCCATTCTTGGGAGAAGATTGGTAGATGGTGTTTCGTGAGAGTAGGCTGGAAGATCCCCGAAGAGTGATATGGGCTCGTCGCCGAGCTCTGTGATGACTGAGTTCCGGCTTCCGAGCGCCGAGCTCGGAGCCTCGTTGTCACGCCCTGCTTCCCAAAAAGGAATACGGAATACAGATACGTGACTAAGCCCAGCGAATGTTTTTCATCATCCATAAGCTGTTTAGAATCTTTATAACATCTCACAGGAATAATCAGAGTTGGAAGCAAAAGAATCAACCAAGTATGCACAATCGAATCAAATATACCAACAGAAATTTACTTGAAACTGAAATATAATAATCCCAAATAAATTAAGTCTGGACAGTTAATAATATCCTGGGTCACATTGCCCAAATACAAATAAATCCAAGTATCAAATACAATTATTCAATTTAAGCAACAGAAATAATAAAAGCAAAACTCCATCAATTAGTATCTCATATCATCAATACCATCTGGTATCTGTTCTCCAAAATCTACAATTTAACAAATTGCAGGAAAGAGGAAAAAAGAAAATAAACTTCTGTCAATGCAAGTTACAGGTCACTTGTAATGCAGAATACAAGTATATGGAATAAATAACAAATATAAAGTAATAACAGAACAAACATGGCATGGTATAGGCATATCAACAGAATATAATATCTAACATGAATCAGGAAAACAGAATCAACTAGCATGCACTACAAGATTCGCGAACTACACCGGCGTATATTCCCTGGCATTTTACCAATCGCGCCAGTGTAGAATAAGACCAGGATTGGGTCGCAAAATTGTATAGTTATACACCGGCGGCCTCTACAAAACGCCGGTGAATTATAATATTCACCGGCGTTTTAATAAAAACACGCCGGGGAATAGAAAGCGACAATATACCCCACAAATCCTCTCCCATTCACTGGCGTTTATTAATAAAAATGCTGGTGAATTTACTGAGATAAATCCCCAATCCTACCGCGAAATCTTTACATTTCGTTTTGGTTTTTTTTTCTCCATCCCTAATTTTTTCGCGCACCATCCCCACTGGGCCTCCTTCCCTTCCCCGACAACTCCTCCGCCATCGGAGTGAGTTCCACGTCAATTTTCCCTTCAGGGCCATCGTGGCGGTGCCCACACCGACGTCCATGCACTGTCTACCCCGCTCACTCATTTCTCTCTCATTGCAAGTACTCTCTCTCTCTCTCTCTCAACTTCTTGATTTTGTTTTGGGGGCTATGCTCAAGAACTCATGCGATCTCGAATCTCGTCTCTATTTTTGCTTCACCGTGCTATTCTGTGATGGGATCTAGATTTCAATGTGTTACTCTGTGATTGGATGTAGCTAGGTTTTAATTTCACTGACTTGTTGTTCTTGAGATTTTAAGGGATTTCATCTCTGTTTATGTTTGTGGGAATTTTGGGTGGTAATGGTTTGAAACTCAATTTAGGGGAGATCTCGAATCTCTGTTTACTCTGTGATTGGATCTATTTTTGCTTCGGCATTTTTGCTTCACTGTTTTTGTAAGGAGTAATTTAGGAGAGATTTGAAACTCAATTTGCCAAAAATGTGGCAATATACTCAGATTTGGAGTTTTGCCAAAAATGTGGCAATATACTCAATTTTAGGGGATTGTTAATGTTAGTGATGCATGGGAATGACAAGATGAAGTGCTTTATTGTCTTGAGAGAGATTCTAGGATTGGTATATGTGTTTGAGTTTGCTTTCTAGGATTGGAAAATGTTAAAAGGAAGTGTTTGAAATCAAAACATATGAAAATTTCAATGTGCTCTAGTCTTCGAGGTTAGGCACTTCCTGTTAACCATCTGAAATATTTTAAACCTTGTTTTCATGCTTGTTAGCATGGAACTATTTCAGCATGGAATTTCAATCAATCACTTTGTTGCACTGCTTGATGTGTTTGGCACTCTCTGTAGCTGTTGCATATGCCTGTAATTGCCAACAAAAATATTTTGGCAGATGAGTAAAGTTATTACTTATTTGTCTAATAACAATTTGCTTCAATAATGATGTTTGAGAGGGCATGTGATACTTTATAGGCCATTAAGGATAAAGCAAAAACTGCATTTGAGGGCTTTAGGGGTTGGAAATTATAAGGTGTGATGCCCAACACATTAAAAATAGTTCATACTGGTGCATGATATTCTAATTTCAAGTTAAAACTGAATTTGATTTTAAAGTTGAAAAAGACTTGCCATAATCATGGATGACGAATGTGCATCTCATGGTCAAAAGTAAATCATCCTGAACAAAGGTTAAAACAATAGGTATCATGTTGCATGATCTTCTAATTTCAACTTTAAAATCAAAACATTATTTTATCCTCCAGACTAGAGCACATTCTAGGATTGGTATATGACAAGATGAAGTGCTTCTTCAGTTTGAGTTTGCTTTCTTATGCATTTGAAGATGGGTTAGTTGCTTTTGGAGATGGGTTAGTATACATTTGAGTTTTAGTTTGGTTCAGAGTAAACTAGAATTATTATGCATTTGGAGATGGATTAGTTGCTTTTTTGTCTGAATTTGGAGATGAGATGGATCATGTATCTGAAGTTACACACTATGATTTTTTTAAGGAGAAACTAGTGATGGAAATTTTTTATCTAAACTTTGTATACAATTATATCATGATGTCTACATGAGTATCAGTCTCTAACGTAATGTCTTGTTGCTTGGGTTTGAAAATGAGATTGTTCTTTGCCGTATGGTTTTAAGTGATGATGAGATGGATTATGTAACTGAAGTTGCATACTATGATTTACAGAGGAGTGACTAGTGATGAAATAATCATGTTTGAACTTATGTTGTGGTTTCAATTGACAGTTATCTCATGAGTATTATAAAAGTATAAGTTTCATTTCAGTTAGTAGCATTTTTACCTGAATTTGACAGTGAAAGTATTCTTTTCCGCTCTTTGTAATTCAATAATTTGAACTCCATATTCTGGTTTTGATTGTAAGAGTGTTGTATTTTTTTTATAAAAAAAATTTATTTTTTTTAAATTTATATACCTACACTGGCGTTTGTAAAAACGCCGGTGTAGAATGATTATAGGGGAAGAAGACGACAGTCTTCAATACGCCATACACCGGCATTTTTGCGACCGCCAGTGTATCTTACAGAAATACCGGCGTTCGTAAAAAATACCGGTGTAGACCCCCCTATTCTGCGATGCCTTATTCGACGGCATTAGCACTGGCAATTTTAAAAATGCCAGTAAATTATTCACCGGTGTTTTAAAACGCAGGTGAATCTTAGAAAAAATGCCACCAAACCCATTGTGTGTTGTAGTGATGGTATATTAACAGGTATAAGTAACATGTGTCAAGTGTCAACAGTATGCAGATAGGTATACAGATAACAATAGCAGGTAACAGCATCAGATAACAGTCAGACAGTAACAGATAACGATGATCAGTTGCAAGTAACAGATAACAGTTAACAGATATCAGTTCTTACAGTCTTGTGTTTATTACTATCTAGGTAGCACTTCATGCGCCCCAGCTTTTTTACATGGTTGCTACATTCAAATAGTTTCGTTTAGATTTCGTAGAGGATCATATAGGGCTGTATACTCAGGTATCAGTAACAGTAACAGTAACAGTAGCAGTAGTAGTAACGGTAACACTAGCAGTAACAGTAACACTAACAGTAATAGTAACAGTAGCAAATTGCTCAGTATGGAACACTGGTCCCCTTCCGAGTACACATTTCTATATCTTCCACTACTAGATCTTTCCCTTAAACCCCGACTTTGTCATTTTATTATAATTATCAAACAGGCATGAGTGTGTATGAAATAGTGCAAAACTAGCATGGTATAACAAACAACAGATTCAGGGTAACAGATAACAGATTCAGGGTAACAGATAAACATGCATAAATGGTAGATAGTCATATAAAAGAGTGAAACACTGTAAGTTCTAATTCAGGACAGCAAGACAGTACAATACTAAAACGGGGATTTCCGTTGCTACAAAAATGCAAATCTGAATCCGTCAAAGAATATGAAAATAGAACCATTTTGAATCCAGCAAACATATATAAGTCATATGGTATTTCACAAAAACATGGCTCAAAACAAATTTGAATCCAGAAAACGTGTTCAGTCATAAATCAGTATTTTGTATTCACAGTTAGGAAAATAGCATGAAAACTTATTAATTAAATCGACGAAAAATCTGGAGTATTCCCCTATATGTATAGAATCAGAATATAAAGTTTCAGAATTTTTCAATAAATATAGAGTAGTCAAGTAAAATAAGAAAACAACAAGACACGGCAGTTTTGTAAATCTGTAATCCCAAACGCTGCAGTACGAAAACAGCAATATCTCACAAACCATAAATCGAAATCCAAATCCGCCAAAAGGGTAATAAAATAAATACAGTAAGCTAACTTTCATATTCAGAAATATTTTAGAAACAACAAGTAGAATTCGGACGAAAATCAAGTTTTTTACTGAACAGTAGTGAAATTCTACATGTAAACTCTTTATTTGCAAGCATGAAAAGGTTTGTAAAATTCCTCAAATAAATCCACCAAAATTCTGGGTAAACCCTAATCAAGTCTAGAAGTACGGAGCAAAATTTCAGATCAAAATAATAATTGTAACACCAGAATAAAAATAGATTTCTCTTCAGAATTCATTGAAACCAAAATCTGGAAATCTTTCGACACCTCAGTAGTAAAATAGACATAACTCACAAACTAAAAATCGAAACTGAGATCCGTCAAAAGGGTTGGAAAATAGACAGAATCCTCTACAGTTTATGTTCACAAAATATTTTCAAATACTGACCTTAATAGGGTTTAAAATACTGCTCAACATCTGGGAAACAGAAAAATACAGATTTGTTCTTCATATCCAAATCAACACAGAACATACGAAATTCATCCAAATAAATCCAAACATGAAATATAGTGTACTAGATGTCCAAACAACATGGCATAGAGTATTTTGCAAGTATTCGACAAGTATATCACGAATAACACATCAAGCACAGTTATCTCAAAATAGCATGAACATACACATCAAAAGTGGTCAACCCTAGGTTAATTCATGTCATATGTGTCGTGAGGCAACTATGGTCAATCATCACTATAGAGACAATATCAACTGGAAATTCATACACAAATTGTCTCTAGAACCCAAATACACTACAGGCGGTATTTAGTACTTGTATTTACAAAGGAATTTAATACAAGTTACTTGCCTTAACCGATGATAAATCCGATGAAAAATCAAGAATAACAGGAACGGATTCCCGGAGCAATGAATATAACGAACCACGAACTCAACGACGAACAAAACACACGAACCACAACGAACACACGAACTCCCAACGAATACAACCACGAGCCAACGAGAACACCTACACCACTATCACACTCGCACATGAAGAGAGACGAGGAACGGTAGCCCAGCGGTGCTGGCATTGCACAGGGAAACAGCACGGGGGGTGTGCTATGATCGGGAGTGCAATACGGCACAGGTCACGGTGGGGATCAACTAGCGGAGGTCGGCACAAGGGAAAGACGGAGAGGAGAAGGTGCGGGACGAGAGCAGGGGTTTACGGGGTTGCTGATGGGATGGGTTGGATCGGGGGTACACAGAGAGTAGGCGGCTCAGGAAAAAAAATGCATGGGTTAAGATATAGGAGGTGTGTATTTATATATATATGAAGTTAGGGTGTTAGGTTAGATGGCGGCTGAGAGGGAGAATAGGGGTTTCAGGTGCATGGGTAGCTAACGGGTCTGGGGTAGGGGCAACCGGGTATATGGGTTATAGAGTATGGCAAAATAAATGGATATTAGATATGATAATGGTATTAGTTATTAGGCTGGTTTTGGGTTTTATTGGGTATAAACAATGGGTTCAAGAAATAGGGTAAATCCACAAGGAACAAAAAAAATAAATAAATAGGGTGATACAAAAATGAGATAGCACAGAAAACAACAAATAAAAATCGACACAAGCAAATTAAATAAAGAGAATCAAAAGTGGATCGAACAACAGAGATGAAACAAATGAGACAATTGAATCAAGAAAAACCAAATAAAAGGACGACAAATAATAAAATAAATATATTGAAACACAAGGTCCAATATACAGTCCAAGAAAATGATACAAAAAGAATACAAAAAGAGAAAATACACAAAAACGAAAAATACCCCAAAAAAATACACAAAATGAAAAACAAGGGTTACACTCGTGCCTAGGACAGTGGTTGGCTCGAGGTCAATGCCGAGTGTCGAACCCCACGCTTTGTGAGAAAATTAGGCCCTTGCTCAAGGTTGATGCCGAGCATCGAGCCTCACGCTTTGTGAGAAAGCTAGGCCTTTGCTCGAGGTCATTGCTGAGCATAGAGCCTCAAGCTAGGCTCACACTTCATGAGAAAGCCAGGCCCTTGCTCGAGGTTGATGCCGAGTATCGAGTCTTACGCTTCGTGAGAAAGCTAGACCCTTGCTCCGAGGTCGATGTCGAGCGTCAAGCCTCACGCTTTGTGAGAAAGCTCGGCCTTTGCACGAGGTCATTGCCGAGCAGAGAAAGCTAGGACTTTGCTCGAGGTCGATGCCGAGCGTCGAGCCTCACGCTTTGTGAGAAAGCTAGGCCCTTGCTCGAGGTTAATGCCGAGCGTCGAGCCTCACGCTTTGTGAGAAAGCTAGACCTTTGCTCGAGGTTGATGTCGTGCATCGAGCTTCACGCTTTGTGAGAAAGCTAGGCCTTTGCTCGAGATTGTTGCCAAGCGTCGAGCCTCACGCTTTGTGAGAAAGCTAGCAGCTGACTCGAAGTCCGTGCCGAGCTCTGAGCATGGTGGACTTGGAAAGAAAGGGATTTTTCACGCTTTTCGTGGTTGCTGTGACACGGGTGCTACACCTGCGATGCTAACATCATGGTTGTGGAATACGAGGTGTCAACCACCGAACTTCGAAGGTTTAGGAGGCTCGGGTGGTCCTCTTACCACCCTCTGGCAGTTAGGAGTAGCTAGTGCGAGTCAGTCTATCCCTAGCTGTCAGTAGGTGGAAAGGTGAAATCAAACGAACGTGTAAATTTTTAGATTGAAAAGAAAAGAAAAGAGTGCCTCAAAATCAGCAAAGAAAAAAAATCAAAATCTGGTTTAAGTTTGTTAGAAAATGTTTACAAGAAAACCAACTTTTGATTGAGAGGCACAAAACCAGAGAAGGAGATGAGGAACAAATTAAAAAGAAAATGAAAGTAACAAAAATATAAAAGCAAACCAACTTGTGTTGAGGCTTGTGTATCACACAATATCCTTAAAACATATTCACTTCATCCGGGTGCTGGAGGTTGTACAGACATCCATCTCCCAAGATACAATGACAGAGGAGTGTCGACTAGAGCACCACGTCACACTCCCGAACGGTAGCAGCGGAGAACTCTATCACCGAACTTGAACAGACGAAGTGGACAGAACAAAACATAGTGGAGAGAAGAATTTTTATGGTGTGTAGAAAGAGAGGAGAGGAGTCTCAATATATAGGGAACGAGGTAGACAGGTGAATGATGCACAAAGAATGTCGATTAGAGCACCAGGTCACACTCCCGAATGATAGCAGTGGAGAACTCTATCACCGAACTTGAACAGACGAAGTGGACAGAACAGAACAGAGAGGAGAGAAGAATTTTTATGGTGTGTAGAAAGAGAAGAGAGGAGTCTCAATTTATAGGGAACGCGGTTGACAGGTGAATGAATGCACAAGTAGTAACAGCAGACAAAACTGTTTCTCAGTTTAAAATATGCTAATAAATGTAGCAGACATAACGTTTCTACATTGATTCGTCTGTTACAGATCAGAAAAATCAAAATTGTTGCAAAAAAGAATCCATGCATGGGGTGGGGTTCAAGTTGGTTCGACATTCGTGTATCCTTTACCAACATACATTCCACTTTTAGATAAAACAAATTTAATACGAAGCAAAATCTGTGATTATTAAGCAACTAACAAGATACCAGATTCTTACGAATTTCAAGAACACACAACATTGTTTAGAGTCGGTATTTTCCCAGAAGTCATCTTCAAGATCATCTTTTCCTTGTCCCTTGATTTCTGAAGTGGCCGAGTTCCCCATTATTGCTGCTGATTTTGGTGTGGGAGCAAACAAACGAATTTGTGGATTCTTGAGAAAACAAATAAGGTAAACCTGTTGACCTTCACCAACGTGTTGACTTGTTTCTTGCCACTGCTGCGAACCTGCAAAAAGTGCGATACACTAGGATGGATCCCGGCAACGCACCCTCTGACGCTCTTGTCAGTAATCAGGAAGATTGTGAAAGAGCTTTATGTAGAAAAAGATTGGTTACCTCGTTATGGTGGGGGGAGAGGGGTATTTATAGTTGCCTTAGGGACCCATTTCGAGATAAGGATAAATCTCTACTTCCTGGTGTTTTTGGATAAGATAGAATTTAAATCATTTCATAAGATAACTATGAATTTGAATTACTCTTTATCCATCTGGATTGGTTTGTAATGGGTTGCTACCCATACCTAGTAGGACAAATCCGTTTATGGGTTATTGGGCTTTGAAGAAAGACCCAATTCCCATTTCAAAGCCGTTTGTAGGTGAAATTACCGTTTTACCCTTGAGAGCTTTAAGATTCGTGCCCGATTTGAACGGTCCCGATTTAGTTCTATTTTTAGCCATATCACAAGCCCCCCACTCCTGGAGACTGAGTTTTACAGTCTTTAAGGAGTAGTTTTGTCCGTTTTCAATGGCTAATAGAATTTATCGGACTTCTCGGGGGAGTTTGGATCTTGCTCGTGCTGTAACGATGTCAATATGAGCTTGTAAAGTTCCCAAAATTATTCTCAGAATTTTCTGGATTTCTTTTGATTTTTCCAGATTTTTCTGATTTTTTTCCAATTTTTAATTTTTTTAATTTTTTAATTCAATTTCCGAATTTAAATAATTAAATATCGAAATTTTTAATTAATTATTCTAATTTAATAATTATTATTTTCAGAATTTTAAAATTATACATCGAATTAATAATTATTTTTAGAATTTTTTAATTAATTTTTTTGATTTTTAATTCTTTTTTGGGATTTTTTAAATAATTAATTCAATTAAATTAATTAATTAATTAATTAATAAATACCTGATGACGTGGCACAATCCTGTGCGTTGATCACGATCAGAGAGCGCGCATCGCAAAGCAGGGCATTTTTCTCCAATGTGCAGCTCGGTACCTCGGTTGCTCGGAACCGTCCTCGGATCTGGCCGAGCGTTGGAGGTAACGCCACATGGCATTTTTTTTTCTTTTTCTTCTCCCGCTCTCCTCCTTCTTCTTCTCTTCGTCTCCTTCGTCTTTCGCCTTCTTTGTCTCCAATTTCTCTTCAACTGCGAGCGGAGCTCGGCGAGAGAGGAGGTGGCGTTGAGCTCGGAAGTTGGCATCGCGGAGCTCGACGCTTCGGGAGGGAGTGCTCGGAGACAACGGAGGGTGAGGAAAGGAGCTCGAGGTCGGCATGGGGAGATCGACAACAGAGCTGTTGGGCTCGACGGTGGAGTCAGCTGGCGACGAAGGGCGCTAGATGGCACGGGGATCTTGATGAAGTCAGAGGAGCTTGGCGAAGGCGGAGATGGTGTCGAGCTCGGAGGTCAGCTCGGTTGTGATACAAAAGTGATGGAGGGGGGAGCTTTGCTGCTCGATGGGTTCCTCGAGGAAGGAGCTCGACGAGGAGGGTGTGCAGAGAGGAGCTCGGAGACAGTGGGCGAGGAGGTTGGAGCTTCGACAGGGGAGCTCGGCACAGTGGTGGGAGTGGAGCTCTTCGGTGGGTTTTTGGAGCTCATGAAGGTGACGGAGGTGAGCTCGACGTTGGTGAAGGAAGATGGCGAGGAGCTGGCCCGAGCTCGGCATCGGCGAGGAGTAAAGGTGAAGCTCGACGAGGAGCTTGGCGAGGAGATGGCTCGAGCTCCTCGTCGGCAAGGTGGTTGGCTGGCGAGCTCGACATCGGTGGGTGGTGGAGCTCGATAGTAATGGTAATGGTGGCGGAGCTCGGTGACTGAGTGAGGGAGCTCATCGATGAGTGCTCTTTGAAGTGGAGGCGAGGTCAAGCTCAGCGAGGGGAGGAGCTGGACGATGCTCCTCCTTGGAGTTCGCCGAGAGAGTTTGGCTGAGGCGATGGGTTCGACGCTTTGGTGAAGAGCTCGGCGAATGGGTGAGCTTGGAGGTCGGAGCTCGACGGTGGAGAGGTGCTCGGCGAACGGGACTGAGAGCTCGACGTATGGTGGTAGAGGAATGGAAGGGAGCTCTGGAGCTCGGCCATGGGTTTTTAGTTTGGCGCTCAAACTCAGAAGGGAAAAAGGAGAGAAGAGAGGATGGTTGCGGGTTTGGGTCCAAACGGGTTCGGACCCGACCCGTTAACCCTTCTTTTTTTCTTCTTTTTTTGGGCGAATCTGAGCCATAGATCTTGATTTGAACGCAAATTTTGAGGCAGAGTTTTTTCCACAAATTGCAGCTCGGTAGTTCGGTAGCTCGGATTTCAGATCCGAGCTACGTGGCTCAATCAGGGCAGTTGATCATGATCAGGCACGAATCACGAGGGATTAGTTGTTTTGCGTCAATTCACAGCTCGGTACCTCGGATTGTAGATCCGAAGTACGTGGCAAGATCTGAGCCGCTTGATGAAGATCTGGCACGGATCACGAGGGATTAGTTGTTTTCTGCCAATTTGCAGCTCGGTACCTTGGTAGCTCAGATTGTAGATCTGGAGTACGTGGCAAGATTTGAGCCGCTTGATGAAAATCTGGCACGAATCACGAGAGATTAGTTGTTTTGTTCCAATTTGCAGCTCGGTACCTCGGTAGCTCGGATTGTAGATCCAAAGTACGTGGCAAAATCTGAGCCGCTTAATGAAGATCAGGCACGAATCATGAGGGATTAGTTGTTTTGCACCAATTCGCAGCTCGGTGCAGCTGTGTTGTGACCCACTTTCCCGGTGCTACGGAGGTCCGATCAGGGCATGTGACCCCTCATTTCGAAGCTGACTTGAAGATCTATAACTTCTCTTTAGGAGTCAGTTGAAGAATCACCCATATTAAGGGTCAGAATAGGCCCGCAATATCTTTGCTTCTGTCAAGTTGAGTGGAGCTTCGGTCTTCGGAATCTTCGAAGAGGAGCTCCACTCCTGTGGGCTAAGAAGATGAGCTAGGAGGATCCTCGCAAGACCCATGGGAAGCTCCGTTCTCGGAGACAAATGTGGGGAGTAACTCTGGGGGAGAGTTTTAGCTCCGAACTCGTTAAGAAGATGTCCACTCTGGAGACGAGCGGAGCGAAGAATCATCTCCAGGCTCTAGGAAAGAGCCATTCGGGAGACAAGTTTGAGGAGCAACTCTAGGGGAGAGTTTTGAGCTCCGAACTCGTTTAGAAGAGGACCGCTTGAGAGGCGAGTGGGACGAAGAATCACCTCCAGGCTCTAGGAGAGAGCTGTTCGGGAGACGAGTTCAAGGAGCAACTCTAGGGGAGAGTTTAGAGCTCTGAAGTCGTTGAGAAGAAAGCCTCTCGGGAGGCAAACGGAGTGAAGAGCTATCTCCAGGCTCTAGGAGAGAGTCGTTCGGGAGACAAGTTTGAGGAGCAACTCTAGGGGAGAGTTTGAGCTCTGAACTTGTTGTTTAAGTGAGTTTCAACAGTTGATGGAGCAATTCTGAATTGTGAACTACTTTGTACTCGCTCGTTCGCATGTAGCTAAAGCGGCATCGAACCAAGTGTTAGACTCCGAACTTGTCGTTTGATGGGGTTAACGAGTTGTAGGAGCAATTCTGAATGGTGAGCTGCTCCGCACTTGCTTGTTGCAAGCAGCTAAAGCAGCATCGAACCAAGTGTTGGACTCCAAACTCATTTTTTGAGCTTAGTAAGTTGTGGGAGCAGCTCTGTATGATAAGCTGAACTCCGAACTTACCATTTAGCGAGTCGTAGATGTGACTCGGAGCGATAGAAACGAAGCAAACACAATAATTTTCAATATAAAAAAGCTAAGTTTTATTGAAACAAATTCAGTGGCTGCTTCAATGGGGCGAGCCATTATTACATACTTTTGGCCTATTAGAAGCATCGGCCTTATTGAAACTTAAAACCTACTTCTACGATAGGGTGAAGGCCTCTTGGAAGGAGTTTGGTTCTCCCCCCATTGGACCTCCTTGGATAAGGTGGAGGACGGCTGCAGGTTCGGAATTTTGGAACTCGGCGGACCTTTTTGTTCGCTTGTAGGCTCCTTGGGGTGGAAGGTCGGCCCCGTCTCTTCGGACGAATTTGGCCAGGTGTCCCCGTTGTATGAGCTCTACGATCTCCTCTTTGAGAGTCCGACAATCATCCATGTCGTGGCCGTGGTCCCTATGAAAGTGGCACCACTTATATGAAAGTGGCACCACTTATCCCTATTTCTTTTCTTGCCAGGGGTATTCATTCTAGAGGGAGCACGGAGTAGCCCTTCCTTGTCCACCTCCATAAGAACTAATGATATACTAGCATTGAGGGGGGTGAACTTCTCAAAACAAGGAGCTGGGCGGCGTTGGCCATTGTCGTCCCTCTGGAATTTCTGTGACCCTTCTTTGCTTGTATTCTTCTGTTTGTTCCCGAAAGATGGTTCCTCAAGACTAGGGGGTTTGAGAGCCTCTTCCACTCGGATGTACTTCGCACTCCTAAGCAGGAATTCTGAAAAGTCTCGAGGAGGCTTCTTGGCAAAGGACGCCTTGAGGTCGGCGTTAGTGACGTTGTGCCCGAATGCCGCAGAGGCTACGGATTGGTTGAGGGAGGCAATAGACTGGACTTCGGCGGTAAAGTATCGAACATAATCTCTTAGGCGTTCACCCTTTCTTTGGTTGAGGGTCACCAAAGATACACTTGTTTTCTTGGCCCGGCAGCTACTCACGAAATGAGTAAGGAAGAGCCCTTCGAACTGATCAAACGAGAAGATGGAGGCCGGGGCGAGTCGAGAGTACCATTCTCTCGCAGGCCCCTTCAGCGTGGTAGTGAAGATTTTGCAAAGGAGCGCATCCGACGCCTGGCGGATCATCATGAGAGTTTTAAAACTCTCGATGTGTCGGCTGGGTCCGACTCCCCGTTGTATGACTCAAAGTTAGGGGGCTTGAAGTTTTCCGGAACCAGGGCTTCCATGATGGCCCGGGAGAACGGAGGCCTACTCGGGCGGAAATTTCTCGCCCGTTGTTCCTCTTCTCTGTCAAGTCGGCCAAGGCGCCTCTCCATCTCGTGGAGACGATGGTAAACCGAGTCTTCCCTTCAGTCGTATCTTGCTGAGCCCCGAGACTCTTTTTCATGCGAAAGGGGACTAGGAGTGTGGTGGTGATGGCTTGTAACTCCTATTTCCCATATTTGTATTTTTTCCCTACTGCATTTTCATTCCTGGTAATCTTGTATTCAATTTGAGATCCGTATTGTTGTTCCAGTTCGAATAAAATCTCTTCTTTTGCTTCAACTCAATCTTGGTGCCAATATTTAATTAAATTGTATTGTTCGTTCTACTCTTTTTGTGTCGTTCTTCATGTAAAAATGGACTATTCATTCCATCTATCTTTTTTTCCCCTTTTAAAATGAATTTTGACCAAATCTCTAGTTGGATCCCACTCAAACCCGCTATCCATATACCCATTAACCCAAACCCTAACTATATAACCCTAAACCTACCCTAACCCTAACCCTAACCCTAACCCCTATTACTGTGCAAACCCATAACAAACCGCCGCCTACCATCTCCCCCCTTCCGTCTTCTTCCCCAGACTCGATCGCAACCCCTTTTTCCCGTTTCATTGCCGTCCCCATTGTCCTCTCACCTGTGCTCCCATAGTCGTCATGACCCCATCGCCATCTCCCTCCATCCCCTCGCATCGCCGTTCCACCATCGTCCCCAACTCCATCGACCCATCGATCCCATTACGCCGTTAACCCAACTCCCGATCATCCAAGACTCCACTGAACCATCCACCTCCGATCATCGTCTCCATCCCCTCGCCTTCGTCACCATCGCATCTCCACGTCGTCCCTCCGATCACTCCGTCCTTGCCATTGCCCTTACCTATTGCCATCGCCATTGTCGCTCGAACCCAACACAACCCAATCCACTGTCGCAGCCGTCGCCCTAACTCTGTGCTTCGATCGCCTATCCGTGCACCTCTCAACCTCCACAGAAACCCATTAATCTCGTCGTCATCATCGAGCACCCACAACCCCACCTTCTCCGCTCCTCTGTTTACAGTGCGAAAACAGAGTCGCCGTTCTTGGCCGGCGTTGCGTCGCTTCCCGACCAGTCGCCGCTGCACGTTGCGGCCGCCAACGTCACGAGCCCCCGCCGCAGGTGCGGTCGCAGTCGCGTCGCAGTCATTCGCCTATCTCCCTCTCTCTCTCTCCGTTGAAAGGTTGAAGAAGGGTGGTGAGTGGTTAGTTGCGGTGTTTGGTGTTTTGCCACACCGGATCCCCGCTTGCTTTCCCCTGTTCGGTCCAGATCCGATGTGAGGAAGGAACCTTATTGGTCTGTTTCGGTGTCCCGTGTTTTGGCGCAACGAATCTCCGATCGCTGTTTGCTGTTCTGGGCAGATCCGGTGTGGGGTTCCCTTAGTTACTGTTGGATTCTTTGCACGTGGTTCGCACGTGCTTTTGGGAGATTTTGCCCGGGATTTCTGACCTCGTTATTTCCAAATTATCGGATCTAATCGTCGTCAAATCAAGGCAAGTATTCATCTTGTACAAATTTTTTGTTCTAGTACAAGTGTTTAAATTGAAAATACCGCAAATAGTTAGTAGTTGTGACTCCTCCTTGACTCGTCGTTGTTGATCAAATATTAACCCTCATCAATCCCACAATCTTAAGAGTCACAACAATTTCATTGTTATATTACAACTACTTGGACTCATTTTATCTCCTAGTCACATGAACATATGAAATTAAGAAACCCTGTATTTGTAGATGTGTGTTGTATCTTGTATGTGATGATCTTGCACCGATTTGAGTTGAGAAATAAATGTTGCTTACTGTTTTGATAACCATTACCCCGTATTTGTATCACACATTAATCTAGACGCCTAACAACCAATTATCATGCAACTTATACATGAAAGGCATTCACACTTGTTGCTGTCCTGAACTTTACTTGCTGTTTTGACCCCTTTACAATCAGAATTTGAACCCAAGCCCTGAACAGTAAATGTAGCTCTAGATGTCTAGATATCGATAGCCTCCAGAATTTTTGAATTACGAGTTACGGTCTAGGAGATATCGTAGTTTTACTGCAGCTGTGTCAGTAGTCGCAGATTCACAAAACTGCTGCACATCTTTGGTTTAAAATTTAATTTAACTATGTTAACAGTAAGAGTTTGACTTGAAATTTTACATGCTGTTGCTGGACACCCTAGAGAACATCCCCAAATTTTCTTAGAATTAATTAGTAATGTTTCAACCCTGTTTCACATATTTAAACTTAGATTCACAAATCCTGGCTGAACGTAGAAACAGTATAGTTTGCTGTTTTGACACATATTTCCACAACTTTCATGTACCTTAATTATATGCGTTGTAACCGAGCAGGAGTCTAGTTTCTAGACCTCCTGACGGATCCACATTTGCTATCTCGTAGCAACGGGAATCGCAGTTTTGGTACAGCAACGTCGTGCTGTCCAAATTTGAGATTTTCGTTGTTCATAATATTTTTATTCATGTTGACCCTCAAATATGTTATATAAATATCTCAAACTTGTTCCATATCCATGATTATGATTTCTTGACTTTTTTCTCACACTTGCATGCTTGCTTGATAAGAATTAATAAATGTAACAAGCCGGAGTTTAAAGAAAAGACCATAGTAGTGGACAATATAGGTAAGTGTACTCGGAAGGGGGCCCGTGTTTCCCAGTACTCGATTCATGAACCTGTTGCACCTTGATGTATTCATGGAGTCAGTTACTTGGCTCATGAACCTGTTGTATTCATGAACCCACTGTGTGGGTCTTGAACCTGTTAGTATTCACAGACTTGTTTCGTGAATCTATTATTTATTTTCGTATTCATGAACCGTGCCTGCTTGATACTTGATACCTGAGTACACTGCTCTATAGACTCCACCACTAGGCCTAAACGTAACTGATTTGTATGTAGCAACTATGTAGTAAAAAGATGGATGCATGAAGTGCTACCTAAATAGTAATAACCACAAAACTTGATACATGAAACTTGAACTTGATACATGCTTACTCGATACTTGATTACACGATACATGAGACTTGAAACATGAAACTTGAACTTGATACATGTTTACTTGATACTTGATGACATGTTACATGAGACTTGATACTTGAATAATAATACTTGACACTTACAACTTGATACTTGAGACCTGACAACTTGACACTAGGCTTGAGACTTGTTACCTGACACTTGAACTTGATGCCTGTCACTTGAGATTAGATGCCCCTACATGTTCACTTGTCACTTACTCCACTATTAGTATTTGTTATCCAGTCTGTTTACTTGAGTTGTCCTTCTTGCTAGTTAGTTCTTAGATTTTCACTACTTGTTATATTCCTGTTACATTCTTGATTCCAATTCTTGTTCCACATTACTTGTACTCGTTTTTACTATTTGTGACCCTAACTTGCACTAAGGGTGTTTTTTCTCTTGTTTTCTCTACTTTTCCCTTTCTATATTTATTAAGCAGACTTTGGAGACGTGTTGCTCACTGGATTTGATGAGCAGACATTCTAGGCTTCGCTTAGAGCAAGAACTTGATTAGATATATTGTTTTCCTTCTGTTGTTTATTTTCTTGCTACTTAAAACTTGTAACGGAATTATGTTCCCGAGTTTTAACTTGGTCCAGACTTGAAAACTATTTGGATATTATTATTTATTTAATGGTTTTCTGTTGCTTAATAAATTATTCATGCATGCTTGGTTGTATATATATATCTTGTTATATTCTTGTTGTGATGCTGAGTCGATCCTACAGCTTATGGATGATGTTAAAATCATTCGCTGGGCTTCGTCACGTGCTCGTATTCCATGTTTTTGGGAAGCGGGGCATGACATGGCTTGGGGCAGATTGAGGACTAGGTGCCCGTTGCTCGTGGTTGGGAGCAACATTAAGGGCCCGCAGAACGGCTTCTTGAAAATTCTGGAACTCCGCCCTTGTGACTGGTGTCCCTCTAGCTTGGCGGTCCCTAGGTGTAGCTCGGCTTACTGGAGTATGACTTCTCCGCCGATGACATTGAAGGGACTCTCTTCTGTAACCCCTGTTTTCCATTTTGTGTATTTTTTAATGTATTTTTCGTTTTGGTGTATTTTCTCTCTTTGTATTCCTCTTGTATTTCTTTTGGACCGTATATTGGATTTTTATTTCAATATATTTTCATTTTATTATTCTTGTCTTCTTTTATTTGAATTCTTGATTCTCATTCGTCTCTTGTTTCATTCCATTTTGATCGAGCTGATATTTTTTATCCTCCTTATTGTTGTTCACACCCCATATTATTTTTCTCTATTATTTTGTTCATTTTGCCCTATTTATATTTTTGCTTGAATCCCTAATACCCATTTAAATTCCCCAATTATCCACTTAACCATTACCCTATATAAAAAACCCAATAACCTGTTTTCAAAAATATCCATAACCCAATTATATATACCCATTAACCAATTATACATAATCCTATAACTATTCCCACTTAAACTACCCACCAAAACCCCTTGTGTGTTTCCTCATCCCCATGCAGACTCGTACTCGTTCCCTACTACCTAACCTGAAGACCCTATGTCGCCTCTCTCCCTGTAAACCCTACCTCTTCATCTATTTAAACCCATGCAGCCGTGTTTCCCCCTCTTAGCCGCTATCTCTCCCTGTGCTCCCGATCCCCTTATCTCCCCCGCCTGCTGCACCATATCAACCTCGCCCTGTCTTCCTTTGTCCCTGTCTCCCGTTCTGTTTCTGTTTCTGTCGTGCGCCAGCCGCAGGCAGCCAGTTACCCTCCCACTCTGTCTCTGTTTCTGTCGGCGCCAGGCAGCAGCAGTGACAGCCTCTTCGGTCTGCCATCATTCCCTTGTGCTCTCTCGTGTGCGAGTTTAGTGGTGGTGTGGGTAGTTTCGTGGTTCTCGTGGGCTCGTGGTTGTATTCATTGGGAGTTCGTGCATTCGTCGTGGTTTGTGGGTTTTGTTCATCGTTGAGTTCGTGGTTTTCGTTCTTGGTTCGTTGTGTTCGTTGCTCCGGGAATCCGTTCCCATTATTCTTGCTTGGAGTCATTTTTTTCATCAGTTAAGGCAAGTAACTTGTATTAAGTTCCTTTGCATATACAAGTACTAAATACCGCTTGTAGTGTAGTTGGGTTCTAGAGACAATTAGTGTGTAAATCTCCTTGTTGATATTGTCTCTATAGTGATGATTTGACCATAGTTGTCTCACGATATATATGACATGAAATAACCTAGGATTGACCACTTCTTGTTGTATATATGTGTGTTATTCATATGTTATCTTGTGCTCGTTCGTGTTATTTGTGGTAAACTTGTTGTGGACTTGTGAAATACCCTATATCATGTTGCTTGGACATCTAGTATACTCTATTTCATGCTTGATTATGTTTTGGATGAGTTCTATGTGAACTAGTGGATTTTGTGCACATGAGATATTTTCAGTTTTGCCGGTTTTCTCGTTTTGATCAGTATTTTAGACCCTATTAAGGTCAGTATTTGAAAATACTTTGTGAATATGAACTATAGAGAATTCTGTCTATTTTCTAACCCTTTTGACAGATCTCAGTTTCGATTTATGGTTTGTGAGTTATGTCAATTTTACTACAGTGGTGTCGAAAGATTTTCAGATTGTGTTTTCTATGAATTCTGAAGAGTAATCTATTTTTATTTTGGTATTAAAATTATTATTTTGACCTAAATTCTGCTCAGTATTTCTTGACTTGATTGGGTTTTACCCAGAATTTTGATGGATTTATTTGAGATGTTTTACAACCCCTTTCGTGCTTGCAAACAAAGATTTTACATGCAGAATTTTACTACTGTTCAGTAAAGAACTTGATTTTCGACCTGTTTTGTACTTGCTGTTTCTAAATTATTTTTGAATATGAAAGTTAGCCTACTGTATCTATTTTCTTACCCTTTTGGCAGATTTGGATTTCGATTTATGGTTGGTGAGATATTGTTATTTTTGAACTGCATTGTTTGTGATTTCAGATTTATAAAACGACTGCATCTCGATATTGTAGCGCCCTTCCAATACTGGGAAACCCGAGACACGAGCCAAGACCTTTTCTTCAATTAGTCACAACACACAGAAAAACAGGAGAATTTAAAACTTTTTATTCAACACCCAATGTGTTACAAGTCTGAATATTATACAACTGCAATACCTTACAATAGAGTTACAATATTACCTTTACATTTCCAAGTATTACAACCTTCAACATCTTACATCAGAGTACAAGGAATGAAGAACAACACTTGGTAACTCTCACTTGAGTACTTCTCAACTAATAGATAATGTTACAGCGGGACTAACATGACATTGACTCCTTGCTTTCCTTGCCTTGAGTCCTCCTGAATCTCGCCCTTGTACTTCGGAAATCTAGTACCTATGGAAGTGGGGACGTCAGTATTCACTGACGCTTAAAGGCTGATAACAAAGCAGCGAATCTCCCAAACAACATACAAAACATGGCAATGGTGTTGGTGTAGTTTAAGTGTTCGTGAGTGCTAGGACTAGACTCTAATGCGATATTTAACTAGAACTAGGATGCTTCCTATTCTAATGTCAGCGAGTCTCCGAAGCAACATGCAGCCCATACTACATGCGACCCCATCTCAAGCCGTTTCTCCATATATAGGGATTTGAACCCGCGTTATGAATTATAATTGTACACAACCTATTCCTGACACCTACACGTGACTAATTGAGGTTGCAGACGTGGTCAAGTCCCACTAATGCAGTCCGCCAGTGGTGTCCATGTTCGCCACTGCTACCCGGCTAACCGAACCTCACTCAAAAACAGACGAACCCAATGTATCGGGCATCATTCCAAAAACCAAAATCATAGGATCTCGCAAGCGCAGGGTAGCGCGAAGCCTACCCTGTGGCACCCCTGGGGTCTCGCAAGCGCAGGACTGCACAATGCATCCTGTGGCACCCCCAGCCACGGCACTTCAGGAATTAACAGCGCGAGATACGCAACCCGTGTCCTCAACTTGTGAGACGGCACCGTACGTATCCCTTTGACGGGAAGGTACAACCCGCTATCACCACCTAAGGCCTGCCTCAAGGGACAAGTTGGTCGTAAGGCGCCCCCTACAACCAACTCCTCTCTTTTCGGCAAGGGTCTAAGTAAAATGATCTTTATAAGTCACTACCTTAATGATGTTCCTGACTCGACAATCCTAGGGACGATAATATTATAAACATAACATGCTAGGCCTTAAATTAGACTTCGCAAGACAACTCTACTAGGCTGCTCAACCTAGACTTACCAGAACCCTTCAGGATCCGGTTCGTGGCTTATCGATCCAAGACCTCGGCAATGCGAATATATATGCATGCCACTACCCTGAACTTGGATTCCGTCTATACTCCGGTCCTCGATCAACCTACACAGGTTAAGATCCGATGGTACCCGAGGAGTGACTCCTCCACAGTTCCTTAGGGTAAGAAAACACGTGTCTTGATGGTCGATAGCCCCTAGGGTGGTAATATCACCCTAGACGAGCACAACGAACTGTGTACTAGCTAACAAGCTATATACGAGTAACAACCACATACGAGCTAATAAGCTACGTATGAAACAATAGCTACCTACGAGCCAGGCGGGCCTCGTAGGAGATAACAACGTACATACCAGCCAAATAAGCCGCGTATGAGACCAACAGCTACGCACGGGCCGGTCGAGCCGCGTACGAGACAGCAACCTACATACGAGCCAAATAAACTACGTATGAGACCCATAGCTACATACGACCAGTCGAGCCACGTACGAGCACAACCATATGCAAACAACCATACAGGTAATCAATCCTAGAAGCAACCAAACGTGCTTACTAGCAAACTTGATCTTCTATTATTAGAAGCAATAGAAGAATCTACTAACAGTCTATAGTCAGTATTCTACCAATGAAAAACCGAAGGTGACATAACAACCTTTATCAAACTAACTATTACTAGTGGTCTTCCCAATCCTTATTACTTCAACCTATAGCGCCTTAAGCATGGCATACAATTGCAAGCATCTACCTACGACAATCTAATTATGGTACATAACATAACCACCCACCATAATACTTCTAAGTACGAATATGGTTTATGCATGTGCTTATAATCGCTATGATCTAAACATGGAGTTTACTATAGTCAAGCATAAGCTACAACTTGAGCGTGAATACTTATTACTTAGAGTATATATCTCTACTACCCCCTTAAGCATGGATCTTCATTACTTAACATGATTAATTATCACAACCTAAGCATGGATATATAATTGGCATTAACCTACAATATTCCTAAGCATGAATTATAACTCTTACAATATTCAAAGCATGAATTATAACTCCTACACATTCTAAGCATGGTAGATTAATTCCTACCTTAATCTAACATGGCATTTGTTAAACATGAGTATCTTCTAGCTCGATCTTGAACAATATTTAGGCATGAACATACACTATTTAAGCATAAATATCATCTAAGCATGATCATCTACTAACTCAGCATGAACAACAGTTAAGTATGGCATCTACTAACTTAGCATGAACAATCATTAGCATGGTCATCTACTAACTTAACATAAACAATCATTAGCATGGTCATCCACTAACTTAACATAAACAATCATTAGCATGGTCATCGACTAACTTAACATAAACAATCATTAGCATGGTCATCTACTAACTTAACATAAACAATCATTAGCATGACATCTACTAACTTAGCATGAATAATGATTAAGCATGATCATCTACTAACATAGCATGAACATATACTTATCTAAGCATGGATATCATGTAAGCATGAATATTTATTTGATCTAGCATGGTATATAACTTTCCTATAAGCATGTAAGCATGGATAAATTAATCTAGCATGATATACCACTTTCCTACAACTATCTAAGCATAGATAAATTAATCTAGCATGGTATACAACCTTCCTACTAGCATATAAGCATGGATAAATTAATCTAGCATGATATACCACTTTCCTACAACTATCTAAGCATAGATAAATTAATCTAGCATGGTATACAACCTTCCTACTAGAATGTAAGCATGGATAAATTAATCTAGCATGATATACCACTTTCCTACAACTATCTAAGTGTAGATAAATTAATCTAGCATGGTATACAACTTTCCTATAATCATCTAAGTATAGATAAATTAATCTAGTATGGTATACAACTTTCCTACAATCATCTAAGTGTAGATAAATTAATCTAACATGGTATACAACTTTCCTACAATCATTTAAGTATAGATACTTACTTCAATATAAGCATAACCATCCATTTAATATTCATATGCATCTACTACAATTTAATTAAACACAACATCTACTACAACATAACATCTACTACTAAAACTCCTACTAAAATCTTTATCTAAACATAAACATCTACTACTAAACTACTTTATTTTAAAACATAAGTATCTGATACCACTTTTGTAAAAACATAAACATCTACAACTACTTCATTTTAAACATAAACTACTACTACTTTATTTAAACATAATACTACTACCTTATTTAAACATACTAATACTACTTTATTTAAACATACTACTACTACTTTATTTAATCATGAAGTCTCTACTACTTAGATATCTACTAAATCTTTATTAGCATTTATTTTCTCATTATTACTAGTGATCATAAAAAGAGATCTTTTTATTCATTCTACAACTAGTGATTTAGATTAGTTTCTTTTTCACCATTAGAATTTACATCTACAATGGGTTCTTTTTTATTTAAGATTATAAAAGAAAATGACAATAATAAGATAAAGCAAGAACCCTTCATTTGGTCCATCCCAACATATGCTTTCTTTTTAGTCCAAGTCCAATGTGTGTCCTACAACCAAATTGGTTGTATACAAGTCCATATGATTTATGTATGAGTTCACATTCAAGTCCTACAACCAAAGATGGTTGTATATACAAGTCTATATGCATATGTTTATTTTAGTCCAATTCGCAACACAAAAACAACA
The DNA here is from genome assembly GCA_017893485.1 of Hemerocallis citrina. Taxonomy (NCBI): domain Eukaryota; kingdom Viridiplantae; phylum Streptophyta; class Magnoliopsida; order Asparagales; family Asphodelaceae; genus Hemerocallis; species Hemerocallis citrina. The sequence continues at coordinate 101,727,318 of CM030358.1, read as the reverse complement.
ACTACAACTATAAAGATTGATCTTTTTTGTTCTTTACTACTACTATTCATTTCCTTTCTTTTCATGTGGTTATTATCTTTAACCATCCATAACCATACAAAAATAAGAACTACACACCACAACACTATCACAATAAACCATTCTCAAAGAACAAAAGAAACAAAACAAGGAGGATAAGAAGAAGAAGTCAAAATAACAAATCAACAAAGAAAGTGGAGAACCCCCACCTAGTTTCCTTTGTTGGAAGAACTTGCTAGCTTAAACTTCTCCTTCCCCTAAGCTCTTAGAACTCCTAGAAAAAACCTACAAGAAAAACTCTCAAGTTAGAATGAGGTTCTCTCTTTCTTTTCCTTTCCTTTCTTTTGTTTTGTAAAAATGAGACAAGTGGAGAAGGAGGGGATATTTATAGGTGGAGAGAAGGGTGGAGAGTGCAAAATTGCACTCAACAATATGCACAAAACCCCCATAAGGATTGAATCCGGTCATGGCCTAGGTGAGGGAGGGGTAAGGTGTAGGGTGAGGTGGAGGTATGGTGCTAGGGTGAGTTGGAAGCATGGTGAAAAGATAAGGTTTCTAGAAGGGTTTTTACTTAATCTCCTCATGCATAAAAACCCTAGATTAAGCCTCCTAATCAAACCCTAATTATCTAATTTTGGTTTGTCATGACAAGGATAAGCACATTGTCCAAGAGTACATACTACATATTTTGTATAATGTACTAAGTATAATACAAATGTATGTATATGTATATGTATGTGTATACCAAAAATCCTTATATAATCCTCATAAAATAGTTTAATTTGAAAATAATAATAAAATAAGTTTTATTATCAATTCGGAGGATCACGCTACCAATTTGATGTACTTCGGATGTACACCGACCGATATATGCGCGTAGGCAATGTTTGTGGACAAACCGACGAAAATCACCAAAATAATTTGATTTTGGAATTAAAACAAAATAATAATAAAATAATAATAAAATAGTAATTTATGCGAGGTAATATCCGTCAGCGTCGAGCGCAATTTTCTGGGTGAGCGGACGATCCACGTTCCTCGGCAGATAGCTTCTTCGTATACGAGGGTCGGTTCCTCGTCCCCTCGGCTCGGCCGCTCGGCACCTAGCTCGGAATCAGCCGAACTACGTGGCGTGATCCTGAGCGTCCATCTCAGCGCGGATCCCCAAAAAGTGCTATCTTGTCGTTTAGCGAACGTGGCAAGATCTGGGCCGTCCATCACGACGAGCGCGTTTTTTGACAAGATCCAACGACTGAGAAGGGTCGGCAGATTTTTTCCCCCTATATGAAGGTCGGTTCCTCGTCCCCTCAGCTCGGCCGTTCGGCACCTAGCTCGGAATCAGCCGAACTACATGGTGTGATCCTGAGTGTCCATCTCAGCGCGGATCCCCAAAAAGCGCTATCTTGTCGTTTAGCGAACATGGCAAGATCTAGGCTGTCCATCACCACGAGCGCGTTTTTTTTACAGGATCCAACGGCTCAGGAGGGTCGGTGGATTTTTTCTCCATATATGAGGGTCGGTTCCTCATCCCCTCGGTTCGGAGGCTCGGTGCGGTTAGCCGAGGTATGGAGTTGGACGTTTTGATGAGTCCTGGCTCTAGAGCGTCGCCACCTTCCGACTCAGTAGCTCGGTTGCTTGGCCAAGCTGTTTAGTAGCTCGGCTAGGCAGACCGGTGGTCGGAAGCTCGGAAGGTACACGTGGTCAGATCTGGAGCGTCCATCATTGCGTGAATCACGAGGACTGGGTTCAGATCACGAGAAAACGTTATTTTGTCGTCTTGTAGGCGTGGCACAATCTGAACCGTCCATCGAGTTTTGACACGAATTTTGGAGAGATCCGATGGTGATTCAGCCTCGAAAGGATTTTTCTCCATATATGAGGGTCGGTTCCTCGTCCCCTCGGTTCGGAAGCTCAGTGCTGTTAGTCGAGGTATGGAGTTGGACGTTTTGAAGAGTCCTGGCTCTGGAGCATTGCCACCCTCCGACTCAGTAGCTCGGCTGCTTGGCCAAGCTGTTCAGTAGCTCGGCTAGGCAGACCGGTGGCCGGAAGCTCGGAAGGTACACGTGGTCAGATCTGGAGCGTCCATCATTGCGTGACTCACGAGGACTGAGTTCAGATCACGAGAAAACATTATTTTGTCGTCTTGTGGGCGTGGCGCAATCTGAACCGTCCATCGAGTTTTGACACGAATTTTGGAGAGATCCGACGGTGATTCAGCCTCGGAAGGATTTTTCTCCATATATGAGGGTCGGTTCCTCGTCCCCTTGGTTCGGAAGCTCGGTGCTGTTAGTCGAGGTATGGAGTTGGACATTTTGAAGAGTCCTGGCTCTGGAGCGTCGCCACCCTCCGACTCAGTAGCTCGGCTGCTTGGCCAAGCTGTTCAGTAGCTCGGCTAGGCAGACCGGTGGCCGGAAGCTCGGAAGGTTTTCTCAACCCATGATTTGGAACTAGCAGCGATCATCTATGCTTTGAAGCAATGGAGACATTATGTATATGGGGAAAAAGTCAATATGTACACCGATCATAAGAGCTTGAAGTATATTTATCAACAAAGGGACTTGAATTTAAGACAGAGGAGATGGTTGGAGGTGTTGGAGGACATTTGACCTGAAATCAAATATCATCCAGGCAAAGCAAATGTGCTAGCAGATGCGCTTAGCAGAAAGGTCAGTTTGTCTCGGTTGATCACTAACCAGGAAAGGCTAGCGGATGAGTTAGATCGAGCAGAAATTGAAGTGGTTCTGCAGAGTGTGGAGGCTTCCTTAGCTCAATTGAGGATTCAACCCACTTTGAGAGACAGAATCATGGATAGCCAGAAGGCGGATCCAGAAATCCAAGGGATGATAGAACAGGTTGGCTTAGGCAGATTGGCAGAATTTCAAGTGAGGGATGCAGTACTTTGGTTTGGGGAACGGCTATGTGTGCCAAATGTGGTGGAACTAAAGGAAAGTATTCTTCAGGAAGTGCATGCTACCTTGTTATCAATGCATCCTGGGAGTACCAAGATGTACAAGGATATAAAGCTACACTTCTGGTGGTCAGGTATGAAGCGAGATGTGGCGGAGTTTGTGGCCAAGTGTGCGGTTTGTCAGCAGGTCAAGGCAGAAAATCAGAAACCTGGCGGGTTGTTGCAGCCTTTACCCATCCCGAAATGGAAGTGGGACTGTATCAGCATGGATTTCATCACAGGTTTACCCAAGAGTTCCAAAGGCAATGATACCATTTGGGTAATAGTGGACCGACTCACCAAGTCAGCTCACTTCTTAGCAATGAAACTTACTTGGTCAATGGAAAAACTGGCAGAATTGTATGTGGATGAAATTGTGAAATTGCATGGAGTCCCGATGTCTATAGTGTCTGACAGAGATGAACGTTTCACTTCACATTTTTGGAAGAGTCTGCAAGCAGCTATGGGGACAAGGACTGATTTCAGTACAGCCTTCCATCCTCAAACAGATGGGCAAACTGAACGGGTCAACAGAGTGCTGGAAGATATGCTCAGGTGTTTTGTGCTGGATTTTGGTGGTAGTTGGGAGAGACACTTAGCTCTGGTAGAATTTGCATACAACAACAGTTTCCAGGCGAGCATTGGAATGGCACCCTATGAAGCTCTATATGGGAGGAAATGCAGGACTCCGGTTTGTTGGTATGAAGTGGGGGAGAGGCAGCTGTTTGGACCAGAGATTGTGCAGCAAACTTCAGAAAAGATTGAGCTGATCAGAAAGAGGCTGGTCGATGCACAAAGCAGGCAAAAGAGTTATGCCGACAATAGAAGGAGAGACTTGGAATTTGACGAAGGTGACTATGTCTTTGTGAAAGTGTCTCCGACTAAAGGAGTGATTCGGTTCGGGCGAGGAGGAAAATTAGCTCCGAGGTACATTGGACCTTACAAAATACTGAAGAGAATTGGGAAGACAGCTTATCGGTTAGAACTACCGGAAGAGTTGGCCCAAGTTCACAATGTTTTTCACGTGTCCATGTTAAGAGGGTATGTTTCTGACCCAAGCCATCATCTGCCAGAAGTACCAGAGGGTTTGCAACTGGATTTGAGCTATGCCGAGCGTCCCGTTGAGATCGTGGATCGCCGAGAAAAAGTCTTGAGAAACAAGACAATACCCATGGTAAAGGTCATTTGGAGAAATCAATTTGTTGAGGAAGCAACTTGGGAATCAGAGGAAAAGATGCGGAAGGACCATCCCGAACTCTTCGACTAAGCTTTCTTTTGTAGACTCTTCTTTTCTTCTTAGTAGTTTCTCTCTCCTAAGCGTAGTTCCGGGGACGGAACTATTCTAAGGAGGGAGTGTTGTAACACCCCACTTATATTTTTTTTAAATGCATTTTTAATTTTCTGCACGTATGGTGCACGTGAAAATTTTTATTTCTCATTTTGCTACTCTCACTTTACTATTTTTGGCATGCATTGGTTTTATTTAGCCTTTCTTTTGATCGATGGGCCTATAAACTAAAATGTAGCCCATTAAGAAAGGAGTCCACTAGATAATTAAAATTAATTAATTAGTAATGGGCCCATGTAGCAAGTCCATTATTAAAATCACATTTTTAGTCAAACATGTACTAATACATGACAAGTTACAATATTAGTACACATTTTTGAGTTATAGAAATGTGTTCATATTTGTGCATGTGTGCATGCACACACAAATGTACTTGGACCAAATTTTGGGCAAGGGGGGGTGGCCGGTTATGGTGAAGGGAAGAGAATGGTGGAGAGTTAAGTTCATGGAGAGTAGGGAGATGAAGAGATGGGGGTTTTAGGAGTTAGGAAAGTGGAGAGTTGTAAGAATTAATATGGAGAGTTATTAGGTATAAAATTATGCATAATAGACCCTAATCATACCCTATAAATAGAGCCTCATTTCCTACATTTCTCTTGCACTAAAAACATTATAGAAAGAAAGAAAGAAAAGAAAGAGAGAGAGGGTCCTTTTGCTTGGAGGAATTGCTAGAGGAAGCCATTGCTAAGGAAAGGGAGCTTGCTAGGAGGAGGAGCCATTGCTAGGAGTTGTCTTGGAGCTAGAAGAAGTGTCACATCTTTCCCTTCAATTGTTCAAGCTTCAATAAGGTGGGTGTCTCCTACTTTCTAAATTTTTTTAAGAATGTACATGCTAATAGAAATGAATGAGTAGTTTTGATAAAATAGAATAACTATACTATGATTGTGGTGAGATTAATAGCGAATCATGCTTTGTTGACAAAATAGATCAACATTGTGTAAGTGGGTGATTTCTTACTTTCTAGTTGTAGAAATATCATGCTAAAAATTGTAAATTAATCTTATGAGATGATACTGATACGTAGGTAATTTTTATGCTAAAATACATGCTATGAATAATATGGGATTTTGATGTTTGATACCATGATTCATGTTAAAACTTCATCTTGGGAGAATGTATGTTTTGAATGAGATATGAAAATTAGATTTAATTTACACTTTTGTATGTGATGAAAAATGAGTAGTAAAACATAAAAGTGAATGTTCTCTTACTTTCAAATTGTAGAAAAAGTACATGCAAATGAAAATGAATGAATAGTATTTTGATGGAATGTTACAAAGATGCAGATTCTGATACTATGTGTTTTGATGCTAATGTTATTTATCAACTGATGCAAAGTATACAACTGAAGAAAGATGAAATGAACTAGTCTCTGTTTTAATGCTGCAAATGGACTAATTTACTAAGATGTTTATAATTTAGTAAACTGATGCTAACGTTAGCTCTGATACAAAGACTGGGTAACTCCACGTATACCCCAATTACGTGTGCATATCATTAAACATTCAAAGGTCAAGGCTAATGTGGTAGGTCATGTTTGTCTTGCTGGGTCATGTTACTCCAATTAGAGTAGTAATTACTTTAACATCAATCGTAACTATAACTTCTCCTAAAAGCTACCACATTAGATTTAATTAGGTCATGCTAGGTCATGTTACTCCAATTTAGACATATGACCCAATTCAACATCTGGCCATATTCTATTTTGTTCAAAGGTCATGCTAGGTCATGTTACTATTTCACCATATCTGAACTTCACGTAGTAAGATCATGTTTAATCCACGTAGGGAGTTTTAAAGTAAGTAAAAAATTGGGGAAAATATCTAATAATTCTATAAAATGAATTAGAATTTATTAAAAATGGTTTTGAAATTTCCATGTATATTTTGAGAGATTAAAAGAGAAATTGAAGTAGAAAGTAAAATTTTCACTTAAGATTTAATTATTGAAGAGTGTGAGATTTATATTTTTGAAGAAGAGTAAAGTATGGTTGTGTGAAGTAATTTCTTTTGAAAAGATTGCACTCTTATTTGGTTTAAGAAATATTTGGTGTGAACTAAGATATGAATTGCTTAGATTGCTAATGAAATTTATAGTGATGAATCTTTCGTTCATGAAATGAATGATTGTTCTATTTTTGAATTATGAATGAATGAATCATGAATAATGATGAGACTATGATTACTTGTGATTAAGTTGAAAGAAGAAATTATTTAAGTTTAATACATGATTATGAAAGGGTGTGAATACCCATGTTTCTTGTACATGAAAGATTTATGATTTAAGATTAGTAAGACCTCGGTTACCGGTAATTTTGAAAGAAAGATTTTGAGACTTGATTTCGAGTTAATGCCGTCGGGCGATCTCGTATTTTGTGAATAAATCCGGTATGAGGTAAAACTGATTCTAGGGTGATAACATTTTCATGTCTTGAACTAAAAATAATTAGGCACTTAAGTGAAGATGTAATAGACTTGTGCAAACGTAAATGGGTGCTTCTATATAGTCGGCGGTGGATCTCCGTGGCTATAGACCCAGTTGGTGGACTGTGGTTGCTCCATAGGAGATGGACTGTATTTTATCCGGGACTTAGGGTAGTCGACGGATGTTTACCATACTCCAAAGAATATGAGTATACCGGGGCTAGAGGGGCATTTACGGGATTATTCTCACAATATAATAGCCAGGGAGGCTGGGATCTGTTATTATAGCCAGGGAGGCTGAGATCCGTATCTGTGAAATAAATCTAAAACTTGTTTTATTACTGGGTAGTCTCATGGCGAGGGATCGAACCCTTCAATGGGAAGTACGTAGGCACTTGCCCTCAGACCTATGTAGTATGGGATGCATAGAATCTGAACAAGTGTGCATTAGTGTCATCCTAGTGTAGATTGTGTACATTAGGCATTAAGGCATGACATACACTTATATTTAGAATAATCACTCTTGACACTTTACTTGTTCATTCAATCTCTTTTTTTTTGTGATTTGTTAAAGTATGAGATCATTATACTATTCCCGACATAGAGAGGATAGCCGTGTATAACATTTCGTCAGTTGTAAGTAACTGACGAGCCCATAGATTAACATGCAGGTAAAGGACCATTCATGAAGCTATGAAGTGGATATGCTGATGCTGCTTTATTTTAAAGATGTTGTAAATATTTTATTGTAAATTTTATTCTTCCGTTGTGTAAAACCAAGTTGTAATTGAACTCTGATGTATTATTGAAAAAGTTTTAAATTTCCTTGTAAAATTGTACGAAGTGAAGTAAAGATCCTGTGAAACCTCGAATTTATCCTTATTTGAAATTCGGGGTGTTACAGGATCTGTCTGTTAGCATTCTCGACTTGGCCATTCGACTGGGGATGGAAAACGGAGGAGAATCGGTGTTGGATGGCAAGGTCTTCGCATAGAGCTCGGAACGCAGCCCCGGTAAACTGGGTTCCGTTGTCTGTTATGAGGACCCGCGGGACGCTGCATCGGCAGATTACGCTCTTCCAAAAGAACTGAACTACCTTGTTCTCGGTGATCGTGGCCAAGGGCTCGGCCTCTATCCATTTTGAGAAGTAGTCGATTGCCATGACTAAGAATTTGAACTAACCGGGAGCTGGTGGAAATGGCCCTAGTAAATCCATCCCCCACATTGCGAAATGGATTGGACTTGATAGGGAAGTGAGTGGAGCTTGTGGGAGGCGTCGGATGTCGGATGTCGGAGTACTTCTGACAAGAGCTACATTGTCGAACGTGTCGTTCGGCGTCTCGTAAGAGAGTGGGCCAGAAATATCCGTAATTCAACACTTTGCGGGCTAAGGATCTGGATCCCGAATGTGCCCCGCCGATGCCCTCGTGAAGTTCTTGTAGGGCGTAGTCGGCCTGCTCGGGGGAGAGGCATCTCAGGTAAGGCCTGCCGTCTACCTGTGTGAAGGAGCGTTTATATAGGATGCCTCCGATTAATGTGTAACGCTTGGCTCGGGTTCTCACTCTTCGAGCTTCCTTAGGATCTTCGGGGAGGAGCCCGTCCCTCAAGAATTCAATGAGGGGTTTCATCCAGTCATCTTCAAGCAGGACAGGCAGCGACTCCATAGAGTCGGAAGTTTTGTCCTCTATGCTTGGCTTCAGAAGGACCTCTATCAAGACGGTCTGCTCGAGACCTTGAAGGGAGGAAGAGGCTAGTTTGGAGAGGGCGTCGGCCTGAGCATTTTCTTCCCGGGGTATTCTTTGGATGAGGGCTTCTTCAAACAGTGCCATGAGGCTCTTGACCTTGGCTAAGTATTTAACCATCCTGTCATCGCGTGCTTCATACTCCTCGAGGACCTGATTTACGACTAGCTGAGAGTCGCTAAAGATCCAGAGGCGTTGCGCCCCTGCATTGCGAGCCATTCCAAGGCCGGCTATGAGTGCCTCGTATTCTGCTTCGTTGTTCGAGGCCTTGAAGTTGATACGGAGGGAGTATTGGAGGATGAAGTCATCTGGGCCTGCCAGAATGACCCCGGCTCCGCTTCCCTCATTGCACGAGGATCCGTCCACATAAACCAACCAGACGGGTGGTCCCTTCATCGCTTGGCTGAACACGGGGATGGTACTTTCAACTATGAATTCTGCTATGGCCTGTGCCTTGATCGCGGTCCGAGGCTGATAAGTTATATCGTGCTGGCTCAGCTCGGTAGACCACTTCATAAGACGACCGAAGGTCTCCGGCTTGTGGAGCACTTGCTTCAGCAGTTGGTCGGTAAGAACGACCACCAAATGAGACTGAAAATACGGGCGAAGCTTTCTTGCGGCCATCACCAGGGCATAAGCCATCTTTTCTATCCTCGGGTAGCGGAGTTCGGCATCCCGAAGTACTTTGCTCACATAGCAGATGAGCTTTTGAGCCCGGTCTTCTTCCCTTACTAAAACGGCGCTGAGGGTCTGCTTGGAGGCTGCCAGGTAGAGGTAAAGGGGTTCACCAGGAATGGGTTTGCTGAGGAGAGGAGGGTTGACGAGGTAAGCCTTGAGCTGTTCGAACGACTCCTGTTGCTGCTGACCCCATTCGAAACCTTTAGCCCCCTGAGGGCCTTGAAGAAGGAGAGGCATTTCTCCCCGGACTTCGAGAGAAAATGCCCTATGGCGGCTAGGCGGCCTGTTAGCCTCTGAACTTCCTTAACATTCTTGGGAGGGGCCATGTCTAATATGGCCTTGATTTTCTCAGGGTTTGCTTCAATTTCTCGTTGGCTGACCATGAAGCCGAGAAACTTTCCTGACGAGACACCGAACGCACACTTGTTCAGATTGAGTCTCATGTTGTGCTTTCTCAGAACATCGAACGCCTCCTGTAGGTCAGTCACATGATCGGCTCCTCGGATGCTTTTTACAAGCATGTCATCAACATACACCTCCATATTTCGGCCGATTTGAGCTTGCAAAACCTTGTTGAGGAGGCGTTGGTACGTTGTGCCTGCATTCTTCAAACCGAAGGGCATAACCCTATAGCATTAGAGGCCCTATTCGGTCACGAATGAGGTCTTCGGGATGTCCGGAGGAAACATCCGAATCTGGTTGTAGCCCGAAAAGGCGTCCATGAAGCTGAGGAGCTCATGTCCCGAGGTGGCATCGATCAGAGTGTCAATACTCGGAAGAGGGAAGGGATCCTTGGGGCAAGCCTTGTTGAGATCGGTAAAATCAATACAAATCCTCCAAGTCCCATTGGACTTCTTCACCATTACTAAATTCGACAACCACTCGGGATAGTTCACCTCTTGTATGAACCGGGCCTTCAAGAGCTTGTCCACCTCCTCTTTTATAGCTAGCTGGCGCTCGGGAGCGAACTTACGCCTCTTCTGTTGAACCGGTTTGGACCCCGGAACAACGCTGAGGTGGTGGAGGGGGAGTTGCTATTCGTTAGTTTTCCATAGACGGCGCCAATCTGTTGCCACTAAATCTGGTGTGGGGGCAAACAGATAGTATTTGTGGATTCTTAGGAAAACTGAATAGCAAACCTGTTACCTGTTCTGCCGCAGTTTGACACTGTCTCCCGCCGTACACCTGCAAAAAGTGCGAGACACCGGGGTTGTTCCCGGCGATGCACCCTCCGACGCTCAAGTCAGTAATCGGGAATGATTATGAGAGAGCGCAAAAAAACTGGGAAAAGATTCATTACATCTTAATGGAGATGGATGGGAAGTATTTATAGGCGCCGCTGGGATCATATTAGGAATGTAATCCCCCTGTGGTTAGATAAGGAATGTAATCCTTAAACCCCAGTGAAGAGATAGATATGAATCAGGGCCGTTGATTAAGATTTAATCAGAAACCCTAATTCTATCCCTTCTGGACCGGGTTTGCTGCGGGTGGGAATCCGCACCCAGTTGAGGTGGATCCGTTCGCGGGTAAGTGGGTGTTCGAGGATGAGAACCATTACCTGCTTCAGACCTGTTGGAAGGTGAAATTACCGTTTTACCCCTAGGCTTCAAGATTCGTGTCCGATTTAGACGGTTTCGATTTAACCCCATTTTTTAGCCATATCACGGACCGAGACATGGTCATGAAGAGGATATTGCTTTGGACGACTCCGACGAGAGCCCCCCTGGGCAGCCCCCCGAGATCCTGGAGGGGCCTGTTGAGGAAGAACATCTTGAACTGGAGGAGGAGGAGGAGAAAGAGGAGTGGCTCTTTGGCTGGAGACCACTGTCTTCCCCTTCTCTTTCGGATGCATAGTTTGAAACTACTTTCACTGATGAAGTAAGGTTGGATTGCTTTTTCGTTTCCCACAGACGGTGCCAATCTGTTGCTGCTGATTTTTGTGTGGGAGCAAACAGATGAATTTGTGGATTCTTGAGAAAACGAATAAGGCAAACCTGTTGACCTTCACCAACGTATTGACTTGTTTCTTACCGCTACCGCGAACCTGCAAAAAGTGCGATACACCGGGATGGATCCCAGCGACGCACCCTCCAACGCTCTTGGTAGTAATCAGAAAGATTATGAAAGAGTTTTATGTAGAAAAAGATTGATTACCTTGTTATGGTGGGGGGAGGGGTATTTATAGTCGCCTTAGGAACCCGTTTCAAGATAAGGATAAATCTCTACTTCCTGGTGTTTTTGGATAAGATAGAATTTAAATTATTTCATAGCGATAACTATGAATTTGAATTACTCTTTATCCATCTGGGTTGGTTTGTAACGGGTTGCTACCCATACCCAGTAGGACCGATTCGTTTATGGGTTATTGGACCTTGAAGAAAGACCCAGTTCTCATTTCAGACCCGTTTGTAGGTGAAATTACCGTTTTACCCCTGAGAGCTTTAAGATTTGTGCCCGATTTGAACGGTCCCAATTTCGTTCTATTTTTAGTCATATCACCCATGAACATCTCTCCCATTCTCTAATGGTTCAAAAGTGGAGTACATTCATCTATTAGAGCACATGTGGCAGGTAGCTCCAGTGTCAATCCACCTGTAACGCCCCGAATCTCAAATACAACTGAATTCGAGAGTTCTACAGGATCTTTCCACTTCAATTAGTACAATTTTATAAGAAAATTTGAACTTTTCACTTTACATCAGAGTTACAAGTAAAACATTATAATTTACACTGCACAGCGGAAGTAAAAATTACAACATTTAAATAAATGTACAACAACATTGAATAATCTTTAAGCATTTGTTCCTCTTTAATCTTTATCATGTCACTTACCTGCATATAAGAATGTGGGTACGTCAGTTTATTCAACCGACGAACATTATACACGGCCATCCTCTCTATGCCGGAAATAGTATAACTTATTTTCCATATTTAGCAAACACAAACTTGTCACATATCAAACTAAAGGGACTACCCTAATGATGTCGTGTTGTGATTGTGCACTTAGTCCTTAATGCATTTATTCATGTTACATGACACTAATGCGCACTTGTTCGGATTCTATGCATCCCATACTACATAGGTCCGAGGGCAAGCCCTTAATCGTTCTTCATCTTTGTAGGTTTCAATCCCTCGTTATGACTTAATCTACTACTGTAATTACGGTAAGTATCTTAGATGATTTATAAGTACAAGCACATGTACAGAAAACCTGGAGGGGAATCCCACGTCATGTCACGACGCATCGTGAAGACAGCCTGTGGCAATTCAGCCTCCTTCATGGCATACGATCCTCTTGCAGTCACCAAACATCCCACAAGCATCACCACCGGGACGGTACTCTGGAGCAGTATCCACGTCATGTCACGACGCATCGTGAAGACAGCCTGTGAAATACTCTCACGCCGCCAATCCGATGGCCCTCAACTCATGTTTTTCTCCTACTTTCATCACGTCTCCACTATGTACTAATCCTTAGTTTTTATTAGAATCATGAACAAAAATCAAAGCTCTAGAGTTAGCCTCTCCACTAAACCGGACTTATTCATTCATTCAAACATGACCAACCTTGGTCTTTCATTTCAAATTTCATTTCATTTCTTTTCAAATGCTGGGGGAGACTTAGCTACTCTTTTGTTTCAATTTCAATTCAAATTTCCAAAATTGAGCATTTCCAACTCATAAGTTCACATGTTGAGTTATCATACCCAAAAGTGTTTCTCTTTTCCAATCATGATTTCTAAACCGTTCAATAGTCCATAATCACACATGGAATTTTATACTTCATCAAATATCAATTTCACATTGAAATCACATAACTAAATGAATATTCACATACCATAAATTTCACACTATTCTCAAATGAGAATAATTCACAATGCATCACTACATATAATTTCTATTTTTATTCCACTTCTTTTCTAATATGTTATTTCAAGACTTTCTACAAAGTGCAACTTTTATACCATACAAGTATATAACCATAAGTCTAAATTATACATTTTATTCTCAAATCATATTTTTTTCTATGTAAATAATTCCCAAATTATTTTTCATAAGTCCCATATATTTTTAGAAGAATAATCATATTTTTTTCCATAATTTTTTGATCACCAAAACATCCAAAAAAAATATTTTTTTCCAAACTGCCGAAACAAAGATTCGAACCCAGAACCACAGGGAACACAGCCGAAGGCACAGGCCACTAGGCCACTTGCGCCAGCAGTATAGAAAGGCGCTGAGAGCATTAAATGCTCTCGGCCGCTGTTTTATATTATTTGTGAAAAAGAAGTAAAAGTATGGTTCCACAGGGATTCGAACCAGCGATCTCAGACCACTGTAGCGATTAAAGCCGTCCCAACCACTTGAGCTATGCGCTCGGGTTGTCAATGGTACAACTCTAAGTTCATTTAAACCAATTCTCTCTGTTATTAAAACGTTTCGATGTTCAACTAGTCCTCATTTCATTTTGCTTTTATAAAAATTACTGTACAATTTCAGATTGATTCTTCCTCACATAATTTACATACCAGTATGAACAAAATAATTTTTGTAACAATTAAAACATATTTTTCATACAATTAATTCGGATTCTACATTATAACTACCACATTTCTTTTTTTCGACATTTCTTAACAATTAACACCACTAATCCCTTTATTAGCAAACTTCACATTAATTCTCTATTTATAATCTTTTACCAAACATACAAATCTATATTTTAATTCATTCATTTCAATGAATCACAAAGATTCATTTAAACACACAAAGTAGCATTGTCAATCAACTAACTTTTTGTATATAATTTGTGATGTAGATAATGGAACTATCTTCAATAATCCATGGCCATAATTAATTCACTCACAATTTACCCTTTACTAATAGAACCACATACTATTTCACATCCACATTTCAATCAATCCATAGGTCATTTTTTCAATTAAATGCGTACTCTTATTAATATTGTTCATGCTTCATTCATTCAATTCAATCTAGCAGGCATTCCTAATTAGAAATATAGAAAATTTACCCACCTTAAATGGAGAGAAAATACAACTAGCAACCTCCTAGACGAATGTCCTTGCAACGAAATGCTCCTCCTCCTAGATGCGGTCACACTAGCAAAATTCCAAGCACTCCACAAGCCAACCCGAGCACTCCCTCCTTGATGCCGGCCTCCTCTTCTTGTTGCAAGCACAACTCCCACACACAACTCAATCTTTTACTCACTTACTAACTACTAGATAATGTAATTGAACTATAGGTTTGGAAGAATTAATTTGCACAAGAATACTAGCCAAAGGGGGGGGGGGGGGGGGGGTATTTATACTAAAAATCTAGGAAAATGAATGGCTAAGATTGAAGTAGGAGTTAGGAACAAATGGCTTGGATTTAAGGAGGAGTTACACTAACCACCCATGATGAGTAACCATCTCCACCATGATCCCACTCAAAATTTTATTTCCCTCTAAGATGCAATCCGGCCATGCTTGGGAAGTGCATTTTGCGCGTGTACGTGCAATGCACGTGCAAGCATTTGCCTCCAAAAATTTGTACATTAAATTTTATATAAAAATAATCTTTAAATTGTATCCTACATGACAAGTTGTATTTAAAAATAAATTGACTCATGGGCTTTAGTTTATGGGCCAAAATAATAATTTTAAAATAAAATAAATGAATTAAATTTTGGGCTTTAAGAAAAAGGCTTTTTGTCTAATTGAAAGAAGGCTATAAAAATAATTACAAGCACATATTTAAAAATCTATACTCATCATGATGAAAATATTTACCAAAAATATTGCACGTGCACACTACGTGCAAAATAAAATAATTTTTCATTAAATGAAAAATCGGGGCATTACACCACCACACTTTAGAGTTCGAACCCATCAAGTACACCTCTGAGATCACAACAGAGAGGTTGATTTCAGAAACGTCTTTAGCAATGCCTTGAACCACATTGGCTTCTCTGTTCCTGAGCAATCCGCTGAACTTCTCAGGTTTTTCTTCATGAAAGACCGAGACAGATACAACGGCAGGCATTGACACTCATGTCACACCAATGGTCGCCAATTGGACCATCTCAATAGCCGAAAATTGGGCCGTTTTAGCCCCAACAATATTCTCCGATGCAATTGCCATTTTGAGTCTGAAACACACTACGAACGTGTAAATTTTTAGATTGAAATAAAAAGAAAAGAATGCCGCAAAATCAGTAAAGAAGATAATCAAAATCTGTTTTAAGTTTGTTAGAAAATGTTTACAAGAAAACCAACTTTTGATTGAGAGGCACAAAACCAGAGAAGGAGAAGAAGAACAAACCGAACAAATTAAAAAGAAAATGAAAGTAACAAGAAAATAAAACTAAACCAATTTGTGCCGAGGCTTGTGTATCACACAATATCCGTTGCTCGAGACAAAAATGTTTGTCGGTTTAAAACAATGTTGCGAATAAATGCATCAGACATAACGTTTCTGCATTGATTACAGTTCAGAAAAATCAAAATTGATGCAAAAAAATTCTTGCACGGGGTGGGGTTCAAGTTGGTTCGGCATTCGTGTATCCTCTACCAATATATATTCCACTCTTAGACAAAATAAATTTGTTTGACTCAAACACTAAGCGAAATTTGTGATTATTAAGCAACTAACCAGATATCAAGTTCTTACAAATTTTAGGAACATACGCAATGTTGTTTATAGTCAATTTCTTCCCAGAAGTCATCTTCAAGATCACCTTTCCTTGGCCCTTGATTTCTGAAGACGCCGAGTTCCCCATTAACATCTTCTCCCAATTCTCTAATGGTTCAAAAGTGGAGAACATTTCTCTGTTAGAGCACACGTGGCGGATAACTCTAGTGTTAATCCACCACACTTTAGGGTTTGAACCCATCAAGTTCGCCTTTGAGATCACAACAGAGAGGTTGATTTCAGAAACGTCTTGAGTGGTGTCTTCAACTACATTGGCTTCTCTGTTCCTGAGCAATCCGTTAGTATTGGCTAAAGTGCCACACCAACGGTCGGCAATTGGACCATCTCAACAACCGACAATTGGGCCGTTTCAGCCACAACAACATTCTTCAATGTAGTTGCCATTTTGTGTCTGAAAAACACAACAAACGTGTAATTTTCAGATTGAAAAGAAAAGAAAAGAGTGCCTCAAAATCAGCAAAGAAAAAAAAATAAAAATCTATTTTAAGTTTGTTAGAAAATGTTCACATGAAAACCAACTTTTGATTCAGAGGCACACAACCAGAGAAGGAGAAGAAGAACAAAATCGAACAAATTAAAAAGAAAATGAAAGTAACAAGAATATAAAATCAAATCGATTTGTGTTGAGACTTGTGTATCACACAATATCCTTAAAACAGATTCGACTCGTCCGGGTGTTGGAGGTCGTACAGTCATCCGTCTCCCAGGATACAACGACAGAGGAGTGTCGACTAGAGCACCACGTCAAACTCCCGAACTGAAGCAATAGAGAACTCTATCACTGAACTTGAACAAACGAAGTGGACAGAACAGAACATTGAGGAGAGAAGAATTTTTATGGTGTGTAGAAAGAGAAGAGAGGTGTTTCAATTTATAGAGGACGGGTAGTAACGGCAGACAAAACCGTTTCTCAGTTTAGAACGTGCGAATAAATGCTGCAAATTTCTGCATTGATTCATTCAGTACAGATCAGAAAAATCAAATTTGATGCAAAAAAATTCCTTGCACGGGGTGCGGTTCAAGTTAGTTCGGCATTCGTGTCCATAGGACATGCCGGCGCACATAAGCCGTATGTAATCCGGTCCAAGATTTGTAGTCTTGCGCGCGTGAGAGAGAGAGTACAATGTCAAGAAAGAGTTTATTATATATACCATTTTAATTCTTATGGTATCTCTGATATGGGAGTACAGTCCCTCGATCCATTTTCAGATATCAAGTGTCTCACTTTGGGAGACAATTTCTCATCCATCACATAATCGTTTTGAGCAAGTAAATATATAGTTTTGATGTACTTATTAAGGAGAACACAAATCAATAAATATCTCTCACTAATATGTAGTGGATCTTACTCTTACCTCAAACGGTTCGTAAAATGGTGTTAAAACACTCATTTTCTAACAGTTACAAGTAGTCAGATATGAGGATGCTGAATTCACAGTCTACAATGGTGGAACTTGTTGGCAACTCGAACAAATTGGCAAGGCTAAACTGAGTTCGAAGCTGAGAGTTCCGAACAGTTTGTAATGAAAGTTCCTAAAAGCAAGGTTGGAATATGCCTTGCACTTGCAGGCCAAGTCTGGGGCACATATCAGTCTGACACCTGTTGATACATCATAGTGGAGAATAGTAAAGATAGTTGATACAGGAACCAAATGAATCGGGAAAACAATTAACCATGGAAGTCATTAGTGAGTATTTTGAAGAGGTGGATGGTCTGATTCAGGAAATGGAAGGAGTTAAAATTTGATGATACTGGGATTGAATTGTATGCTGGCTTGGTGTTGTGAAGGTTGCAGCTTACTCAGTAAGGACGGTGTTTAAATCAATTTTCATGCTTATGCTCTAGACATCTGCTCACTTGGATTTTCTGTGATTCGCAAACCCTCACTGAATGCCCATGGAATTGATGACAGCTACACTTATTGGGGAATGTTTCTGTATTTCTGGCTTAAACTTAAACTTCAGTGTTTTCAATTTTAGTTGAAATTTGTGATTGTTCTAAAGGTATTAACGAGGTGGTACTGAATTTTTGTGCTTTCACTGCTCGTCTCTTTTTTTCTTTCCCGCAGATAGCATTTCTAGATATCAATTATGATTGTATGCTTGTCTTTTTCAATTCTTCAAGCGTATGGTTACTAAAATTAATGAGTAGGCAATCTAGTGCAGCACTGCTGTTGGTACATGATTACATGTAGGTGGCAATGTAAACCAATAACCTCATTAGAATCTTACCTGATTCTTTGCTTTCACGATCTTAGTAGATATCTGAAAAGCCTGTTTATTTTCACGCTTATTAGTTCTAATTTGTCGGTCCAAAGTCTAGTTCGCGGGCTTTTTCCAATGCTGGATTGGCTCATTCCCTTGCAGCTATTAATGATTAACTCAATGCTCTTTCAAAATCTCTGCAGATTGTTCTAACAAAGACACAGTGAGATTACGTTTCCTTTGTTATTACTGATTAGGTACTCTTGCTTCAGTTGTGATGCTAGAGTTTCAGCTTACCAAACAAACCTAAGAAAATGCAAAGAAAAAAAAAATTGCAACTCAAAGAAACAATTGCACCAAATCAAGAAAGACTTTGTTAAATGATCACATGCTTAAACCATATGAAATAAACAATGCCCCTAACTTATTTATTCTGATTAAAAAATGTTCCTTAACCAACAGCCCAAACTTGCAGAATTTAACAAAGATTCTATCTTCTCTTAAGCATCAAGTCACCATTCTATATTTCTATTGCTGTTACTATTCTATATTTGACTCTTATGTACTTCAGCTAGTACCACTTTTAAAAAATGAACAGATTCCGTACCCATTAACAAAGGATACAGCGTGTAAGGCCAACTTCTTCTACATGAGAACTAAACATGATCTCTTGCATTTGTTTTTTTCTCTTAAAAGAAATGGTGAAATGTGGCCACCATATTTCAGTAAAGAGAAAATATCGAAATAAACCAACTAAACTGGAAAAACTAGAAAACAACAAAAGCTAATAAAATTGTCTGCCCCTAACATTCCTGTGGGTGGGAACAAAACACTAGTTGCAAAGTACAAAAAAAGAGATCCCTCCCGCATCCATTCAGGTTTGCGTTAGCTGTGTCAATGTCGGCTCAATCTTGATGTTTTATCATTGTATCTCTCTTTCTGGATAACACAGGTAATACTGCCACTGGGGCTTGAAGCTGCATTCTCTGCATTCTATGGCTAAAACAAAATGAAATTCATGTATCGTGTATTTGTTAATATTGATCTAGTCTTTTTACGTACTCTGAATTTGATTCCAGAAAGTCCAGTTTTGTAAAAGTACATCAAAAGTGTAAATGCAAATAGATGTAGTTCTGATTATATTTGGAGATCTTCCAAGGTATCTAACTCAAAGAATGCCTTTCTTCACTTCGACAATCTCTTACCTTCCCAGTGTTGCAAGCTACAACTAATATTTCTCAAACTTGACCCTACAGAAAAGAACTCCAAATCTAACTGCTTCCTACCAACGCCAATTGGTGTCTGTCAAAATTGGTGTTGTGAGGCTAAGTCCAACCATAAACATCTAACTCAGTCCAACTTTAAACAGAGCAAGATCATATGTCCAATTTGGGAGAGGCTATTTGGTGAACGTATTTATACTAAACTTTATGAAAACTAGTTACAGATGTAATACTTGTGAGAGGCTGCATATTTCTTTATTTTTATATTTTTTTTATTTAAGTGAATGGTTGATATAAAACTTATTTTTAGAAGTCTGGTAAAGAGTAACTAGTGATTTACACGTGCGATGCACGTTTAATAATTTCAAAAAATAAAAATAAAAAACTCTGACGTAGAGAGGATTTGGACCAGAAATCTCTTTTATATTAGTTATGTACGTGTGTTGCACATGTTGGTAGAATGACAATAACAAATGACACTGAGGCTTTTTCCCATTATAATATTAGATTAGAGATAGAGATATTAGAGATAAGATGATGATTGAATTAAAGTAAATGGTTGAATATAACTTTTGGTCGATTGATTTTAAGTAAATGGTTGATATAACTTTTTCGTAGGGTTTGTGGTTGAGATTGGTTTAAGTGGGTCGGTGGTTCACAAATTAAATAACTCATACTCTCTACTTATAATAGTAGATATAGTAGAGATTTTATTTCATCACAATTCAAAAGTATTTAGTAGTCAGGTAACGATATACGCACAATCCTTGATATAACAAAATCTCCAATATATGCATGAATCTTTAGTTTTATATTAAAAATTGATATTTCATTTTCTTTTATTTTGGGAAAGTAATTATTTGCCATTCTAATTTCATTTTTTAAAAAAATAATAATAATTATAAACACAATAATGGTCAAGGGTTTGCAAATTTTAAGATCCGGAAAACTAGCACTGAAATTTGGCTAATTATGGGCACGTTTTAAACATCGAAATATATACTTGGAAAGGTCAATATATACTTGGAAAGTTCGTTTGACCGAGAATTGAGATCCAACCATATTCAATCCACAATCTTTATTTCGTGGCTATATTTTGAGAACAGTTCAGTCTATTGCTTAATGCAAGCAGAAATTGATTTCAATACTTATTATTTACAACTCCAAAACTTTACTACTGAATAATAACATTTAGGCTAAAATCTAAAGTGCTTAACTATAGTTAGACATTTTTCCAACATAATGAGAAACGCTCAAATCGTATGCAGGGCCAGCGCTGAATTTCCAGGGTCCAAGGCGAAAGGCTCAAATAATTATTTTTTAGAGCCCTTAATTACAATATAATTTTTTACACGTAAAATACATGTCTATATTTACAAGAAAAATACAAATTTGGAGTCCTTAAAAGTGTTAAAAAATCGGGACCTGAGACGGCCGCCTTACCGGCCTCAAGGTGGGGCCGGCCCTGATCGAATGAATGACATGATAATTGAATGAGTGAGACCCTACACGTTTTAGGCGAGAAGCACTTAATAATTAGCCATAAAAGGTTCATTTTCTTGAAATTATTATCATTAAAAAATCCTTCAAATATTTGTTGTTTCTCAACAAAAGTCGGATGTATAGTATTTTTCATGGTCAAATTCAAATCCATTGGATCGGAGATTAATCCGGACTTTCACCTACATCATTGTATTCGGGTTTGGATGGCTTACTTCTGTTAACGGGTTTGAGACCCGAAACGTATCCCCAAAAGTCAAAAGACTAGAGGTGGGTCCCGGTTGATATTTTTCTTAGCCCACAAGCATGAACAGTTGGAATTCGAGGCCGTTGGATGGATGCTCGGATCAGTCTGACGGCTCTCAATGTTTCTTAATCTCTCTTGCATAGATAGTATAGATAGTGTTTTGTATCTTTGGGTTTAACATATTAGTCCAAATCAATTCGATATATTTGTATCTATAAATTTTGATAATTCCATATTAATTAATCTTATTATTATGGGGTTTTAAAGATAGTACAACAACAACAAAGCATTTTTTCTAACTAGTTGGAGTTGGCTACTTGAATTCTGGTTTTTTCATTCTGCTCGGTTTACCGCAATATCATCTTTAATGTTACAAGCTATTATATTTTTTCTCGTTATTTTCACTCAAATTAGTTTATGTCTTCCTCTATCCCTAACTCTACCTTTAATATTCTGTTGTTGCTGTTGTACTACCTTTAACTCTACCTTCCTCTATCACTCAAATTACCTTTAACTCTACCTTTGTCTTTCTTTCAAAGCTTGTCCTCAGTTTGTTGTTGCTGTTATTTTGTATCGGATAGGTCCGAGTACTTTGGTGTTCACACCAGGTCTGTTGTCTGTAACTTTTATTTCTGTTGTACTACTTAGTTTCGTTATCTCTTATTAATGAAACGGTGACAAGAGTCATCTTTTATCAAAAAAAAACTCTACCTTTAATATTTATCAAATATTATTTCTAACGGAGACACTACTAAGTCTACGTGTGACACCTGAGGCGATTCTCTCTTAACTTATCTTAGATTAGAGCTACCTTTAGCGTGTCTCGTATATACTCGTTTCTAATTCGATCCTTTCTTATTTTACCACACATCCATCCTATCATCTTCATCTCTGCTATACTCATTTTTTGGACATATTATTTCTTTATTGCCCAACACTCTACTTCATACATTATTATTTTTTTATCGTAAAAGGTTGGCCTTGCCCCCCCCCCCCCCCCCCCCCCCCCCCCCCCCCTCCCCGTGTTTCATTAAAAAAATTAACAAAACAAACAACCAAAAAATAAGGCTTATGAAGTTCAGATCCCAACAGGCTGGGTTCTGGAATTTATACACCCCTACTTCATACATTATTGTTGGTTTAATAGTCGTCCTATAAAATTTTCTTTTCAACTTCAAAGGTATTCGTTTATCACACAAAACACCACTGACACTTCTCCACTAAAATCACTCTGCTTGAATTCTATATATGTATAACATCTTCACAAATCTCTCTATCTCTTTGTATAATCGAGCATAAATATTGGAATCGGTTTCTTTTGGGTATATCTTGACCATCAATCTTTACTACTTCCTCAGTTGTGTTTCGAATATCACTAAAATTACACTCCATATACTCTGTTTTAGTTATGCTTATCTTAAAATCTCTAACTTCCAAAATTTCTTTCCGCAATTATTATTTAGCATCGACTCTTGGTCTAGTCTAGTCCATTAAGACGACGTCATCGGCAAAGCATACACCATGGATTTTAAAGATGGTCATTGTATCAAATTTGCTTTGAAAAAAATCTGGAAGTACTCCGTATTGATCTACGGTGAAGGTACTTTTTTTAGGGTACTTTAGCATCGTTAATTGACAAGAATATACTGTCTAACTTTTATGAGAATTTCATTAATTAATTGTTATAACTAACAGTTTCAACTTAGGTAACCACATTCGTAACAAATTATATGCATCAATATATAATTAGAGGGTTGAGTTAAAATGAGTGAAAGATAGTGATCGCCTTCGACCATGATGAGTCAATTTCACTACTTATATATACACTAGTAATATATACGTGCGAGGGACGTATTGATTTGTACAAAAATTTAAAGTAAAAAATTTAGATTTACACGTGCAATATATGTCTTAATAAATATAATTGTATATTTTTAAAAATAAATGTGAATACTATAATGGAAGAGGGTTAGCGTTGTGCAGTAGGAAAGTAGGTAGATTTATATGTTATATTATTGATAGATAGATAGATAGTAATTTATGCATGTGATGCACATTTAATATAGTAAAAAATTTAAAGTAAAAAAACTGACGTAGTGAGGACTCGAACTTGAGATGTCCTTCATATTAGTTATACACGTGTAATGCCCGCGTAGATAGATTCACAAATGACACCAAGACATTCTCCCATTATAATATTAGAGATACTAGTAATTTACACGTGCGATGCACGTTTTAATAATTTCAAAAAATAAAAATAAAAACTCTGACGGAGGGAGGATTTGAAACGGAAATCTCTTTTATATTAGTTATGTACGTGCGTTGCACATGTTGGTAGAATGACAAATGACAGTAAGGTCTTCTCCTATTATTATATACTAGTATTATACACGTGCGTTGCACGTGGGGGAAAATGGGGAGGAGGGAATGAAAAGGACAAAAAAAAAATCTAGTATTATACACGTGCGTTGCACGTGGGAAAAATGGAAAGGGGGAATGAAAAGGACAAAAAAAAATCTACCAACACGTGCGCTGCACGTGTTGACAAAATGACAAATATTTACAAATGACACTAAGCCCTTCTCCCATTATAATATTAGAGATATACCAGTAATTTACACGTGCGATGCACGTTTTAATAATTTCAAAAAATAAAAATAAATACTCTGACGTAGGGAGGATTTGAACTGAAAACCTCCTTTATATTAGTTATGTACGTGCGTTGCACATGTTGGTAGAATGACAAAATGACAAATGACACTAAGGCCTTCTCCCATTATAATATTAGATAATATTAGATTATATATATATATATATATATATATATATATATATATATATATATATATATATGGAAAAAGGGGTATGAGCAATTTGCTTCACTACCATTTTCACTACCAATTTGCTTCGTAAAAAGTAATGCTTCATCCACTACCAATTTCACTACCATTTTCTTTACTACCTTAGGCGGCATACTTCTATTGGAGAGTTCTCCCACCAACTCTATCTTCTCCTACCTATTGGAGTGTGGCACCTAAGATAGTGAAGAAAATAGTAGTGAAATTGATAATGGATGTAGCATTACTCTTTAGTAAATGGGCAAGTGATGAGGTGACATGCATGTGATTGGAAGATCCTAAAAGTGGTTAGATATTCAATGTATCACATGCATGCCGCCTCATCATTTGCTCATTTATTAAATGAGCAAGTTGCTCATATCCCTTTTACTCATATATATATATATATATATATATAGGAAAAAAGGGATATGAGCAACTTGCTTATTTAGTAAACTAGTATTATACACGTGCTTTGCACGTGGGAATTTTTTTTTTTTGGGGGGAATGAAAAGGGAAAAAAAATTACGTGATTTGCACGTGGGGAAAATTTTTTTTGGTGGGGGAGAATAAAAAGGGCAAAAAAATAAAAATTTACCAACACGTGCGTTGCACGGGTTGGGTTAAGGACTAAGGCCTTCTCCCATTATAGTAGTTGAGATAAGCAATTGATGATGTGACATACATGTGATTGAAAAAGCTTTAAAAGGGTTAGTTGTCCAATGTATCACATGCATGCCACATAATCAATTGCTCATTTACTAAATGAGCAAGTTGCTTATATCCCTTTTACACACACACACACACACACACAGTAGTTTACACGTGCGATATACATCTTAATAAATATAGTTTTTTAAAAGTAAAAATTTAGACGTAGTCTGGATTTAATCTAAAATCTCATTTACAGTAGTTATACACGTGCGTTGTACGGATTGGTATATGGACAAATTACACTAAGACCTTCTTCCATCTTCTTCCATTATAGTAGTAGAGATTAGATACATATAAGTACAAGACTCATCAAACCTGTTCAATATGAGTCAAGCTAGATCCACCAACAACTCGTCCACTTTATAACACAATAGTTGTAACAGAACCTCACTTGACATTTAATATTTATAATAAAAATCCTTCACTAGAGTAGTAAAAAATCATTTAATACTTGCACTCACACTTAAATTAAATATCTTTCAATAGTCATTTTATAATTTGCATTAACCAACTTTTTCATTCTTTGCACATATATCATATTTACTAAGAAATCAAATCTCATCACATCTTTTATTCCAATTGAAGACACTGGTTATTTTCACATCCGATGCACGTTTTAATAATTTCAAAAATAAAAACTAAAAACTCTACCGTAGGAAAGATTTGAACTGAAAATTTTATTTATGTTTACATACTGGTAAAAGGATAAAATAACAAATAATACCGAGGCCTTCTCCCATTAAAATATTAGAAATTAGAGATTAGAGATTACACACATCATTTCCTACCAAAGACAGTGCCCCAGACGTAGTACAACCTGTCAATACTGTCCCACACAAATTTAAGCATCTAATAAAATACCAAAAAGGAAAAAAAATACTTTCCATAATTCTTTTACCAAATTCAAGAGATTCCGAATTTGAAAATAAAGATTCTGCAGTGTACCAAGACGTCAAAACTCCCAAACCGGATCCGGGTCCGCACCCGGTAACCCCAAGCGGACTCCACACGGTCGCAAGCAACGAGATAGCCCGTTCTTGGCAAGTATATAGTACTAGCAAATAGCCTCGCTGGCTTTCTCCCCTCTTTTCTCTCGCTCTTCATCGGCCCCTTCTCCCTCTTCTCTTTTCTCAAATACCATCATCCAAGTTCAACAACACAAGAAGAAGAAGAAGAAGAGATTCCGTTTCCGTTTCCGTTTCAGATTCCATTAAGATTTCCATATCTAGGGTTTCTAATTGACCCCCAATTTTATCATAAAGCTTCGATCTATACCCCTGCATCTCCTCAATTATAGTTAGGGTTAAGGTTTCCTTCCCCTATTATCATGTAGTGTTAGGTTCCAATTTCATTACTTTTTCGTCGTACAAGAGGCTCAGTGAAGTTTTTGGTTGCTAGTTTTTTTGTTTGCCATCGAAAATCGAGGGTTTTCTTGTCAGATCTGATTTCAATTAGTTCAAATTAGGGTTACGAGGGGGTTTCTGTAAATAAAATATTATATTTTTTTTGAAATTAGGGTTTTTTCCTTCGGGGATTTGTAAGGATGACCCTTAATTTCACATCGTACTCGGCGTTTTCGCCGGCGGTTCGGAACGAGGACGATTTCGGGTCGATGAACTGGATGGATTGGGAGATGAGTGATGATTTGTTTGAGAGTAATGGGGGGAGGAGAGCTGGGGATTGGGTGGTGGATCCGATCGATTTGTTGCCGGCGGATCCGTTTGGGATGGACCTGAGCTCGAATTTGGCGGCGGCGATTGTTGGGTGGTTTGAGGATTTGGGAGCGAATTCGGGGGATTTCTATTGTTCGGAGAGTGGAGATGAGGAGTTTGAGGATGGGTTTGGGGGTCCGGTTGGTTTCGGTGGTGGGAAGGAGGTTGCCAATTTGAGGGGGGTTGAGGCGGGGGCTCCGCACGAGGGGATGATGCTCGCACTTGGTCATTTGGGTATTCAGGATCTGCTTTCGGTTGGAAGGGTTTGCAGATCGCTTCGGTGTGCTGTTAAGAGTGATCCTTTGTTGTGGAGGTGTATTCATATTGATTCTCCGTTGAGTGAGAGGATTACGGATGATGCGCTTTTGGGGTTGACGAGGAGTGCAGAGGGGAGTTTGCAGTGCTTGAGCTTGGTGGGGTGCTCGAGGATTACTGATGATGGGTTGAGACAGGTGCTTGAGAGCAATCCGATGCTTCGGAAGGTCGGTAAAAGAATGTTCTTTCATTTTATAATTGATTTGCATATTTGATTTCTTTTGAATGTTTTTTTTTTGTTGTTAATGTGGTTAATCTATGTTTGGTTTTGTTATGTTCTCATTATTTAATTTCCATTAAGTTGTTTTTTTGGGGTTTGATCTCATTATTTAAATTACAGTATTATTTACTGTCACTTTAGTTCAATTTAGATGTATGTTGTCAATTTGTCATGGTATTTAGTCTCGTTTGTGGCGTACATTGTTGTCTATTTATCGGCTTCAGTTTATTGCTTCTCTAACTCATTCCATCATATATCATTATACTTGCATTAACATATAAAGGTAGAGTACCTCTAAATCGTTACAAGTCGAAAAAGTGCCTATCTTAAACAATATCTTCTACCCGACTAGTTAAATATAATAATGAGGCATTTGCCTTTGGTTACTTCTCTAGGTACTGGCTTATGTACGCATGATATTCTGTTTTATAATATTATACGGAGACAAGTAAAAAGAATGATACAGTAATGATCTAGCTTTACACTGTTGTTGCTATATTTGGGTAATATGTTCGCTTATTTTTAGTTGTGTTATCACGTAGCTGACGTTATCTACTTACCTACATTGTGGACAGTTTTCAGTTTTTCAATATGCTGATGTGTAAAAAATAGTGGTGTAAAGATACAAAGAAACAAAAAGAGAGAGAAAATAGAGTGTTAACAAAGGGTGAAGAAAAAGAAAGAATAGGTAGTTGTCTTTCATTAACTTCACTATCACCATCATCACCATTGTTTGAGCCTAGAGTTTTACATCAGGATATGGCGACCCTATTTGGTTCAGAATCTAATTTCATCGGTTATGACTAATTATCGGAATTAACCCTCTTATGTTTAACGTGAAATTTAATAGTAAAACGTTATGGGCAAGAAAGTGTGTTCTATGATCCTAGAAAGATTATATGGTCTCTTCCAAATTCTGTGAGGAAATCTTGAGTAGTTTATCAAATTCTTGAACTCTAAATTAAACCATAGGGAATAACATTTAAATTCTGTAAGGCACACACATAGGCAAGAAGATAGAAGAACACATTCACATACTCTTGTCTATTGGCTAGATATTGTAGTTATAAAAAAAAATTAATCCTACTAGAATAAATGCAACTTTGATTGTGTAAGGAATTTGTTATTTCATAGGCGCAATTTTCTAAGAGCATGGAATGTATTGTAATGCCTCTGTTGGAGCTTTGGCCACAAATGGATATAGATGTGCACACAAACGAATATGCACATGAAATACTTATACTATTTCCTTCAGTTTTTTTATGGTCTCTTGAGTCGTGACCGACATTTGTAACTCCTCTTGTAGTATATAGCACAGTTGAGATCCCATACTTGTTAGGTGTGGTAGCTATCTGGAATGGATGCTCAGCATCTTTAGGTTATTATGGATAGTTTACTTCAATTATTTTGCACATATGTAGTATGCCATATATCGTAATACTGTTTTGTGAGATCATTACCCATGTATATTATGCCATACTTCACAGTTTATATACTGAGCTTTATCCTTTTTGAGATATTGATATTAAGGATTTTATTCATAGTTTATAGCTTATGATTCTTCTGTGCACTTGTTTTTTTAGTATGTTCTCTGCTTAAATTAAATTCATGCCTTTCTATATTTGATGCTTTATTGCTTGAAAAGCTCATATTTACTCTTTGAACCTGTCTGAAGCCCAGTGTTTAAATTCATCATGTTGCATATTGTTGGAATATGTGATTAAATATTTTAGATTTAGTTAATATTTTTCATGTGGTTGGATAAGATTTATGCGGTTGATATATATTATCCATGTTTGGGATGATAGAGGATTTTCTTTATGCCCAAGTTTTATAGCCTATTTATATGTCACAATGTTCTTTATTTTGCATCTCTGAATATCAAGAAATTCAATCATATTTTATTGTTCAACATGATATCAGAGTACCTTGGGTTCGAATTTTGGGTGAGTTTATTTATTTCGAAATAAAAAAAGATTAGATTTCGTTTCGCACATCTAGGTCTCGGCCAACAATTTGTTGGACACTTGTCTCATTTCTTTGGCCATTAAAAAAAATAAAAATGAACCCTCGACTTGAAGGGGGTGTTAGAATACATGTGCAATTTCCTTCATCCCTTCTACAACTTCAAAGTTTTAGCCTAGTGGCAAGGATTTTTCATATGGTATGTTTCAATTCTCCTTAAGCACTCTCTTTATTGAATAGCAAGAAGAGTCATCTTTGTTAAAAAATTCTTCCTTTTTCTTTAGTTGCCAGACTCCTCAAAATGCGGGTTTTCTGATCCGGTCCTCGTGAAGATGGGAATTTTCATATTCGATCCTTCCATATTTGGATTTCCATATCCGATCTCATCTAAATTTAGATTTTGTATGCGCTATTCAATTTCACTCGCAACACGTTAGATTTCCTTTGCGCTATCCGGTTTCATCCACAGTGCGCTAGATTTCCACTCGCAACACGTTAGATTTCCTTCGCGCTATTCGGTTTCATCCGCAATGTGCTAGATTTCCTCCGCTCTATCCGGTTTCATCCGCAATGCGCTTGATTTTTCTATGAAGTTTGATGGGATTGTCGACTTCTATAGTTGAATTCTCCGAAGCTTTCTTTGCCCGATCTAGATCTCGGCTCCGTTTAAGTTGGACTTCAAATTCGTGTACCTCCAATTTGAGGGGGAGTGTTGGAATATGTGATAAGATATTTTTAGATTTAGTTAATATTTCGTATGTGGTTAGATAAGATCTATATGGGTTGATATATATTATCAATATTTGGGATGATCGAGAATTTTCTTAATGCCCAAGTTTTGTAGCCTATTTATAGGTCTATGTTTTTCATTATGTATCTTTGAATATCAAGAAATTCAATGATATTTTATTGTTCAACACATATCATGCTATGCTATGAGTTTTTTTTGGGAAGTGTTCGATTTCTCTTTCTTTTGACATTCCATTGCGTCTCACATGCATTTAATTCTTACCAACCATCCTTGATGATTGAAGATGTTCATTTGTACAATTTTTTTTTACAACCGAAGATTCATATGTATAGTTATGCAATTATGCCTTAACTATATAGTATCCAGTAACCCTTTTTAACCCGGAAACTTGTCACATCTGAAATTTCTCGCACTGAATTTACTTACGGTCTACAATAGTGTATGTTCATTGTACACCCTAGAATAAATTATTGCTATTTTAGGTTAACCCATTTATGAAGTACAAACCCTTTAGGCAAGTTTGGGTGTGGAAATTTTGAGTTTGGGGATGTGATGGGACCACGATCTGAAATCCGCAATCACGTCTCAATGTGGTCTGTTCATCTTGCTAGGATGTTAGCACTAAATGTGGCATTATCACTGTTTTAAATTTCGGCTGATACGGCCAAAATTTCGGCCAAATTTGTTTCGGCTAGCTTGCCGATACGAAATCACAGATTTTATACTTCATATCGTTTTGGACTGAACTATGTAGATTTCGGCCGAAATTGCCAAAATATCCGACGAAATATTGCCGAAATTGCCAAAATATCCGACGAAATATTGCCGAAATTGCCAAAATACTGGCCGAAATAGACACTAATGTTATTGTGAATATATAAAAAAATTTATTTTACTTTTTGCATATAAGTCTTTCGATATAGGACATTAATTGAGATAATGTGAGGATTTTGTCTCTCTATTGTTTGTGCATATGCGAAGTCAAGTTTATTAACTAATATATTTTTTCTAATTAATGAAAATTCATTTAGTTATATACTTATATTACATTCTCCTTTATATTGTTGTTAAATTTTGCGAATATTTGCCGTTATTGATTCATGTCATTAGTTACATTATATAATATTTTATATGATAAATGACATGTAGAACATATAATACCTTGTTTAGTAACAAAAAAATATGTTTATTGAGTGTCCGAAATGAACATCCGAGATGATGACATTTCCCCGAGATCTTCGAT
Source organism: Hemerocallis citrina (assembly GCA_017893485.1). Taxonomy (NCBI): domain Eukaryota; kingdom Viridiplantae; phylum Streptophyta; class Magnoliopsida; order Asparagales; family Asphodelaceae; genus Hemerocallis; species Hemerocallis citrina. The sequence continues at coordinate 101,696,513 of CM030358.1, read as the reverse complement.
ATCTCCGATCTGAGACGAAACACCGCTTGCCGAGACGAGTCCGAAATTCGAGATTTAAAACCTTGGCATTATGTGATAGCATAAGAGTCACATGTATGACACAACAGAGAAATAACCTTTCAAATACATGAGAACATACATGGATACACATGCAGATTTGCAAACATGCTAGAAATTGATTAATTTCATTTTATGACTTTTTATAAGCTTGTTTAGTTCTTTATGAATTATTTCTCTTCTTATATTGGGATGTTGCCATTATAGTAGTTTCATGCAAGCCACTAGTTTATTATTTCCTTTTATGGATAAGTGCATTCTTTAATATTAGGTCACGTCTTAGAAGTGTCAAGACGCTTGAGGAGTATTTGAAGTTTTTCTCTAAAGGCATTTGTGTTACAAAGACATAGTTTAAGTGAAAGCCCTATGCGATTTGGTGAGGATGTGTATATTCACTAGTATGTATGGTATCTAACATTTCTGTTAACTAGTATTTGTGAGGGAGTGAAAATAAAATTTATTATTTTAGGGAGCTCTGGGTATGAGGAAGGGTTATGAAGTCTTGGCTTTTGGCATCAGATTGATGTAGTTATTTTAATTGAGCTTGTATAGTTCTTATCAAGTGAGGCATGTAGATAACTTCTGCTAATGACTAAGAATTTGGAAGTGTTGTTTGTAACCGAGTATTTAGATTTTGTGTAAGCTAGAGCTAGACAACTATATGCATTATGCTTACGAATATGATTGATTGACTATTAAGTAAATTGTTTGTACTATTCTAGAACTTGGTCTTTCTTTATTTGTATCATTTGTATCAAAAAAAACATCATCTATCTTACCTCCAAAACATTGAATGATATGCTAATGCATCTTTTATAGCTTCACGTTTACTTGGTATGAATAATGATTATTTAGTCTCATGTACTCGCAATAATTTTCATTTTTCAATGCAGTTGACTGTGTTTTCTTAGAATGCATAATTATTATTAGTCTCATGTTCTTGCAATGATTTTCACTTTTCTATGCAGTTAAGTGTGTCTGGATGTCTAAGGCTAAGCATGGAGGGACTTATTCATAACCTTAAGGCCTTTAAGTCTTCAGGTTTGGGTGGGATAAGGCACCTCAAACTTGGTAGGTTGTTTAGTGTGTCACCGGAGCAATATGAAGAACTCCAACTATTAGTAGGTGGAGAGGATTTGAGGCAAAATAAGTTTCTCAAGCCTAGATTCTATCACTGTGGAGTTTCTTCTATAGCTTGTGATGATGATGATCGGGCCATTGATATTGAGATGTGTCCTGGATGTGAGAAGTTCAAACTCGTCTTTGATTGCCCTTCAGAAAGTTGCCGAGAAAAAGGGCCAGAGCATTGTAGAGCATGTGATGTTTGCATTGAGAGATGCGTGGAGTGTGGGAGATGTGTTAATGATTGTAGATTTGTCGAGACCTTTTTTCTTGACTATCTTTGTTCAGGCTGTTGGAAGCAACAATCTCCGAGTCATGAAGATTCTATAGCGAGCGGTGAATTATCTTAAATTGCATCTTTTTTGGCTCGAGGTATAATATTGCATTATCATATGTTAGATTGTTTGATATGATATTCAATTTTCCCATCCAATGTTTTAATCTATGTTGCAAGTGAATGGAGCGGCAAGTAGCAGTTGGCTTTTGAAAGATAGAATGCAGTGATGGCCAACATATTACCCTTTCTGAGACGAACTCATCGGCTGATAGAGTAGTTGTGCATTGTGACGTTGAGAAGTTTTCTTTGGTCCTGGCTTGAGATGAATTTGCATCTGATAGATTAGTCATGCAATGCCTTTGGTGCTATGAAATTGACAGATAATTTATATAAAAAAAGGGAAAAAAGAAAAAAAAAGGAAAAAGTAAAAGAAAACTAAAAACAGAAAATTAAAAAAAAAAAGAAAAAAAGAATAACAAGAAAACAGAAAAGAAAAACGAAGGTGAGAAGATATTTACGAAGCTGTGGAGTATTCCTGAAGAGATCTTCTGTAATGCAATGAGGTTAGTTTCATATTTCTGATCATGATCTTATTGTTGTTGCTATATTGCCTAGTTACTCCTTTTGCTCCCTTCAAGAGGTTATCATGCTTTGGATGTAGATTTTTTGGAGTTTAACAGAGAATCGTCATTGCTGCCAAGTGTTGATGGTGGACTTGAGGGCTCGTGCCTTTGCGGAGTCTAAAATCAGCAGACGGCGGGTGCTCGAGTAGTCTGTATTAGGAAGTGTATTTGTGCTACGATTTTAGGGGGGCTGTATTTGCGCAATCTGTCGTACCTCACTTGTCTGTTCCCATGTAGTCCCTATATTAAGTTAGCCCCTTAAATGTTATGGGAGAATCTGTATTATTACCAGCCACTTATTCTGTTGGGGGATAATCTGTGTATCATCATTTTATTAGATGGATTATGTCAAATGCAACATTCTTAATTTCGTTCTTGGGGATTGTTCATGTAATAACTAAGGCTTGCTCTTGTTAGAGCTTAGTGTTTGACTCTTCTTTGGGTTACTGGAAACATAAGACCGTGTTTGTTCAATATCTTGTTTTGTTTAAACTTTTATAAGAAAATTGTTTATTCATGAATCAATAAAAGCCTAATCAGCGGTTCGTATCACATTCTTTTGATGGATTGGCAGTTTCTTTTCATGCTGTTTTTATGGTCTCTCAAGTCTCATATCATGTTTCTTTTGATGGTCTCGGAAGTCTCATATCATGTTCTTTTTGTGTTTGATTGGACTGCTGTGTAGATGCAGATTCTTTTAACAATGCTGTTTCTATTCTTTCTCTAGGTTTAGAACAATCTTATTAGTAGTTAATGCAGTGGATTGTCCGCATGAGTTGCAAGTGTGACAGGTCACATAGTGGCACACTGATGAACTTTTGTGGAGGAATGCTGCAGTTTGCGATTTATAATTTGGGTTTGGATATTTCTAAATGGTGCTCAATGTATACAGTACTGATTAGGTCTGAAGATTTTTCTTCAGAGGAAAAGAGGGGAGAGAGAGTGGCACAGTTGCAACAGATGCTCATAACTTGATATGTCTGGGTTGTGCTCAACATGTATCAACATGAAAGGTTTTCTCGGAAGCAATCGTGTTTTCTGCACTTGCTTTAGCACGGTATCCATATAAGGTGTTCAGAAAGCAGACTTGCAACATACATTCTTAAATTGTTAGCATGACTTGAGGTTAGATCTATATTATTTTTCACCAGTTCTTGTTTACTTACTAGGTGTAATAAACTCAACTGTCGTCTGTTGCCTAAAGACTGGATTAGTACAGATTTCAGTACTTCGACACAGAGTAGGATTGTGTGCGGTGGACTTTCTAGGTACAAGAATAAAGTTGTAACAGGATCTTGATCCATTCTTTCTGGACCAGGGTATTCTGTTCTGAATCTTCAGACTAGGAGTACGATGGACCAAATTCTCAGATTCTTTTTTCATCTGTTTTGAAAGAAGAGGAAATATTCTACGTTTTCCTTCATAGCTTACATTCTCTCTAAAAAATAAAAAAAAAATTCTCTATAGGCCGTTAACATGACACAATCTAATAAGAGGAGCTATCATCTTATCAAATGGGAAAAACCATGTATAAATTGATGGGGGCTTGGGCATCATTGATCTCAGAAAGATGACTTTGGCTTTCCTTGGAAAGTGATGGTGAAAAGTATTCCATCAAAACAGGGAAGGATGGCAGAAGTTCATTCAATCATACTTGCGATGGAAAGGGATGCGAACTCTGGGCTTTCATGTTGGTTCGAGAGTTTCGTGATTTTTGGAGAGGTGTATCCAAAGCCTTTGATCTATTTAATACTTGTGCCACCTCTTTCATTCGTAACGGTCTGTCAACCAAATTCCTGTGGGATAAATGGTGCGGGGCACATTTCCTCAAAGAGCTGTTCTAAGACTTTTATGAGCATTCGAAATCTCGCCTTACCCAGGGGCTTCAACTTAGATTGGTAGAATTCCAACTTCGTATAGCACAATATGTGGTGAAATGCACTCGAGGCCCAGACAAGAGGTCCTGGGAATTTGAAAGAAAAGGTTCCTTTATGGTACGCTCATTGCATAATAAGATTCATTTCAGAGGCTGTAGACCAAGGCGGTCCTCAATTATCTGGAAAGCTGAAGCTCCCTTGAAGGTGAGGGATTTTCTTTGGTTTCTTCTCAACAATGTCATTCTAACAAGAGAAAACCTGGTTAAACAACAACCCAACATTGCGACAAAATGCAATTTTTGCAATGCTACGGTCGAATCTCGAAACCATCTATTCATAGAGTGTCACAGAAGCAAAGTTGTTTGGGTTGAGGTCCCGCGGGCCCTAGGACCAATGCCTACCCCTTGAACTATGAGGACCTATAGATCGACCCTAAGTTCGCTAGTGATAGGAATAAAATAGAGGAAGCATGATATATCACAACCACCGCAAGTACCTGAATTTTATGGCTTGATAGAAATAACGTTGACTTTCGTGAGATTTGTAATAGTATTTTTTGTAAATTGACTCAAATTATGCATTTTTTTTTCTTTTGGGCTATAGTTGCGGCAACATGACCGAGGGAGAGGATCACTAGAGCCTTTGAGGTTAATGAGTACGATGATGAGGAGATGGAGATTGGGTCGACACTTGACTGATATTCTTCTCACCGTCTAGGAATGTTATTGGAGGGTTTTCTATTTTCTGTACTCTAGATGTTGCTTTTGCTTTATTGCTTGATTTATCTCACCTCCTAGGGATGTTGGAGGATTTGCGCAGTCTTTTGGTTTTGCTTCGTTACCAACTTCTTAATAAAACATAATGGCTATACTCAAACTTTTTCATTATATATATATTTTTTTTTAAATTACCTTGAAGGAGAAACAATTAGCAGCTTTAGGAAGCTAAAAAAAAATGAGAAATCAGAAACCAAAGGTGTCTGGTTCATCTGAAGTTTATGCGAACCAACAAAAAAATCATATAATCACCTTTCAAGAAAAATAAACATTTATGCCGTCAATAATTTCAACAATTTGACTACTAATTGCATCAACTGATCCTAGGCATCTAGTAGTACCGTAATACCTTTGCTTAAGTAACTCACGAAAACGATACGGGTAGATCAACTTTCACATCTCAATCATATATTTTTAAGCCTTTGCAACCCATGTTAAAGAACTTCAAAGCAGAATTTGATAAACATAGCCTATTCAGAGGCATTGCTTGTGGGCCATAGTGCTGCATCAGCATGGTAAACAAAACCCCCTCATTTTGATTTGCCCATCAATTGAAAAAGTTGAAAATTGAAATATATATATCTAGATGGTTGGAAAGATTCTATTTAGGTAGTCTTGAAGTTGCCATCTAGTAGTTGCATCATATAGATGATACGTACTCATTTTGAAGTTTTCTTTAGCAGAGGAAGTATTCTATTAGAAGCAAAAGTATATCATCTCTTTTATGCAATCCAGGCAATACTTTCAGGATTAGCAGCTCAATCAATAAACAATCACACTCAAGATCAGTAAATTTCCTTGCATCTGTGGAATGGTTCTACCATAACCACCAAAATAATATAACAACAGATCAGATCAACATATCGAGAACATCTAATAACTAAGCGATAACAAATAAATATATCATTAAGGGTATGCGCAACATCCAAATACAATGGATCAATTTTCTTCAGTACTGGATCAATAATAGACGACCATAACCCAATACCAACAAATATCATCATCTGTAGAACTCGACATGACCCCCAATATCTCTACAGAGCAATCTTGCCTCGCTAGCCAGCTTCCTGCTTCTCCCAATCACAAACCCCGTCAACCCGTGCTTTGCAGTTGGCTCAAAAGTTTTCGCCTTATCTTCCTTTCCTTTCAACATTGCCTCTCTTGCAGGCACCACATTCCCCCACCAAAACTCCCTCAAAATCCCATGAATCAGCTCCCAATACTCTCGGTCCCTAACAACTCTAAATAGCGTGCTACCATTCGGGGTCCAACAATACAAATCCACCCAGTCTCGATCCATGATCTCCATCTGACCTTGAATTTGCGGCATATAATAGTATGGCATTGCTTGCCATGGCAATGCAAGCTCGGGCTTCCCTTTATTATATGGGCACTTCACTTCTAGAATCCCGTTATTCGGACAGCAATCGAGAAGCCCATCAGGTGAGGCCCCTAGCCATCCGTACTGAGCCTCAGAATGGATGGCAAACCCTAACAAGCTCACATTTTGGCCCGTTATGGATTTGTACTGCTCTATTGCAATGGATTCCTGGCGAGTTCCCCAATCCATGGCTGCCCTTGCTGAGGGATCAATGGTCCCGCCACCCTCGGGTGCAAAAACTTTCTCGTGCCAGAGCTCGGAACGTCTGTTGCCCTTCCAGAAGCCCAAAGCCGTGCTGAAGGTGCTTGTAGTTAGCTTGTCCTTTCGAAGGGCAAACCACTCATCTGATCGTTGAGGAGCATCAGATGAGGTGAGGTGGGATGAGACTGAAAGAGAGATGGGAGAGCCAACGACTGTTGGAGAGGTGCATGTGCGGGGAATGTAGCCTTCGTAATTTGTTCTTGATAGTACGATTTTGGAACGGGTGAAGTAGGGACGATCCATTGAAGAAAGATACGGGCTGCTGATGGGAGTTGGGGTCGTGTGGAGGTTCCTAGCAAAATTATGCACTGCTTGATGGTTAAGAGATGGTACTAGAACAGGATGGTATGAGGCTATTATGCTTATCTAACCGTAAGCAGGAGGAAAAGAATACCCAAACTCAAAGTCAGTTATATCTGACAATAGAGTTTAAGAATCCCAACAATTTTGCATGTAATCAAATATAGTAAAATGAGACGGTTTGTGAATTTGTCATATCAGAACCCAGGATCCAGAAAGATATCATTTTGAGGAAACAATAGCAGATTCTTTTCTTGCATGAAAGAAGATTGAAGTGTTCTTTTTTTTTTTTGCTAAGAGAGGATTGAGGTGTTTGATATAGGTGAAGACCCTTCTCTGTGTGAAGCAAGCATTTGCTTAGACCAAGTCATCAAGGCAAAGAACTTGATTCCAATATTTTCATATTTTCATTGCTTCCTACTAAAGTTGACTGACGAAAAGATAAAATCAATAGCACAAAAAAGAATATGAGCTACATTTCCTGCAGAAAGAAAAGAGCAGTCACACCCACTCCAAGTGACAAAACTAAAATAGAGGAAGAAGACACGACACTCTCACTAACCTATGGGTGTGTTTGCAAGTGGCATTTCGAGAGGAAAGTGGGAAACTCATGGAATCTCAAGCACATAATTCCTTAAGAATTTGATTTGAGATTTCCTCAACAACAACAAAAATGATCTGACGTTCCATGAGATTCTCACTTCCCCTCCAAATGCCACTTGCAAAATGCAAACCTAAAGAGCGAGTGTGAGCCATAATGAAGTGATGAAAGTCAATAAGCTAGTCCTGATATCTAAAATATTAGTGCTGACATGTAATAAGTAAATCAGGTCAATTGAATTGGCTGGATTATGTTGGCCACATGGATCAGGTTAACTGAATATGTTCAGCTACTATGCATATATACATATCCACTTTGAAGCACAAGAAGAAGAAAAAAAACCCACAAAATTATTGAAGGCCGGTGTTTCCAGAAGAGCTTAAGCATTTCCAAAAATTCAGTGTACTATAAGCAACTGTTTGTGCAAATAATACAAAAACATCATGAAAATGCAGTTGAAAGCTAACAAGTAAACAGACAGGCTCACTAATTTGAAATGCTGTCATGGATATGCAATTTTCACTTTCCCATTCCTATCATAATAACAGCTTGTTCTACATAGGAATAACAATACTTGATAAGGTTCGACATTGTTTTTGTATAATAGTAGTGTCAAATTAATTAACAGTAACTCACCAACTAAGGTGGTATTTAGCAAACTGGGAGTCAAAAGAGTTAAGATCACTTTTTTTATATTTTTGTTGTGCTCTGTTTTCTCAAAATGAACTAATTATATGTGCACACTCACGTGGCTAGGGTAGTTAGCTATGTTGCAGTAACACTTCAAACTGAATTTTGTGTCTGAATGCAACACAAAGTGACATTCTCATCATTGCTGGTGATTAGATAAAGTATCTTGATTATCTATATCGTGGTTACAATGCCACTGGGTGTGGGAAACATGAAACACGGAAGTGAGACAGGCAAGTGCACAAGATAGAGTGACATGAGAGGTGGTCGGGAAATGGAAGACGTAATGTAGAGATAGGGAGTCATGATTACTTAGGGATTACTATGTCTATCCAATTATTCAGTAATGTATATGGCATTATACCTTAATGAGCAATAGTATATATGGCCTAGCGATTAACAAAAGGATGCAAAAACAGTGGTCAAGACTCACGAGTTACCATGAAATCGATATTTGATACTGTATATGATGAGTAGCTTATGTGACAACATCTTATAAGTATGAGAATCGTTATGTCATCATGTTGTATCTATATCCAGTGTTTGTGTCTTAATGCAACATGGATAGTCAGCAGAGGACAGCGAAGTGCTTTAACCTAAGGTTGTGTTAGGAAAGCTAGAAATCAACAGTAATTAGTAGGGGATCCTTCAAGTTTCAACATTCTTAATATGTAAAAACATCAAATTAACTTGAACTCTTTTAAGAACTTGTAACAGATAAAGATTAATAAATTAGTGAAAAGTTAGAGAGCATCCAAGCTAACTAGAAACTGTCCTCTTTCATCATATATTTCCATTTTGAGGACACAGTCTCCATATATTATGTTTTGAGTGAAAATTAAGTGTTCTAACAAGAAAGAAAAGAAAGCACCCCACCAATCTGTACATAATCCTAGCAACATTTTGAGTAAAATCATCTCATTTCAGCGAACAAATTCCCCATTCAACCGCTACAATGGATACAGACACACACAAAAGTTGCCACTTTAACATCTCTATCTATTCCATTATTCTACCTCTCACGCTTTCATATCAATTCACTTCTTCTCTGACTTTTTTCTACTGCTTTTATTCGCAAAAATACAGTAAACCCACATCCCAATAACTAACAAGATTACCAAAGCAACATCATAAAACAAAAAAAAGGGTCATCAAAGTATCACCTGAAGCACCACAACGTGGAAGTTTTGGAAGAGGAATATGAGCAAACACATGGTGGGCATGCTGATTTCGATGAAATGAAGAGCAGCAAGGTGCAGCTGAGATGAGCCTCATCTCTTCTAATCTCGCATATATATGTATATATATATATCTACTTATATCCAAATTGAACGAATCCCTCTCTTGTCTTATTCTCACTTTAAATCACATGGGTAATCTTTGAATTAATCACTGCAAATAATTCAAACACCACCACTTTCAACAATGGAACTATTGTGCTTCAATCCCAAAGGGTTCAAGTTGAATGTAGCTTTTTAAATCTTCTTGGGTTAGAAATTAGAAGGGGATAAAATGAGAAGAGATTTGGATTAATTTCCAATCTTTCTGTTTTTTCCCGTTTTCTCTTGGGTTTTGTTGTTTAGCTCGAGGTTGAGTGTGAATATGGGAGGATCATATATAAACATGGGCCGGCCCATAATATAATTACGGCCCAACATGCTGTTTTGGTTTTTCTCGCATAAGGTAGAATTAGTGTGAAGAATGGTAGGAATGTGAAGATATAGAACTAATTATCACATTGTACAACAAGGTTTCGTGGTGTAGTTGGTTATCACGTCAGTCTAACACACTGAAGGTCTCCGGTTCGAACCCGGGCGAAGCCAAAAGTCTTTTTTTATTTCAAACCTCTTCTTTTCCATTATTGCACAATAATAGGATGGGTCTATGGTGCAAATTTTGTTTTTTTTACTTATTGCAAAACCAATTTACAGCCTTAAAATTATGGGTTTTATGATCCAAATTTCAGTTTTTCAGCCTAGATGATTGTTCATTTTGCGAAAACCAAAAAATTTAATATGCCATATATTTATAATATGAAGAGTTACATTAGTTTTTGTAACTATAATATAATATGACAGGTATGCCAAAAAACCAAATTCCAGACATTTTTAAGAGAAAGAGGTGCATTGTCTTATTTTACAACATCATTGACACCAATTTTTTTGTTATTTTACAACCTAGGGAAATTTCCATACTATATGCATAAGCGATTACTGAATAAATTATATTTAGTCTGCTACTTTTTTTGTAGCAGGAATATGTTCTTTACGCATAGTTTGAAGGATATCGGTACGTGCCGGAAAATCACCTGACATAGAATTTTTCTTTTGAAGAAAATTTTGTAAATATAATTATCTTTCATCCCATTTCTTGCTTTCCCCCTTTTCTTAACAATATTAGTGTTATTCCTTCAAACCAAAAAACAATATTAGTGTTATTTGCTTTGCTACATCAGCTTGGTAATAATGTTTACACTGTTTTACATGTGAACAAGCATTGTGCTTAACATAAAATTAGTGTTGTGCGAGTGAATATTATAGTGCTATAATGTTAAAGAGTCAGAAAAAGGGGGCTATGGAGTCGATCATATATCGCGCACTAGATGGAGATGAACTCGAATCTTCTTCGGATTACATGTTGAGTTCACAAGGTCCATATGCAGATGAATACAGACAGTTATTTTCTTCATGTTTTGCTCCTCTCTTTCCTGCAAGCATGGAGTATCAGTGGCATTTCAAATCAATTTGTCCAGTTGGTTTCGAATCATCTTCATAAATACTTTATATATTTGAAATCCATGAGAATAAACTCTGAGCTCAAACTAGATACAATAACAAACTACAGTTTTACAAAGATACCTCATAATGCGATATTTTACAGATACATAACATGACTCATGAGTACCGCCTACTTGAACGATTTATTTGTCATAAAACAAAGCCTAGGCCATATACCTCAGCAAGCTTAAAGTAGGCTTAGTGAAAAATAAAATACTCATTATTGACCATAAAATATTAACTTCGCGGCGTAAATGTATTTGGTTGTAGGCATACATCCCTCTATAAGCTAGGAGGTATCCATATGTAACCGTGGGTCTGCACATATCCAGCTCTAGCAAGCAATTCATCAGCTTGCTCTGGCCCTCGGCTGCCAGGCTTGTATGGAAGAGGCTTTACTTCACCGTCATCTATTCTGTGAAGCAAAGGAGTGAAGATCTCCCAAGCTGCCCTTAGTTCATCCCTGCGGACAAAATGTTGCTGATCTCCTCTTATCCTGCAAGAAAGGATATCGATGCTTTAGTTACTATGCTGAAGCTAACAGAACAAACTCTTGATTGAAGAATAACAATTGTCACCTCTAAATCCAGACTTAAATGATATGCAAATGCATGGTTTCAACCTTTGACGTACATAAAATGGTTGTAGTGGTTTCTACAACTGGTGGAACAAGACGATGACAATGAAGACGAAGGATATTCTGTTTCTATTTTCATTTTTGACTCAAAAATATGCCACGGCCAAGAGAAACTAACAACCTTCAACTAAAAACCAGAAAGCACCCGTAGGACAAACACAACAGCCATAAAAGGAAACGAAGAAGTGATGATGGAAGCTGCATTCTAGAAACTTGAAATACAGCAAGTTCAGTACAATAAGAAAAACGACAGAAAGCACAGTAACGACTTATTGGAAAAAATAGTAACAAGATAGAAACTACAAGTTATTCCTATAAAGATAACTAAAAACGAGTTCCAAGTAAATATATTTCAGTTCGGTTATTTTATTACGTTCATATTTATTTCTTCCATTATTATTGCCTTTATTTTGGGAAAATTATTATCATTGAGGAAAAACAAATCTGTTATGAATATAAACTAATGCACCAGACAAGTAGCCATGAGAACTAATTATTTTGACGATAGTTTTCCAGACGAGGCTAGCTTTCATACCACCCTCAACTGTGCATTGACTGACTCATATCATTTTCAATATATATTTGTCAATGTTTACTATACTATGTGAAAGGGCAACTGAACTTAAGAGATGAGAGCATACGTGTCCAATATTAAGCGTTCATAAGCCTCAGGAATTTTGATGTCTTGGTATCGTAGTCCATAAGATAAATCTAGCTCACTTTGTATGGTATCCATTTCCAATCCAGGTTTCTTGACCTGCACAAAAGATCATCAGTTACAAGGAGTTTATGACTAGTAGCAATTACATTGATGAATCTGACACAAATATTTCCTGAATCGTTTAGCTTATTCACAAATCCCACTTGAGAACTGTTCATACTATGCAGATGAATTGTTCTTATACTCTCTGAAATATTTCTAGTACCTTATGGAAGTATGTGTGCTTAATTATTTACCATGCTCGATTCAACCCTTTTTACCTTTTTAAAAAAATATATATATTTACTCTATTTTATTGATTATTTTCTATCCATGTCCGATGATATTTAAGAAATAAATATTATTTCATTACTTTCTAAAAGCACCATCTACTGTAAAATAAAAAATTATGCCAGAAAAACTACCAACAAAATAGTATCATTCCAAAAAAATGGGTGTCAATTTACTGTTCTAAATTTGATATAAAACCTTCAGTCTAACCCTAATATTAATGTATCTTATCTTACTTTTTATATTAAAAAATATTCTGAACTTACTAATCACTTTATATGACCATTTGGCATCATTTACACTTAAAACCAAAAGCATTTTCAGTTTGCAATGAGTAGAGAGTGTCCAAAAATATAGGTAATGTGCTCACAGAGTGTAGAACCCCGTATTTTCAAATATTATTTTAAATATTTGAAAATGAATTAAAATGATTTACTGGAAATTTAATAAAATATTTTCTAAAAGATTTATCTTTTTACACGTGTGAAACACGTGCAAATAATTTTGGTGTACATTTACAATTTTTATATTTTTAATAAGTTCTCATACTTATTATGGAGTGTATTCTAAATTTTGGGATTTTTCTGAATAAAGAAACTATTTTTACAAATATCTCGAAAGAGAGGGGCTTTTATGTAAAAAGTCGTTTGGATCTTAAATAAACTATGAAAATTCGTTTTTACTGATATTTTGGTTCTCCATGGTCATCATTTGAATTTAAATATATTTGAAATTTATTTAAAATCGATTTGGTGAAGATTTAAACAAAAAGGGTGTTTTTGCAAATATAGAATTTATGTTGGATCTTTGTGCAAATGTTTTTCTGGAAGGTAAAAGTCAAATATTTTTGTTGGAAACTATAATATGTATTACTATATATAATTTCGGATTTTTCTGGATTTTTATGGATATTTTATGATGAATTTGCAAATATTACAAAAGGGAGGGCTTTTGTGCAAAATCGCCACCCTGAGTGTAAATCCGGGATTTTCTTATCTCTGGGCAGTGCTGGGTTGTTGGAAAACTTAGTGGTAAAAGGATTTTATTTAGTTTTGATTTATTTAACTTATTTTGACTAAGAAAGGTTATATATGTGAAGTAATAAATTGGAAAAAGGACTATTTTGCAAAAGTACTTCAAAACCCTAATTCCTTTCAACCCCGGCCTATATAAAAGAGGGTGTGCAGCCGTCATTCGCTGCACAACTCCAGATTTATTAAAATATTATTTTCTTGGTGATCGGAAGGAGGATTTTTGGATCTAGCAAAAGGAAGATCTTTTCGTGGATTCTTCTAAAACCAAAGGTGAGTGACATTGTTTGTGTTATTGTTTGATTTTGTGAGTGTTATGAAATCGTTTGTTTTGAATTATGTGAATGACAACGTTTGCTTGTTTTGTATATGAATGATATGGATCTTATATTGTGGTATGTATGTAAACCATTGTTATTGTTGGACCATGTTGAGGAACTTGTGGATATTGAGTAGATCTTGAGTTATGAGATTATATGTTAGAAAACATGTTAAGAATTGATCATGGTTGGGATCGGATGGTGAATATCTGGGTCTAGAGTATACAAATCAGATTTTGATCATAGTTGTGAAAGAAATTAGTTTTGAGAAACCCTAATTGAAAGATTAGTGATTATGGATCTTGAGAATTAAATTTCGACATTTGGATGATTGGGTGATGTATCCTTAATGGAGTTTATTTGAGGTTGATTATTTTGCCTGAGAACAACTATCTTTTATGAACAATGAATCTTTAGAAGCTCCAGTTTGGGTTTTTGTATTTAGACTTAAAATATGAAAACTGTAGGCCGACAGTCGACTGGCCTACTAAGCAGTCGACTGGAACGTCTCTACTGCTGTACCTTCAGACCTTTGAAAATTGTTCGGGACAGTCGACTTAGACTTCTGTCAGTCGACTGGTCTGCTGAGAACCTTCTTAGTAAAATTTGTTCAGTTCTTTCTGGACAGTCGACTTGGCCTTGTGCAGTCGACTGGTTCACTGAGAATTCGATTGTGTGAAATTTGTTCAGTCCTTTCGGGACAGTCGACTTAGCCTGTATGCAGTCGAGTGGTGACCTCTGAGGTCGACTGATATGACTTAGTATATTTTTGTGAATTTTGGATATTTGTCCTCTGGACAGTCGACTTACCACAGTATAAGTCGACTAGTACTGAAGGATCTTGGTAACTTTAGTGTTACTTCGAATGATTGTTTTTCAGATAATTCAGTCTATAATTGATCTTCAGTTCAGTATTTGATTTTGAGATATTCAGTTCAATATTTGGTTTTAAGATGTTCAGTTGAGCCACTTTTGTTTAGTGGAATTTGTTTAGACCTTTGAGTTTTGAGTCTCTAGAGGTAGGTGACCCTAGTATACCGGTGTTGAGATATTTGTTAAGTTATTTTGTTGAGGCCCGTTGAGGCATATTCAGTTATTCGGTTTTGAGTTATCCCGGTAGGGTACACCGACTCTAGGAGATTTTGTTGAGTAATTAAATAACCCACAAATAATAAGGACAGGCACTAGTGGCGATATGATGAACGGGAACATGAGTTATGCACCTCAATACGGCTTTAGATGAGAGATTTGATCTCCTGAATTATCCAAGTAACTTTCTTGAGATGAGGGATTTATTTCCGGAATTATCCAGGTAAATTACCTGAGATGAGAGATATATCTCCGGAATTATCCAAGTGGTGCTTGAGATGCGGGATTGAACTCCGGAATTATCGAAGTCGAGGCGACGCACATGGGGTATTCATGTGATGATGTGTCAATGTTTAGATGAGGGATGATCTCCGGAATTATCCAGGTAAAATGCCTGAGATGAGGGATCCATCTCCGGAATTATCAAGCATGGGCTAATTCTCACAGTTTATCTTTATCTCGTAGTAGTCATCGTGTTAAGATTAGTCGCATAGCGGGGATTGAACCCATATAAAGTGGAGACGTTAAGGGCTTGCACCGAACCTATGTAAAATGGGATGCATACACTTCGACAAGCATGCATTAGAGAGTCCGCATATAGAAATTGTGTTTTCTTGACTTGGTTTTATGCATGTGTTTTCCAGTTTTCCTACACTTGACCTTTAGACTAGATGCACTTGTTATTTTCATTCTATGATGTTTTCATGCTTTACATCTTTGTTACTCCTTATTCAATTATCATTGTGGTTAATACATGTTGTTGATGACCTTATGTTTTACAATTAAATTATGTTGATTATTTTATGTCACTCACACCATTTATGGCTAACCCCTTTAGTGTTGGGGGTTAGGGATCATCTCTAGCCTCACATGTTGCAGGTTATTGCTTAGAGTTCGGAGGTTTGGATACTTGAGGCATATTTGAGATAAATTGATTTATAAGAATTTGTGTAAATTTGTAAAAGCAGTTTTGAGATAATTTGAGTTGTAAATGACAGTAAATATTGTTTGAGTTGTTTTGAATTCCGCTGTGATTTGTAAAAGTTTGTTGTAATAAAAGTTGAAAATTTTAGTGGTGTTGGCTGTGAATATTGTTACATTGAAGTGGATGCTGGGATTGTGCCACGTATCTTCTAAGTTATCATATTAGAAATTCGGGGCGCTACACAGAGTGTGTTAGATTAAAAAATGTGTATAACTTTGAGGAAATGTTTGTGAAGTGCAGCACAAAATTTCCCAAAGTGTCCAACGCTTGTTTGACAAATATCAAACACAATTACGGCTTCACAATTTCCTGCTACATAATGATTCTTTCTTAGGATCCAACAATATCTTGCAAAAAGTTTTCAAAAGGAGTCAAGTTGGTGAAGCACTCACTGTTAGTTTCATGTACATGGCCTCTGAAGGTTGCAGGCGTATAACAAATTCATTTCTGCCTTGCTTTTTGTCTGTGGCAAGTAAGAACCACAAATGACTCGTTAGTTCTAAGAAGCTTTCAGCAAATATGTTTACTCGTGAGCACAGAAAATTAAGATAATGATTTAATTGTGCAAAGCAGTAAGTATACCATATGTGAACCAACATGATCAAACTTATAGATGTTTTCAAAATAACAAATATGCCAGTCATATGGAGTAATATTTTAATCAACGGTGTTACAATAATATATCTACTACTATTTAATGGGAGTTTGTCACAAACAAACATTTTAAAAATATTTTTGTCACACAACAAACACCACTTTGTCACCAAACAAACCCGTGCAACTCCAAATCTATTTATCAACAAATACATCGCACGTACAAAACAAAGTTTTTTTTTCCTTAATTTTTTTAAAATATGTGTATTGCTGGTTTAGCTCCAATTTTTTTTTAGAAATTAAGGCATTGATCGCACGCGCTAATTACAAAACAAACTCGTGCATCGCACATGCAACTCCAAATCTATTTATCAACATGTGCATCGTGTTGTAGAAAATTGTCCCTAATCTTCTTGTTAATCTGTCAAAACAAAAGAAATAAAAAACTGATTTACCAGCCTATGGGGAAGTCGCGCGATACGCACTGCCCTAAGAGTTGATCCGCGGTCTTATGTGCAGACGCTTCGCAGATGCTCTTAGTGGTAAAACCCCCGGTATCACCGGCGTCTCGCTGTCGCACACAACGTCGAGAGATGACCCGAACTTAGCCTTACCCAGAACTACGGTGGAAAAGAGAAGGAGCGAAAACAGCGATGGAATTCTTTGTTGTGCTTGCGGATTGCGAAAGCAGCAAGGCAGAAGAAGTATCTACAGCAAGGAAGAAGAATTATCTGTGTGGATCGGATGCAATATTTTTCAGTAGTAGCAAACGATAGGGTTTTGGAATATAAATACACACAAACGTGTGAACGTTGGGAGAGAAGAAGGCCAAAAAATCGGATCTGAGAAACTGATCCAACGTTCAGGAAGAATTAGTCAAAGGAAAAGAAATAAACAGCAAAAATAAGTTTAGGATCTCAACCCGAACCCGAAGAGCAATTTCGGATCGGCATTCGTGTCCGCAGATGCGGGTGCGCACACCCGTGCCCACTACGCGCGCCGAACCGAACCGAACCGGGCCGGGCGGCGGCGGCGGCGCGCGCGTGTGGCCCACGGGTTCTCTCCACACCACACTAGACTACAATGGGATAAAGAGTGGTTTGCATTATATACACTCACAAGGTGGTCTATCCCACCGATATGGGACTAAAAAGAAAAGAGGGAATCTTGGGTTTTGATAACAAACAGCCAACAATCCCCCCCCAAAACCAAGATTCAAAGGCAGTGATAACAAAGGAGTAATGATATAGAAGTTCTGGGCAAGAGTATACTATGCATAGATGAGATGGACTACAGCCTTGAATCTCACGTAGTGACTATTGTCTTTGTCTGAAGAAGTGCTTGATGGACTACGCCTTCAATCAGACTTCTTGACTCAGATTCAGAAAATAGCACACATAGTACGCTAGAGGTTCTTGGGTCTATCGGGTGGCGCTTTTGAATGGCCATGCGCACTTTTCCATATTCATGAGAGTTGTCTGGGATCGCCCTGTCCCATAGTCGCGGCCTTCACGACCTCTCATATAGGTAAGTCCTCAAAGGGTTGGTGATCGGAGTCAACCCTACATAATAATGTTTGGACCTATTAAGAGTTTAGAACTCATCCTAACCAGATCACACAGGAACACTGTCACCATAGGGATGGGATATCATTGTACAACCTCGTACAGCCACCTGGGCATTAATTTATGAGAATTTAATCTCTGAGTCAGTGTTCCATAATAGTCACCGAAGTCCAGCTTGTTTCTACCCATTGAACCGGCTTCTTGGGATCTCCAGTCAGACTCGGTTGGGTTGCCACTGCTGGTGACTTACTTATGGGCTTAACCCCATCCCCCTCGATGATTCTAGGATCAACGTCCTAGACAGACCCTTTGTTAAGTGGTCTGCAAGGTTCTTTTCTGACTTTATATAGTCAAGAACCACATATTTGCCTAATAGGCTCTTGATTGACTTGAAGCGCAGCTGCAGGTGCCTGTTCATCTTAGCATTCACAGAATCATGCTTTAGTAGTTCTATAACAGATTTATTATCACAGTTTATGGAAATAGGAGGAACATGAATATTAGTAACAGGTATATGCATAATCAAATTTCTTAGCCATTCAGCTTCTGTACACGTAGTATCCAAAGCTATCATTTCAGAATCCATAGTACTTCTAGCTATGATGGTTTGTTTACATGAACCCCAGGAGATTGCAGCACCTCCTAAGGTAAAGACATATCCAGTTGTGGATTTCACATCATGTGAGTCAGTTACCCAGTTTGCATCTGAGTAACCTTCTATGATATCAGGGTGTCTAGAATAATGAAGTTTATAATCTATAGTACCCTTAAGATATCTAAATACTCTTTCTAATGCTGACCAATGCAACCGGTTTGGGTTACTAGTATATCTGCTAAGTCTCCCAATAGCAAATGCAATATCAGGTCTAGTTCTATTTGATATATACATAAGAGAACCTATCATTTGAGAGTATCTATGTTGTTCTACAAGTGAACCTTCATTCTTCTTGAGAATGATACTACTGTCAAAAGGAGTACGAGCAGGTGTCTTATCAAAGTACTCAAATTTTCTTAGCATTTTCTCAATAGAATGTACTAGGGAGAGAGCATAACCCTCCTTGGATTTGGATACTTGCATTCCTAGAATCAGGTTAGCTACTCCTAGGTCTTTCATATCAAACATGCTAGATAAATAATCTTTAGTATTATTTATTAACTCAAGTGTTGATCCTAGAATAAGGATGTCATCTACATACAAGCATATAATGACACAACTTCCATCAGTATTTTTAGAGTATATACATTTATCATACTCATTTGGTAAGAAGCCATATTCTAAAATAACTTTATCAAATTTGCTGTGCCATTGCTTGGGAGCTTGCTTTAGGCCATAAAGAGATTTTACTAACCTGCAGACTTTCTTTTCTTGACCCTTAGCAATAAAACCTTCAGGTTGCTCCATATAGATTTCTTCCTCTAGGTCTCCATTCAGAAAGGCTGTCTTTACATCCATTTGATGAATTATCAAGTCATGAATGGATGCTAAAGCTAGGAGAGTTCTAATAGAGGCAATCCTAGCTACAGGAGAGTATGTGTCAAAATAATCTAATCCCTTTTTCTGGGTGAAACCTTTGGCTACTAATCTAGCTTTGTATTTTTCTATTGAACCGTCAGCTCTAAGTTTCTTTTTGAAGATCCACTTGCAACCTATGGGTTTACTACCTAAAGGCAGGTCTGCTAAATGCCAAGTACTGTTCTCCATAATGGAGTTATACTCATTGTTGATGGCTTCTTACCAGAAAGGTGCATCAGGAGAAGATATAGCTTCTTCGTAAGTTGAGGGATCACCCTCTATCAAATAAGTGAAGAAATCTTCTCCTAAATTTCTTTCAATCCTACCTCTCTTGCTCCTTCTAGGTTCTGAGTCTTGATCAGGTTGAGAGCTAGAAGGTTGAGAATGGGAACTGGTAGAAGGAGGCAGGGAATGATTGGAGGGGTTGGAAGAAATTCTATCTTTAAAAGGGAATATATTCTCAAAGTAAACTGCATCTCTAGCTTCTATGATGGTATTATTAGAGATTTCATTTACTTCAGAATGAGTCACTAAAAATCTATTGGCATTGCTATCTAAGGCATATCCTATGAACACAGCATCTACAGTCTTAGGTTCAATCTTTCTCTTTTTAGGTTCAGGGATTCCTACTTTTGCTAGACATCCCCAGACCTTAAGGTAATGGACTCTAGGCGTTCTGCCTTTCCATAATTCATAAGGAGTCTTATCCTTTGACTTACTAGGGATCCTGTTTAGGATGTAACAGGCTGTCAATAAGGCTTCTCCCCACAAGTTATCAGGAGCTCCTGAGCTGAGAAGCATGGCATTCACCATGTCTAACAGAGTTCGATTCTTTCTTTCAGCAACTCCGTTAGACTGTGGTGAGTAAGGAGCAGTCACCTCATGAATTATTCCGTGTTCTTCACAGAAGTTAGTCATTTCATTTGAGGTATACTCTCCGCCACGATCAGATCTAAGGATCTTAATCTTTTTCTCTAATTGGTTCTCAGCTTCGGATTTGAAAACCTTAAATCTATCTAGAACTTCATCTTTGGTTTTAAGAAGGTAGGTATAGCAATACTTAGAACAGTCATCTATAAAAGTGACAAAGTATTTCCTACCGCCTCGGGTCAAAACCCTATTTGAGTCACAAACATCACTATGAACTAGTTCTAGAGGATCAGAGTTCCTCTCTATAGATTTGAAAGGCAGTCTAGAATGTTTGGCTTGAACACAAATTTCACATTTGTGTTTATTATCTACAGGAGACTTGGGAATAAGATCTAAGTTCATCATCCTTCTAAGAGAACCCAGATTCACACGACCTAGTCTACCATGCCAAACATTGGAAGATTCTATATTTGAAACAACAGGAGAAGGATCAGATATTTTATTTATAGTGCTGAGAATGAAAAGACCATCCTTTACATATCCTTTCCCAATAAAAGATTCATTCTTAGAAAATACAATTTTATTTGCTTCCATTACAATTTTGAAACCCGACGCTACAAGAAGGGAACCACTGACTAAGTTCCTCCTAACTGACGGCACATGAAGTACATCATGAAGAGCTAGATTTTTCCCTGATGTCATCTTCAGGTCTATCCTTCCTCTTCCTACAATCTGTGCCGTTGATCCATCTCCTAGGGTTATGCCTCCTCCACATGATTCCTGATAGTTTGAAAAACAGGAGCGATCAAATGAAACATGAACATTAGCTCCAGAATCCAACCACCAGTCATCAGAATGGTAAGAAATATTAACAGATGGTTGGAAAGACACTGACCTGAAGGAACTAGAAGATCCATTTAGAATCATGTTGGCTTCTGGTTTAGTAGAGCCTTTTCCCTTATAAGGAGTCTTCACTGGTTCCTTCTTCCTATGAAAGCAATTGAAGGATAGATGATTTGTTCTTCCACACACCAAACAAAACTTTTGTTGGTCCTGAGTCTGACCGAAGTTTCTAGTCCTGTGGTTTTGCTGGTGTTGGCGGTTTTGGTGGTTTTGGTGATTCTGGTGATGAGGCTGAAAGTTCTTTTTCTTGAAGGAGGTTTTCTTAGGTTTGTGAGGATTATTAGGTTTGGATTTGCCTTGGTTTGACACTACAAGGTTTACCTTTGCTTTAGACTCATTTTTAGGGTTTGACCTAAGCCTAAGTTGTTCTTCAGTTCTAATCTTCTTTAGGACTTGGGCAAAGGTAAGCTCACCTTGAGCATGAGTGAGTTCCTTCTTGACATCAGACCAAGAAGGAGGGAGTTTGTCTATTAGGCAAGCTATCTTATATTCAGTAGAAAAGGTTGTTCCTTTTGCTTGAATATGCCTCACATATTCTTGGAATTCATGAATTTGGTCATTCATCGGTTTGTTATCTACCATGAAATACCTATTGAAAGCTGAAGAATTGAATCTTTCAATTGCAGCATCATCACAACCATATTCATCATCTAAAGCATCCCAAAGTTCTTTAGCATTTTTATATTCAAAGAATATGTCATAAAGGGAGTCAGATAGGGCGCTTAGGATTCGATGAAAACAATGGAAGTCTATTTCCTTAGGGGTTTTTGGTTTTTGGGAACTAGCGGATTCCTTAGGAGTTTGAGATGACAAAGTGGATTCAGAAACTTCTTTGGTAGACTCAAATTTGTCAGACTCAGTCGTGTTGGGTGTGGATCCATCAATTGCTGACAGGAGTCCTAAGGTGGTGAGCCAGAATTTCATCTGACTCTGCCACCTTTTAAAGTTAGTGCCATCAAACTTGGCTGGCTTGGCTGAAGCGGTCTCTTCTTTCCCAGTCATGATTTAGAAGTATAATAGTCTAGAGGCTGCAGAAATAATACTGTAGCTACTCAATAAAGGTATCGCGGGTTCTAGACAATAGTTTAATGATTTTGCTAATCAACCTAAACAAATCTTTAGTCTATCAAGTTCTGATTAACTTGGGTTAGCTGTAGGAGTCAGTTCCCAGCTAGCGGTGGTCCGAAGACGCTTAAATACCGTGTCGCTTAGGGCTGTTTACACCCGGTTGACAGAAGGACCCTTTAGGCTTGTTCCCAAATTTATCTTTCCTTTTAAGACCTTTAGATTTCTTTTAAGGAATTTGCAAAATCAATAACTATTCCTTATTTAAATGTTTAAAGGATACTAAGAAATATCTAGCACCACAGCTAATAATAGTCTTGATATTGTTATGTGGGTAGTAATGCTATTCACAATATAACAAGACACTTAATTATACTGGCAAATTGCAAGTAAATGAAACAAATGTACAGCAAGAAGTATTCTAAGACTTTGAGAATATTAAGGTGAATCTAACAACACAAATTCGCACCAACAAATTTTGTGATTTAACAATAAATTAATAATGTAAGGATTTTAAGGCTATAGATATTCTACAGTGTGGGAATCTATAGTGATGCAACAAAATTTAACTATCTGTCTCGAAATTGTGATTAACGAAGATAATATTAAAGCTTCGGATTCAATAATTTATTTATTTATTTAGCCCTTACAATATTTAATAATGAAGTGAATTAACAGAATGAAGTGTATCTTAATCAAAACTGTGTATGATGTATCAGGTGATCTTAATCAAACAGAATGTACTAAATTAACAGATTAACAATAAGCAATTATGATTATATGTGATAATTAATCAGTTAATAATATGTGTGTGTTTAATCAGATTAACAGTATATGCTAAATGATATTAACAATACGGATTGATAATATGTTTGATCAGATCAACAGTACAGATTAACAACAGTGTGTGTTTAATCATATCAGATTGATAATATTCTTAATGAACAGTGTACGCTAAATTAATCAGATTAACAATATGGCTGTTGTTAATTAACAATTTATGCTAAACTAATCAGATTAACAAGATGGCTGTTCTTAGTTAACAATATATGCTAAACTAATTAGATTAAGAATATGACTCAACTCTTAGATTGTTGTAGAAAATTGTCCCTAATCTTCTTGTTAATCTGTCAAAACAAAAGAAATAAAAAACTGATTTACCGGCCTATGGGGAAGTCGCGCGATACGCACTGCCCTAAGAGTTGATCCGCGGTCTTATGTGCAGACGCTTCGCAGATGCTCCTAGTGGTAAAAACCTCGGTATCACCGGCGTCTCGCTGTCGCACACAACGTCGAGAGATGACCCGAACTTAGCCTTGCCCAGAACTACGGTGGAAAAGAGGAGCGAAAACAGCGATGGAATTCTTTGTTGTGCTTGCGGATTGCGAAAGCAGCAAGGCAGAAGAAGTATCTACAGCAAGGAAGAAGAATTATCTGTGTGGATCGGATGCAATATTTTTCAGTAGTAGCAAACGATAGGGTTTTGAAATATAAATACACACAAACGTGTGAACGTTGGGAGAGAAGAAGGCCAAAAAATCGGATCTGAGAAACTGATCCAACGTTCAGGAAGAATTAGTCAAAGGAAAAGAAATAAACAGCAAAAATAAGTTTAGGATCTCAACCCGAACTCGAAGAGCAATTTCGGATCGGCATTCGTGTCCGCAGATGCGGGCGCGCACACCCGTGCCCACTACGCGCGCCGAACCGAACCGAACCGAACCGAACCGGGCCGGGCGGCGGCGGCGGCGCGCGCGTGTGGCCCACGGGTTCTCTCCACACCACACTAGACTACAATGGGATAAAGAGTGGTTTGCATTATATACACTCACAAGGTGGTCTATCCCACCGATATGGGACTAAAAAGAAAAGAGGGAATCTTGGGTTTTGATAACAAACAGCCAACACATCGCACGTACAAATCAAAGTTTTTTCCTTCTTAATTAAAAAAAAAAATGTGTATTTCCTGTTCAACTCCAATTTTAAAAAAATTAAGACATCCATCGCACGTGCTAATTACTACCGACTTACATGTATCACACGTTCAACTCCAACTCTTTATGAAAACGTGCAACGCACGTGAAAAATACTAGTTCTTTATAAAGACCTGGATTAGCTTCTGTTGAAGCGCTTATGTTAATTGAAATGTAATATTATAACATTTCAAGATTTCAGAACCTGTTCAGTAAATACGTAAGAGACTAGTATTTTATTGGTTAATTAAAATGCACAATAACTCTACATGATTGGAAAAGGTTAGCAAGATGTACTTCTGAAGATATTTCCAGGGACATCCTTGAACTGAACTCGAATTTCTGCTTTCCTTGAATTCAAAGCTTTTCCTGCCTTCATTATGAAGGGAACTCCTGCAGTAGTTATAGAAAAATTAGTTTAGATAATATAATGCACCAATATTAGGTTAATATTTATATATGAAAACCAACCTTCCCATCTTTCATTGTGTATATGAAGAACAACAGTTGCAAAAGTTGGGGTATTGGAGTTGTCCGGAACTGTTGGGTCATCTTTGTAGCCCTCATATTGACCAAGGACAACATCTTCTTGTGCTATTGGAAGAACCGATTGAAGAACCTAATATATTTGAGATAAGTAATTATAGGGAATTTCATAGCATTCTAAGAGTGAAAAGTAAACTGATAAAATAAATAAATTACATAGACCAATATTCAGATTGAGGGCAAGTGCTCTCGTAGACTAGTGGACTAGTGGTACCTGGTAAGCCTCGTCGCTAGTAAGCAAGAGGTTCGCTTGCACAATTCCCAAATTATGGGATGTGAGTGAGTGTGAGTGCAGTGTGTGTGTGATTACGCCCTCAATCAAAACTTTAAAAAATAAAAAATAAAAATAAAAAAAATCAGATTGATAGAATGAAAAGGTAATTAAAAAAAAACTTAGTTCCAAGACCAAATGAACTGAACCTTGACTTTCTCGTCGCGGATGTGCTCAGGGTTGAGAGAAACAGGTTTCTCCATAGCAACCAAGCAAAGAACCTGCAGCAGTATAGAGTAAATTAGGAGTAAACTTTCTGCTTAAAGTGATGGTGGAAATATTCCTCCATAGAAACATGTTCAGAAGTAGATAAGGTTAAGGTAATCAAACAAAACTTTATTAAAAGGCTAAGAAAATTAGAAAGTAGTTCAACTGATTACCAAAGTTCTTTTTACAAAAAAGCTTGATAAAAGTTACAGTGCATGGAGCTCCCATTTTTTCATACTTATTTGATGATCAAGATATATCTTCATAACTATATAGACCTGGCTATAGCTTCATAAATATAATATAATTTACGACTTAAACTGGTCTCATATGGAACTCTACCACTGAAAAAGATGTAAACAGTAACGAGTAGTGAAGGATAAACAGAAAACTGTGTTGTTTTAAGTATAAAAACGAGCACTAAAGAAACCGAATGCATGTCTAGAGGCTAGAGCTAAATATACAGAAACAGAAAATTTCTTTATATAACTAAAATTACTCTACAATATGCAGTACCTGCAACAGGTGATTTTGAATAATATCACGAATGATTCTGCAAAAAAGAAAAATGTTTCCATGTTAATTCTGCAGGAAGTAAATTTTGTAGATGCACGAAGCCACTAACTACGGATACTTATGTAATACCTCGTACTTAAGATGTGTATATATATATATACTATTATATGAAAAAGATATAATAATATATATATATATATGAATTATAGGAATTATAATTGATGAGCCATGATAAGATTGTGGGATTGATTTGATTAATATAATTAAATAATTAATTATTGGCCTATGAAGTAATTAAGGATGGCTGGTGTGTTTGGGCATGTGGGGCCCGGATTGATTTGTGGTTGGCAGCATGAGCATGCCAAGCACGTGATGTTAGGAAAGAAGAAATGGTGAGGTGTGTGATTCATTTAAATCCCACATCGAAGATGGGTTAGGGAATAAGTGAGTTTATATTAGTTTGCCTAAGATCAAGGGGTACCAATAAGTCATGACACCTTTTGTGAGGTGGTGGGCCGTTAGGATTTATTTTTTGCGTGTGCGCACACGCGTAGCCGCATGCGCAACTGAGCCGGGCTCGGGACGTTACAATTTATATGACATTGTATTTAGAAAACTTATAAAATGTAACAAAGAGAAATGAAGGATTCTTCA
The DNA here is from genome assembly GCA_017893485.1 of Hemerocallis citrina. Lineage (NCBI taxonomy): Eukaryota > Viridiplantae > Streptophyta > Magnoliopsida > Asparagales > Asphodelaceae > Hemerocallis > Hemerocallis citrina. The sequence goes on along the minus strand of CM030358.1, from coordinate 101,670,041 downwards.
GTGCGTTAAAAGTCACCAACATATAAGCTTTATTCTCAATGTTGATTCTCCACTTTCAAACTCAGACTGTGGATTTAAGGTCATTGAAAGTCGAATAATTCCAAAGTTCTCTACTTCTTTATATCTAAAGATGACAAAGTTGAACAGAATCATATATAAATACTTATAACACAGAATAGTACAGTTTTCTTTTGTTAAATGTAATAATTTTAATGCAAGGAAAACTCTTGAGCACAGAATTACTTGATTTGATCTGATCAAATACCTAATCTTCCCTGGTTGGACACGAAATGAAACAAAAAGAACCATGAGGTACACATTCTTTGCATGTGCTCTCTCTACAAATAAACACCAGAGCACTGAGGAGTATTACTGTAAATTGAAAAGAACCTTTTGACTAGAAAAGATCTCCCTCAGACAAGCAACCTTAAAATTCGCAAAATTATTACTACATCTAATTCTATCAGAGGTAGATACTGGAATCATGAATGGGAATGTAGTAGCCACTGATTGGGTTCCAAAGGCGACTTGCAAATAGATCAAGGTTTCAACCCTAAATGACATGCATGGGAATGGTGAAAAGTGCACGATATCACAAGCATTCTGGATTAGCTACAAAGAGATACTAATTTCTTTTTTTTCTTTTCTTGCAGTTGTTTTAAATATATAGATCAGCAACATACCCGTACTCATCAAAATATCCTCCACGCCCATCAGTTCCAAAATCCTCCCTGAAAACAATCTATAGTAGAGAGCTTGGTCAGAATTTTCTCAAATATAAGTAGTAAAAGATCAGCAAAGAAACTGAGAAGCTGATATGAACACAAATGCCAAACTAATAAGCCATACTTCCATCCTGTAATGAAACCTTTAACTTCCATACTTAAGTAGCAAGCTCAAACCAGCTCAAGACTTGCTCACAAATATTAATGACTTGACACTTTTAATCAGCATACTTACTAAAGCTCTTAACTGTTTCTCCAAGAGTTAAAATAAGAAAAATGCTAATATACTACCCTTTCGAAATCATTTAAATACTATCAGATATATCACCAGTAGGACTGGACAGCTACAATCTGTTATTTTTAAATGTACATACGCAGATCAAGGCAGTAAACTATTATCTAGTGATTACGACAACAATGATATAGCAATCAAGGAAATATCACATCAGTTGGGAAAGTTCTACTGGGCTAAAATTACTAATACTGAATGTGAAACTCTTATAGAAAGGACAGACTCTTGCTATATACACAATCAACATTCGCTATACATCTTTATCCTAACAAACTCACAAACAACATAAAAGATTACCTGTATATTGTCGATGTTATCACGATTCCAAAGTGGTAAGAAAAAGCGATTTGCAAAACGAAGTACCAACTGGGAATTTAAGAAAGAAAGGCACAAATGATCAGTAGTGTTTATTAAAGAAAAGAAAAGAAAAAAGGTGCACGCTGATTCTACATGTTTATATTACCAAGTTTTGCACCAACTCCTTCCCCAGGTAGTGATCTATTCTATAAAGTTGTTGCTCATCAAATAGCTCTCCAAGCTGAGCACTAAGTTCTTCAGCAGATTGTAAGTCCTTTCCAAAGGGCTTTTCAACAACGATCCGTGTCCAACCAGTAAGATGAGCTGTAAAAGAATAAAAATAATGAAAATCTTGTTTCGGTGGAAGTGGAAAATTTGTAACATTTAGTTGCAGAAATTATAATTTCCATAACAAAATATTACTAAGAACCTATAATAGTTTTAAAAATTATATTAAAAATTACATTAAAGTATCAATAGCACGAAGATTGAATCTTCTATGGAATCAACAGCATCACCCTCCGAAATAGTATCACATAATTTATCTAATTTCATTAATTTTAGCAGTTGCAAATTTATTTGAGATCTCCACCTAAATGAGGAAAGAGTAGAGATGACGAGCAAAGATGGCATGCAAATCTAGGGAAAACTTTTATAGAACTATTCATTAGATGAATTTCTGTACTAGCCTGCTATAACTAAATGCCTCTTAGCACAAAAACACAACAATGCATGCTTTTCTGAAATAATAATGAGTACTGAAACTTCCTGTGTAGCTCGAGAAATAAATTATTCCTGTCGATTAAGTAGATAACAAGACTTTCACATGAAGTCGGTCTGTGAAAGACCAGGCACATTGAGTTCTTCTCCCCAACCTTTACTATTCATGAACAGTATTGTAGGAACTTATTATTGAATGAAAATTGATGCCTTAATTCTTCCTAAAGCTTCTCTACAATAGTCAACATAAGATTTATCAAACAGATTATTCATTTGCAGCTAACTAAAGCACGAAATATCACAAGCATTTACACACATTTGAAAACAGATCGCATATCTGATAGATATCACATGAAAGCATCAAATTTTATGTAACCTAAAGAACAATTTTGGAAAGCAGATAGCCCATAGATCACAATAGTATAGATAAGCATAGAAAGAAAGCTTACACTGGTTCATGCAGTAACTTCTGATCATTTTGCAGACAGAAGGATAAACAGATGGAGGCAACGCAAGGTAAAAAAGTCTGCGAGAGGTCCCTGCTTGACTATTTTTTGATATCTCATGTTCAGAGATTTCCTTATCTAATAACATGAACCCATCGGCATTATCATATGAACCACTAACATATTTGATCTGCAAATTGAAAGTGAGATGTCAGCAATCACGCTTGCATATTTTAAAAAAGACTTAAAATGAATGAAAATGAGATATATGACTTACCAACTGCAAAAACTTCTCCACGGCCTCAGCATCCTCAGGTGAAGCTTTTCCTTGGATAAGATATCTGTACGGTGAACAATATATATCAGCAAATCAACCATCATAGTCTTTGAATAACAGTAGAAGAATGATTCAAATATAAGGTGATACTGATTAGACTTGTATCGTATTGGATTTCACCTACGCACAATTGTATAAGAGGAATTTATCTAGCACTACAGAAAATCTTATTGAACCTTCCGACTTGGTGTATATTTAGCTCGACAATGGCCAAAATATATACATGGTTTGTAAGTATTGCATTGGATTCTGACCTACCTGATCCGTTTACTCTCAGTTGGTCCAAATTTTTTTAGTGAAACAGATCCCATGGATGCAAGAGAAGTTTGGCTGGACCATGTATATGTTGGTTTTTTTTGATAAAAAGGTGATATATGTTGGTTTTTGGTTGTTTGTTTCTGTTCCTCAGTTCCTCTATTGGGATGTTATTTTGGATACTCTAGGTTACAAAGATGAATTTTTGGGGTTAATCTCTCCTACTATCAAAGATTCCCGTCATCCTGATGTAGTTGTTGATCTTAACACACCAGAGGGCAAAATTTAACATTTAAATGTACGAGATCTAGCATACGGCACAGTACTGTAAAGATGTTGTGAACTCTTCTGTTCCAGCTCGACCTCTCGTAACGACTGGAATCGCAGCGTGCCGTCTTCTCTCCATTTGATTCTACAAACCCTAAGTTTGGATCAAGAAGAGAGAAGGAAGGAAAGAGATGAACAGTGGACTAAACGTCTCAAATCTCTATTCATGACCAAACTCGGGTTACAATGCTCTGTTTTTATACAAGAATGAAATACGTGCACAGCACATATTTGGACAACCCATTAGATGGATATACAAGTTGTTGGACTTTTGTGTAAAACTTCATAACCATAAAAGGAATATAATGTCTCAAGACTGAAACATATAGCTCAAGGACCGATACACAAACAACTAAAACACTACTCATTCATTCTTCAGCTTCAGCAGTTAAAGTAGCTATAGTATCTGATGCTTCACTCTGTGCTTCCAATGCCCTGCCTGTAACTTCCAATGCCCGCCTCTAACTGATCCAATGTTAGGAATTGGATCAATACCCCCCCCCCCTCAACAGAAGCATTCATGATGCTCCGAAATGAAAGAAACCACCAATACACATCCAAAAAATTTTTGCAGGTTGCATCACATTCCTCACCATGCTGCCATTGAACAAAAATCTCAGTGATTGCAAACCATGCTTAGTAACAATCCGATGCTCCAACTGAACGGAATCAAGACCACCATTGCTTGAAATTGCACCAACTGAAGTTAAACTCACCGGAACACTAACATGATCTTGACTGGAAATCTCTCTGCTAAAACATTTGTTGGTGCAATATCAACAATAGTTGACACACGCAGGGAAGGTACTGTTATTGTCCTCCTTAACTGCGTTGGATTTGTTAGGAATTGATGTAGTAAAGTCAGCCGCTTCTGCAGGGACACTCTGAACAGATGCTGAATCAGAACGTATTGCAGGACATGTTGTACCCTCAAGCAATGTATGGACTGAAGCATTAGAGATAGTAGCTAAACTAGGGTCTTCTGGTACTGATGATGGAACAGTAGGCACTGTAGCTCCAGCTTCAGGAGATACAGGCTTAAGAACGGTTTCCAAATTACTCTCTTGATAAGTTATTTCATCACTTTGAACTTGATCAGCATTCTGCGGAGAGGACGATAACAAAGCAACCTTAACTATACCAAAAGAGCCCTGTATCACCGTGTATCACCGGATCTTCAAGAGCTTCAAATCATCCATGTCGCTATGCTGGTCAGAGTTTACCTGATTGCACTCAACATATTCACCTAGAATATATTTAATGTTGTTGATCTCATCAGGGCTCAATTCATCATTATCCAGTAGCCTCAAAATCAACTCAAGCTTCATGATATGAGCTTGGTGTTGAGCAATAGATGTCTCTAAATGAGCCAGCTATATATGGGTTTCTTGTTGTTCCTTTCTTTATAGAGTTTTCTTCAAATATTAACCTGAGCTTGTTCTGTCCTCCAACATCATCAGTCACCGTATCACCAAAAAGCTGTTCTATGAAAGGAACTCAAAGGCAGTACCAGGAACACGGCGTGTTGTTAGCTCTCCTGAAACTTGGAGATTTGATTTAAATGCTCGAAAAGAAGGTAGCTTATACATGAATGCTCGATGGCAAGTAGCCTGTTGTCTATTTAGTAGACCCCAGGGCAATAAAACAACTGCAGGAGCAACACATATAGCACCATTAAAAAAAAATTCCTTCAGATGCAGCAGCCATGTCTATTCCGTTCAGCAACTTTTCATAACCACCTTCTATTTCTCCAGTAACAAAACATACCCTTTCAAAAATGCCCAAAGCTTCTATCAATTTGTAAAATGTTTTGGCATCATCAGTAAGGAAGAGATTTGTTACTATACCCTTCTCAGTACCAGAGTACTGACCTTTCTCCCAATCCTTATAGTAAAAATCAACATATAGAGCAATTGGTATTAGGGAATTAAAATTCCTAATAATAGCCATAAAAAACTTCTTCAAAATCTTCGCTCCACTATACTCCTCCGACCAACGAAACCAATCGAGCATAGAAATCATAGCTGCTGAGAATTGAGAAATTCCTCTTGAACACAATAGCATTTGAATACAAAAAATGTCTAACACCAGAAGCTCCTTGTTATAGAACAAATGCTTTGCTTGGGTGTGAGAGAATACTTGTGCTTTAGGGTATGAAAAATAAGCCTCAATTGCTTTTGAACACAACCCGTTCTCATTTGTTGATTTGAATGCATTCTCATCCCCACTTTGAGCTGATTTAGAATAGGCTGTAGTGAAATCTTTTTGAAGAACATCAATGTTGTATAGTGACCAAGTCAATGAATGTGAGTTTCGGCCACCAAGAACAAGGGAAACAACTTGTACTGTACTGGAAGATTCAAAAGAACATGAGGGTAATGTGGAAGAATGAGTAGTTACCTCAACTGGTCTTTAAAATAATATGACCATCCTTTTGGGACTTCATATCACCAATCCCACCGTCCAAAGCATTCTTCGAGAGCGCTGATTTCTCACTGGACTTACGTCGAATAGTTGGTATGCATTCTGGAATCCTCATTGCTGATTGCACCCTCACATCCTGTGATCTCGTAAATGATGGTGATCTCTCATACAGAGTCAACGAAGCATTGGGGAGGAAGATAACCAGCCTGCGGCCTACCATTTCTTGGTTCTTGACTTCTCTGATGAACGTATCGGCGATCATGCCACCCTTTCCCTTCATCACGTCGAGAGTGATAATGGCGTCGTTGTTCTTCAACCTTTCGACTCATCGCCATCCCCAATCTATCAAATCGCTCTTCAATTTCTTGATTGACGTCGTGGTCAAGAAATCGGTGATCTCGAAGCGAAGAACAACCTCCACCTCCATCTTTAGAACCATCACAGTGAAACCTCATCCTCCGACGCTGATGACGAGACTCAAGAATCGATCCTTCAAGGTAATCAAGAACTTTCAACTCTATTTGCTCAAGTCGTCGTTCAAATCGCCGTCTAAGATCGGACAACTTTAGGAATCCAACACCATAATCAGTGGAACTCCTCGTTGTCTGGTCTTTTGAACCGACCTTGGATCGAAATCCATAGTCAAGATTCCTCGGACTCTCGATCTCACCATCGAATGTGGTCGACACCGTCGCCATTGCAGGATCTTGAAGCTCTCATACCATTGTTCCAGCTCGGCCTCTCGCGGCGACTGGAATTGCAGCGCGCCGTTTCTCTCCATTCGATTCTACAAACCCTAAGTTTGGATCAAGAAGAGAGAAGGAAAGAGATGAATAGTGGACTAAACGTCTCAAATTCTATTCATGACCAAACTCAGGTTACAATGCTCTGTTTTTATACAAGAATGAAATACGTGCATAGCACATATTTGGACAACCCGTTAGATGGTTATACAAGTTGTTGGACTTTTGTGTAAAACTTCATGCATATTTACAGATAAAACCATAAAAGGAATATAATGTCTCAAGACTGAAACGTATAGCTCAAGGACCGATACGCAAACAACTAAAACACTTCCCCTTCATTCTTCAACTTCGGCAGTTAGAGTAGCTATAGTATCTGATGCTTCTCTCTGTGCTTCCAATGCCCTGCATGTAAGAGCATCGACAATCGTTTGCTATATTTGCCAATTTCTCATTTTTTGATAAATGAACTGCTACAGTCGTTTGCTACTTTGCCATTTTACGGCAAAGTAGCTACAGTTCTTTCTCATTTTTGAGAAACGAATTTGACATTCTCAAATTATAAGAGACGATACAACATGTCTCGTCTGTTAAATTTTTTTTTTTAATTGATCTGACGGTCTGATTCGCCTGGAAAAAAAATTTTCAAAAATGAGCTCGGACGAGACATGTTGTCTCGTCTTTTGCAAAAATGCAAGGACATGTCCCGTCCATGAATTCTGGGGGAATTGGTGGCTAATTTAGTGGGTTTAATTAGGTTTAGGGTGGGTTTAATTAGGTTTTAGGTATTATTATATTATTTAATTTATTTAATTAACCTATTATAATATTTAATCACTAATTAATTAATTCTATAAAAACAAAAACCAATCGGACGAAACAGCATGTCTCGTCCTTTTCGAATTTTAGCAAAAATTTAGCAAACAACCACTGCAGGCAAATACCCTATTTTCTATTACTGTAGCTGCCATTTTCTAAAAAAATGAGAAACGCCATTGTGGATGCTCTAACTGATCCAATGTTAGGAATTGGATCATCTTCTTCATATTCTTTCTCATACGTCAGATAATCCCTTTTGCTGACAGAATTCAACTAGAAAGGTCCATCCTATGGCACATCCGTACACATGTGTTGATGAACATATAATTCTGAAACTAGAACATAACACTGGAATTTCCTATTACATTTATACATGGGTTTCATGTCAAACAAGCCAGTATTACCGAGTGTTTACAACCTACAATGTTGCGCTAATGGTAGCTTCCATATCTTCAAAGCAAAATTAAGAATAGTAGGCGTAAAGAAAATAGGTTGTTAAATAGAAGAATCCAATATTCATTAAAAAATCACTAAACCAGTTGAAAGAGTTCTCACCCACGGATTCGTTCTCTAAGTTCATTATCAGAGATTTTTGTTCGCGCATATCCAAAGATGTGGACTTCGTTGGAGTGTAGGAATCCCTATACATACGGCAACAAGAACAAAAGTGTTAATCAGCATATTTTGCAATAACAGTAAAAACAAACAAGCAAACACGCTGAGCTATTTGACTAGCAACAATGGTGCTATATATATATATATATATATATATATATATATATATAAAGTAATATGGGTCATATAAAACAGGACAATCATCAATTACTTAGAATTTAGGTCATATAAAACAGGACAATCATCAATTACTTAGAATTTATCAGAAGGAAAAAAACCCTCAAGTTTCACACCTTCTCATAGTGAATACTTTAATGGTTCAGCTATAGATAAATACCATAGTGTTCTTAAATCCTAACTTCCTGACAGAAATTGAATGTGACAACAACACCACTGTTAAAATTGAGGATGGAATAGCTGACCAATTTTTTTGGGGTAAAGGCTTCATTGTCATTGTTGTTAACTGCGGATGGAGGAGGAAGAGTATTGTTATGTTGATTTACTGAGTTTGAATTTGATGAGTGAATGAGAATGGAGATAATGGTGGAGGAGATGCATGTAAAGACTAATTGAAAGCAGTGAACAAAGCTCCACAATGACTGAATACTCTGATATTATTGCAACTGAAGAACAGCCTTTTAATAGGCAAAGTACAAAACAGAAACAACGAAATTGCAGCCCACTTCTTATCACCTTTGAATGCTAGTGGTTAACCTAAACAGGAATGAATCAAAGTCTAACTACAAGCCTACAAACTAGAGATTTATTCAAAGCATAACATACTTGCCTTGTACTCAGTCAACTAACAGAAAGAGTGAGGACATCAATTTTATTTAGTTTAGGATTTTATTTCAGTACCATATTTGTTTTTGGCAATTATAGCCATATGTAATTTTTTTTATGCATTAGAATATTTTTGAGATTTTGAGAATATTCTGAAATTTGTATCTTGATTTGTTTTGAGCCTATATATAGGCCTTGAGATTAATGAGAAAGATATGCGATTTTTGATTAAAAATTATTGTGTTGAATTTTGCTCCTCTTCTCTCCTTAGTGTGATACAATTGAGAACCAACTGATTAGGGTTTGTGATAAATCCTAATACAATTTTAGGGTTTGTGATAAACTCTAAAATCTATCCCCAAATTAAAATTCCCAAATAAAATTACCCAAACCCTAATCCCCAAATTCAAAACCATCCTCTATCTCATCGTCTTCTTCCTCCTCCCGACCCCGACCAAAACCCTCACCTTCCCCACTTCGCGACCTCGCCAACACAACCCCCTCCCTCCTCCGTTGACTCGCCCCCAATCCGTCCCACCTCGACGCCTACGTCGACTCCCCTCTCCTTCGTCGAAGCCCTAAAACCCAACCCCCTTCACTGAACCCATCCCCAGTCACCACCTCACCGTACACCCACTCCAACCCCCTCACCCTTCACCAAACCCCACCATCGACTGCGTCCCGCCTGCCACCACTTCCACCACAAATTGACTTCAACCCCATTGATCCGCAGCCCCCTCTCCCTTCGACGACGGCAGCAAACCGAGCCCCCAGGTTGCTGCGCCACTCGACGCCCTAACGCATCTTCGGCCACCTCCAGATCCAGCCACCCGCCATTTCCAACAGTAGCGTCCTCTTCGATTGTCGCAATTGGTCTTCGAACTCTCGGTATACTCTTTCCAATTTGCAAATATTTGTGTTATACTGCTTTATCAATTATCATCTCTATTATATTATCTGATTTGCCTGTTGTCCACAAAAACAATTAAGATTGAGTGTTCCACTTATTTGATTAGAGTACGAATCAATATTGAATCTTTTACTTGCTAAGAACACTTAGGGATTTAATTATTGATTGTTATAATTGAATTATTAATTGGGATTGTTAAACGTGATTCAGTTCTTGAAAATCTATCAAACTAATTAACTATTTAAAATTCCTAACTTTAATTCACACTACGTGTTGGTAAAATTAATCCATTAAGAATCTTGGAAATTTTCTATTTAGGGTTAGTTTTACATCAAAGAGTCTCAACAAACCCTCCCTTAAACTAAATGCAGTTTCAGCAATTAGTTTGATACAGGTACCTCACAAACACCAAGCTGCTCCCGAAGACCGTGAAAAGCTTCCAGTTTCAAAGGCTTAGTTAGCACATCTGCAACTTGATCATGCGTACCACAAAACAATAGGAAGCACCGATTCGGTGCGGGGTGCGGGTGCGGGGGATGCAGGTGCGGGGGAAGCGGCAATTTTCAAAAACAGTATGATGTGGGTGCGGCGGCCAATATTTAAATAATTATTTTATATATTATATATTTATATAAATATTTATATTTTTGTAGAAAAAACAAAATCATTGTTAATAATCATACATTAATCAAGAGATTTCAGTTCATACGATCACAGCAAGCAAGCATATTATGTATATTTGAGTTCATACAATCACAACAAACAAACATATTATATTATTATGTATATTTGAGTTCATACAATCACATCAAACAAGCAAACAAGCAAGCAAAAAAAAGGAAGCAAAAATGATTAAGGTTGTACGGACTTTTGTGGGGTTATACAATCACAACAGGAAGCAATAAAGGATTAATTATGGTGATACAATCACAACAGGAAGCAAAAACTATATTTATAACTTCATCACAAGTGAAGAATGTGCACCAATCTCAAAGCAAGTTTAATGGTGGATATTGGCAACAAAAAGCAACAGGAAACAACAAAGTTTAATAGTGGATTACTATAGAAAGAAGGCGGCGACATTGAAGAGTGGAGGAATCGGCAAAGTCAACGGCAGAGAAAAGAAGGAATTGACGGCGACAAGGGGAGAAGTAGAGTCGATGACGGCGAAAGAGAGGATTCGGGTTTTGATCGGAATTTGGGGATTTAGGGTTCTTGAGAGAGAGGGCGGAGAGAAAACATCAGATAAAGAAAAATAATGGGATTTAGGGTTTTTTATAGCAAAGGCCCAAATCCGCACCCTAGCCGCACCCGAGCCGCACCCTAGCCGCACCCGCTAAAATTTTTAATATAAAATAATGGGACATGCACCTCGCCTCACCCCGTGCGTGTCCCGCCGCACCCAAGTCCGATACGAGTCCGACTCGGGTGCGAGAGCCTCCGTAAAGAGTCTGTGCTTCCCAGACAAAACATCATCTTAACAATACCTTCATTAGTGAGATCTCTTAGAAAATAATACCTCACATCAATATGCTTGCTTCAGCTGTGCATCACTGGATTCTTGGCAAGTTTTATGGCTGAGCTATTGTCACACATGATAACTGTTCCTCCTTGTGCATACCCCATTTCTTTTAAAATCCTTCTCATCCAGACAGCTTGACAAGCACAACTAGCTGTTGCAATGAATTCGGCTTCAGTAGTGGACAGAGTAACAATTGGCTGTTTCTTCAAGGACCAAGCAACAGCAGCACCGTGTTGGGTTTATGTCTTGCACACTAGGTTGGATATGAAGACGATGAGACGATTGAGGAATCGAGAAGATCGGAGACGGAGTGGAGGCAAGAAAATAGTCAGTGGCTGTAGTTGCAGAAGTGGCGGTCGACCGGTAATAGGGTGCGGTCGACCGGTCATAGGGTGCAGAAGTCCCCGAAAGAGAGACGGTCGATCGTCCTTAGGAGTGCGGTCGACCGGTCGCGGCGCTGATGGTTTATTGGGTCGGATCTTGGTGATTCGTGAGAAGCCCAACTTGTTCTTCAAGTTAGATCTAACGGCTCCTATCGTAGGGTTATCTCTTCAGGAATATCCAATGGATACTGTATCAAGATATCAAACTAGGTTTTCTCTAGATCTCTATATATTGTTGTTATTGGCCTCCATTGAAAGCCAAGAGAGTACTTCATTGAAGGCGAAGCTTGAGAGTTTCTCTAATTGTAAACAACTAGTACTTACTGTTGAGGCTTGAGAGAGGGTCGTGGTGAGAATTGTAGTATTCTTGTATCTTCTCTGGTTGAATAACATCTTGGACTTCTTCTCCCCCGGATTAAGGCGAAAGCCCCAACCGGGACAAATTTGTGTGCTTTGATGTGTTTGGTATGATCTCATATGCGCTTGATAGTTTGTATTGATTGCATCGAATAACTCAACAAGATCCTGAGAGGGGTTTTCTGTGGGAAATCCCTAACACACCGTTCATAAGAAACACATATCCAGAAGTGCTCCTTCTTCCTTCCAATTCTCCGGCATAATCACTGTCGGTGAAGCCTACTAGCTCTCCTCTTTTATACAAAATTCCATAGTTTATGGTTCCTTTCAAATACCTGAGAACCCTCTTTGCAACCTGATAATGTAACTCAGTTGGACTTGACATGAAACGAGCAATTAAACTCACCACAAACATTAAATCCGGCAGAGTAGCTGTGATGTACATCAAACTGCCAACTATTTGTTTGAACTGCGTCTCATTCACCTTGACTCCTCCTTCATCTTTGTTGGAATTGAGTATACATTCAAAACACTCATCTTGTTATCAATACTGTCTCATGGCCTAATGGTTAAAGTTTTGAGTTCACAAGAGGTTGGGGGTTCAATTCCTACATTCTACATGATATATATATATATATATATATATATATATCTATGACCGGGCCGGGCCTTAGGGCCTTAGGGCCTTAGGGGTCGTGGGGTCTATTGAAAAAAAAAACAGAACTTTTTTTTTGAACTTTCAGAATTCAAAACGTTTTTAATAAATATAGCTGTTTCACACTTAAATAGACATTATGTTATAGCAGTTTCAAAAAATAAATGGTATTCATTATATAGCCGTTTTTGGATTAATGCACACACATTATAGCTTCCTGGTTACAAGCTATAAGATGAGTATCTTTGGGAAGAAAACAGACACAGAAAACAGAAAAACAAAAACAAAATTCTATCATTCAAAATTTTCTCAAAAAATCCATTTTTCTGCGGTTTTTGCTAGTGCAAGTTGGTACGTGTTGCAGTTGGAGTCTTGGCAGCACTGTAGATCAGAAGCTCGTTGTATCCTGGGAGAAGTGTTTGGTGATCAACGATTCATCTCCAGAATCGGCCAAATAGTTTCTTAAAGAAAGTGCAACCCACGCCTCGAGCTACTTCTCACTTTCTTCCTGTTGCAGATCAATTCCAGAAAGGTCACTTGGTACACTCAGGTCCAATTATTCCCAACAATCTTTAATCAACTTGTGGCCTGGTACAATCGGAATGCAAACTGAATTACTGTCCTCCATGCCACACCGTCTCAGACTTTCTATTGCATACTCTGACAAATGTAGATTCCGGTAGAGCTCTGCAATACTTCAATTCCCAAGAAAAATCTCATTTTCCCCAAATCTGTCATGTCAAACTCGTTTTGCATCGACTCTTTGAAATTGCTCATCATCAACTCATCATTCCTAGTATAAATAAGATCATCAACATATACACTGATAATGAGAATTTTACCTCCATCTTTCATCTTGAAGAAAAAAGTCTGCTCACTTTGACTTTTCTGGAGCCCTTTTTCAAGAAAATAAGACTCGATGCGGCTAAACCAAGCTCGTGGAGCCTGTTTTATACCGTACAAATCCTTCTGAAGTTTATAGACCATCTGCTCACGTCCTTTCTTCTCGAAGCCCTTCGGTTGATCTACATACACATCTTCATTCAAAGTTCCATGCAGAAACGCAGATTTGACATCGAGTTGAAATATTGTCCAACCTCGTTGAGCTGCAAGAGCTAATACCATTCTCACTGTGTCCATCCTCGCCACTGGTGCAAACACCTCCGTATAATCTATCCCATGCTCCTGTGAATACTCCATCCTCGCCACTGGTGCAAACACCTCCGTATAATCTTTCTCATGCTTTTGTGAATACCCCTTTGCCACCAGTTGTGCCTTGAATTTGTCAACTTCACCAGACTCATTCAACTTTGTCTTGTAAATCCATTTGACACCGATTCTCTTTGCCCCAATTGGCAATTCAGTCAGCTCCCAAGTTCTGTTTATTTTTAATTGCTTTGATCTCGGCCACCATTGCTTGCCTCCATTTCGCACTCTTTACTGCCTTTTCGAAACTAACAAGGTCTGTGGAATCCACCAATGCCAGATTAACAACTTCTTCATCTTCTGAAAGGCCTTCACCTGAAATGTAGTCGTCCATCCATGTTGGTGGAGCTCTAACTCTGCTCTCCCCTGCTCTTGATTCTTCTCGGTTAGGAGTGTTTGATGTGCCAATGCCAACCTCTAAAGTCTTTGTTTCAGCTGCCTCTGCTTCTTCACCTTCTTCATTTTCTTCCTTTCTATTAGCACCAGTTTCTTCATCTTCCCATTCCAGGTCCATGATCACTTATTCTTGGTGACTTGCATCCCATTTCCACAAACAATCCTCTTCAAACACGACATCCCTGCTCACTATAATCTTTTTAGCATTAGGATCATACATTCTGTAACCCTTGGACTCGTCACTGACACCAAGTAATACACAGCTCACACTTCTGTTCTCAAGCTTTGTTCCCTTCACATCTGGAACAAGAACGTGCCCCACACAACCAAACAACTCTGAAGTGTTCTACTGAAGGCTTCTCACCGCTCCATGCCTCTTCTGGTGTCATCTCCTTAACAGCTAAAGTAGGAGACCGATTCAACACATATATTGTCCACTTCACAGCCTCGGCCCAAAAGGTTTTAGGATCCTTTTTCTCAGACAACATTGACCTCACCAAATTCATAACCGTCCTATTCTAACGCTCAGCTACTCCATTTTGTTGCGGAGTATAAGTCGTAGTCAATTGTCTCTTTATCCCACTCAATTTACAAAACTCATTAAATACTACAGAATTGGATTCCCCTCCCCTGTCTGTACGAAGACACATAATAGGCAAGCTACTCTCCTTCTCAACTAGCATCTTAAAGCACTTGAAGTAATAAAATGCTTCTGACTTCTCTAACAAGAAATATATCCATGCTTTTCTCGAATAATCATCTATAAAGCATAGGATGTACCTCTTTTGGCTGTTAGAAGCTGGAGTAATCGGGCCGCAAATGTCTGGATAAATCGGTTGTAATTTTTGAGTAGCCCTCTACTAACTTATCTTTGGAATTGGATCATGATGTTGCTTCCCCTTCATGCAGTCTTCACACACAATTGTGGATGCCGGTAACTGAGGTAGGCCTCGAACCATTTTCTTGAACTGAAGAGTTCTTAGACCCTTGTGGCTGAGGTGAGTATATCTGCAATGCCATAGGTGTGCTAGGTTCAATGTAGTGGCCTGAAAAGCATGCTTCCTTCCTTTCTTGAACTCGAGAAAACAACACAAACATCCTGTTTGTCGTCATGTTTGTTTGGATGATCAGTCCCCTGAGTGGATGGTAAATCCGACACATCCCTGACTGAATCAAGATAGCCAAGCCCCTTTCCTGTAATTGACCTATACTCAAAGAGATTGTTCTTGAGCTCAAGCACATAGAACACATCTTGAATCACATGAGTTACTCCACTTACATTCGGCTTTATACTCCCTTTTCCGAGTACATTCATCCTCATGTTGTTGCCGAGTTTCACCATCTGCCGGAAAGCTCCATCCATCTCTTTGAATGCCGACTTATCTCCGGTCATATGATTTGAACAACCAGAATCTAGGAACCAAGCTTCTTCATTGTTTGCATTAGCCATTTCAACATAAGACATCAGCAGTAACTCTTCTTCATCGAATTCAGCAAAGTTTACCTTCTTGTCCCATGATGGACATTCATATTGGTAATGGCCGAGCTTGTGACACTTGAAGCATTTAATTGTGGCACGATTGTAACTCTGTCTTCCTCTTCCTCTATAAGTAACCCTGTCGCGACCACTTTCTCCTCTGCCTCTTCCCACTTCAACCGTAGCTTCTAGTGCATGTTCTTCACCACTAGAGTTCCTCCAAAACTTATGTCCGTGTACCACCAGAGAACTCTGAAGTTCATACACAGAAAGACAATTGATGTCTTTCGATTCTTCTATTGCGCACACAATATAATTGAACTTCTCAGTGAGTGTGCGCAATATCTTCTCCACAATCTTCACATCCTGCATATCTTCCCCTAGGTTACGCATGTTGTTGGCTACCAACATAACCCTAGAGAAGTAATCAGTGACTGTCACCGATTTTCATCTCTAGCACTTCAAATTCCCTTCGAAGAGATTGTAAGTGTGCCCGCTAGACTCTCTCATTTCCTTGGTACTTTCTCTTCATCGAATCCCACAGTTGCTTGGCCGTGTCCTTCTGAAGAATGGTCTTCAAAATGGTCTTGTCGATTGCTTGGAAAATATAATTTTTTACCTTTGAATCTTTCAGCTTCAACTCTGCTAAGGTTGTTCGTTGCGCAGCTGTCACCATCTCTCCTCTGTCACCATCTCTCCTCTGGCAGGTTCAATGTAGCCGGTTTCGACAAGGCTCCACCATTCTTTTGATCTGAGCAGGTTCTCCATCAACATGGACCAGTGTTCAAAATCGCCATCAAACTTGGGAATACTCGGCAAGTTCTGTCCTTCGTTGGCCATCTCCAGAAAAAACTCTTTTCTCTCACTCTCGAAGTATTTCTCTTAACCTCTCGTTCTCTCCAGTTTGGGAGACTGCAGTTCTCAGTCAGGCCCTATGCGTGGCTCTGATACCACAATGTAAAGACTAATTGAAAACAGTGAACAAAGCTCAACAATGACGGAATACTGTGATATTATTGCAACTGAAGAACAACCCTTTGATAGGCAAAGTACAAAACAGAAACAACGAAATTGCAGCCCACTTCTTAGCACCTTTGAATGCTAGTGGTTAACCTAAACAGGAATGAATCAACGTCTAACTACAAGCCTACAAACTAGGGATTTATTCAAAGCATAACAAACTTGCCTTATACTCAGTCAACTAACAGAAAGAGTCTCAACAATGCAGGTGTCGTAGTGTTGGTAGTGATTCTATGAAAGAAGGTTTTGTAAGTGTAATGTGATGGTAAGGGTTAGGTATTGGGAGTTTCGGTGATGGTGGTAGAGGTAATATGACAATTGGGATGCAAAGGTTATGGGGGTAACAGTTGTGGACTCAGTGAGGTGAAGTTAGTGTATGATTTGGTGGCAATGGAACGGGGGTAATGCCAGTTATGGATCCTTGAGAAGTAAACATTCATTAATTGCTTTGTGGGCTTTACATGTTGGTTTTTTGTAGCACCAAATAGTACAACTTGCAGTACTTGTGGAACTTGTGGAACTGGAGGAGAAGGGGATGGTGAAGGAGACAGGGAGATTAGGATTAGGAATTGAGGATACAAAGGTCCTCAGAATTTTATCTGTAAGGGCTAAAATATCAACATGTCTGCTTGAGAATATTCTGCTTGAATCAGCTTGATTCTTTAACGGACGGAAGGTATTGACTGCTAAAAAGTAGAACCTCTTAAGATATTCATTAATAAAGAAATACATGTTAAAGTATATAGTACTAAAATCGGCGAATTAAGGTGGTTTTCCAATGAAGTAGCCATTGTTTAGCAACAGAAGGTTGTCTAGAGAACAACGTTCAGGGTTATATAGCAAAGACATTTACTAACTCAAGGAAATTCGATTTCCACTGTAAACCAAGTATAATCCAGTTAAACAGTTATCACTTTTGATGGTCATATACATGGTCATATACATAGGCCAGCTGTCCAGAGAGGAAAAAAAAAATTTGCTTAGCAAACATAAAAATTTGGAAATAATGTGGCAATCAAAAAACTTCTCTCCAACAAAAAAGCAGTAATTCAAATTTTGAGTCAAGATATTCCATTTACCAAACTTGCCCCGCATGTTACTAAGAAATATAACATTTGTATTCATTAGGATTAAAAAAAACATTTATACTATGAATGTCTCAAGTGCAATCACAGTCTTCAGATAATAAAATGGTCGTGACATGGTTCTTCCTTTAGAATCTACCCAATATGGTTCATACATCAAGATACTGCATTACTCAAAATGTAATTACTTGTTAAGATGCTCTAAGTTCACAAAGGCAATTTTATAATTAAATCTAATAGAAAATAAACGAATACAAGTTAAAACTAGGATGAATTTTCTTTCATAGTGAGATCTGACAAACCTGGCAGAAAAGATGGAAGAGTGCAGGAAATGTCTTTTTCTTTGCCAAATCTCCGGAAGCACCAAGCACAACAATGGAGAGGCACCCATTTTCTAATACATCATCTAGGGGTTTCTCCTCATTGAAGGATTCACTCTTCAAGTTGTTTCTTTCAAATGAGTTTCTTCCTGATGAAGGAGATGACCCACCAGTTCCTGTTGACATGGCTAATCTGGTGTTTGCCGCAGGGTTCGTGAATCTTCCTTATTTATCTGCATCGATCAGGCTTTGGTTAAAGAAAGGGTTTAATGGACTGGAAAAAAAAGTGCAACATTTAGTAATTAACTTCACACTACAGTTATACACGCATAGTATATCCCAGTGATTGACTCTTTACTACTGCCTCTACATGGTATCTAACTGAGTAACATGTACATGTGGATATGCCTTCATCAATCAACAAGACAGCGTGCTTTCAAGTATCCAAACTAGTTTTTCAAAACTATTTCTACCTGTGATGGCTATGAATGTTTACAGTAACTATTTCTACATCGATATCAATATATCATTCATTTCAGTGGCATTAAGGAACTCTAATTTGTAGAACCCTTTTCTCTTGTTTAAAACAAAAGAAAAAAGGCATGAACGTTCCATGTGAAAATATAACAATCCTCAGCTCAGCCACTCCACAATCTCATTAAAAATTATGTCATCAGTAATGATTTTCAGATGAATAATTCTGACTATCATGACAAAAAATCCAAAACAATAACAGGTTTTTTAGAGTTATGCATGAAGCCATGATTCATCCCACATCCCAAGAAAATTTATTTGATCCATATCTATACTAGAGTTCTACTATATACCGAGAGAAAGGTGTATTAAAGACTTCAAACAGCCCTTTTTAGGAGCTCTAAGAGCATCTGTAGTCGTGGGCTAAATACCCCAAAAATGGAAAATATGGCAAAAAAATCGTTGTAGTCGTCTGCCAAAAACCCAAAATTTGGGTGTCGCATGAATAGTGGACTGCCAAATATAGAAGACGGTTTGGCAAAAGCCATAATATAGCTCATGATACATTATCTTTCGTCCCTTAAACGAGACGAAAGATAATGTTTCGTCTCAAAGGTTAGACGTACAAATAATCGATCGGACGAAGGATTATATTCCGTCGCTTTAATTTTTTTTGTATCGGACGAAAGATAATATGCCGTGGTTAAAGAATTTTAAAAAAAAAAAATTATATTGTCGGACGGTGTATTATACACAGTCCGTCACTTTAGGAGATTTTTTTTTTTTTTGGTCCTTTTGTGCGGAAAAAGCCACAAAAAAAAATTTCCTTTTTTTTTCTTTTGAGAGGAAAGATGATTCATCGTCTGACCAAATTGTAACTTTTGACCACTACAGCGCGCCATCAAATTTTCTATTTCCATTTGCTAAATACCCAAAAAATAGGTTACAACGACTACAGATGCTCTAACACATTTACTGCTCGTGTCCAGGGTGTTGTGCGGAATACGAATTAACCACCAATCAAAGAGAGAAATAGCGAAAAACAGAAACAAGCAAACACAAGAACACAACGATTTACGTGGTTCGGCAAAACAAGTGCCTACATCCACAGGGCGGTTGGGGTTTCTTCACTATAATCACTAATGGGCGAAAACAAACCCTTACAAAGTTGACGGCTGCAAAATTCGAATAGAGGTGTTACTCTTTACAAAACCCTAACGGGTGTATTTATAGGGAAACTACTGGGCCTTTCAAAATGGGCCTATTCTGGTTTACAAACCCGCCGACAGTCGACTGGTCTCCTATCAATCGACTGGTAATTAATTCTGGACAGTCGACTGAGACCCATATGCAGTCGACTGGTGTACCCTGCTGCTGTAACCTTAGCCTTTGGAACTCCTCTCTGGTCAGTCGACTGAGACCCATAGATCAGTCGACTGGTGTACTGGAACTTTCGATCGCTGCAGTTACGACGGATATAAACAAGCTGAACCAGAATCGAGCCATTATCCTACAATCTCCACCTTGGCGAGATCTTCCAAGTTGCCCAGGCAATCTCCAAAATACTCCAAAACAAATGCTCATCATCATACGCAACAAAAACAAACTCCACCTTAGTATGATAACACATACTAATCAAACAAATAGCAAAGCACCATCCCAACCGCCCATGCCAAATTATCAAACATGCAAAATATTAGCCAGGTTCATGCAATGCTTGAACTTGGCTGCACCAACAATTTTGGTCAACATATCAGCAGGATTATCAGCTGTCCCAATCTTCACCAGAAGAATATCACCATCCTTTATCAAATCACGCACAAAATGATAACGGACATCAATATGTTTGGTCCTCGAATGATAAACTTGGTTCTTCGCTAAATGGATAGCACTTTGACTGTCACAGTGTACCTCCACCTTCTCCCGATGAATTCCCAAGCTCTTCAAAAGTCCATGAATCCAAATGGCTTCCTTCATGGCCTCAGCAACTGTCATGTATTCAGCCTCAGTAGTAGACAATGCTACAGTGGACTGCAAATTGGACCTCCAACTTATAGGTGCTCTAGCCATAGTAAACAAATAGCCTGTAGTAGACCGCCTCTTATCTAGATCACCTGCATAGTCAGAATCAACATAACCCACCAATAGCCTGCTAATATTGTTATCCCTCTCAAACTTCAAACCCACATCTGTGGTGCCACTTATGTACCTTAAAATCCACTTAGCCGCTTGCCAATGCTCTCTGCCTGGATCATGCATATATCGACTAACCATACTCACCGCCTGAGAGATGTCTGGTCGAGTACAAACCATGGCATACATCAAACTGCCAACCACACTAGTGTAAGGTACATTAGCCATATACTGTCTCTCTTCATCTGTACGTGGAGACTGAGAAGCACTAATTCTAAAATGAGTGGCTAAGGGTGTACTGACTGGTTTAGTTTTCTCATCTATACCAAACCGTTTCAGCACCTTCAAGAGATATTGCTTCTGTGTCAAACTCACTATGCCCTTTGCTCTGTCTCTAGCTATCTCCATCCCAAGTATCTTCTTGGCTTCACCAAGATCCTTCATCTCGAATTCAGAACTCAGCTGATTCTTCAAGTTTTGAATCTCCTTAGCATTTTTAGAGGCAATCAACATGTTATCCACATATAATAACAGATATATGAAAGAGTTATCCTGCAATTTTCTGAAGTAGACACAATGATCAAACTCACTTCTGGGATATCTCTGCACTTTCATAAACTGATCAAACCTCAAATACCACTGCCTTGGAGATTGCTTCAACCCATAGAGAGACTTTTTCAACCTGCAAAGAGAACTTTCCTTCCCAGTTGTCTTAAACCCATCTGGCTGCAACATATAAATTTCTTCATCTAGGTCCCCATGTAAGAATGCAGTCTTCACATCCATCTGTGTCAATTCAAGATCAAACTGTGCTACCAATGCCGACAAAATCCGAATAGAATGATGCTTCACAACCGGAGAGAACACTTCATTATAGTCAATTCCTTCCTGTTGAGCATACCCCTTTGCAACTAGTCTAGCCTTGAACCGAACACTGTCTTTTGGACCTTCTTTCTTCGTATACACCCACTTGCAACCGATGGCTTTCTTCCCCTTTGGTAATTGCACTAGATCCCAAGTCTTGTTTTTATGAAGAGAGTTCATCTCTTCATCCATAGCAACTTTCCAATCTGCATTTTCAGAACTTCTAGTGGCTTCTTTGAAGTTGGAGGGAACTTCATCATCAACAATGGGAAGAGCAAATGCAACTGTTTCTGTAAAGCAAGATGGTCGTTTGATATCTCTTCTTTGCCTTCTTGCTGCAATTGATTCTTCCTGCTGGGGAGGGTCTTGGATAGGAACTTCTTCCTCATCCTCAGTATCAACCACATCATCTTCATTTTGGGCAGGAGCAGGATTTTCAACTGAAAGCTTTTCTAACTCCACCTGTTGGAGAACTCTCCCACTCTTCTGCTGTTCGGGATCACCAGTCGACTGCATATGAAGACCAGTCGACTGTCCCGAGCTGATCATGTTGGTCTCATCAAAGGTAACATCCCTGCTGATTACTAACTTTTTCTGTTCTGGACACCACAACCTGTAACCTTTGACACCAGTACTAAAACCAACAAATATAGCCTTTTTGGCTCTTGCATCAAGTTTAGTTTCAGTTACATGAAAATAAGCAGGACAACCAAATATATGCAAAAAACTATAATCAGATGCAGGTTTACCACTCCATACCTCAATAGACGTTTTGCCATCAAGTGCTGCAGATGGTAAACGGTTGACAATGTGGCTTGCATATATAACAGCTTCTGCCCAAAATGTCTTCTTCAATCCAGACTGTGCTAGCATACATCTCACCTTCTCAAGTAAGGTTCTGTTCATCCTTTCTGCTACCCCATTTTGCTGTGGAGTCTTCCTAACTGTGAAGTGCCTCTGGATCCCTTCATCTTCACACAATTTCAGAAACGGATCGTTCTTGTATTCCCCTCCATTATCTGACCTCAGAACCTTAATCTTCCTTCCAGTCTGGTTTTCAACTTTCTTCTTCCAGCTTGTGAACAATGTCAAAACTTCATCTTTGTGTTTCATGGTATATACCCAAACTCGTCTGGAGTAGTCATCAACAAATGTAACAAACCAGTGTCTACCACTCATAGAAGGTGTCTGAGTAGGGCCCCAAACATCTGTGTGCACATAATCGAGGATACCCTTTGTCTGATGTACAGCTGTACCAAATTTTACCCTAGTTTGCTTACCTAAAACACAATGTTCACAAAATTCCAACTTGCAACCTTTAGCATCTTTAAGCAACCCTTGCTTCACAAGCCCCTGCAAGGCCTTTTCTCCTGCATGCCCGAGTCGCATATGCCACAACCTTGTAGAGTCGGGAACAACCTGTTTAGGCTTTTCAGTTACACTGGCAGCCTGACCCAAATACGTTTTTCCCTGCAAGAAAAACAAGTTCCTTTTTCTTTGCCCTTTCATCACCACAAGTGATCTGTTAGTCACCTTCAGAATACCACCTTCACTAGCAAATTTCATTCCACTGGCCTCCAAAACACCAAGTGAAATCAAATTCTTTTTCAAATCTGGAACATACCATACATCTGAAAGCTCCCTAATAAGACCATCGTGCATTAGCAATTCAATCTTCCCGATTCCTACCTTCTTACAAGGCGCATCATTTCCCATCAAAACTACCCCACCATTCATATACTCTAAGGAAGTAAACCACTCCTTTTTCCAAGACATATGATAGGAGGTTGCTGTATCAAGAAACCATACTTCTTGATAAAGTGAGGGACTAGCAGCAAGTGCAAAGGAAAAATCATCATCACTATCTAAATTATCAACAGTCACATTTGCAGTCGAATTTCCCTTATTTCGTAGCTTCGGACAATCCTTTTTCCAATGCCCCCTTTCATGACAGAAAGCACATTCATCTCTGGCCGGTATCTTTCTGTCCTTTGAAACTCTTCTCGATTTGAAACGAGATTTGTTTCCTTTATTCCCAGATTTGGTCTCAGATCTGGTCTCAGTTCTGCCCCTTACAATCAATGCTTCAGAAATTTCTCTATCAATCATTTTATCCCTTCTCCTAGTTTCATTATTCAACAGAGCATTTGCAACATCTTCATATTTAACAGTATCTTTTCCATATATTAAAGTTGTTGCTAAATAATCATAACATTCGGGTAATGAATTCAACAGAATTAGGGCTTTATCTTCATCTTTAATTTGCTCATCCAAATTTAACAAATCAGCCAATAATTTATTAAATGATTCAACATGAGCGTTCATAGACATACCTTCAGTATAGGTGAAGCGAAAAAGTCTCTTCTTCAAATACAGCCGATTCTCCAAACTTTTCCTCATGTATTTGTCTTCGAGTTTCTTCCACAACACCGCAGCCATGGTATCCCTCATCAAATCGTACTTCTGAGCCTTCGCGATAAAGAGCCGAATAGTCCCACAAGCAACTCGGTTCAACTTCTTTCAATCTGCTTCGAACATATTCTTTGGTTTTTCTTCCTCCAAAGCAACATCTTGTTCTTGTTGAACCAGAACATCCAACACCTCACACTGCCACATCCCGAAATTATTTGTTCCATCAAATTTTTCAACTTCAAATTTTGCATTGTGAATCGTTATTTTGGAAGAACTTGATCCCGCAACATCCTTGGTCGCATCTGCTTCACTCGCCATCTCCCTCTAGGTCGAACCCGACGCTCTGATACCACTTGTTGTGCGGAATACGAATTAACCACCAATCAAAGAGAGAAATAGCGAAAAACAGAAACAAGCAAACACAAGAACACAACGATTTACGTGGTTCGACAAAACAAGTGCCTACATCCACAGGGCGGTTGGGATTTCTTCACTATAATTACCAATGGGCGAAAACAAACCCTTACAAAGATGACGGCTGCAAAATTCGAATAGAGGTGTTACTCTTTACAAAACCCTAACGGGTGTATTTATAGGAAAACTACTGGGCCTTTCAAAATGGGCCTATTCTGGTTTACAAACCCGCCGACAGTCGACTGGTCTCCTATCAGTCGACTGGTAATTAGTTCTGGACAGTCGACTGAGACCCATATGCAGTCGACTGGTGTACCCTGCTGCTGTAACCTTAGCCTTTGGAACTCCTCTCTGGTCAGTCGACTGAGACCCATAGACCAGTCGACTGGTGTACTGGAACTTTCGATCGCTGCAGTTACGACGGATATAAACAAGCTGAACCAGAATCGAGCCATTATCCTACACAGGGCCCAGCCCCAAGCCCCCGATTTTTTTCGCAATTCTAGGAGCCCCAAATTAGTATTTTAAATATAAGTACGTATTTTGTTCATAAAAAAAATTATATTGTAATTAGGGACCCAAAAATAATTATTTGGCCTTTCGACTTAGGCCCCTGCGAACTCAGGGCCAAGCAACATCAAAAATTGACAATTTAGTGCATATATATAGGGCCAAGCAGAGGTCGTTTGCTATTTCGTTTGCTATAATATGGCAAAATGGTATATATAGCAAACGACTGTGGATGCTCTAACATAAGAGAAAACACATACTAGAAATCTAGCTTTACTAAAAGGACAAAAAAAACGAGTTAGCACAATCAAGTAGCAGTTGGAAGAAAAAAAAACTTTATTTTTTCTCAACTACATCTATAGCAGCAATTTTACTTCCTCTATTAAAATTCAAACATGATTCCAATAGAAAAAAAAACATCAAAAAAATCAAAAAATTAAATTTAAAAAAAAAAAAAAACCGCAAGCCATAGATCTGAGTTCGTTACCTTTCTATCAAAAACCCAACAAAACCATGCAAAAAGAAGCAATCTTTCGACCCACTCAAGAAACCAAACTTGATTTCTTGATAAACCAACAAAATTCAAAACCAAAAAAGATTTAAAGATCTCAAGATTCAATAATCAAAGTCATACCTGATTGAAATGAGCTGAGATGACAGTGAGAATGAGAAGAGTAAGATTATATATGCTTATAGCTGGACTGGATTCAAAGATGTGGATTTTTTTCCAAAATGACCCACTTTTTGAAAGTATATATCAAACTGACCCACTTTCGAAACTATTAACCAAATTGACGTACTCGTTATTTAAGATAGAACGTCTAATTTAACTGACCTCGCTATCTCGGATAGCGAGTGTAGGTTTATACATTTCATATAAAAGTTACATATTTCAAATTTCTCTGAAAAAATGAGTGCAACTATACTCGGTCAGTTGAACTAGACTCGTTATCTGAGATAGTAAGTCTAGTTATATACATTTCAGATAGATTTGCATTTTTAAAATTTTTCTAAACAAATGAGTACAACTACACTCGCTATATGAGATAGCGAGGTCAGTTAAAGTAGACTCTCTATCTAAAATAGCGAGTGTAGTTATATACATTTCAGGTATAAATTACATGTTCAAAATTTCTCTGAAAAAATGAGTACAACTATACTCGTTATCTTCATTTGAACTAGACTCGCTATCTGAGATAGCTTCAGATAGCGAGTTAAGTTGTATACATTTTATGTTCAAAATTTTTCTGAAAAAATGAGTACAATTAGATTCGCTATTTGAAATATCGAGTCTAATTCAAATGAACTCGTTATTTTATGTTCAAATAACGAGTATAGTTGTATATATTTTATGTATTTACATGTTCAAAGTATTGGAGAAAACCATAAAATGGTCCATTTGATAAATAGTTTCGAAAGTGTGTAAGTTTAGTAAATACTTTCAAAAAGTGGGTCAGTTTGGAAAAAATTTGGGGGGCGGCTTGCTGTCTTCATCTACCGCTCACTTGCCCGATTAAACCAAAAGTGACCTGCCAGGCTACCACCGCTTTTACAGAAAAGTAGTTCAAACATTGCGGTATTATCATTTCGCTCCCACTTTTAGTTTTAGGTGTGGTATTGGATATTAAAATTGGATTTGGGGAAGATGCGATGCGTTAAGGGAATAAGGGGAATCAAACGGTCTAATTTGAATTTCTTTTTAATTGCAAAAGTAGTCACGTGCGGAATTAAAAAATAGATTTGAGGGAGAGATAAGATAATATAGGGATTGTGGGTCCCACTAGATTTGTTTCCGGTTTTTCCTTTGTTTGTTGAATCAATTGTTTCTCTGCCCTCTTGTCATCGTGACCTCATTATCACTTACTAGTAACTAGTACAGTCGTACCCTAGAAAAGAAAAGTAATTTCCATGTAGTATTGTAGCATTTTTCACTGTATATGTATTTTTATGTATCTTTTTTGACGTGAACGGATAGAGTCTAAAGACTCCAGCCACAGCAAAAATATATTAATAACAATCAAAATGTACAATGGAAGGTTTTACAAGTAGTAAAACAAGGAACACAACGAATACAGGCTGAAATAACAAACAAACAAGATCCGGAGAAACTTCCGGCAGGCACCCAGAGCGCAAAAGAGGACGCAGCAGGAAAGCAGCCCCCCTTCGAACGGAACGCCAGGGAGTCTCACAGCGCGGCAAAACCACTGGAGAGGAGGGGATGAAGGACGATCTGAGCAGCCCGGAGGAAAAGGAAACACAACCACCGCAAAACTCCAGTGCCGCAACACCTGGCCGGGCGCAACAGGACGGACCAGCCTCCCAGGGCAACACGAAGAAGTTCCAAAATGAATTCGCAGCAGCAAACCAGATATCGCAGGATAACTGCGAACAAAAGGAAGACCAAAGGCCCAAACATATCCCCCAAAAAATCCCTAGATGCACAGCAATAAAACAATGGGGCTAAACCCACCAGAACCGAAACCAAACATCCGCAATAACACCAAAAAAGAACAACCATAACATAATCGCAAAACTAGCGTCAGGGCACAATCAATACATCATCTCTGCGAGGTGGAGAAAGAACCAAAAATAGAGCAAGCAGAATCACATTAAGAACAGAAGTCAAAGTAACCCAATAAACATAGGACCTATAAAGAAGTCATAACAACAGAACGCATCAACAAACAAGATAGAAAGAAGATAGCAAGAGGGCTGAAGGGAAACCCTCACAAAAGAACCACCACCACTCCAAATAAACCAGGCCACCAGGGCCACCACTCCAAATAAACAGCAACAAAAATACAGCTAGCAACAAAGCCGCAAAGTCCAGATGAACCAGACCAGCAACATCAGCCAACCAAAATCGCCGTTAGGGTCCATCAAAAGGGCGAAAGAAACATTTTAAACATCCTGCGAAAAGGAGAACATAACGAGTTACATCGAGAATCAATATAAAAGACAGGGAAAACAATAAACTATGAGAAAACCACAGAAAATGTAATAAAGACTATAAAGAGAAAAAAGCGAGAAGAGGTCATTAAAATGCATTAAGGCATTGAAGAACCGAATAAGACTCGAGTAACCGGGGGTTGTTAAAAAATTCTCGGTCTTTGGCCGGAGCATTGGAGGACCAAAGCTTAAAGTAGAATAGGAAATCGTCAATTATGTGGGCGATGGAGGAAGCTCGATGAGAGAAGAGACGACGGTTTCTTTCCGTCCAAACGAGCCAAATAATGATGTGGGTCGAAAGCTGCCAGCATTTGCGAAATCTAGGAGAAGGAGAAGGGGCATCCCAAATCGCCTCCAGGCTAATAGGCAAGGCCGGATTTTCCCAAGCAAGAGAGACCAACTGCCAAAGCGGGGAAATGAAAGAACATCTCACAAAGAGGTGGTTAACATCTTCAGAAAATTCTGAGCAGAATGGGCAGAGTTGCCCCCAAGCAAGATTGCGTTTATTGAGAATCTCAACAGTCAGCAATTTGTTGTGGATAGCAAGCCAAGTATTAATTTTAACCTTAAGGGGAGCACAAGAGTCCCAGATGAAAGAGGCGGAGGGGGAGGTAGTACCACGGTGATTAAGAAAATTATAGAAAGATTTGACAGTAAAAATCCCAGAAGAATTCCATCTCCAGGCGATACCATCATTAGGGTGCCAGACGACGCTGGAGAGAGCTGAGATCAGTTCGGTCAATTCCAAGATTAAGGTCGACGGGAGCTCAGTCTCAAAGGGAATAAACCAATGTCTATTGGAGTTGATAATATGGTATGAGTCGCTCACTGATGCATCAGGGAGAGAGGCGAGACGGAAAAGATTGGGATAGGCAGAGGATAGTTTAATGTTGCCAAACCAGAGATCATGCCAAAAGAGAGTTCTAGAACCAACAGAGCATCGATGGGAAATACCACACTGAAAAGCTGCCACAGCTTTCCACACACCTTTCCAGAAAGGAGAGGCTAATCTATGAGTGGCGGAGGGAAAGGACCACCAGGGAGAGTTAGAACGATAATGGCCTTTGATACATTGGACCCACGGTAGATGCTCGAAGAGGTGGAATCTCCAGAGCCATTTACCAAGCAAGGCTAAATTTTGATGCCTGAGATTGAGAATACCGAGACCACCGTGAGCCTTAGAGGAACAGGCTATGTTCCAATTGCAAAGATGCGACCCTATTTTGAAACCGGGAGATCCGGACCAGAAAAAATTGCTCCTAATTTGATCTAATCTTCTGATGACCCAAGACGGGAGAAAGTAGAAGGACATCAGATAAAGGGGAATAGCCGAGAGGACAGAGTTGACCAGAATTAATCTGCCCCCTCGAGAAAGACACTTGCCAGTCCAGACATTGAGTCTGGCTTCAATTTTGTCAATGATGGGGAACCAATCTGATCTATGGAGCTTGCCCCATCTGAGTGGAATACCTAGATAGGTAATGGGGAAAGATGCCATGGGACAATTAAAAAATTGGGAGACTTCTGCCTGACGGCTAGAATCACCACCAAGCCAAGACACCGAAGACTTTTGGAAATTGATGGATAAACCAGAGGCAAGCTCGAAGCAATAGAGAAGAAGTTTCAGGTTACGTAAGGATGAATGGTCAGGTTTGATAAAAATGATGGTGTCGTCGGCATACTGCAGATTAAGAATACCATCAAAACCTTGAGTGCGACCAAGGCCTTCAATGACATGAGCCTCGCGGGCGATGCGCAAGAGTCTGCTGAAGACATCAGCAACAAGGGAAAAGAGAAGAGAGGAAATTGGGTCTCCTTGACGAAGACCGCATTTGACCTTAAACTTATGACCTTCAGTGCCATTGACAATGATGGAGGAGGTACCAGCTGTGAGGCTGGATTTAATCCACGAGATCCATTTAGGACCAAAACCTCGGTTAAGGAGAATATCGAAGAGAAAATCCCAGCTAACATTATCATAAGCTTTTTGGAAATCCAGTTTGAGAAGGATGCCCTCCGATTTGGAGTGATGGCAGAAGGAAATAATCTCCTGAGCCGAAGCCACACTATCGAGGATGAAACGATCCTTAATAAAACCGGATTGGACCGGATCAATGAGGGGCGAGATAATCGAACTGAGCCTCGTTGCGAGAACTTTCATGATAATTTTGAAAGTAGTGTTAATAAGACTAATAGGCCTAAAGTCAGAAATCAAATGAGCTCCCACCTTCTTGGGAATAAGAACGATGTGAGCGTAATTGATGCGATCAAAAGAAAAGGAACCGTTATGCAAGTCGTTAAAAATGTTAAGGAGGTCAAGCTTAATCCAGTCCCAAAACTTTTGAAAGAAAAAGGCCGGGAATCCATCCGGGCCCGGAGCAGAGTCGCTTTTAAGCGCGAAAACCGCGGCTTTGATCTCCTCCAAGGAGAATGGATCCTCAAGGGAGGATAGATCAACCGAGGGGGGGCCGTAAAGCTGGTCCCAATCCAGCGAAATGATACTAGACTTAGGGATCCCAATGAGATGTTTGTAGAAAGAGAGGAACGCTTGGTGAATGTCATGATCCGAGACAAGGTCAATACCTTGGTCGTGAATCAAGGAAATGTGATTGTTCCGCTGACGGAAGGAAGCAAAATTGTGAAAAAAGGCTGTGTTGGCATCGCCTTCCTTAAGCCATTTCGCTTTGGCCCTCTGTGCCCATCTAGCATGGTCTTGCAAGAGAATATCGGCGTAATCTCTCTTGCAGTCGAGACGCTCAATACGAGCGAAATCCGAGATGGGGCCATGTTCCTCTAATACATCAATAGCTTCGATGGAAGAAAGAAGGAAACTTTTGAGGAAGTTGGTGTTGGATTGCCTGCCTCTATGCCAGATCTTACAACCATGCTTAATGGCGTGAAGCTTGAGAAGCAAAGAGGCAAGGCCAGACGAACCAGAAATAGCGCCAAGACATTCTTCCACCAAACGGACGAAAACTTGGTCTTGCAGCCAAAATTTTTCGAACCGAAACTGATGTCGGTGGGGAAAACGAAAGTCTGAGTGAAGAACAATGGGAACATGGTCAGAGGAGGGGTTGGGGAGAGCCTTAGCAAAAGAGGATTGGAATTGGGTTAACCAAGAAGTGGAAACAAGGAAACGGTCAAGTTTGGCGAGAATCGGAGGAGACCTCTGATTGGACCAGGTGAAGGATCTTCCATTGATAGGAAGATCAATGAATTGCAGATCCCTGATGCAATCATTAAAAGAGGAAGACTGAGAAAGGGAAAAAGTTGCGTTCGATCGTTCGGCAGCGAATCTAGTAACGTTGAAATCACCACAGCAAATGCAGAGACCATTAGAGAACTGTTGGAGCGACCTAAACTCGGTCCAAAACAACGGTCTAAGAGAGGGAGAGGAAGGCCCATAAACCGAGATAACTGTGATAACTTGGTTAGGGGCTTTCCAAAGAAGTTGGACAATAAGGAAAAAGGATAGGCGGTGGGTAGACAGAAGAGAGAAGACCGATTCCTTAAAACCGAATAGGATACCACCGCTAGCTCCCGAGGCATCAAGAGAGATCCAGTTGGTGATGACAGATCCTCCAATGGATCGGAAAAGACGGGGGGAGGGAAATTCGAACTTCGATTCTTGAATCGAGATCATGTCACATTTAGAGGAGACAATAAGGTCATAGATTGCCCTTTGCTTAGCAGGGCAGTGAAGGCCACGAATATTCCAAGACAGACTAATCATTGGAAAGATGGTGCTCATTGACTCTTAAACGTTCATTGGCCCGGAGAATGCGAAGAGGCTGGGGATCTGATGGATTAATCTTAAAACCCAAGGAGGCTGAGATATCCAAAATCTCTTGATCTTGAAGGGAGTCAAATTGAGCAATGAATAAGGAACCTAACCTCTCGGCCTGAGGAGAGGGGAGAGGGCTAGAATAGCAGGTAGCACCTAAGGGAGAAGAAGAAGAGAGTGATAGCTTAGCCCTTAAGCGGGCGCTACATCTAATGAAACGAGGGGAGTGACCAGAAGAATTGGGGGAGCGACAAGGCGGATTGCCTTGCTTAATTAGAGGCGAACCAAAAGAAACAAGATTCGGGATGGAAGGAGCCACGGGCTGAGATTTGTGGGCGTACCGCATTCCAAACCCCGGGCAAATAAGGTCACCCGCGGCCATCCGCAGCTTCCGACCTCGATCGAAAAGGTCTACGGATAGCCAGAAAGAGGCAGGGGAAAAAGGAAGAATAGGCTGCAGTGCCCTGAGAGGCGACTGCAGCACTAAATAATACGACGGCAGAAAACCGCAAGCACCAATAAACAAGGAACCAAAATCTAATGAAAAACTAAAAGTAAAGCATGAATCAGTAGACGAGAGGGGAAGATATACCTGCTTAGGAGCAGTGGAGAGAGCCAGATCCGCTTCTTCTTCCGTAAGAAGGTCATCTTTGTCAACCCAGGCCTGAGCTTTGAGAGACGAAGAGGGCTTAGCAGCCTTAGAGAGAGGGGAGGGGGCTGAACAGCTGGAAGCAGGAAAATGCGCTGCTTTCTGAAATAACTCCCAGCCCGACGCATAGGATGGATTAACCTCCCAAGCTGACCATCCAAGAGCAGAAGGAGCAACTGGAGCAGCAGCAAGAGGGGGGTCACCTTGGGAAGGGATGGAGGATGCTGCCGGAGTAGCAGAGGGGAGAGCACTGTGCGAACGGGAGGGGGCACCTCCCTTAGAGGAAGACGGGGAACCTCTTTCAGGGTTAATCCAGACCAAATTAGGCGCTTTGGAGGGAGAACTTTTCGGGGGAGCAGAGCTGGGGAGAGGTCTGCGATAGAAAGGAGCTTCCTTCTTAAACGGAGGGCGGGGAGAAGGCTTATAACCCACAGACGGAGCCTTAGAGGAGATCGAAGAACCAGGGTGAAACCCAGAGGAGGGATCAGGAGAAAAGACCGGAGGAGTGGGCACCGAGGAAGAGATGGAGTCATGGTATTGCACTGATACCGAGAAAGAAGAGATGCCGTCCTTAAGAATGAAAGCGGAGATGCGATCCTTCGCAATTGGACAGCGAAACAGGGCTTCAATTTGGAGGGAGCCAGAGGCAAGCCTCGCGCAGGTCGACAAAGAGATAATCTCGCCAATGCACTTGGAGAACTGGGCAATGAGCTTCAGCGAATCGCAAAAAGGCGGCATTCCCACCAGGGAGACCTTGATAGGGTCGGAGGGCAGGGTCGGGGGAGAGGCTTGAACAACAACCCATTTACGAATGAAGAGAGAAATAGAACCAATCACTAAAGCAGAATTTATGTATCTTTTGCATGAGGTATTATATCTATCTCTAATAAGAAAGAGTTACTCCTCTCTTTTTTCTCTATTTGAAATAGGCAAAGAAAAGTTTCTATTTAACTAACACGTGTATTATCCATAATTTTTATTAAAATAATAAAAACAAAATAAAAACCGTAATTCATCAAACATAGTCTCTTTCTCTCATCTCGCAAAATTTCACGGCTCTTCCCAAACCCACCCTCATCCTTACACCCGCACCCCCTTCCCCCAAACAGCTTTAGTAATATTCAACTGTATAACATTATAGTTTGACAGCGATTCTCTAAACTATCTGCTTATGTGATGTTGATAATGAAGATTTCATTAATTACTGTATGAATGATATTCATAAATTTCTTCCAATTCTCTCATATTTTTTGGAGTTCTATATAAATTTATGAGTTTCTCAAAACAATTTTAGGTTGTGCAATTTGCACAGAGTAACACTATTTAAATCTGATGGTAACCGATAAAATTCTTTGTTGGAGAAAATATTGAGCCAAGATATATATATCTATATAATAAAACACAAAGAAAGCTATCAAGTGGCTCTCCTTCAATCCCCCCAAAAATCAAAGACCCGGATCTAACCTCACAAAATATATTGTCCCCCCTAAAAGTTTCCCCCCAAAACTCAAATTCAAATCCTCCACCCAAAACAACTCCTATATTTATTTAATTTCATTTTCCTCTCTCTCTCTCCTGCCCTCTTCTATTCAAAAAATTAAGAAAATAATTTTTTTTAAAATTTTTTAAAAAATTAAAATTTAAAAATTTTTTTTAAAAAAATCAAAAAAATCATATAATATGTTTTTTGCTGGACCCCAAAAGTTCCACATATAATATGTTTGCTGCTTCAATTAATTTGCTGGACCTCTAAAACTATTTTATATGATCAAACAAGGTGCACCGTTCCGAAGACGTGTCGTAGGCACGTGTCAACGGGCAAACCTAGTATATATAATAAAACACAAAAAAGGCTATCAAGTGACTCTCATTCAATAGGGTTGAAATAAATGATCCAGATCTAACCGTGCAAAACATATTTTCCCGTCCAAAAGTTTCCCCCCAAAACTCAAATTCAAATCCCCCAAAAAAATTCCTTTATTTATTTATTTATTTATCTCTCTCTCTCTCTCTCTCTCTCTCTCTCATTCTCTCTCTATTTACTCAGAAATTTATATTTTCAGATTTCAGGTTTGTAAATTTTCAGATTTTTTGTGCTTTTTTTTATTGCTCATGTTACATTGAAAATCACAAATATCTCATCATGTACTAATGAAAACATAGTTAAATTTTATCATTTTCCACACTCAAAGTTCTAAAAAATTGGATTTTACACCCCCATTTATAATAGGGGTGGCCGACCATACCGAAATGAGCCAACCGACCGGTTTTCCATCCGAACCAATCAATTCAGTACTGAAAAAATTGGTTACCAAAAGTATGGTACAGTACAACCGTACCGAGTTCTAAAATCCGGTTCGGTTTTCAGTATGAATATGGTTCAGTCAGTATTTTACCGTACCGTACCGAATAATTAAATATTAAATAAATATATTTATATTATATATATACAAATATATAAGGCAATGAATCTTCTTCGAAATGTCAGGTCCAAGGGTCTCATTGTCGACCATATAATGTATTCA
The DNA here is from genome assembly GCA_017893485.1 of Hemerocallis citrina. Classification (NCBI taxonomy): domain Eukaryota; kingdom Viridiplantae; phylum Streptophyta; class Magnoliopsida; order Asparagales; family Asphodelaceae; genus Hemerocallis; species Hemerocallis citrina. The sequence goes on along the minus strand of CM030358.1, from coordinate 101,635,213 downwards.
ATCCTAATAAACGACTTCTGCAGACAAAGGAAATTACATGAAGCTCTACAAATTCTCAACATGATGTTTGAGTTTGGTCTCAGTCCTGATGTTGTCACATATTCGACTCTTATACATGGTTTATGCAAGAACAGTAAGATGAACTTTACGAAGTTGATCTTATCAAAGATGCACAAAGTTGGAGTTCTTCCCAATGATATTTTATATTCGACACTGATCAACCATTATTGCAAGCAAGGAAATGTAATGAAAGCAATGCAGTTGTATTCTGATATATACCGCAAAGGTCAAGTTGCCAATATGTATACATATAACTATATACTAAGTTCTTTATGTAAAAGAGGTCAGTTGGGAGAAGCTCAGCAATTCATTCAACATATGTCTAAGATGGGGTGCCATGCAGATATTATTAGCTTAAATATCCTAATCAATGGTTATGCTTGTAAAGGCAATGCACTACAAGCATTTTCAATCTTTGATGAATTGATTAATCAAGGTTTTTCCCCAGATAGATACACATATGGATGCTTGCTGAAAGGTCTTTGCAAGGGGGGTTATTTGAATGAGGCCATCAAATTTTTCTCTCGAATTCTTGATATTCCTTATGGTGTTAATATCAATGCCTGCAATACATTGCTCTCAGAGATTTGCAGGTCTAGAAATATTGAGGATGCTTTGACACTCTGTGATAAGATGATAGAGAACAAAATAATGCCTGATATTCATACTTACACTACTGTAATCAATGACTTTTGCTAAGGTATTTGTTGGGTCATATTTGGTATAACACCAATACCGAAACGTACCAACCGAAGTAGTCGGTATACTGATGTTTCGGTATACCGAACTTTTTTGGTTGGTAACGGTTTGCATATTTTCAAACCGAACTAATTTGGTATGATAATGGTACAATGTCAAAAAGTCTGGTACCGTACCGAGCCCACCCCTAATTTATAATTATTTTTCAACATATACTAATGAAAATATGGACTTTTATTTACAACTAATTATTGTTTTACTATTCAAACTTTAGCTACGTAATTGTTGTTTTACTGTTTACAAGACTTTCATATGCTGTATCGTTCTGAAGACGTGCTGTAGGCACGTGCCCACGCGCAAATCTAATATATATATATATATATATATATATATATATATATATATATATATATATATATATATATATATAAATAAGGTGATTCTTCCTTAATACCATAAAAACGGTCCAGAGGTGGCTAACGTGGTCGTTTACACTATCAAGTGGCTCTCCTTCAAATAAAATAAAATCAATGACTCACATTCATCCTTCAAAAAACATCCGACATTCATCCTTCCAAAACATTCCCTCCCCCCCCCCCCCCCCCCCCCACACCCCACACCACAAAAAAAACCAAAAAAACTAAAATTTTCCCCCAAAAACAAAAACCCTTCTCACTTTATTACTCTCTGCTCTCTCTAGAAATTTAGATTTTTGTATTTCAGGTTTATAAATTTCTGGATTTTTTCAGATTTTTTTTTTTGCTTCTTTTAATTGCTCATATAGAAAATTTCACTGAGTCCCCTGACTGATTTTAAATGCAATTGAAGATTTAAATGGGATATATATATATATATATATATATATATATATATAGACACACACACACACACACACACACACACACACACACGCTAGGTTTGCCCGTCGGCACGTCTTCGGAACGATGCAACATATGAAAATAAGCATTATAATATCAGGAATATAAAACAAAGAATTAATTGATCTAATATGAAAGAGCTGTAGATGTCATTTAAAAATTTTAAATAAATTTTAAAAAAAACAAACAAAAAAAAAACCTCACACGACCATATATAGAGATGTTATCCATTGCAGGAAGTAGTGAGAACCCTGATAGAAGCTGTTGTTTAGTTCTGATGAATAATTTGCTCTGTACATCAAGGATGAAAAATATTTGACAATTAACTTTGGTGTTCTTAGTGTACCTTAATATCAGATATTAATATACTTTCGAAGATGTACAATATAATAATGTTCCGTCATGGAGTTTATGTAGCTCAAGTTTGAATAGTACGACAACAATTAGTTGTAAATAAAAGTCAATGCTTGAATAATTATAAATGGGAGTGTAAAATCCAAATTCTTAGAACTTTGAGGATGCAAAATGATGAAATTTAACTTTTAATGAGATATTTGTTACTTTCAATGTAACTTTTGAGGTTGAAATTAACCAAAGTGAATATCTGTTTAAATCTTCCATTGCATTTGAAATCAATCAGTAAACTCAGTGAATTTTTTTACATTAGCAATAAAACAAAAACATAAAAAATCTGAAAAATCCGAAAATTTACAAACCTGAAATCTGAAAAATCTAATTTTTTGGGTATCGAGAGAGAGAGAGAGAGAGATCTAAAAAAGTGAAGAGAGAAGAGAGAGATAATAATAAAGTGAGGAGAATTTTTGTATTGGGGGAAACAACTTTTGGAAGGAAAATGTCTTTTGGGATGGTGAATGTAAGTCATTGATTTTATTTCAATTGAAGGAGAACCACTTGATAACTTTTTTTCAAACTACTTTTTTTCAAACTGCTTTGTGATATATATATATATATATATATATATATATATATATATATATATAGAGAGAGAGAGAGAGAGAGAGAGAGAGAGAGAGAGAGAGAGAGAGTAATGTGAGCCTCATATTTGTATGAGGAAATTTTTCTCATACAAAGTGATTATACTCACTTGGTAGGGCCATTATGGAAGATCCACTCCGTCCATCATGTTTATCATGCTAATAGATGTATGTGTAGAAAAAATCAAGTTGTTTGGAAGTCATTCACCCATGTATCATGTGGATCTAATTTGTGGTTCGATTTATATTACTGTTGAAATCGTTCATTTCTCAACCACATGATGCATGGGTGAATGACCTCCAAACCACTTGATTTTTTCTACACATACATCCATTAGCATGATAAACATGATGGACGGAGTTGATCTTCCATAATGGCCCCACCAAGTGGGTATAATTACTTTGTATGAGGAAAATTTCCTCATACTCTATATGAGGCTCACTTTTCTCATATATATATATATATATATATATATATATATATATATATATAGAGAGAGAGAGAGAGAGAGAGAGAGAGAGAGAGAGAGAGAGAGAGAGAGTCATGCTATTATGAGATGGTGAGATGGAGTATCTTTTTGTTAGATGGGCGATTTGAATCATCCAAATCTCGATCACACCGTTCACATCATTCTACATGTTATCTAGATGGTGTGTACAAAATTTTAAGCGATTTGGAGACCTTTATGCTTTCCATCAAAGCGTTCAAAACATCATGAAGATGATGTGAAATACATATATGCATTTATTTGAACGCTTTGATGCATAGGCTAGAGGTCTCCAAATCGTTTGAAATTTTCTACACACCAACTAGATGATATGTAGAATGATGTGAACGGTGTGATCGAGATTTGGATCATTCAAATTGCTTATCTCACAAAATACATCTTCATCTCACCCATCTCACCATCTCATTTTAGCTTTTTCCTATATATATATGTATATATATATATATATGTATATATAGAGTAAGTCTATTAAGAGATGGAAAGCTGAGCTCCTTATCTGAGCTGGAAGTGATCAGCCATCTGATCGAACTTGATCAAGATCGGACGACTGATCTCCCCTCCGCTTTCTCTTCAGATTTTAAGAGGGGTAAAAGTGGTATACCCCTTATCTCAAAGTCAGATTGCGTATACCCTTCGATTCCTTATCCCGCTCTCTCTCTTCTCTCCCGCTCTCTCTCTCTCTCGTTCCAAACCCTAATCCCCCTCTCTCCCGCTCTCGAATCCCGCTCTCGATCTGTGTTTGCTCTCTTTGGATTCCTCTCCTCTCTTCTCTTCTCACCCGATCTGAAGAGAAAGCGCTCCTTCGAAACCCTAATCGAAGGTCTCTTCGAAACCCTAATCGAAGGTCTTCGGTCCTCTCCCGCTCTCTTTCTTCACTCACCTGTGACAAACCCTACCCCTACCACCGATCGAGTATACACCTTCGATTCCTTATCGACTAAGCCTACCTCTCTTCTTTCTTCTCTCCCGCTCTCTCTCGTTCCAAACCCTAATCAACCTCTCCCCGGCTGAGCTTCCCTCCGCCTTTCTCTTCAAATTTTGAGAGGGTTAAAAGGGGTATACCCCTTATCTCACAGCAGATCGCGTAAACCCCTTCGATTCCTTATCGATTAAAGCATCGATTGGAGTGGAGCTTTGCTTTGAATGTCTCATCGATCGGAGGTGGAAGTGATTAGCCGTCTGATCTCTCATATTCCAGAGGGAAGTATTTGACTCTCGTAAATGCTTTAATGATATCTGTTTAATTTCTTGCATTTTCTTTCGGTTTTGTTCGTAGGCAATGATGAGATTGATTTGGATATTAGTTGGTTAAATAATTTTGGGGCATTGAAATTATGGTTTCGAAGAGATTTTTGATTGTGTACCATGATATTTATTCAAAGTTGAGTACACACCTGGGGTTTGAGCGGGAGAGAAGAGATGAAGGCTTGAAAGTATCAATTTTTGAGTTTTAACAATAGCTCAATTCACATAAATTTTGGGCACCGATGACTCACAATGGTTTAGGCAGTGATGCAAAACACTTTATGATCTGAATAATTATTTCAATCCTGTTTTAAGTATCCTGTTTTAAGTATTCTTGATTATATATCTATCATATTCTAGTTGGCGTGGCAGTCCAATGCAGCCCTACTTATGATGACTGTTTTCTGAGCCTATAATAAACCCCCCCCCCCTCGCTCCCGATAAGGCATTCAGTTCCCTAGCTCTTAATAGACTTACTCTATATTTGATCTGCACAGTTGATGATAAGCTCCAACCAACACAGACAGAACATGAAGTATCAATTATTTTCAGCCCAGAACAAACACAAACAGATCATGAAGTATACAAAAACAAACTGTATATTAGGCAGTGATGCTAAACACTTTATGATCTGAATACTTATTTCAATTTGTTGTATTTATTCTTGATTATATATCTATCATATCCTAGTTGGCGCGACACCCCAATTACAGCCTTAGTTATGGATAGTCTGTTCTGAGCCTATTTGTTATGGATAGACAGAGCATGAAGTATGCAAAATTTGTAATGCTCCAAACAACAGAAAACTAGATTTTCTAGTAACTGACGTTGGATGTGTATGCGTTGGGTACTCATCTAAGCCTTTTGGTTTTTGAGTCTCTCAAATGCTTTGTTGGTGTAGGCCGTGATGCAAAACAGAACATGATCTGAATATTTACTTCAGGATTGTTGTATTTATTCTTGATTGTATATCTATCATATCATAGTTGGCGTGGCACCCCAATGCAGCCCTAGGTATGAATAGTCTGTTCTGAGCCTACTAGTATTATTTCAACCACATTTATAGTTTCTGTTGTTCAGTATGAGCATAACAAATTTTGCATTCTACATGCTCTGTCTGTGTTTGTTCCCAACTTACAGATTTTGCTTGCTTCATGATCTATCTGTGTCTGTACTGGGCTGATAAAATCTTTAAACAACATGCTCTATACATCATGATCTGTTTGTGCTTGTTCTTGGCTGTTTGAAATTTTTATGCTTCATGCTCAATCTGTGTTTGGTCTGGTCTGGAAGAAAAAATGAGACTTCATGTTCAGTCTGTGTTGTTTATGAGCTTCACAAATTTTGCTCAATTCATGCTCTGCCTGTGCTTGTTCTTGGCTGTTTAAAATTTTTATACTTCATGCTCAATCTGTGTTTGCTCTGGTCTGGAGGGAAAAATGAGACTTCAAGCTCTATTTGTGTTGTTTATGAGCATTACAAATTTTGTAAACTACATGCTCTGTTTGTCTTAGCTGTAAGCCTACAAATTTTGTCATACTTCATGATTTTTTGGTGTTGGTTTTGATCGAGGAGGAAAATTTAACAGTACATGATTTTTGAACTTCAGGTTCAAACGGTGTTTTCCTGAGCCTACATTATTTATTTGAAATTTTGTTCTCTTTGGAATCGACTATCTGTTATCTGTTTGTCTGTCTTTTCCATGTTCAATAATTTCAGTTTACTTTGGATTTCAGGTAGATTTCAGCATGAAGTGCATTTTGGAGTGATTGAAGACTGCAGTACGGCAAAATTTTATATTCGGAGCAAATTATGCAAATTTTGTCATCTATAGACAGTTATGGCACAATGTACTATGCTGTAAATTAATATTTCTTATGCTGTAGAAAATTTGTGAACAATCACTTTGCAATTCTATGAAGATCCAATTTTTTGCAAACAATCTGTTCATTATTGTCTTAATGTAATGATTGAAATTATGTGTTTTTTTAGGTGTATTACGCAGTATGGCGTGTCCACCTGATTTTCATGCTCAAAGCTTGAAGTAACAAATTAAACAAAATAAGATAAGCTGAGAAGCAACACAGACATAACATGATGTCTGCAAAATTTGTAAAACTCACAAACAACACAGACTGAACATAAAGTGAGAAAAAAAATTTTAAACAGCCAATAACAAGCACAGTCAGACCATGAAGTGAGCAAAATTTGTGAAGCTCATAATCAACACAGACAGAACATGAAGTGTAATTTTTTTGGCCAGACCAGAGCAAACACAGATTGAGCATGAAGTATACAAATTTCAAACAGCCAAGAACAAGCACAGGCAGACCATGAATGGAGGAAAATTTGTAAAGCTCATAAACAACACAGACATGACATAAAGTCTCATTTTTTCTTCCAGACCAGAGCAAACACAGATTGAGCATGAAGCATTAAAATTTCAAACAGCCAAGAACAAGCACAGGCAGACCATGAATTGAGCAAAATTTGTGAAGCTCATAAACAACACAGACTGAACATGAAGTCTCATTTTTCCCTCCAGACCAGAGCAAACACAGATTGAGCATGAAGTATACAAATTTCAAACAGCCAAGAACAAGCACAGGCAGACCATGAATTGAGCAAAATTTGTGAAGCTCATAAACACAGACAGAACATAAAGTCTCATTTTTTCTTCCAGACCAGAGCAAACACAGATTGAGCATGAAGCATTAAAATTTCAAACAGCCAAGAACAAGCACAGGAAGACCATGAATTGAGCAAAATTTGTGAAGCTCATAAACAACACAGACTGAACATGTAGAGACATTTTTCCCTCCAGACCAGAGCAAACACAGATTGAGCATGAAGTATACAAATTTCAAACAGCCAAGAACAAGCACAGGCAGACCATGAATTGAGCAAAATTTGTGAAGCTCATAAACACAGACAGAACATAAAGTCTCATTTTTTCTTCCAGACCAGAGCAAACACAGATTGAGCATGAAGCATTAAAATTTCAAACAGCCAAGAACAAGCACAGGAAAACCATGAATTGAGCAAAATTTGTGAAGCTCATAAACAACACAGACTGAACATGTAGAGACATTTTTCCCTCCAGACCAGAGCAAACACAGATTGAGCATGAAGTAAAAAAATTGTAAACAGCCAAGAACAAGCACAGGCAGACCATGAATTGAGCAAAATTTGTAAAGCTCATAAACAACACAGACAGAACACAAAGTCTCATTTTTTTCTCCAGACCACAGCAAACACAGATTGAGCATGAAGTATTAAAATTTCAAACAGCCAAGAACAAGCACAGGAAGACCATGAAGTATGCAAAATTTGTAAAGCTCATAAACAACACAGATTGAACATGAAGTCTCATTTTTTGGGCCAGACCAGAACAAACACAGTTTTAACATGAAGTATAAATTTTTAACAGCCGAGTACAGACAAAGACAGACACGGACAGAGCATGTAGCATGCAAACTTTGTATCATTCATCAAATATTCATCATGTGTTCGGCGCTGACGATCATCTCGTTCTTTCTCTTCGATTCCTGCACCAAAATATTCATCAAATAGAAGAAAATTCAAGTACGTATGATACACGTTCATGGTTAAAACTTGTAGGCTCAGAAATAGTGCAACAAGAAACATTATCTCATTCACTCGGATTTTAAAAATTCAAGGCGGCTCAGAAAAACAACAATTACCACTTTAATATCCCGTAAAAACTTACAATGGTGCATTGTTAAAGGAGCACAGCTCCCGAAAAAGCATTCAGCTTCTGAGCTCTTAATAGACTTATCGGAGCTGGAGAAGATCAGCCGTCTGATCAAATAGAATCACGATCGGACGGCTGAGCTTCACTCTGCCTTTCTCTTCAGATTTTAAGAGGGGTAAAAGGGGTATACCCCTTATCTCAAATCAGATAGCGTATACTACTTCGATTCCTTATCAATTAACCCTTCCTCTCTTCTCGGCTCGAAACAAAACCAAAATAAACATGAAGTTGAGCATACATCAAATAATCATGAAACATGAAATCATGCATAAAATTTTCATCACTGCCGCATTGAAGTTAAATCAGGTTGCATATGGAGTCAAATTTGGAATTTTGAATTTGACACTAGGGCCGCTTTATTAAGGCACACCGGCTAGTGTTCAGGAACAAAATTCAAGTTGCATATACTTTTCATCATTGCCTACTAAATAGAGAATATATGAACTTCAAAATAGAAATTTTTTACCAACTTTTCATGTACTAAATGATGCTTATCGAGCATCATTTTTTGCTTTAAAATGATTTACCTGCAAACAAAAAAAAAAATTGGTTAAGTTAACAAATGTGTTATAATGTAATAAACTAATATAACGGCAGATATATATGACACTTACCTTGCAAAAGACACAGAAATAACTCAACAAAGTTCAAGCTATATTCGGAGGATCCTCTGTTATAGGTTGCATTGTTGAAACTGTAGTAGAAGCTTGTGACTCATTTATAGTAGAGCTACACGTTTAATTTTCACAAAACCAAATTAAAATTAAACTAACTACAAAAAAAATAAAGTATAAACTTTGTATTTAATTACCAACCTTTGCTTTAAAGGACATGTACGACTGTCATGATTAACCATTTTATTGCACAAGCAACACTTTCTCAATGGTTTCGCAGCCATCTCCAATGCTTTCTCCCTACCCCCTTTGATGCGCTTCCCACTACCCTTGGTTTTTGCAATATCGGGTACTTGAATATGGACTGTTCTAGGTAGTGAACTAGTTGTTGGTTGTTGTGATTCTTGGGTCATATCTTGTTGCAATTCTGCAACAACACCAACTAGTAATGTTTTCGCCTTTTGGCGCATCTCCTTTGATGAGCGAGCAATCCTCATCACTTTGTTGAATTCATTGGACAATTCCACCATGTCCAAATCTTGTGGACTACCGTAACTACCGATTATTTCAGCACCAGCATCATCATATACAATCTCGGTAGTTACAGAGCAGGTCCACCTCTTTAAAATATAACATTGAGGCAGGGAATCAACAAACTCATTCCTCAATACCACAAGGATGTGTCTATAAGGAATGCCCTCAACTTCAAATTTACCACATGTGCAAGTCCCAGCAATATCCATCCCCTTGTAGACCACATCTCTTGTTTTATCATGCTGTACCGACTTAGCCATTCTCCTGACAATATAGTGTCGCACACTACCATCGTCAACTTTCATTAAAGATGCATAATTCAAGCTTTCAACTAGTTCAGCCTGAAATATATGAAATTTCGATCTAGTGTACTGTTCAGACATCTGGGACTCAATTTCAAAACCTGTTTGCAGCTTTGGTTTGGTATGCAGAGTAGTGTAGTCAGCTGCCAACTGATTCTGTCTTTGTTTCCTTATTGCCCTTTCAAATCTGGTCATAAATTCATGTAGAGAATTTTTACTGCTAACATACTTATCAACAAAAGCATTCATGCTTTCTGATCTCTGGGTTGTGCGAATACCAGCAGTAAAAATATGCTTGGCATAAGCCGGTATCCACTTCTCACGAAGCAAATAAATGTCAGAAAGCCAAGGACTACCTGTTATTGGGATATGTATCAAGTACTAATAAAAAAGAAAAAAAAAAGTTCAAACATAAGAATTATTTATTCAAACAAGTAATACCTGCAATTTGCACATTAGCGTGCATTACGTCATTCCATCTCATCTCAAACTCTTCTGGGGTCTCAGATTCCCAGATGCAACTGTGGAATGGAATGCTAAAATCACTATTCAAACCCGGGCCACCAAGCTTATCGGGAAGCTTTTTAAGAATGTGCCACATGCAAAGCCTGTGGCTCGAACCAGGAAAACACATCCGAATTGCATTATCCATTGCAGGATCTTGGTCTGTGATGATCACTTTTGGTGGAGACCCACCCATTATTTCACCCCATTTTTGAAAAAACCAAATAAAAGAATCGGTGGTCTCCTTATTTATAAATGCCGCACCAAAATTTACAGATTGGCCATGATGATTAACTCCGGTGAACGGCGCAAAAACCAGCTTGTATTCGTTGGTATCATATGTGGTGTCAAAAATTAGCACTTCACCAAAATGTTTGAAAGCCTTCCTGGCAATAGCATCAACCCATAATACATGAGTTAATTTGTTGTCTTCATCAACCTTGTAATGAAAACTGAAAGAAGGATTCATCTCTTTTTCCTCTTGGAAGTGCTCCAACAATATATCAACATCATAAGGTCTCATACCATCCCTCTCTCTTTGCAAGGAATTTCTAATATCTTTTTCAGTACAATTAATATTACTGAAACCTTCATTTTCTATTTCCATGAAGGACATTGATGCAGTTTATTTCTGGGAGACGTGTGGATGCACCAGGTGTGAGTTCGGACTCGATTTGTATTTGAAGGAGAATGCTGCTCGTCTGCCGACCCTTGACTGACCAGGTGGAGTTCGCGGCGACCTCGGGGTGGCTCGGAGATCTGGGCTCGGATCAGAGGATTCGGATCCGAGGTCTTGTGTACCTGCAGACGGTCCTGAAACACCTGGGTTTGTCCCGGTGGCGGACCCTCCGACGATCTAGTCAGTCTCTGTGAGAGAGTAGCAATAACTAGGTGAATTTAAGTGGCAAAAGATTGATTACCTCCAAAAGGTGGGTGAGGGTCTAGTATTTATAGAGAATTCCAACCGGGTTTGGATCCGTTTGGGGGCCGGGTCTGAACCTGAAAGCCCATGGGCCTGTCGTGGCATAAGGCCCAGGGGGTTTAGGGCTGACGTGGCAATACCAGGAGTGGTATAGGACTGACGTGGCAAAACCCTGAGCGGTATAGAGCTGACATGGCTGATCGTGGGTCTTTTGTGCTTCTGGGAGAATCGGAGGGCCTAGGCTGCGCCAGGTCAACCCCCTGCTTTGCTAAGGAGATAGGGAGGGGCGGCTCATGGGGCTGTCACGGGTCGGAGACCGAGGACAACTGAGGCTCGTCGGATACGAGGAGGCTGGCTCCGGGGGGGGTGCACTTGAGGTTCGGCGCCGACCCTGTAATGGTTCGAAGCCGAGCTAGATTGCTATTTTTACCTTTCTCGAGGGAGCATTGTATTGGGCCCTGGTTGGGCATGCAGGCCATTTTTACACTACCACACAAGCCCCCCACTCCTGCGGGGGTGCGGGAGCTAGCCGGGGAGGAGTGTTCATGGTTGTGGAAATGGGATGGCAAATCGTTGAATCGTCCGGAGGAGAGTATCCTGGTGCCCGGCCCAGCCTCGATATGACGAGGGATTACGCGTTTGACAAAGGCGATGCGAGACGTTGTTTCTCCCTGAGAAGGAGGCCCTGGTGCACGACCGAACCTCGAGATGACGAGGGTTTATGTGTCGGTAAGGGTGATGGCGAGCCGTTGCTTCTTCCTGAGAAGAGTACCCTGGTGCCAGACCGAACCTCGTGATGAGGAGAGATTATGGGTCGGTAAGGGTGATGGCGAGCCGGTGATTCTTCCTAAGAAGAAGGCCCTGGTGCTCGACCGAACCTCGAGATGACGAGGGATTATGTGTCGGTAAGGGTGGTGGCAAGCCGTTGTTTCTTCCTGAGAAGAGTACCCTGGTGCTCGACCGCACCTCGAGAAGACGAGGGATTATGTGTCGGCAAGGGTGATGGCGAGCCGGTGATTCTTCCTAAGAAGAAGGCCCTGGTGCTCGACCGCACCTCGAGATGACGAGGGATTATGTGTCGGCAAGGGTGATGGCGAGCCGTTGTTTCTTCCTGAGAAGAGTACCCTGGTGCACGACCGCACCTCGAGAAGACGAGGGATTATGTGTCGGCAAGGGTGATGGCGAGCCGGTGATTCTTCCTAAGAAGAAGGCCCTGGTGCTCGACCGCACCTCGAGAGGACGAGGGATTATGTGTCGGCAAGGGTGATGGCTAGCCGTTGTTTCTTCCTGAGAAGAGTACCCTGGTGCACGACCGCACCTCGAGAAGACGAGGGATTATGTGTCGGCAAGGGTGATGGCGAGCCGGTGATTCTTCCTGAGAAGAAGGTTTGAACCGTGTGGTCTGTCGCTTTAGCGGAGTCTTGATGGTGCTTCCGGGATTCGTGTGATGGTCCATTTTTCCAGGGGCATTAAATGACGCTGCCAGCCTGGACGCAGGTGGCGCATGGGCTTCCGCAGATTGGCTTTCCCAATGTCATAAAGGCGGGTCTTGGGGAAGGCTATAAATACCTCTCCCTCCCCTGGCGGGTTTGATCACAGCAAGGGTGGTTCAATGCCCCCCTGAGGTGTCTGCTTCGGCGGGCGTCTCTCTTCTAGAAAACTTTGTTGTGGCGCCAAGGGGCCTCGAATCGGTGGCGACTCTGCCGTCTGGATCCTTTCTCGGGTCAGACGACTCTCATGCGGATGTCTAGCCCGAGAAAGATCGGGACGGGAGGGGCATCCATCGTGTCCTGGCTCTGGGGGTGAAGAGCCTCGGATATGCGGATCGATCTTTATTCTTGGTAGGGTTCTAGGTGATGGTGGCTTTCCTCCCACCCTCGAACAATTCGGGGTTTCGGTCGACGAGGCCTTAAGTCCCGATCTGTTCGAGGGTGAGAGAGGAGCCGACCGAGCTCTGGAACCTGGGGCGCAGGCGGTGGTGGCTTTCCTGCCACCCGGGAACGATTTGGGGTTTTCGGCTGCCGAGGCTGTAAGCCCCAAGTTGTTCGCGGGTGAGAGGGGAGCCTGCCGAGTCCTGTAGCCTTAAATCTTAAAAAAAAAAAAAAAAATTCGCCGAGCATTTCATCCGGCCCGAACCCTGTGTCTGGTTGCCAGCCTGGCACTGGATGACGTCAGAAGCCCATGTTTCGAGGACGTGGCACGGTTTTCTAGGCGGCCGCTACACGCCAATCGGTGAACAGTAATTGCAGAAATCGAGGAGTCGTTTCTTCCCTCTATAAATGTTCCCCCCTCTCCTCCTATCGTCCACTTCTCACTTCGCCTCTTTCTCTTTCTAACAGATTTCCCAACATCTCAGTCTTCGTTCCTACCCTTCGCTGTATCAAGTTCGTTCTTCCGAGGCAACCCCCGGTCTGTTGGTAAGTTTGTTTTTAGTTTAGGCATAGATGGATAGGGCTCAGTCGGGCTCGTTGGCATCGTCGTGTGGGGGGGGCGCAAATCCCGCCTCCAGACTGACTTCGCGGGAGGAGTCGGATCTCGAGGGGGAGTCTGTTGGTGAGGAACAGCCAGTGTATGACGTGAAGCCGCTGCGGTCTCGGAGGCTTTTTGTTGTGGAGAGTAGTGATTCTGAGGAGGAGGGGGCGGTAGTTCTGCCGAAGTTCAGATTCTACGGATGGTTTCTGGAGAGGAAGGGGGAGCCGAAGGGGCTCAGATAGGAGGTCAGGGAGTGGGCTCGAGCTCCATGCCGATAGGTCTGGGGCGACTATCTACCCCCTCCCCTGAACGGACCAAGAAGAAGAAGAGGGCTCCGAAGAAGCGGGGGTCGAGGATTGGGGGCTCGAGTCAGGCGCCTGTTGACTTGACGACAGGGTCACCCGTACGGTCTAAGCCGTTCTGTCGGTACCCCGACGATCTTTCTGGTAAGGAGGAGTGTGGGGTTCAACCGTCGTCGCCGAGCCGGAAGAAGGTGATAATGGACGCATTTCCGACCGTTCTAGAGGCAGGTAACTTAGAGGCTTTGCGGTTGGCATACCATATAGGGTCCGGCTATGAGCTCATGTTGCCGAGCTCCACTCTTCGACCGACTGACCCTCTGCCGGATCAGTATTGCGTCTTCCCCGTGGATGCCTTTATCTCCGGCTTTAGGTTGCCCGTTCACCCGTTCGTCCGAGAGGTGCTGAACTGGGCGTCCTTGGCGCCGATGCAGTACGGGCCCAATTCCTGGAAGCAGATCATCTGCTTCGTGTTGTTGTGCGGGGAGCAGAGGGTACCTCTTCGGTTGAACGTCTTCCGAGCGATGATGATGATTGGCTCGTCGGCTGAGGGTATCTATTACATTTCGCCCCGGGGCAAGTCGAAGTTTGTTCATGGTCACCCGGACTCCATCAAGGAGTGGAAGAAGAAGTATCTAGTGATCCGGAGTGAGGAACCTTGGGATATTCCCACTCGGTGGAATCACTATAAGCCGAGCTATAAAACGCCGAGGTCGAGGGACCTGACTGCCGAGGAGTGGGGTTTTGTTGAGCGTCTCCGTTTGTCATATAGCGTCGACTGGGCGAAGGTGACCGAGGGCCACTTGACGAATGCCGGACTGAGCCCGGCCGATCCATGTATGTAGTTGTTTCTTTCTTTTTGGCTTTGTTGTTCCTCCGTGCTCATTGTCCTTACTGGACTTTTTCACAGGTATGGATCCTGAGTCGATTAAGGCGAGGAGGCGCAAAATGAAGAAGGAGGAGGCCGAGAGGAAGGCGAAGACGAGGGGGTCGTCCCAGGGGGTTATCGAGGCCTCTGTTCAGCCGAGGGCAAAAAGGACTCGCTCGAAGACGGTCAAGGACGCGGCGGTTCAGGGCGATCCGGACCAGGGTAAGGTAACCGATCTTGATAAGGGGAAGGGCCCTCTGGCGGATCCGGAGATAGAGGAGAGGCTCCGGCGGCCGTGGATGCCGGATTGGTCGATTCGCGAGGGAGATAGTTTGACCCGAGGGCGGCAAGCCGTCGAGGTGGCGAGTAAGTTGGCGACCCCCCGGGATCGCTCGGAGATGAAGGCCGAGTCCCTGGACGCGGCGTATACACGCCTCGCACAGGCCAATGTGCTGGTAAGTTTGTCAACCTCTCTTGTTCCGCAATCACGTTGTAAAGGAGGCTTCCTTAGTTGTGCTTGGTGATTACAGGCGACCGTGCAGGGGGCCCACGTGAAGGGCCTTTACGAGGCTGCTTTGAAGCGGGAGCGTGATAGGGCGGACAAGGCCGAGCAGGAGACGAAGGTGATGAAGACAGAACTCGAAGGCTCTCAGAAGAGGGAGCAAGAGATGAAGGCGGCATTCGACAAGGAGAGGGGGGAATGGGCGGAGAAGATGGCGGCCCAGGAGAAGGAGTTTGCCAAGGAGCTGAAAGAGTTGACAAAGACGAGTCAGCTTCTGGTGATCAAGGCCCAAGACGAGTGTTATGCGAAGGCACTCAGCCACGTGAAGCACTTCCACCCGGCCCTTGATCTGTCGAACTTCGAGTATGACATGGAGGTCGACGGGACACTGAAGATTCCCGGCGAAGGAGCTGCTCCCGACCCGCCCGTCGACCCCCTCGTGGACCCGCCTACCGATGCAGAGGTGGGAAAACAGACTGTGTAGTTTTTGGTCTTTCTATTTTCTCCACTCGATTGTATTTGCCTTCTGCGGACTGGCCACCGCATTTTTTGTAAGAAGTGATTCGGTTTTCAGAATAAAAATGATTTTTGACCGGCCAAGTGTTTTGACTTCGGGTGTTTCCTGGCTCTCCTTGCCTATGCGTTTTGAGTTGGCCGGTTTTCTTGTAGGCTGCAGATCTTCTTCGCGAGGCGGACCCCCGCCGCTCCGACGTGGCGTGGCTCCAGAGCAAAGTTGAGTCCCTGGTGGCCACGTTGGTTCGCTACCGAAAGGGGGCTTGTGATACTGACGCGGCTCTTAATTATTACCGGAATAAGTCTGAGGCCTTGAGGGAGGAGGCGAGCCGGCTGAGGAGGGCGATGGTGGAACGGGACCTAGGAGGCGTCGGTTTTGGACATACCATGTCGAATGCCTCGGTGCAGAGGCCCCCTTCCGAGAGGTTACTTCGTGATGTCATAGTGGAGAAGGAGATTAAGATACACCGCTACAAGACGATGCTGGGCGTCTCGTCCTCTTCTTCCGTGGGTCAGCGAGCGGATGGAGTTCCTTCCGCGCTGCTCCTGCTGGAGCGCATGCGACCGGGGGATGCTCAGAGCTCCGTGGCTGGTGCGTCGACCGCGGCTGAGCCGGTGGACCGGGATGACGATGATAGGGCTCCTAGCCGTTCGGTCGGAGTGGTCCTGCCCTTTGTTGGACCCCCGGGGCCCTAAGATGGTAGCTTCCTTCGGCTTGAGATGAGGGGAGCGGTCCTGTAACGGTCATTACTTGTTTTTTCATACTCAACTAAAGGTATGAATAAAGAATTCTTTTTTCCCTTTTGCTTTACTCAGGAATGCGGTAAGCGTTGGCGGAGGCGCGGTTCGGCTTCTTTGGTTTGTGAGGGATCAACGCGGGGCCTTGGGAAGGGCCCCTGGCCCGAAGCTGGGTTGGGCCTACCGAGGTACTGAGGACGGTACCGGAGTGAGGGTTCGGGGACCGCTCCCGATGTTGGGCGTTTAAGTTGGATCTGCCGAATCATTTGGGGTTTTGTCAAAAAAGAAAAACAAGGGATTCCTTTCATACCAGATGGGGGGGGGGGGGTCGTCGAAGCCGCCCTTTACATATGAGAGTTTACAAAGGGTTTTTCATACAATAGCCAAGTTAGACCTTATGTACGCTTCTCTAGGAACTTCGTCAGGGGCTCGGCGTTTGGTTAAGAATCTTCGGATGGGAGTGGCCCAGGGCTGGTGTCATCTTGAAGCCAAGTATCGAAGACCAGAAGCCGGAGGTGATGGACTTCCATGAGTACTGTCTGATCGAGACCCTCGAAGGAGGAAGGGGCGAGTTTGGACGGTGCGTCTGCTTGAGCGTTCTGTGCCCGGGGGACTCTGCTAACTGTGGCGCAGCTGAAGGATGCCGGGAGTCGTTGGACTGTCGTCGAGCCTCCAATCATGCACTCATCGCTGGCCTCGTATTCCCTGGTGGTCTGTTTGACCATGAGCTGGGATTTGCTGAAGAGATCCCAGATACGTCGGAGGGCTTTTAAGCGAAGATATCTTCGTTGCGGCGGACGCGGGCGGTGCTGCGAGCGACTATCCGGAACTACTTTGATTCCTCCTTGGCATCGAACAGGGCCTCTTCTGGTTCGTCGAAAGGCTCGGGAGCTGGGCCATCTCTCTCGGGTGCGAGTTCGGTGGCGTCGAGAGGGAACACACCCTCTCTGACGGCCGTCATATAGCACGACTGCGCGACTTCATGGCTCCCTCGGGCGATGCCTACCCCTTGGTGGGTGGGGAATTTGAGTTTTAGATGGTAGGCCGAAGGCACCGCTTGGAGGGAGGTCAGTCCAGGTCGGCCGAGAACGGCGTTGTAAGCTGTCTTGAAGTTGACAATCATGAAGTCCATGAATTCGGTCCTCTCGACAGGAGCCGACCCTGCGGTGACCTCGAGGGTAACAATCCCTTCTATTGCAACAGGGGCGCCGAAGAATCCATGCAACGGGTATCTGGCGGGCTTGAGCTTTCCACCGGGTAATTTGAGGCTCTCGAAGGTTTTGCGGAAAAGAATATTAACTGAGCTACCGTTGTCAACGAGGATTCGGCGTACCTCGCAGTTAGCCACGTGGAGGCTGATGACGAGGGCATCGCAGTGGGGTAGGTGAACGCCTTCGAGGTCTTCTTCTGAGAAGCTGACTGGCCCCGGCTGTGGCTTGGACGAGGGGTTGTTTTGGACAGCATTCGCCTCTTGGAGGAGGGCTTTTCGGGCTGTATTTGACCCTCCCCCTATCGGCCCTCCGTGGACATAGTGCAAGATGAATGGCGTGTCCGTGGTTCCCTTGGACCCGAGATCCTGTTCACGGAGGTGGGTCGTCGTATGGTTCGGGGGCGAGAGTCTCCGTCTCCTGTCGTCTTGCCGATCCCGGCGGCCTTCTCGGGTGAACTGCCGGAGGAACCCTTGTGAGACGAGTTCCTCAATTTCGTCTTTCAGGGCTCGGCATTGATTGGTATCGTGCCCATGGTCTCTGTGGAAGCGACAGTAGAAGCGCTGGTCTTGATTCCTGTTGCTATTAGGTCGGGGAGGTAGTCGGACGATGCCTTCGTCTTCGACTTCCAAGAGGATGGCGGATAGGTTGTGGGTCAAGGGAGTGTATCTCTCGAAGCGGGGGACCGGCGGGACCTTCTTCATGGCCCCCGCGTCCCTCGGAGCATTCTTTGAGGGTTCGACCTCTCCGACCTTCCTCTTTCCCTTGTCGATGGCCTCCCGGGTATCTTCAGGATTAAGGGCCTCTTCTGCCCTTATGTATTTTTTGACCCTGTTGAGGAGATCGGGAAAGTCGGCGGGGGGCCTCTTCGCCAGCGAAGCTTTCAGCTGTCCATGACGAACGTTGTGCCGAAAGGCCGCCGAGGCGATGCCTGGTTCAAGAGAGGAGACCGACCTCGCCTTCGTAGTAAATCTTCGGACGAACACTCTGAGGGATTCTCCCTCTATCTGCTTGAGCCCCAGTAAAGAAGCGCTAGTTCTCTCCGCCTTCCGGCTGGTGACGAAGTGGGCGAGAAAATTGCCCTCTAGTTGGTCGAATGAGTAAATGGAGCCGGGAGCGAGCTTTGAGAACCATTCACGAGCCGGACCTCGAAGGGTGGCCGGGAAGGCTCGGCACAGCAGGGGATCTGAGGCGCTGTGAATCATCATGAGGGTCTTGAAGCCCTCCATGTGATCAGCAGGATCTCCCTCGCCGTCGTAGGTCTCGAACTGAGGAAGTCGGAAGTCCCGGAGTATTTCTGCCTGGAGGATGGGGGCGGAGAAGGGAGGTCGGATAGGTCTGTACCCCTGAGCCGCTCTTTGACCGTCGTCCCCTATGTGATCGAGGCGATCTTCCATTCCTTGGAGGCGCCTTAAGAGTATGTCATTGTCTTCTGGCTGGATTGTTGATGGTCGGGACACGCTGGCCTCGGAGTCCGACCTGGTTTGGGAACGGAGTGTTTCTCCCCTGGGGGCCCGTCGGAGGGCCCCGAGAATTTCTCTTCGGAAGTCCTGGAACTCCTCCTGAGTGACGGGGGCTCGCTCGACCCTGTTTGGCTGGCCAGCAGGCTGCCTTCTGATACGGCTGAGTGCGGGCCTCCGTCTCTCGGGTGGTGGTCGTGGATGGTTCGGGGCCGGGTTGGAAGCGGCCCTTCCCCTGCTACGGGTGATTTGACGGTTAACGATTATTCCTCGTAGGTCGGGCTGGACCGTATGGGTGGCGCTTTGCCGGGATCCCTGACGGGAATCCCCATGCCTTGATGCGCGTGGCCCGGCATTGGTATTTGGTGGGGTTGTGTCCCGTCGGTTGACGGTGGACGCGGCCTCCTGGCCCCTGGAGGCCATAGGAGTTCGGCTACCGAGGTCGCTCGATGGTTGGGCTCGGATCGGCTTCTGAACCAAATTTCCCACAGACGGCGCCAACCTGATGCGGTTTATTTCTGGGAGACGTGTGGATGCACCAGGTGTGAGTTCGGACTCGATTTGTATTTGAAGGAGAATGCTGCTCGTCTGCCGACCCTTGACTGACCGGGTGGAGTTCGCGGCGACCTCGGGGTGGCTCGGAGATCTGGGCTCGGATCAGAGGATTCGGATCTGAGGTCTTGTGTACCTGCAGACGGTCCTGAAACACCGGGGTTTGTCCCGGTGGCGGACCCTCCGACGATCTAGTCAGTCTCTGTGAGAGAGTAGCAATAACTAGGTGAATTTAAGTGGTAAAAGATTGATTACCTCCAAAAGGTGGGTGAGGGTCTAGTATTTATAGAGAATTCCAACCGGGTTTGGATCCGTTTGGGGGCCGGGTCTGAACCTGAAAGCCCATGGGCCTGTCGTGGCATAAGGCCCAGGGGGTTTAGGGCTGACGTGGCAATACCAGGAGTGGTATAGGGCTGACGTGGCAAAACCCTGAGCGGTATAGAGCTGACATGGCTGATCGTGGGTCTTTTGTGCTTCTGGGAGAATCGGAGGGCCTAGGCTGCGCCAGGTCAACCCCCTGCTTTGCTAGAGAGAGGGGGAGGGGCGGCTCATGGGGCTGTCACGGGTCGGAGACCGAGGACAACTGAGGCTCGTCGGATACGAGGAGGCTGGCTCCGGGGGGGGTGCACTTGAGGTTCGGCGCCGACCCTGTAATGGTTCGAAGCCGAGCTAGATTGCTATTTTTACCTTTCTCGAGGGAGCGTTGTATTGGGCCCTGGTTGGGCCCGCAGGCCATTTTTACACTACCACAGACATAAACTCTGAAGTTCGTATATTAGCCTCTTTGAAAGTACTGAGTAAGCTTTTTTGCGCTTCAAATACATTTCTATTCTGTCTTAGAAATTGTTGCTTTCGAGGTGTGACACAAATATGACTGTGCTCCTCAACAAACCTACGGATTGACCATCTCCCGTCAACATCCCTTTGGATTCGTATTTGAGCCATACAGTCTTCTTTTGTTATTGCCCGTTTCCTTCTCTTGATCAAAATTGAAGAAGATTCTTCATTATCACCGGTTGTATCAACCGGCTTGCCTTGTTTTGAGCAAACAAATTGTTGTGAATATCTCTCCTTTGTGGCAGTATCAACCATCGTTGCAGACTTTCGTACTGAAAAACCGCATAATTTTGCATATGTTTTATAAAATTCAAATCCATCTTCTAAGGTTGCAAATACTAAACCAACAAGTGGTTTAGATGCATCATCAACATCCCTCCAACTGGACTGAACATCCTGGCTTAGTAATTCCTCATTTTCAATCTCCATCCTTCATAGGAGAATGAGACAACAAAAATTAAAAATAAATAAACTCTCTAATCTTTAACTGTAAAATAGAGAAATTGTGGCCCCAAAAAATGTACAAAAAAAAACTACATCTTAACACAATCTACTCTATTCACCAAACCCTAAAGGACCTTTTCTGGAAATGATCACAACCACCTTAGTGGTATTGTATCTCACACCCGGTGTTCGAGCATAAAAAAAAATCGACTATAGTCTCCCCTGTATTTGGCTTTCCGTTCAAGGAGATGATGATGGTAAAGGGTATTTTGCTGATGAAGAGGAATCGGCCGAATAATGAGCGCGTCCTGCTGTAACTACGGTAACAAGAAGATCTAATGACTCATGAACTATTCTGTTCATGACTACTAATAATCACTTATCTTATAATAATAATAATAATAATAATAATAATAATAATAATAATAATAATAATAATAATACTAAACAAAATAAACAGTAAAAGAAAAATGAAAATGTCCAGTATGTAAGCATATATTTTTCAGAGTGAACTAATTGTTGTACATAGCCGGAGGATTTTGGCATAGAGCTATAGCATGCTCAGTTCTCAGTGAACCCATTTTGGTCAAACATGCCAAGATGACAATCAGATGCATGAAAATAAGCTTCACTAACAATAAAAAAAGAAAATGGGGATGCTAGCAGCATACTTAGATTGCTAATTTCGCCAGTACATTTGGGACTCAATTTAAAAATTCTATAAATTCTATATTTTGCTCTAATCTTTAACCACATCTAAAAATTCTATATACCAGTACGAATAATATTTGCTAATCTATATGTAGTAGTCCGAATACTAGTGCGAATATTAACAGAGCATAATTTAAGCGCTAAGAATATAACAACAACCTAGAAGCATTTATAAAGGAAATAAAATTTGAATTCAAGGTGAGAAATTGAAACCCTTGTCGCAGTATGAGTTCTCCGTCAGGAAGAAGAGAATGAACTCTCAAGTGCACTGTTAAGGTGCAGCTCACGACAGCCCAACAAATCGATCTGAAGATGAGCGAAGCACAGGTACTTCGATCGGTGGTAGGGGTAGGGTTTGTCACAAGTGAGGAAGAAAGATAGCGGGAGAGGAGCGAAGGTGCCGATTAGGGTTTCGAAGAGACCTTCGATTAGGGTGCTCGAAGGTGCCGATCTCTTCAGATAGGGTGAGAAGAGAAGAGAGGAATCCAAAGAGAGCAAACACAGATCGAGAGCGGGATTCGAGAGCGGGATTCGAGAGGGGGATTAGGGTTTGGAACGAGAGAGAGAGCGGGAGAGCGGGAGAGGACCGAAGACCTTCGATTAGGGTTTCGAAGAGACCTTCGATTAGGGTTTCGAAGGAGCGCTTTCTCTTCAGATCGGGTGAGAAGAGAAGAGAGGAATCCAAAGAGAGCAAACACAGATCGAGAGCGGGAGAGAGGGGGATTAGGGTTTGGAACGAGAGAGAGAGAGCGGGAGAGAAGAGAGAAAGCGGGATAAGGAATCGAAGGGTATACGCAATCTGACTTTGAGATAAGGGGTATACCACTTTTACCCCTCTTAAAATCTGAAAAGAAAGCGGAGGGGAGATCAGCCGTCCGATCTTGATCAAGTTCGATCAGACGGCTGATCACTTCCAGCTCAGATAAGGAGCTCAGCTTTCCATCTCTTAATAGAGTATATGTATATATATATGTATATATATATATATATATATATATATATATATATATATATATATATATATATATATAATGTCTTTTAGGAGGGTCTTTTGGGAATATCTATATAATAAAACACAAAAAGCTATCAAGTGGCTCTGCTTCACTCCCCCCAAAAATAAAGGCCCAGATCTAACATCACAAAACACATTCCCCCCCCCCCCCCCCCAAAAAAAAAAACAAAAAAACCAACTCAAATCCACAAAAAACAACTCCTTTATTTATTTAATTATTCTCTCTCTCTCTCTCTCTCTCTCTCTCTCTCTCTCTCTCTCTATATATATATATATATATATATATATATATATATATAACACAAAGAAAGCTATCAAGTGGCTCTCCTTCAATCCCCCCAAAATTAAAGGTCCAGATTTAACCTCACAAAACACATTTTCTCCCAACAAGTTTCCCCCCAAAACTCTAATTTAAATCCCCCCAAAACAACTCCTTTATTTATTTCATTATCTCTCTCTCTCTCTCTCTCTCTCTCTCTCTCTCTCTCTCTCTCTCTCTCTATATATATATATATATATATATATATATATATATATATACTTATGGAAACATGGATTACAATTAATTATTGTCATACTATTCATATGGAAACATGGATTACAACTAATTATTGTCATACTATTCAAACTTGAGCTACATAATTGCTGATTTACTGTTTACAAGGCTTTTCATATGCTGTATCGTTCTGAAGACGTGCCGTATGTACGTGTCCTCGGGCAAATCTAGTATATATATATAAGAAAGCTATCAAGTGGCTCTGCTTCAATCCCCCTAAAATCAGAGGCCCAGATCCAACCTCACAAAACACATTTTTCCCCCAAAACTCATAATCAAATCTCCCCAAAATAACTCCTTTATTTAATTATTTTCTCTCTCTCTCTCTCTCTATATACACACACACACACACACACACACACACACACACACACACACACACACACACACACACTAGATTTTCCTGTGGGCACGTGCCTGCGGCACGTCTTCAGAACGATACAACTTATGAAAAGCCTTGTAAACAGTAAATCAACATTTATGTAGCTCAAGTTTGAATAGTATGACAATAATTAGTTATAAATAAAAATCCATGTTTCCATATATATATATATATATATATATATATATATATATATATAGCAATGCTCCAAATGGGCCGGTTTATATATAGAGAGAGCAATGCTCCAAATGGGTCTGTTTGCACAGACCGGTGCAAACAACATTGCTAGCCGTTAGATCAAGTTCATCTTGATACAAAGACCGTGATCGAGCCCCGCCCGTTGAATGAACTAGGCCGTTTTTTGGAATAACGGCCTAGGTTGTTTGAAACAGCTACCTTTTATAGCCTAGGCCGTTATTTAGAAACAACGTCCTAAGTTATAAAACGTCGTTGTTTCAGACAACTCGTTGAATGAACCTAGACCGTTGTTCCAAAGAAACAACGGCCTAGGTTGTTTGAAACAACGACATTTTATAGCCTAGGCAGTTGTTCCCAACAACGGCCTAGGTTATAAAAGGTCGTTGTTTCAAACAACGGCCTAGGTTTGTACTTTTTATAACCTAGGTTGTTGTTTCCAAACAACGGCATATGTTCAAATTTGGGAGTGAGTGAGAGAGCGAATGAGGCGAAGAGTTATTTGGGACGATACAACTTAAGTGAGATTGGGATGATGGGCAGGCTCGATCACGGCCATTGGATCAAGATCGTAATGCCCCGAATTCCAAAACACAGTAATTTGTAGCACAACAAGATCTTTTACTTCAAATTAGTACAATTTTACAAGGAATTTAAAATTTTTGATTACATCAAGTTCTTTTACAACCACGCATCGGAAATTAAATGAAATACAATGTGATATAAGTACAATCAATGAGGAAGTTTGCACAGCAGAGGATTTCAGGCCAATCAGTCTTATAAACGGCTCGTTCAAAATTATTACGAAGGTTCTCGCTCTAAAATTGGCTCCCTGTATGGAGGAGGTGGTGGCGCCCTCGCAAAGCGGTTTCATCTGGGGAAAAGACATCATGGACAGTATAGCTGCCGCGCACGAAATCGTCTTTCGGGGTAACAAAGGGAAAGCAGATGGATTCTTCCTTAAACTAGATTTTGAAAAAGCGTACGACTCAGTGCATTGGGACTGTTTGGATAAAGCACTGGAACTTAAAGGATTTGGAGCGAAATGGAGTTCATGGATCAAGCTATGTGTACAAGGAGGGAAATCATGTGTCCAGGAAAACGGATGGCAAGAAAGGGAAATTTGATGCAGACGAGGCCTCGGGCAAGGGGACCCGCTCTCATCATTATTATTCGCCATCATAGCGAATGGTTTGGCTGAGATGATAAGGAGAGCTCAGGATAACAACGTCATCAGGGGAATTAAGATCAATGGGATAGCACAGGCCATGACAATTCTGCAGTATGCAGACGACACACTTCTATTTGGAAGGGCAAAAGTCGAAGAAGTGGTAGCGATTAAGGCGGTGTTGGATTGTTTCCAAGGATGGTGA
Source organism: Hemerocallis citrina (assembly GCA_017893485.1). Lineage (NCBI taxonomy): Eukaryota > Viridiplantae > Streptophyta > Magnoliopsida > Asparagales > Asphodelaceae > Hemerocallis > Hemerocallis citrina. Next base: position 101,610,054 of record CM030358.1, on the reverse strand, counting down.
GGATTGAAAGTAAATCTGCGGAAGAGTTGTGTAATCCCTAGTAGTGATCAGCTGTCAATCCCAACAAACTCCATCACTGCCATCTTAAGTTGCGAGGGGGACGAGTTCCCAATCAAATATATAGGGACGCCAATAAGGCTAGGACCACTGTTAAGAGAGGATTGGACACCACTTATTGAGAAGATTTCGAAGAAGTTGACTGGTGGGAAGAGTAGATACCTCTCTTTAGGATGTAGGATTACATTACTCAACTCGGTTCTAAACGCAATTCCTCTATTTCTGATGTCAATCTACGAGCTGCCAAAGTGGGTTATTAACAAAATAGATAAGATGAGAAGACATTTCTTGTGGAAAGGAACCGATGAGGGGAACAAAGGCTTCCACCTAGTCAAGTGGGGCAGAGTGTGTAAGAGAAAAGAATTCGGAGGGCTAGGAATCATTAACCTTCACGACATGAATCGTGCTCTGCTAAGCAAGTGGTGGTGGAAGATCTATAGACGGCAAAGATGATGGTGGTCCCACTCATTTGCTCTATTTCGTAAGAGGAAAAAGTATCGATTCGGCGGGCGGAGTGCGTTCGGAAGAGTATCATGTCTATGGAAAGGAGTAGCCAAATAAGGGGACCTTTTTAACACAAACACAAGATGCACAATTGGGAACGGCAAGAGCACCAGGTTCTGGAAAGACAAATGGTGCGGGAATAGATTGTTAGAAAACCTATTTCCGCAAGCAGCGGCGGTGATAGTCAACACCGACGCTTTGGTGGCAGATGTCTGGAAAAGAGGACAGCTCTCGCTCACGGTTTCTCATCGCCTAGCGCAAGATAGCATCAGTCAGTTCGAAGAGCTAAACAGGTTCATACAAGCAGAAGGGGGGCGCTTGACTAACGGGACCGTTGAAAGATGGTGGAACATGAAAGAGTCAAAAACATTTTCAGTGGCCTCTATGTACAAGTGGCTAAACGACGGAGGGATAAGATGCAAAGAGGAGAATGTAATTTGGAGTACCCAGGCGCCCTTAAAAGTTAAGGTCTTTAGTTCGTTGGTGCACAACGATGCAATTCTAACTAAGGTCAACCTTAGGAAAAGAAATATGCAGATCGACATCAGATGCATTAACTGCCTAAGCGCGGACGAGGACACAACACATTTATTTTTCACATGCTCTAAGGCGGCACTTACGTGGGAAATAGTATGTAGGGATTTTGGGTGTGCTCAATGCCCAACCTCCTCCTTAGACGTGTAGGGTAGGTAGAGAGAGAGTTTCATTAGGAGAGAGGACATTAAGGCTTGGGAGATAGCGGCAGCGGCAACCCTGTGGAGTCTATGGCTAGACCGAAATGACTTATGCTTTCGAAACATTCATTATAGATTTCAAATTCTATGCATAAAATTTTTCTTCTCATCCATGATTGGGCAGGATTTGTGGGAGCAAAGAAGAAGCTAAAGCTGAATGAGGAAGAGTAGAGCTCCAAGTGAAAGGGGGGAGACTACGTTGCTCACCAGCTTAGAGGACGTGGCTAGCTCAGTGTTATGATGTATTCAGTTGTTTTGATGTACTATTGATGCTACTTTTGTTAGGCTACTTTGATTATCTATGGTGGTTGTATGTGGGGTTCGCTAGGACCCAGATTTGTATGTATTTCTGCACTACTTTGTTTCGTTATCAATCGTTCATGAAATGATGACAGAGTGTCATCTTTTATCCCCCCCCCCCCCCCAAAAAAAAACAAAAAACAAAAACAACAACAACAACAACAACAACAACAACAACAACTTTAGCATCAAATTATCTTTATATCTTCTTGCAATCCAAGTCCTGCATTTGAAACTGTAGGCACGTCTGTTGCTTACAACCGATGCAATATTATAAAATAGTGAGTCTCACTATACCGTAATATAACGATTCTCTTACTTTAGCAACCACAAACTTGAATGCATTACAAAGTATAAAAGTGACTATCCTAAACATGTCAGTGTATGATATGACTTAGATGCCTAATGCAGATGTTTATACTATTATGCACTAATGCATACTTGTTCAGATTCTATGTATCTCATACGACATAAGTCCGAGGGCAAGCCCTTAAGGTACTCCACATTATAGGGTTTACATCCCACGTCATGCAACCTAACCCAATGAATATACTCCAACGCGTAGTCACCGAAAAGTCGCGCCCCCAGGATATTGGACCTTACCGGCCTACCCCTAGCCCCCCTCAGTGGATTTACCGGGCGTATCCTGTCTGTCCCAAACATTCCTAGGAACTGCACTCTCTTACCGACCTTTTCGATGATAGACAAGCATACCCCAAGCCCACACCGTGGATTTACCGCGCGTATCTTCAGTCGTGAACATTCCTAGGGACCGCAATCCTTTACTGGCCATTTCATCGACCTCACCGGCCTACCCCTAGACCACACATGTAGATTTACAGAGCGTACTCCTCGATCTCGAACCCCTAGGAGTTGCACATTCCTTACCGGACATGTTCGTCGTTGTTTCTATCATATCTTTTTCTAGTGCCTATCCTTAAGTTCAATTTAAAATTATCACAACCTAGAGCTAGCTTACCCTACCGGACATAAATCAACACAAGAGAAAGCTAGCACACAGTGGCTACTTCTCAAAGAGAGAGTCAACCTACACTGGTTACTGCTCAAAATCTCATTAATCACAAAGGCCGATCACTAGGGTCTCGCCTAGCTTCTAGATTACAACAATCATCTCACTATAGAGATCAAAATAGGTTATATCCCACCTCAACATAGATATTTCAACTTTCATTCACATTTAAATTCTTATTCATTAAACTTCTTTTATTCAATATTTGCAAAAATATTTCATCTCTTATATTCACATTCTATATTAACTTCCAAATCAATTTCTCAAAAACAATACTCTTTAATTAATCAATCAACTAATCACTTTCATGATACTAGATCTACACAATCTTTTCTCATACTAGGCTTCGTTCTTATTAAATTCTTTCGATTAAAATCATCACTTTTTAATACACATTTTACTTAACAATTTATTACTAAATCTCCTTCATTCTCAACTCACATTTTGCTTTGTTTATAGTCAATTTATAAAATCTTTAATTCTATGTATTAATTTCCAAATCAATTTCTTATAAACAATACTCTTTAATTAATCAATCAACTAATCACTTTCATGATACTAGATCTACATAATCTTTTCTCATACTAGGCTTCAAGCTTATTAAATTCATTCGAATAAAATCATCACTTTTTAATACACATTTTACTTAACAATTTATTACTAAATCTCCTTCATTCTCAACTCACATTTTGATTTGTTTATAATCAATTTATAGAATCTTTAATTCTATATATCTCCTTTATTTTCAAATTGAACTCAACTCAATATATCGATGAAAAGATGACTTTAAAACCCCCATATATAAACTAAAACAGTGAGAAATATTTTCAGATGTTCCCATAGTATTTCAAAATATTTATATAATTTTTCTGAATTTTTAAAACCCAAAAAACCCCAAAAGTAAAAATAAAAAAAATAAAAAAACAACACTTTTGTGCACAAGACTACAAGAGGGTTCGAACCTGAGACCCCCAACCAAACCCCACCAGCGCCACGTGGAAGCACATGGTGCTTCAGCACCCGCGCTCGACACTGAGGCCAAGCAGGTCTTCTGATGTAACGCCCCGAGCCCGGCTCAGCTGCGCACGCGGCTACACGTGCGCGCACGCGAAAGAACGGACACAAAACTCTAACCACGCCCACCACAGGCTGCCTCAAAAGGGTGGTTAACCATTTGGTACCTTTATCATTGGCATTCCTATATATATACCCATTCTTTCTCCTAGCAATTTCCGATATTCTTTACACGTCACCTACCAATCCATCCAATTCCTTTCCACTAGAATACATACTACATACTATATATATACCATACTAGTACTAGTATATTATACTATATAGAAATACGGGGTCTCACATCTGACTATACAGGAGTTAATAACTTTAAATACCAACTCTCGGTTTATTCCTATATTTTAATTTATTCAACTATTTTTTATTTCTACTCTTTTCTTCAATTTAATTAATACTATTATTTTATATCTATAGATCTCAAGAATTGTTGTTTTACTGACTTTATTCATATTAATGGAGAATTAACCTTAATTTTTTCAAATTAATCATTTCTTTCTCTTATAGGGATTATAAACACATAATACAACTAGATAATTGTTCTACCAACATTAATGCATCTTTTTTCTTTTTTTTTTATACTATAACCATTCCCTTCCCCAAAATGTTCCTCTAATTTTTTATTACTATTTATCCACATTTTACACATATTTTTACCAAATTTGTAAAAGACACAAATCTTATGCAATTTAATCAAGTTGATTATTAGTGCCTAACAACTCTACACAAGCCTTTGAACAATTTTTTCTCAATCATAATGTACCAATTAATTGATGTACTTCTCATTAACATAAAATGAATTCTATAATTTTCTACTATTAGCAATCTTTATCACTACAACATACATCAAATTAACTTGCAGGACTCATTAAACTAGCAAAACCATACACAAAATACCTACACATGCAATCTACATTATCTAGAAAGTAAGAAGAGACACCCACCCAAATGTAGAATTTTCCTAGTAGATTGAACTCTAAAAGCCACCAAAAATCCAACAAAAGCTAAAAAGAAACTCCTTCACTCCTTGAATTCCCGAAATGCACACAGCAAGCACATCCACTTCTTGTTTTAATTTGAAAGTTAATTTAACCAACCACTAATCCTACCTCTCTCTCACTCACCCACTAACCAAATGGCAGCCGACCAATTTCTTTGGGGTGTGCACATTGCACGTGTGCACATGCACGTGCCTTGTGTACACTTCACATAGTTTAATTATTTGTTTTTAACAAAAAATGTGTGTGCGGGTATTACACATGACAAAGTTGTGTAGGCTCTGATTTAAATAATTTTTGTGGGTTTTAAAAAGAAATTGTAGGCCCATGGATTTTTATAAAATAATACAAAATGTAATAAATAAAGTGGGAAGGAAAAAATGTGCATCGCTTCTTAGAAAATTTTAGATTTAGAGACAACCATGCATATAAAATTTTACGTGCAAATGCATGTGCAAAAATGAATTATTTTGAAAAAGAATACAGCTAACACGTGCACTGCAAAAATGTGTGTCGCACGTAAAATATCAAAATACGTAATAGATTTTGTCGACGGTAAAATATTTATAAATAATAGAAATACAACATACGAAAATATATTTTGTTATACATATACCATAATGTAATCAACACGTACATAAAAAACACGTGCACCGCACGTATAAAATATTTTAATCAAAATAGGAGGAAAATAAATTTTCATTTATAAAACGAATTCGAACAAGTCAAAAAATAATAATTGTAACACATAGAAAATATTATACGTAATTGACACGTGCAATGCACGTAAAAACACAAAGATTGAAAATTAATATTTGAGTTGGCTCAAATAGGATAAAAATAAATTTTGAGAAGAAAAAAAATGCATAAATAGTCAAAATACAAAATACGTTTGATATTTATATCAAAATATGTTACATATATTACCCGTAACGGTACAAAATACACGTAAGTAACACACGAGGACAAAATTGTCATAACTCAATTTTGCGGGGTGTTACAAAGATGAACTTGATCCATTGGCTAGCATTGTCGTTTGCATGGGTTTGTGCAAACTGGCCCGTTTGCAACTGAGCATTGCTCTCTCTCTCTCTCTCTCTCTCTCTCTCTCTCTCTCTCTCTCTCTATCTATATATATATATATATATATATATATATAGAGAGAGAGAGAGAGAGAGAGAGAGAGAGAGAGAGAGAGAGGAAATCGACAAACTCATTCCTCAATACCACAAGGATGTGTCTATAAGGAATTCCATCGTCTTCAAATTTTCTACAAGTACAGGACCCAGCATCGTCCATTCCTTTATAGAACACATCCCTTATTTTTTTTTATTTGAGTGATTTTCCCATTCTCCTCACAATATAGTGCCGCACACTCACATTATCTTTCATTAAAGATGCGTAATTCAAGCTTTGAACTAATTCATCTTGAAATACATAAAATTTCTCTCTTGTGTAGACCTCAGACATTTGTGTCTCAACTTCTAAATCAGTTTGCAGCTTCGGTTTTGTATGGAGAGTTGTGTAGTCTGCTGCTATATATATATATATATATATATATATATATATATATATATATATATATATATATATATAAAAGTTAGTCTATTATGAGATGGTGAGCTCAAATCCTTATCGTGAGCTGAAGTTCTCAGCCCTTCGATTGCGTTCGATCGCGATCCGAGGGCTGAGATTTGATCCACCCATCTCATGTAGTGAGAGCTGATATGTTGAGGGGCAAAATAGTCATTTCGCTGACTTTCTTTCTTCCTCAACTCTCTCCCGTTCTCTCGTCTCTCTCGTTCTGTCTATCTTTTCGACGATTCCTGAGGCAATTCCTCTCTTCGATTCTTCAGATCTCACAAACCCTAGCCTCTTCGATTCGCTCACGATTCCTCTCTTCGATTTGAAGAATGAGCTCTGATTCGAAGCTACAAGCTGAGAACCCATTAAATTAGTAGCTCCACCTCTCTTTCTCTCAACCCTAGCCCCCAAATCGAAGCTAAGAACCGATTTCGAACCCTAGCCCCCAAATCGAAGCTCCACCTCTCTTTCTCTCAATGCACTGGAAACCCCTTATTTGGAAACCCTAGCTGTGTTTGCCGTACATCGTTTGCCCCTAAATCGAAACCCTATCAGCTGATCCCTTCTTGCAAACTACTGCAGCCCTATCAGGTAATCGAAACCCTATCAGGTAATCTCAAAATCAATTTTTTTCCTTTATAATTGTTCATGTTTATTTAGGGTTTTTATTTCGAAATATATCTATGAATAGGAAATTAGCTGAAAAACATCATAATCTGGCTAGCAGGGTTTAGAAAATAGATTCTGTTATGGTAGCATGGATGAGAAAATAGATGGGCATCGATTGTGTCTGATCTACCAAAAGAATCATGTCCATATTATCTTAATGTAGAATGAGGTATGTAACAAATACTGATTGGAAATGTTATTTGTTCTACCGTAAAGGTAATATTACTTGTATACGGCGTCATTCATATATGAAAGAGTTTACAAATACTAAGTATATGTAAATATTTGTGTGAAGGGATTTCTAGAACCGATAATTTAGCTAGCTTCTTTAAACACAACTGAATGGCAAGAATAATATAGTCATACAAACTCAAAAAACCCCCAAACAATGTGCTACTAGAGCAGCTGGTTTCCATAAAATAAGTTTAGTTAAGTTACCTGCCAATGAATTGATAAAGCCATCAATTGTTTTTTTTCTTTACAGGCTTGATTCTTTTATTAGGTTTAGAAAATAAAATTAGTACACAATGACATGCATGGCCTACATTTTGATGAGAAAAGAAAATGAAGTGTTTGATAAGTTTAGAAGAAAGGGTTGCTTGAAAAAACAATCGATTTCATAGTTACGTTTTAATCATGCATTTAGGCTTGTGTCACGCTTTCATCTTTTATTTTTCTTTGTGTTATTTTCTTCAACTGCAACATATCAGTTTCATTTGGACAGTTGGACCACACAGGTAGATATGTTATCTATAAGTATCATTACTGGTTATCCAATTGGGTGAGTGTGCACTTCCAACATAGTTTAGTTTCTATAATTTTTTAAGTTGTAGCTTGTTTTTTTATATTTATTATCTCATTTTTCTATGTAGAATGGAGTTTGAAAATGAGTAGTTACTAAGACAAGATGTTCATAACGGGTGGAGAGACATTGACGAAGCTTCTAAAGCAATTGTTGGTTTAGTATTTGCAACTTTAGAGAAAGGAAATGAATTTTATAAAAAAATATGCAAAGTTAGCTGGTTTTTCTGTTCGCAAGTCTGCTTCAATGGTAGACACGTCTACAAAAGAGAGGTATTCACAACAATTTGTATGCTCAAAGCAAGGTAAGCCGATAAATACAGTAGGAGTGAATGTTGCCAATATTGAAGAACCATCTTCTTTAAATGTGATCAAGAGAAGGAGAAGGGCTGTGACTAGAGAAGAGTGTTTGGCTCAAATAAGAATTCAAAAGGATGATGATGGGAGGTGGTCAATTTGAAGGTTTGTTGAAGAACACACTCATCCTTGTGTTACACCTAGAAAGCAACAATTCTTAACAAGTAATAGAACTGTTTCCGAAGCATAAAATTTTTTACTTAGTTCGTTCAAAGAGGCTAATATAGAAAATTCGGAGTTTATGTCCTTCATGGAGATAGAAAATGAGGATTTCAGTAATATTAATTGTACCGAAAAGGACATTAGAAATTCATTGCAAAGAGACAAGGATGTGAGGAGAGATTATGATGCGGATCTATTGATGGAGCACTTGTAAGAGGAAAAGGACATGAATCATTCATTTTATTTTCATTATAAGGTGGATGAAGACAACAAATTAACTCATGTGTTTTGGGCTGATGCTCTTGCCAGGAAAGCATATAAGCATTTTGGTGATGTGTTAATTTTTGATACTACATATGACACAAATGAGTTCAAATTGGTTTTTGCTCCATTTACTAAAGTTAATCACCATGGTCAATCTGTAAATTTTGGTGCAGCCTTCATAAATAAAGAAACGACCGAGTCGTTTCTTTGGTTGTTTGAAAAATGGGTTGAAACAATGTGTGGGCCTCCACCTAAAGTTATTATTATAGATCAAGATCCTGCAATGGAAAATGCAATCCGAATGTGTTTTCCTTGTTCCAGCCACAGGCTATGTATGTGGCACATTCTTAAAAAACTTCTCGATAAGCTTGGTGGTGCGGGCCTTAACAGTGATTTTAGCATTCCATTCCATATTTGCATTTGGGATTCAGAGACGCCAGAAGAGTTTGAGATGAGATGGAATGAAGTTATGAATGCTAATATGCAAATTGCAGGTATTCCTTGGTTTTATGAATTTTATTGTCGTTTGACTCATTTTTTATGATATTATTATTTGATAAATATTGAAATAGCAGCTAATCCTTGGCTTTCTGATATTTATGAGCTTCGTGAAATATATATAGCACCTTATGCTAAGCATATTTTCACTGCCGGAATTCGCACAATTCAAATATAAGAAAGTATGAATGTTTTTGTCGATAAGTATGTTAATAGTAAAAATCTTTACATGAATTTATTACGATGTTTGAAAGGGCGATAAGGAAACAAAGACAAAATCAGTTAGCAGCAGACTACACAACTCTTCATACAAAATCGAAGTTGCAAACTGATTTAGAAGTTGAGACACAAATGTCTGAGGTATACACAAGAGAGAAATTTTATGTATTTCAAGATGAATTAGTTCAAAGCTTGAATTACGCCTCTTTAATGAAAGATAATGTGAGTATGCGGCACTATATTGTGAGGAGAATGGGAAAGTCACTAAAATCAAATAAAATAAGAGATGTGTTCTATAAAGGAATGGACGATGCTGGGTCATGTACTTGTAGAAAATTTGAAGTCGATGGAATTCCTTGTAAACACATCCTTGTGGTACTGAGGAATGAGTTTGTCGATTTCCTACCTCAATCTTATATCTTAAAGAGGTGGTCCGCCTCGGTAACTACCGAGGTTGTATATGATGATGTTGGTGAAGAGATTATTGGTAGCTACGGCAATCCACAAGATTTGGATTTGGTGGAGTTATCAAATGAAATCCACAAGTTGAAGAGCATTTCTCGCTCATTCAAAGAGATGTGCCACATGGCCAAAATATTAGTAGTTGGTGCTAATGTAGAATTGCAACAAGCTATGCCCCAAGATTTACAACAAGCAAGAAGCACTTCATTACCTGAAACAGTAAATATTCATGTACCGGATATTGCAAAGACCAAAGGTAGTGAGAAGCGAATTAAAAGGGGGAAGGAGAAAGCCTTGGAGAAAGCCACGAAGCCATTAAGGAAGTGTCGTTTTTGCAAGAAGCTTATTAATCATGACAACCACACTTGCCCTTTGAAGGAAAAGTTGGTATTCTCTTACATAATTTATTTCAATTTTTATTATATATAATATAATCTTACCTTTAATTTGTGCTAATTATTCGTGTAGTTCTAATTTGAATGAGTCACAAGCTTCTACAACTTTTTCAAGAATGGAACCCATAACAGAAGAGGCTCCAAATATTGTATGATCTTTTTTATTTTAGTTGTGTGGATTTTGTAGGTATGTGTTTTACATGATATTTTTTCCCCATATCTTTAATTATTGTTCTATAATTCTGAATAACACATTTGTTAAAATAATCGTTATATCCTGGCTGTTTACAGGCAAACTGAGGATGGATATAAAAGAGATGCATGATTTTCCAGTACAGGAAATATCAATGCTTTCAAATATTTCTTCTTCCTGCCTTTTGTTGTGTGTTGATGTAGGAAATGATGACAAGCACTATTTTACAGGCACTACTTTCAGTTTGTCTTCCCCTACTCCTCCCTTTAATTTTACAAGCACTATAGATGTATCCTGGCTGATTCAGAATGTTGTATATGAAGAAGGCATGATTTAGAATTTTTTTCATGTATCTGAACCATTTTCATGTATGTTGGCTGATTCGGAATGTTGTATTTTGGCAGATTGAAGCATTTTCATGTAGTATCTTGGCTGATTCATTATAATTTTAAACAACACATAAACATCTTTCAATCAGCCAAGATACGACATAAACATCTCTCAAATAGCTATGTTTATGATTATTTTGATGCTCAGTTTATGTTGTTTCATGGCTGATTGAGCTCTGAATAATTTTGTTTCTGAGCATTCCAAGTTGGATTTTTTTTTTTGGGGGGGGGGGGGGGGCATGGTTGAAACTAGTTGGCATAGCATAGTAATGCAGCCCTAGGAAAATAAGTTTGCTTGATTTACAACAAACACTGAAATAGAAGTGTGTTCTAAGCCTACGATTACTTCAAATAATATTTTTGTTGATTAGTACGACTTGACAGTTTGTAGTAATATTTTAGTTCATGAATGCATGTTTAATATTTTGTGTCACGCCCTGCTTCCCAAAAGTACGGAATACGAGTACATGACATTGACCCAGCAAATAACTAACGTCACCCATAAGCTGTTTATCCGATCAACTCAACAATATAATCAATACAGAACAATTGCGCAAACAATAATAATAATCTCATGAATAATAATACATGAATTGAAGCAATATAAAATATCTAAGTACAATAATAATCCAACGTCTGGAAACAAATAACAATATTCAGGACATAAGCCCAATACAATAATAAATCCCAAACACAATAGTAATAAAATAATGAGCAACTAAAAAGCATTAAATCTTCATAATCTTTGTTTTCCAATTACAGCAGGAAATTCTCCATCACCACCTGTAAACACTTCATCTAAAAAGATGAGAAATTTTGTCCTTAGAGCAAGTCATGGACAACAAGTAGAGAAAGCAGGAACAATGGAATAACGATATAATAATGAAGTCAATGGATCAATAGGAATCAATAACATGGGACAATCATGATAATCGATGCAATTGGCTATAAACAATGATGCAAATTTCGGTAACAGTAATCAATGATCAATAACGGTAACTCTTAGCCAATATTCGATATCACTAGAAAAATTGAGGAACAATATGCAATATCGGTGTTGTGTCAATCCTTAAGTCTATTATTCATTTTAATCCTAACTAATGCATGTACTACTACATCCCATACTACAGGTTCGATGCATACAATCAATGTCGTTTTAGACTTAAGTGAAATATTCAATAGATCATGTACACGGCACGATAACGGTATTTGCAGCATTAGTGCACACTGGTTGGCTTAATAAAAACAATACACGGTCAATTGGGGATACTGTGCTAGTAGTCCAATAATAAACCGATAACAATAACTTTTATCAACACACACTATTTTGGAAAACAAGGCCCACACTTCAGTGTACAGTCACTATATTATCAACTACTCCAGTCAATCCCTTAAACCCCGGCTTATTAATTATTTTATTAATGCAACAATACAATATGCAAATACGAGACATAAAATGAACGACGGTAACAATAGGAGAATAATAGGATGATAACATGAAGTAGGATAATTGGAATGGTGACAATAACTCATCAGGATCATGCAATACAACTTACATACATTAATTCTTGCAATAGTACGATATAGGATAATTAATCTATGAAAATCTGAAAAGTATAATTCTAAAAATAAAAACACGGTTGTAGTAAAATGAGCATAACTTTTGCTAAAAAACTCGAAATTCAAAAATTCAAGATGTTCTGGAAACTAGAAAGATAAGGTTACAATTCATGTTCAGAAAGAGTTTCATTTTAAGATCGTTTACTGGTTCAAAAAATAGCAGTCAACATACAGGTCAGCATGCAATATACAGGTTTTGTGTAGTTCTCATGAAAATAAATAAATTAACATGATGGGTGTCGATTCTTTAGTCAATAAATTGTGTAATCAACAGCTTGGACAGATTTGTGGTGGTCAACTGTATTTAGGGTTAGGGTTATGCAATATATAGTCAGCTGTATTTATGAGTCTTATGAACCGGGTCTTCTCTCAGTTCTTGGATAGATTTATGGTGATCTTCATTGATGACATTCTGGTATATTCTCAGAATCGGGAAGATCATGCTGAACATCTTAGAGTGGTTCTGCAGACTTTGAGAGAGAATCAACTCTATGAAAAACTCAGTAAGTGCGAGTTTTGGCTCGACAGGGTTTCTTTCTTTGGGGCACAATATTTCTAGCAATGGTCTTTCTGTGGATCCTTCTAAGGTTGAAGCTATGAAGGATTGACCTATTTCTAAGTTGGTTTCCGAAGTGCGGAGTTTTCTTGGTCTTGCTGGCTATTATCGGAAGTTCGTCCAAGATTTTTCAAAGATAGCAGGACCACTGACTAAACTGACTGGGAAGGATCAGAAGTTTTGTTGGTCAGATGAGTGCAATGAGGCTTTTTTTTAGTTGAAGAACATATTGACGTCAACGCCTGTGTTGACTATTCCAGATAGTTCAGGCAGATTTATAATTCACTGTGATGCTTCTGGTAAGGGTCTTGGAGCAGTTCTTATGCAGAAGGGCCGTGTTGTTGCGTATGCATCAAGGCAGTTGAGGCCGCATGAGAAGAACTATCCTACTCATGACTTGAAGTTAGCGGCAGTGATCTTTGCTTTGAAGCTGTGGAGACATTATTTACTTGGAGACCGCATAGAGATCTTTACAAACCAAAAAAGTCTCAAGTACGTCTTCACCCAGAAATAGTTAAACATGAGGCAAAGGCATTGGTTGGAACTTATGGCCGATTATGACATCAGTTTGCAATACCATCCTGGTAAAGTAAACTTGGTGCCTAATGCTTTGAGCAGAAGACCAGCAGTTATGTTTCTTACTTAGCAAAGTGATCACATTGAGCAGCTGAGGAGGTTGGATTTGGAGGTTGTATTGCCGAGTTCTGGTCGGAGTTGTCTTACGCTCCAGCTTCAATCGTCTCTTATTGATCAGATCAAAGAGGCTCAGGCTGGTGTTGCGCAGTTGCAAGGTTTTCGAGTTGAGGTTGAGTTTGGGTTCAGGACGGACATGGTTATTCATGCAGATGGTTCGCTTCGTTTTGGTTTCTGGTTGTGTGTCCCTAAGGGTGAAGTTCGTCAGAGGTTGCTTGAGGAAGCTCAACAGTCTTCGTATTCTATCCATCCTGGCGGTACTAAGATGTATCGGGATTTGAAGCTTTATTTTTGGTGGCATGGTATGGAGAGGGCTGTGGCTCAGTTTGTTTCTCAGTGTTTGGTCTGCCAGCAGATTAAGGCAGAGCATCAGAGAACCGCTGGACTTCTTCAACCACTTCCTATTTCCAGAGTGGAAGTGTGAACATATCACTATGGATTTTGTGACAGTTTTGCCGATGAGTCCTAAGGGTCATAATGCTATTTGGGTGATTGTCGACCGTTTGACGAAGAGTGCTCACTTCATTCTCTTTCATGTTGGTCAGTCTACTGAGAGCCTAGCTGGGAGGTACATGCAAGAGATTGTTAGACTTCATGGAGTTCCAGTCAATATTGTATCCGACAGGGATACGAGATTCAGATCTCAGTTTTGGGAGAGTCTTCAGAACAGTTTGTGGAGCAAATTCAAGTACAGTACAACTTTTCATCTCCAGACTGATGGACAGTCAGAGCAGACTATTCAGATTCTTGAGGACATGTTGAGTTCCTGTATGCTTCAGTTTGGTGGATCTTGGAAGGACCATTTGTATCTCGTAGAGTTCTCGTACAATAACACCTTTCAATCCAGTATTAAAGCAGCTCCGTTCGAGGCATTCTATGGGCGGAAGTGCAGATCACTAGTGTGCTGGGATGACATTGGTGAGAGCCAGTTGTTGGGTCCAGAGTTGATCATCAAGACAGTAGATGTTGTGGTTCAGATCAGGAAACATTTGCAAGCAGCTCAGGACAGGCAGAAGCGATGGCTTGATGTCCATCGGAGAGTTTTGGAGTTTGGCATTGGTGACCATGTTTTCCTTAAGGTATCGCCGTGGTGTGGTGTCATTCGGTTCGGTGGTGGGGGCATGCTTAGCCCTAGGTTTATTGGACTATTTGAGATTGGAGCGAGTAGGCAAGGTGGCCTATCGTCTTGCTTTGCCGCCAGCTTTATCAGAAGTGCACGATGTTTTCCATGTCTCACAACTCAGGAATTATATCCGCAATGAGAGCCACGTGATCAACTACTCTGAGTTGACCATTCGGCTGGATTTGACTTGTGAGATTCCGCCAGTTGCTATTATGGATCGGCGGGAGAAAGTGCTTAAGAACAAGGTCATCAAGTTGGTTCGGGTTGCTTAGAATCCTCACTCTCCTAGTGAGTCGACTTGGGAGCTGGAAGAGAAGATTCAGCATAAGTTTTCTCAATTGTCTGAGTAGTTTTGTTTTGTTCTTTTGGTTGTTTTGGGGTTACCCTATGTATCTTCTTTTTGAATTTCGAGGATGAAATTCTTTTTGTTAGGTGGGTAGGATGTTTTCCATCTTGTGTATTTTGAGGGTATTTTTCATTTTGGGGTATTTTCTTTTTCTCTCTGTACTCTCTATTGTATTTTCTGGACCGTATATTGGAATTTGTTTCAATATATATTCATTTGTTTCATTTTGAGCGCTTTGTGTTGATTTGTTCGTCTTTATTTCATTCTTCGTCAATTATGGTTCTTTTTTCTTTATTGGACCTTGTTCTCTTTATTTTGTTTTTAGGTGCTTGTGGTGGATTTGGTTGCTCACCCTATTTTTTCCAAACCTATTGTTGAACCCTAATTGATTACCAAAGCTAAATTAAACCCTTCCAAACCTATTGTTGAACCCTAATTGATTACCAAAGCTAAATTAAACCCAATCCTATTTTGAAATCCTACACAATTGATGCACATTAAACTAATCCTATTACCACTCCTAAATACCCACAACCCATTAACCCAATTATCCACCTCATTTAACTGAACCTTAATCACCTCCATATATATATATATATATATATATATATATATATATATATATATATATATATATATATACACACACACACACACACACACACACACACACACACACACACACACACATTCACCCCCTCACAAAACCTTAACCCTAATCCCACAATCCCGGCCTCCCCCCCCCCCCCCCCTCTCTCTCTCTCTCTCCCCGTCCCTTGGGCCGCCCACCTACAGCCGAACAACACCCCAGCCCGACCAGACCCCCCCTGGGCGAACACCCCTCTCGACCTGTGCACCAACCCGACGCCAGTACCCAAGCCGAGCACCCACTCCCCTTCGGCCTGCCTCCAATTCGGACCACCCATTGCCGATCCCCTTGAACCCATTGCACCACCATCTCCATTGCACCGCCCCGACCTTGCTCTTGTCTCTCTTTTTGGTTGTTTGGTTGTGCACGTAAGTTGCACGTGTGGTTTCGTGGATCTTGTTCGTGAGTTCGTTGTTCGTGGCTCGTGATTTCGTTCGTAGATTTTGTTTGTTGCCCGGATCCTTTCCCGTTACTCTTGGTTTCGTTGTTCTTCATCTTCGGTTAAGGCAAATAATTTGTACTCCAATTCATTTGTTTGATACAAGTCAAAAATACCACCTATAGTGTAGTTGGGTCTAGAGACGACTCTTGTTTGTATTATGTTTGATGGATTTTGTCTCTATTGTGAAATACCATAGATGACTCATGACACAATATGGACATGAATTAACTTAGGTTTTACCCGTTCTTGATTTTGATCATGTATGTGAGACTTTTGTGAGAATTCGTGATTTGGTTGAAACACATGTGATATATTTGGTGTGGACATGCTCGATACCCTAATTCATGATGTTTGGATGCTTGGTAGACCCGATTTCATGTTTGGTTGTGTTTTAAACAAGTTTTGTATGATATATGTTGAGTTGTCGTTAAAAGGAAAAATCTGTATTTTGTCGATGATCTGTTTCGTTTGCTGTTTTGGACTATCTTGAAGTCAGTATCTTAATTTCGGTATAAAACATGAGTTTTAGAGAATTTCGTCTATTTTCAAACCCCTCTGATCTTACTTGATTTCGTTTTCGTATGAGTGAGTTATGATTGTTTTACTACAGAGATGTCGATCTTTACTAGATTCTATTTTTCGATGATTTTGATGACTAATGATTTTAATGCTGATGCTACATATATTATTTTGATCCAAAACTTTGGTCAATATTTCTTTATCTAGTGGGGGACTACTCAAAATTCTGGTGAATTTTATTGATGCGTTTTATATGTCTTTTCATGCATGTTTACAAAAGTCATACTTTCTATATTTTGCTCGTTATCCTGTAAAAAATTGTGTTTTCACCCTGATTCCTTTTTCTGTATGAAAAATTCTTGTGAAATATGAAAGTTAGTATATTTTATCTATTTTCATATCCCTTTTGCGGATTTGGATTTCGTTTCACGGCTTGCGAGATATTTCAGTTTTCGTACAGCAGTTTTGGGAATTCCAGATTGGCCAAAGTATCATTTCTTGATGTTTTCTTATTTTTTATGACTGAACTAATTTTACTGGAATATTATGAAACTTTACATTTTGATTCTAGAAATATAGGAAAATACCCCAAATTTTTCCTGGATTTATTTGAGAGGTTTTGATGCTGTTTTTCGGACTGAAAATTCGTTTTACTGATTTCTGACTGAATATGTTTTCTGGATTCAAATCAGTTTTGAGTTATGATTTTGTAAATTACTTTGTGACTTATTTATATTCACTGGATTCGTGTGGAAGTCTATTTTCCAGATTCTTTGACGGATCCAGATTTGCATTTCTGTAGCGACGAGATTCACTATTTTAGTATTGTACTGTCTTGATGTCCTGAATATGAACATACATTGTTTTGCTCGTTTATGTGACCGTATATCACCTATGCATGTTCATTTGTTTCCCTAAACCTAATACTGATCATATCATGTTAGTTTGACACTATTTCATACACATTCATGCCTGGTTGATGACCATAATAAATGTAACCAAGCCGGGGTTTCTTAAGGGAAGATCTAGTAGTGAAAAATATAGAAACGTGTACTTGGAAGGGAACTAGTGTTCCGTACTGCTACCGTTACTATTATTTTTCTGCTACTGTTACTGTTACTTTACTGCTACTGCTACTGTTACTGATACCTGAGTACACTGTCCCATTATGGTCCACTATGAAATCTAAAAGCGAAACTGTTTGTTGTAGTAACCATGTGTTATGTTTTTTGGGCGCATGAAGTGCTACCTAGCTAGTAATACACACAAGACTATAAGAACATAAGACTAATACTGTTAGACTGATACTGTTAGACTGATACTGTTCGACTGATACTGTTTGACGGATACTGTTATACTGTTACACTGATATACTGAGCTTATTGTTACTGGACACTGTTAGTTGCCATATGACACTACATTTGATATAAACATTTGTATTGTCAGTATACCATGCTAGTTGACTTTGTTTTACTAATTCGTGCTAGTTATCACTGTTGATGCATTATTCCATGCTATTTGTTAGTTTTTCATGTGCTTGTATCCTACATTATAAGTGGCCCGTAACTTGCAATTGACGGGTACTTGTTTTCTCTTTTCTTCTCCTGCAATTGTTAATTGCAGATCAGGATGGTCAGCTGCCCAACGGTATTGGAGAGAGAGAGAGAGAGAGAGATACATTTAAATTTTCTATTGCATTTGAAATCGATCAGGTAACTCAGTGAAAATTTTTAAATGAGCAGTCAAAAGAAGGAAAAAAATTTGAAAATCTGGAAATCTACAAATCTAAAAACCTAAATTTCTGGGTAGAGAAAGAGATATAAGAAAAAGTGAAGAAAGGTGAGAGATAATAATAAAGTGAGGTGGATTTTTCTTTGGGGAAAAAAAATAATTTTTTTTGGTGTGTGTGTGTGTGTGTGTGTGTGGGGGGGGGGGGGGGGGGGGGGGGGGGGGGAGATTAAAAAAAAAAAAAATTCTTCTGAGATTGTGAATGTAAGCCATTAATTTTGTTTCATTTGAAGATGAGTTACTTGACAATTTTGTATTTTTAATTGCCTTATGATTTATTATATAGATTAGGTGACAGTCGCTAAGTATGTTTTATGGCTATGCTTACCAACAAAAAAATAATAATTTTTGATAGACAATTGAATCAGAAATTGTAAAAAATGCATATATTTGATGTTGGTATTTATTTGAATCGTGGTTTACCAATTTAGAGTTTAAACTTAAGGTGAAATACAAATACGTTTTGATTTTATTTTTTACTTTTGCAGAATGGTACAACATCGACTAATAAATGACTTATGTACTAGAAGGGTAGTTGATGGAGGTTGGTTCATTTGAAAACAAGTCACTTACTAATTCAGTTCAACAAAATAGGTGTCCTAGCTAGAAGCTAGATGTGGACGGTTTGTGGTCCACTAAAAATATTGTGAAAGAGAAAGTAATGCACCACCAAGTTAAAATAAAATATCTTAGATAGGACAAATAAATTATTAAATCTATATAATAAAACACAAAGAAAGCTATCAAGTGGCTCTCCTTCAATCCCCCCAAAAAATCAAAGGCCCAGATCTAACCTTACAAAACATATTTTTCCTCCAAAAGTTCCCTCCAAAACTCAAATTCAAATCCCCCACCCAAAACACTCTTATATTCTTTTTTATTTTCTTTCTCTCTCTCTCCCTCCCTCTTCTATTCAAAAAATTAAGAAAATAATTTTTTAAAAAAAAATTAAAAAATTAAATAACTAAAAAAATTAAAAAATTAAAAACTTGAAAAATAAATGATCAAACAAGGTGCATCATTTTTTAATGTTGTTTGCCCTATGTTTCCCACTTCAATTAATTTGAAGGACCTCCAAAATTATTTTATATGATCAAAGAAGGTGCACCGTTCCGAAGACGTGCCGTAGGCACGTGTCAACGGGCAAACCTAGTAAACATATATAAATGAAAGGAAGGCAGCGCTAGAAATGGCAACCGTGCCGGGTTGACCTGCGATCCGCTCGCGACCCGCACACACGAACTCGGCCTGCTAGTATACGGTTCGGGTCCGGGTCGACTCGGGTCGTAAAATTCGCAAACCCAACCGGCTCGACCCGTTGACCAAGTCAAACATGTCCGCCAACCCGTGGGTTTGGACCCGTTTGACCCGAACGTTCGACCTGCGGATCGACCGGTCGACAACAACACTTGTAAGGAATTTTTTTATGTTAGATGTGCATATCATATTTTAATTTTTTGTGCTCAAGATGCATTAAAAGTAGTTGATTCATATATAATTGCAATTAGAAATTGTGTACATTTTATTGTTTTGAGTGATCCTATGCTTCAAAAATTTAAAGTATGGTGTAAAGCTAAGAAAATACATTTTAAAAAAATTTCTAAAGATGTTAAACACCGATGAACTCTACTTTTGATTTACTAAATGTTGATACTAATTACAAAGATATTATAAACGATTTTTGTCTTGCAAAAAATATGGAAAATTTTCAAATGACTCCCCAATCATGATATTTTTGCCGAATCTTGATTACGATTTTTGGAACATTTTAAAACCGCAACAATGAAGTTTTCTACGTCTTATAATTCTACTTCTAGTAGTATTTTTATTTCAGTCATTACTATGATGCAAACTTTTCAAGAAATGATTTCGGACGAATACATTGGTCATATTGTTGTTCCCGCTTATACAAAATTTTTGGAGTATTTTAATCCCACTCTTATGTTGTATTGTAATGCTACTGTTATGGATCCACGTGTCAAATTAGCGGGTACGAGGAATTTGATTGAATATTTTTTACTTTACTTGGAGATGATTATGAATATGATTGTAATGAATTTTTAGCTAGCTTTGAATTGACATTGAATAACTTGTAAGATTATTATGATATAATTTTGCATCTAGTAGTACAACTAGTATAGTTGCTTCTTCTTCTACTCTGGAGGTAAGGGTAAGAGTACATTAGAAGATGTCACTTTTAATTTACTTGCTCGTATTCAATATAAAAAAAAAACTAGGACTAATGCACCTAATGAATTAAATCAGTATAATCAATGGTGGAAAGAACACAAAAATCTTTTTCCTATTCTTTCACATATGGCTAGAGATCTACTAACTCCCCATGTCTCCACAATTGCTTCCGAAAGTGATTTTTCTTCAAGTGACAGAGTTCTAAATGATTACAGGAATTGCTTGAAGCCGAATTCGTTGGAGATGCTCGTGTGTTCTGAAGATTGAATGAAGGCTGAAGACAGGACTCAAGAAAAAGCGGCATTTACATAAACAAGTGGAAGCAACTCCCTTGAAGTCCAACAATAAGATTAGAGAATTTAGGGCGATGAGATCCTAGGTTTAGGTTAAGTAGAGGTGCACGACAGTAGTCCAATGTCCTATCTTCAATCTAACTCTAGGCTATCCCGAACTCTATATTGTTCTCTTAAACATGTAATTGAAGTAATTTGTATATTTATTTAACAGTATTTGTATGTAAAAAAATTGTAAAATTTTCATAGAAGTTGAAATGAATTAATATATACAATTTAGTTTAATCCTTAATCACTTATGTACAATTTTTATTTATTTATTTATTTATTTAGGTTAAAGTGGGGGAGAACTTGTATTTGTAAATTGTATGTAAAAAACTTGTAAAAAAATCATAGTAGTTGAAATGAATAATCAGTAATGTATGCATTTTTTCGCTTTTATACAATTATAATTGTTTTAATTTTTTTTTATAGTGAAGTTGTAATAATAAATTTTTTAAAATGGGCCAACCTGCCACCCGGCCCGACCCGAAATGGGTTCAACCCTAATGGGTTCGTGGGTCAACCGGGTCGAAATTTTCAATTTCGAATCCGGCCCGGCCCGGTTGACACCCCGATCCGATCCGAACCTGCCCAAGTTAGATTTCAAACCTCACGGATCCGATCCGGCTCGGCCCGGTCGACCCGAATGCCAACCCTAGGCAGAGCACACACACGCCACACCACCTGATTTAGGTGTGCATTTAGTTAATTATTTAGCATTTAGATTCACAACTAGAAACCGTTTACACCTTTTTTCGATTACTTGTTTGACCAATATTAATTGTACGGCTCTTTCTTTCTTTCACAAGTTTGAATCATTTCAAAAGAATAAGAGAGCAAGATTCTCAACAAATTTCAACATTAACCGACTAGTTCGCTAGTGCATATCACAGTTCTCCTATTTTATCTTAGTAATTCAACGAACTAGTAAACAATTCCTTTTGTTTAAGGTATAAAATTATATCAAAATTTGTGCATATCAAAATCGAAATCATCAACAACAAAAAAATTGTTTGTTTATTTATTTATTATTATTGTTATTTTAAGAAACGACATGTCACTGCATATTGTTCGAGCCCTACCTAAGAGTCTTAACTAATTTTGAAGGATTAGTTATACTGCTACCCTGTTAGGTGCATCTTCTTCCCCCCTCCGGGTCCTCTCCTTCACAATCATATATAACAAAATAAATTAATAATAGGGAAAATTACATAAAGTCCTCATGATCTATACAGCAACGCAATAAACATCCTCATGTGTTATTTATGGTCAACTTTCATTAAAAAAGTTCTTAAATATTTGATGTAAAAAGTTCAAAATACCCTCATATGAGAGGATTATGACTCACATTCTCTCTCATTCTGTCTAGACTCTAAGCCTCATCGCCATCTCCACTGCCTTCCTCTTCCACCGAAACCGATCATCACTTTGGCCTCCATCTCCAACCCACATCCAGCCCGACCTGCACCAAGTCCATCTCCATCATCCCCAACATCCATCTCCAACCCACATCACCATTCTGAAGCCCTTTATGAAGTTCAACCTGAACTCAATGTCATCGCCACCAAGTCCAACCCTAAATCCCCAATTCGAGCCTCTACACAACTAAGTATTGGGGATTTAGGGTTTCAAATTTGGGAATTTAGGGTTTCGAATTTGGGTCAGGTGAGTTCTGACAAGAGGAGTTCATGCAGGCAGAGAATATATATATTAGTAAATAAGTAATGGCATGTATGTGATTGGAAAATCCTTAACTCTTGGAAAATCCTTAAAAGGATTAGTTGTCCAATGTATCACATGCATGCCACATAATCACTTGCTCATTTACTAAATGAGCAAGTTGCTCATATCCCTTTTACTATATATATATATATATATATATATATATATATATATATATATATATATATATATTAGATATGAAAGAGAAAACTATTACAAACTACTAATGGCGGGGTTGTTGAAAGAGTTAAGTCTTGCGAATGAGCGAGTTTGAGATGGCATAACGTTAAATTGTAGAGAGGATATTGGACTATTGTCGCACTCCTCTACTATAGACAAATTATGATCTCATCTACCGCACACTTAACATAGACTGCACTTAGAATAAAATCAACCCCCCATCAAAACAAGCATACATCATAAACCAGGATAGTCATTAACAGATACAAAACACGGGACAATGTGAGCCCCCAAAATGCAAAAGAACCACTACCTTGACTACTCTTGATTACTTCCATCACTGCATAATGAAGAGTCTCAGCTATTGAGTAGCTCTCTAGCCCCTGCATCATCCAACTCCTTCAAGATCTTTGCTTTCTTCTTAGAATTGTCGCTGCTATCTAGCCAATGGGAGAACCAGAATTTAACTTTAGAGATGAGCTTATCAATTGAAATGTGTTTGTTGTTGAAAGTTCTATCATTCCTAGCATTCCATAGACTCCAACAAGAAGCAATTTTAAGCAGACGGCATAAGTGTGTGTATTTGTGATTGTGAGAATCAAAACACCACCGTGTGAAACAATTTGAAGTGGAGGCAGGCAACTGAGGAATATTGAAGTGATGGGTGATGTAGCACCAAGTAGCCACCGGACATTTTCAAAAAATATATGGATGGTGATT
This sequence comes from Hemerocallis citrina, assembly GCA_017893485.1. NCBI lineage: Eukaryota > Viridiplantae > Streptophyta > Magnoliopsida > Asparagales > Asphodelaceae > Hemerocallis > Hemerocallis citrina. The sequence goes on along the minus strand of CM030358.1, from coordinate 101,586,484 downwards.
TCAACCATACATGCACAAGCCGAGCAAGTCTGGTCACCATCCCATCTTCTAGAGTGAAGCCTAGCCTTGGGGTTGAGTATCTCCCAAGTCAACATCCAAATAAAAATCTTGCATTTGAGGGGTGCGAGGTTCTGTCAACAAGCTCTAAAGTAGGGTGAATGAAGACCTGAAATACTGAAAAATGAATAAGCTGATTTGACTATGTAGACCCCTAAACTAGAGTGCCTCCAAATGGAAATATCCGCATTGGTAGAAGGTTGTAAGTTGGAGATGAGGTGCAATAGCTTATCTTTCTTCAAGATAAGGCGAAAGGAAGAAACGGTGTTTAAGCTAGGTATCCAAATCCATCTACCATCTTGTAAGTAGCCTTGGGAGAAAAGTGTTGCCTCTTTGTTCCAAGTTGCATCGAATAAGGCATGGAATAAAGTGGATATGCTATGGCCTCCTACTCACTTAGAAGTCCAGAACTTGATGAATTGCCCGTCACCAAGTTGCCAATTAATCCCCGGTAGGAATTGCTCCCTTAGCTTATGAATCCCCTTCAAGAAATCTAATGCCTGAGTAGAGCAAGTGAAGAACTTTGAGGTTTCGTTAAAATATAATGACAGAAGTGTTTGGTTACCAAGTAAGTTATCTGCCAAGAGCTTCCACCACAACTTCATTAGTAAGGCACAATTGAATTGATTGAGATCCAAGACACCCAAGCCACCTTGCTCTTTAAGATGACATATATGCTTCCAGTTTGTGCATGCAGTCTCAGAGGTGTTGGTATCAGCACAAACCTAGAAAAATCTACTTCTTATCTGATCAATTCTTGCAATAACTTAGTTAGGTAGTTTAAAGAAGGAGGCATAATAAGTTAGCAAAGCGCTGAGCACTAAGTTAATGAGGACCAGTCTGCCTCCTCCAGAAAGCATACACCCCTTCCATGTAGATAATCTCCTCTTAATTCTCCGAAGAAGAGGTAGTCAATCTATCTTCTTTAATTTGCCTTTAGCCAAAGACATGCCTAGGTATTTGATGGGCAAAGAATCTTGTCTGAAACCCAGGATATGGGAGAAAGCATGAAGCTTGGCCTCGGAGGAACCAAAGTAAACAATGGAAGACTTGGAGAAGTTGATGTCTAAGCCTGAAATATTAGCAAACATGTGAAGGAGTAATTTTAAATTAAGCACTTTTTGTTCGTCACATTTGTAGAAGATGAGAGTGTCATCGGGAAATTGGAGAGCAGACAGTGAAACGAGAGAGCCCCTGAGCTGAAGTTGATAAAAAGTTCCATTGCTCCATCCACAGCTTAACATTTGAACAAGTACATCTACAACTATAGGATAAAGAGCATTGGCGAGAGATGGTCGCCTAGCTTAAGACCCCTCTTAGAATTAATAATGCTCCCCTCAACCCATTAACAAGCACTGAGGATTTAACAGAGCGAAAGATGAAACTGATCCACACCATTTTGGACCAAAACCTCTGGCAGTTAGCATCTGCTTAATGAAGTCCCAACTCACTGTATCAAAGGCTTTGTGGAAGTTTGTCTTCATCATTAGATAGAGAATCTGGAGATTCAGGGTTTTGAATTTGGAAGAAGAAGAAAATAATGAGCATTGTGTTCTCGTTCGGAAAAACTCAAATTTGTATTTCATTATTGCGGTCTTAAGAAATTCTTATTTTTTAACTTTTGTTGTTGTTTAATTTTTTCCCAACAAGAACTTAAGGTTGGAAGCTTCCTTACTATACTGTTCTTTCCATAGTATTATTTATACTAGTATTATACACGTGCGTTGCACGTGGGGAAAATGGGGAGGAAGGAATGAAAAGGACCAAAAAAAATCTAGTATTATACACGTGCGTTGCACGTGGGGAAAATGGGAGGGGGAATGAAAAGGACAAAAAGAAAAAAAAATCTACCAACACATGTGCTGCACGTGTTGACAAAATGACAAATATTTACAAATGACACTAAGCCCTTCTCCTATTATAATATTAGAGATGATACTATTTTGAACTTTCACATCAATATTTAGGTTTTTTTTCTTCCGAAAGTTCACCACTAATGATATGTTAAAAAAATTATTGCATTGACCAATACGGTTGATTGCGGTTGACAGTATATACCTGAAGGGTTCTCAGCAATTTACCCTTAATAATAACTAGTAATTTATACGCGCAATACCCGTCTTAATGAATATATTTTTTCAAAGTAAGAATTGTAGTCTGAGTTTAAACTTAATACCTCATTTATAATAGTTGTGCACGTGCATTGCACGTGTTGATAGATTGACAAATGACACTAAGGTCTTTTCCCATTATAATATTAGAGAAGAGATTAGAGATGTTTACACAGGGGCGGAGAGAGATGGTGGATAGGGAGGTCATTTGGGACCCCAAAAATTTTGTAAAACCCTCTTCATATAGTCAAGAATTTTTATTTGCCTCCCCGGTTTAAATTTTTTTAGGACCCCCAAGTTTAGTCCACCTTTTAAAGGCTGAAATAATGGTGTGGGTTTTGGACTAAAAAATTATTCATTCTCTCTTTCTATTAATTAAATCCAAATGCTCAAACTTAAAAAAACACACAAACCCAACCCGTCTATTAAGCCCAAACTTCTTTCATTCTCTCATTCTCTCATCTCTCATCTCTCTGTATAATATGTAGTCTGAATTTCAATTCTAAATCATTTTGTTGATTCAATTCCAAGTATGTAGTATGAATTTTATTGTGTTGATACAAGTATGAGTAAATCATTTTGTTCAACCCATAGATTTTTTTAAAAAAATCTTAACAATTATGCTTATTATTTGATCTGTATGATCCTTTGATACAATTTTTGATAAGAAGTTAGTGTGTACACCAGTTACAAGTATATCTATTCATTTGGGTCGTATCTCTTAGCCTCTAGTATTATAACAGTGTAAATAGTTTAGTATGATTATTGATTATCATTACTCTTACTAAATTTAGAGCACAACTGTACAAGTGCCAAAAAATACATGATAGTAAGAACACTAATTCAAATATTTACTTTGATTATAATTTTATTTTGATCCAACTACTTTGATTTTTAAAAACAAAAATAAAATAAAAAATTTTCGGCAACAATCATGTCGATGCCGAAAAATAAAATAAAATTCTATTTTGATTTGTCTGACTCCGCCACTGCGTTTACAACAAACAATTAATAATGATCAGATATATTTATCCTTTTTCCTTGACACACAAACACCACACACGCATAGAAAATATTTTAAGATGAGTGCTCTGTATGATCTCCTCGACTCAGATAAATCAGATCTAGAGGAATAACTTCCACTTGTCACCTACTGACACCAGTTAGATCTAAATCTTGTCGGGGTCATCTTCATAAATAATGGAAGGGGCCTAGTATCGCAGTACACGTAAATCATTTGTGAATGCACGGGGCAAAATAGTACATGAAGCTATCGTGGACCTATGCATGGCAGTCGAATCGCTTCAACTACTGTTGCAGAGATTTTATTGGCTGTCAATCATTAGTCTCAAAATGACATTCAGTAACTTTTTTTTTTTGATGAGAGTGACATTCAGTAATTTGAAATTTGTTACATGGCTCCATCTCTAATCTCTAATCTCTATCTCTAATAATAATAATCTAATATTATAATGGGAGAAGGGCTTAGGTACTGTTCTTTTTTTTTTGCCTCTTATAAGACCTCTTATAAGACCTCTTATAAGAGATTTACAGTAAGAGCCTCTTTTTAAGGTGTTCTTTTATATAAAAATAATCTCTTATAAGAACCTCTTATAAGAGATTTATGTTCTTTTTTCACCTCTTACAAGAGTCTTTTCTCTACTTTTAGACCTTTTTGTCCTTACTATATAATTTCTCTATTTATACCAACATTTCATATCTAAAATTAAGTAAATCGTCACATTTCTCACATGAAACACGTAAAACTTTTTAAAAAAACTATGAAACACGTAAAACTAAAAAAAAAACTAAAAACAAAAACTAAAAAAAACGAAAAAAAAAACTATGAAACACGTACAACTTTTACAAAATGAAATGCACTAAATACATCAAATACAAGGGGATAAAAGAATAAAGAGTAAAAAATAATTAGTATAGTGATTTTGTATACTACATATGGTTTAATTTGTTTAGAGTCAAATTACTACATACGTGTGGTAGGGTAAAAATGGCTCGGAGGCCCAACCAGGGCCCAATACAATTCTCACTCAAAAAGGTAGAAATAGCAATCTAGTTCGGCTCCGAACCACTTCAGGGTCGGCGCCGAACCTCATGTTTGCCCTCACAGTACTGGCCTTCTCATACCGACGAGCCTCAGTAGTCCTCGGAGTCCGATCCGGGACAGTCCCACAGGCCGTCCCCCCTCTCTGGCGGAGCAGAAGGATGACCTGGCGCAGCCTAGGCCCTCCGATCCCCCCAGAAGCACAGGAGACCCACGATCAGCCACGTCAGCTCCAAATACCACCAAGGGTTTCGCCACGTCAGTCCTATACCACTCCTGGTATTGCCACGTCTGCCCTAAACCCCCTGGGCCTTCTGCCACGTCAGGCCCACGGGCTTTCGGATCCAGACCCGGCCCCCAAGAGGAACCAAACCCGGTTGGGATTCTCTATAAATACTAGACCCACACCCACCTTTTGAGGTAATCAATCTTTTGCCACTTAATATACCTAGTTATTGCTACTCTCTCACAGAGACTGACTAGATCGTCGGAGGGTCCGCCACCGGGATAAACCCCGGTGTTTCAGGACCGTCTGCAGGTACACAAAACCTCGAATCCGACCCCTCTGATCCGAGCCCAGACTTCAACATCATTCCGAGCTCATCGTAGGTTCCAGAAGGTCAACCGAAGGTCGGCAGACGAGCAGCATTCTCCTCCAATACAAATCGAGTCCGAACTCACACCTGGTGCATCCACACGTCTCCCAGAAATAAACCGCATCAGGTTGGCGCCGTCTGTGGGAACCCTGCTTCAGAAGCCGATCCGAGCCAGACCCTCAAGGGACCTCGACAGCCGAACCCTCATGGCCTCCAAAGGCAAGGGGGCTGCTTCCTCCGTCAACCGACGGGACTCGCCCCCACCAAATGCTAACGCCGGGCCACGCACTTCAAAACACAGGGCTCCCCCTCAACAGTCCCGAAGGAGCGTCACCCAACCAGTCCAGCCCGACCTCCGGGGGATAATCCTCAACCGCAAGATTACCCGCAACAGGGGAAGGGCCGCTTCCAACCCGGCCCCGAACCGTCCAAGACCGCCGCCCGAGGGACGAAGACCCGCGCTCAGCCGAGTCGGAAGACAACCCTCGGACCGACCAAACCGGGTCGAGGGAGCCCCCGTCACTCATAAGGAGTTCCAAGACTTCCGAAGAGAAATTCTGGGAGCTCTCCGACGGGCCCCCAGGGAAGAAACCCTCCATTCCCAAACAGGGTCGGACGCCGAAGCCAGCGCGTCCCGCCCATCAACAATCCAGCCAGAGGACGATGGCGTACTCCTAAGGCGCCTACAAGAAATGGAAGATCGCCTCGATCACATAGGGGACGGCAGCCAAAGAGCGGCTCAGGGGTACAGACCTGTCCGTCCTCCCTTCTCCGCCCCCATCCTCCAAGCGGAAATACCCAGGAATTTCCGACCCCTTCAATTCGAGACCTACGACGGCGAGGGAGATCCTGCTGATCACATGGAGGGTTTCAAAACCCTCATGATGATTCACAGCGCCTCGGATCCCCTGCTATGCCGAGCCTTCCCTGCTACCCTTCGGGGTCCAGCTCGTAAATGGTTCTCGAAGCTCGCCCCCGGCTCCATTTACTCCTTCGACCAACTCGAGGGCAATTTTCTCGCCCACTTTGTCACTAGCCGGAAGGCCGAAAGGACCAGCGCCTCATTACTTGGGCTCAGACAGATAGAGGGGGAATCACTCAGAGTGTTCGTCCGGAGATTTACCGTTGAGGCAAGGTCGGTCTCCTCCCTCGACCCGGGCGTCGCTTCAGCGGCATTCCGACACAACGTCCGTCATGGACAGCTAAAGGCTTCTCTGGCGAAGAAACCCCCCGTCGACTTTTCCCGACCTCCTCAATAGGGTCGAGAAATACATTAGGGCAGAAGAGGCCCTTAACCCCGAAGATACCAGGGATGCCACCGGGAAGGGAAAGCGGAAGACCGAAGAAGTCGAACCATCAAAGAAAGCTCCAAGGGACCCGGGGGCCATGAAGAAGGTCCCGCCGGTCCCCCGCTTCGAGAGGTACACTCCTTTGACGCATAACGTATCAGCCATCCTCTTGGAAATCGAAGACAAGGGCATTGTCCGACTACCTCCCCGATCTAATAACAATAAGAATCGAGATCAGCGCTTCTACTGCCGCTTCCACAGAGATCACGGGCACGAAACCGACCAATGCCGAGCCCTGAAAGACGAAATTGAAGAACTCATTTCCAGAGGGTACCTCCGAGAGTTTACCCGAGAAGGCCCACGGGATCGGCGAGACGCTAGGAACCGGAGGCCCTCGCCTCCGAACCCTCCTCCAAACCACACCCAGGATCGGGACCCCAATTCCGAGGGAGCCGCAGATATGCCTTTCATCTTGCACTGTGTCCACGGAGGGCCGATGGGAGGTGAATCGAATACTTCCCGAAAAGCCTTCATCCGAGAGGTGAACGCTGTCCGAGACAACCCCTCGCCCAAACTGCAGTCGAGGCCGGTCTCCTTCTCAGGGGAGGACCTCGAAGGTGTTCGCTTTCCCCACTGCGATGCCCTCGTCATTAGTCTCCACATGGCTAATTGTGAAGTTCGCAGAATCCTCGTCGACAACGGCAGCTCGGTGAATATTCTTTTTCTCGAAGCCTTCGAAAATCTCAAGTTACCCAGAGGCAAACTCAAGCCGGCCGGGTACACCTTGCACGGGTTCTCCGGCGTCCCTGTCGTGATAGAAGGGATTGTTACCCTCGACGTTACCGCCGGATCGACTCCTGTCAAAAGGACCGAGTCCATGGACTTTATGGTAGTCAACGTCAAGGCGGCTTACAACGCCATACTCGGCCGACCTGGACTGTGCTCCCTCCAAGCGGTGCCTTCGGCTTACCATCTGAAGCTCAAGTTCCCCACCCCGCAAGGAGTCGGCATCGTCCGAGGCAGCCAAGAAGCAGCGCGATCATGCTACATGACCACCGTCGGGGGAGGTGTGTTCCCCCTCGACGCCGAACGAACATAGATTATGGCCTGGCTAAGTGTAAATCTATTTTTGTGTAAACCCTCATGTGTAAAGGGCTGTCTTAGCGGCCCTCCCTATCTTATACTAAAAATACCCCTTTTTGTCCGAATCCAAATGTCTCGGTAGACTCAATCCGAGTCCAGACTAAGGGTTCTTCCTAAGGCCCCACTTCGATCCCTCGCGGATCGGTGGAGCCAAACCTTACCTCCGACATTGTGCGCTACACTACTAGCCGGAGCGATGAAGGAAAAGGGTTCTTTATTCATGCCCCTTTATTTTCGTTCTGAAAAAATAAAAGAAACAAAGACCGTTACAGGACCACTCCGCTCATCTCAAACCAGAAGAAATCTTAGGGCCCTTCGGGCCCAACGAGGGGCGAAAAGTACTCCGACCAAGCAACTAGGAGCCCCTCTCCTCGTTATGGTAGTCCTTAGCCTCAGCCGCGGTCGACACTCCAGCCACAGAACTCTGGGCGTCATCCGGTCGCGTCTGTTGCAACAGTAGCAGCGCAGAGGGAACCCCCTCCGCTTGCCGACCCGCGGAGGAAGAGAACGAGACACCCAATATCGCCTTGTAACGATGTATCTCCATCTCCTTCTCCACAAAGACGTCGCGAAGTAACCCCCCAGGAGAGGGCCTCAGCACCAAGGTACTCAACCCGGCCTGTCCAAGGTTCGCACCGCCGAGCTCCCGATCCCACATCGCCCTCCTCAGCCGACGCGCCTCCTCACTTAAGGCTTCGGACTTATTCCGATAAAAGTTACAAGCCGTATCAGTGTCCCGAGCCCCCCTTCGGTGACAAACCAGCGCGGCCTCCAGGGCCTTAACTTTACTCTGGAGCCACGCCACATAGAAACTACGGGAGTCCACCTCGGGGAGGAGAGTCGCGACCTACAAGAAAACCAGCCAATTCAACACACATTCGCAAGAAGGTTCGGAGATGTCCGAGGTCAAAACAATTGGCCGGTCAAAAAACTTTTTTTACTACTATAAATCCAGGTACTTCTTACAAAAAATGCGGTGGCCAGTCTGCGGGAGGCAAATACAGTCGAGGGAGAGAAAAAGAAAGATAAAAATTATACAAATCATTGACCCACCTCAGGGTCGACAGACGGATCCACGGATGCGTCGGCCGGTGGGTCGAGGGCGGGCCCTTCTTCGCCAGGAGTCTTCGACGTCCCCTCGATCTCCATGTCATACTCAAAATTGGACAGATCGAGGGTCGGGAAGAAGTGCCTCACGTGACTGAGGGCCTTCGCATAACTTTTGTCCTGGGCCTCGATCACCATCAGCTGACCTGTAGTCATCACCTCCTTCGCCTCCTTGGTGAACTTCGTCTTCAGGGAGGCCACCTTCTTCTCCCACTCTGCATCCTTGGCCTTGAGCTGGAGCTCCAGCTGCTGCTCCCTCTTGTGCGAACCCTCGAGTTCGATCCGCATCTCCTTCATCTCCCGCTCGCTCTTTTCCGCCCGAGCTCGTTCTTGGGCCAGGGACGCCTCGTAGAGGTTCTTTATGTTGGCCCCCTGCATGCAAGCCTACAACCAACGAGCGCAGATAAGGATAAGGCTTCCGTACGAAAATCAACAAGGGGGACAGGGTCGACGGACTTACCAGCACAGTGGCCTGCGCCAGGCGTGCGAACGCCACCTCCATGGGCTCGCCCTCCATCGCCTTGCGGTCGCGAGGGGTCGCCAACTTCTCCACCACCTCAACGGCTTGGGCCTCCTCGGTCAGGCAGTCCCCCATCCGAACCGACCAGTCCGGAGCCCACCGCTGCCGCAACAACTCCACCACCGGATCCTCTTCCTCGACCTCGACCAAGGGACCTTTCCCCTTGTCAAGAACAGAGGCCCCCGCTAGGCCCTGACCCTTCGAAGCAACCGCCCCCTTGCTCGTCTCCGAGCAAACCCTCTTGGTCCCCGGCTCGAGCTGGACCTCCGAGATGACTAGGGACGACCCCCTCGGCCTCTTCGCCGCCTCCTTCTCAGCCTTCTCCTTCCTCATGGCGAGCCTCTTTGCCTTGATCGACGCCTCGTCCATATCTGCGGGAAAAACTATTAAGAGCAATGAGCAAGAAAGTACGGAAGGACCAAGAGAAAAGAAACAACTACATACACATAACGACTGGGCTCAGTCCAACGCTCGCCAGGTTGGCCTCCGTCACCTCCGTCCAATCAATACTAGGTGACAGACGGAGGCGCTCGACAAACCCCCATTCTTCGGCCGACAGATCCCCCTGCCTCGGCATTTGGTAGCTCGGCTTGGAGTGGTTCCATCGAGTGGGAATGTCCCATGGCTCTTCACTCCAGATCACCAGATATTTTTTCTTCCATTCCTTAATGGAATCCGGGTGGTTGCGGACGACCTTCCCCTTACTCCGGGGAGAGATATAGTATACACCCTCGGCCGACGAGCTGACCATCAACATCGCGCGGAACACATTCAGCCGCAGGGGTACTTGCTGTTCCTCGCACATCAGCACAAAGCAGATAATCTACTTCCAAGAGTTCGGCCCGTACTGCATGGGCGCTAAGGAGGCCCAGTTCAGCACATCCCTAACGAACGGGTGGATTGGCAACCTCAGGCCGGAGATGAAAGCATCCACTGGGAAGACACAATACCAAGCTGATAGGGGATCGGTGGGGCACAGAGTAGAGCTCGGCAGCAGCAATTCGTAGCCAGGCCCTATATGATACGCCAGCTGCAGAACCTCCAAGTCCCCGTCCTCCAAAACGGTCGAGATCGCGTCCATCATCACCCTCCTCCGGCTCGGCGAAGAGGGTTGCACTCCGAAAAGCTCCCGGTCAGAAAGGTCGTCGGGATATTGACGGAAATGCTTCGGCTGTACGGGCGAACCCGTTATCAAATTGAGAAAAACAGGCGCCTGGCTCGAACCGCCGGTCCTCGACCCCGCCTTCCTCGGGGCCCTCTTCTTCTTCTTGGCTCGCTCCGACGAAGGAGTAGACAATGGCCCCAGGCCTGTCGGCGTGAGTCTGGAACCTGCACCCTGAACGGTGGATCTCCTCACTATATCACCCTCGCCTCTCTCCTCCTCGGAAGACAACTCCAGTACACGAATGCCGTCCGAACTATCGCCGGCTTCCTCCGACTCGCTACTCTCCACCACAAAGGGACGTCGGGAGCATGACGGCCTCATCTTGTGTACCGCCTCCCCCTCACCTACTGAGTCCTCCCACGAAACCGAGCCAGAAGGGTCCGCAACGGGCACCGACTCCTCCTCAAGCACGGGCTCTTCCCACGACGTCGATGTGGAGACAGGCTTTACTTCCCCCCTGGACGTCGACGCCGACGAACCGGACTGAGCCCTATCCATCTGTGCCTAAAGCTAAACAAACTTACCAACTAACCTGGGACCGCTTCGGAAGGACGAGCCTAGTACGGCAAACTACAAGAATAAGCGCTGAAGGGTTGGGAGAATTTTTGAGGAAGAAAGCAATGAGAAAGAAGTGGGCGAAAGGGGAAGAAAAGAGAATACTTATAGAGGGGAAGAACGACTCCTCGACTTCCGCAATTACTATTCACTGATTGACGCACAACTGCCGCCTGGAAAATCACGCCACGTCCTCGAAACGTGTGCTGCTGACGTCATCAGACGCCAGACTGACAGCCCAACTCAGGGGTCGGTTCGGATGGAATACGCGACGGAGAAAACATTTTTACTTAAGGTTTAAGGCGCTGTCATGCGACAGATGCCCCAGGCTCCAGCGCTCGACCGGTTCCCCTCTCACCCCTGAGCAGCTCGGGGCTTACAGCCTCGGCAGCCGAAACCCCGAACTGTTCAAGGGTGGGACAGAAACCACCGTCGCCTGGAGCCCTATCGGGACAGATTGGCCGACCCCCGGTTGGAGGTGGCCCCTCTATCCGAGGCCCTTCAGCCCCAAGACCGGAATACGGTTGGTGCCTCTTCCGTCCGGATCTCTCCCGGGCCAAACAACCATGTCAGGGTCGTCTGACCCGAAAAGGGATCCGGACGGCAAAACCACCACCAATCCGAGGCTCCTCTTCCACCAGTACGGATTTCGACCGTTACCCCTCTCGCCCTGATCTCCCCTGGATCTGGCTACCGTATCAAGATCCATCAGATCCAAGAGAAGATCCGGGCGACAGAATAACCACCTCTCCAACACTGCTGAGGGTCGAAAATATTAGCAAAAGACAGGCGTCCGCCGAAGCAGACACCTCTGATGGCCAATAGGCCACCCCTGCTATGATCATACCTGCGGTGGAGGGGAGAGGTATTTATAGCCTCCCCCATGGACCAACCATTAGGGCACGGGGAAGGTCAATCGACGGAAAACCATGCGCCATCTGCATTCATTAGGCGGCGCCATTAAATGCCCCTAGGAAATTGGACCATCGCACCGATCTCGGAGAGCCTTCAATGCTCCGCAGAAATGACGGAATATCCCCGCTCAATCACTTTAAGGCACCAACCGTTCGACATCACCCTTGTTGGCCCGTAATCCCTCGCCGGCTCGAGGTCAGGTCTAGCATCAGGGTAGTCTTCTCAGGAAGGCTCCACGGCTCGCCATCGCCCTTGCCTACCCGTAATCCCTCGCCAAGCTCGAGGTCAGGTCCGGCACCAGGGTGGTCTTCTCAGGAAGGCCAACGGCTCGCCATCCCCCTTGCTAACCCGTAATCCCTCGCCAGCTCGAGGTCAGGTCTAGCACCAGGGTAGTCTTCTCAGGAAGGCTTCACGGCTCGCCATCGCCCTTGCCTACCAGTAATCCCTCGCCAAGCTCGAGGTCAGGTCTGGCACCAGGGTGGTCTTCTCAGGAAGGCCAACGGCTCGCCACCCCCCTTGTTGGCCCGTAATCCCTCGACCCGCTCGAGGTCAGGCCTAGCACCAGGGTAGTCTTCTCAGGAAGGCTTCACGGCTCGCCATCGCCCTTGCCTACCAGTAATCCCTCGCCAAGCTTGAGGTCAGGTCTGGCACCAGGGTGGTCTTCTCAGGAAGGCCAACGGCTCGCCACCCCCCTTGTTGGCCCGTAATCCCTCGACCAGCTCGAGGTCAGGTCTAGCACTAGGGTAGTCTTCTCAGGAAGGCTTCACGGCTCGCCATCGCCCTTGCCTACCAGTAATCCCTCGCCAAGCTCGAGGTCAGGTCTGGCACCAGGGTGGTCTTCTCAGGAAGGCCAACGGCTCGCCACCCCCCTTGTTGGCCCATAATCCCTCGCCAGCCCGAGGTCAGGTCTAGCACCAGGGTAGTCTTCTCAGGAAGGCTTCACGGCCCGCCATCGCCCTTGCCTACCCGTAATCCCTCGCCAAGCTCGAGGTCAGGTCTGGCACCAGGGTGGTCTTCTCAGGAAGGCCAACGGCTCGCCACCCCCCTTGTTGGTCCGTAATCCCTCGACCAGCTCGAGGTCAGGTCTAGCACCAGGATAGTCTTCTCAGGAAGGCTCCACGGCTCGCCATCGCCCTTGCCGATCTGAAATCCCTCGCCAAGCTCGATGTCGGGTCTAACACCAGAATGGTTCCCTCAGGGAGGCCAACGGCTCACCATCATCCTTGCCGACTCGTAATCCCTCGCCGAGCTCGAGGTCAGGACCGACACCAGAGTGGTTTCTTTGGGGAGACCAACGGCTCGCCAATCGTTCTTACCAACCCGTAACCCCTCGCCAGCTCAAGGTCAGATCTGGCGCCAGGGTAATCTCCTCAGGCAGGCTCAACTGCTTACCATCCCCTTCCTCGATCTGCCAATCTCCCGCTAGCTACAGATCCAGTCTAGCACCAACGCAATCTTCTCAGGAAGTTGGAACAGCTTGCCGTCTCCCAGGCCGATCCTTAAACCCTCGCCGGCTCGAGGCTCGCTATAACAATCAGGGTAACCCCCTCCTGAAGGCCCAGCGACTCGCCATCCCATTTCTACAACCATAAGCACTCCTCCACGGCTAGCTCCCGCACCCCCCGCAGGAGTGGGGGGCTTGTGTGGTAGGGTAAAAATGGCTTGGAGGCCCAACCAGGACCCAATACAATTCTCACTCAAAAAGGTAGAAATAGCAATCTAGTTCGGCTCCGAACCACTTCAGGGTCAGCGCCGAACCTCATGTTTGTCCTCACAGTACTGGCCTCCTCATACCGACGAGCCTCAGTAGTCCTCGGAGTCCGATCCGGGACAGTCCCACAGGCCATCCCCCCTCTCTGGCGGAGCAGAAGGATGACCTGGCCCAGCCTAGGCCCTCCGATCCCCCCAGAAGCACAGGAGACCCACGATCAGCCACGTCAGCTCCAAATACCACCAAGGGTTTCGCCACGTCAGCCCTATACCACTCCTGGTATTGCCACGTCTGCCCTAAACCCCCTGGGCCTTCTGCCACGTCAGGCCCACGGGCTTTCGGATCCAGACCCGGCCCCCAAGAGGAACCAAACCCGGTTGGGATTCTCTATAAATACTAGACCCACACCCACCTTTTGAGGTAATTAATCTTTTGCCACTTAATATACCTAGTTATTGCTACTCTCTCACAGAGACTGACTAGATCGTCGGAGGGTCCGCCACCGGGATAAACCCCGGTGTTTCAGGACCGTCTGCAGGTACACAAGACCTCGGATCCGACCCCTCTGATCCGAGCCCAGACTTCAACATCATTCCGAGCTCATCGTAGGTTCCAGAAGGTCAACCGAAGGTCGGCAGACGAGCAGCATTCTCCTTCAATACAAATCGAGTCCGAACTCACACCTGGTGCATCCACACGTCTCCCAGAAATAAACCGCATCAATACGGTCTTATAAGTGATTTAGCATCAGCTGCGAAAGAAACTGTATTGTTCTCTATATAAGAACTCCTTCCTCTCTCTTTATCTTGCAACAGTTCTAGTGAAAGAGAAGTAATTATTGAACTTAATCTCTGATTAGAGAAATATAGAAATAAACAGAAAGATGGGTTTGCTTCCAAATTTGAAAAAACCACTAGTGCTTCGGAAGGGTGCATGGACTGGCGAAGAGGATACATTGTTGAGGAAGTACATTGAGAAGAAGGGTAATATAGTCTTTTTAAGTGATAGAAGACTTTTAAGATTTTGAAAGAGGCTAGTATAAGCCATTTAGGTTTAGAAGCAATTTTGAGAGAAATCTCTTATAAGAGGTAAAAAAAGAACACTAAGGTACTGTTCTTTTTTTTTCCTCTTACAAGAGGTTACCTCTTATAAGAGATTTACAGTAAGAGCCTCTTGTAAGAACCTCTTTTTGAGGTGTTCTTTTTACATAAAAATAACCTCTTATAAGAACCTCTTATAAGAGATTTCTATTCTTTTTTCACCTCTTACAAGAGCCTATGTTACCCCAAAGTCTATATTACCCCCAAAGTAAAAAAATAGTGAGATGAAGGACAAGAAAAGATAAGTTCAAATTACTAATATATAAACTAGTTTAATGGCAAGTTAAATTCACAAATGAGTGTAAATCATCAATTATAATTCTGGGCTACTATAGACTTTTAATTAGTATGAACATTAGTATGTATAAATATAAATAATAATAATTTGTTTCACAGAAGTTGGATTAAAAAAATTTAAGGTCAATGGACTAATATAAATTATCCCTTAGCTGTAAATAAATAATAAATAAATAAAATTACAGTCAACTAATTGTTTCGACAGCATCCCTAACATAATTGTTCGAGATTGTGAAGAATGAATTCCCACACTTTTTCTAGGATAGCATATTATAGTCAACTACGTATATGATTACACTTTTTCTAGGATAGCATATTCCGGGCTATTATAGACTAATATATAAACTAGTTTAATTAGTAACAATTATAATATAGACTTTGGGGTAATATAGACTTTTTAAGTGATAGAAGTATTATAAGAATTTAAAAGAGGCTATTAGAAGTCTTTTAGCCTTATAAGATATTTTGAGAAAAATGTCTTATAAGAGGTAAAACAAGAACACTTAAAAAACTCTTATAAGAGGGGTACCACCTCTTACAAGAGGTAAATCTCTTATAAGAGGAGAAAAAGAACACTACCTAAAAAAACTCTTGTAAGAGGTGGACCACCTCTTACAAGAGGTAAATCACTTATAAGAGGAGAAAAAGAACACTACCTTAGTGTCATTTGTAAATGTGTGTCATTTTGTCAACACGTACAACGCACGTGTTGGTAGTTTTTTTGTCCTTTTCATTCCCCCTCCCCATTTTTTCCACGTGCAACGCACGTGTATAATACTATATCTTTTTTTTTGTCCTTTTCATTCCTCCTTTCCATTTTCCCTACGTGCAACGCACGTGTATAATACTAGTAATATTATAATGGGAGAAGGCCTTAGTGTCATTTGTAAATATTTGTCATTCTATCAACCCGTGCAACGCATGTGTTGGTAGATTTTTTTTTTTGTTCTTTTCATTCCCCCCTCCCCATTTTCTCCACGTGCAACGCACGTGTATAATACTAGTATTAATCAAGGTTTAGCGTTTTGGCTGGAGCCGTAAGGCTCTATCCGTGTTATCAAAAAAAAAAAAATCAAGGTTTAGCATTAATTAAACTTGCTTTTTTGTAAATTTAATCATATTTTAGTATTAATTTAGTGTCTAATTAATACACTAATAACTATTTAAAAACTAATTTCATTTCAATCATTTTAAAAATTAATTTAGTGTCAAATTAATACAAGTTCCGATTTTCTTTTCTTATTTTTTTCTCAAATTTTGGCAAACAACGACCGGAAAGAAACACTCATTTATTATTTCTCATTTTGTTATTTTTTCATTTTGTCATTTTGCCATATTATAGCAGTAATGAGTGTGGATGCTCTGAGTGGAGAATTCATTCGCAATAGTGACAGGATCAAAAGTGCAGTTGTCATTTGAAAGGAGAAGTCCATCAATGCATGGTTTTCTGTTTGATTAGAGAGGTGAAATAGTTTGGAATTTGATTCATCAAAATGTAAGCAGTCCATTCCACACTTGGTTTTTGCAAGGTGAAGGCTTCTTTATTGAGATTATGGAGACTAGTATTATACACGTGCGTTGCACGTGGGGAAAATGGAGAGGGGGAATGAAAAGGACAAAAAAAAAAATCTAGTATTATACACATGCGTTGCACGTGGGGAAAATGGGAAGGCCATAAAATGAAGAAACTCACGGAGAACAGAAGGAAGCAACTATGAACAATCACCAATTAATTTATGGACAGTCATTACAAACCGCACGGACTATAGCGGTGCTTTTACAAGGCTGTAGTGACGATTTTTGACGCCGTTATAGCACATAACAGCGTTTCTAAAATCGCCACTAAAAGTGCCGTTAGAACGTGCATCGTTATAGCCATATAGGCTATCGCGGCGTTTACCAAGTGCACCGTTATAGGTTGCCAACCTATAACGGCGTTTCCAAGCCGCCGTATTAGGAGCATTTCCGTCTCAAATTTTTTTGAAAAAAAATCGAGCTATAGCGGCGTTTTTCCAAGCGCCGAGATAGAGTTTATTCAATTTAGCCAGCGGCCAGTCCCCTACAGCGGCGCTTATAAAGTGCCGCGATAAAGGGCACTACCTTTTATAGCTGTAGTATCTATTGCGGCGTTTCTTGTTAAACGCCGCGATAGGTCTTTTTTTTGTGTGCATTTCATTATACAATTTTGAATTGAAAAAACCAGTAATTAATCGCATATTACAAATACATGTAATCATATTAAATTTAAATACTTAATAAAATCAATATAACATCATAATCAATTAACCAAAAGTCACACATCACAAAAAACAACTCAATAGAAAACAAAACATATAACACATATAAACTGTCATACAACGAGTGTCAAATGTATATGTTGTACAAAACATAGATATAATTCCTACAAAACATTTTTAAAAAAGTCCAAATCCGACAAACTACAACGGAGGAGTCTCCTCGTGTGGCCCGGTGTTGCTTCCAATTCCATTGTTATTTTGCCCTAATGTATGTGCTTGACTGGAAATCGATGGAATACGCTGGCCTTGTAGAAAAACATAAATATTCCATTATCAATTTGTCAAACAAAAGAAGAAAAAGATCACAAATTGGAGCAATTAGTAAAATGCTTGAGAAATTATACTTTTCTCTCTAGCACCTGTTTCATAAAAAAATTATCTAGTGGTGAGCGTGGAGTCAAGTAGTAGTAACAATAGGCTTTTGTCCTTTGTCTGTTTGTCAAATATAAAAACTCATGATCATCATTCACACAACATTAGAACTTGCAGTTGTCTTATAGTATTATTTAGATAAACCAAGCATAACAAAATTAAAAGCATTAGACTTCTAGTAAGGGTGATGGATAATGGATTCAATTCTTGTAATGTAGTATATATCTAATTATTCATGCTCCTATGCATTTATCTTATTTAAATTGGATGCATGGCTGGTAGTTATGCTGCCTGTGTCCCAAGTGCGAACCACCTCACAAACTCCATTTCCTAGTTGCCTTCATTTCCCTTAAACTTCTCATCCATCTCAGTGTTTCTACCAAACGTTATGATCCAATTTATAAAATTTATTACGTTCTATGAAGCATCAATTTCCAACCCCATTTGCCAATAAAAGACTACAAACCCTATGCATTGTGCTTCTCTACTTAAGCAGATAATAATGAGCTAGACAAACTTGTTTTAAGAATGACTTGTCTGACATTTATCCTACAGTTTATGTATTACATGAATATGTACCACAGCTTTTCTTGTTAACAAAGTGTGATAACTCTCCTGTGCTTATCATTTATTCTTTATTCATGTTCTTTATCATAAACATTATAGAAATCAATTTTCTTTCTTTTAACTTCAGAAATATGTTATGGGATTTCAGTTGAACATAAGATATTTTTATGCTTAGATTTTTGTTTAATTTGAAAAAATGTGGTAGCAATTGAAGTGCTAGTGCTAGAACTTCAATGTAAACTGAGAAAGGTACTGCATAAAACGTTTGGGTAATATAAAATCTCTTAACTCTGTAGTATATGTGCAAAGGTCAATAGCTTGCTAGTTTAATAATTCCAGTACTTGGTGAAAGTGCTAATTGCTACTCTCTGAACATTAGATCAACCGGTTTTTCTGTAGTTTTTTATAAATTCCTACATACCCAAAAGGTTGAAAAGAAACTACATATTTCTTTCTGCTGATTTTTGACATTAATGTCCTTCTAATCTCCTGAATATCAACAAGAATGGTTTTCCATGCATACAGGATGACTTGACAACTACCTTAGTTCAACAATGCCTCCAATGTCAAAATACTGTTCAAAGAATTATAGAAACTGCCGGAGATAATGTATTTCAAAAAAAGTGGGTATTTAGTTGTAGAATACTAACCGGTGCTTGAGTTAGAATTCCTTGTGACTGTTGCCCGATTAACGTCGCCATTTGAACCATTGCTGCCTCCAAATGTGCCACTGTTGCCTTCAGCTGATCAACATCGTCCTGTGTGGGCCCGGCCCCACTGGAAGAACATGTACGGGAACCGAAGACGCTGGTGAATGTTGGTCCAAGCCCCATCCCATGCACACGACCAGGACGCTCGCGTTCCATCAATTCGGAGAGAACTTGACACTGTAACGTCAATGAATCGGCGAAAGAAGAAGATGACATTTCCTCAATCTTCTTTCTGGCATCCTTCTGCAAAAGATACCAAAGACAAATTTAATTTTCAAAATTATTTTATTTAAAAGATTAAATACCAAATTAAAATTAATTTGAAAGCTTTTTATTTACCACAATATTGGCTGCCACGTTATCCCTAAATTTTCCATCCTTAACCGTGTGGCAGTGTGGGTAGTTTCAAAAAAATCTACATTTGATGCTTCCTATATACAAGTAAGATCAGTATTTAGAACTATAATAAAATACTTCAAATAAAATGATTTGGATGCCTTAGTCATAAAATCGAAATTTATTATCCCTACTGCTAATTGGGATAGATGTCTAGAGTACTCAACGTCTTTTAAGTTTTGACATTGGTAATGCTAATGTTCTGACATTCATACTCTCAGATTTAGAGAAACTGCATATATAATTATAAATTGACAACAATCACATGCAAATCTTATGGACATTAAAGTTAATCAATAATTATAAATGAACCCAAAAAATATATAATAAATTAAAATAAAAAGTATTGCAACATGTCTACTAAATTTTAGAAGAAATGTGCCAGATGATGATAAATGGAAGGAATATAGTAGTAATCATCAACTGATGATTACAAATACCAATAAGCCAAGCAGATTATAAAGTGCTTTTAGTTTCATGTCTTTGGCAAACAGATCAAAACAGTTAAATCAAGATCAGTATTTATCAGCATTATATAACAATATGACCTACAGAAACTTGTCATAGCCTGCCAAGAGCAAAGATTTAAAGACAGTTTAGATTATAAATTATAAATTCAATATCAAATGATATGATACTAGGTTTGATGAGTCAAGCCTAACATTAAAAAAGTTTGTCTTGGTTTGGCTTGTGTCTTGGCCAGATCACTATCTCATAGAATGACCTGCTAGATGCTTTCGGATAAGGATATATCCGATTCGATCCGCATCCGAATCCGATTTTTTTGCGGATACGGATATGAAAAATCCGTATCCGGACGGATACGGATACGGATTCGGATATCCAAATCCTAAAAAATTCGGATTCGGATACGGATACGGATATTAATAAAAAAGCGGATTCGGATACGGATATCCGCTTAATTTAATATCTATCTATTTAATATATATATTTAATAGTTATATCATTAAACCCTAATCAGCTAAATCCCGTATTCAGTAGATCCAAAATCAAAAATCCCAAATCGACTCCAAATCGACTCCAAAATCCTCTTCTCTCCCGTCTTCCTCTTCTCCGGTTCTCCCCAATTCCCAGTCCCCATCCCCAACTCCACTCCACATCGACCTCGCGTTCCCCCATCTTCCTCTTCTCCCCCATCCCCCGTCTCCATCGCGTTCGCTCTCGAAAACACAAACGGCGCGCAAGTCGAGAGATCGAAGCACGGGATCAGAAGGTCGAGAGATCGAAGCCCCGTCGTGAGCCCCGTCGCCAGCGCCCCGTCCACAGTCGCCAGCGCCCCGTTGCCAGCCACGCCTGTGAATGATTCAAACTCAAAATTTACTGTGAATTAAATTTTCGAGGAAGTGAATGATACTTGTGCATGTTCTAATTGGGCCATAGATGTACTTCAATTTTGTCATCCCTATGGAATCTTCTCTTTGCAAAAAATGTTCAAAATATGACGAGGATGTTCTTGGTCGAGAGTATTCTCATTTCTCAGGTATTATACTATATTGATATTGATATAATTAATGAAGAGCTGGTTGGTTGAGTTAGTGAATTTGGTAGTAAGGCTCTCACTCTTTCTTGTACCAGGAAGATATCATCAACCTGGTTGGGGTTCCACTGGTGCTAAATTCTTTGGCTGGTTTCAATACTTCGGTTCTCTCTTATGGCCAGGTACTTGTTGCTTTTTTTTACTTCGGTTCTCTCTTATGGCAAAGCTTATGTATATATTTGGGGTGCTTTCACCTTTCGCTTTTCGTATAAGGTGCAAAATTTTCATGGATGGACAAAATGAAGAAATTATGTGGCTGTTTGGAATGAAAAATAAAATGAGTTCAATTTCAGGACCAGTAGTCAATGCTTGGGCATCTTTAGTTTTGAAGTAAGTATCATACATTCTTTTAGTAGTTGTAAAGTGTGATGGACTATTCTGTGGTTCTCAATGCTTTGGATTGCATATCCGAATCCATCTAAAATCAATTGTAAACCTTTTGAACTTGCATATTAGTAGGTATTTGTTAAGAATTATGCAAGTTTCAAGTAATGAAATGAACCAACTTTCTTAAACTAGCCAAACTGAAAGGGTTTACAATTGATTTTTATTTTATTTTAGTCTATTCTATTGTATTATTTTGTGGGCTGTGTGCTCTATTCTGAATTTGTGCCTCTGTTTCTTGGTACATATCATAGCTTGAGGAGTACATTGATGAGTGATGACACTGAAGACTTCATCAACATAAAACTGGTGAGATAAAATACATATACTTAAGTTCATTCTGCAACTATATGCTATGTTTTTTGGTATGAACTTTGTTAATGGTTTCTAGATAAAACCAGTAGCTGACATAAACATAGATTTTAAAGCAAGATCAATGTTAAGTGCCCTTTTATTTCAATTTATGTTTTGGTTGTTTTTTGAGTTATATATTATTGGCGAAGCCAATTTATGCGTGCAAGTTAACTGTTATTTAGTTAATATTTGGCATGACAATATTTGTTGTGTTAATGTGATGGTGCATTGCTGTGCTATTATTCTGTAACATTGTATTTCAGTCAAAACTGTTCATCTAAGCAAATTTCCTGTGGTATCTTCTGTTCATCTCTTCCATACTTACAAATGCACAGACTGTTTTCATGTTGTCAACTGAGTGAATTTGGCATTTACATTCCAGTAATTAATTTCCTTTTGATTTCACGAACTGGTTTCCTATTTCTTGTAAGTGATGCTTTTTAAGCAGCTATCTGTGCAACCGTTGGAGGGAAGAGAGAGATCGCAGTTTAGATATCAAATTACCAACATGTGAGCATCTATGTCATGTAAGTATTTACACAAACTCTTTGGTCTACATTACTATCCTTTTTGAATGGTATGTAATTTCCCGTAGAATGCAGGGTTTAGATCTAGTATCTTCTTTCGTTATTCATGCCATTACTAATTAATCCAAATGATATATGTAAATAGTCTTGATGCATATATTTAGAAATGTACAAACCTCCATATATTAGTCAAAATCTTTTGAATCTAGGTTCTGGCTCAGGAAAAAGAAAACAGAACAATGTCTTTCCTTTGTTTAACAGTTGCAGTTTTTCTTGCATGCATGTTTTTTTACCCTTAGTCTAACACCAAGCTATTATAGATACTAATTTTCCCTGAACAGTTGATCACTCTGAAACCCTATTTGTGCCTGGAAGCCAAGTATGAATTTATAGAGCATAGCATAAAAGAAGTTTCTTTGCAAAACAAGCAGTGAGGCTGTATGAATTTTAGAGAGCATATCATGTTCTCCTGTTATTGTTGTTACATTCTTTTACTTTCTTCTTATTGTTCTTTTTCTTGATATATGATAAGCTGAGTATATCCTCATTTCAATGTTAGGCAAGGATGTTAATGAAGTCACTTGTTATTGGAGGCTTGGAGCAATCAGTGGAGTTACACTGGGAATTATTGGTACATCTTTCCCGTGGTTGTTCCCCCCTCTCGTCACGTCTGACAAGTTGCACGAGAGGTTAGTTATAAATTATTTAGTATTTTATTGTGTAAAGCCAATTTCACTTATCAAATTTAGTATATGTTGTACACTTTGCATAATCGCATTACAAGGAACACATATTGGAGAAATATCCAATAACCTTAGCCAAATGACATCATGAATTTACAAAATCTCTGTCTTGTTTTCAATTTGTTTAACTTTTGTATATACTGAAGTCATCTCATTTTAGGTCTGCAACAAAAATGCAACAAGTGTTAAGAGTTATAAGAGCATTATAAAGTAGGAAATAGAAACACAAATGTTAAATGACTAGTTAAGAAAAATAAATAGCAAAAACTTTATATTTAATATCCGAATTCGTATCCGTTATCCGGTATACCGTATCCGATTCGCATCCGTATCCGAAAATTGCGGATACGGATATGATTTTTATTTTCCGAGTCATATTCGTATCCGTATCCGAATCCGTCTTTGAAATGCGGATACGGATATTGGTATAGCTAATATCCGATCCGTATCCGATCCGAAAGCATCCTTACCTGCTAGGAAGCATGGATACTGATACAAGTAGGACAAAGAATTTGTAAAGAGTATGATATGGCTCATCAAATAAAAATAAAGATGTGTATCTGATACAAGAAAACTCTTTTACTGGAGTAAGTTTGCAGCTTAAATAAAATGCATCTAATACATAGAAGAAGTACTAATATGAGGTGTATATGCAGATAAATTCATATAACTGATGCATAAAAGTCTTTTACTAATGGAGTGTGTGTGTATATAAGGTATAGCCAGATTCTTCCACTAAACTGAACATATATATATATATATATATATATATATATATATATATATATATATATTGATTAAAATAGAGCATCAAAAGGCATAGAAGACTTAGAGAAGAAAACAATTCATATTATATCAAGATATAAAAGATAAGTAAACTACAACTGAGATTGAATCTGTAAGGACATTAGGTTTCTGAAAAATGTCTGATTCAATTGATTTAGCATAAATATATGGAATTCGTACATTGCTAGATTCATGGCTTTTTTTAGCCTTGATAAGTGTTTGCATAATGGAGCAACATACCATTGGATTGTATTATGAGTGGAAATTCCTATTATGGTTGTTATGATTAAGAGATATCATGCAGAATCATGATGTAGTGAGACATGATTAGCAAAAAAAAATGATGTACTGGGACATACTTAGGATGTGAGATCCATTGCTTAGAAGAAAGCTCATGAACTTTAAAACTGATATAATCTGACATATAATTGAGATGGCATACAAAATGTTAAGGTGGTTAGCAGAAAGTTGAATTGAGTGGCTCAAAAGTTTTTCTTCACTTTTTTGAATAATAAATCCCAGACTTGTATTGCATATGTGTGAGTTATAAAATGCTTACCAATCATGTGAAATGAAACTTACATGATTTTGCTACTGAAGATAGTTTAAGCAAAAAATCTTCACATGAAGTAGGTCACAATTATGTCTTGTGAAATGGTAATAAAGAAAATTACTAATTTTACTTGAAATATATATAAATAGCTAAGGACTCATTGCTCCTTCTGAGTTTTTACATCATGTCCTTCAAAATGAGACGCAAACCACAATGAAAATGTATTAATACATAAACAATCGATTGTAGGAAAAAATTAAAAAACACAAAAACAAAACACTAATCTTGACAATCTTTTCTTTAATAGATTTTCTTTTTTGTTGGTGATGATAAATGAGAAAGAAACCCCATATATCCCATCTTGAAAGCTCATGAAAGGTTGAGACATCACATCTCTTTTCTCTGAGGAATCATTCCTATTATGGATGCTTCCAAACTAGTAGTGTTCAAACCATTTTTAATTATTTCTCTTATTTTTCTTTTGTATTGTCATAATCATAACTAAACTAACTAGTCATCAAAATTTTCAGTAAATTAGTAAGACTCCTCGATGTTATGAAAACTCATCCATAAGTTTGCACAACTTGGCATTATCTACAAACCTTTGGTCACTTTCTTCCCAAAATTTTATATTTCAATAGAGATTATAAAATAGTTCAACGAGTGTCACATATGTTTTTGTTAGGGAAAGTACTGAACAAATCATAAGAATTTGATGTCAATTCATCAATCTTCTGTTGGATGTCGCCGTTGAAATAGGTCATCTCCGTCTGCTTAGAAGGAATTCCCGACATAGTAAACGGACCACATTACAACAATGGATCATGGATATAGTCAAATTTGCGCAAAAGTGTCGTAAGAGTAAAAGTAATTAATGCATCAAAAAAGATGGTCTAATTGGTATGTGAAAATTTTAAGTAAACAAGGCAAACCAATGCAAACTAGCAACAGGGAGGAGTAGACTGAGTGGAGAAGTAGGAGTCTCAGACTGAAACTTAGAACACTTAATAATTTTACACCCATAATTATGGGCTGTGAATATTTGTGCAACCCATGCTCATTGCATGCTGAATGTGAATAGCATTACCAAATAATGCTAAGGGTAGCTCAGTGACCCAAAAGTGCAAATGAAGGAGAGTGTTACGATTTCGATCAATATAATAGGGGTTAAGTGGGAATTTAGCCTTCTTTAAGATACATTCTCAGTTGAGCTCATAATCTAAAAGCACAGATTGATCAACTCTACAATAATCATCATATAATCATCATAAACTAGAATGTGTTACTTGATGGCATCAAAATACTAATGGCAGAACCATTAACTAAGATAAAATGGCATGATTTGTCATTAGAATTCCCCCAAAAGATAAAATGGCATGACTAAAGTTTGTTTACTGATATAAACTGATATAATCTGACATATAATAAACATAATACAATGAAAGTGTGGCATCCATAACTCTTTTACTCTACCGACAGCACAACTGGTGCATATCCCTTTCCAGGAAGCTAAGTTAGTTTGCTGAATACACTAATTTGCATCATTTGTGTCCTATAATAGTGATAAGTAAATAGAATCAAGTATTAAGCAATCATTTGTGTCCTTTAATAGAATCAAGTAAGTAATCATTAAATCAGGATCTAAGCAATTGGGTTTGAGTGAAATTGAATCAAGTATTAAGTGCACATAATAGATCAAATTTCTCTTTAAAGCTCACAACTTTGAAACGATCTCTAAAACCCATAAGTGGTTTTTTTTGGAAGAAAACACCCAAAATAGGGTTCAAAATATTACATTTATACTTCAGAAAGCCAAAAAATCAAAGACATAAGATGCAAGTTGGGTTATTAAAGTTTGTTCAAATTTTAATCATTAAATCAGGATCAAAGCATTAGGGTTTGAATGAAATTGAAGCAAGAATTAAATGCAACAGCTAATAAATTGAAAACCCATGTTGAAATTATTAGAGGATTTAAAAATCTCACCAAATGCAACGGCAAGGGCGGCGGCGATGGATTAGGGCAGTAGAAGGAGGTGCAGCGAGGGGTACGCAAGGAGGAGTGGCGATGGTGGTGCGACGCGAGGGAGGTGAGGCGGTGAGTGGTGAGGGGAAAGAGAGAGACGTGGTTGGGTTTAGAGCGGGATTAGGTGAGGAGAGAGCGGGATTAGAGTGGGAGGGTTTAGAGCGGCGATCAAGGGTTAGAGCAGGATTAGGTTAAAATTTTGGGGGGAAATAAAATTGGGGCCGGGGTTTAGAGCGGGTGAATTCCATAACATAATTTACCCTACCCTATAACGGCGCATATACATACCTGCCGCGATAGGGTAGGATAAATTTCAAAACTTAATTTACCCTACTCTATAACGGCGTGTATTCATACCCGCCGCGATAGGTGCTATATATATAACGACATTTTAGTCAAATGCCGGGATAGAGAGTGTGTTTTTTATAAAATAAAATTCTTCTATACCTATAGCGACATGTTGGCGAAACGCCGGGAAAGATATGCCACTAAAGGCCTAGCGGTTTGTAGTGAGTATAGGCACGACTGATGTATACAGGACGATGTCAACAATCATTAATGAACGATGTATTCAGAACAGTATAGCTACGGCTGAAGAAGTTATCCATCAATGCCACACATCAAATGCTAAGAGCTATTTGCTGAAACTGGACTTCGAGAAAGCTTACGATTCGATGGAATGGGACTGTCTTCTAGAAGTGCTGGCTGGAAGAGGATTTGGGATTTAGTTGGATCAGATGGATCCACACATGTCTTACCACCAGCAGAACTGCAATTTTGATGAATGGGGTCTCGGGACACCCATTTTCATGCAAACGGGGCCTCAGACTAGGAGATCCGCTATCCCCCCTCCTCTTCACCATTGTGGCAGATGTACTTCGATCCATGATGGCTAACTGCAGTAGAGCAGGCTGGATCTCACCGGTGGCCAAGGGAGCCAATCGCCAAGGCTGTTCAATCTTCAATATGCAGATGATACCCTCCTATTTGGAAATGGCAACATCGGGAAAACAACCGCCTTCAAAGGAATTCTGTATAGTTTTGATGCTTGGTTTGGCCTCAGGGTTAACTTCCACAAAAGTGCTCTTATCCCCATTGCCATATCTACAGAGGAGGCACTAGAACATGCCACGATTCTCAATTGCTCCACCGAGAGTTTTCCAATTAAGTACCTCGGGCTGCCATTGAGACTGGAGAAACTAAAGAAGGTTGATTGGTTACCCATCATTGACCGGGTTGAGAACCGTTTGACATGCTGGAAAGGTAAAGCTCCATCTTGGGAAGGAGAGTCATGCTTATTAATGCTGTCCACTTAAATCTGCCAACCTATTATTTGTCCTTCTTTGAAATGTCGCGATGGGTTATTCAGAGAATTGACCGGACTCGTAAACGTTTCTTATGGAAAGGGGCAAACCCAGATAGAAGCGGATATTACCTTATCAGATGGGAGAAAGCTTGTATGAAGAAGATACATGGAGGTCTAGGTATTATTGATCTTCGAGATATGAATCTTGCTCTTCTGGGTAAATGGTGGTGGAAAGTTTTCCACCCTAATGGAGAAGGGTGGCAAGATTTCGTTCAGAGATATCTACATGGGAATGGAACGAGGAATTTGGGCTTCAGGGTAGGCCCACGTGTGTCCTGATTTTGGAAAGGTATCCTAAGGCCTACGAACCATTCATTAGTTGTGTGATATCAGTTATCGGTAATGGTAGACTCACCAGATTCTGGTAGGATAAGTGATGTGGGGACCACACACTTAGAGCTCTATTCCCCGACCTTTATGATCAGGCGTTGCAACCACACTGCACGGTGGCCGCAGCCTGGAAAAGAAACACCTGGAAACCGGTCTTTAAACAAAAACTGGACTCGGGCTCTCAGCTTAGACTCATGGAACTTCAGACCTATATCACCAACGCTGGAATTAATTGCTCTCAAGGTCCCAATAGGAAGTCTTGGGGATTAGAAAAGAACGGCACATTCACCGTTCATTCCCTGTATAACCGCATTCACTTTAGGGGCTGTACCCCAAATAGGTCGACCGTTATTTGGAAGCCGAAAGCCCCACTGAAAATTAAAGTTTTCTTATGGCTGGTGCTCAACGATGCAATTTTGACTAGAGTGAACTTAACTAAACGCCAACCAAATGTGGATTCTTGTTGTGGGTTCTGCAACGCTGTCACTGAGACTAGAGACCACATTTTTCTACAGTGTTCTGGGAGCAAAGCGGTACTCGTTGAAGTACTCAGTGCCCTGGAGACGAATCAGTACCCTAGTGGGTATGAAGAACTGTGGGTAGGTCCAAAGTTCGCCACTGAGAGAAGAACTATGAGAGAAGCTTGGTTTATCGCTATCGCGGCAACGACCTGGGTTCTTTGGCTAGAAAGGAATAATTGTTATTTTCGTGGGACCTGTAATAATTTATCTGCTAATTTGACTCATATTATGCATCTTATTTTCTTTTGGGGTAATGTGGCTGCAACAGGTCCCAGAGGGAGGATTGCGAGCATCTTCCAGGTAGAGGACTATGATGATGCTGAAGTCGAGATAGGCCCGACGATCGACTGACTGACAGCTTAGCATTGTACTGTTGATAGATTCCCACCATCGCAAGGTTTGTTGGGGGATTTGATGTATTTTGTTTAGACACATGTATGTTTTACCTATTCTGTTCTTCTTTTGTCCCACCCACCATGCTTGGGGTGGAGGTATGTAATTTTGTTGTGTTGTAGGACCATGTACTTGGCTCAATACTCTGAGTTTGTTTTATTAACTCCTTATTAATGAAACAGGGTGACCATACTCCACCTTTTCTTCAAAAAAAAAAAAAAAAAAATCACCAATTAATTTCCTAAAATGGTTCCTTCGTAAGTTACATAACCTACATAGCATCCAGCAAATCGCAGTTACAGCGTTATAATGAACATATTTTTGGCCAAATTTTATTGTGATGGTTTTGGTTCGAAGTAGCGTCAAGATTAGCCCACTCGTAAGATTTTTTTTGCAGACATAAACTAGTTCAGAAGACTTTGCATCTAGCTGTGATCTACAGACAAAAAAGAGACATGTTTGCTTCCCATTCAAGCACGGCCGGGCCTAGGATTTTGGGGCCTAAAGCAAACTTTCAAAAAGGGACCCCACATATACCCAAAAAAAAAAAAATGATTCATGTATTAGAATTTTTTTCACATATACCCCATATATACACATTTCCATTTTTTTTTTTTTCCCCGAAGACGGGAGCCCCTCATGTATTAGATATTTTTTCGCATATACCCCACATATACACATTTCCATTTTTTTTTTTCCTGAAAACGGGGGCCCCACATATACAATTTTTTTTTGGGGGGCCTGATGCAAATGTTTCACTTGCATCAGGCCTGGGCCGGCCCTGCATTCAAGTTATATATATAGGGACACGGCACACACCAATGATAAAATTTATAGCTAAAATAGTACAGGTGAGAGTAATAGTATAGAGAAACTCCTGCAAATACATGCAAAGAATCCTGCGTACATGGTTAGGTGAAGATCCTCTTCATACACTCAAAGTGCAGACTGCAGAACCTTGTAAAGGTCAACTTCCGAAGAAGAGAACTGCCTTATAAATCCACATGCATACAGTATAAAAGCTTTATGTAATAGACGTCAGTCAAACTTCGAACAAATTGGTCCCTTAGCATCAAACTACCAAAATCAGCACATTATTAACATTAAGCATATTTGTAACAACCTCCTAAAATATAGTTAGGTTATTGTGAAAATTGTAGACATGCAGTACAACAGCTGACGGGTGAAGTAACGATAGAAATTACACATTTAAGTGACTCACCACCACTAATCCTTTATTCGTATCGAATTGTCAGATTTTTTTTTTCAGAAAGTTCTTCCCAGTATCGAATAAGCTACATCTATATGTACATATCTTTTTGAGCTGGTACATTTGCAGAATGTATGAATAGAAAGAAAGAAGAAAAATGGCTAATACCTGACCATCCCAGTATAATCCAAATTTCCACATTAGAACGTTCCTCACATTTCTTAAAGAAATCACTATTTGATCTATACATACATAGATCAAGATTTTCCTTGCCTAAGAATTATAAATTTCATAAATTATGTTGAAAAAATTGTTCTGAATCTTCTGTCCGTGTCAGTGTACATAAAAGAACCGAGTAAGTATCATTCTTATTTTTTATTCCGACAAAGCTCTGGTTCCTGCTATGCTCTGCATAACTACCATAGATAAAATCATCAAAACCCTAATATATAGAATGCCCATTAATTAATGGAATACAGGCAAAAACAAAAGACTCACAATTTCGCGTTTCTACAACTTAAACCACTTGGGCTTGGTGGGCTTCTTTGCAGCAGGCTTAGGCTCTGGAACAGAAGGTTTCACGACAGCTGCTTCTGATTCTTCTGGGTCAGAACTGACGAGAGCCTTTTGTTCACAAGTATAATCTAAATCATCCAAAGTCATAATATCTTTACGAAGGTAAGGACCAAGTTTCACAGCATGATCAAACACTGAATCTGCATTGAAACCAATATGTGGATATATTAGCATGAAGAATATGTTAATCAGATCATATAATTAAATGTACAAGTACTTGACAATTATAAGAGCATTAATAAGGAGTGGTGTAGCATTCTTTTCTTCACATCAAAACTTAAGAATTACTTGGAAAACCAATAAATACACACTAATTAAGTTATATCCCACTTTTTCACAATTTATTACATTTTGCATAACCAGCTTAAAAGCTGGTTCAGAATACAGAAAGAAAAAGGTTGACCATGATGGATTTAAAAGGTCAACCAGTATAAGGAGATTAGTATAGAGGCATCTTTTTGCTCTGTTTTAATACAGTATTTATTGATTACAAAGAAAATTCAAAATCAAAACTTAAATAAAAGTTATTCAAGGTTGGTTCCTCATTCCATCAATCGACAATCAATTAGTACCAAACTGGCACGGTGCCCATGAACATATTGCACCCCAAATTCTCAATAGAGACGACTGTTATACGTTAGAGATATGCATGTGCAGAAGGTGCATATACAAGATAATATCATCATACTAGTTACAGACTTGTGGTTCAATTTTCTCAAAACTATTTGTGATAATATTTTTATGGCTAATGTAATAAAGAAGATACAAACCTGATTAAGAGTGTGCTGCTCTCCCTCTTAAGTAAAAAAACTCATATGCCTTCAAAGTCTTTTATACATATTAAACACATTGTCTTGTAGTGCAACAAAGAAATCATTATTGTAGATAGCCATAAGTACATAAACGACAGCATAATTCAAAGAAAATGGTGTCTCCATAATATGCCCATGCAGGACCTAACCAATGCAGCCTATGTTTGTCCCCAGTAATGCAGCCAAATATACAGCACTAAGCTGTTTCCTACTACAGTGAACAGAAGAGAGCTTTGACACATACCATAGAAGTCAATATAGAAATCTGTCCACCTAAGATATGGTCAACAAAGTAAGAACCAGTAAATAAGGCAAAAATATGGGGGGTGATCATGGGAGACCCTACCTCTCCTCTTATTTTGAGGCCCTCCATGATATGACCCCCACAAAAAATCCGAACCGTTGATCTTGTTCTACATGTCTAAGGGTGGTAATTCAAGTTAGTTGGCATTCATATGCCCATCCATCACGTCATTAGAAAGGTAAAAAAAAATCAGCCATACAATTTTGGTCAAGTTGTAAAACATAAACAAGTGAACTCAATATATAACTTGATTTTACACTCTTAGGCTATCTTAGTGATCTATATGAAAGAAGTAGTTTCCCACACTTGCTATAGACCCAAGGATAACCCAATACTAGAAGCAGAGAAGGAAATCAAATATAGCAAATGGAAAAAAAGTGACGGACTTTTATTTTTCTAACATAAAGTTAATACAATTTAGAAGCTTTTCTTCTTCTCTCTCCCCCTCCATGCTTCCAATGGACCTATATGTTGAGTTTATGTCTTGCATACTATGTGGGATACAAAGACGATGAGACGATGAAGGAAGCGAGACGATCGGAGATGGAGGGAAAGCAAGAAGAAATAGCAACAACAATAGTAGCAACAGGAGTTGCAATCGACCGATCTTGGGGTGCGGTCGACCGCCCGACTGTGCAGAGGTTCCCAAGAGGGGGACAGTCAACCGTCTGTTGTGTACGGTCGATCGCGCGCGGCTGAAGCAGATTTCGGATGCGAATTAATTGGCTTCGCTGAGACCCAAACTTGTTCTCCAAGTTAGATCGTGTGCCTCTTATCATAGGATAATCTCCTCAGTAATATATAACGGCTATTTATCAAGATATCAAACTAGAGTTTCTCTAGACCTCTATATATTGTTGTTATTGGCCTCCATTGAGAGCCAAGAGAAAGTACTTCATTGAGAGAGAGTTTGAGAGTTTCTCCAACTGTAAACAACTAGTACTTGCTGGTAAGACTTGAGAGATGGTCGTGGTGAGAATTATAATGTTCTTGTATCTTCTCTAGTTGAATAACATCTCGGGTTTCTTCTCCCCCGAATTAAGGCGAAAGCCCCAACCGGAACAAGTACTAGTTGATTGCATCGCATAACTCAAACAAGATCTTCAGTTTTTCTAACAATTGGTATCAGAGCTATTAGGTTCGTGAATTTGTTCGAGTTCATTGGATAAGATGGCAGATCAGATCACAAAGATTAAGCGGTTCGAAGGTAAGATCAACTTTGAACTCTTGAAGGAGGACATGCATGAAGCATCGATTCAACAAGACTTGGATATAGTTCTAGAAGGAGATAAAGCGAGACCAATCAGCACAAAGTAGGAGAAGTAGGAGGAGATTTATTCAGAAGGCTTGAGTTTAATTTGTATGTCTTCGACGAGCGATGTCAGGTGGAAGAGAAGCATGACGAGTCTTTGGGCAACATTCTGAACTGACTACTCGGGGTCGTCATAATAGGATCAGATGCACCAACAAAGAAAGTTGTCGGATTTCTCAATGAAGAAAAATACCGCTCTTCTAGATCATATATTGGAGTTCAATACGGAGTTATCTGAACTGAGGGCGTTCAACGCAGATGATCTAAAAGATTTCAACTTGATATATTCACCACCAGATCCATCCAACATGATAACCGTGCTATACGAGAAATTTACCAAGAAGAAGTTTTCGATAGCAGGTATGATCGAGGGGTTGGAGGAGGAAGCACTTAGGAAGGAGAGTCAGGAATTGGCATAAACTTCTGTGAGTTGCTTTGAGGTGGATGGTGCTTCGAATGGAAGGGAAAGGGGATGTAGGAGTAAGGTCTTTGGCCACCAGTACAAAGAAATTGGATATTACATGAGAGACTGTTGCAAACAGTTGAGTCAGAGGGGTGCCAAATTCAGTGTCGCTGAATCAAGTGATGCTTAAACAATGTTTTTATTTTAAGTTTATTAGATGTGGATTCCGGTTGTTCTTTTGATTCGGTTAGTTCTTCTCAAGATTGCTCCGTGAGGAAGATGGTTTCTGCTTACAAATTTGCATTATGTCGTGTGAGAATGAAGATTAATAAGATTTGTGAAGTAATGGTTCTTACTTGAAGTTTCGATCAAATCGTTGTATGAGAACAAAGGTTGATCAGATTTGTGAAGTAAGGGGTGAGAAAACTGATGAGTCGAACAAAAAAGACGGAAGGGGACACATACTAGAAGAGGGCATGTATATTCCTTTGTTGAAGCGGAGCCTTATATCCATGAGAACTCTAGAAGCACAGGACTGCAAGTACATAGATCCAGGTGGAGTTCAATCAGCATGGGAAAGTCATCGTGGGTAATGAAGGGAAAGAGGGGTGTTGAGTATAACCTCTACAAGCTTTGTAGGAATGGAAAAGCCTGTGCAGGTGTTTCGAAGCCCTACGTTCCTAAAGCACTATCTAGTATGTTGTCATTAGAATCATCCGAGCGAGACTGCGGCGTTCGAATTTCGTCGAAAGGTGGAGAGCCTTGAGATAGATGGAGTTCGTGTGGAGGGTGGCACCTTCATGATTACATCTACTGAGGTGTGCTCTTGAAGGGGACATACAACTGGAGAAAAATAGGTGAAAATAGATTCAACTAGTAGATGAAGTCATCGAAACGAGTTGTTTGCAAGAAGAAAAGAAAAAGAGTAGAAGTTTTTAAATCACGGTGTGGATTCATGAGTATGCAATCCAAGGTGGAGATTGTTGAGTTTATGTCTTGCATACTATGTTGGATACG
This sequence comes from Hemerocallis citrina, assembly GCA_017893485.1. NCBI lineage: Eukaryota > Viridiplantae > Streptophyta > Magnoliopsida > Asparagales > Asphodelaceae > Hemerocallis > Hemerocallis citrina. The sequence continues at coordinate 101,552,340 of CM030358.1, read as the reverse complement.
AAGACGATGAGACGATGAAAGAAGCGAGACGATCGGAGATGGAGTGAAAGCAAGAAGAAATAGCAACAGCAGTAGCGGCAGCAGGAGTTGCGGTTGACAAACCTTAGGGTGCGGTCGCCCGCCCGACTGTGCAGAGGTTCCTGAGAGGGGGACGGTCGACCGCGCGCGGCTGAACCAGATTTCGAATGCGAGTTAGTTGACTTCGCTAAACCTAAACTTGTTCTCCAAGTTAGATCGTGTGGCTCTTATCGTATGTTTATATCTTCAATAATATCTAACGGCTATTGTATCAAGATATCAAACTAGGGTTTCTCTAGATCTCTATATATCAAACTAGGATTCCATTGAAAGCTAAGCGCGAGTACTTCATTGAAAGACAGTTTGAGAGTTTCTCCAATTGTAAACAACTAGTACTTGCTGGTGAGGCTTGAAAGAGAGTCGTGGTGAGAATTGTAATATTCTTGTCTTCTCTAGTTGAATAACATCTCAGGTTTCTTCTCCCCTGGATTAAGGCGAAAGCCCCAACTGGGATAAATTTGGGTGCTTTGGTGTGTTTGGTATGTGTGCTTGGTGGTTTGTATTAATTGCATCGTATAACTCAACAAGATTCTCAGCTTTCCTAACACTATATATAGGCTCCAGTGGCATCTCCTATACTTTAGGCTGACTAGTCTAACTAACTTGGTTTTTCTCCACTTTGCATGGAAGTGGGCAAAACAAACTTACTGACTAGTCTAACTGAATTAGTCTTTCTCAACTTTGCATGGAAGTGTGGGCAAAACAAACTTATTGACTAGTTTAACTGAGCTAGTCTTTTGCTGTAGCCAGTCTTCCAGTGGGATATTTTTTTCTGTGTAGAATGTCAGCAAGATCTTCCCAGATCACGGCTCCCCTCATTAGGAAGAGCCACCTCCTGTTGGTTCTAGAATTGGAGATAAGGGAACTGAGCTTGACCAGTCTCCCGTGAGAACCATTTAGCTGCATTTGGTCGTTGACCCTTTTGTCCAATCCGGAATGACTCCCTTGTGCCACGTTGAGCGGTAGTTGTCTTCTTCTCTACGATAGCATCCTTATCTGATATGGCTTCTTGCTCGGTCATTTAGTCTTCTATTAGAGGTAAAATTTTGTTGGGCTCATCATCAATCATGGATGGTTCAAAGAGCTTCAATTTTTCGACATTGACTACCAAGTACATCTCCATATAAACCGGTAACTCCAGTTGACATGCATTGTCTCCAATTCTGCGAATGATTTTGAAAGGTCCATAGCGGATGGGTTTAATCCTTTTACGTTCTCCCCGCAACCGGTCCTTGCCAAGGAGCAACCAAACAAGGTATCCCTCTTGAAAATTACCTTATACATGGCGTCGGTCATGACGCTCTTTGTATTTTTGTTGAGCTTTTTGTAGTTGCTGCTCTACCTCCTGATGTACCTTCCTTCCTGATCCACAAACCATTGTGCTCATATCCTCTCACCTTCACATTTCCCTAGTTGTGGGGTGGACTCGATGGTGAACTCCAAATCGAAAGGACTTTGAGGTAGGAAGCCCAAGTAAACTTCTGATGATGACTTGGTTGTTGAGCTGTGTACGGTATGGTTAATGGCGAATCGCAGGAAAGGGATGCTTTCATTCCATGTTTTGGGGTGCTGAGCATTGTATCCACTAAGAAGGTGTACGACGGTCCAATTAACCACTTCAGTCTAACCATCAATTTGAGGATGGAATGCAGTACTCCATTTTAATTTGGTATCCATCTTGGCCCACCACGCACACCAAAATTTACTAAAAAAACTGCTGTCTCGATTGCATATAATGAAGTTGGGGAACCCAAATATTTTCCACACGTTTTCAAAGAAAAATTGTGCCGCTTCTACCCCGGTGATTGTCTTCATGCAAGGCATGAGCACCACCATTTTTTAGAACCGGTCGACTACTATGAATAGGTAATGTCCTCGCCGCGTCATTGGAAGGCCTCCCAAGAAATCCATTGAGATACTCTCACATGGTCGTGTCAGAATAGGCAGTGGGGTGTACAATCTGATCTTCCGATTAGCGGGTTTAGATGTGTTGCACAACACACACCCTTTGATGAAGCAGGACACATCTTGTTGCATTTGTGGCCAAAAGACGTAGCAGAGTAGAATTTGTAGGGTCTTTATCACTCCAAAGTGACCGGCTACCTTCAACGTATGTGCCTCCCGCATGTCTTTCACCTGTTCGCCAACTCGAGGTATGCATAGGAGCGCCCCTTTGTAAAGAAACCCGTCACGTAGCACGAACTTAGATGGTCTTCCTAACTTTACATCTGCCAACGTCTTTTGAAAGTCGGGATCCTAACCATACCAGTCGGTATACTCCTCATGGAAGTTGGCTGCACTTGCATGAATACTAATAAGCAAAGTGTTGCTATCGGTGACTGTGACAACATTTCTACCAATTTGTTGTGAATGCCCTTCTTGTACTTGATCTCGAGATGGAATTGCTGCAGTAAGTATGTCATCCACTTCATGTGTCTAGCTTGCTGTAGTCGGGTGTAAAGGTTTAATGTATGTACAACCTTCTTAGGGGACTTCCCAAGGTAGTCGAAAGGTCAATTGACCATCACCTACAAATGTAACTTGAGTTGCATTGGGGCCATGCACGCCAGCAATGCTCATTACCCATATACACGCCCAGGGACCATAGGTGAAGATCTCCTCTAATTCACAACAAAAATTGTATTTCCTCATCTAAAATGCATGATCTCACACGTTCTAGGTGATTTACATACCATACAACATACGGTAGTGAAAAATCAAGAGATTTTAACTTGGTCTGCCGACTGCATCAAGCGGTTTGGTTTGTTCTATAGTAAAAAAGAAAGCTGAAATATGATGTAAGGGCAAATCATGTTCAAACATCATAATTTTCACTATCGAATACTTTCTGGCACAGATATCACATTGAACGGTATGAAACATGCATTAGTTTTTAGCATGAAAACTTTCAAGTTACCTCTCTTTCTTTTTTCTACACATGCAAGCATGCATCAATTTGTATGAAGAGAGAGTTGGGCTACAAACTTCCAATCGAAAATTTTGGGTATCTTTCCAATAAAGTCAAGTTATGATAACTGCAGTTTTGTGCAGTTATCTTACATAACTTCAGTTATTATAACTCTAACTTGGAACTTTTTGGAGCCCTTTTTGGAGTTTGAGATAACTATTATTTCACCAACGGGTATTTGGCAAGCCAAGGCTCCGTTTGGAATTGCTTTTGGATAATGTTTTTGGGTCTGAAAGCTTTTCTACGCTCAAATTAGACGTTCGAAAAATTTAATTAAAAGTGTGTTTAATCAAAAGTACTTTGAGAAAATTTCAGCAAACCTACCTCGGGTTTCAAGAGTTTGCTAATAACCCACCATGTAACTTTGTTTAGCGGTGTGCTTACCTATTTGGCAAACTTGGTTGCGGATCGCACGCCTCAGCTTAAAAAACTGATCGCGTGACCGCAGGTGGCCGTTTGTCGCCTTTGTAGGAGGTTTTTTTACTAAAATGACCCTAATTAGTATAGGATTAATCTATCCTAATTGAAGGATTAATCAAAATATGAATTTTTATTATGTATTAATATACTTTTAAACATTAATTGTATTAGTAAGAAATATTAGGTAGTATAGATGGAGAGAATCTATGATTATTGATTAAGTCGCTTCTATTAGTGAGAAATATTAGTTAAGAGAGAGAGAGAGAGAGAGGGAAAATCTATGATTAAATCACTAACTGTAAGGGTAAAATGATTTTAAATGGTCAGAAAACGTAAAATTTGGGGCGCAGCGGCGGAGATGTGAGATCTGCAACCAAGTTTGCCAAATAGGTAGGCAAACCGCAAAAAAAATTATGGGGTGGGTTGTTTGCAAACACATGAAACCTGGGCTAGGTTTACTGAAATTTACCCAAGTATTTTTTTCTAAAACTACAATTTTGTAGCATTTTTCTCAAAGCACCTAAAATGATGCGATTAGCTTTTCAAAAAGTACTTTTACTTGCTATAAAAATTTTGAACTTACATGATTCTTTCTAACGGTACCTTTGGTACACACGTTTCAGCAAAAGCACTCTTCGGTCACGGCAATACCAAACAGAGCCTAAAGCTAGCTCCATAGTTTAGATAAATTAGGTTTGGGTGGTCAACTACAATGATCTCAACTTTTCAGCTTAAAAAGGTTAAGATATCTATATTTATCTCAACTCTAGAAATCCCAAGTTATCCTAATCAACTCGGTTTCTCAAACCCATACTGCAAAGTGTTTGGCAGTCAATTAAGATAAATTAGGTCTGACAGATACCTGCAAATACAAAAATCTAACTACATCTTTCAATTTATCACCGATCTGAAACAAATTCACCAAATAAATTCTATCATAAACAAAATCGCCGCGACAAAAGGGGAAACCCTACAATCCACAGAGCTGAACAAATCTCAGCGCAATTAGGAAGAAAGATAGAACTAAAAACCTTCGTTTCCTCTGTGTCGTCCATTGATCCCGACGATTTCCTCTTCCTTTAGTTCCAAGATTCGAGCTTTGCGTTGATAGAACTTCCGATCGTATTCAAATCTCTCGCTTTTGAGGATAATTTTAGATGAGTAATGCTACATCCCCTACCAATTTCATTATATTTCTCTTCGCTACCATAGGTGGTACACTCCAATAATATAGCTAGGTAAAGATAGAATAGGTAGGAGAACTATCCAAAGAGAATGGTAGTGAAATTGGTAGTAGCTCAAGCATTACTCATTTTAGATTAGGCCACGTCAACACTTTTTAATAACATCATATGTTATTTATATGCTGTTGTTTTCAATAGTGGCATATGTTATAAAAAAATTGCATGTCACTATTTTAAGTAACGACATTAGTTAACTTATTCAATCGTGTGTTCTCACTGACTTTGAAAAAAAATACAAGTGTGAAAAATTCATATAACTAATGTTGTTGTTTGAAACAGCGGCAACAGCATTGCAGATGTCGTTGTTTTAAACAACGGCAACAGTTCATTTTATTACTTATACTTGACTAATCTATTTCTGTAAACCGATATCGTTGTTTCTAAGAACGGTAACAATTATTTCATGCCGTTGTTTGGAAGAACGATTATGGAGGAAAAGAATTTAATGAGTATTGTAACTGATGTTGTTATCTCTAACAACGACATCAGTAATGTTAATGTCGTTATTGGGATAACGACATTATTTATAAGTTGTTTTAGCATTTGGAATTTTTTCCAAATCAGAATGTTCACACTTGTATAAGAAATGTATTGATGTCGTTTTTTTCAGCGGCATGCTAAAAAAATTTAAACCATTTTTTTTTAAAGGCATGATATTAATTTATATCGTTATTTTTAATAACGGTTAATACGGACGTGTCCAAGTTCAAAACTGGATTTTTAAAATGGATCAGATCACTCAATATTTTCTAAAAGTGGTGTTCCGGAAAAAATTCAAAGCAAACCGACTAGAGCAGTTTATATTAACTTGGATTTTCCCTTTTTTTTCTTTTTTTATCTTTTTTTACGGGTACTGTATGTGTGATTAATTAAAGAGCGGATATGGCCTATGGGTATCTGCTTGAGTTGAGCCGGACCAGAACCAAATAGATTAAATATCTTTTAGTTATTAGTCGAAGCCCACTTATTTTTCATGGGCCTTAACTTGAACTCAAGCCCAACAACACATAATAAAGACTAGCTGTGAAGTTGTACTAGTACTTACTGATTATAAAAAAAAAAAAAAATTACTAATACTAACTCAAAATTGTCTGAACACTTGCTTGGCAATTTTCCCCTATTTTAAACACTTAAAGGCTGGGCTACATTTACAAGTAACCATAGATTATATAACTTCATATATCTCTAATCTCTAAGATTATTTCTATATCTCTAATCTCTAGGAGAAGACCTTAATCATTTGTAATATATCAACGCATGTGATACATGTATATGACTAATATGAATGAGGTTTCTGGTTCGAGTTCACACTTCGTCTGAGTTTTTATTTTTTTATTTTTAAAAAAAATTTAAGACGTACATGTTTGTGCATAAATAATATAAAAGATGTCTTAGATTCGAGGTCAAACTACGTCAATTTTTATTTTACAAAAATATATATTTATTAAGACGTGCATCGCACGTGTAAATTACTAGTAATAGTTATAATAGAAGAAGATGAGTTGTCATTTATAAATCTATTACTTTACATGCATCACACGTGCAATTCAAACTCTCCCATTATACACTTTAAAAAAACTAATAATTTACATGTGCGATGCACGTCTTAATAAATATATTTTTTTAAAGTAAATTTTTTGACGTAGTCTGGCCTCGAACCTGAGACATCTTTTATATTAGATATGTACGAACAATTCACGTCTTAATATTTTTTTTTAAAAAATAAAAACTTTAACGTGGTGAAGCCTCGAACCTGAAACCTCCTTCATATTAGCTATGTACGTGTGCCACACACGTTGAATAATTGACAAATGACACTAATGCCTTCTCCCATTATAATATTAGAGATTAGAGATTAGAGATTAGAGATTAGAGATATATATATTTATTAACATGTGCCTCATATGTGCTATATTCGAGATATATATTTATTAACACGTGCTATATTATAATTTTTAAAACTCTATATTTATTAAAACGTGCGTTGCACGTACTAAATACTAGTTTTTTTATAAAGTGGATAGAGTTATGAAATTTTGTATATATGATAAGATGTATTTCATCTCACATGGTTTAGGTTTTCAATTTGGGTGTTCAATCGTCTAACTTTAAGTTGAGGTGATGATATATTTGACTACTTATAAAAGTAGCCCAGCTCGACTATTTCAAATTATTCTTGAGCGCTGCAGTCGTCTGCTATCTATATAATAAAACACGAAGAAAGCTATCAAGTGACTCTAATTCAATATAAACAAAATCAATGGTCCATATTGATTCTCACAGAACACATTTTTCCATCCAAAATTTCAAACCCCAACACCAATTTTATTCTCCTAAATCAACTCAGATCCCCCCCCCTCTCTATCATCATTCCTGAGTCCCTCTCTCTCTCTCTCTCTTCCCGCAATCCCGAACCCCCGACGGCCTCATCCTCTCCAACCACCATCCCCGCCACCTCATTGTGCACCTTCCTGACCTCCTTCGAAGCTCCGTCAGCCCCGCCTCATCGAAACCCGCAGCTCTGTCAGCCCCACCTCATCGAAGTTCCGTCCACCTCCTTCGAAGCTCCGTCAGCTCCATCAACACAACCTCGAAGCTCCATCAACCCAACCCCCACTGTAAGTTCACCTTAGGCAAATTTTATGGTTTCATGGTCAAATTTAGAGTTTAGTGTTATTTAGATTTCCTTAACGGGTTCTGATATAGAATTTAGATTTTACAGGTCCAATTTTTGTTGAAGAAATGATTTTGCTGGTTGTGTGGAAATTTCAATTTGTGTGTGTGGATTGTAGGTGATGTTTACAGCTCCAATTTTTGTTGGGTTTTAAAAAAAAAATCTTGGGTTAGAAATAGTTTACAGAGGTGGAAGAAATAATTTTGGTGGTTGTATGAAAATTTTCGTTTATGGGTTGTAATTAAATTTTATATTTTTGATTGTATGGTTGTTATTGTTTCCAGCTCCAAGGAGTGAATTGGAATAGATTAAGTGTAGAAGGTTGAGAATTTCAGCTTCTTGATTGAGTATTTCTCACTTCTTTTGTTTCAAGGTAAGAGAAAGGATATAGATATCTTCAGTTTGCAGTGAATAATTGAAATTACTTAATCGAATGTGGTTCAAAAGGAAAAAAAAATCTCTCTAATCACAAGGTTGGCTTATTGGTTGCTATAAGTTTGAGGGGGATAATTAAAAATAAATAAAATTTGTGTCTTGGGGTATGTTTGTAGATTTATTGATAAGGGTGATAATATTGATGGAGCCTACTACTTTTTTCTTCGAATTCCATATTTGTCATCTTATATATATAGAATAGTTAAGTTGTAGTCAATTAGAGGCTAACCGTGCACAACATCAAGTGGCAGCAAACTATGTTTTTGTAATTGCAAACCATTAGTTGACAGTTACTGTAATAGTTTTTAAAAATAAATTGCAAAACTTTGGTCATCCTTTTGATGTAATATACAATGTTGAAATCATTGTTGTTGATTTAGGCAGTTACCCTAATATATGATGTGATCATCTTTTGTCTTTCTAGATATCTATATAATAAAACACAAAGAAAGCTATCAGGGGGCTCTAATTCAATATAAACAAAATCAATGGTCCATATTGATTCTCACAAAACACATTTTCTGTCAAAAATTCCAAACCCCAACACCAACTTTATTCATCTAAATAAACTCAAATCCCCCCCCCCCCTCTCTCTTTGTCATCGATCTCGAGTCCCGACCCCCTCTCTCTGCCTCTCTGTCTCTCTCTCTTTTCCCGCAATCACGAACCCCTGCCAGCCTCATCTTCTCCAACCACCATCCCCGCCACCTCACTATGCACCTTCCCGTACTCCTTCGAAGCTCCGTCAGCCCCGCCTCATCGAAACCCACAGCTCCGTCAACCATGCTTTATTGAAACCCGCAGCTCTGTCAGCCCCGCCTCATCGAAGCTCCATCCACCTCATTCGAAGCTCCGTCAACTCCGTCAACCCAACCCCCACTGTAAGTTCACCTTAGGCAAATTTTAGGGTTTCATGGTCAAATTTAGAGTTTAGGGTTATTTAGATTTCCTTAATGGGTTCTGATGTAGAATTTAGATTTTACAGCTCCAATTTTTGTTGAAGAAATGATTTTGCTGGTTGTGTGGAAATTTCAATTTGTGTGTGTGTGGATTGTAGGTGATATTTACAACTCCAATTTTTGTTGGGTTTTAAATTTTTTTTGTTGGGTTAGAAATAGTTTACAAAGGTGAAAGAAATGATTTTGGTGGTTGTATGAAAATTTTCATTGATGGGTTGTAATTAAATTTTGTATTTTTTATTGTATGGTTGTTATTGTTCCCAGCTCCAAGGAGTGAATTGGAATAGAATGAGTGTAGAAGGTTAAGAATTTTAGCTTCTTGATATCTCACTTCTTTTGTTTCAAGGTAGGAGAAAGGATATAGATATATTCAGTTTGCAGTGAATAATTGAAGTTACTGAATCGAATGTGGTTCAAAAGGAAAAAAAAATTCTCTCTGATCACAAGGTTGGCTTATTGGTTGGTATAAGTTTGAGGGGGGTAATTTTTAAAAAATGAAATTTGTGTCTTGGGGTATGTTTGTAGATTTATTGATAAGAGTGATAAAATTGATGGAGCCTACTACTTTTTTATTCGAATTCCATATTTGTCATCTTATATATATATAAAATAGTTAAGTTGCGGTCAATTAGAGGCTAACCGTGCACAACATCAAGTGGCAGCAAACTATGTTTTCGTAATTGCAAACCATTAGCTGACAGTTATTGTAATATTTTTAAAAATAAATTGCAAAACGTTGGTCGTCCTTTTGATGTAATATACAATGTTGAAATCATTGTTGTTGATTTAGGCAGTTACCCTAATATATGATGTGATCATCTTTTGTCTTTCTAGATATATCTAATAACCTGATCTGAGTTTACATGAATTTGGATATTTTGATTCTTAGTAGGGGTATTGAATCTGTTCATGCACAAACAGATACCACATAATCATAGCTGAAAAGTAGGTACCAAGTTTATAAGATGTGCAAGGTGTTATTCGAATTGAAGGTATGCCCGTGGCAGATTTTGTTTATAAGACGTTCCAAGTTAATTAAATTTAGTAAGGGTTTAAACTGTAAATTTAAAGTAAGAAAATGTTTTACTTTACACAGTGCACTGTAAATTTAGTAAGAAAATGCCACCTTTTCCGGTAAAAAATTATGGCTTGATATGAAAATGGGTGATTTTTTATCCTACATAGTTGTAAGAGCATCTACTATCATTGTCTAAAAACTCAAAAAATAGCAATTCATTTAGAAAAGTCACTCGCAGTCGTTTGTTAAAACCCAAATATTAGAATAGGAGTGAACAACGCATTGCTAAACTTAGCAGGCGCTTTAGCGAAATGCTAAATATAGAAGACGGATGAAGTTCATCCGTTTGAGAAAATAAATTGAACAGACGGATGAAGAAGCTCCGTCTCTGTCTTTTAAAATTTTAAAAATTCTAGGATACCATTTTAAAATTAAAAAAAAAACAAAAAATGGTGGGACGGACGGATCATCTTCATCCGTCCCACAATATTTTTCACAAAACTTTTACTAAAATGCCATCTTATAATTTACGAACATGCCATTTTACAAAAAAAAAAAAAAAAATTCCAAAAACTGGTGGGAAGGATCATCTTCATTCGTCCCATGCCATTTTCCATTTTTTTTTACCAAAATGTCCTAGAATTTACGAAACTGTCATTATACCAAAAAAAAATAACGAACAAAGGATTAGACGAAAAATGTTCTTCCATCTCTTCTAAAATTTGGTTTTTAACGACTGCAGCACTCACCTTCAATTGCTATTTCTTAAATCCTATATATGCAAAATTTAGGATGAATGATAGTGGATGCTCTAATAATGTAAAATAATGTACTTGCCACCGGATCATTAAGGTAGAAAGGGTGTTGCATAGATGCTACTATTTAAGAAGTTGTGTCGTGTTGGAGGCGAGTATTAGATTGATGACACTTTATGTCTTATTGTTGTTACTCATAAGTGCTATTGGTTTAGAATTTTCTTGGTGTTGGTGTATTACCCCGTAATTTCTGAATTATATATATATATATATATATATATATATATATATATATATATATATATATATATAGAAGGTTGTATAGGTGGGGGCCCACGGGTATGGAGAACAGCCATTGTGCTGTTGGGTTATTTGACGGATGATGACGTCATCATCCCGTGGGGCCCTCGGGATTTGATTTCGGAAGTATAAAACAGCAAAGGCAGAGTGCCTTGGTTGGTTTGGTTGTGACGTGGCACAGGTGAGATGTAGCCCACGGGCTTTCACCTGTGTACACGGGATTGAATTAGGGGGAGAGAGAATTGAAGTAATCCCATATCGAGAGTAGACAAAGAATAATTTAATATAAGTAAAATTGCCTATGATCAAGAGTCACCTAATTGGTTAACCACCTTTTGAGAGACAGCCTGTGGTGGCAGTTGTACTACATAGTATCTAATTTGTCTTCTAAAAATAATAAAAATTGTCTGAGTATTGGGGCGGGGCGTTACAGTTGGTGTGCCTATGTTTCTTGGTAGAGAAATATAGGTTGATCCTCTATGTGGGCATTTTGTTGCTGATCTTTTTTCAAAACTTTTGTCAGATTCAATTTGAAAGAATCTTGCGGAATGTCTTAATTTGAATGTGATACCTGTTATATAAACACACATACAAAGTGATATGTCTCTTAAAATCCTTTTACAAGCCTTTCAATTGTTCTTATTTGATTATTTTTTTAATTTTCTTTTTCTATGTTTGCTTAGCTTCATCGTCTATGTGGTTTAAGTTTTGAAATCCATAATGAAGCAACCCATTGTTGATTTAAATGCTTTAATTTCGTTCATCATCATTTGGCAAGTTGGGTAAGTGAGGCCTATAGTTCAGTATGTACAAGTGAACTTGGTATGATTTAATTGAGAGTTTCTCATCTTTTGTTCATGATCTTATCTATTCCATGACTCCAATTTTTATCAACCTTAGCCTGATGTCCCATATAGTTCTTAATTCTATATTTAATTGCAACACGATATTGCAACGCTATATTGCAACACTATATTTAAACTTTATTTGGAAAACTAGCACTACAAGAAGATAACTTTATTTGGAAAACAATATTAAAGGCATTTGCTGAAATGAAACAAAGAAATCTTGAGCAGTACCAGAAGAAAAAAGAACTGAAAATAAAATGCATTAGATGAGTTGTTATCAGCCTAAAATGTATAGAGTATAACATAGAAGAACTTCAGAGTTGATGAGTACAACTGAAGAAAATTTTGGAGTTAACATACAAGAAAGGATTTGCTTACACATATGGTGAAGACTATCGTATTTACTGTAACCATATGTAAACGATTACAACAAATGTTAGTATATTATAGTGGGAGGTTTGATAAACATGTAAACCTACCAAATCAATATTAATAAAATTGAAGACGACACTGTAATAATTTATGTGATGTTCATTTCACTGGAGAAAGACATACTCACTTATGTTATATTGTTTTATCTTTTGTTGGATGCTGTACATTTGTTTCTTGGAAGTTTATCACTTTATCTATAAAACGGTGGGGAATTATGCCTAACCATTTGCAGATCTTTGAATTGATGCCAAGAATCACAATTTGAACATATAAATCAGTATTAAAAAGGGGGGGAGGGGGGGGGGGGGGGGGGGGGGGGCAAAATATTGGAATGCTTATTGCGCACCAGTAAATAACTACAAAGTTTTACCACAACATGAAAAGAAACGGTTCACCAATACTTACACAACAAATTACCATCTTCGGTAGTATGAGAAAGAAAAAAAAAATAGATTTTTCTTATAATATGAACAGATTCTTCCGATTTGGTGGATAAACCCATCATCGGCAGCAGCAACCAAAACTGAAACTTTATTACCAAATAAATACACAAGTGAGCATCCATAAGCCTTTGAATAACTAAATTTTAACATCTCAACTTCTCCCAATAACTCTATGACATGACTGGTGCAAGAATGATGAAAAGCCTGCAGTGAATCTACTTTATATAATTTGCTGCATGAGTCACTGCAACCATTTACTGCGATTGTGCAGCAAATCTCGATGTCGGCACTTCTCGCTACTATATTCCTGGTTATGATGCTTAACTTGATTTTACATCTAGCACAATGCCTCATATCATTTACAGCATTGAAAACCCCCCTTAGTAACTCATTATGTGTCATTATTTGTGTTGCTTCCTTTCTAATTTTATCACCTTCTGTTCTATGATGTTTTGAGAGTCCCGTTAAAGTTTCTTTCCATATGCAGGGTAATCGACTCAGGGGCTATTTCTTACTAGCCAATTAATTATTTTTATGCATGATTTATGATGATTTGTTATTTGTTCTGCTTTTGAGTTGAATCATTCTTGATATACTTAGTCGGATCATTGTAGAACTTTCTAATTTTACCGTGTCACCTTTTTCTTTAAGACTAAGCTGAATATTGTATTGTATTGTGACAGATGTGTTATAGGATATGCATCAGATCTTATCTTTGGAGGTGTTAGTCTAGATCCTCACCACTCTAAAAGTGAAAAGACATCGTCACTCAGTCTATATCATGCGTATGTATCTTCAAACTTAAGTTCTTTGTTTACAACAAACCAACACACTTCTATATCTTCATATTTTCACTAAAATAAGTACCAAAAATGCAATTTTTGTAAATTATAATAATAATTCCAGCTTTACAGCATATGTTTTCTTTAAGAGAAAAACAAGATCTATATGCAGGCTATCATATTTATCATTGGTAGGAAATACAAGCATTTTGGCAGAAAAAGGCTTTCTGCTACTGCTTAATATGCCTGTACGAAGAGTCTTAGCTATTGTGATTGAAGTTTTCCTTGAATAAGTAGGTCTCTAGATGATTAATTTCTAGCTTTGTAACCTAGAGTTTTGTCAATAATAAGGCTTCGGTACATTTTATACTAAAACATAGTTTGTTTATGTAGCGCCCTGAATTTCCAATATGATATCTTAGAAATACGTGGCACAATTCCCAACATCAACTTTAATTGCAATAGTAAACATAGCCAAAAACACTGATAATTTTTATTTCAAACTTTCATTACAGCAATTGTTTACAAAACACAGCGGAATACAAAACACTTTGAATTACAACTTTTCTTTACAACACTTCTTTTACAATTTACATAAGCTCTAACATCATTCTATCTCAAGCATCCAAATCCCAAGCTATAAGCAACAACCTGTAAAACATGAGTCTAAAGATAATCCTAACTCCCAAAACTACAGGGATCAGCCATAACGGTGTGACTGACATAAAAAAATAAAGCAACATAAATAAAACATAGAGCATAGAGTCATCAACAACATATATTAACAACAAGAATAAATGAAATGAGAAATAACAATAAGTAAAGCACGACAACATCAAGGAAAATAAGATAGTAAATAGTAATACATGAAAACATCAAGTGAATCTAGACTAAGTGTCAAGTGTAGGAAAAACAGGAAAACACAAGCATAAAACCAAGTCAAGAAAACACAATCTCTATATGCTGACTTTCTAATGCATACTTGTCGGATTCTATGCATTCCATAGTACATAGGTTCGGTGCAAGCCCTTAACGATCTCGACTTTCTAGGGATTGATCCCTCGTTACGCAACTAATCCTACTACGGTGATGGAAAACAAGATCCAGAATACTCCGCGAATAGGCACCACAACCCTCAACGCGCAAGCATCATGTAAGATAGCTCAAAAACCGGAGAATCACCTCCCAACCGTGTACCCCACGAATAGGCTTGCAAGGCCTTCGACGTGCAGATACACCAGGTACATTCCATGAATAGGCCTGCCAACCCTCGACACGCGAATGCACCCTGCATGCTCCGTGAATAGGTCTGCAGACCCTCGACACGCGAACATACAAATGTCCTCTCGAGACCGAACAACAAACAGTCCTGGAACACATCTGTTGGACTAACAAAACCATGAGCCTATACTTACATTTTCCAAGTTCCATCACATCCCTACTAGTACCTGTCCTTAAGTTGGTTATTATTAAAACACAAAAATCCCCATCTCTAGAGTTAGTGTATCCTGCTGGACTTAAATACTTAACAACAACCCCAAGACCCCGCATGTCTAAATCAACAAATCTCAACTACCGATTCACAGGACTCCTACTCAACTCCTAGAGATATCATCAAGACCAAAACACATAAATCCATCGTCAAAACGATCATATGACGAAACTTCTCCAATCAACAAAACCCAAATCTTTTATAAAATTCCAGAATCCAAACCCAACAATAAAATATCTTGAAAACATATGTTCTGTAGAAAGGATAATATTTAGAATAGTAAGTTACAGATTCAAAAACTTTTTAAAATCAATCGTTTAAAGAATATCAGGATAACTCAAGAAAAACATCAGTAACAATCGACTGTAAACCGAAGTCGACCAACTGTCCAGAGCGAAAAACCAAAACTTCAAAAAATAATTCTAAGTAATGGCAGTCGACTGTAAAAAGTCATCGGTCGACTATCCAGAGCAAAAATCCAAAACTTCAAGAAAATAATTCTAAGTAATGGCAGTCGGCTGTAAAAAGTCATCGGTCGACTGTCCAGAATGAAAATCCAAAACTTCAAGAAAACGTCAAAACTGAGCAGAGTCAGTCGACTGTAAAAATGGGTCAGTCGACTGTTCCGCACAAAAATCCAAAACTCCAAGAAAACACTAATCTGAGCAGTGACAGTTAACTGTATAATCTGGACAGTCGACAGTCCCGCAGGAAAATCCAACACTTAAAGAAAACATTAATTCAGAGCAGAGACAACCAACTGTGTAAGGGAGCCAGTCGACTGTCCCGCAGGAAATTCGAGACTCAAGAAAACACTTCAGCCAAGACCCCGACAGTCGATTGTTGACATTGGTCGGTCGACTGTCAGTCCTCCAGACTACAGTTTTAGTTGTGCACATTTCAACTGATACAGAGTTTTACTTCATAAAAAACTAAATCTGTAAAAGTTACAATTCTGATATGATCAAATACAACTTATGGATATACAAGGATCCATAAAAACCAATCAAAACCACTTGAATTAATCGAAATAGCAAATTTGTTGATTCTCTTAAAAAAACGAATTTGTGCATATATCAAAAGTAGAGTTTTTAAGAATCAATTATACATCAAAATAACTTTGTTTTATATTCCAAACAATATCAATACCAAAATAAGTTGGGATATAGTCAAATTCTTTGAAAACAAATAAAAACACAATTTCTTCAAAAACAATGAAATACGATATTCATCTAAATTGATCGTGCATGTTCGTGCACCAAAGAAAATTTCACAAATCCATCGATTAGAAATAACAACATATTCAAATTTAATCTTAGTATTCGAGAAATCCAATTTTAAATAATAGCTTTCACAAATTACAAAACCCCCAATTTAGTTGTATTACATCAATCCAATTTAATTTATCCCAAATCCATTTCTCAAGACATGATCCCTTACTTCATTAGTCCTCTTCAAAACTTTCTCAACTAAATCACCATTATTAACTCATGAATCATAAACAAATTTAACATTAATATGAGCAAGTTGCATTCATCAAACTCACCAATAGTCAAAAATCTCATCTTTAATCCATTTATGCATAACATTCACCATATCCAATCAAATCAGCAATAATCCAAAAGAAATAGCCTACTCATGATTTATATTAGATCCTCTATCAATTTTGAATCATCCACATGCAATTCCAAACATAAATAACTAGGTTTTCATGAAAGATCCAATTTTAACTCATCAATTCATTCAGTCCATCATATATATATTCATACCAAATCCTAGCATGCTTTCTAGTAGATGAAACACCACATACAATATTCAAAGAACAAACAAAACAATTATATCACTCATCTTGTTGGAATAGATCAAACGAATATGATAAAGCAATAGGAAAAATCTCTCCTTCGCAAGAAATCCAAGATCTTCTCTTTAAAACTTCAAGAAAATAATAATAATAAAACCTTTGTGTTGTGCAGCGAAAGACGACTGCACTCCACCTTTTAAATATGCCGGAAATCAAGAGAATTAGGGTTTTGAACACATTTGCAAAAATACTCCTTTTAAATATAACTTTACATATATAGATCCATATACTTGGAAACTTGATAAAACCAATTTATTTGAGATTTAAAATCAAAAAAACCTTCATAAAGTCAGCCGGCACTGTTTGAGAAACCCAAAAAAGTAAGTTTGCATTTTCATCCATATAAATAGCAATTTTGCAAAAAGATCATCTTTTATCAAAACTTGTAAAATAAACCAAATTCATCAAAACAAAAAGTAAAATTTTTATCCCTGAGTTGACTAGGCATTATAACCAGCCCAAAAATCTGAAAATCTGGAATTTTCACTCCAATTGGTGATTTTGCACAAAAGTCCTTATTTTTGTAATATTTGCAAATCGATCCAATAAATATCAGAAAAATTCAGAAAATTCACAAATAATATCTAATAATAAATAATGATTTTCCACAAAATAATTTTTGACTTTGAACCTCCCAAGAAAATATTTGCACGTATTTTGCACGTGTAAAAGATAAATCTTCAGAAAAATATTTATTAAATCCCCAAAAATTATTTTAATTCTATAACTCTTAAAAATAATATTTAAAAATACGGGGTACTACAATTTCACATTGTCTTTTAATCCATCCAATGAACTAAGGGTTATTTATTGGGTTAACCTACTCTTATATGCTACACTATTTAATATTTCAGTCCATTTCAACACCAATATAGAAATGGAGGTTGCCAACTAGGTTAGAATCATTAGGCTTTTATATTAAAATTTAGTTGTTAACCACTGACATACACATATTACATTCAAAGGAGATACATTGAACCATTCAGTAACTTTTATAATATGGTAAGCAACTAAAACTAAAAAAGATTACATCCAAAAACTAAATCCAAATTCTACTGGGTCATCCACTGCCTATCCTAATTCAGTGTTAGATTTTAGCTAATATAAGTTATTGATTGGTTTGTTAAAGTAATTAGAACGTCAAAGTTATATTTTAGCTAATGAAAGTAATTTCTCCTCCTTTATATACAGATCAAGTTCTTCATTAGAATTAAACAACAACAATTGATAACATCACTATATATGGTCATGTAAGTTTATCTTTTTTTATGACATCTACAACTCTTTCATATTAGATCAAACAATTGTTTCTTTAATATTCTTCACATTATAATATTTACTTTCATACCTGACAGGTTGATGTTGACTTAGAAAAAAGGCAATCTTTTTTGTACATCATCCAGTTTGAAAGGTATTGATTTGAAAATAAATTTTTCTACAAACTCTTACTATTTGTTTCTTTAATTATCATTGTTTTTTATTGATTCTTGAAAAACTCTGTATAGGATCACTGTTTTGTCCCATATTGAAGACACAAAGCATTGTGTTTGATCCATATTGTAACAACCCCGTAATCCTTTTTTTGGTAGTAGGGTTGGTGGATGATGTATTAGTTTGTTCCCTTAAGTTATGTAGAATAAGAGATTATGTAAATTTGTATAATATTTAGTATTTTGGAAGATGATGTAAGTATCTGTATAGGATGATGATATTGTAGATTCTTGATTTTGATGACTACAACACAATACACAATTGTTCTATCTTACGTATCTTTTGCAATGTGTACCAAAAGTGTTCAAGGCAACAATACAATGAAGGCTTCTAAAAGTTCCATATCAACCCACAAAGACAAGATCAAGACTCAGGATCAAGACACAAGTCAAAGACTTTTCAAGAGCTTCAAAATTGTTTTTGTTAAATGAACATGTGTCTTGTAATTAGGGGTGGGCATCGGTCAGTATCCGACCTAATATGAACCATCCACCACTGATCCAAAGAAGATCGGTTTTTTTAATTTTCTCATCCACAACCAATCCGAACCTTAATTAGATCGGTTTCCATCCAAGCCGATTAAGCTCGGTTTGGATTGGATTGGATGGTCGGTTTGGCGTGCTACTTTTCACCTTCAACATCATTCATAATTTTGTTGAAATTTAAAAGATCAACTTCAATCAAACTTAAGAAACAACCTGCTATTTGTTATTCAGAAATGAATTTAAAATGAAGAATCATAAAACTACAAGTTGTTAATGAATTTTGCACTAATTGTTTGAGATGGTGACGTTTAAATGAGTGAGATAAACTGCTTTTTCATTTGCATACTTCTATAATCTTAGTTTATTATCATAAAAGAAACATCAATAACCATAGCTAATTGAATTTCAGGTACAATAAAAAAAGGTTTAGAAAATAATTTCTGCTTGACCTGATTAAAGTAACGACTAAATGTTACATCAACTTTATGATTCTATTAAGTTGGGTCACACTGTAAATCAAGCATTTCTCAACAACATAACACATAGGATTATGGAGAACCAAAACATAGGTAGAACAACTGCTCGGTTTGTATTAAAAAAATTAAAAAAGACTGTTCGTATCTCAAGAAAAATGAGAAATGACTATTTGTATATTCAAAAAATTAAAGGAGAACTATATTTTTTATGGACTTATGCATAGAAGTATGGTCGATTCGGTTTCATCGGTTATTTGAAAGCCTCATCCAACAACCGAACCGATCCAATTGGTTATTGAATATCAAGAACCGATCCAATCCAAACCCCCAATTGGTTCGGTTAAAAATCGGTCGGTTCGGATTGGATTGGTTCGGATTGATCGGTTCGGATAATAGTTGTCCACCCCTACTTGTAATTGTAATTGTAATATTTGTCTTAGAATTCTTGTAAAAGCCTTGTCACACACACATTCACACATCCCCTAAATAAAAATAATGTTTTCCAAAATCAAAATGTCAAAATGAAGCTTGTATAAGTTCAGCTGTTGAGTACCAGTCGACTTACTCTTGAGAATAGTCGACTGTTCTAGCACGAAACTGACTGAACTCACTCAAGCTCTGACCAGTCGACTTATATGGTAACCAGTCGACTATTCAAGCATTTTTTTGAAAGTATTCTGAAATTTAAATTTTGTTTTTCAAATTTAAAATTCTTACTGCCGTTGTATAATAGTTGGGAAATTGTTTCTCAACGTCCAAGAGAATCTAACTCTATAAATAGAGTATAGAATTCATTTGGGAAAGGTTCCTCAACTTTTTATCAAGTCATTTTGCTTTTGAGAGAAAAAGAACAAGTTTACAAAGCACTTACTTTCTTTAAGACTTGGTTCTCTGATTTCAGTCTTGTATAACAAAGAATTTGTTCTAGACTGAAGTCAGAAGTTGACCTTGAGCCACTAAACAAAAAGCACAATCAAAACAAGGCTTTATGTCATTGTAATCTTCACTTTTATTGTTGTTTCACTCCCGGGTTGTGAGAGTGGTCCTCTCGGTTGGAGAGTAGGACTTTTGGTGTAGAGTCGGTTTCACTTTAGGTTATAGAGTGGGTTTTTCTATCTCTAGTGGTGAGAGAGGTCTATGGATTTGGCATAGTTGTTGTCAAAGGTCGTAGAGTATACTTGTAATTTTTCAAGAATAGTGGAAAATCTCAAGTGGGTTGCTTGGGGACTGGATGTAGGTCGGGAGGACCGAACCAGGATATATCGTGGTGTTTGCTGTGTTGACAATCTGTGGTTTGATTTCTCCATCTTGAAATTTAATTTTCGTTGAGTTATATTGAAAATCGAGTTTGTGCAGTCGACTGGTTTCCGCTTTAAGTCGACTTAACAGACTAGTTGCTATTCAGTTCATTTACTCTTATATTTGCGCCGACAGTCGACTGATTTCTCCAATACAGTCGACTTAACAGTTGCAAAAAAATCAATTTATTGTTTAATTTTTATACAACACTATTCAACCCCCCCCCTCTAGTATTTTTTGCCTTGCATACTGGATCCAACACTTGGTATCATAGCTTGGTTGAGTGCAGTGGCATCTACTTCAAATGCAAATCAACACCATGAAGGCCAATCCACACAAAGGTCACATCTCTTTGATGGAACAAACTACAACTACTGGAAGTGTAGAATGAAGATCTACTTACAATCCATCAACTATGAGATTTGGAACATGACCGAGACAGAGTACACCATGCCTACTATTTCCTATGCACAATGGAATGATGACATGGAGAGCAACACCATAAACAATGCAAAGGCGATAAATGCTCTCTTTTGTGCACTTACCAAAGAAGAGTTCAATCGTGTGACAAACGCAACAACGGTATATTAAATATGGCATACTCTTGAGGTAACACATGAAGGTACAAATAAGGTTAAAGAATCTAAAATTTTTGTTCTTGTTCACAGGTTTGAGATGTTCTGCATGAAGGAGAATGAAAATGTATCAGACATGATAACAAGATTCACCGACATCACAAACTCTCTTGTGGCTCTTGGCAAAGCCTATACACAAGCAGAGATGGTGAGGAAAGTTCTTCGTGCCCTAACCCCCGAATGGGAAAAGAAGACCACCGCTATAGAAGAAGCCAACGATTTAACACAAGTCTCTTTTGAGAATCGTGTGGGAAATCTAATGGCATACGAAGTACAATTGGAGGAACATAAGAAGGATTTAGAACTTCAACAAGCCAAGAAGAAAACTCTTGTTTTCAAGGCCATGTCCGATTCAGAAGATAAAAAAGAAGATGAAGAAGAAATGACCATGTTCATAAGAAAATTTAAGAAATTTCTTCGCAAAGGTAAATTCAATTCTATGTTTAAGGATACTAATGAACTTCCTACTTGTTTCAAGTGTAA
Source organism: Hemerocallis citrina (assembly GCA_017893485.1). Taxonomy (NCBI): domain Eukaryota; kingdom Viridiplantae; phylum Streptophyta; class Magnoliopsida; order Asparagales; family Asphodelaceae; genus Hemerocallis; species Hemerocallis citrina. Next base: position 101,530,762 of record CM030358.1, on the reverse strand, counting down.
CAAAACAGGTCACATGAAGAAGGACTATCCGTTAGAGAATGCAAAATCAAAAGGGAAAATTTCTAACTTCAAGAAGGACAAGTACACCAAGAACAAGTGCATGAAGAACAAGAAGGCCTACCAAGCAACTCGGGTTGATAGCGACTCATCATCGGAAGAAGATAATGAAGAGTCAAATGAAGTCGCAAATGTGTGCTTCATGGCTACTCAAAACGATGTAAGTGACAATATTGATTCTAATAATTTATTAGAAGCGTTTAATGAAGTCTTTGAAGAACTAAAAAAAGAGAAGATAAGAGTTAAAAATCTAGAGAAAGTTAATCAAGCGCTTTCTCAAGAAAATCCTGACTTAAATGTTGAAGTCAAGTCTTTAATTTCTCGTCTTTCAAACTTGGATATAGATCTTATATCTCTAAAGAAAAATTATATAGAGACATCTAAGAATGTATCTAAGTTCAATAAAGGAAAAAAGAATTTAAATGAAGTTATCTAAAATCAAGTTCAATCTAATAAAAGATTTGGACTTGGTTTTCAAAAAACTCTTAAAAAACATCATTCTTCTAATAACACTAGCAGTAATAAGATTGATTATGTTTCTAGTGTGAAGAACAAGTTATATGATTTTTTTGAAAAACCAAAAATTATTTTTAATCATGAAAATAGTAAATTTTCAAATCAGACCAGTCGACTGATCCATAAAATCGGTCGTCTGTCCAGAGGTATGGAGTCTTATTCAAAGACACAACAACCTCATATAAGTCGACTAGTTTCACCTCCCAGTCGACTGCCATCACAGCATAGTCGACTGATGGGTACAATAAAGTCGACTGGACAGAGCAAAAATATTTGGGTTTCAGTCAACCTGAGTCTTAATGATAGGATTAATTATATAAATTCTTTTGTTCATAATGTTTGTAATTCTGTAAAGTATATGCATGCATATGGTGGTAAATCAAACTCACTTTGGGTTTGGTTTTCCAAATACTAATCTCTTTCGGACCCAATGAAAAGAGTACCATATTCACAATTAATATTTTATAGGTACCTAAAAGGGAACGATGGATACTTGACAACGGATGCTCTAAACACATGACTGGCCATGCAAATTTACTTTCTTCCATACAAGATATAGATGGAGGGACTGTTATATTTGGTGACAATAACAAAGGAAAGGCCATCAGAATAGACATGGTCGGTAAGAACACTATCCCTACTATTGAAGAGGTATTCCTAGTTAGTGGTTTAAAGTATAACTGGTTAAGTATTAGTCAATTATGTGATAAGGGTTATAAGATAGTGTTTGAAAAAGATGCATGCTTAATTTATGATTCATCCATGAAAAATGTAATTTTTCAAGGTTTTGAAAAAACAATATATATGAATTATGTTTAAAAACAACTGAGTTTTCCAGTGATTTTTGTTTAGTTGCTTCAAACAACGACTCTTGGCTTTGGCATAAGAGATTTGGATAGTAAATATGAAAAATATTGCTAAATTATCTAAGAATAACCTAGTTAAAGGAATGCCTAAATTATCTTTTAAGAAAGATAAAATGTGTGATGCATGTCAACTAGGAAAACAAGTAAAATCTACCTTTAAGAAAAAAGAAATGATTTCTACTAGTTGGCCTCTCGAATTAATCCATATGGATTTATTTGGTCCTACTAGAGTCACTTCTTTAAATAAAAGTAGATATGTATTTGTTTTAGTAGATGATTTTTCAAGATTTACATGGGTATTCTTTTTAAAACATAAAAATAAAGCCTTTGAAGAATTTGCAAATTTATGCAAAACGTATTCAAAATCAAAAATCTCTAACCATAATCACTATTGGAAGTGATCATGGTAGAGAATTTGAGAATGAAACTTTTTCAGAATACTACAACAAGAATGGTATAACACATTCATTTGTATTTCCTAGAGCTTCACCACAAAATGGAGTGGTTGAAAGAAAGAATAGGACATTGCAAAAATGTGCACGTACTATGCTTGTTGAAAGTAATTTGCCTAAATACTTCTGGGCTGAAGCTGTTTCTACTGCATGCTATGTTTTAAATAGAATATTAATTAGGCCAAAGCTTAAAAAAACCTGTTTTTGAATTATTTTATGATCGAATTCCTAAAGTTTCGTATTTTAAAGTATTTGGTTGTAAGCGTTTCATATTAAACACAAAAGATAATCTAGATAAATTTGATGCTAGATCTAATGAAGGTATCTTCATTGGATACTCAAATAGGAGTAAGGCATATAGAATTTTCAATAAGTCATCTTTGACTATTGAAGAATCTATGCATGTTTCATATGATGAATCATTACCTTCATCTAATGTTACTGAAGATGATGAAATTGAATCATCACCACTAAGTAACATTATTAAATCACTAGAGCAAACTATCCTAGACAAGTTGACTGATAGACTTCCTAAGTCGACTGATGTGAATCAGTCGGCTAATGGGTTTGTTAAGTCGACTGATCCTGCAGCGATAACTTAAACTTTACCAAAATCATTTGTTGAAGTTCGAGATCATCCTCATGACTTAATTATTGGTGACATCTCACATGGTATTCAAACAAGATCTCATTTTAATATGATTTCTCATATTGCTTTCTTATCGGATTTTGAACCGAAAAATATTCAAGAAGCATGTGAGAATGAATTTTGGTTGAATGCTATGCAAGATGAACTTAACCAATTTGTAAGAAATGATGTATGGGATTTAGTTCCACGATCTCCTAATCATACTATTATTGGTACCAAATGGGTATTTAAAAATAAGTTAGATGAATCAGGACAAGTCGTTAAGAACAAAGCTAGATTAGTTGCTTAAGGATATAATCAAGAAGAATGAATTGATTTTGATGAAACATATGCTCTTGTTGCTAGACTAGATACAATTAGAATTTTATTATCTTTTGCGTGTTTTATGAATTTCACACTCTTCCAAATGGATGTTAAAAGTGCTTTTTAAATGGTTTCATTAAGGAAGATGTTTATGTTAAGCAATCACCCGGTTTCGAACATGAACAATTCCCAAACCATATTTTTCAATTGAAAAAAGGCTTTATACAAGCACCTCGTGCTTGGTATGATCGCTTAAAAACTTTTCTTTTAGAAACTGGTTTTGAAATTGGTAAAGTAGATACTACTTTGTTTATTAGAAAAATAAAGACCGATATATTAATCATACAAATATATGTAGATGACATAATTTTTGGATCAACTAATAGTAATCTGTGTCAAGAGTTTGTTAATACCATGAAAAATGAGTTTGAGATGAGTCACACGGGTGAACTCAATTATTTATTTGGACTACAAATAAAACAACCTCAAAATGGCATATTTATTAATCAAGGAAAATATGCTAAGTAATTACTCAAACGATTTGGCATGGATAGCACTAGTAGTAAGACCACACCTATGGCTACTACTATTACACTTGACAAAGATGAATTAGGTAAGAGTGTCAACCAAAAACTCTATCGAGGTATGATTGACTCACTCTTATATATAACTGCTAGTAGACCAGATATTATGTTTAGCATATGTTTGTGTGCTAGATATCAGTCTAATCCAAAAGAATCCCACTTAAAAGCAGTGAAACGTATTTTAAGATATATTAAAAGCACATCTGAGTATGGTTTATTTTATCCAAATACTAATAACTTTCAACTCTTGTCGTATAGTGATGTTGATTTTGCTGGTAGTCAAACTGATCGTAAAAGTACTAGTGGAACTTGTCACTTTTTGGAACATTCACTAGTACCTTAGTGCAGTAAAAAGCAAAATTCAGTATCTCTATCTGCTACAGAAGCTGAATATATTGCTATAAGTTTGGTTTGTGTTCAAATTTTATGGATGAAACAAACTTTATTAGATTATGGTATTTTTTTTAAAGACCCGCTATAATGTGTGATAATACCAGTGCTATTAATTTATCTAAAAATCTGGTTCAACATTCACGTACAATACATATTGATATTCGACATCATTTTCTACGTGATCATGTCTTAAAAGGAGATATACTATTGGATTTTATTTCCAATGATAAACAAGTAGCAGATATATTTACCAAACCACTTAAAGAAGATACTTTTATCAATTTTAGAAGAGAACTAGGCATTTGCTCATTTCATGACATTTTAAAAAAAATTCTATATATCTCAGTCGACTTATAATTGATTATCGATCGACTTATACAGTATTTTCTTTGTCTATTTTTCTGACTTAATTTGTCTTCTGCCCAGTCGACAGTCTTCAAATCTACAGTCGACTGACAGTAGCTTTACGTACTCGACTTAGTCGACTGATCTAAAACTCAGTCGACTGTCGCGACTATATTTCGTTTTTCTAATTTTGAATCGTCACAAGATGAGGCTCCTCTCTCTTACTCTCTTTTACCCGCTTTTGATCTAGACCCTCGATTCAAAATCACTTGTAATCACAACCCTTCCCTTCAAGTGAAAACCCTAAGCCCACTTCACTGCCCATTTTCACTTTTTACCTTTGCTCCACAACTCTCAAGTCGACTGTTGGCTCTCTGAGTTTGGTGCTTATGGATTTCGTTCAATCTCTGTTGCCGATCTGCTCCCTGGCTGATCGTTTTCGAGTCCTCCTCTTTGGAGTCTTTTGAGTCTTGTGTCCCTTGGCATCTAGTTCTTGGGTAATCATCTTTAAATCCTCTCTTTTCGAAGTTTTCTAGATCCTACAATGCCTGAGCCTAAAAGATCTAGGGCTTCCAATGTTGAAAGAAGAACAATCTTCACATAATTATCTTCAGTATTTAAGGCATCCTTCTCTTGTTGATAAGTATTTCATTATTTGTCAAATCATAATCTTTTCGGGTCGTTTTTTCCCCCGATTTAGATAGATTTCCGATTGCCCCATTGTTTCAACAATGTGGTTTATTTGAACTTCTATCTTTAGTAAATCAACCCTACTACTATCCCCAATTTATTTATTTGTTTTATACAAATATAAAAGTTGCTACTTCTGAGGATGGTAGTGAAATATTTTTCACTACTTCTGTGAAAAATGTTAGAATGAAGTTGACTGCTAAAAAATTAGGGTCAATTTTGAATATTTCTAATGAAGGGTTAGATATAGAGGAAATTGAATTGGATGATAATTCTATTTTGTCAAAAATCTTTTTGCCTAATCATGGTCTTCCAATGACCAATAAATCTATTACCCCACTTGCCAAGCTAGTTGCACGAATATTATCGTACAATATTATCCCTAAAATGGGTAGCTACGACCAATTTTCATATGAATTGCAACAAGCGGTGTATGCAATCTTTGGCAACATCCAAATCAATTGGAGCCGAGTCATCTTTAGTCGTCTCCAGACTGCACACACTTCCTTTCTACCTTATGTTGCACTTCTAACTCACATCTTTAACCACTATCAAATTGATCTTGATTCCGAGTCTACTATTGTGACTCGTTATGAATCATTTGATCGTGCGAGTCTAGCTTGGATGAAGATACTCCACTCACCCACTCGGTCTCCTCAAAAAAATACACCCCTTATTTCTTTAGCCACTTATGTTCCTCGTCGATCTTCTGCATTTAGTTCATCCTCTAGTTCTCATCCTAGAGCTAATTTTTCTAATCCTGGGAGTCTTTACACCTCTGTCTACTATCTAATGGATCATCAGGATCTTATCTTAGGTCGACAGGATTCTTTTGAGGCTAGTATTGCTAACCTCACTCAGATGTTTGTTCGGCAGTTTCCTCAACCTACCCCTGCATCAAACAGTGATGATGGTGAAGACGATGAAGATTGATGTACTTTTCAATTTTTTCTTGTACTTTTTTTTTATTCTTTAATGATGTTCTCTTTTCACTTTGTCATATGAACAATCTATTTCACTGATCATGTATAAATTTCCATTTATGCTATGTTGGTTTTTATCTATGGTTGGTTCTTATCTCTTTACCTTCTTCTTCTTCTTTTTTTTTTTTGTTGATGACAAAGGGGGAGAATTATGTACATATTGTGTTGTGCATGTTTGAAATTTTGTGCATGTTGTGCATGTTTAAAAAAAACATTTTTTTGTGCATATTGTATTTTATTCAGAGGAAGCTTATTTACATTTGTATATCTTTCAATTATGCGTGACATCATCAAAAATTTGTTATCTTTCAATCATGATATATAAATTGTTATTCTATACTATTTTTAAGTTATTGTGTTGTCATCATCAAAAAGAGGGAAAATGTAGATTCTTGATTTTGATAACTACAACACAATACACAATTGTTCTATCTTACACATCTTTTGCAGTATGTACCAAAAGTGTTCAAGGTAACAATACAATGAAGGCTTCTAAAAGTTCTATATCAAGCCACCAAGACAAGATCAAGACTCAGGATCAAGACACAAGTCAAAGACTTCACGAGAGCTTCAAAAGTGTTTTTGTTAAATGAACATGTGTCTTGTAATTGTGTTTGTAATATTTGTGTCTTAGAATTCTTGTAAAAGCCTTGTCACGCACACACTCACACATCCCCTAAATAAAAATAAAGTTTTCCAGAATCAAAATGTCAAAATGATGCTTGTATAAGTTCAGCTGTTGAGTACCAGTCGACTTACTCTTGAGAACAGTCGACTGTTCTAGTACGAAACTAACTGAATTCACTCAAGCTATGACCAGTCAACTCATATGGCAACCCAGTCGACTGTTCAAGCAGTTTTTGACAATTTTCTGAAATTTAAATTTTGTTTTTCAAATTAAAAATTCTTACTGCCGTTATATGACAGTTAGGGAATTGTTTCTCAACGTCCAAGAGAATCTAACTCTATAAATAGAGTATAGAATTCATTTGGGAAAGGTTCCTTAACTTTTTATCAAGTTATTTTGCTTTTGAGAGAAAAATAACAAGTTTACAAAGCACTTACTTTCTTTAAGACTTGGTTCTCTGATTTCAGTCTTGTATAATAAAGAATTCGTTCTAGACTGAAGTTAGAAGTTGACCTTTAGCCACTAAACAAAAAGCACTATCAAAACAAGGCTTTAGGTCATTGTAATCTTCACTTTTATTGTTGTTTCACTCTCGGGCTGTGAGAGTGGTTCTCTCGGTTGGAGAGTAGGACTCTTGGTGTAGAGTCAGTTTCACTTTAGGTTGTAGAGTGAGTTTTGCTCTCTCTAGTGGTGAGAGAGGTCTTCGAATTTGACATAGCTGTTGTCAAAGGCCGTAGAGTATTCTTGTAATTTTTCAAGAATAGTGGAAAATCTCAAGTGGATTGCTTGGGGACTGGATGTAGGTCGGGAGGACTGAACCAGGATATATCGTGGTGTTTGCTGTGTTGACTATCTGTGGTTTGATTTCTCCATCTTGAAATTTCGTTTTCGCTGAGTTATATTGAAAATCGAGTCTGTGCAGTCGACTGGTTTTCGCTTTAAGTCGACTTAACAGACTGGTTGCTATTCAGTTCATTTACTCTTATATTTGCGCTGACAGTCGACTGATTTCTCTGATACAGTCGACTTAACAGTTGCGAAAAATTCAATTTATTGTTTAATTTTTATACAATACTATTCCCCCCCTCTAGTGTTCTTTGCCTTGCATACAGGATCAACAGATATAATATAGTGATGTTAAAACCCGTACCCTCAAAGTTGTGGAGTATTGGGTTCTGTGTGTAGTTTTTCAAAGGTTTTTCTAAAAATCTATTAAGTTTTCAAACGAAATCTTGATTTTTATTTTGTATCTTGCATCATATGAAGATTTTTGCCCCCAGGGCCTTATATATATGATGCCTGTGTAATGTTGCTTGGATTGGCCTGGGGAGGATTGATATTAACTACCTGTGATGTAATATTTTTAATTGTTAGCAGAATTCTGTAAGAAATTGCTGTAAAAGGGCTAATATTTTAGGGGATACCTTGTCGAAATTTTTCCTAAAATTCCTATCAGTATTGTAGAATAGAAATGACCAATTGTTTTGACTTGATTGATTCCTTTTTCATTATAATGATTTTTCATCCTTGAGCGTGCTTTATTTTATATCCATTTGTAATGGTTGTAATTACAGTCACATGAATGAAATGATGTCACAATGGTAGTAGTCCCTAATAAGTGAGAGACAACTAAATAGAGCATAAAGCACAATCACTTTAAAGTAAATATGCATCCATTTGCACGTACCAAACACTCCACATAATAGTGGCTTTTATAAAATCCCATAATTGGAGAGTATTAACTTAGACAGTCTCTAAAATTTCTATGCGATAAGCCAAAAACATTTTCGGCTTAAATAATGCAGGAGTATCAATGATCATTTTATAGAGGAACGACATTGTTTTAGCACAATTTGTGGACGCATTTGATTGTGTGTTAAGATTCTTATTTTTTTAGTTATGAATATTAGGATCTAACGACCATTTTTTGGGGATGAAATAAGGGAAGCAAATGACACTGTTTTGCATGGGCAACTGAGACTATTAACAGTATCGGTTAGGGAGAACAATATGGATGCAGCTAAAGGAAGAGGTAGACTTGAACAGACATGGATTGAGGAAGTTGAAGAAGCATATGATAGGTATCTTAGTCTAACAAAGGAGATTGTCGTTGACAGGGTTGATTTTTGGCAATCTTCATGTTCTCTTAATGAAATGCCTGATAGTTGGGCTTATGTGTTTTGTGTGAGAGATGATGTAAGTTATAAATTAAAAAAAAGGATACATGTAAAATATCTCATACACTGAAATATAACAAAAATTGGGGCTAACAAGCATTCTGTTTCAGATCATATTTGCAGTAGGCTCTTTAGTATATGGATACTAAATATATTAATATGGATATGTAATTGTACTTGATCACATTTAACAAAATGTCTTCACTTGTACATCACAACAAGCTTTATCTCTTTTTTTTAACATTTTTTAAAATCATACATGGTTAACTACATGAAAATATGACAATAGGGAATTAACTCCTGCGGTTTGAGGCAATAACTGCATTAGCAATTGAATTGCTACTTATGACATACTGCAAATCAAATATGAAATCTCTTATGTTTAAGTTACACAGCAACTGATTTTGATCCACTGTTGTTGTAGATTAACAGTACTTTTTTTCAATCCCGAGCTCCTGACAAATGATCGTGCAAGATATAAACCAATAAACAGCTTAATTCATAATACATCAATGTCTACTACCAAATACACATCTATATAAATCATTCTTCACGAAGACGTACATAGATATATATATATGTATATATTTACAGGGCTTTTTATATGCTGCATCGTTCACGGAAACGTGCCGTAGGCATGTGTCCACGGGCAAACCTAGTATATGCATAATATCCCATTTTCACTACAATAGATTGTTATATTTGAGAGCAGATATAGCAATATGCATATTATAAAGGATGAAACATCATGTTTCGTTCAAAATATTTTATAATATTTTTTGGGGACCGAACCGATCAATTAAAAATATTTTATAATAATAATAATAATAATAATAATAATAATAAAACTATGACGTAACATATTGTTTCGTCTAGAGCCAGGGTGAGTTACACAGAGAATTTTTTGGGGATTCTATGAATTGATTGCATATGATTTTTCATGAATTTTGCGTTTGGGACCTTTAGATTAGCTATGGAATATTGATTAATTTATAGGATTTTCTATGGGTTACTAAAAAAAACAAAAGCAAATCCGTTGAATATTGTATTTTTTTTCATCTTCGATGAAACATCATGTTTCGTCTACGAAAAATAATAATAAAATATACTATTCAGGCAAAAAAAAAAACATCGTGTTTCGCCCGATCAATTTCTCATCACCTTTGCTATTTTTTAGCATTTCACGACTGCAGCGAAATCACAAATTATTATTTCTATATATCCATTTATGCATATTTTAGCTTTCACAACTATGGATGTACTAATATGCATATTGGTATATCTGCTCTCAAATATAGCAATCTACTGTAGCAAAAAGAGAATAATCTCTAATATTATAATGGGATAAGGCCTTAGTGTCATTTGTAAATATTTTGTCAATCTACCAACCCATGTAACACACGTGCATAACTATTATAAAGGAGGTCCTTGGTTCAAATCAAGACTACGGCTAAATTTTTATTTTAAAAAACTATATTTATTTAAACGTGCATCGGCACGTGTAAACTACTAGTATATGCATATAAAGCAAATGGCTGCAATGCTCAAAAAGCTAAAATATAGATAATATCCATATATAGCTAACGACTGTGTGGATGCTCTTATATAAGTAGTGAAGTTATAACACATCATTCTTGATATGGGTCGGATGACGTGGCCCCTCCTGGGCCATAGGATCCCCTCAGGAAACGTGCACCACAGGATCATCCGGATTCGCCACGTCAGCATCGGAAAACCGCCCAGGCCTCTGCCACGTCAGCCTGGAAATTGCAAGGGCCTCTGCCACGCCAGCCTTATACCTCCCGAGTTTCTACCGCTTCAGCCCCACGGGCAACCGGGTCCAGACCCGGCCCCAAACGGGTCCAGACCCGGTTGGCTTCTCCTATAAATACCAGACCCCTACCCCTTATCCAGGTAATCAAACTTTTCCCTCTCAAACCCTAGTTACTGTTACTCTATCTCAGTAGCTAACTAGATTGTCGGAGGGTCTGCCACCGGGACTAACTCCGGTATTCCTAAATCGTCTGCAGGTACACGAGACCTCGGATCCGAGCCTCCCGATCCGAGCTGAGCATCCAGCCTCCACCTTGCTCCTGCCTACTTCCGTACCGTTCGCCCGGCTGAGGGTCGTCCGCACCGGAGCTTCCTCTACCAATACAAATCGAGTAAGAACTCACACTTGGTGCATCCACACGCCTCCCAAAAACAAATCGCATCAGGTTGGTGCCGTCTGTGGGAAACTTTCTATTGCAGACGCTGGTCCGAGCTCAGCCGTCAACGGTACCCCGTCAACCCGAGCTCACATGGCGCCCAAAGCCATGAGAGCTGTTACCTCTGCGCGTCGGCACGACGAGCCTCCACAGGGCATCGCCGCCGACGCTCATGGATCCAACAACCCGGGGGTCAGTCATGCACGCCAACCAGGTGCCTCTCGTCCGGTCCAGCCCGACCTACTGGGGGTAATCCTGAATTGACAGGCAAGCCGGAGCAGGGGAGGGGCCGCTTCCAACTCGGCCCCATACCATCCAAAACCTCCGTCCCAAGGGCGGGGGCCGGCACTCAGCCACGTCGGCCGGAGACAGTCGGCTCAACAAAATCAGGCTGAGCGAGCCCCGGCCACTCACCAGGAGTTCCAAGACTTCCGAAGAGAAATCATGGAGGCCATCCGGGGGACCCCTGTCGATGAGAACGTCTGCCATTCTCACACCCGTTCGGATGCCGAGGCCAGCGTGTCTCGTGCCCCAACAATCCAGCCGGAGTATGACGATGACATCTTGAAGTGCCTCCAAGAAATGGAAGACCGCCTCGACCACTTCGGCGACGGCGGTCCGAGGCCGGCCCAGGAATACAGGCCCGTCCGACCTCCTTTCTCCACCACCATCTTGCATGCGGAAATACCCCGGAACTTCCGTCCACCGCAGTTCGAGACTTACGACAGCGAGGGTGATCCTGATGATCACATGGAGGGGCTCCAAACCCTCATGCTTATTCACAGCGCATTGGATCCTCTCTATGCTGTGCTTTTCCTGCCACCCTGCGCAGTCCGGCTAGGGAATGGATCTCAAAGCTCATCCCCGGCTCGGTCTTCTCACTCCACCAACTCGAAACGAACTTCTTGGCCCATTTTGTAACTAGTCGAGAAGCCCAGCGCTTCCCTCCTGGACCTGAAGCAGAAAGGGAATGAGTCCCTCTAGGACTTGGTTAGAAGATTCACTACCAAAACCCGAGCTATATCCTCTCTCGACGCCGGGATCGCTTCGGCTGCCTTCAGACACAATGTTCGACACCCTCAGCACAAAGCTTTCCTAGCAAAGAGACCCCCGGTCGACCTTCCCGACCTCTTGTATCGGGCCGAGAAATACATCCAACGTCTCACTACGGGAGACTTTTCAACATCTTAAGTCCTTGCCGCTCAGCTCGGACTTCACAATAAGGGAGACTTGTCAGCCTCTCAAACCCTTGCCACTCAATTCAAACCTCTCACAATATAAGACTTCTCTCAAATGTGGGGGCTCGACCCTTGGCATTGACTCTAAGCCACCCGATCGGTTTTCCCTCAGTGTTGTTTAGGTTCGGTGCTCGGCATTGACATCGAGCCAAGCCCTAGCTTTCACCAAGTTTGGGGGGCTCGGCACTCGGATGGTACCGCGAGCCACAAAAATCGCCTCAATTCCGCTTGAGGCTCGGCACTCGGATGGTACCACGAGCCACAAAAATCTCCTCAATCTCACTTAAGGCTCGACGCTCAGATGGCACTACGAGCCACAAAAATCTCCCCAATTCTGCTTGGGGCACGACATTCGGATGGTACCACGAGCCACAAAAAGCTACACCCGTACCGTCTTCCTGAGAACAAGTATGGGGGGCTCATCGTCGACCCCGAGCAAGGCCGTGGCTTTCTTCAAAGCCACTCGACTGATACACTCGGCGATGACATTCAGCTACGCCCATTACCGGCTTTCTCCCCGGTGTGGGGGCTCGGCATCTGCCCCTAGCACGGTTTGGGCTTCTTCAAGCCCATCAACCTATGCGCACGGCGGCAACCGCCAGTTACACCCGTACCATCTTCCTCAGAACAAGTGTGGGGGCTCGTCGTCAACCCCGGGCAAGACCGTGGCTTTCTTCAAAGCCACTCGACCGATATGCTCAGTGACGACCTTCAGCTATGCCCATTACCGGCTTTCTCTCTGGTCTGGGGCTTGGCATCTATCCCTAGCATGGTTTGGGCTTCTTCAAGCTCATCAACCTATGCGCACGGCAGCAACCGCCAGCTACACCCGTACCATCTTCCCGAGAACAAGTGTGGGGGCTCGTCGTCGACCCCGAGCAAGGCCGTGGCTTTTTTCAAAGCCACTCGACCGATACGCTCGGCGACGACCTTCAACTACGCCCATTACCGGCTTTCTCCCCGGTGTGGGGGCTCGGCATCTGCCCCAGCATGGTTTGGGCTTCTTCAAGCCCATCAACCTATGCGCACGACGGCAACCGCCAGCTACACCCGTACCGTCTTCCTGAGAACAAGTGTGGGGGCTCATCATCGATCCCGAGCAAGGCCGTGGCTTTCTTCAAAGCCACTCGATCGATACGATCGGCGATGACCTTCAGCTACGCCCATTATTGGCTTTCTCCCCGGTGTGGGGGCTCGGCATCTGCCCTTAGCATGGTTTGGGCTTCTTCAAGCCCATCAACCTATGCACACGGCGGCAATCGCCAGCTACACCCGTACCGTCTTCCTGAGAACAAGTGTGGGGGACTCGTCATCGACCCCGAGCAAGGCCGTGTCTTTCTTCAAAGTCACTCGACCGATACGCTCCGCGACGACCTTCAGTTATGTTCATTACCGGCTTTCTCCCCGGGGTGGGGGCTCGGCATCTGCCCCTAGCATGGTTTGGGCTTCTTCAAGCCCATCAACCTATGCGGACGGCAGCAACTGCCAGCTACACCCGTACCGTCTTCCTGAGAACAAGTGTGGGGGCTCGTCGTCAACTCCGAGCAAGGTCGTGGCTTACTTCAAAGCCACTCGACCGATACGCTCAGCGACGTCCTTCAGCTACGCCCATTACCGGCTTCTCCTGGTGTGGGGGCTCGGCATCTGCCCCTAGCATGGTTTGGGCTTCTTCAAGCGCATCAACCTATGCGCACGGCAGCAACCACCAGCTACACCCGTACCGTCTTCCTGAGAACAAGTATGGGGGCTCATCGTCGACCCCGAGCAAGGCCGTGGCTTTTTTCAAAGTCACTCGACCGATACGCTCGGCGACGACCTTCAGCTACGCCCATTACCAGCTTTCTTCCCGGTATGGAGGCTCGGCATCTGCCCCTAGCATGGTTTGAGCTTCTTCAAGTCCATCAACCTATGCGCACGGCGGCAACCGCCAGCTACACCCGTACTGTCTTCCTGAGAACAAGTATGGGGGCTCGTCGTCGACCCCGAGCAAGGCCGTGGCTTTCTTCAAAGCCACTCGATCGATACGCTCAGCGACGACCTTCAGCTACGCCCATTATCGGCATTCTCCCCAGTGTGGGGGCTCGGCATCTGTCCCTAGCATGGTTTGGGTTTCTTCTGTTCCACAGGAGGCTCGGAGCTCAGATGGCACCGCGAGCCCCAAAATCCTCCTTTATTTCACAGGAGGCTCGGAGCTCGGATGGCACCGCGAGCCCCAAAATCCTCCTCTACCCAACTAGTGAGAGGGCTCATCCACTGAACCTAGACGATTGGCAAGAAGATCCCTTGCTTTTACAACAAGTGAGGGGGTCGCCGGTTGGTAAGAACCCCTTGCTTTTCCAATAAGTGAGGGGCTCGTCTCCCGGCCCTCGACGCTCGGCAAGGCAGACTCCTACTGAACAGGACCTCGACGTCCCCTTGCTTTTCCAACAAGTGAGGGGGCTCGTCTGCCGACCCATGATGCTCGGCAAGGAGGGCTCCTACTGAACAGATCTCGACGCCCCCTTGCTTTTCCAACAAGTGAGGGGGCTCGTCTGCCGACCCTCGATGCTCGGCAAGAAGGGTTCCTACTGAACAGATCTCGACGTCCCCTTGTTTTTCCAACAAGTGAGGGGGCTCGTCTCCCGACCCTCGATGCTCGGCAAGGAGAGTCCATACTCCACAGATCTCGACGTCCCCTTACTTTTCCAACAAGTAAGAGGGCTCTTCTGCCGACCCTCGACGCTGGGATGTCACTGCAAGCACAAAAAGTTTCTCCTAAACGACTTGAGGCTCGACGCTCGGATGTCACCGCGAGCCCAAAAAGTTTCTCTTAAACGACTTGAGGCTCGACGCTCGGATGTCACCGCGAGCCCAAAAAGTTTTCCATAAATAGCTTGGGGCTCGGCGCTCGGATGTCACCGCGAGCCCCTTGCTTTTGCAGCAAGTGGGGGGGTCGACGATCGGCAAGAAGACCCCTTGCTTTTCCAACAAGTGAGGGGCTCATCTCCCGACCCTAGATGCTCGGCAAGGCAGACTCCTACTGAACAGTCTCGTCCAAGATCAACCATCTAGGCTCGGCACTTCGGGCTCGGCACTCGGCACTGACTCCTGGCCACTAACTGGCTATCTTACAGTCTTGCCCAGGCTTTGCTCTCCTGGCTCGGCATTCCGGGCTCAGGACTCCAGGCTCGGCGCTCGGCACTGATTCCTAGCCACCTACTGGCTATCTCACAGTCATGCTCGGGCTCGACCCTCCAGGCTCGGCCCTCGGCATTGACTCCTAGCCACCTACTGGCTATCTCACTGTCTTGCCCAGGCTCCGCTCTCCTGGCTTGGCCCTCCGGGCTTGGCTTTCCGGGCTCGGCACTCTAGGCTCGGCGCTTGGCACTAACTCCTAGCCACCAACTGGCTATCTCACAGTCATGCCCAGGCTCGGCCCTCCATGCTCGGCATTCTGAGCTCGGTGCTCGGTACTGACTCCTAGCCACCAACTGGTTATCTCACGGGCATGCCCAGGCTTGGCCCTCCATGCTCGGCCTTCCGGGCTCGGCACTCCGGGCATGGCGCTCGGCACCGACGCCTGGCCACCAACTGGCTATCTCACTGTCGTACCCAGGCTCGGCCCTCCAGGTTCGGCATTCCTGTCTCGGCACTCCAGGCTCGGCGCTCGGCACTGACTCCTAGCCACCTACTGGCTATCTCATAGTCATGCTCAGGCTCGGCCCTCCAGGCTCGAGCCTCCAGGCTCCGCATCCCGGGCTCAGCACTCCGGGCTCGGCACTCCGGGCTCGGCGCTCGGCACTTTGGGGTCGGCGCTCGGCACTGACTCCTAGCCACCAACTTGCTATCTCACAGTCATGCCCAGGCTCGACCCTCCATGCTCGGCACTCCGGGCTCGGTGCTCGGCACTGACTCCTGACCACCAACTGGCTATCTCACAGTCATGCCCAGGCTCGACCCTCCATGCTTGGCATTCCGGGCTCGGCACTCCGGGCTCGGCGCTCGGCACTGACTCCTGGCCACTAGCTGGCTATCTCACAGTCTGGCCGAGGCTTCTCTCTCCTGGCTCGGCATTCTGGGCTCGGCACTCTGGGCTCGATGCTCGGCACAGGCTCCTAGCCACCAACTGGCTATCTTACTGTTATGTCCAGGCTCGGCATTCTGGGCTCGGCACTCCAGGCTCGGCGCTCGGCATTGACTCCTAGCCACCTACTGGCTATCTCACAATCATGCCCAGGCTTCGCTCTCCTGGCTCGGCCCTCCAGCCTCGGCATTCCGGGTTCGGCACTCCGGGCTCGGCGCTCGGCACAGACTCCTAGCCACCAACTGGCTATCTCACTGTCATGCCCAGGCTCGGCCCTCCACGCTCGGCATTCTGGGCTCGGCACTCCGCACGAATGTCACCGCGAGCCCAAAAAGTTTCTTATCAACGGCTTAGAACTTGGCGCTCGAATGACACCACGAGCCCCTTGCTTTTCCAACAAGTGAGGGGGTCGACGGTCGGCAAGAAGGCCCCTTGCTTTTCCAACAAGTGAGGGGCTCGTCTTCCGACCTTAGACACTCGGCAAGGCGGGCTCCTACTGAACAGTCTCGCCCAGGCTCAGCCCTCTAGACTCGGCACTCCGGGCTCGATGCTAGGCACGGACTCCTAGCCACCTACTGGCTATTTCATAGTCTTGCCCAGGCTCGGCCCTCCAGGTTCGGCACTCCGGGCTCGATGCTAGGCACGGACTCCTGGCCACCTACTGGCTATCTCACAGTCTTGCCCAGGCTCGTCCCTCCAGGCTCGGCACTCCGGGCTCGGCGCTCGGCACTGACTCCTAGCCACCTACTGGCTATCTCACAGTCATGCCCAGGCTCGGCCCTACAGGCTCGGCACTGCGGGCTTGGCACTCGGCGCTGACTCCTAGCCACCTACTGGCTATCTCAGTCTTGCCCAGGCTCTGCTCTCCTAGCTCGGCACTCCGGGCTCGGCTCCCATAAACAGCTTGGGGCTCGGCGGTTGGATGTCACCGCGAGCCTGAAAAAGTTTTTTCTAAACGGCTTGAGGCTCGGCACTCGAATGTCACCGCAAGCCCCTTGCTTTTCCAATAATTGAGGGGTTCATCTCCCGACCTTAGACGCTCGGCAAGGCGGGCTCCTACTGAACAGTCTCGCCCAGACTCAGTCCTCCAGGCTTGGCACTCTGGGCTCGATGCTAGGCACAGACTCCTAGCCACCTACTGGCTATCTCAGTCTTGCCCTGACTCAGCTCTCCTGGCTGGGCCGTCCAGGCTCGGCATTCCGGGCTCAGCGTTCGGCACTAACTCCTAGCCACCTACTGACTATCTCACAGCCTTGCCCAGGCTTAGCTCTCCTGGCTCGGCCGTTCAGGCTCGGCATTCCGGGCTTGGCACTCAAGGCTCAGTGTTCGACACAGACTCATAGCCACCAACTGGCTATCACTGTCATGCCCAGGCTCGGCCCTCCAGGCTCGGCATTCTGGGCTCAGCACTCCGCACGGATGTCACCGCGAGCCTAAAAGTTTCTCATAAACGGCTTGGGGCTCGGCGCTCGGATGACACCGCAAGCCCCTTGCTTTTCCAACAAGTGAGGGGGTCGACGGTCGGCAAGAAGACCCCTTGCTTTCCAACAAGTGAGGGGCACGTCTCCCGACCCTAGACGCTCGGCAAGGCGGGCTCCTACTGAACAGTCTCGCCCAGGCTCGGTCCTCCAGGTTCGGCACTCTGGGCTCGATGCTAGGCACGGACTCCTAGCCACCTACTGGCTATCTCACGGTCTTGCCCAGGCTCAGCCCTCCAGGCTCGGCACTCGGCACTGACTCTTAGCCACCTACTGGCTATCTCATAGTCATGCCCAGGCTCGGCCCTCCAGGCTCGGCACTCTGGGCTCGGTGCTCGGTATTGACTCCTAGCCACCTACTGGTTACCTCAGTCTTGCCCAGGCTTCGCTCTCCTAGCTCGGCCCTCCAGGCTCGGCACTCCGGGCTCGGCTCCCATAAACAGCTTGGGGCTCGGCGGTCGGATGTCACCGCGAGCCCGAAAAAGTTTCTTCTAAACGACTTGAGGCTCGGCGCTCGGATGTCACCGCAAGCCCCTTGATTTTCCAACAAGTGAGGGGCTCGTCTCCCGACCTTAGATGCTCGGCAAGGCAGGCTCCTACTGAACAGTCTCGACCAGGCTTGGCCCTCCAGGCTCGGCACTCCGGGCTCGATGCTAGGCACGGACTCCTAGCCACCTACTAGCTATCTCAGTCTTGCCCAGACTCAGCTCTCCTGGTTCGGCCGTCCAGGCTCGGCACTCCAGGCTCGATGTTCGGCACTGACTCCTAGCCACCTGCTTGCTATCTCACAACCTTGCCCAGGCTCAGCTCTCCTTGCCTGGCCATCCAGGCTCGGCATTCCTGGCTCGGCACTCCAGGCTCGACGTTCGACACAGACTCCTAGCCACCAACTGGCTATCACTGTCATGCTCAGGCTCGGCCCTCCAGGCTCGGCATTCTGGGCTCGGCACTCCCCTCGGATGTCATCGCGAGCCCAAAAAGTTTCTCATAAATGGCTTGGGGCTCGGTGCTCGGATGACACTACGAGCCCCTTGCTTTTCCAACAAGTGAGGGGGTCGACGGTCGGCAAGAAGACCCCTTGCTTTTCCAACAAGTGAGGGGCTCTTCTCCCGAACCTAGACGCTCGGCAAGGCGGGCTCCTACTAAACAATCTCGCCCAGGCTCGGCCCTCCAGGTTCGGCACTCCGGGCTCGATGCTAGGAACGGACTCCTAGCCACCTACTGGCTATCTCACAGTCTTGCCCAGGCTCGGCCTTCCAGGCTCGGCACTCCGGGCTCGGTGCTTGGCACTGACTCCTAGTCACCTACTGGCTATCTCACAGTCATGCCCAGGCTCGGCCCTCCAGGCTCGGCACTCTGGGCTCGGCGCTCGGCACTGACTCCTAGCCACCTACTGGCTATCTCAGTCTTGCCCAGGCTCCGCTCTCCTAGCTCGGCCCTCCAGATTCGGCACTCCGGGCTCAGCTCCCATAAACAGCTTGGGGCTCAGCTGTAATACCCCGTATTTCTGAAATATATAAAAATAAAAATAAAAAGATATATATATATATATATATATATATATATATATATATACATATATATATATATATATATATATATATATATATATATATATATATATATATATATATATATATATACATATATATATATATATATATATATATATATATATGTAGTTGATTTGTGAAAAATGGTTGGTTTGATAATTGTTTGAGAAAATGTGTGTTGTTGGTTGTGTGGCCCACAGGTTGTATGTTGTTGGATTTGTTGAGATTGGTTTCCTCCTCACATGACGTGGAAGGGAATTGTGATAGTGGGGCCCCGGATTGTTTGGATATTTGGAAAGGGATTGTAATTGTATGGTATGTTAATAATGAGATATGGAATTTGGAATGGTTAAGAAGTGTACGTGAGGTACACGGTGATTATGAAGAAAGATTGAGAAATATAGTCCCACATGGGAAATATACAAAAAATAGTTTGAGTATAAATATAATTAGCCAATGATCAAGAGTCACCTAATTGGTTAACCACCTTTTGAGAGGCAGCCTGTGGTGGGCAGTTGTACTACATAGTATCTAATTTGTATTCTAAAAATACTAAAAATTTGTTTGATTTTTGGGGCGGGGCGTTACAAATGGTATCAGAGCCGACTTTCGACACCGGGTGTAGTAGAGGTCAGTATGATCCGCGGTATTGAGAGTCATTGATCTCCGGGGTCGGGTATATTCTGCGGTATTGAGAGTCACTGAGAGTGATTGATAACCGGGTATCCGATCTGCGGTGTTGAGAGTGATTGATCTCTAGGATCGAGGACGACGCTACATCGGCTAGAAAGGCGGATCCTACACTAGATGTGTGTCTTGTACTAAGCGAGGACGCTGATTTCTAAGGTGGGGTGTATGTAATACCCCGTATTTATGAAATATATAAAAATAAAAATAAAAATAGATATATATATATATATATATATATATATATATATATATATATATATATATATATATATATATATATGTAGTTGATTTGTGAAAAATGGTTGGTTTGATAATTGTTTGAGAAAATGTGTGCTGTTGGTTGTGTGGCCCACGGGTTGTATGTTGTTGGATTTGTTGAGATTGGTTTCCTCCTCACATGACGTGGAAGGGAATTGTGATAGTGGGGCCCCGGATTGTTTGGATATTTGGAAAGGGATGGATATTTGGAAATGGATTGTAATTGTATGGTATGTTAATAATGAGATATGGAATTTGGAATGGTTAAGAAGTGTACGTGAGGTACACGGTGATTATGAAGAAAGATTGAGAAATATAGTCCCACATGGGAAATATACAAACAATAGTTTGAGTATAGATATAATTAGCCAATGATCAAGAGTCACCTAATTGGTTAACCACCTTTTGAGAGGCAGCCTGTGGTGGGCAGTTGTACTACATAGTATCTAATTTGTATTCTAAAAATATAAAAAAATTGTCTGAGTATTGGGGCAGGGGGTTACATCAGCGGTCGGATGTCACCGCGAGCCCGAAAAAGTTTCTTCGAAACGGCTTGAGGCTCGGCACTCGGATGTCACCGTGAGCCCCTTGCTTTTCCAACAAGTGAGGGGCTCATCTCCCGACCCTAGACGCTCGGCAAGGTGGGCTCCTACTGAACAGTCTCACCCAGGCTCGGCCCTCCAGGCTCGGCCCTCCAAGCTCAGCACTCTGGGCTCGATGCTAGGCACGGACTCCTAGCCACCTACTGGCTTCCTCAGTCTTACCCAGACTCAGCTTTCCTGGCTCGGCCGTCCAGGCTCGGCATTCCGGGCTCGGCACTCCAGGCTCGGCGTTCGGCACTGACTCCTAGCCACCTACTAGCTATCTCACAGTTTTGCCCAGGCTCGGCACTCCGGGCTCGGCGTTCGGTACTGACTCCTAGCCACCTACTGGCTATCTCACAGTCATGCCTAAGCTCAGCCCTCCAGGTTCGGCACTCCAGGCTCGGCGCTCGGTACTGACTCCTAGCCACCTACTAGCTATCTCAGTCTTGCCTAGGCTCAGCTCTCCTAGCTCGGCCCTCCAGGCTCGGCATTCCGGGCTCGGCACTCCGGGATCGGTGCTTGGTACAGACTCCTAGCCACCTACTGGCTATCACAGTCATGCCCAGGCTCAGCTTTCCTGGCTCGGCACTCTAGGCTCGGCGCTCAGCACTGACTTCTAGCCACCTACTGGCTGTATCATAGTCATGCCCAGGCTCGGTGCTCGGATGTCACCGCGAGCCCCTTGCTTTTCCAACAAGTGAGGGGTTCGTCTCTCGACCCTACACGCTCGGCAAGACGAGCTCCAACTGAATAGTCTCGCACAGGCTCGGCCCTCCAGGCTTGGCACTCCAGGCTCGATGCTCGGCACGGACTCCTAGCCAACTACTGGCTATCTCACAGTCATGCCCAAGCTCGGCCCTCCAGGCTCGGCATTTCGGGCTCGGCGCTCGGCACAGACTCCTAGCCACCAACTGGCTATCTCACTATCATGCCCAGGCTTGGCCCTCCAGGCTCGGCATTTGGGGCTCGGCACTCTGCTCGAATGTCACCGCGAGCCAAAAAGTTTCTCATAAACGGCTTGGGGCTCGGTGCTCGGATGTCACCGCGAGCCCCTTGCTTTTCCAACAAGTGAGGGGGTCGACGATCGTCAAGAAGACCCCTTGTTTTTCCAACAAGTGAAGGGCTCGTCTCCCGACCCTAGACGCTCGGCAATGCGGGCTCCTACTGAACAGTCTCGCCCAGGCTCGGTACTCCAGGCTCGGCGCTCGGCACTGACTCCTAGCCACCTACTGGCCGTCTCACAGTCATGCCCAGGCTCGGCATTCCGGGCTCGACACTTCAGGCTCGGCACTCGGTACTGACTCCTATCCACCAACTGGCTATCTCACAGTCATGCCGAGGCTTGGCCCTACAGGCTTGGCATTCCGGGCTCGGCGCTCGGCATTGACTCCTAGCCAACTACTGGCTATCTCACAGTCATGCCCAGGCTCGGCCCTCCAGGCTCGGCACTCCAGGCTCGGCGCTCGGCATTGACTCCTAGCCACCTACTGGCTATCTCACAATCATGCCCAGACTCGGCCCTCCAGGCTCGGTATTCTGGGCTCGGCACTCCGGGCTCGGTGCTCGACACTGACTCCTGGCCACCAACTGGCTATCTCACCGTCATGCCCAGGCTCGGCCCTCCAGGCTCGGCATTCCGGGCTCGGCGTTCGGTACTGACTCATAGCCACCAACTGGCTATCCCACGGTCTTGCCCAGGCTTGGCCCTCCGGGCTCAGCTCTCCTGGCCGGCCCTCTAGGCTCGGCATTCCGGGCTCGGCACTCCGGGCTCGGCGCTCCGGGCTCGACGCTCCGGGCTCGGCACTCCGGGCTCGGCGCTCGACGCTCGGCACTTCGGACTTGACGCTCGAAGCTCGGCATGCTGGCCTCTACAGAACATGACCTCGGCGCCCTCTTGGTTTCCCAACAAGTGAGGGGCTCGCCTGCCGACCCCCCAATGCTCGGCGAGAAGACCCCCACTCAACAGACCTCGACGTTCCCTCGCTCTTCCAACTAGCGAGAGGATCGTCTGCCGACCCTCGGAGCTCGTCTACCGACCCCAGACGCTCGGCAAACCGAGCTCCAAACCAGACAGACCTCGACGTCCCCTCGCTCTTCCAACTAGCGAGAGGATTGTCTGCCGAACCTCGACGTCCCCTCGCTCTTCCAACTAGCAAGAGGATCGTCTGCCGACCCTCAGAGCTCCTCTATCGACCCCAGATGCTCGGCAAATCGAGCTTCAATCGGACAGACCTCGACGTCCCCTCGCTCTTCCAACTAGCGAGAGGATCGTCCGTCGACCCCCAAGGCTCGTCTGCCGACCCTAAGGCTCGGCAAGCATCACTCTGACTCTTCTATGCTTAACATCCTGCACAAACTCCAATAAGGGATCCCTTCCTCCTACCCCCTGGCCTCTTCTGGAAGTAGCAGATCCTACTTTCTCACTGCACCCTCCACCCTGCTCTTCCTACAGAGGCGAAGGACCACTCCTACACGGCTGGTTCACCCAGCCCATCAGGAGTGTGGGGCTTGTGATATGGGTTGGATGACGTGGCCCCTCCTGGGCCACAGGATCCCCTCAGAAAACGTGCACCTCCGGATCATCCGGATCCGCCACGTCAGCATCGGAAAACCGCCTGGGCTTCTGCCACGTCAGCATCGGAAAACCGCCCGGGCTTCTGCCGCGTCAGCCTGAAAACCGCCCGGGCCTCTGCCATGTCATCCTGGAAACCGTCTGGGTCTCTGCCACATTAGCCCTATACCGTCCGGGTTTCCACCGCTTCAGCCCCACGGGCAACCGGGTCCAGACCCGGCCCCAGACGGGTCCAGACCCGGCCCCAGACGGGTCCAGACCCGGTTGGCTTCTCCTATAAATACCAGACCCCTACCCCTTATCCAGGTAATCAAACTTTTACCTCTCAAACCCTAGTTACTGTTACTCTTGCTCAGTAGCTAACTAGATCGTCGGAGGGTCTGCCACCGGGACTAACCCCGGTGTTTCTAGACCGTCTGCAGGTACACGAGACCTCGGAGCCGAGCCTCCCGATCCGAGCCGAGCATCCAGCCTCCACCTCGCTCCCGCCTACTTCCGTACCGTTCGTCCGGTTGAGGGTCGTCCGCACCGAAGCTTCCTCCACCAATACAAATCAAGTAAGAACTCACACCTGATGCATTCACACGCCTTCCAAAAATAAACCGCATCAGTTCTCTTAACATCTTGTATTGAGCAAATCTTAACTTGTTTAGATTTACGATAACTGCATGTTAAACAATTAGGACTATTGTAAATGACGCACAGTGGCGGATCCAGCATATGTTCAGGGGGGGGGGGCACGGACCCCACTGAAAAAAAGCTACAGTGTAATTTTTTTTATATAAGCATTATAGGAACCCAGTGAACTAAAAGAAAGGAACCCACTCAAAATTAATTAGCAACCCACATCTCTATTAAAGCCCAAAATTAAAATAAAGCCCAACTGGAAAATGAACCAAAAACTTTGAAAATAACAAGTTGAGGGCTGAATTGTTAACATACCCTTATATATCTATATATTGATCTTATTTATCATTATTTTTCAAAAAACCCCTTCTCCTCTTCTTCTTCCTCCCTTCTTTTCTTTCTCCGCTCCCGATCGCTAGAACAAAAACCGAACCCAATCGGCCTCTTCGATCCCTGCCCAAATCCACTTCGTTCCTTCGCCAAATCCAAATTAAATTGGGGGATAGGCTAATTGAAGGGTCCTCTACATCGTGGCAGAGTCCGTTTTTCGAAAGGATTTCGAAAAGGTAAACCCTAGATTTTATTTTTGTATAAAATTTAGTGTGGTAACTTTATTTTGAGTAAGAGTATTATGGTAGGGAGATTAGAAGATGTTAGGGGTAGTAGAGGCGAGAAATTAGCATATTATTAGAGAGTTTGCATGTTGTTAATAAATTAGGATTTTGGGTTTGTAAAAGAAAATTATATATGTGAGAATTATCTCCTTTATAGTAGTAGAATTTTAGTAGAACTATTATAATAAGTTGGGGGTGATTTTGGTAAATATTAATCACTTAGTAAAATTTTAATAAATGAAATGGTTAATTAATTATTGTTATTATTTTTTGACAATTAACAGATACAAAATGAAAAGATTTTTCTCAAGCATAAATGTTCCTCAACCGCTTGAACCTCCAACCTCGGAACCATCGGTTGAACAATCATCGAGAATAAATATTTCTCAATCTAGTTCTACGCCTTCAATGCCTAAATTAATTGATTTAAAAGAGCTTCCTTCGGATCCATTTGATAGGAAAAAAATTTTAGATTATCATCCTAATCAAAGAGATGAAATAAGGCGGACATACTTGATTAGAGGACCTTGTCAACCACGTGGTCATGAATTCAAAACTACAATCATGGGAGGTAAACCAAGACGCTTTAATACTACATGGTTTGATAAATATGGTGGTTGGTTGGAGTATAGTATGAAAGCCGATAAAGTCTTTTGTTTGTGTTGTTACTTATTTAGTGATCACGTTGGAAGACAGGGAGGGGGTGATGCATTTGTGGTTGAAGGTTTTTGTAGTTGGAATAAAATGGATAGACTTAAAACTCATGTTGGTGATGTTAATAGTTCACATAATAAGGCTGTTAAAAAATGTGATGATCTAATGAGGCAAGACCAATCTATTGCAGTTGCAATACATAAGCAAAGTGATATTACAAAGAATGAGTATCGTATTCGATTGAATGCTTCAATCGATGTTGCTAGATATTTGTTGAACGGTGCATTACCTTTCCGTGGTCATGATGAGTCAGAAAACTCTTTTCATAGAGGTCATTTTTTGGAGATGATAAAATACACACAAAATCAAAATGAAAGTGTCCGTAAAGTTACATTGAAAAATGCTCCGGGAAATAGTCAAATAGTGTCTCCTAGCATTCAGAAAGATATTTGTCATTGCTTTGCACAAGAAGTACTCAAATCTATTCTTGCAGAAATTGGTGATGATGTATTTGCCTTGTTAGTTGATGAGTCTAGTGATGTGTCTAAAAAGGAACAAAT
Organism: Hemerocallis citrina; assembly: GCA_017893485.1. Taxonomy (NCBI): domain Eukaryota; kingdom Viridiplantae; phylum Streptophyta; class Magnoliopsida; order Asparagales; family Asphodelaceae; genus Hemerocallis; species Hemerocallis citrina. The sequence continues at coordinate 101,505,018 of CM030358.1, read as the reverse complement.
GGCTGTTGTTTTGAGATATCTTGATGCACGGGGAATGGTTAAGGAGAGATTTGTTGGTCTTGTTCATGTAAAGGAGACATCTTCTTTAACTCTTAAATATGCTATTGATTGCTTATTTGCTGAATTTGGTTTGAGTTTGAAACAGATTAGAGGGCAGGGTTATGATGGTGCAAGCAATATGCGTGGTGAGTTTAATGGGTTAAAAGCTCTAATCATGAGAGAAAATAGTTCAGCATATTATGTACATTGTTTTGCTCATCAACTTCAATTAGTTGTTGTGGCGATTGCAAAAAAATATTTTGCTGTTGGAGATTTCTTTGACATGATAGCGGTCTTGATAAATGTTGTTGGTGGTTCTTGCAAACGAACAGATATGATTCGAGATAGTCAAAAAGAGAGGTTGTTAAAAGAGATAAGTTGTGGTGAGATAGAAACTGGAAGTGGGTTGAATCAAGAGCTTTCTTTAATAAGAGCGGGTGATACACGTTGGAGTTCCCATTACAAAACACTTTTACGTTTGGTTGATTTGTTTCCAAATGTTATGGATGTGCTTAGCTTTGTTGAAAAGGAGGGTGAGAAGGATTTACAACAACGTCAAGCAAATGGTCTTCAAATATACTTCACATCTTTCGATTTTGTTTTCTATTTGCACTTGATGTTGCACATCTTTGGGCTAACTGAATCTCTATCAAGAGCTCTACAAAGAAAATATCAAGATATCTTGAATGCTATGTTCATGGTGAAATCAACTAAGCGACAATTGCAGAAGTTTAGACTTGATGGTTGGGATCCTCTTTTGATGAAGATCTTCTCATTTTGTGATAAACATGGCATTGAAAAGTTGAACATGATGGAGCCTTATATTAATCCAAAAAACCGACGACAAAAAACAGGAATCACATATGAGCATTATTATTCTTTTGATTGTTTTAATGTTGTTGTTGATATGCAAATTGCAGAGTTCAATGATCGTTTTAATGAGGTCAACTTTGAATTGCTCGTCTGTATGGCTGCTTTAGATCCATGTGATTCATTTGGTGCATTTGATCCGTTACAGTTGATGAGGCTAGCTGAATTATATCCTGATGATTTTGATTCCATGGAGAGGATGACTCTTGAGCATGAACTTATCATTTATATTGATAATTTGAAGGAAGATAAAAGATTTGCACATTTGAATGGCATTGGGGATCTTATTAAAGTGATGGTGCAAACTAAAAAACATCTCTCTTATCCTTTGGTGTATCGATTACTAAAACTTGCATTGGTTTTGCCAGTTGCAACCGCAACAGTGGAGAGGTGCTTTTCTACAATGAAGCTTGTGAAGTCGGATTTGCGCAATCGAATTGGTGATGAATTCTTAAGTGATTGTCTTATTTCGGCTATAGAAAAGGAAGCTCTTGCCAATGTTACTAATGAAGATGTAATAAATCAATTTCAAAAGATGAAAACTCGTAGGGAGCAAATTTAGAATGTAAAACATTTCTTATTTATTTTAGTATTGTACTTTCTTAATTGTTATCGTATTTATTTTTGTATAAGGACCCCACTGAACTAAATTTCTGTATCCGCCACTGATGACACACCATCCACTACACGTGTAAAAGACGAAAATATTTCAAAACAGCGATGATGACAAGAAAACTTGCTTACAAAAACGCCTCCTACTTTGTCAAAAAAACATAAATTCCCCTGCCACAAACTTGACATAGATACCCCCATATTGTCCTCGAAAATAACCAATTTTGTAAATCAGGACTGCACAAATCTAAAATATATACTCCATTATATTTCGAATTTCTAATTGTGATCTCATCTGTATCTGTTGTTAATTTAGCTACGCACCCATATTCGGCAATCACAACGCCCCAAAACAATTATTCCGTTTATATTTTAATTCAACCCCCGCCGGCTCACTGAAATTACCAAACAACCCCTCTCCTCCTCCTCCTCTTCCAATTCAAAACCAAACCGATCCTAATCCGCTCCCTATCGTGGTCCCCACCTCCCCTCTTCACCCAGCAAAGCACACCACACCAAACCAAACCCAAACCAACGAAAAAAAAAAACAAACCCCACGATCTAGAGAGAGAAAGCAGGAGATCTATAGAGAGAGAGAGAGACCTCGACCACGGCCGGCAATGGCGACGGAGCGCGAGAAGGAGCGGGAAGCCGAGCTCGAGAGCGCCATGTACACCAATTGCCTCCTCCTCGGCCTCGATCCCTCCATCCTCAACTCCAACGGCGGAAACGGCAACGCGCGAGTCGGCCATTTCCGCCACTCCAACCCTAGAATGGGCGAGCAGCTCCTCTACTTCCTCCTCTCCGCCCTCCGCGGCCCCGCCCAATCCGCAAAGGTCAAGATCAAGAAATTAGATGGAATTTTTTGATTTTGTGCTTTGAGATTCGTGCTCCGCTTTGTCATTTTGGTTTTATTTTTTTTCGGGATCTGTAGGATTTCGACAAGGTGTGGCCGATCTTCGATTCGGCGCAGTCCAGGGATTTTCGGAAGGTGAGAATTTATTTTGATGTTCATGAATTAATTAAATTTGAAATAGGGTTGTGAGATTTTTGGGTTTTTAGATTGTGCAAGGGATAATTAGTGAGCTGGAGTCGCAAGGGGCGCTGCCGAGGAGTAACTCTAGGGTTTCGTCGCTGGCTACTTGCTGCGGGCCCAGGTCAGTGTTGGTGTTACTTTTTTTGGTTGAATTTATTATTTATCTGTGTTTTTGAATACAGATGATTTTGGATTTTTCCGAATGAATGCACCACTGTTCAATTTTTTGATGTTGCGAGGGTTTAGTGCGGAATTAGTATAGTGTAAGGTTCTTAGGATTTGTCGAAGATGAAAACTACAGGACGGAAATTGATGGATGTATGCACGAATTGGTAGTGCGAGAAGTTGTCTTTGGAAGGATGGGTGAGGACAAGGGGCTAAGGCTGAATAGCATGGTGGGTGTTGGCTTTTCTGAGGATGGCTCGTGGTAGTGATGAATGCTGAATAAGGTTGTCGTGAGAGGAATCAAAAGGATTAGGGATTTGTTCTTTTTAGTTGTTCAGTGAAGCTAAATAATGGGTGACAATGGTGCATTTAGCAATGCTGTTAATATTTGAACCTTTGAACCTGTTAGGAAAAAATTAGAATAATGTAATTTGATCTTGCAAAGTCTATGGTTTGCGAATCATGTGTTGGAGATGATGTAGCTAGAGAGAGAGAAGAACGGAGAAGTATTTTTATGGAGGCTATAAAGCGAGGGAGAGGAGCACTACTCTTTGGGAATAGTGGATGGTCAAATTTGACTAACAGATAGAATGGTAGACTCAAGGAGATTACTCCATGTTTTAGAAAAGAATTCCAATGTAAAAGGACTCACCTAATAAACTTTAGAAACTATTGAGCAATTCTCTCATTAGTCCCCTATTAGTCCCCTACCGGTAATTCAAAATTTTGTAAAAGCTCACCTACATGTACAAATGATTTGTAAAAGCATCCACTATCGTTTGCTATAATTGCAAAAAATGCATTTTTTGAGGAAAAAATCGCCACTCGTTTGCTAAAAATGCATATGTAGGAATAGAAATGAATAGTGATCGCTAAATATAGCGATTGGCTTTAGCAGTTGCTAAATATAGGGGACGGATGATGATCATCCGTCTCTTATGTTTTATTATTTTTTAGAAGATGGACGGATGAAGATCAACCGTCCACCCACTTTTTCCAGAAACTTTTTCCAAAAAATAACAAAAATGGCATTGATTTAATTACGAAAATGCTAATTTTCAAATTAAAAAAAAACTCAAAAGATGTCGGACGGATGATCACCGTCCGGCAGATAACTTCTTCATCAACTTTTCTTTCACATATTACGGAAATGCCATTAACTTAATTACGAAAATGTTATTTTTCAAAATTTAAAAAAAATGCAAAATAATGTCGGACGGATGATGATCATCCGTCTGATAACTTATTCTTTTTTCTCTTTCATATTATGGAAATGCCATTGATTTAATTAAAAAAATGCCATTGGGTGCAAATTTAGCAATTAACGATAGTGGCGGTCCCCTTCGTTGCTATTTCTAATTGCTAAATATGCACATTTTTTTTAGAAAACGATAGTGGATGCTCTAATTAGATTACGTAATAATTGTAATAAATCAGTTCTAGTTTGATTAGAGGACTAGTAAATCCCCTAGTTTGATTAAATGACTCTAATTAATAATAGTTTGATTAGGAAACTCTAATCAATCCTAGTTTGATTAGGAAACCAAAGACCTTGATATTCATCCAAATATTCAAAATTTTATCAGTAACTGGAATATGATTCTTACTCAAAACAGCGAACTATTACAAGAGACAGTTTCAAGAATCTTCACCTTGGCTTGCATCTTTAGGAATAAAAATCTCATCTGACCCAAGTGTAGCTTGAAACTCATCAATAGAATGCACCTTACAAGTGTCCTTATTGGGACCTCCAGCTAGAGTTGAAGCTTTGTGAAGCACTGACAGTGGTTGAGCTTGTTCACTTTGCACTATCATAGCAAGTGTTGACTCACTATTAGCTTCAAGGACGTAGGTTAACAAATTTTGCCTCATTTGTTATTGATCAAAGTTCCCTGAAGCTCGCTGAGGTCTCTAGCCTCTTTTTACCTGATAAGAACACAATGTCCTTCCAAATCTCAAGTGTTCTATCTCTAGATAGTATTCAAAATAGAAGTCACTCGTCACCCTGAGTACTAGCCAATGAAGTTTTGGACTGCCCGTTATGATAAGTCAACGGATTGAAAAGTTCGGGAGAATATTTTGCAACATTTTTATCATATTGATGTTGACACATCTGTCTCTAGCCACTATGACTACTATCCAATCTCCTTCCAAATCGGAAGTCCTCCGTCTCTAGCTAGTATTTCAATTAGTAGCCACTAGCCAATGAAGTTTTGGAATTTGACTCTAGGCCCTTTATGCTAAGTTGACAAACTGGAAACAATTTGGGCTTATCTTTTGCAACTTTTTGATCATATTGACTTTCTGACATCTGGTTTTGTCTTTTTAGGCCTCCAGTTAGTGTAGTATATGATAAGTAGACAGTATAGCAGCTTATACAAAAATATTAGATGCTCAGGTGTTGACATCACGAAAAAATAGACATCACCAGCAGGCAAATTATAAAGTGGTGTTAGCCTTTTCTGAATGTTCTATATCCCCGTTACACATAATTCTGGGGGATGAATGGTGCATGGCTTTCTTCTTGCCAACCATAAATTTTAAACATGATGTTATATGACTTTTCTTTTCCCTTAACTGGCATCTCTCTTTGGCCTGGCCCATAGTGAGAAATTTTCGACGGTTTGTGTGCACCCTGGAACATTAACTACTTAATTATTAGGGGTCTTATTGATGTATAATGAACCCTAAAATAGAGAATTTTCAAAAATCTTAACGAGTTAATTTTACCAACATGTAATGCGGATCAAAGTTAGAAGTTTAAACAATTAATTGGTTTGATGGATTTTCAAGAACTGAAATACGTTTAACAAGCCCAATTAATTATTCAACTCTACAATCAATAATTAAATTTCTAAGTGTTTTTTAGCAAATAAAAGATTCAATTTTGATTTGTACTCTAATCAAGCACGTAGAACACTCAATCTCAATATTTGTGGACGACAGAATATCAAATAATATAATAGAGATGAACGGCAGTATAACACAAATATTTAAAAGTGGAAAGAGTATACCGAGAGTGCGAAGATCTCTGTGTAGATCTAGAGTTGAATAGCACGCAGAACACAACACTCAAAGCAACAGCAATGGCAGCAAGAGGAGTAAGGGCCAAGGGATTTTCGATCGGGTGCTTTGGTGACTTGGACGAGGGGCAGAGCTCGACGGGGCGACAGGAGGTGGGCGACGCAGTCGGGGGTCGCCGTAGGTTGGAGAGCTCGACGGAAGGTTGAGCAGCCACAGGGGGTCCTCAGGTCTGAATGTCGACAGGGAAGGAGGAGCTGCGGGAAGATCAACGGGATTGGGGCTGGGCGAGGGCGTCGACTGGCTGAGCTCGACGGCTGGGAAAGTCGTCGGAGGTGGTCGATTGGGGCTGAGGAAGTTGGGGTTGGCTGCAGATCGGGAATTGGGGAAGAAGAGGGATTAGGGTTTTGTTTTGGGGGTTTGGAAAATTAGAGTTTGGATAATTTTATTTGGAGATTTTAATTTGGGATAGATTTTAGAGTTAATCACTAATCCTAAAATTGTATTAGGATTTATCATAAACCCTAATAATTTGGATCTCATTTGTATCACACAAAGAGAGAGAGGAAGAACAAAAAACTCAACACAATTTTTTAAATCTAGAATGGCATACTTTCTCATTAATCTCAAGACCTATAAATAGGCTCAAAATACATTTTGATACAAATCTCAAAATATTTTCAGAATCTCAAATACATACAAAAAGATTACATATGGCTATAATAGCCAAAAACAAATATGGTACTGAAATAAAATTCTAAACTAAATAAAATTGATGTCCTCATCATTCTCTCCGGGTGGGAGAGAGCTCGACTCAGTCGAGTCAAAATAAGTGATCCTGTCATGGTACTCCAAAAGATCTGGATCCAGTTGCGGGAGCCCCTCACGTTACTGCAAGTGTCATCCGACTTTGGCTTGTTTTTTCACCTCACCAAATACTTGTGCATACCACCATCTCTTGTGGAGATTATCTGATCATCTAAAATATTATTCAATTCTTCTGTCGGTGGGTGAATAGTATCAGGTAAATGGGTAAATGTGAGAATCTCACCATTAAGCTGCAGGGTAGGCTCATCTATAAGAAAATTTTTAGGGTTGAATTTTGAGCCTTCATAAAGTACTAGATCTCAATATTGAAAGTTTTACTTATGCCAAAACCTTCAGGAAGGTCAACGACATAGGTATTATCATTGATTGCGTGTAGAATCTTAAATGGGCCTGCAACATGTATGTTCAAGTTCTTAACGGGTTCAACAGGAAACCGTTCCGGATGAATCCGAACCATCACTTCGTCACCAACATCAAGAGTTATTAAATTTTCTTCTTGTATCTGTTATTAACATGTAGTTAAAATTATTCTTATTAAGTTCCTTGGAAATTTCTCTATGCAAGTTATGAATGTGATATGCAAATGTGGGTGCAGACTCTGTAACTCTAGGATGTTCTAACACATGGATAAAATCTATAGGCTGCCAAGTGACTTAGGATGGGATGGGTGACTCAGGTGCACTCAATGGAGGTGACTGGACGGACTGAATATAATTGAGAGACTAGTCGTCATCTTTTTCATCAAAGTCATCACTTATATCAGGTTCATAGGTAAACTCAGTGTCAGGCTCATCAGCGATGACTGCGGTACTCTCTACTATATTGATCCTACTTGAGCTGGGACAGTTGCCAGCAACATGGCCGTATCCCTTACATTTATAGCATTTAGTGAGAGGATCAATTTTAGAATAGTCTCTTTCAGTGTTCTTACCCGTGTTGTTATTTCTAAGTGGATAGCAATTTGAAGTATGTTTGTTTGGGTAAGACTTGTTAGGGTACTGAGGATAGGAGTGCTCAGGTCTAGAGGGGTCAGGAGGATTCATTCTGGAGGAATGATCCATCGAATCGCTGGATTTATAATGGAAATTTGCTTTAAGGGAATCCATATCGAGGACAAGAGCATAAGCTGCCGCTAATGAGTCCATATTTCTATGAATTAGCATGTTCCTCAGATCGGCTCGTAATCCAGTCCTGAACCTAGAGAGAGTTTGTTCTTCACTTTCTTTACTTAAAGCATTGCACCGAATAAGGAAGTCATCAAACTTATCAATATATTCTTATATGGATTTACTTCCTTGATAAAGTTGGTTTCACGAATCTAGCAATCGGGTGTGGAATGATAACAGTACATATCTCTCAGTGAGCTTTTCTTTCATGGCTTCCCAAGTGGCTATGAGTGCCAGGCCTCAGCCTCTGCGGGCATGTTCAAGATTGGTCCAGTGTTGTTGAGCTTTACCCGTCAATTTCATCGTGACAAATTTAACTTTCAGGGCTTCGCTCATGTCAAACTACACAAAGTAGTGGTCCATGACACAGATCCAATCGAGGTAAGCTTGGGGTTCTATGTGGCCTTCAAAATGGGGAACGTTAGCCTTAACGTTCTTCTTATATTGTTCGTCAGGGTCACGTTCTTGACGTCGATCGTCACGAACATTCTCTTGAGGGATCTGACGATTGGCATGAAGCTCAGGGACAACATTTTGATTTAATTCCACTTTCTCAAGCCTCTGATTGATATTGATAAGAGTTGCTTGAATGGCAGCTAGGGTAGCGGAGATATCAGAGTTGTCCATTTCAGGTCGGGGAGGTCTAAGGTTCCTAATTGGGTCGGGGAGGGAGAAGAAAGGCTCTTCGGGGTTTGTGATGGTGCTGCGAAGACGCATTCACCAAAAGTGGAAAACTAGGGGGATGTGTGTGTGCTAGTTTTTTTTTATTTTTTTATTTATTTATTTATGATCTGACGTGATAAAAACAAACGAAATAAAATAAAATAAAAGACTCCAAATAATCCTAAATGAATGCAAAAATAATACCTAAATGATGCAAGAACTAGGATTTTAAGAACCTTCGTTCTAATACCAAAATCATGTAAAACGAACCCTAAAATAGAGAATTTCCAAGAATCTTAACGGGTTAATTTTACTAACATGTAATACGGATCAAAGTTAGAAGTTTAAACAATTAATTGTTTTGATGGATTTTCAAGAACTGAATTACGTTTAACAATCCCAATTAATAATTCAACTTTACAATCAATAATTAAATTTCCAAGTATTTTTTAGCAAGTAAAAGATTCAATTTTGATTTGTACTCTAATCAACCAAGTGGAACACTCAATCTCAATATTTGTGGACGACAGAATATCAAATAATATAATAGAGATGAACGGCAGTATAACACAAATATTTAAAAGTGGAAAGAGTATACCGAGAGTGCGAAGACCTCTGCTTAGATCTAGGGTTGAACAGCATGCAGAACACAACACTCAAAGCAACAGCAATGGCAGCAAGAGAAGTAAGGGCCAAGGGATTTTCGATCGGGTGCTTTGGCGACTTGGACGAGGGGCAGAGCTCGACGGGGCGACAGGAGGTGGGCGACGCGGTCGGGGGTCGCCGGAGGTTGGAGAGCTCGACGGAAGGTTGAGCAGCCATAGGGGGACCTCGGGTCTGAATGTCGACAGGGAAGGAGCTGTGGGAAGATCAAAGGGATTGGGGATGGGCGAGGGCGTCAACTGGCTGAGCTTGACGGCTGGGAAAGTCATCGGAGGTGGTCGATCGGGGCTGAGGAAGTTGGGGTTGGCTGCAGATCGGGAATTGGGGAAGAAGAGGGATTAGGGTTTTGTTTTGGGGGTTTGGGAAATTAGGGTTTGGGTAATTTTATTTGGGAATTTTAATTTGGGGTAGATTTTAGAGTTAATCACTAACCCTAAAATTGTATTAGGATTTATCACAAACCCTAATAATGTGGATTTCACTTGTATCACACAAAGAGAGAGGAAGAGCAAAAACTCAACACAATTTTTTAAATCAAGAATGACATACTTTCTCATTAATCTCAAGACCTATAAATAGGCTCAAAATACATTTTGATACAAATCTCAAAATATTCTCAGAATCTCAAATACATAAAAAAAAGATTACATATGGCTATAATAGCCAAAAACAAATATGGTACTGAAATAAAATTCTAAACTAAATAAAATTGATGTCCTCATCACTTTATCTTTCTTAAAAAGTGCAATGTTTTTCCTTCTCTTACACAGTTAGTGAATCCTTTAGTATTGGATACTTTGTTTGGATTCTTGTAGATGTGTCTAACTCTTACTCAAAGAACTTGCAAAAGAGAAACTACTGGTTGAAAATATTTTTTTAGTTAACTTTGTGCCTTTATCCACATTTATAGTAGAAGGATCTCTCACGCAGTATAAGAAAATTAGCATATTTAAGTTTATGTTTGAAATTTGTAAATTTTCACTGCCACATAATGCACTACATATACAGACACCCCTTCTGAACTGATCTTCCTTCTGCATTTATATTCAAGTAATGTATTTATCATGTTACTTGCCAATTTTTCTCTAGTTTCTTAAGATAGCTAGTGCTTCCACTACAACCTCCTAAAACATTAAACTCACTTTAGTGCAGATTTGTTGAGCTCCTGTGGCAACTTTCTGTGCACGCATTAAAAGAGGTTCACAGGCGGACATTTGCTGCTGACGTGGCTTCTAACCCGTTGCCCGCTTCACTAACAGATGTCTCTTATTTACATGCAGCAGCTTTACTTCCTGTAACTAAGGTAATGTATGCTTTACCCTTCTATGGGGATTGCTTTATCCAAAATTATCTTATCATTGTTTTAGACTTGTAGTTGACGCCTTTTAGTGTTATATCTGATCCTTTCTATAAAAAAATATTTTTATATGGAGTTTGTTTTTTTTTCTCTTTTGATGATTTGGTACTTCCCTGATAATTTTCCCTAAAGAAAATCAAACTTTTGAATACCGCCGATGCTATAAGAAAGGAAGCTGAAGTTTTGAGATTGAATTTTTTTGGTTAATATTGTATATCAATTTTTCTTCTTTTAGTGTTTTATTAACTGGCTCAGATATTTCACACACGGTGTTGAATGCTGTTTTATTTTTTGTACTTTACAGGCTAGGATTGCTCTTGAGAGACGAAAGTTTCTGAAGAATGCAAGTACTGCTGTTCGGAGGCAAACTGCATGGTCAAACTTAGCCAATGAAATGACTGCAGAATTCCGTGAACTTTGTGCTGAAGAGGTAATGCTGACCTCGTCTCTCCTGTTTGTTCCTTTATTGTGGTTTGTCTTATGGTTTCATCTATTCCGTATCTAAAATATTGGCTTTTCTACTTCCACCATTTGCCAAGTGCTTGTTCAGGCATACTTGCAGCAAGAATTAGAGAAGCTGCAGGACATGAGAAACAAAACGAAGTTAGAAGGAGAATCGTGGGATGATCGCATCTCTAGTTCTTCTGTTCAGAATTCGCATCTTGTATCCAAGGCAACTCGTCTTTGGGAGTCATTACTCAGTCGCAAAAGTATTAGCATTTTATTTGTCTCTTTTCCCCATTTTTTAAAGTTAGGTTTTGAATTAACTTTAGGCATGTATTTGGTATGCAGTGTCTAATCATCAAAGTTGGAAGACCACTAAGTCTTATCGACAAGAAATAATCATGTGGTTCTAATTTAATATGCTGCATATGTTCTGAAACTTAAAAAGTCTATAATCAGTAAGCTCTTTATATAGAAAATGAAGTTTGACTTGCATATTAGATGCCTTGTATAAGCAGAGAAATTCTGTATTACTTTTATGTTAGTGTGCTACCAGTAGCTTGGATTTGGTATAATAATTGGTTTACTGTCTTGAGTGGATACAATTCTTTTTATTAATTTAATAATTTTGCTTGTGCTCCTGTGTACCCAATGGGCCCAAATTAAGTCCAGCGTTGAGGTTCTTTCTTAATTGATCACTTTCATTCTCTCCACCTGCGAACGCATGATACCAGCTTTTGGCTCAAAAGTTTTCTGGCAAGTACTTATGTCAAATGATCAACCATCAAAATAAAATTCAATTATTTTGAAAGTTAAGACTGATCCTGCAGTTCTTTCTACTTTTGATTTAGTTGTTGAAATTTCCTTTGCAACTTCATTGAGTTGTCATAGATCATATTAATTGTGTTTGACACATTAAAATTATGTAAAGAATGTCTATTGAAAACACAACCGTTGATGATTACATGATTAGGAGCAAATTTGTGGACAGGAGCAAGCAAAGATGTACTTGACTTATGTTTTTCGAACTATCACTAAAATTTGATAATCAATGTGCTTTGTTGCAGGTCAACATGAAGTTCTTGCTTCTGGCCCGATTGAGGACTTAATAGCTCATCGAGAACATAGGTAACTGTCAAGAATTCTTGAACACTATATGTTGGTTTTTCTCTTTTTATTGACTACATAAGCTTTTTCTTATCAGGTATCGCATCTCTGGAACATCTTTGCTTGCTGCCATGGATCTAAGTTCACACGTTCCTTATTCAGATGTACTATCTGTTCGGTCTGGTGAAATGTCTACACCAATTGATAGTCGGGAACCTATAGACTCACTACAGCGTCAAGGAAGTGCTGAGGCTTTAGCAAGAACAGAATGTGGGAGAGTTCAGCCAACAGTGGACGTAGCTGAAATTCTTAGAAGCTGGACTCATGCTTTACAACGTATCCACAAGCAATCACTTCATTTGGTATGTTTTTATCTTCCCTACTAGAATAAGCTAATAGTAAGTTTACAAGATACAATGTTTTACTCCTAGACAAATATATATTAATTTATGTAAAGTTCTCATACGGGCACAGAGGTTTCATTATTTATGTGGAGTGTCCATCCTGACACAATGGTTTCATGATTTTCATGATAATGCATATGTATGTGTGTATAAATCTGCGTGCACAAACAATTGATGAGGTAATTTTACTGTTTGTCATATTGGAGGTCATGGCATACTTGTACAGTTGTACTAATTTAATCTAGAGTTATTTCATATGGAGGTGAAATATAGTAGGTATATTGGATGCAATATGAAGAGACAAAATATAGAAGGAATATTGATCTACAACCCAGAATTTTGTTTTGATTTTATTACGGATGATCTGGATATGGATATATAACTAAAATGATGTCTAAATTTGAGGATAAGAAGGAACAGGTAGGGAGAGGTTTCTTATTTAAAGTACAAAAAGTTCTGGAGGCAAATGGACATAGTATACGTCTCCTATTGCTAAACAATAATTAGTTTTACATTTGTACATGTTGTAAAAACCTATGAAGCACGGAGACGGGTACGGGGTGCGGATATGACACGGGTACGGGGATACGTGATTTAACAAAAAAGTAAGATACGGGTGCGTTGATGGGCATGTTAAATATAAGATGATTCATAATATATCTATAGGTATACAATTATTTTTCTTGTTAAAAATGCAAATATTTAAACAATTTCATAGAACTATAAATAATACATTATAATTATGAGTATTTTGGAGAAAATTAATGATAATCTAACTATCAAATCTTTGTGTAGACTTGTTCTGTGTTTGAGCATAATTGTAAACAATGAACTTTTGAAATTATTCAAGGTCCCCATGCATTTAGCAAAATATAATTATGTCTAAAAATTGCGAAAAATGCATTAAAAATTTGGATGCTCCTTGGGTGCGCACCCGGGAGTACCCAAGGAGTATCGGCACCCGATACGCACCCGACACTGGTACGTCGGCCATTTAGAAGTATCCGTGCATCCTAGGTAAAAACTATGAAACAGAGTTTACAATTCTCTTAAGTTAAAGAAAGCAAACAATTTTAGTTCCTCTTCTTCTAGGCAGCCGAATTCTTATGCATAACTCAGAAACAATGAACCCTTTGCAATAAAGAGGTGCCTAACAAGTAACACCAATCACCATTGTAGTAATAGACAAAAATTGTGATGCTTGTATCAGAATAGATAGAGTAAGAGCATCCACAGTCATGAAAGGTAAAAAATGGCAAAATGCAAAAATAGAAATAGCAATTTGGGGTTTCGCTGCAGTCGTCAAATGCTAAAAAATAGGAGAGTAGCAAAAAAATTGATCAAGTTTCGTCCGTTAATAGAAATTAATTTTTTAATAACTTTTTTGTGCTGAATAGTATATTTTATTATTATTTAATCTTGGACGAAACTTGAAGCTTCGTCGGAGCGAGAAAAAAAATCCCCACGGATCCTGTCCTTTTCAACCTAATTTAATTTAATTAACCACCTAAGTATCATTAACTTATTAATGATTAAATTAATTAATTAACTTAATAAATATCCTAAATCCATGGACTAAACTTCAAGCGCTTTTCACATTTCCAAGGTTTTATTAATTTTAAAAATGCCTCTATTTTGATAGGACGAAATTTGAAGTTTCGTCCAATAGTTTAAAAATATTATAAAATATTTCGGACAAAACTTGAAGATTCGTCCTGTATAATATGCATATAGCTATTTCCTCTCTCATATGTAGCAGTCTACTGTAGCGAGTATGGCAAATTATGCATAAATAGTATACGACTGCAGCGATCGAAATGCTAAAAAATGCATTTTATGCAAATATACCACACGACTGTGGATACTCTAACAAATGAATGGAGTAACAAAATTTTGGTCCACATGAGAGGGAGACACACCTAAGACACAGTACCCGGACTCGATTATTTGTATCAAAAGGAAAAGTGAAACACGAAGTTCTCGTCCCCATGAAGAGAGAGAAACACTTAAAGGGCATGCTACCCACTTCCTTTAACTATAGGAGTTCAGCCAAGATCAACAATGTCATAACTAATAATCTGCGGTAGATGCAGGAGTTTTGCTCGGGATAATGAATTCATATTTGAAGTTCATACATCAAATATTCATGAAAGGTAGTCAGAAAAATAGATTACACGTGATGCACATATATTCTTACTAATTATGAGTGATGAAGTAAAACAGGAAATGTAGTTGTTGTTTTAATGATGTTGCTATTAAAAATTACCCAATATATAGTTTAGAAGGAGAAAAGCATCTGTATTGCACCTCCAAGTTTGACTTCACTGTAAAAACAGTAAGTAGATGCATGCAATGCAAGTAAAATTTTGAAAGAAGACTGTATAGTTTTGAAATTCCAATAGCAATTTACTTTTCAACGATAACATGAGATCAATATTTTATCATAAACATGAATAGGGATATGCAGTTCATTTTAATTCTTGAAGTATGAAAAGAAATGTTTTAGAAAAAGTTAATGAAAACAGTTGGTCTGAAAATGCACCTTTTTAGCAATAATAAATGTTGTAAACTATTTGAGGTATAAGAAACTTAACGATTTTCACAATTCCCAATATGTGTTTTAGAAGGAGAAAATATGTATATTGCATGTGCATGTTAGCTGAACACACAATAAGGATATTGTGAGCTTCAGATAGCCCTTCTAGTTTTTAAGGTAAAGTAAAATCGAGAGGAAGTTTTCTTTTTCCATAAAACAAGCTCTAATCAAAGTGCGAAAATGTCGTGTTTTCTATTTTTTTTTTAATTTTATAAATTTTATTCCATGAAAGCCCTTCCAAAAAAGAAGAAAAGAATAAAGGTATGATCAAAGCCTACCCCAAAAAAATGTAAATAAGAAATGTGAGGGCATTGGGTTCTACCCTAACACCTCCAACTGGGAACAGAAGGTATCCGACCACTGAGCAAGGTACACTTAGTGAAATTTAACCTCTTAACAAAATATTCTTTTTCAACACTACTGTGGTCGTAGTAAATTATTGAAACTACATCACATGCCTACCCTCGGCATAATGTGGTCTGCCCCCGGTAATGATAAACTCTAAGTCATTAACTTGACTAACTGTAAGAATTTTGCAACCCAGGAGATACATTTTTTTCCTTCTAAATCACTGTTCTACTCCATTTTGGGTGTTCTAATTGGTTTAAGCAACATCAAAATGGTTGTAGTTCATCCCTCTTCTCTCCTCTTGTTTTCTGCTTATTGCTATTTGATTATGCTTCTTATAATACAAAATTTTGCTGTCTTGTTTTTCTTTATGTTGATACACATCCATACACCTAATTTATTAGTAGAAGGCTTCATGAAGTTCATGAAGTTTAAATGTTGATCAGAAATCATCTGATTCTATTAGATAACTATTGTTGTTCATGTACATTATTTTTTGGGAATCAACTGGCCACTATTTAACATTTGGTATTATAGGCCAAGGCTAATGATGGAGAGGGCCCAGAACTTCTTCGTTCTGCATCTGACGGTGGTACTAGTGGGCATGCCGAGTCTTTGGCAGCAACTCTTGCTGAACATCGCCAACATCTAGCTAGCATACAGGTAAGTGGAACTTCAGCACAGTGTACCCCAAAATATGAGAGCAAGAAAATGTTAAAAAATTACTGGGTATTGTAGTAAAAAATATGGAGAAACTAACTAACGACATTTGTTTCCACCACTTCTCTTTGAACAAAGTTGGTGGTCAATCCTTGTAGGTTAACAAATTTTCTTCTTTGTTATTTAGAGAGAGCATTTATTTGGAAATCATATGATAGATACTATGAATTGTTTGAATTCAAGTTAGTTTCTGACTGTAATAAGGAATACTACTGATAAAAATTGCTTGATTGAACGAGTTTTTGTAATCCTGAAGATTGTTTTAGTAACAGAATCAGGATTTATAATTTACTTATGTCGTATTCCAAACTCTGCTACATTATTATTGAAATAGGAGAGGTCTTGAAATCTGAATGAGATGAAGGGCACTGAATAAGTCAAAAAGAACTGAAGAATCCTAATAGGAGCAATAAAAGGGAAAATAAACAACACAGAATGCTAAGGAGATTTAGGATCTTTTTCTTCAGCTCTGTGTTATACCTATTTCAGAGATAAATTAAATTTGTTGCAGCATACCTTTTTTCTCCACATTTCTTGTGGACTTTATTCTACTATGCTTCGCTTTTTAGTTGCATGATCTTTAGACCACATAATTTGCATTATTTTAGTGCTTTGTGTTCTGAGTTTCGAGGCTTGTTAGTCTTGTTCATATTCTCATCAATTAGGGATTTGTCACTAATACTTTTCCACATGAAGCTAGAGGGTCAATATATGATAGTATATATATTGGGCCATAAATGGTTTGATCAGTTATCACTTGAAGAGCAGTGTGGATGCATGTGCTTTTGATTAACTTAACACCGAGATTTTTTTTTGGAATAATCTGCACTTATATCTGAAATCTGGACATAAAATGATTGTTGTGTTAATCGGACAGTCTTCAAGAGCCCATTAAGCGTTTTGTTCAGGCATAATGCAGATCTACCTGATGGCTAAAGCAATTCCTGCCTAACTTGATTAGGATACTAAAAATTAGTTTCAAGAATTTGGGTCTCTCCATTAAGTCAAAACCCATACGTCCAATCTTCTTGAAGTCTAAATAACACAGGGTTAACCTCCTTCACTTCGCTGCAGAAAACAACAAGAACAAAAGTGAGATGGGTAGAGAAAGCAACTCTACATATTTTGTGTAATGTTAAACTTGGTTTCAAGTGATACCTATTTTTAAGTGACTGATGATTTGCGTGTTGCTCTTTTGCGTAGGGACTTATCAATCAACTAAAAGAAGCTGTTCCAGAGATGCAGAAGTCAATTGCAGAGCTCACAGAGGAAGTGAATAGTATATCTCCTACAATTGATGAATACAGTACAAGATCAAGTTCACCAGCACAAGCCCAAACTAGTGGAAGATCTCCTGTAAGAACTCATAATTTAATCGCTACCATGTGTATATGATATTAGCTGTGTTTTTATTGTAATGTCTTTATTCCAACATCTTTGATTGCTGTTTTTCTTTTCTATATTTTTGCATTTGCAACTTCACAAAATCAGACAATTTTGGAACAGGAAAGTAACAATGATGAAATCA
This sequence comes from Hemerocallis citrina, assembly GCA_017893485.1. NCBI lineage: Eukaryota > Viridiplantae > Streptophyta > Magnoliopsida > Asparagales > Asphodelaceae > Hemerocallis > Hemerocallis citrina. The sequence continues at coordinate 101,487,451 of CM030358.1, read as the reverse complement.
TGGAGATGACTTCTAAGCTCAATTCCGTTCAAATAGAGAAGGCAGCTAGTAGCCCAGCCCTCAAACTTCCCCACTTGTTTGGTTTGACTCCAAATTCTACAGGGAAAGGCATGCACACACCAAAGCGGTATGCTAGTTCAACTCAACCAGTCCAAGAAGAAAGTTTACCAGTTAAGAAATTGATTGATCTCCCATCTACAAATGACCATAGTACTCCACAAGGTTAGCCATTCTGACTGTTCCCGCCTGAATATATTCTCATTGGAAATGCTATAGGTAAGTTTCCCGGCTGTTGCTTGCCATTTTCCCCTTCCCTTTGTTATCAGATCACCATAAATGCAGGGAGGGTCCTCAGGGGTTAACTGACACCGTGTTTTTTTGTATAAAGATTACTATATGCACAAGTACTCAGTGGTGGGTCTAAGGCTTAACTGTGGTGGTCAATTGGCCCCCTTGAGTTTCCAAAATATAATAGAGAACCAGTAAGTGGCAAAGAAAAATGCAAGGCTTAACTCCATCTTGCCCACCTTATTTATGCTCATTAAAGATACACAGGTAGGTAGGATTGAGTCAAGTGGTTCGCCGGTTTCAAGAAGAAAATGGTTAAATTTTCGTTGAATAAGAAAAGGGTTAGACAGTGGGAGTGTGAGACCCATATGGCCCAAATAGTGTAACTGTTCCATCAAAGTAGCAACTAAAACCTTTTGAGTTTTCAATATAAAGAAACTTGAAATTAATTAACATCAACATAGGAAAAAGTGTTTCTTTAATGAAATATGTGGGATATCATTGTATATTTGGGTTCTTTTCTATTAAAAATGTTTCTAGTACTTTTGCCCACCTTGAAGAAGATTTCTGGCTCCGCCACTGCAAGTATCAGAAACTTTTTAAACAAAATAAAATTTTAAAAAGTAAACTATATCCTTAAGTACTTAGAAAATCTTAGAACACGATAAAAGGCGGATCATAATTTGCCTATGATAGGTCATCTGTGTGGACCTCCCAAACTTCTTCCTTCCTCTATGCTTGATAAATCTCAGTCCAAGTACCAAATTAGAATTTGGAATGGAGATTATCATATCAAATGCTAGGTATGTCACTAGATTGTGTTGTTATCAATATTTCTACAATGAATATTGAATTTACTTTTTTCAGTAGTTTTGCCTCATTTGACTTGTTCTGTTGACCTATTTTCATTAGATATTTAGATTAGTTTGAGATGTGTGTGACCTTTACAGTTTTGTCTTATTGTGACCCCAATTTTATTCATTAGGTTTCAGTTATTAATATCTAATAAAAATGTAACAATATTATTTTTAAAAAAATTAAGTTAAATTAGTTGTAATATTTAGTGCAAATCTGTTTTTTTACGTTGCATTTTATTTCTTCCCTTTTTTTCATTCATTTCTTGACTTCACATCAGAAAGATTCTGCTTCCGCCAGTCTTTACTCTGTTAATGCTTTTTCCCCCGTTATTGTACCAGATGGTGATAATGATTATGCTCAGAACCTAAGGCGTTCTGTTCGTGAAGCTGCTCTCGCAAAGTCGGTAAACACAGGATGGTCAGAAGACAAGAGTAGTGATGATGGATCTGAACATTTTTTTATGCCCCTCTCAACAAATCTTGCTCGTAAGGAAGCTGATGTGGTTCCAAACCGAAGAAAACAACGATTGTTTTCTTCCCCTCATAAAACCTGTGTCATCAAGAATAATAAACAGCAGTCTCCGAGTCTTGAGAGCCAATTACGTACCCTACCTGATTTATCAAATGACTCAAATGGGCTAGCTGAGTATGATAGCCAAATCAACGGGTTTCAACAAGACATAAGCTTGGGCTTTATTGGCTCTACTCCACAGAACATCCTTCCTGATGGTGAATCTATTGATAAATTCTTTTCACCTCCCCTTCTAATGGACTCAGCAAATTTTCCAGACGCATACGAGGATTTGCTTGGTATTGTTTTCTTAAAGTCTACAATTTATTTTAGTTCGTAAAAATCTTATTTCACCATTATATCCTTTGGATATCAATGTGAAGCCATAGAGAGGAATGACATGCAGATGAAACTTTAATGGCTGTCTCACATAAGTCTCCCTTCCATTAGGTCTGACAATAAATGCAAATATCTACGAGGTCCCTCAATTTTCTAAAGATATATTCCCTTAGTTCGCCAAGTTAACAGTCTAATTGGCCTAAATTTTTTAATCAATGGAATTTATCAATATAACTCTATCGAAAGAAAATCCTTACTATTTTTTGCATTTTTATGGGTAATAGTAATATAGTATGACAATTACTCTATTAACCAATTAACCTCTTTTGACTATATCAGTAAATTGGAGGTCTGTTCTTAATAGAGATGATCATTTATTAGGAAATATAAACGGAATTACTCTTAAATTAAGGTGCTTATATGTAAAATATCCAATCTTTATTTCTGCACTAATCATCAAGTTGTTTACCCTGGTTGTTCGACGTTGCTTTGCAGCACCATTATCAGATACTGATGCTGCTCTAATGGAACAATGAGTTTTTTGCTGCATGCGTTTAGTCACAAGAGATTACGCCTAGTGGGTCACGTGCTTGTATCTATATGTATCAGTCATGAGTAATACACGGATGCATGCGGTCGGAGGGGGCTGGCGGCGGTGTTGTAAGTGGAGGCTTGGGATTGTGTGGATTGTTTGTTGGCGCTAGGTGCAGTGTGTATTTTTTTGTACAACAAAAAAAAAATCAATTTTATTTTTCTTTTATATATTATTGACAACAATTGTAATTTGTATCTCAAGAATTCAATCAGCTGATTAAGATGCCCTTTTCAATTGAGAGATTTTCTCTTCATCTTTTGTTTTGTTCATGATGTTTGTCATAAAAAGGAGATAAAATTGAAATAACTAAATGTTGCCACATTCTGAGAGCAGCGTGGTCTAAATCTGCATAGAAAATGGAAGAATCGATTTTAGGAGGATGTTTTATTATATATACTAATCTTTTTATATGCAAGTCAAAAAAGTGTGGCTGTGTTGACATTTATACTAGCACATGTATTGCGTTCGCCTTCATCTATATTCTTTATATCATATCTAAGCTATGCAGAGAATTGGCATCCCTTATTATACGCATCAGATGCTGAATAATCAAGTATGATTATGCTCTGCAAATATAGTGACCTCTGAAGTTCCTTCCTAGTTTGTTGATATGGTTTCTCATTTCCATCTCCCTTTAGTTCAACTGTACATAGCTCTTACAGATCATTTTGGTGTCAGAGTCATGAATTTGTGACACATTCAATGGAATCATCTTGAATGAAACAACCACACATTATAAAACTCTTGAATGCCTGGTTGTAAGCATTTGAATCATTAACCTAATGGTCGAAGTTGGTGTTTGCGGTGATGTTGGGTTCTTCAAAGTGCATGGCTGATTAAGCACCAGAGAGAATCAACTTGGCTATCAGAATTTGTCCTATAAGATGCAAACATATGAGATCTAATCTAGGCTTGACTTCTTACTACAGTTTCTGACCTCAAGAGTCAAGAGTCTACTTCAAGCATTAAAAACAGGATTTGAAGTCTAAGCCCTTGTGAGCACAGATGCTGGTCTGCCTATCTACATCAACTGGGAATTGTCCTATTTATCCATATGAATAAATTGTATAATGGGTCTAATGTTGGGGGGGTGCATGGATCGGTTTGAGCAGGTTTCTAGCCCGACCCGGAATAATTTTCCAAACCGAAAATTCATCCAAACCTGATGAACGGGTTCCGATAAAATCCATACCGTCCCAATCTTTTAAAGGTTCAGGTTCGGATTCAGGAGTCCAATGTCAGCAAATTAAAACAGCAACTGAGATCGATCTCTCCCAGATGTTTGGTTTGTGTAAGAATTGTATTAGGAGTGCATTTTGCCACTTCAGGAAACAAACACAGTGGTGATTATGTATACATTATCAACATAATCCTAAAAGCACTTGAGGTGGGATAAAAATGACCCAGGGCCCAGTCAGGGCCCAGGATTGCTTCCACTCAATAGCACGCCAGCTCTGCACCGAACCAAAGCGCCCTCGGAACCGAGCCAATAACTCGCCCCCACGAAACTGGCCGCCTCGTTCCGACGACCGCCACGACCTTCGGCCTCCGATCCTCGCCAGTCATGTGGTCTCCCCATCAGCCTAGTAAGGGATAAGGATGACCTGGCGTTACCTAGGCCATTCGATCCTCCCAGAGGCGCAGGGACCCCACGATCCGCCACATCAGCTCCAAAACCACCTTGGGCCTTGCCACGTCAGCCCTAAACCGCCCATGGTGCTGCCATGTCTGCCCTAAACCCCCTGGGCCTCCTGCCACGTCAGGCCCATGGGCTTTCGGGTCCAGACCCGGCCCCCGAACGGATCCAAACCCGGTTGGGATTATCTATAAATACCAGGCCCTCTCCCACCTTTACAGGTACTGCTACTCTCTCTCAGAGACTAACTAGATCGTTGGAGGGTCTGCCACCGGGATCAACCCCGGTGTTCCAAGACCGCTTGCAGGTACGCGAGGCGAGGCATCCCGATCCGAGCCGATCCTCCAGTACCGAAGCGAGCCTCCCGCTCACCATCCGACACCGCGTCCATCCACCTTTACAAATTGAGTCCGAACTCACACCTGGTGCATCCACACTCCCCCCAAAAACAAACCGCATCAGGTTGGCGCCGTCTGTGGGAACATTATCAATAGTTCGGTGCGGACGACAGCCCGAGCCTCGCCGCCAACGGTCTCCCTTAGACCCGCTCGCCTATGGCTCCCAGGGCCCGGAGAGACGGGCCTCCTCTTCAGGACTACCTCGATGGAAATCACGGATCAAACAATCCGGGAGCAAACCCCGGACCCCAACGGAGCGCACCTCGTGCCGCCGAACCTAACCTCCGTCGGATCATCCAGAACCGAAGGGCCCACCAGGCTAGGGAAGGGACCGCTTCCAACTCGGCCCCGAACCATTCCAGGCCTGCTCCCAGGGAAAGGCCATCGGTACTAAGCTGCATCGGCCGAATTCCGACGCCACAAACCGACCTCACCGACCATGGCGCGGTCACCAGGGCCGAGTTCAGGAGCTTCCGGAACGAGATCATGGAGGCACTTCATGGGGCGCCAAGGGCCGCGACGCTTGACCGACCCCATCAAGTAAGTGAGGGAAGGAGCTACACTCGTGACCCGACTCCTCCCCCAGAACGCACCGACGAGGTACTCCGACGCCTCCAAGAGATGGAGAATCGCCTCGAACACATCGGCGACGGGAATCCGAACCCCGTAATAGGGCGAAGGCCTTCCCGGCCGCCATTCTCTGTCAACATCTTAGAAGCGGAGGTCCCCCGGAACTTCCGGCCTCCACAGTTCGAAATTTACAACGGTGAGGGTGATCCCGCTGATCACATGGAGGGTTTCAAGACCCTCATGATGATTCACAGCGCTTCGGATTCCCTGCTGTGCCGAGCATTTCCGGCCACCCTCCGGGGTCCGGCCAGGGAATGGTTCTCCAAACTCCTCCCCGGCTCTATCTTCTCGTTCGATCAGCTAGAAGCCAACTTCTTGGCCCACTTCGTCACCAGCAGGAAGGCCGAGAAGACGAGCGTGTCGCTGCTCGATCTCCGGCAGAGGGAGGGGGAGTCGCTACGTAACTTCGTCAAGAGGTTCACAGCCGAGGCAAGATCCGTCTCTGCCCTCGATGCCTGGGTCGCCTCGGCTGCCTTCCGACACAATGTCTGGCACAACCAGCTGAAGGTATCCTTGGCAAAGAAGCCACCACTGGACTTCCCCGACCTCCTTAGCCGAGTCGAGAAGTACATACGAGCTGAAGAAGCTTTGAACCCAGAGGGCAGCAAAGAAGTCGCAGGGAAGGGCAAACGCAAGGTCGACGAGGCCGAACCTGCCAGAAAAACGGCAAAAGAAGGAGTCGGCATGAAGAGGGTACCCCTGGTCCCTCGCTTCGAAAGGTACACCCCCTTGACACAGAACGTGTCCGCCATCCTCTTAGAAATCGAGGACAAGGGCCTTGTCCGACTACCTCCCCGACCAAGCAACAACAAGAAGCGAGACCAACGTTTCTACTGCCGCTTCCATAGGGATCATGGGCACGAAACCGACCAGTGTCGGGCCCTGAAAGACGAGATCGAAGCCCTCATCTCCCGAGGGTACCTCTGCGAATTCACCAGAGAAAGCCAACGGGATCGGAGGGATACGAGGAACCGGAGGCCTTCGCCTCCGACCCCCACTCCGAACCACCGTCAGGATCGGAATCCCGATCCCGAGGAAGTAGAAGGACATGCCATTCTACATTGCGTCCACGGAGGACCGATGGGGGGAGAGTCGAATGCTTCACGGAAAGCATTCATCCGAGAGGTGAACGCTGTCCAAGACCTCCCCTCGCCCCGCGTACAACCGCTACCTGTCTCCTTCTCCGGCGAGGACCTCGAAGGCGTCCGCCTTCCTCACTGCGACGCCCTTGTCATTTGCCTCCACATGGCAAATTTTGAGGTCCACCGGATTCTCGTCGACAACGGCAGCTCGGTCAACATCCTTTTCCTCGAATCCTTCGAGAACCTCAAGCTGCCCAGCTACAAAATCAAGTCGGCCGGATACACCTTGCACGGGTTCTCCGGCATCCCTGTCGTCATAAAAGGGATTGTGACTCTCGACGTCACAGCGGGCTCGGCTCCGATCAGGCAGACCGAGTCCATGGACTTCATGGTGGTGAACGTCAAGGCGGCGTACAATGCCATACTCGGCCGGCCCGAGCTGTGCTCCCTTCAAGCGGTACCGCCAGCTTACCACCTGAAGTTAAAATTCCCCACTGAGCGAGGAGTCGGTGTTGTCCGCGGCAACCAAGAGGCGGCGCGGTCTTGCTACATGACCGCCGTCAGAGGGGGCATCTTCCCCCTCGACGCCGTCGAGCTCGGGTCCGAGAAGGACGGCTCCAACCCCGAGCCGGCCGACGAGCTGGAGGAGGTCCCGTTCGGGACCGCAGACAAGTCAAAATGGTTCCGGGTGAGCCGATCGCTCACCGGAGATCTGAAGTCAGGCATAATCGACTGCATCTGCCCCAACGTTGATCTATTCGCCTGGAAGCCCTCCGACATGCCCGGGATATTCGAAGACCTGATTATGCATCGGCTGAGCGTCGTCCCGGGCTCCAAGCCAGTCGCCCAGAAGAGGCAAAAATTCGCCCCTGAGAGGCAGCAAGCCGTGAAGGAGGAGGTGGACAAACTCTTATCTGCTCGGTTTATTCAGGAGGTCAGCTACCCCGAGTGGTTGGTGAACGTCGTCATGGTTAAGAAGGCGACCGGGGGATGGCGGATCTGTATAGACTTCATGGACCTGAACAAGGCATGCCCAAAAGATCCCTTCCCCCTCCCCAGCATCGATGCCTTGATCGACGCGACCTCGGGACACGAGCTGCTGTCCTTCATGGACGCCTTCTCGGGGTACAATCAGATCCGGATGTTCCCGCCGGACATTGCGAAGACCTCGTTTGTCACCGACTAGGGTCTTTTCTATTACCGCGTTATGCCCTTCGGGCTGAAAAATGCCGGAGCCACTTACCAATGGCTCGTGAACCAGATATTTAAAGACCTGATCGGCCGCAACATGGAGGTCTATGTCGATGACATGCTCGTCAAAAGTCGGGAAGGGCCAGACCACGTCGCCGACCTCGAGGAAGCCTTTGGAATCCTCCGGCGGCACAACATGAGGCTCAACCCGGTCAAGTGCACCTTCGGCGTCTCCTCAGGAAAATTTCTGGGGTTCATCGTCAGCCAGCGCGGCATCGAAGCGAACCCAGAAAAAATCCAGGCTATAATAGACATGGCTCCACCCCGAAATATCAAGGAAGTTCAGATGCTCACGGGCAGGTTGGCGGCCCTCGGTCGCTTCCTCTCCAAGTGAAGGGAGAAGTCTCTCCCCTTCTTCAAAGCTCTGCGAGGGAAAGGAGGCTTTGAATGGGACACCCATCAACAAGAGGCCTTCGAACAACTGAAGCAGTACCTCGCCAACCCCCCTCTCCTAAGCAAACCCGAGCCGGGCGAACCGCTGTGGCTCTACCTGTCCGCTTCGGATAGCGCCCTCAGCGCCGTCCTCGTCCGAGAAGAGGACGGGGTTCAAAGGCCGTTATACTATGTAAGCAAAGTCCTACTCCCCGCCGAGACGAGATACGAAAAGATGGAAAAAGTGGCCTATGCTCTGATCATGGCGGCCCGAAAACTCCGCCCTTACTTCCAAGCTCACTCCATCCAAGTACTGACCGACCAGCCATTGAAAACTGTCCTCCACAAGCCCGAGAACTCCGGCCGCTTGGTCAAGTGGTCAATTGAGCTGAGTCAATATGACATCGACTATCAGCCGAGGACTGCGATCAAAGGTCAGGCCCTCGCCGAGTTCATCACCGAATGTACCATTTCCGAGCCGCCCGATATCGAAGGGTCGGATCCGACCTGGGAAGTCTATGTCGACGGATCCTCCTGTGAAACCGGGAGTGGCATAGGGATCATCCTCCGAGGCCCCGACCAATTCCTCCTTCAATACTCCCTCCGCCTCAACTTTCCGGCCTCTAACAACAAGACAGAATATGAGGCCATGATTGCCGGACTGACCCTAGCCTACCGAGCTGGAGCCAAGCAAGTTCGGGCCTTCAGCGATTCTCAGCTCGTGGTCAATCAGATCACCGGAGAGTACGAGGCCCGCGACGACCGGATGGCTAAGTATTTGGCGGTGGTCCGGCGGCTCCTAGCATCCTTCTATTGCTCCACGGTCGTCAGGGTCCCCAGAGAGCAGAACACCCCGGCAGATGCATTATCAAAACTCTCATCTTCCTCCCTCGAGGGTCTCGACCAAACGGTACTCATCGAAATCCTCTTAAGGCCCAGCATCAGTGACCAAAACCAAGAGGCGATGTGTGTGCAAGGCGGCGCCAGCTCGGACGACTGGACCACCCCCATTCGAAAGTTCTTACTCGATGCCGAGCTTCCCGAAGACCGGGCCGAGGCAAGAAGGGTCAGGATCCGAGCTGAAAGGTTCGTCATGATTGACGACATCCTCTTCAAACGCTTGTACACACTGGCAGACGGGAAGCCATACCTCCGTTGCCTCGCCGGTGATGAAGCTAGTTACGCCCTCAAAGAGCTTCATGAGGGGATCGGCGGATGCCATATGGAAAGCAGATCACTCGCTCGAAAGGCCCTGAATCAGGGGTACTATTGGCCCACCATGCTGCAAGACTCCCAAAAGCTAGTCAAGAGGTGCGGCCCGTGCCAGAGGTTCTCCCCGATCAAGAGGCTCCCTCAAGCCAACCTCCAATTCCTGGCTAGTCCCATGCCATTCGCCATGTGGGACATGGACCTGGTGGGCCCCTTTCCCATAGCCACCGGATAGAGGAAGTTTCTAATAGTCGCTATCGACTATTTCACCAAATGGCTCAAGGCCGAGCCACTGTCCAGCATCACCGAGCGCCAGACCCAGCAATTTTTTGGAAAAACATCATTTGCCAGTTCGGAATCCCACGGGTCCTCATCACGGACAACGGGACCCAATTCGCAGGTCAAAACTTCCGAAAATTCTGTGAGGACATCGGCGTCCAGCAACGCTTCTCCGCTATATGCCACCCTCAGTCCAAGGCCAAGCAGAGAACGTGAACAAGCAAATCCTCGACGGGCTTAAGAAACGCCTCGACAGTTTCCCCAAGGGGCTGTGGGTAGAGGAGCTGCCCAGCGTGCTGTAGGCACACCGAACCACCAAGAGGATCCCCACGGGAGAAACGCCGTTTAGCTTGACCTACGGAACGGAGGCAGTGATCCCCGTCGAGGTCGGTCTACCCTCTCCCCAGATCATGGCCTTCGACGAAGCAGACAACTCATCCGGCCTAAGGGCCAACCTGGACCTCGTTACCGAGGTCAGGGAGAAATCTTCCGTCCGAAGAAGCATCTATCAACAGCGGATCGAGAGATTTTATAACAAGAAGGTCCGCCCAACAGACATCAAGGCCGGGGACCTCGTACTACGCAAGTTGTCCATCTCCGACCCGACCAAGAAGAGGAAGCTGGCCCCCAACTGGGAAGACCCATACAAGGTAGCCGAGGCTATATGCCCCGGTACGTACAGACTGATAGACATGGAGGGTCGGGCGGTCAAGCGACCCTTGAACGCCGAGCACCTAATGAAGTTCCTAGAAGAGCGGATATAGGTTTCCTGCTTGGCTAGTGTAAATAATGATCTTTTGTAAACTTTCTTATGTAAAAGGCCGTTAGCGCCCCTCTCTATATGTATGAAAAAGATCTCTTTTTGTTAACTATAAACGCCTCGGTCGGTCCGACCCAACGCCGGACAAAGGCATCGCCTTCTCAAAGCTGCGGCACCCGAGTCATCACTCCGGTGCCGGCCACCGAGGTCTCGGTAGGTCAGAACCGGTACCGATCCCCCACGGATCGATGGGTCCGACCCTCAACTCCACAGGCAATCAATTAACAAATTCATCAGAGCAAAGAGTGGAAAGAAACCCCTTATTCATACTCCCTTATTACTTCGAAAAACGAACAAAGACTGTTACAAGACCACTCCACTCATCTAAACAGAAAGAAATTACTAGCTAAGGGACCTCTTAGGGCCCCTCGGGTCCGACGGAGGGTAATCCCACTCCGACCGAACGGCTAGGAGCCCTCTCCTCGTCACGATGGTCCTTGGACTCTGCTAAGGTCGACACACCGACCACGGAGCTCTGGGCGTCAGCCGGTCGAACACGCTCCAGCAATAGCAATGCCGAGGGAACCCCCTCCACTCGCCGGCCTTCCGAGGAGGATCCTGTCCTCATCCCAGACATACCCAACATCGTCTTATAACGGTGTATCTCCATCTCCTTCTCCACTATGACGTCACGAAGGAGCCTCTCAGCGTTGGTCGCTGTACCGACGCACTCGACATGGTGTACCAGAGGTCGGCGCTTCCGAGGTCCCGATCCACCATTGCTTTCTTCAGCCGGGTCGCCTCCGTGCCCAGAGCCTCGGACTTATCCCGATAATAGTTGAAGGCGGCATCCTGATCACGAGCCCCCTCGCGGTAGGGACCAATGTGGCCTCCAGGACCTTGATTTTACTCCGGAGCCACGCCACGTCGGAATGACGGGGATCTGCCTCAGGAAGGAGAGCCGTCACCTAAAAGGAAACCAACCACCACTCAAAACACATCGGCAAAAGGGTACGGAAAGATCCGAGGTCAAAACACTTGGTCAATCAAAAAATCCTTTTTTATATAATGAAGTAAAATTCCGTACAAAAATGCGGTGGCCAGTCCGCGTTCGGCAAATACAATAAAAGAAGAGAAAAAAGACAAAAACAGGGAGGCAAGAGGCCTAGTTCCCCACCTTTGCGTCGGCCGGGTTCACAGGAGGGTCGGCAGCCAATCCGACGACCGGTTCGTCACGCGCATCCCCTTCAGGAGTCGGCGGCTTCGGCTCGATTTCCAAGTCATAATCGAGGCCGGACAGGTCGATGGTCGAGTAGAAGTGCCTCACATGGCTGAGGGCCTTCTCATAGACCTCGTTCTGGGCCGCGATTACCAGGTCCTGGCCCGTCGTCGTTAGCGCCTCCTTCTCCTTGGCTTCGAGCTCGACCTTCAGTTGCTGTTCCCTTTTGTGCGAGCCCTCGAGCTCGATCCTCATCTCCTTCATCTCCTGCTGATACTTGTCCGCCCGTCCTCGCTCCTGCTCCACGGCCGCCTCGTAAAGGCTTTTCACCTTAGCCGCCTGCATACAAACCTACGGCAGCCAAGAACGGCTCAGAAAAAACTCACGTCACGAAAAATTACCAGGTAAGAGGGTCGGCAGACTTACTAGCATGCTTGTCTGCGACAAGCGCATGAACGCCTCCTCCACGGTCTCGCCGCTCATGTTCTCGCGATCCCGGGGAGTGGCCAGCTTCTCCACCACCTCGATGGCATGGGGTCCGCGAGTCAAGCTATCCCCCTCCCGTATCGACCAAGCCGGCACCTACGGCCGCTGCACCTCCTCCACCACAACGTCCGCTCCCTCGGCTCCGACCATAAGGGCCTTCCCCTTGCTGCGGTCGACCACCTTAGCCTGGGCCGGGCTCATCGGAGCGATCACCTCCTTGCCCGCCTCCGAGTGTGTTCTCTTGGTCCTTTGGTCGCCTGGGGCCTCGGAGCCGATCTGGGACGATTCCCTCGTCCTCTTCACTTGGCCCCCCTCCTTGGCATTCTGTTTCTTCAGGGCGAGCCTCCTAGCCTTGATCGATTCTGGGTCCATACCTGCAAGAAGACCCATTAAGGACAATGAGCTCGAAAGAACGACAAAACAAGAAAAAAAGAAACGACTACATACTAGACTCGGCCGGGCTCAGTCCGGCGCTGATCAGATGACCCTCCGTCACCCTCGGCCAGCTGATGCTATGCCCCAGACGGAGACGCTCGACACATCTCCACCCCTCGGCATCCAGATCCTTTGGCCTTGGCGCTTTGAAGTTCGGTTTGTAAAAGTTCCACTGGGTAGGGATGTCCCATGGCTCCACGCTCCGGACCACGAAGTATTTCCGCTTCCACTCCTTAATGGAGTCCGGATGGCCGTGGACTATCTTCCCCCGGCTCCGAGGAGTGACGTAAAAGATCCCCTCGGACTCGCCCGACGAGTTGATCCCCAGCATCGCGCGGAAAACGTCCAACCGAAGCGGCACTTTCCTTTCCTCATAGAGCAGCACAAAGCAGACCATCTGCTTCCATGAGTTCGGTCCATACTGCATCGAGGCGAGAGACGCCCACTTGAGCACCTCCCGGATAAACGGATGGATCGACAGCCTCAGTCCGGATCCGAATGCGTCTATGGGGAAAATGCAGTACCACTCCGGAAGTGGGTTGGTAGGACGGGCCCGGCAACATCAGCTCGTACTCGGACCCAATGTGGAAGGCCGACTGAACAAAATCCAGATCACCTGCCTCCAGGATCGTCGGCAGCGCATCCATCCTCACCTTCTTCCGACTGGGCGATGAAGGCTGCACCCCGTACAACTCCTTGTCGGAGAGGTCGTCCGGATACCGCCTAATCGGCTTCGGCCGCACCGGTGACCCTGTCACTATATTCCGAACCGGGGACGTCCCCCTCAGACGACCGGCCTTCACCCCCTTCTGCCTTAACATCTTCTTCTTCTTGGCCCTCTCCGGCGAAGGGGTAGCCAGGGGTTCGAGGACGGTCCCCGTGGAGGAGGAGGCTGCACCCCGATTCCGCCTCCGAGCCAGGAATCTTCTCCCCGCACCCTTCCTCCGGGCCTCAGCCGCTTTGGCCTCTCCATCCCCCTCAGTGTCACTACTGTCCTCTCCCGACACCGGATCCAATATCTGCACTTCGTCCGAGCTATCACCACTGTCCTCTTCCTCAGAGTCGCTGCTCTGCACCACGTACGGCTTCCGGACATGAAGGGGCTTCACATCATACACCCTGGTGTCCTCCGACCACGATGTCGAGTTCGAGAGCCCTGCACCAGGGTTGTCCACCCCCTTCGAGGTCGAAGCTGACGAGCCAGACTGAGCCTTAGACATGCTAACGGAATAAAGTTAAAACTAACCTGTGTTGCCTCGGAGAGACGAACCGGTGTGGCTGATCAACAGGGCGAGCGCCGAGGTGCTTTTGCTTTTCTTTTTTAGGAAGGTTGCAAGAAAGAGAGATGAGCGAAAACAGGAGGGGAGTGGGGGTATATATAGAGGAAAGGTTGACTCCTCGATTCTCGCGATACTGTTCCTCGATTCGTGTGCGACAGTTCCTAGAAAATCACGCCACTCCTCGATTTTCACGCTAACTATCCCATGACGTCACCAGGTTGGGCGGTTGGCGACCCCTCGGTTCCCGCTCAAATGCTGCCGGATACAGTGGTCAGCTCGGAAAGAAGTCCTCGACACCTCAGCGCCTCCACTTGGTTCTTGTCAACAGAAGAAAAGTTTTGTTTAAAGTTTTAAGGCGCTCCCTTTGGACGAGCGCCCCGGGCTCCAGAACTTGGTCGGATCCCCTCTCACCCGCGAGCAGCTCGGGGCTTACAGCCTCGGAAGTCGAAACCCCGAACTGTTCGAGGGTGGGAGAAAATCCACCATTGCCTGGGACCCTATCGGAAAACGGATCGGCCCGCCTCCCACCATTTCGGTCGATACCTCTCCCGTCCCGATCCCTCTTGGGCAAACAACCCCATCAGGGCCGTCGACCCAAGAGAAGATCCGGACGGCAGAGTAACCACCAATCCGGGGCTCCCAGAGTTGACATTTTTTAAGTATCAGGCGTCCGCCCAAGGCGGACATCTCCGAGGGTCGGTGGACCACTCCCGATGTGATCGAAATGGCAGTAGGGGCATGGGGTATTTATAGCCTCCCCCAAAACCTGCCATTATGTCCCCTGGGAAAGCCAAGCGACGGGAACCCAACCATCACGCCTGGGGAATTGAAGCGCCGCATTTATTAGGGGACATTATTAATGCCTCTGGGAAGTTGGAATACCGCACACACCCCGGGGCGCCGTTAACGGCTCGTGGAACAGTGATCAACTCAGGGCAGCCTTCCCACGAAGGCACAACGGCTCGCCATCGTCCTTGCCGATCCGTAAACCCTCGTCAGTCCGAGGTCAGGTCGAGCACCAGGACAGCCTTCCCACGAAGGCGCAACGGCCCGCCATCGTCCTTGCCGACCCGTAAATCCTCGTCAGTTCGAGGTCAGGTCGAGCACCAGGACAGCCTTCCCATGAAGGCGCAACGGCCCACCATCGTCCTCACCGACCCGTGAACCCTCGTCAGTCCGAGGTCAGGTCGAGCGCCAGGACAGCCTTCCCATGAAGGCATAACGGCTCGCCAGCGTCCTGGCCGACCCGTTAACCCTCGTCAGTCCGAGGTCAGGTCGAGCACCAGGACAGCCTTCCCATGAAGGCACAATGGCTCGCCAGCGTCTTTGCCGACACGTAAACCCTCGTCAGTCCGAGGTCTAGCCGAGCACCAGGACTCACCGACCGGCACCGGTCCCAGAGGCCCCCGGAAAACCTCTCCCGTTCTTCTCCACGACTAAAAATACTCCTCCACGGCTGACTCTCGCATCCCCGCAGGAGTGGGGGGCTTGTGAGGTGGGATAAAAATGATGCAGGGCCCAGTCAGGGCCCAGGATTGCTTCCACTCAATAGCACGCCAGCTTGGCACCGAACCAAAGCGCCATCGGAACCGAGCCAATAACTCGCCCCCACGAAACCGGCCGCCTCGTTCCGATGACCGCCACGACCTTTGGCCTCCGATCCTCGCCAGTCCTGTGGTCCCCCCATCAGCCTAGTAAGGGATAAGGATGACCTGGCGTTACCTAGGCCATTCGATCCTCCCAGAGGCGTAGGGACCCCACGATCCGCCACATCAGCTCCAAAACCACCTTGGGCCTTGCCACGTCAGCCCTAAACCGCCCATGGTGCTGCCACGTTTGCCCTAAACCCCCTGGGCCTCCTGCCACGTCAGGCCCATGGGCTTTCGGGTCCAGACCCGGCCCCCGAACGGATCCAAACCCGGTTGGGATTATCTATAAATACCAGGCCCTCTCCCACCTTTACAGGTAATCAATCTTTTACCACCTAAAAATCCTAGTTACTGCTACTCTCTCTCAGAGACTAACTAGATCGTCGGAGGGTCTGCCACCGGGATCAACCCCGGTGTTCCAAGACCGCTTGCAGGTACGCGAGGCGAGGCATCCCGATCCGAGCCGATCCTCCTGTACCGAAGTGAGCCTCCCGCTCACCGTCCGACACCGCGTCCATCCACCTTTACAAATTAAGTCCGAACTCACACCTGGTGCATCCACACTCTCCCCAAAAACAAAATGCATCAGCACTTAACCAAAGTTTCAATGCACTTGAGTTTGAGTCAAGTTCGAAATGACAGAGTATATATATATCTCTACTATTATTATAAGTAGTGGTTATATAATAGTTATCCGGATATACACTTGCTAATTGTAAGTGAGTCTATGTATGAGAAAGCTGCGAGGAGTTAAATTGAGAACCGTTGGTAAATATACGAAAAATGTAGTAACCACTAACTTAAGCTCACAGAATAAGAGAATGCAAGTACAGATGAAGATGAAGTGTCAAGCAAACCCAGGTAATATTTAACCAGTACCAACAAACTTAAAATTTACATTAAAAGATGGTGGCCTCCAAAAACAAGACTATAACTAAGCTTAACTAACTCACTCCAAAATAAAACAAGCTAAGTAGTGAAAAGGCACTGGTTAATTCCAGGCCTAAATATTCCAACTCCCAACAGGACTTGGTGCATGCATTGGTTAAGAACTATCCGTAAGTCTCAAATAAATGTGTTTATCAAGGGGGCATGACAACTAATCAGTCAATTCATATATTTTTTTCTTCTTTCAGTTAAAAATAATAATCAGTTTATTAGTAATAGTATACTAGAGTTTTGTTGTGTAAGCCGTGAAGACTAATTCACACATTTTGTGAGTGTGTGCAATGACATGTTAGTATAGATAACATGCAAATTAAAACATGAGGTGAATTTTAAAAAATTAGTCCAAGTTATAATAGTATATTATATCTCTAATCTCTAATATTATAATGCGAGAGTTTGGGCTGTGTAATTTGTGGACAACCAACCATATAATTTCAACCACTTATTTTTAAGTGGAGTTATATTAACCATCAATTTACTCAACTGTTGTCAGTTACCATAATACCCTCAAAATTTAAATTTATTTACAACATAATTATTTACAAAAGTGTCGCTCATATAAAATAAAAATTAGTATCACTAAGAGTAATATGTAAAGAGTATGGTACAGGTTTGGGATGGATGAAAAAAGGTCTCAGGTTGACTACATCATAGTCTTTACTTAAAACATTAATAATATTAGAACGTGTATTGCATTGCATGTGTAGATTACTAATATGTTCAAATACATAGATTTATTTTAGATGAAAAAAGTAGTCATCCAACCACATTTGGACCTCGAGATATGTAGGTCTAATAATAATGAAGAGGAGCATCAATTAGAATTTCTTCCATAAACTAGCTGTTTATATTAGACACGTGTTTAAACTTTAAAATGGGTTCATTCACAATAAAGCTCTAGGGTATATGGTACATATACCAATTTTTCGAATAAAGTCTCTTGTATCTTACGAAATTAGACAAATTGATTCTTTCTTGTTTTAATTAAGATAACTAAATATGTTTGGATTGTTTTGATCACATATCCTCACTAATCCTTAATAATGGCATGTTCTCACTTGAGAGTTGCATTGAGACATATGCTAGTATACAAATTTTCATATATTTTGCAACATAACTTGAGATATATTTCAATAGTATATTACAAAATTTTGAAATTAATTAGACTATATCTATAGATTAATTTGAAGACGAACTATGGGAGTCAAATACAAATTAAATTTTGTTGGATCGAAGATTAGATATCTACAATTATATATTTTAACTTTGAGTTAAGATAACTGGAGGTAAATATAACTAAATGAACCAAAAGTTGAATTACTGCATCCTACAGAGATACAACTTATCTCCACTAATATCTACTTACCTTTTCAATATCTGCATTCAAATGATATCTTAATTTTCTAGTAACAAAAAAGTAAAATAAAAAATTACATCTCATTGTAGATTCCTTTTCTACCAGTAGGAATGAACCTATGTTTGAGGAAATATCTAAGAGTGTGAGTAATTAATATTATAGAATACCCTACTATATTATACCAAGGTTTCATTCCCCTCAGTTATCTCAGCCATACATTACATGTATTTTTTCCTTTATAAAAATTCATTGCTCACTTGTCTTGTTAATAATTTTACTATAATCAAACTTTATGTGCCGAATCAATTTTTAGATTTTGTTGTTCCTCATAATTATGTGTCAAATGTGTCATGTAAGAAACCTTTTAGATGTCAATGTGCGAAATCATTCCACATAAGTGTCATGTGAGATGTTGAGGATTGCTTTAACTTTTTGTATGTGTGGATAAAACCTACTTTTAACAATTAAGTCACTTAATCAGTAAGTTTCAAAATATGTAAGGTTGTATTTGTAATTTAATCTCTCCCTATCTACTACATAAAATATTAGCAAACACTTGTCATAGTTGGTTTTAGCTGCACCCATGTAGTTTTGTCCCTTCTAACGCATAATTAAATGCAAAAAACAAATTCTTGTAACACCCCTTGAGTAATTAATTGTCTAAAAGGATGCTTTTTGTTTTTATTTGAAAATCCCATGTTTCAAAAGTAACCTCCCAGAAAAAGCTTATAACATACTTTTTCTTCACATGTAACATGACTCTAAAAAAACTTTTAAGACAGTGCAAAATATAATAATAAAAAATAATTTTTCCTTACTATAGTAAATTTATTTCTTATAAGTACATGAGCAATGATTTTGTTTACATCTTTGAATTTATAGTTGAGACTCGAAACTAATGGGTGAGATTGATTTATAAACATAACAAAAGATAAGATGTTGCACTGACTTATTTCAGTTTTTAATTTTCTTTTAAAACCCACTTCAACAAGTAAGTTGTGCAATGGGTATGTTTCAAAACGTATAAAGTTACAAATTCCTATTCTATAGACCTACTGCTGAGAGAATCTAATAAACATCTGTCACAACTACTTCTAACTATACCCACGTGGCACACTCTCTTCTAACACCGCTCTCTATAAAATTTTTTTTCGTATAATCCCTATTAAGTAATTATTAATTTTCTAAAAGGATCCAATAAAAAAATGATGATATTTGATTTATTTGAAAGTCCCATGTTCCAAAAGTAACCTCCCCGAAAAAGCTTATAATCTGTTTTTTTTCCACATGTAACATGACTCTAAAAATCTTTCAAGATGATGCAAAATATAATAATAATAAATAAGTTTCCTTATTACTAATAGCAGATCTATTTTCTTATAAGTATAGGAACAATGATTTTGTTCACATCTTTGAATTTAGAGTTGAAATTTGAAAACCTACATCAGCATGTAAGTTGTGCAATGGGTAAGTTAAAATTATATTAAGTTACAAATTCTTATTATATAAACCTACTACTAAGACAACCAAACAAACACTTGTCAAAGTTGTTTCTAGTTATATACCCACCGTAGCACTGCCTATTCTAACATTGTCCCTTGCTAAAAACCAATTATTGAAACCACCATTGAGGCATTATTATTTTCTAAAAGGATCCAAGAAAAAAATTGATGTCTACTTGATTTATTCGAAAGTTCCATGTTCCAAAAGTAACATTTCAGAAAAAAGCTCCAAACCTGCCTTTTTTTTGGCTCGCATTTTTCTAATAGAAATCAATTGTTTACTGATAAGAAACTTCACCATTGTATTACAACATTACTTGCAAATTATACAGATTTTTCTCTTCAATGCCATTTTCTTCTAAAGGTAGCATTTAAAAAAACCTCATTGGGCTTCTCTCTCTAGATTTCTAGAGAGAGAAGCTCCCCAAAAACTCAAAAAAGCAAAAGAGTGAAAAATCCTCTGCAGGCATGTGGGGAGGGGGGAGGAGTCCCTTACCATTCTCCTCCTTCTCCTCCTCCCCCCCCCCCCCCCCCCCCCCCCCCCCCCCCCCCCCCCCCCCAACCCGTCACCCCGCCACCGGAGCGGCGGTGAGCTTGTTGGAGGCTCCGACTTGATGTTTAGATGTGGGATTTCATGGATTTTTGGTGGATTGCTGGTGGATTTCATGGATCTCAGGGGAAGTGGGATTTCATGGACTTGAGGAGGCAGATGTCACCGGAAAGGCGGAGGATCGTCGGGACCGCAAATTGAAGGGGGGTTCCGGTGAGGTCCAGGTCAGGGATTAGGGAGAGGATCTTGTCGATAACGGTTGTAGGGAGGTCGACGAAGGTCCGATGCCACCCTCTTCTACTTCTTCGATTCCATGGAGTATGAGAAGTGATGGCGATCTCAGGCGACGACGACCGAATAGAGGGCTGGCTCATTGGCGGGGCGCTTGTCGACAGGTTTTGTTGGTTCGGAAAGGGGCGGCGAACTGCGGTTGACGTTGGCGAATCGACGTGGGGGATGTGATCGACAGCAACGTCAAGAGAGGGAAGGTGTGGAGTTGGGCGAAAGTGGTCGGGGTAGGCCGGGGTCGAGTCAGTGAACGTGGAGAGATTTTTGGATGGAATTTTGACTTATGAATTTCAAAATTAGGATTTTGAAATTCAAATTTCATGGGGGTATGGAGGGAAAGATTTAGATGACTCTTGAATTTCAATTTAGATGTTTGAAATTCAAAATATATATGGAGAGAGAGATTTTAATCATTTTTGAATTTCAATTTAGGGTTTTGAAATTCAAATTCAAATTTGAGTTGGGTGCGGAGGGGGGGAAGTCGATGAAGTTTGAAGTTCAAGGGTGTGTTATTCAAATTTGAATTTCGAAGTGGTTTCAAAATTTAAATTTGATTTCGAAGGGTGGTAGGAGTGATTCCGCGAGTTTTGAATTCCAATATAGATTTTTGAAATTCAAAATTTAGTGGGAGAATTTGAGGAGAAATTTTCGTGTAATTTGAATATCAACCTAGATTTAGTTTGAAATTTAAATTATAATTGATGGAGTGAACGGAGAGTTCAAGCGTCTCATTTGATGGGCGGTTGTTATCGGTTACTGTGGAGAACTGAATTTGATGCAATCGAAAGATGGCGTCGTGGTGGGGTTAGTTTGGCGGACTAACGACGGCTTCGTCGTGGGGAGAGGAGTTAGCATGCCAGTAAGAAACGGTGGTTGTGGTTGCTGCCACAGTGCTTTGGGGGAAGGTAGACAGAGTTACTGGGGTGGAGTGATTAGTCGATGGATTTTGAATGCCAATTTAGATTTTTCTGGAATTTAAATCACAGCTGGAGGGTTAGGAGGGAGAACATGATGCAAATGCCTCGACTACCAGTTTAGCTAGGAGAGGGACTAGTTAGGATTGTAGACTTAACTTTGTAACTGTTCTCTGCTGTTTCATTCTAGAAACGGATTGATGTATAATTATCGTACTACTTATTTTGTTAATGTTTTATTAATGAAGCGGTGACGAGATCACTGTTTTCTAAACATTACTAAAAAAAAAAGAAAAATTACTTGCAGATTCGTTTAATATTTTATTTTTTCCTTGAAAGAAAATTAATCGTGTGACCTATCAATCCATAAATGAATGAACGACATGAATCAGTCTAGATTTGAGACTTGTAGTACTTGAGAAGCAAAGGAGGAAATAATCATGCCATTTGCATGATTAGTCCCCTTCCACGAAAAAGTAGAGCAGGAACAGAAAGAATCAGTAAAACAAAAATGAAAATTTAAAGAGAAAAGCAAACTTGAAAGTGGATCTTCCAAAACCCGACCCGCACCCGAAACAAGGACAACATGAATTAGACGGTGAGGTTATTTTGGTCATTTCCCCTCATCATAGAAGAAGCAGACATTGCTGAGTCTCAAGCAGTGAATCCAAGAAAAACCCATTTTCTTTCTTTTTTAAAAAAAAAATGAATGAATTATATTCTATATTCAATTAACCCTTCTCTTCATTTCTCCTCTCTATATTAAAGGAACTTCTCATTCTCTCTCTAAAAAAATTGAAGCAGTTAAACTTCTCTCTCCTCAATATCCACCATTCAAGCTCGAAAGATGAACTGGTAAGTTTCAAAATTCAATCTTTTTGGGTACTGTGTTAGTTTTTCTATGCTTGTGTACTTTTTGAACTGATGGGTATCTTAACAATGTAAACTTGTTTTGTTCTAGATCAGACCCTAACCAAATTTGGCTGAGAATTGGTGTTTTAGTTAATGGGTTTTTGATTTCTGAGTAAAAGGAGCTTCCTTTTTGTGGGGATGGATTGAATTGTTACAGTTATTGCTTGATCCATTTTAACACTGATTAGAGTGAAGAAAAAGGAGGGCTTGAATGATAGCTAATTCAGTAAATTAGGTTTGATTAGGAAGTCTTAATCTCTTTTTCAGTTTTTGGATCGGAGTTGATTAAGACTTCTTTTGGTAGTAGTAGTAGTAAATATGATCAAGCAAATACTAGGCCGGATTCCTAGAAAGCAGAAACCAGGAGATTCAGCTGGTAGGTCATCCAATTTGGCCCCAAGTTCTTCTGCGAATTCCAAGGAATTTTCTAGTTATAATAGGCCTTCAAATCTTAGTAGTTTGGGGCTGCCTGGATTCAATCACGAGGACAAATACTCGGCTACTATTAGCCCTAAGCCGAATGGAAGCTTGGCAACCCTTTCTTATGAAGCCTTACCCGCATTCAAGGATGTTCATAGCTCAGAGAAGCCATTCCTATTCATCGAAAAGTTGAGCTTGTGTTGTGTTGTATTCGACTTCGGTGACCCGGCAAAGGACTTGAAAGAGAAAGAGGTGAAGCGACAAACGCTATTAGAGCTTGTCGAGTATATCATTTCGGTCAATTGGAAGTTCACCGACGTAGCGATGCAGGAAATTACTAAAATGGTATCCATCAACTTGTTTAGGACCTTTACATCCCCTCCACATGAGATGAAGATCTTGGAAGCGATGGATGTGGAAGAAGAGGAAGCTTCAATGGATCCGTCTTGGACACACTTGCAACTCGTTTACGAGATATTTTTGAGGTTTATCGCATCACCTGAGACTGATGCCAAGTTGGCTAAGAGATATATTGACCATTCTTTTGTGCTTAGACTGCTCGATCTCTTCGACTCTGAAGACCCTCGTGAGAGGGAGTACTTAAAGACAGTACTTCATCGCATCTATGGTAAATTTATGGTGCATCGTCCTTTCATCAGGAAGGCCATCAACAATATTTTCTATCGGTTCATCTTTGAGACGGAAAAACATAGTGGGATAGCAGAGTTATTGGAAATATTGGGAAGTATAATTAACGGGTTTGCTTTGCCACTGAAAGAAGAACACAAATTGTTTCTTGTTAGGGCTTTGATTCCTCTTCATAAGCCAAAGTGTGTAGCTATGTACCATCAACAGTTGTCATATTGCATCACTCAGTTTGTCGAGAAAGACTGTAAACTTGCAGATACTGTTATAAGGGGTTTGTTAAAATACTGGCCTGTAACAAATAGCTCGAAGGAGGTGCTGTTCTTAGGAGAATTGGAAGAGGTTCTAGAAGCTACTCAGCCAGCAGAGTTCCAGCGATGCATGGTCCCACTTTTTCAGCAAATTGCTCGTTGTGTGAATAGTTCTCACTTCCAGGTATCGATTCTCCTATTCTGAGTCTCATAGATGGTTCAATATTAAATTTGTTTTTCCCCCTAAAGTATTTCTTTCTCTGTTTACGGAAATACCATATTTTTTAATTAAATACTGTCAAAAATTAAAGGAGCATTAACTGATGCTACTGGATTAAAATTGTTATCAGTTAAATTAGTTAAATTGGTGTTTCTGTTATAAATGTTATATTACTAGTAATTGTCATTCTTGGTTGTTAGCAGGATTTATCCATTTTGCATATTTTATGTAGTGTAAATGCTCCATTGTTGTTACTGTGAAATGCTTGCGATGGATAAAATATGTAGCCTTATATAGTAGTGGAACTTGTTAAATCGTTGGCTTACGGATTGTTAGTGGTAACTGTTTGGGATATTTTCTAAATCCATAATTGCATTACCTTTTTGTTTTTTTTGGGTTCATGTGTTTACAATTCTTTTGTTTTTTTAAAAATTTTATGTAGTGTAAATGCTCCATTGTTATTACCGTGAAATGCTTGCGATGGATAAAATATGTAGCCTTATATAGTAGTGTAACTTGTTAAATTGTTGGCTTACGGATTGTTAGTGGTAACTGTTTGGGATATTTTCTAAATCAATAATTGCATTACCTTTTTTTTTGGGGTACAATTCATTTGTATTTTTTTAAAAAAATTTTGTTCTTTTTTGATACAAGGGATAAGGCAAAGTGCCTCAGCCAACAAGTTTATTATTCATTTGTAGAGAATAATTATGTATACAATTTACTTATCCAGTGTAAGAGAGCGCTTAAGAAAGATATTGAATTTAATGGGGCCTGCGTTGCCTTTGTCCCATATCAGAATGATAGAGGGAAAGTTTTGTGCTATACTTTATGATGGCTGTATCTTCTCTCTGACTTGGCAGTAAGCACATGCACCCATTAAACTGTAGTTGGTAATGTGGCTTTCGATGATCTTGAAATCTACACTAATAAGCTGGAGGGGAGCATTCTAGGCAGTTGCTAATTGTGAGTAGATACAAGCTGAAGATGGTAACGTAGAGCAACAGTCAATTATTGGGTGTTAGTTCCCACTAGTCGTCATCACAGGGATTCTATTTGCCAATATGTATAGGTTATGATATCTACTCAAAATAGAGAAAACAAGCCTTCTAGCCTACTAAACTCATAAGTCCAAAGCAACAATATGTTTGTTTCTCATCCTCTCTATATTCTCTCTCCACGTACTTTAAACTAAGTTTCCTCTCAGTAGAGCGTACAAACCAATGTTATAGAATGTGGCATGCGGAGTTATGCAATTCAGCTCCGCACAACGCATATACCGTATATGCGGTGCACATTTGCTGATTATGTGTTTTACATTTTTATAAAAAGAAAAATTCCACTAAAATCAAAATTTTTTTAATAGTAAAAGTAAAGGAAAAAAAGAGAAAAGGTTCGGAAAATAATAAGGAAAAAGGTAAGCTTCAATTACAAAATTTTTCTAAGTACGAATTAAATCATAACAAAAATCTGTTGTGTATTGATATTTCACACAATGAAGCATGACAATATGACTAAAAGGCTACATATTAGATATTAAAAATTAAAGTCTTACAAGCATGATGATACTCTATTTAATCACTATCCATATAAGGACTTACTATAACAAAGAACTAACTTACAAAACAATAAGTAAAGATATTAGTCTCATAGCATAATACATTAATAGAAATTAAAATGTAATATAGAAAAAGAAAACAAAATTCTGCGACCGCTTAACCATTATGTGGACCGCATATGTGGACAGGGGTGGCCCACGTCATCTCCAGTCTAGGCTCTTGCCTACACTGTGTTTTCGAATATTGGTTAGAACCTAGGCAGCATATAAGATACGTTGCAAAAACTTGTAGAGGCCTTCGCTCAGCTTAGTTGGTTAATGCCTTCATTGCCTTGTTTCCATTTTGTGTGAATTCCTTGATTCGAAGCCCACCACAATCAATAGCCTCTTGCATTTTACTTTTTTTATTTTCCTTTTGGTTTAACTCGCACTTTCTCACCTTTACTTTTTTTGCTTCTGTTCGAAAATATTCGTCTATCTTAATATATACCATTGTAACTAAAAAAAGATTGTGTAAATGGGTAAAAATATATTTTTTTCTTGAGAAGTATTATTTTCCACACTAAAATGTTTATAAAAAACAGAATTGCATATCATGAAGTATACTTTTATGAAATATTATTATTATTATTTATAGTTGATGAGTAAATTAATGTTACAATTTGTAGATACATCTTATTTCTGTGCCCCATTTAGTTCGTTAACATCAAATCAAGTTGAAAGTGCAATAAATATGTTGATCTCCTTTATGAAATAAAAATAATGAACACTGTTTTCCTTTGTAAATAATGTCAAACAACTAAAAATGTTTAAATGATGTAACATACATTACATGTAAAATTCATTTTCGCCTATAATTTAATTTATTTATGTCTAATCCTATGTAAATAATGTCAAACAACTAAAAACGTTTAAATGATGCAACATACACTACATGTAAAATTCATTTTCGCATATAATTTAATTTATTTATGTCTAATCTGTAAGTGCATTATTAAAATATGCCTATAATGAACAAAATTCCTGTGTCTGCCGCCATATGTGGACCACACAGTGTATATGCAGGTCACATAATGGTGCTTTTGGGGGTGCAAGGGTAGATTTCCATGAAATTGCACTGCATACCGCATGGGCACCATGTATTTCTGTGGTTTATAAACTGTTATGAACCAGTGTACCAAATTAGCAGTATGTTTTGGTTCGTCTTACGGATGCAGGATCGCAGTACGGAGGGGTAAGGATGAGTTGGGGCTCTCATTCGAACAACATATATACATATGTAATGTAAGTGTGTGTAGAGAAAATAGACGAAGATAGAAAATTACAATATACATGAGTTACTTGCATTTACAAATATAAGAGTAAGAATCAAATTAAACTCTAGCTATTGACAAGAGTTTGAAGAGAAGTTGATGGTGTAAGGAACAAAGATGTTCATTTTGAAGATATGGGGAAAACCATATGTGGATCGCTAATTTAAGATATCCACATCATGAACCCACTATAAATAGGATCGCAAGATCGAGATCTCGATCTTGATTTGGAGGGTAGGTGGGAGGACCCGGTAACACTGATACGGATACACTTTTATACAAAAATTGTTCCTTTTGTTATTTGTCCAAAAGCTACAGCCAAGCGATCTTGGCAACGCTAACCATACATCAATTTTGAGTAGCATAGTGTCATCTAGAATTGACCAAAAGCGGGGCATCTAGTGGTAGTTGGTGGTCCTTTTGTCAAAAGCATTAAAAAGTATAGAGATATGTACTAGTCTACTGATTACAGCTTGATTATTATCTAGTGTCTACTTACTGTTATATGTGAAGACATGGGCTTTTTTAAAAGCAATTTATCTTCTTTTCCATGTTTCTGCTGATTGTTCGTTAATTTTGTATATATCCCACTTATTTTCTTATTATTTTGTATTTCTTAAAATACTGTCTGATTTAAAAATGTACATTGGCACTTTCTGCTTAAGTGGTGCTTATGCACATTAAGGCCAAAGCTCTGGCCCACCACTGCTCAGCTTCATGATTTCTGTAACTTTGCACCTATCTGTACGTATGTGTGTCAACTATTCACCTACTTTATGGGTTATCTAGTTTATCTCATGTCACTATAGAACAACCCTACAAACTTCTTGTAATTTGAGAAAGAATCTTTAGATAAAATCATGAAAGGGGATAAAATGTGATTTTCTTCTAAACAACATCAACAAATTTCATGCATTGTATAAGATAAATAGCCAAGTTAAAAACCTTGCTCCGTGTTTATTATCTTAATTCAATTTGGACACCTACAATAAGTTTTACTACTTTTGTCCTGACATTTTTGATTGGACCACTCTTTGCAGTCTCTCTATTTAGTCGGCTATCAAGTTAACATCAACCCTATATTGAGTGCAACAACAACCTAGACATCTCATAAGCAAAAGAGTAGTAGAGTGGTTTGGTAGTTGGTAGTTTGAGAAAATAAATCTACTTCATTAAAAAATAACGAATACTTTTAAAAGATACAAATGGGAAGTAAAACTAAACGATAAGAAAAAGGTATTAATGTAACATTACTAGTAAGTAGTATGTAAATAAATTAAGATGAAAAAATAAAGAAAGACGAGTAGAGAGAAGAGAATAAAAGTAGAATCGTCCAAGCAACTAAGCAAGTAGTTGTGATCTTATCTGGCCGGCTTGTGTCTAGGACTCCAGATACCATAGATGATTTCCAAGATACCTTATTAATATGTATAAAGCTGGCCCAGGTCTGGGTCAAGTCCAAATACGGACACCCAAACCCTATAATTTTTTTTTAAATGGGTCCTATTCTGGGACCCAGGCCCTACCCGCCTGAAATCCTGTGTCCAGATTAGGGAAGCAAAAGGATATGGATGTGTCCGGATTCGTATCCGATTTTGATGCAGATTCGGATACCGACATGCATACAAAAATTTGGGTGAATACAGATAAGGATTTGGATCGTCAAACTTTTTTGGATTTGAAGATGTTCGAACTATTTATATCATTACATATATAATTGCATAATTTCCAAATTGAGCGGTGGCACAGTCCTTTACTCCTTTGACCTTGGATGCTTTGTGCTTACTTTCGATCCCAGAGGATGCATTTTATTTCTTAGTGTTTACATGTTCTCTCTCTAGTTTAAGTTATAATTGATATGTACCAGTTTCTGTCAATATTCTATTCCATTCTCCTTTTTTTCCGCCGTCTATCTCATATAGTATTTGTTTGATGTCTGAATTCGTGTCCGTATTCAATACACTCATCCGATTTGTCTCGGTATCCGAAATTTGTGGATATGGATATGATTCTCTTTTATCGATTCATAGCCATATTCGTCTTTTGAATGCGGATGGATACAAATATGGTATTACCTATATCTGATCCGATCAAATCCTTAGTGCAGATACTGGGTAGAAATGACAACTTTAGACATGTTTCCGAGACTTGAGGTTTTGTTTGGAACACTGCTATAGTAGTTGGGTCATGACTGGATTTGCATGCAACATTGCAGGAAAGTCAGTTGTGCATGAAATGAGTTGGAAGAATAATCAGAGGTGCTTTGTTGCATCTACAAAAGAGTTCTTATCTATGCCTATTAAATCTCATACTAAAAATTTCAAAGCCGTAATCACTATCTATTATTTATCTACAAGGATATGTGTGATTTCACTTGATATGTCATTATTCATAGTTGCAAGTATCTTACAACTAAACCTACAACATTGTTACTAGCAAGTTGAAATGCAATAAATGGGGTTTTATTGCAAACATTGTTGCAACAAGCACTTGCAACTGCACTAAACTTCTTATGGCAAACTTCAGTTGCAGAGTTTGAGATACCACTGAAGAAGCCGATAAAAATCTAATGCATGACTTAGTCCATTGGATTCTTAGTCCATTGGATTCGTAGGTGCATTAATATATAGAGGTATCCACCTTACTTGTGATTGTGTTGTAACTATTAGTTATTAGTAATTTGTGATATCGTAGCTATTCGAGTTCATTTTGTTATTTCAAGTGTTCAAATTTATTTTGAAATAAGCAACATTAATGCAGACGCATTCAAACTTGCATACACAGCATTGTTTAATTTTTTTATATTGCTTTGTCCACAAACTATCCATATATTAAATTTATAGCGTTTCTCCATATGTGTGCTCGTATTGTTGCATCCAAATGTTATAGTTGTATTATAAAAGGCCATGCCATCTTTTGCAATTCCTAGTTGATTCTGAGAATGAAAAGGAAGTGTTTTGCATGATTTGTGGCTGATAGCCACTACCCCTCTTCTTCTCTTCCTATTCCAATCTTCCTTCTGTCGCTGACCCTCCAATTCCCATTTCTTCTCAAAATTCCCTTGGTCCTCGTCAACATAAATTTAACTTGTTGTACTAGTTTAGCATGTTTACTATTATTTCATGTATACAACAACTTACTGTGAAGACAATTGTTTGATGGATGATTTAACTAATTATTAGATTCAGACTTTTCATATTAAATGAGTGGATGGATTTTCCTATAAATATAGTAATGGAGCTGACAAATTTCCTTCCAAATATTGCAGGTGGCAGAGCGGGCTTTCTTCTTATGGAACAACGACCATATAGAGAAACTAATCATGCAAAACCGAAATGTAATACTGCCCATCATCTTCCCTGCGTTGGAAAGAAATGCGAGCGGACATTGGAACCAAGCTGTTCAGAGCCTGACACTTAATGTGCGTAACATTTTCTCTGACCATGATCCTACCCTTTTTGAGGAGTGTGCTAAGAAATTTCATGACGATGAGCTCAGAGACAAGGAGACCAGAATACGTCGTGAGGCTACATGGAAGCGACTTGAAGAGATTGCAGCTTCAAAAGCCTCGAGTCACGAGGCTGTGCTCATTGCTCCTCGTAGAAAATGATGTTCATTGTTAGATGATCATGATATGGACCAATATAGGTTTCATTGGTATCTGGTAGTGGGCTTGTCAGGTTGAAGGGGATCCAAGAACATTATTGTATAGTGTTACTGTAAAGGCAAGATAAGTGAGAAACTAAGTTCCATAGGATAGTAGTTTGGTAATTTGTAGAGATTTTGGTTAGCATACCATATCTGAATGTAATTTGCTTGTGTTTTGTCTTTCTTCATGAATGAAGCATTTGGTAGGTCTGGAACTTGAACTATTTTGCAAGACTTTGGATGATTATAAACTTTCTTTCTTAGGGATCTTGCATTCTTTTGTTCTAATAAGACTGGTATCATACTATATTCAGGTTGGGTCTCTGATTCTCAATCTCCCGCATACTTTTTCCCAAACGGGCTACTTTGCGGGTGCTGGTATGCAGTTTCTCTTTGGCGCATTTGGTTGTTGGGCCGTGTATCTTCTCAGTCTCTTTAGGCCATGGCTTCTTGTAGGACCTGTGAGGTCGCGACAAGAAGCATGTTCTTCAGGTTGGTTGATCATCATGTAGTAGTAGTAGTATTACATTTTTCTGATAAGTTGCTAAATGTTTGGTTGTTAATCAGCAGGTTTTTAATCTTCTGGTTCAAATCGCTTTGCTCTTTTCTATGATGTAGTTAAGCTTAGTCTTGGTAGAAATGTTCCAGTTCAAATCACTATGCTCTTTTTTTTATGTAGTTAAGCTAAGTCTTGGTAGAAATGTTCCAGTTCAAATCACTATGCTCTTTTTTTTATGTAGTTAAGCTTAGTCTTGGTAGAAATGTTCCAGTTCAAATCACTATGCTCTTTTTTTTATGTAGTTAAGCTTAGTCTTGGTAGAAATGTTCCAGTTCAAATCACTATGCTCTTTTTTTTATGTAGTTAAGCTTAGTCTTGGTAGAAATGTTCCAGTTCAAATCACTATGCTTTTTTTTTTATGTAGTTAAGCTTAGTCTTGTTAGAAATGTTCGTCATCTGCATTTATCAGTACAATTTAGCAAAGCGAAATGTTTAAACTTAATGCAATGATGTTTGAGAGCAGTTGCACTCGAAAAAACTTCCAGTGCTATTCATATTTTGTCAAGGAAATAAAATCATTTGATCTACCTTACTATTGATTGGACATTTGATAGTAAGTAACCAACATTAGATATTGTTTTGTCAATAGTACCTAGTGTATATTATGTCCCTTATCATTACAAGAAAAATACTAGCACATAAATTTCTATGAATAGCAACAGTAAACTTTGGATCATTTAAAAAAATTGTGTGATTGCATGATGATGCAAGTGGCACGATTTTTAAAACTACCTATCAAATCAGTTGCAAATTTACCCAGAATAATAATCTGCGCTTTCCCTGTTTGATGGCTCCTTGGGATCACCTTAACCTCCTCCTCCTGCCGCTGCTATTCGTGACCCTAGTTCCCTAGATGATGAGGACATCTTTCCAGTTTAGGATTTTTATTTTATTTCCATTTTTTTTTGTTTCTAGCAATTATAGCCATATGTAATCTTTTTGTAATTTTTAGATTCTGAGAATATTTTGGAAATGTGTTTCAAGATGTAATTGAGCCTATTTAAAGGCCGTGAGATGAATGAGAAAAGCATGCCATTATTGATCAAAAAAAAAATCTGCGTTGAGTTTTGCTCTTCATTTTCTCTCCTTTGTGTGATACAACTGAGATCAAATTAGGGTTTGTGATAAATCCTAATCTAGTTTTAGAATTAGTGATTAATTCTAAAATTTATCCTCAATTAAAAAAATCCCCAATATAATATTCCCTAATCCCAAATAACCAAACCCTAATCCTAAAACCCCCCATTAGCCGCCACTTCTTCTTCCCTACCCCGATCCCCACCAAACCCAACTCACCAGCGACTTCATCTTCTCCTTCTTCCTCCCGACATCCAAATCCACACCCACGAAAACCCCCGCCATCGTCCCCGCTGTTTCTCTCCCGCATCCTCGACTTCCTCCCGTCACCACCTCCAAACTCGTCGACCCCTTCAATCCAGTCGCCGGCTTCCTCCACCACCAACCCAAGACCCCTACCCACATCCCGACACCCCCATCCCTGCCGCTCCACCCCGACCTCAACCCACGCCCTCATCTCCCTCTCCCCTACACCGTAACCCCTTCAATCCCAAACAACCTCGACTGCCTGCCTCATTTGCGCCGCCCCGTGCACCCCCGCTCGCCGTCGCACCTCGCCGACGTCGCCAATCCCGCTCGCCGCCTCCCCTCATCACCGGAATCAGATCTGCCAACTGCGTTGGCTTGGTTGCTGCCCTGATCTGCCAACTGCGTTGGTTTAGTTGCTGACTTTGCTCCCTGGTTGCTGTGATCTTGGTTGCTGTCCGCTCCTACATCTACGCTGGGTTTTTTCACATTCGGTATACTCTTTTCATCTCTTCCGTATTTATGTTTTACTGCCTTATCATCTAGTATATTATCTGATTTGACTGTCGACCACAAAATAATGAGATTGAGTGATCCACATGCTAGATTAGAGTACGAATTGGTATTGCATTTTTTTACTTGCTAAAACACGTAGGGATTTACTTATTGATTAAGGTTGAATTATTAATTGGGATTGTTAGCATTTGATTCAATTCTTGAAAACCCATCGGACCCGTTAACTGTTAAAATATCCAATCTAAATCCGCACTTTCATGTTGGTAAAATTAACCCATTAAAATTCTTGAAAAATTCTCTATTTTAGGGTTGGTTTTACATCACTAGATCACCCTGCACCCTCCCATGTTGCCCACCGCTACTCTTGGATTCGGATTTCCTAGGGTCTTTCCGCGCTGTGATTACAGGTTTCTCTATCCACAGCGCTCCCGTTGGTGAGGTCTGCCAGTGTCAAACATGCTCACTGACTCGGGGGACTTTGTTTCTATTTGCCTCGGCTTATCGCGTGGCGTTGGTCTCCAAGGCTTCAGCCGAGTCTTCTAATTTGTCGGCTTTATCGTTTGTAGAGCAATTGTCTTAATTGCGTCTTTAGCTATTTGATCTTCTCCCGTTTTTTCCTGTATCTTTTTTCCGTTTGTACACTTATAATTGTTGGTTATTATTCATTATTAATATATTGGGCTGAAATCGTTTGCTTTATCAAAAAATAATCTGCCCTTTCAAATTCACAAGTTGAAAACTAGATTACAGACACATTTTATTTGAAGGGTATATTTCATAAATCTAACACAATTTTTTTAAAAAAATCATTCTCACAGCTAGACACGAGTAGCTATGTTCTCCAACAACCATTAAGACTAACAAGAAAAAGAAACGAAAAGATTGACATTATGAAAAGATTGAGATGAAATCCAGCTGCTCGAAAGAAACCTATTACTCTATTCCTGCCAAATTAGACAGTTCGGATGATGGCGATGAGTCCATGACATGAATCTAACTTGGTTATTTCTTGACTTACGATCGTTCTCCCGACTTCTTGACGTATGATCATTCTTGCCTCTTGTAGTTGTATATTTCTAAGTTGTCTTTTTTGCTATATTGCTACCTATTAAATAAATTTTGGAGTGCTTTGACATCTCATAATTGTAAATATCATTTAATTTAATTAACACATTATTAAATAACTTTTGGTAATTGTAATTATTTCATCTTAATATTATAATGAGAGAAAGCCTTAGTGTCATTTGTAAATCTATCAACAGGGCGTATCTGAATTTTAGAGAGTTCTAAGCAAATTCTCAAATTGGGCCTTTTGCAAGTTGACAAAATAATAATGACAATTATTTAAATGCAAACAAATTTGGAGCATTGGAGAACAAACTACATAAATGATATGCTTCCAAAAAAAAATTAATTGATAACGTACGTTTTTTTTATATAAAATGCCTCGTGGCCAAAAGGAACCCGGACAAACTCTAACAACAAAAACGAAATATGTTATCTCAAAGAGGTAAATATGATATATTAGAGCACAGGATTAGAATGAAATGATGACGATTATATGTATATGAGAATACTAGTTACAAGCTTAAAACGTAGAATAACCATATACACTTGAAAATTTGGTTAGAAATTTATCATAAACAGATAAATATGATATAGCATAAAACATTGAACAAATATCATAGAGTGACATACATTGGCCAAGTGAAAAATAATACTAAATTCATAAAATGGTAAAATAACATGTATGGCTATGTGAAAATAATTAGTTTTAAAAATAAAAATGATTGACAAATTAATTGGCTCATGCAAGTTTTGAACCTACAACTTTCACATTACTAACTCAACACTTTAACCAACTAAGCTAATAAGACAACTATTTATATATTGTAATCTATATAATAAAACACAAAGAGAGCTATCAAGTGGCTCTCCTTCAATCCCCCCAAAATCAAAGACCCAAATCTAACCTCACAAAATACATTCCCCCCCCCCCCCCAAGTTTCCCCCCAAAACTCAAATTCAAATCCCCCCCCCCCCCCCCCCCCCCACCCCCAACTCCTTTATTTATTTAATTATTTCTCTCTCTCTCTCTCTCCACACACACACACACGCACGCACACACACACACACACACACACACACACACATAGGGAAATGCTCAGTTGAAAACACAAATGTCTTTGAAAACGTGGAAAACCACCTAGGCCGTTGTTTCCAACAACGACCTAGGTTGTTTTCACGGGTTTTCACAACATTTGCGTTTTCAACTCGGCATTTCCCATATATATATATATATAGAGAGAGAGAGAGAGAGAAAGGTTCGGGTGAGAACCATGCCCTGGGGTGAGATCTTAAGGGCCTATCCCAGCCACTCATCTGCTTAATCTTAACGGTCAAGATTTTTTTCAATTAAACAATAAGATTAATTAATATTTGCATTAAGATGGGAATCCCTTTAATTAAGCGCTGTTGACCGCGAAATAAAAGGAATGAAGATCACAGATTATTAGGCAACATATATTGCCTTTTTTATTTTATTTAAAAGGAATGAAGATCACAGATTATTAGGCAACATATATTGCCTTTTTTATTTTATTTTCAGCCGAACCACAATCTTCATCAGGATGAACAACATTTGTTGCTACGTACAATGTTGCTAAATATGAAATTTTTGTTCCTACGTACAATGCAGTTAGTTGCTATTCAAAAAATATTCAGTTGCTATATGGAAACTGACAGCATGTACAACATAAGTTTGCAAATTGATAAACAAACAATATATATATATATATATATATATATATATATATATATATATATATATATATATTCCTGCTAAAATATGCACTAGTTGTATCTACTTACAATACATTCAGTTGCTATATAGTGAACGAATGGGTGAAGGAACGAATTGGTGAATGATTCTGCAGTTGCTATTAATTTGGGATACAAAATCTTCTCCAATATTTTACGGGAATAAATTATTTCTCTCTCCAGTTTGACTCCCTTTAATTAAGCGTTGTTGACCGCGAAATAAAAGGAATGAAGATCACACATTATTAGGCAACATATATTGCCTTTTTTATTTTATTTTCAGCCGAACCACAATCTTCATCAGGATGAACAACATTTGTTGCTACGTACAATGTTGCTAAATATGAAATATTTGTTGCTACGTACAATGCAGTTAGTTGCTATTCAAAAAACATTCAGTTGCTATATGGAAACTGACAGCATGTACAACATAAGTTTGCAAATTGATAAACAAACAATATATATATATATATATATATATATATATATATATATATATATATATATATATATATATTCCTGCTAAAATATGCACTAGTTGTATCTACTTACAATACATTCAGTTGCTATATAGTGAACGAATTGGTGAAGGAACGAATTGGTGAATGATTCTGCAATTGCTATTAATTTGGGATACAAAATCTTCTCCAATATTTTACGGGAATAAATTATTTCTCTCTCCAGTTTGACTAAATTTTCCTTAACCGTCACACACAAAAAACGGGAATAAATTATTTCTCTCTCCAGTTTGACCAAATTTTCCTTAACCGTCACACACAAAAAAAATTCTGTACAGTATGATTTATTACCTTATTATGTACTTGCATAATCTTAGCCATACAAAATGATTTGATGAGTGGTTGGGAGAGGCCCTTAGGTTCTCACCCCAGGGTTGGTTGTCACCCGAACCAACCCCTATATATATATATATATATATATATATATATATATGGAAAATGCTCAATTGAAAACGAGTTTGTTTTCACGGGTTGGAAAATACCAATCTGAGTCGTTGGATCACTTTTGATCGTGATCAGCGGCTCAGATCGCCTCCGCCCATCACCCAATATCACTTAAATAGCGGAGGGTTATTTTGGAATTTTTGTCCTAAATAACTCTTCGGCTGATTCGCTCTGAAAAAATGAATATAACCTATGCCGTTGTTTGGAACAACGACCTTGTTCTAAATTTTTATAACCTGGACCGTTGTTCCCAGCAACGGCTTAGGCTATAAAATTTTATAGAAAATTTTATAGCCTAAGCCGTTGCTGGGAACAACGGTTTTGTTATAAAAATTTAGAACAAGGCCATTGTTCCAAACAATGGCCTATAATTCAATTTTTTATAACCTAGGCCGTTGTTCCCAACAACGGCCTAGGTTATATCAATTTTTTTTGAATCTGTTCAGCGAAGAGTTATTTGGGACGAAATTCCCAAAATAACCCTCCGCTGATCAATTGAAACGGGTTATGAGGAGCTCGATCTGAGCTGCTGATCACGATCATGAGCGATCTAACGACTTAGATTGGTGTTTTCAAACTCGTGAAAACTAGACCCATTTTCAATGGAGCATTTCCCATATATATATATATATATATATATATATATATATATATATATATATATATATATATAAGGAATGCTCCATTGAAAACGTACTGTAGCAATGAAAACGTGGAAAACCACCTAGGTTATAATGCATTATAACCTAGGCCTAGGTGGTTTTCACGTGTTTTCACAACATTTGCATTTTCAATGGAGCATTTCCCTATATATATGGCACATGCTCCATTGAAAACGGGTCTAGTTTTCACGGGTTGGAAAACAGTAATCTGAGTTGTTGGATCGCTCATGATCGTGATCAGCAGCTCAGATCGAGCCCCCCATCACCCGTTTCAATTGATCAGCGGAGGGTTATTTTGGGAATTTCGTCTCAAATAACTCTTCGCCTCACGGATTCTAAAAAAATAATATAACCTAGGCCGTTGTATAAAAATTTAGAACAACGGCCTATGATTCAAATTTTTATAACCTAGGCCGTTGTTCCCAACAACGACCTAGGTTATATCAATTTTTTAGAGCGAATCAGGTGAAGAGTTATTTGGGACGAAATTTCCAAAATAACCCTCCGCCACTTAAGTGATATTGGGTGATGGGCGGAAGCGATCTGAGCCACTGATCAAGATCAGGAGCGATCCAATGGCTCAGATCGCTGTTTTCCAACCCGTGAAAACAAACTCGTTTTCAATGGAGCATTTGCCTATTTATATACTTATGGAAACATGAACTTTTATTTAGAACTAATTATTGTCATACTATTTAAACTTGAGCTACATAATTGTTAATTTACTGTTTACCAAGCTTTTCATAATCTGTAACGTTCTGAAGACGTGCCGTAGGCACGTGCCCACGGGCAAATCTAGTTATATCACAAAATATTACATTTTACTTTTTTAACATTGTAAATACTTAAAAAATATGGGGTCCTATAAAATTGGGGGCCCAAAGCAATTGCTTGGGCCCAGATCCGCCCTTGTCTATCAACGCATGTGACACACATACACTAATATAAAGGATGTTTCATGTTTGAGTCCTCACTACGTCAGATTTTTTGTTTTTATTTTAATAAGACGTAATGCACTTGTAAATTACTAGTTTAATTTAATTAATGCACTTGTTGTTCTAAATTATAACATGAAATGGAGTGTTTGATGTACATCAATATATGTGGAACAACTTGAAAACATTTTTTTTTTGTCATGAAAAATTCATTTCATGTCACACCATTTGATCATTCCATGCCATTTGAAGTTGGGGGTTTCCGTATCAGTTCGCTACAATATCCTATGACAACTGTTGGCCTCTCTTCAATTTTGTTTTTGAACTAGATTTGTCCTTAGGCACGTGCTTACGACACGTCTTTGGAACGATACAGCATATGAAAAATCTTGTAAACAATACAACAACAATTGTGTAGCTCAAGTTTGAATAGTATGACAATAATTAGTTGTAAATAAAAGTCCATGTTTCCATTAGTATATATTGAAAAATAATTATAAATGAGGATATAAAATTCAACTTCTTAGAACTTTAATAGTGGAAAATGATGAAATTTATCTATTGAAGTGATATCTACTGTTTTTAATGCAACGTGAGCAATAAAAAAAATATAAAAAATCTAAAAATTTACAAACCTGAAATTTGAAAAATCTAAATTTCTTAGTAAATAGAGAGAGAATGAGAGAGAGAGAAATAATTAAATAAATAAATGAGTTTTTTTTTTTTTTGGGGGGGGGGGGGGGGACTTGAATTTGAGTTTTGGAAAGAAAATGTGTTTTGTGATGCTAGATGTGGATATTTGATTTGGGAAATTAAAGGAGAGCCACTTGATGATAACTCGTCCTCGGCATTGCAATATATTATTTAAGTCATTAATAATACATTGCGCTAAAAAGAATGAACCTCACTAAATTATGAACGCTTGGTACACTGCATCTTATTAACCTCATATCTGGTTCTAGTGGTATACTGCGCAAATGAGGCAAGTGTAGGTGCACAAATGACTGAACAAGGAC
The DNA here is from genome assembly GCA_017893485.1 of Hemerocallis citrina. Lineage (NCBI taxonomy): Eukaryota > Viridiplantae > Streptophyta > Magnoliopsida > Asparagales > Asphodelaceae > Hemerocallis > Hemerocallis citrina. The sequence continues at coordinate 101,448,856 of CM030358.1, read as the reverse complement.
AAATTAGCCTATACGTACACATACATTGTGTGTGTTGGGGGGTACAAAGGGAGAGAGATTGAGTTTTTGTAGGGGTTATGGGAGCTAGCAAAGTTGTTCATAGCCCTTGTATACCTTGTGTAACCGCATTTTCCGTCGATACGTATTTTTTATATATTTTTGTATTTCAATTATTCATAAATTCCTTTTCACTCTTAACTTCATTTTTATTCATTTTGGATTTTCTAGTAGAATTCATTCTAAACATCAATTGTATTTGTAGTTATTTTCAAACGATTATATACTTTAATTGTATAAATTTTATTCTTTTCTTATTTTAATTATTTGATATGGGTTACATGACGTGGCCCCTCTTGGGCCATCAGATCCTCTCAAATCCCGCTCTTCCTTGATCATCAGGTCAATAGAAGTTCAACGGGCTCCTGCCGCCTCAAGTCCCCAGGAAAACGGGTCCGACCCGGCCCATTAAAATCCCAGACCCGTTTACCCCTTCCGATAAATACCAGACCCCCTCCTCACTTCACCACGTAATCAATCTTTCCCCATATGAACCTTGGCTAATGTTGCTTTCTCAGCGAATGACTAGATCGTCGGAGGGCCTGTCGCCGGGACTTCTCCTGGTATTTCTAGGAAGTGTGTAGGTACAAAAGGCCGAGCCGAGCCATTGGATCCGAGCTGAGCATCAAAGATCCGAGCAGAGCTACTGGATAAGAACCAAGCACTCGACCTCTACCTCTCCGCTGCTACTCCCGAGCCGGTCCTACTCCCCAGGGTCGAACCGACGATAGTACCACCGCTTCCACTTCATAAATTACAAGAACTCACACCTGTTTCCCCCCACGCCCCAACAACAAACCGCATTAGGTTGGCGCCTTCTGTGGGAAACTCAGGTACTGTCGCCCGTTTGAGCCCAGCCAGGGACGTCATCCAAGATCCGAGCTCTCCCATGGCTCCCAAAGCCAGAAAGGTCGTCACATCGGCATGACATCCGGACCCCCCACGTTCGTGCTACTTGACCGCGGTCGGGAGCGGAGTATATCCCCTCGACGCAGTTGAGCTCCCTCTCGAGAGGGACCATCCGGAGTCAGAACCGGCGGACAAACTGGAGGAAGTCTCGTTCGAGGCGAAAGACAAATCCAAATGTTTCCGTGTGAGCCGCACCCTGTCCCCCGACTTGAAGCCGAGCCTGATTGATTGCGTCCACCACAACATCGACCTCTTCGCCTGGACTCCGTTTGACATGCCCGAGATTTCCGAAGATCTGATCATGCACCGACTGAGCATTGCCTCGGGATCCAAGCCTATTCATCGGAAGCGGCGCAAGTTCACCCCGGAGAGGCAACAAGCCCTAAAGGTTGAAGTGGACAAACTGTTGTCTGCCTGGTTCATTCAGGAGGTTAGCTACCCCGAGTGACTGGCAAACGTCGTGATGGTGAAGAAAGCCAGCGGAAGCTAAAGGATCTGCATAGACTTCACAGATCTCAACGAGGCATGCCCAAAAGATCATTTCCCTCTCCCGAGCATCGACGCCCTAATCGACGCGACGTCGGGTCACGAGCTGCTGACCTTCATGGACGCCTTTTCAGGCTATAACCAAATCCACATGTTTTCCCCCGACATTGCTAATACTTCTTTTGTTACCGACCAAGGTTTGTACTGTTACCGGGTCATGTCCTTCGGGCTCAAGAATGTCGGAGCCACCTACCAGAGACTCGTCAGCCAGGTCTTCAAAAATCAGATTGCAACATGGAAGTATACATCGACGACATGCTCGTCAGAAGTCGGCGAGGTCAAGACCATGTGGATGACCTTGAAGAAGCATTTGGCGTACTTCGATCCCATGACATGAGGCTCAATCTCGCCAAGTGCGCCTTCGATGTCTCCTCGGGAAAATTTCTCGGGTTCGTCGTCAGCAACGCGGCATAGAGGCAAACCCCAAAAAAATCCAGATCATTATCGACATGGCCCCTCCGAAAAATATTAAAGAAGTTCAGCGGCTGACAGGGAGGCTGGCCGCCATTGGTTGCTTTCTATCAAAATTCGGGGAGAAATCACTCCTCTTCTTCAAGGCTCTCCGAGGGGCAAAAGGCTTCAAGTGGGGAGACCCCCAACAACAGGGGTTTGAACAGCTGAAATCCTACCTCGCTAACCCTCCACTTCTGAGCAAACCCGAGCCGGGTGAATCACTCCAACTGTATCTCTCAGCCTCAAAGAGCGCCCTTAGCACCGTCCTCATTCAGAAAGAGGACGGTGTCCAGAAGCCTCTCTACTATGTGAGCAAGGTCTTGCTTTCGGCGAAGACCAGATATGCTAAGATAGAGAAGGTGGCCTACACTCTGGTAATGGTCGTACGAAAGCTTCGCCCTTATTTCCAAGCCCACTCTATTCAGGTCCTTACAGACTAGCCTCTGAAAGCCGTACTCCTCAAGCCCGAAACTTCCGGCAGCTTGGTCAAGTGGTCGATCGAGCTGAGTCAGTACGACATCAGCTACCAGCCCAGGATGGCTATCAAGGGGCAGGCCCTCGCCGAATTCATTACAGAATGCACTATTCCTGAGCCATTTGGCATCCAGGAGACAGACCCGATCTAGGAGGTTTATGTCGACAACTCGTCTTGCGAGGGAGGAAGCAGCACGGGCGTCATCATGAAGGGTCTCGATAATTTTGTCATCCAGTACTCTCTCTGTCTGAATTTCCCGGCCTCGAACAGCGAAGCGGAATATGAAGCCATGATCGCTGGGCTCACTCTAGCACACAAGGCCGGATCCAGACACATCAAGGCCTTTAACGACTCCCAGCTTGTGGTCAACTAGATCACAGGAAAGTACGAAGCTCGTGATGCTCGGATGGTGCAATACTTGGCGGTAGTCCATCATCTCTTGGAATCTTTTGAATACCACTCGGTAGAAAGAATCCCGAGGGAGTAGAATGCCTAGAAGGATTCATTGTCGAAGCTCACCTCGTCATCCTTCGAAGGGCTCGACCGCACCATTCTGATCAAAGTCCTCCTCAAGCCTAGCATCGACCTCCCTGAAGCCTCCTTCCTCGCCACAAATCTTCAACCAGACAACTGGATGACGCCCATTCGAAAGTTCCTTTCGAAGGGTGAGCTCCCCCAAGACCGGTCTGAGGCAAGGAGGATCAGGGTACGCTCTGAAAGATTCACCCTGATCAATGAGACACTCTTCAAGCTCTTGTACACGATATCTAATGGCAGGTCCTACCTCCATTGCCTAGCCCCTGATGAGGCCAGGTATGCTCTGAAGGAACTGCACGAAGGGATCGGCAGATGTCACATGGGGAGCAGGTCGCTCGCTCGAAAGGCCCTAAATCACAGGTACTACTCGCCGACCATGTTACAAGATTCTCAGGATCTCGTCAAAAGATGCGGTCCTTGCCAATGATTCTCATTGGTGAAGAGACTCCCGCAGGCCAACCTCCGATCCCTCACCAGTCCAACCCCCTTTGCTATGTGGGGGATGGACCTAGTCGGCCCCTTCCTACAAGCAACGGGCCAAAGGAAATTCCTGGTGGTGGCCATCGACTACTTCTCCAAGTGGATCGAGGCAGAACCTCTGGCTTCTATCACCGAGCACCAAACTCAAAAATTCTTCTGGATTCACATCATCTACCGGTTTGGGATCCTACAGATGCTCATCACTGACAACGGGACCTAATTCGGGGGAAAAAACTTTCGAAAGTTCTGCGAAGACATCGGTATCCAGCAACGCTTCTCATCGGTATGCCACCCCTAATCAAACGGACAAGCCGAGAATGCAAACCGTCAGATCCTAGACGGCCTCAAAAAGTGGCTGGATAATTCACCAAAGGGGCTATGAGTCGACGAACTGCCCAGCGTACTCTGGGCGCACCGGACAACTTAGAGGATCCCCACGGGCGAATCCCCACCTACGGCACCGAGGTCGTTATTCCCCTATAGATCGACCTTCCTTCGCTAAGGGTCATGGCCTTCAACAAAGATGATAACTCCTCAGACCTCAGAGCCAACCTGGACCTCGTCGACGAAGTCAGGGAAAGATATACCATTCGAAGAAGCATATACCAACAGAGGATCGAAAGTTCTACAACAAGAAGGTCCGCCCGACGGACATCAAACAAGGTGACCTCGTGCTCAGAAAGTTCGCAGTATCTGACCCCAGAGGAAAGCGGAATCTATCGCTTAATTGGGTGGACCCTTACAAGGTCTCTGAAGTGGTACGTCCTGGCACGTACTGACTCGCAGACCTGGGGGGCAGGATAATCAAGAAACCCTGGAATGTGGAGCACCTTATTAAGTTCCTCGAAGGAGAGGGCTAAACTTACGTAGCCAATCCATTGTAATCGGCACTTACGTGCTTGTCCTTTTTTTCAAAATAATAAAATGTAATCTCAGTTTCTACTATATTTTTATTTTTTGTGCGAAAAGGAAAGGAGGCTCGACATTCGGCATTAACCTCGAGCCATGCCCTAGCTTTCTCAAGCTACCTGGGCCACGGGACGGACAGCAAAGGTCCCAGACTTCAGGACCTCGGTAACCCTTTGGCTACTTGAGCTCGGCCTCGACCCTTTCGCCTCTCGAGTCGAATGGCTTTTCTTCGACTTCTTAGGGGGCGGATCTGAAGTTACCTTCGCCACCCCTTGGGGCGGGTCCCGCTGCCGGTGCCGCCTTCTCGGCCCTCTTCTTCTGGGACAACGCCAGCAGGGCCTTCCTCGCCTCGAGCTTCGATGGTTCCATCACTGCAGAGAAAAAGAGAAATGTTGATACGAAAGCAAAAAATTAGACGAGAATGAAACAAAAACGTACAGGGGTCGGCTGGGCTCAGTTCAGCTTGGGCTAGGTGTATCTCGGTCACACGCAGCCAACCGATGCTGTGACCCTCCACAATTTTATCCACATCAGCCCACTCCGCCTCCGTCAAGTCCCTCCGCCTCGGGGGTTTGTGGTTCGGCTTGTAGAAATTCTAGGCCGTAGGAATTTTCCAAGGCACCTCGCTCCCAACTACAAAGTACTTCTCCTTCCACCCTTTATGGAATCCGGATGGCCGTGCATTACCCACTTGTGAGGGCGGGGCGACATGTAGAATATGCCCTCCATATCCCTGAGCGAGCTCACCCCTAGGATAGCTCGGAAGTACTTGAGCTTCAGCGGGACCCTCTTCTCCTGACACTTCAGAATGAAGCAGATCAGATGCTTCCACAAATTAGGGCCGTATTGCATCAGGCACAGCTCCCCCCACGTTAGCACCTTCTTGATGAACGGATGCAGTGGCAACCTTAGTCCCGAGAGAAAAGCATCCTCGGGAAACATACAGAACCTAGGGGCCAACTCGGTGGTGGGACGGAGACCGGGACTCGGCAGCATCAATTCGTACTCCCGTGGAATGAAGTAACTGGCCTTTATTATGGGCAGAAAGTCGGCCTTCAGCACGCACTGAATGTTGTCCATCTTTATCTGGGGCCGGCCAGACGATGGCACCTCCGCATTAAATTGGACAAGGCCCTCCACATCGTCAGGGTACATCCTGATCGACCCTGGGTTCCTGTAGTGGGGGACGTCAAGTTCGTGCATTGGTGCGAACTCATCCGGCATGCTCGGACTATCCAGTAAGTGCCACTTCCTCTTCTGCCTACGTGTACGAGGCTTCCTCAGCGGAGACGAAGTCGACAGAGGGGCGAGAGGGGGAAGAGCCCCTTCTTCCTTGCCTCCCTCAACCTCTCCTCCCTCGTCCTCTCCCTCAACCTCTCCTCCCTCGTCCTCTCCCTCAACTTCCTTAGACTCTCCCTCCTCACCCTCCTCGCCCGATGACTCTACCATCTCCGGCTCGCGACTCCGTAGGGGGACCACGTCCAGGACCTAGTTGTCCATGTCCCAGAACATGGAATCCGACTGTCCCTTCACTTCCAAAGGTCGGTCGTCCAGATCCCAGGATGTTGAGTCCGAATCACGATCCTCCTCGCCCCGATCGGAAGTGCCCACTTTAGAGCCAGACTGAGAGCGCGACATTGCAAAATAAAATACTAACCTGAAAGCTGTTTAATGGAGAGTTCATCGTAAAAGTCGTCGCCGACAGCTTAGAAAGAGAACACAAAGTGAAGAAATGAGGGAGGGATGGGAGATTTATAGAGTGAAATCGATGCCTCGAATCCAGTGTCAAAATCCTCACCATCTAATCTTGATCATCAAGATCTAACAGCCACTAGTATTTCAAACGCCTCGATTTCCACCCCCGTGACGTCAGCAACATGTGCAAAACGTCTGCATCACGTGCAAAATTCTAGTTTTTACCCCCAGCTTTGACAACTAGTATGGCGGCTCAGAGCTCGCTTCGATGGGGGGATCGGCACTCGGCAGTGACCTCGAGCCATGCTAAAGCTTTTACAACAAGCTTAGGGGTTCGATGGTCGGTAGCGATTTCGAGCCACCCCGGGGATTTTCCAACAAGCAAGGGGGCTCGATGCTCGGCAGTGACCTCAAGCCATCCCAGAGCTTTTACAGCAAGCTTAAGGGCTCGACGGTTGGTAGTAATTCCGAGCCACCCCGAAGCTTTTTCTACAAATAGGGGGGATCGGCGCTCGGCAGTGACCTCGAGCCATCCCAGAGCTTTTACAGCAAGCTTAGGATCTCGGCGGTCGGTAGCGATTCCAAGCCACCCCAGAGCTTTTCAAACAAACAGGGGGCTCGGCGCTCGGCAGTAACCTCGAGCCATCCCAGAGCTTTTTTAGTAAGCTTGGGGCTCGATGGTCGGTACCGATTCCGAGCCACCCTGGAGCTTTTCCAATAAGTAGGGGGGCTCGGTGCTCGGCAGTGTCCTCGAGCCATCCCAGAGCTTTTCCAGCAAACTTGGGGCTCGATGGTCGGTAGCGATTCTGAGCCACCCCACAACTTTTCCATCAAGCAGGGGGGCTCGATGCTTGGCAGTGACATCGACCCATCCCAGAGCTTTTTCAACAAGCTTGGGGCTCAACGGTTGGTAGCGATTCTGAGCCACCCCATAGCTTTTCCAACAAGCAGGGGGCTCGACGCTCGGTAGTGACCTCGAGCCATCCCAGAGCTTTTTCGACAAGCTTGGGGCTCGATGGTCGGTAGCGATTTCGAGCCACCCCACAGCTTTTCCAACAAGCAGAGGGACTCGATGCTCGGCAGTGACCTCGAGCCATCCCAAAGCTATTATAGCAAGCTTGGGGCTCGACGGTCAATAGCGATTCCGAGCCACCCCACAGCTTTTCCAACAAGCAGGGGGGCTCGATGCTCGGCATTGACCTCGAGCCATCTCCGAGCTTTTTCAGCAAGCTTTGGGCTTGATGGCCGATAGTGATTCCGAGCCACCCCACAGCTTTTCCAACAAGCAGAGGGCTTAACACTCAGTAGTGACCTCGAGCCATCCCAGAGCTTTTATAGCAAGCCTGGGCTCGACGATCAATAGCGATTCCGAGCCACCCCACAGCTTTTCTAACAAGCAAGGGGGCTCGGTACTCGGCAGTGACCTCGAGCCACCCCAGAGCTTTTTTGGGGGGCTCGACAGTCGGTGGCAATTCTGAGACACCCCTTAGCTCTTACAGACGAGCTTCTGGGATCGACACCCAACGACAAGCCTCAGCGTCTGAACTCATACAGGCTCGATGCTCGGCGGCAGCCTCGAGCCTCCCTACAGCTTTTCCAACAAGCAAGGGGGCTCGACGCTTGGTAGTGACCTCGAGCCACCCAGAGCTTTTTTGGGGGGCTCCACTGTCGGTGGCGATTCCGAGCCACCCCTTAGCTCTTACAGACGAGCTTGTGGGTTCGACACCCGACAGTAAGCTTTAGCGTCCGAACTCAAACAGGCTCGATGCTCAGCGGTAGCCTCGAGCCACCCCACAGCTTTTCCAACAAGCAAAGGGGCTTGGCACTCGGTAGTGACCTCGAGCGACCCCAGAGCTTTTGGGGGGCTTGATGGTCGGTGGCGATTCTGAGCCACCACTTAGCTCTTACAGACGAGATTCTGGGCTCGACACCCGATGGCAAGCCTCGGCATTCGTACTCATACAGGCTCAATGCTCGGCGGTAGCCTCGAGCCACCCCCCAGCTCACTATGAGCTTCGGGGCTCGACGACTCGGCAACAGACCCTGGCATCCGAGCGTATAGGAGCTCGACGCTCGATGCTCGGCTCCCGACCCTTTGTTCTCGGCTCTCAATGCCCCTATATCTCTAAAGGGATCCCCTTCATCCTACCTTGCTGGCCTTTCCATGAAGATACAAACCACATTCGCCGTACACACCGCTCCGATCTTCCTACAGAGACAAATCACTCCTCCACGGCTGGATTACTCAGCCCTCCAGGAGTGGGGGGCGCCTAATATGGGTTAGATGACGTGGCCCTTCCTGGGCCATCAGATCCCCTCAAATCTTGGTCTTCTTTGATCATCAGGTCAACAGAAGTCCAACGGGCTCCTGCCGCCTCAGGCCCCCAGGCAAACGGGTCCGACCTGGCCAGTTAAAATCCCAGATCCGTTTACCCCTGCCTATAAATACCAGATCCCCTCCTCCCTTTACCAGGTAATCAGTCTTTCCCCATCTGAACCCTAGCTACTATTGCTTTCTCGGCGATTGACTAGATCGTCGGAGGGCCTATCACCGGGACTTCTCCTGGTATTTCTAGGCAGTGTGAGGGTACAAAAGATCGAGCCGAGCCACTGGATCCGAGCCGAGCATCAAAGATCCGAGCCGAGCTACTGGATAAGAGCCGAGCACTCGGCCTCTACCTCTCCGCTGCTACTCCCGAGCCAATCCTACTCCCCAGGGTCGACCGATGACAGTACCACCGCTTCTGCTTCACACATTACAAGAACTCACACCTGTTGCCCCCATACCCCAAAAACAAATTGCATCATTATTTATAACCTATACCATGTCTATTGTTATTATTTGATTTTTTAATTAATTCAACACTATTCTATAAAGTATTATTTGATTTATTAATTTTGAACTTAAGCCCAATCCTGCTCCATTCTATAACTTCTCTAAATTATTTATTTGGCAAACCATATTTAATCTCTAGTCCATATTATTTTATTATCTTATTATTGATTGAAGCCCAATCTTTTTATCCCTTCTATAATTAATTATTTTATTTTGTGAAGCTCAAACCTAAAGCCCAAGTCTATTAATCCAAGCCCACACTTTTAACCATAAACAAATCCTATTGGATCCTAACCCAAACCCATATTTTAAAACCCACTACCCAAAACCTAACCATATCCCCGCATCTCTCATAATCACTATCTCTTCCGGTAATCCCATAATCAATACTCATTATAATATATTATATTATTATCCCCCACACCCTCTCTCTCTCTCCCTCATATTGTCTCTCTCCGCTGACCCTCTCTCACTATCTCCTCCTCTGTTGCTTCCGAAACCCGAACCCAACCCTCCATTGCTCTCCACCTCCTCGCGACTCATCCACTCCATCGCAGCCCCGCCATTGCTGCCTTCAACAATGCCTGCACCTTCCTCCTCCTTGCTGTTGAGCCCAGTGGCGACTACCGTCGAGTCACCGCCCTGTTTGCCAGTCGCCGCTCTTCGCGACCACCCCGAGCATCGTCCTCCTCGCTCGCCATTGCCTCTGCTCTCCTTCCGCAGATGCCTTCCACCACAGTCGCACCCATCTCGTCTTCTTCCGAAGTCACCACTCGAAGCCTCGACCTCGTCTCTGTCTCCACCCGCCACCTTGACCTCCAGCGCCGCTTTGAAGCTCCTGCCATCACCGCCTCTTCGCCAGCACCCCGAGCACCACCTCCTCGATGCCGCTCTGAAGCTCCTGCCATCACTGCCTCATCGCCAGCACCCCGAGCACCACCTCCTCGACGCCGCAGTCCCACCATCGCAGTCGCATCACCTCGCAGCCCCGCTCGAGCCACCTCCTGCACGTAACCTCCAAAGTCCCTACCACTGTGCTGAACCCCGTTGCACCCCCCCACCTCCGCAGTGCCACTCGCTGCTCCTCCTTTCCTCCATTCCTTCGTTGTCACCTCATCGCTGCTCCCGTGACAGCCCTGCACCTCATCGCTGCAGCCACTGCCCTCCTGCCACCTTCTCATCCCTATTTCCCTGCTGCCTCCCGCTCAAGCCATAACACCGCGAGCGATGCCAGCTCCTCCTCGAGCCCCCTGGTCACTGCCGCTCGTCACCAAAACCCAACGAAGCTCCTCTTCCACCTGAACTCATCGCCTCCACCGTCAACTGCCCCTCTTTCATCCACCACCAGCCTTCTTGTTCTCCACCTCCTTGTGCCTCCACCAGTTGCCCTCCTACCGCTCACAACCACCCGAAGCCACCATCATCAAATTGTAGCCTCCTGCTGTCGACCTCGTCCCCTTGCAGCTCCACCGTTGCTGCAACCCCCTTCTTCGACCGCCGCTCTCCCCACAAATGTCAACAACCCCTCCAACCCACTTTCTCAAACTCACCATTGCTGAACCCACCGTCAGCCTTACGAGCCCCTACCGCTGAAGTCCCCCGTGCGCCACCCAATGCCTGTACCTCGCTCCAACCACAGCTGTCCACCACCGCAGCCCCTTGCTGCTCTCCTCGACACCACCACAACAACCTGCAACCACTCCACCATTGTTGTCCTTCTCGCAGACGACCGCCGTAGCAACCCCCTTGATGTTGTTGTGTTCGCTCTTGCTTGTGTCGCCGCTGCCTCTTACTTTTCCTACTGTGTATTGCTATTGTCCTTGTGTATGTTGTTGCTTGATGCTGTTTGTTTTTGGGGTGTGGAGCAACAAGTGTGAGTTCTTCTAATTTGTGTAGCAGAAGACGTGGTACTGACATTGATCTGATCCTAGGCAGTAGGACCGGCTCTGGAGTAGCAAGAGAGAGGTAGAGGCCGAGTGGTCAGCTCGAATCTTTGAGGCTCGACTCGGTCTTTTGTACCTGCACACTATCTAGGAACACTGGGAGAAGTCCCGACGATAGGCCCTCCGACGATCTAGTCAGTCACTGAGAAAGCAACAGTAGCTAGGGTTCAAGTGGGGAAAATTTTATTATCTTTGCAAGTGAGGAGGGGATCTAGTATTTATAGGCAGGGATAAATGGGTCTGGGGCTCTAACGGGCCTGGTCGGACCCGTTTACATGTGGACCTGAATTGGCTGAAGCCTGTTGGACTTTATTTGACCTGATGATCATGGAGGAGCAGAATAAGAAGGGATCTGATGGCCCTGATGGTGCCACATCATCTACACCATATCAGGAGCCCCCCACTCCTGGAGGGCTGCGTAAGCCAGCCGTGGAGGGGTAGTCCGTCTTCGTAGGAAGAGTGGAGTGGTGTGTTTAGCGAGTATGATTTGCAGTCTCTTGGTAAATGGGGTAGGACGAAGGAGATCCCCTGGAGAAAAAGGGATGCCGAGGGGCGAGAACCAAGGGTCGGGAGCCGAGCATCGAGCCCTGGCCGGTGATAGAGCTAGGGATTAGCTTGGAGCTCATGACGGGCATTCGAGGGCCGAGCCTCGACGGTCGAGCCTCCATGCTCGTGTGCCGAGCATCTAGCCCCCTACTTGTGAGGAAGCAAATGGGTGGCTCGAGGTCACTGCGAAGCATCGAGCTCCCTGCTTATGTGAAAGCTAGGGTATGGCTTGAGGGCACTACCGAGCGTTGAGCCCCCCTGTTTGTGAGAAAGCAAGGGCGTGGCTCGAGGTCAGTGTCGAACGTTGAGCCCCCTACTTCTGAGAAAGCTAGGGCGTGGCCCGAGGTCACTGCCGACCGTTGAGCCCCCTGCTTGTTGTGAAAGCCAGGGCGTGGCTCGAGGTCAGTGCCGAGCGTCAAACCCTCTGCTTATGAGAAGGCTAGGACGTGGCTTGAGGTCACTACCGAGCGTCGAGCCCCTCCTGCTTGTGAGAAAGCAAGGGCATGGCTCGAGGTCAGTGCCGAGCATCGAGCCCCTCCTACTTATGAGAAAGCTAGGGCGTGGCTCAAGGTTACTGCCGAGCGTCGAGCCCTCCCTGCTTGTGTGAAAGCTAGGGCATAGCTCGAGTCACTACCGAGCGTCGAGCCCCCCAGCTTGTGAGAAAGCTAGTGCGTGGCTCGAGGTCACTGCCGAGCGTCGAGCCGCCCTGCTTGTTGTGAAATATAGGGTGTGGCTCGAGGTTACTGCCGAGTGTCGAGCCCCCTTGCTTCTGAGAAAGCAAGGGTGTGGCTTGAGTTCAATGACGAGCATCAAGCCCCCTGCTTGTGAGAAATCTAGGGCATGGCTCGAGGTTATTGCCGAGTACCGAGCCCCCCTGCTTGTGTGAAAGCTAAGGCGTGGCTCAAGGTCACTGCCGAGCGTTGAGCCCCCCAGCTTGTGAGAAAGCTAGGGCGTGCTTGAGGTTACTACCGAGCATCGAGCCCCCTGCTTGTTGTGAAAGCTAGGGGTGGCTCGAGGTCATTGCCGAGTGTCGAGCCCATATAGCGAGAAAGCTATGGCGTGGCTCGAGGTCAATGCTGAGTGTCGAACCCATACAGCTGGTGAGAAAAGCTAGGGCGTGGCTCAAGATCAATGCCGAGCATCATGCTCCCCTACTTGTGTGAAAGCTAGGGCATGGCTCAAGGTTAATACCGAGCGTTGAGCCCCCTGCTTGTGAGAAAGCTAGGGTGTGGCTCGAGGTCACTGCCGAGCGTCGAGCCCTCCCTACTTGTGTGAAAGTTAGCGTGTTGCATGTGATGCTGAGGTCATGGGGGTGGAATTCAAGGCATCGAAATCTTCTCAGCCGTTAGATCTTGATGATCAAGATTGAATCGATCAGGATACCAACATAAAATTCGATGCGTCGAAATCTCATCAGCCATTAGATCTTAATGATCAAGATCGAATGGTCAGGAGTCCAATGTGGAATTCGAGGCGTCGTTAGTCACTCTATAAATTCTTCACCCCCTCTCCATTTCTTCACTTTGCTTTCTTTTTCTAAAAATAGGAGATTCTCTCTCTACCCGCCGGCAATGACTTTTCCATTGATCTCTCTGTTCAAGAAATTCAGGTTAGTACCTTTTTGTTATGTCGCGCTCTCAGTCCAGTTCTGAAGCAAGTGCCTCCAGCCGAGATGAGGTGGATCTTCAGTCGGACTCCACATCTTGGTATCTAGATGACCAGGTTTTGGACGTGGTGCCGCTCCGAAGCCGCGAGCCATGCGTGGTAGAGTCCAGCACTTCTACCGCCGAGGTCGAGGTATTAGGTGAGTAAGTGGAAGGAGTGGTGGATCAGGAAGGTAGTGAGGAAGGGGTCGAGGGAGAGGCGGATGAGGAAGGTAGTGAGGAAGGAGAGGCTCTCCCCCCTCTCCCGCCTTTGGCGACAACATATCCTCCGAAGGCTCCTCGATTTCGGAAGAAGAAGAGGAAGTGGCGCCTACCGGACAGTCCGAGGACACCAGACGAGTTCGAGCTAGCGCATGAGCTCGATGTTCTATACTATAAGAACCCCCGGTAGATCAGCATGTATCCTAATGACGTCGAAAACTTGGTTCAATTTAGCGTGGAGGTATCTTCGCCGAGCCGGACCCAAATACAGATGGATAGGGTTCAGTGCATCCTGAAGGCCGACTATCTGCCCGTGATAAGGGCCAACTACTTCATTGGGTGGGAGTACGAGTTGATGATCCCGCGCCCTGGTCTTCCCCCCACTACCGAGTTAGCCCCCGGCTTCTATATGTTTCCCGAGGATGCCTTCATCTCGGGGCTAAGGCTGCCGTTGCACCCATTCATCAAGAGGGTGCTGAGGTGGGGGGAGCTCTGTCTGATGCAATACGATCCCAACTCGTGGAAGCAGTTAGTCTGCTTCATTCTAAAGTAATTTCTGGCCGTCTTACGGGTGAGCTCGCTCAGAGATCAGGAGGGCATATACTACATATCACATCCCCCTACAAGAAAGTGGTGCACGGGCATCCGGATTCCATCAAGAGGTGGAAGTCCAAGCACTTCGTGGTTCGAAGCGAGGTACCTTGGTAAATTCCTACAGCTTGGAATTTCTACAAGCCAAACCACAAAAACCCGAGGCGGAGGGACTTGACTGAGGTGGAGTGGGCTGATGTTGATAGGATTGTCGAGGGACACAACATCGGTTGGCCGAATGTGACAGAATCTTACTTAGCCCGGACCGGACTGATCCCAACCGACCCTTGTATGTTTTCATTTTATTTTTGTTTAACTTTCTGCCTTTGCGTTAACATTTCTTCTTCTTTCTTGCAGTGATGGACCAGGCAAAGCTTGGCACACGGAAGGCCCTGAAGGATTTAGCCCAAAAGAGGAGGGCCGAGAAGGCATGGGGTCCACCCATGGGGGCTCTGAAGGCCCTTCGGAGCGGCCCCATAAGAGAGTGAAGGCACTCTCTGTCAGGGAAGCACCAGAGTCGGCATCGAGCTCCAGCAGCCGCAAGTTGCGGAGGTCTTGAAGGCAGGGACCTCCTCCTTACGACCTGACCCCTAGGAGATGGTGGGCAAGAGGGGGCTAAGGCCTTTGGCCCCGGACTGGTCAGTGAAGGTGGGCGACTCACTGGCGAAGGGCCTAATCTCGGTCGAGGTTGTAGATAACCTCGCCACAGTGCACTACCGATCCATCTTGGCAACCGAGACGTGCTACATGAAGTGGGCTCGAGCCCACATGGTGGTAAGTGTTGGTGTGCCTGTTTTAGCTTTTTTGTACTTGGCGTTGTTTTCTGATTTGTCTCTCTCCAATCAGGCATCAATGGTTGGGGCGCAGCTGAAGGTGCTTCGAGAAAGAACTCAAGGCTGAGAAGCGGAATGCCGACCGGTACCTGCGTGAAGCGAAGGACCTGAAGCTCGAGCTGACGGCAGCTCAGGGGGCGGCACAGGCCCTTCAAGCCGACCTCGCCTCCCAATAGGACCAGCACATTTGTGCTTTGGCGGAGGTTCGAGGCAAGGCGACTGTGGAGTACGAGGAGCTGCAGGCCGCGGCAGGGGAGGAGCTGATAAATGCCCAAGACGAGGCATATGATCGGGCGAAGGAGCACTTTCTGTTCCTTTACCCTTAAGCAAAAATTGACCACCTCCACCACGGCTGGCAGACGCCCATGCTTCCACTGACCCCCGGAGGTGAGGGTGACGAGGCACCGAGAGACCCGAGCATAGAGAAAGAGGCAGGGGGGGCGATGGCCGACGAAGAGGTGCAGATCCCCCCTAAGATGTAGTTTTTATATTTTCTTCTTTTTCTTTTGTATTTGCCGAGCGCGGATTGGCCACCGCTTCTTTGTAACTATCTTTTTTTGGATTAATATAATCATGTGTTTTGGCCGACCTGTTATGACTTGTCGTTTTTGAAAAGCTTGGAGTGAAATCTTGTTTCCTCTCCTTTTTGTCAGATGGGCGAGACCCTAGGAGCCGACCTTAGTTCTACCGAGGTCCGGCAACTTCGAAACAGGCTACAGTCCATGGAGAGTGTCTTGATTCACTATCGCAAATAGGCCCACGATTGGGAAGCCGCAATAAGCTATTTCATGAACAAGTCCAAGGAGCTCAGTTTAGAGGCGGCACACCTGAAGAAGGCTATAGCCGATCGGGACTAGGAGAGTGCCGAGACGAACTGGTCGATGTCTGATGCTTCTACCAGGTGACCGACCTCTGAGTACGTTCTCCGTGAGGTCGTGGTGGACAAGGAGCTGGAGATTTAGAGGTTGAAAGTCATGCTTGGCACAGGCGGATCTCGGTTCGGCCCTTTTGGGGGAGGCAACCCCTTTGTCTTGGGTTCGTCACCGACCCTGTATCTGGAAATGGTGAGGCCGGCTGATGCGCAAAGCTCCATTGCCAAGATGTCTACACTGGCGATGCCGGTGGTGCCGGATGAGCTCATTGTAGGACAAACCCGCTCGGTGGGGCTCGAGATGGTCTGTGTTAGCCAAAAAGGCCCCACGAGAAATGCTTAGGTTGGGGGTAAAAAGAACCGTTGTAATAATCTCTATTATACTGTGGCCCTTCAAGGCGTTATGATGAATGAAATTTGATTTTTCTGTCCCTACAACTTGTAAGAAAGCTTAGGATGCTGCCAGCAGCGTAAGCCGAATGTCGAGCTCCCATGCTTTGTAGAAAACTAAGGTGTGACTCGAGGTCATTGCCGAGTGCCTAGCCCGTACAGCTTGTGAAAGCAAGGGCATTACTCGAGGTCAATGCCGAATATCGAGTCCCCATGCTTGTGAGAAAGCTAGGGTGTGGCTTGAGGTCAATGCCGAATGTCGAGCCCCAATGCTTGTGAGAAAGCTAGGGTGTGGCTCGAGGTCATTGCCAAGCGCCTAGCCTATACAGCTTGAGGAAGCTAGGGCGTTGCTCTAGGTCAATGCCGAGCGTCGAGCCCCCATGCTTGTGAGAAAGCTAGGGTGTGGCTCGAGGTCATTGCCGAGCGCCTACCCCATACAGCTTGAGGAAGCTAGGGCGTGGCTCGAGGTCATTGCCGAGCGGCTAGCCCATACAGCTTGAGGAAGCTAGGGCATTGCTCAAGGTCAATGCCGAGCATCGAACCCCAATGCTTGTGAGAAAGTTAGGGTGTGGCTCGAGGTCATTGCCGAGCGCCTAGCCCATACAGCTTGAGGAAGCTAGGGCGTTGCTCGAGGTCAATGCCGAGCGTCGAGCCCCCATGCTTGTAGAAAAGCTAGGGTGTGGCGAATGCACGGAAAGTTGCACAAAAATAAAAATAATAAAGGAAATGCCAAGGTTTACACTTTATTATTTACAACAACAAAAAAAAAAGAGGCACGCAGTGCCGATTACAGGGGGGCGGTTACATAAGCTCGGTTACAAGAGGAGTCTAGTCCCCCTTCGAGAAACTTGATGAGGTGTTCCGCTTTATAGGGCCTCTTCACTATCTTGCCCCCTTGGTCTGTGAGTCAGTACGTGCCAAGGCGTACCACTTCGGAGACCTTATATGGGTTCTCCCAATTAGGGACCAACTTTCTCTTTCTGCTGGGGTTGGATACCGCTAGCTTTCTGAGCACGTGGTCACCTAACTTTATATTGGTGAGGCGGACCTTCTTGTTATAAAACATCTCGATCTGTTGTTGTTATATGCTTCTTCTAACGGCAGATTTTTTCCTGACCTCGTCGATCAGATACAAGTTGGCTCTGAGGTTCGTTGAGTTGTTCTCCTCGTCGAAGGCTATGATCCTGGGCGAAGGGAGCTCGGTCTCCAAGGGGATAACCGCCTCTATGCCGTAGGTTAGGTTGAACAGTGACTCGCCTATGGGGATTCTCTTCATCGTCTGGTGTGCCCAGAGTATCCTCAGAAACTCGTCGACCCACAGCCGCTTGGATGAATTATCCAACCGCTTCTTGAGGCCGTCAAGGATTTGACGGTTCTCATTTTCGGCCTGGCCGTTTGACTGAGGATGACATATTGATGAGAAGCATTGCTGGACACCGATGTCTTCGCAGAACTTCTGAAAGTTCTTGCCTGCAAATTGGGTCCCGTTGTCTGTAATGAGGACCTGTGGGATCCCAAACCGGCAGATAATGTGCTTCCAGAAAAATTGCTGAATTTGGTGTTCTATGATCGTGGCCAGGGGCTCTGCCTCGATCCATTTGGTGAAATAGTCTATGGCCACCACCAGGAACTTCCTTTAGCCCGTCACTTTTGGAAAAAGGGCCAACCAAGTCCATTCCCCACATAGCAAAGGGGGTCGGACTTGCCAGGGAGCGGAGGTTGGCTTGTGGAATTCTTTTTACCAAGGAGAATCTTTGGCAAGGGCCGCACCTTTTTACGAGGTCTTGGGCGTCTTGTAACATGATCGGCCAGTATTACCTGGGGTTTAGGGCTTTTCTGGCAAGCGACCTGCTCCCCATGTGACACCCCCCGATTCCTTCATGCAGTTCCTTCAGAACGTGCTTGGCATCACTAGGGCCAGGAATCGAAGGTAGGGTTTGCCATCCGTTGTTATGTACGAGCGCTTGAAGAGTTTCTCGTTGATTATAATGAACCTTTCTGAACGGACCCTAGTCCATCTCGCCTCGGCCCGATCTTGAGGAAGCTCGCCTTCTGCCAGGACTTCCGGATGGGAGTCGTCTAGTTTTCTTGTCACACCCCGCTTTCTAAAATACGAGAATACGAGCCCGTGACGAAGGCCCAGCGAATGATATTAACATCATCCATAAGCTGTACTAGTCTTAACTCAACAACATGAAAAGAAATAATCACAACCACGCAAAAAAATATAATCACATGAATAGAATAAAATATAATAACCAAATCTGGGATACAAAAACTTACCAAATAGTTCGAGAATATGCAATGCAGTAACAGTTCGACGAGTTCCTTTCAGTTACTCATCACTGTACTTGTATAACATAACTCAAAAGAAAGAGAAAGAGAACCCGTTAGAGCAAGCTTCTGGCGACAAGTAGTAGGAAGCAGTAAAATAGGAAATAAAGGACTATATAACAAAAACAGAAATTGGAATGATATCGGAGTCAATAAATGATAAACGATAATAAAATCAAAAGTTGATAATCAATAATTCATAAATCAGGAATCAATGTCTAATAACTAGTATTCGGTATTAGTGTCAATGTTCAATGTTCAGCTATGTCTATAAGTCTTTTATCAACCCTAACTAATGCACGTACTACTGCGTCCCATACCACAGGTTCGATGCATACAAAATAGTGTTCGTTTTAGACTTCGTGGTGGGATCTACAAAGCGTGTACTCGGTGTCAATAACAATAATTTGCAATTAACAATCAGTCATTCACAATCGACACTCCTCCTTCCATGACAATACGATATAACGATAAGGTCTTACCGAGTACATTTTCTGAGATTTCCACTACTAAGTCAACCCTTACTAACCCCGACTTGTTTAATATTTTATTAACAATCAATTATGAACATGCATGTGATCAATATGGACGATTATATCAATACTCATGCAACAGGTACAATCGATGAGACCAATAGCACTAGTACAATTTCAAGATGATATCAAGACTATACAATACATGAAACATACATGGTCCAATTTATTAAATATGGAAAACACGGTTTACATGCAAAACATACAATATATGGACTAAGTGTACTATAATTTCTATATGCAATGTTTTAAGTTTCTGTGTCAGGAACCGGGTCGAAATCTCAGTACCAAAATCAAGCAAATGACAAGGCAGTATATGTGAATGTTCAATAATACAATAAATTTACAGTTCAAGTTTGAAGTCAACAATAATAGCACAATGAGAAGACTATGAATCAATAACATGGTACAATAAATAAACAATGGAGTTCAATTAAATGTGATATTCAAATTGATTACTATTTGCCGGATTTCAAAAAGTGTTTTCTTGAACTAGAAACAATAAAAATGAGTTCAAATGACGCTTGCCTATTAGGAGACGATTCTGAATATGAATGAGAGAATAACGAGATCAGAATCCCAACGGTGGCACGTGCACTCCATGTGCACCGCAACACGTGCAACAAACCCACAGCAGCAAGAGCGCACAAAGAGACAGCAACACAGCAGGGGAAAAACAGCAACAACACTCTCGGTCGAAACACCAAATGACAAATAGCGACTTCAGCCAACAACAAGCAGCAAACCCTACCACACAGCAAACAACGAACAAATAGCACAACGGATCTCCACAACACAGCAAAAGCTCCAAGCCAGCACACAGCTGAAACAACCCAATAGAAACACAGCAAGATCCACACAGCAAACAGCTAGCACCACCCGAACGGCAAACAGCAAACCCCCACACAGCAAACAGCTAATCCCCCCATTAAAATAGCAAATAGCCAAGAGAGACAGTGGCAAAGCAACAGGCAGGGCGGGGCAACAACGGCGACAGTAAAGAGTCGGCGACTCAGGTAAGAAGCGACAGCAATGGAACATCGGCTGTGAGGGGAGGAGCAACGGCAGGGAGGTCAATGTTGTGGCTGCGACAATGGAGCACTGCAGGTCGAAGGTGAGGGCAGCAGGGACTGCGGTCGGCAATGGTGGTTCGGGGTGGAGCAAGGTGAGGTTGATGAGGGTGATGGAGGTGTGATGAGGGTGCATGCGAGAGGACGACGTCGACTGGGGCGGCGATGATATTTCGATGAGGAGCGGGAGTAGGTGGTTCGACTGGTGGTGGGACTGCGACAATGGTGGCAGGCGGTGGCTGGCGCTCGAGCGGTAGATGTGAGCGGTGATGGGGAGATTGGTGATGAGGGAGAGGCGAGGTGATGAGGAAGATGAGGAGTCGGGGGTTTTTCTGTTTGGTTCTCTGTTTGGGTTGGGCAATGGGGGTAAGTTCAGGGATGGCGATGAGCGGGGGGCTCAGGTGGTTTTCGACAGCAATGGCGGTGCACAGGGGGTGGAGGAGCAACAATGGTGTCGATGAGGCTTGCGGTGATGAGTAGGTGGTAGCGACTGAGTGTGCTCGACGAAGGGAGAGCTTGGGGATGCAGTGACGATGGAGGGAAAGCGGCACAGGGATGAAGACGACGGCGAGACGAGGGGTTCGGAGGTGGTGCAGGCAGTAGAGGCTCGACTGGGTTCGAGCGGAGGGAGGAGGAAGATGAAGTGGGGTGTTCTGTATTTTTGTTTGGGTTTTCTGTGGGGAAAACCAGAGGGGAAATAGAGAGAATAACGGGGAGAGAGAGGAGAATGGAAGGGGTTGGTTTAATGAATAAAATAATATTAATTTAAGGGTAGTTACGAGATAGTGGGGAGTTGGGATATACGGGAAACGTGCAATGTGGGGGGAATGTGAAGAGATTTGTATACGGGTGAGTATATAGGATTGATTTGTACAAATATAGATGGGTACTGGATTTGGATCCAACAAGAAGATGGGTTTGGGTAGATAATAGTATAGGCTTGGAAGTGGATTGGGCTAATAAAAGATAACAATAATAATACTAAAAAAATAAATTGAAATAGAAGGCTCACAACAAGACCAAGATCCAAAATACAATAAAATAGAAAAGAGAACACCACCAAAGTATAGGAAAATCCGTACAATCGGAAACAAAGGTTACATTTCTGGTTGAGGTTCGGTGGTGAGGCAGAAGGCTTCGGGGAGGTCGATGCTGGGCTTGAGGAGGACTTCGATTAGGACGGTGTGGTCGAGGCCTTCGAAGGATGATTAAGCGAGTTTTGACAAGGAATTAGTCTGGGCATTTTTCTCCTTAGGGATCCGTTCCACCGAGGAGAAATTGAAGAACGTCAAGAGCTGCTGGATTACCGCCAAGTATCGGACCATCCGAGCGTCACGAGCCTCATACTCCCCGGTGATCTGGTTGACCACGAGTTAAGAGTCGCTAAAGGCTTTGATTTTCCTAGCCCCATTTTGTGCGCTAGGGTGAGCCCTGCGATCATAGCCTCATATTCTGCCTCGTTGTTAGAGGCTGAGAAGTTCAGGCGAAAAGAATACTGGAGAATGAAGTTGTCAGGACCTTTGAGGATGATGCCAGCACCGCTTCCCACCTTGCAAGATGAGCTGTCGACATAAACTTCCCAAACCGGATCTGTCTCTTGAATGTCGGACGGCTCGGAGATAGTGCACTCCGTGATGAATTCGGCGAAGGCATGTCCCTTAATGGCTGTACTAGGCTGGTAGCTGATGTCGTACTGGCTCAGTTTGATTGACCACTTGACTAAACGGACAGAACTCTCAGGCTTGTGGAGGAAAGCCTTGAGACGCTGGTCCGTAAGGACGTGGAACGAGTGGGCCTAGAAATAAGGACGGAGCTTTAGTATGTCCATGACTAGAGCGTAGGCAACCTACTCCATCTTTGCGTATCGGGTCTCAGCTGAGGGCAGGACTTTGCTCACATAGTAGAGAGGCTTCTGAATTATGTCGTCTTTCCGGATGAGCATGACACTAAGTGCATTTTTTGAGGCTGAGAGGTATAGCAAGAGGGGTTCGCTCGGTTCGTGTTTGCTCAGAAGTGGGGGATTGGCGAGGTAGGAATTTAACTAGTTGAACGCCTGTTGTTGGGGGTCACCCCATTCAAAGCCTTTCTCTCCCCGCAGAGCCTTGAAGAAGGGGATGGACCTCTCTCCAGACTTAGGGAGGAAGCAGCCGATGGCTGCCAGTCTTACCGTGAGCCGTTGAACCTCCTTAATATTTTTGGGAGGGGCCATGTCGATTATGGCCTGAATCTTTTCGGGATTTTTCTCTATGCAGCATTGGCTAACAATGAACCAGAGAAATTTTCCTGAGGAGACGTCGAAGACACACTTGACGGGATTGAGCCTCATGTTATGGGACCGAAGGACGCCAAAGGCTTCCTCGAGGTCGGCGACATGGTCCTGCCCTCGTCAGCTTTTGACGAGCATGTCGTCGACGTATACCTCCGTGTTGATCTTTGAAAACTCGGTTGACAAGTCTCTGTAGGTAGCTCCGGCATTCTTAAGCCCGTAGGGCATGACCAGTTAACAGTAGAGACCTTGGTCGGTAACGAAGAACATTTTGGCGATGTCTGGAGGGAACATCCGAATTTGATTATAACCTGAAAAGGAATCCATGAAGGTCAGGAGCTCATGACCCAACGTTGCGTCGATGCTCGGGAAGGGAAAATGATCTTTGGGGCATGCCCTATTGAGGTCCGTGAAGTCTATGCAGCTCTAGCTCCCACTGGCCTTCTTCACCATCACGACGTTAGCCAGCCACTAGGGATAGCTGACCTCTTGAATGAACAGGGCAGAAAATAGTTTGTCCACTTCCACTTTAACTGCTTGTTGTCTCTCCGGGGTGAACTTGCATCGCTTCTAATGGATCAGCTTGGAACTCGGGGCGATGCTTAGCCTTTGCATAACCAGGTCTTCGGAAATCCCAGGCATGTTGGATGGGGTCCAAGCGAAGAGGTCGATATTGCAGTAGACACAATCAGTTAGGCCGGGCCTAAGATCGGGGAAAAGGAGCGGTTCACATGGAACCACTTAGACTTATCTTCTACCTCGAATGAGACCTCCTCCAATTCGTTTGCGGGTTCTGACTCGGGCTGGCTCCTTTCAGGTGGGAGCTCGACTGCATCAAGGGGAAACACCCCACCTCTTACCGTGGTCATGTAGCACGAACGTGCAGACTCCTGATTCTCTCAGACAACACCGACCTTGAGGTCAGTGGGGAACTTCAACTTCAAGTGGTAGGCCAAGGGGACGGCCTGAAACGAGCAGAGCCCGGGTCGATCGAGAATGGCGTTGTACGTCGTCTTGATGTTGACCACCATGAATTCCATTGATTCGGTCCGTATGATGGGGTTTGTGTCGACTATTACATCCAGCATCACGATCCTTTTGATTTGTACTGGGACGCCCGAGAACCCGTGAAGGGTGTACCCGGCCGACTTTAGCTTATCTCGGGGGAGCTTGAGGTTCTCAAATGCTTCCAAGAAAAGGATGTTAACTGAGCTTCTGTTGTCTACGAGAATTCGGCAGACTTCGAAGTTTGCCATGACGAGGCTGATGATGAGGGTGTCGCAGTACGGGAGCCGGACTCCCTCCAGGTCTTCTCCGGAGAAGGAGACTGGCCGCTGCTGAATCTGGGGGGAGGGATGGTATTAAACAGAGTTAACCTCTTCGATGAAGGCCTTACAGAAAGTATTGAATTTCCCTCCCATGGGTCCACCATGGACGCAGTGTAGGATGGCCTACCCTTCGGTCTCTCGAGCTCGGGGTCCCGCTCGGGTCGCTGGTTGATCGTTCGAGGGGGAGGCGAAGGCCTCAGATTCCTCGGATCCCTCCAATCTCTTGGGTTATCCCGGGTGAACTCCCTCAGGTGCCCTCGTTAGATGAGGACCTCGATCTCGTCTTTGAGGGCCCGACAGTTGTCTGTCTCGTGTCCATTGTCTCGGTGGAAGTGGCAGTAGAATCTCTAGTCCCGCTTCTTATTGTTGCTCGGTCGGGGAGGGAGTCAGATGATCCCTTTATCCTCGATCTCCATTAGGATTGCCGACACGTTCTGGGTCAGCGGTGTATACCTCTCAAAATGGCGGACCGGAGGAATTCTTTTCAGAATGGTCGCCTCTATCAAGACTTTCTTGACGGGCTCATCATTGTCTGCCTTGCGCTTCCCCTTCGCCGTGGCTTCTTTGGTGCCCTCAGGGTGTAGGGCCTCTTCCGCCCGAATGTACTTCTCGACCCTGTTGAGTAGGTCGAAGAAGTCGGTGGGTGGTTTTTTGGCTAAGGAAGCCTTAAGCTGGCCGTGGCGAACGTTGTGTCGGAAAGCTGCAAAAGTGACGCTCGCATCGAGAGAGGAAATAGACCTCGCCTCGGCAGTGAACCTCTGAACGAACTCGCGAAGTGACTCCCCTTCCTTCTGTCTGAGTTCTAGAAGGGACGTGCTTGTCTTCTCGACCTTCTTACTGGTCACGAAGTGGGCCAGAAAGTTTGCTTCTAACTGGCCGAGCGAGAAGATCGAGCCGGGAGTGAGCTTCGAGAACCATTCTCGAGCCGAACCTCGTAGGGTGGTAGGGAAAGCGCGGCATATAAGGGGATCCGAATCGCTGTGAATCATCATGAAGGTTTTAAACCCTGCCATGTGATCAGCGGGATCACCATTGCCATTGTACATCTCGAATTGGGGAGGCCTGAAATTTCTGGAGATCTTGGCTTCCAAGATTTGAGTGGAGAATGGGGTCGGGTTGGTCTATAACCATGGTCTGGCATCGGCCCGCACTCACCGAGATGGGCGAGGCGGTTCTCCATCTCCTGGAGGCGACGAAGGATGGTGTCTTCCCGTTCTATGGGTCGGGTCGATCCGTGAGATTTGCCGCCTCTGGCTTCTGACCGGGGGTAGGAGTTGCTACGCACCTCGGTTCCAGGGCTGCCTCGGATTTCCTGGAGGACCTTGTTCCGAAATTTTTGGAACTCGGCCCTTGTGACTGGGGCTTGCTCCACCGGGTCACGCGGGGGTGGAGGTCCCCAGGGCGTGTGGCTATGTCTTGGTTCCTGTTCTAGGGACGGCTACTTGCGATGGTTCGGGACCGAGTTGGAAGCGGTCCCTCCCCTTGTTCTACTGGCCTGTCGATTCAGGATGACATGCCGTAAATCAGTCGCAACCGAATGAGAGGCGCTTGGCCTGGGTCTGGCCTTGCCATCGACCTGCGGTTGGTTAGAGCCCTGGGCATTAGCGCGGCTGTGAAAGGGAAGAGGGTTTGGACGATGTCCAGAGGTTACGACCTTTCTGGCTTTTGGAGCAATGTAAGAGCTCGGATTTGGGATGACGTCCCTGGCTAGGATCGAATGGCATCAGTACCGGAACTTCCCACAGACGGCGCCAACCTGATGATTTTTTATTTTGGGGGTGTAGGGGCAACAGGTGTGAGTTCTTGTAATTTGTGTAGCGAAAGATGTGGTACTGGTGTTGATCCGATCCTAGGTTGTAGGACCGACTCGGGAGTAGCAGGAGAGAGGTAGATACCGGGTGCTCGGCTCAGATCTAGTAGCTCGGCTCGGATTTTTGAGGGTCAGCTCGGGCTTCTGTACCTACACACTGCCTAGAAACACCGGGAGAAGCTCCGGAGACAGGCCCTCTGACGATCTAGTCAGTCACTGAGAAAGCAACAGTAGCTAGGGTTCAGGTGGGAAAAAGTTTATTACCTTTGAAAGTGGGGAGGAGGTCTGCTATTTATAGACAGGGGTAACCGAGTTTGGGGCTCTAACGAGCCGGGTCGGACCCATTTACCCGTGGGCCTGAATTAGCATAAGCCCTTTGGACTTTATTTGACCTGATGATCATGGAAGAGCAGAATCTGAGGGGATCTGATGGCCCTGATGGGGCCACATCATCTACACCATATAATTGCTATTCTTGCTTGTGCCACAGTTGTTGTTGTCTTCGCTGTGGTTATTGTCATCTATTGCGATTGGTTGCACGTGCTGTGTTTGCACGTGTTGTGGTTATTGCCTGTTGTGTGCACGTGTTGTCGTGTCTATTGTTTGCATGTGTGTTCGCCGTGTCCGTTGTTTTCATGTGTGTTTCCGTCAGGACTCTCGTCCCGTTATTCTTTCATATTTGTAGTCTTCATCTAAAAGACAAGCGTATCTTGAACTCATTTTTTATTATTCTAGTTCTAGAAATCACTCTTTGAAATTCGGCAAGTAGTAATCGAATTGAATATTGCATCTAGTTGAATTCCAGTATTGATTCGTTATTTCCTTTATCGTACCATGTTTATTAATTCATGATCTTCTTATCGTGCCATTGTTATTGATTAAATTCTTGAAATGTTAATTTATTATATTATGGAACATTTAACCTTGCTGCCCTGTCAATTGCTTGACTTCGTACTGAGGTTTCAACCCAGTTCCTGACATCGAAACTTAAAACCTTGCACATATAAATTGTAGCAAACTGAGTCTTGAATCCGAAACATCTTACAAATTCTCAATCCGATTTACAGATTGTAAGTTATCACTATTTTAGTACTAGCACATTAAAATTTCCAGAACCGAGCCTATGCATGAAAGCCACAAAGAATTGATTGATCGACCTAGTTACCGTGACTAAGGTATCGTGTGTATATGCACTGGAACCAGCAGAGAGTCTACTTTCTAGAATCTCTGACGGAAATAGATTTGCATTCCAGTAGTAATGGGAAAGTAAATTTGTGTACCAATTGGTGCTGTTGTCCAGAACCTCTATTGTTATATTTTGCATATAAACCCGACATTTTTCATATTTAATGAATTGAACCACGTATATTTCATGTATTGCAAAGCCTTGAATTTCTCCTTGATATTGTATTGATATCAATGTTCTCATTGATCGTATTGATTACATGTCTATAATTGAGCCGAGGAATAAGGGAAAGACTTAGTAGTGGACAATATAGGAGAGATTGTACTCGGAAGGGGGCCGTGTTTCCCGTGTTACATGCATACTGACCAAGTTACCGACCAAGTTTACCGATCAAGTTACCGACCAAGTTTACCGAACAAGTTACCGACTAAGTTACCGACTAAGTTACTGACCAAGTTTACCGACCAAGTTACCGATCAAGTTTACCGACCAAGTTTACCGACCAAGTTTTATAATCCTGAGAAGACCCGAGTACATGACCTACAGAATTCATCACTAGAGTCTAAACGTTAACTTGATTGTATGCACCCGAACCTGTGGTATGGGACACAGGATTGGGTGCATTAGATAGGCTGATAAAAGATTGATAAATATAAGAACATTGACTCCGATAATTGATTAACGATTCTTGAATTTTGATTCCTGATATTGACTCCTGATACCTGATCATGTTACTGATCTTTGTTACTGATAATTGTATTATTGACTATTGATTATTGGTCGTCAATTACTGATTATTGAATATTATTTATCGACCATTGTACCATTGATTATTAACTTTTGATCACGTTATCGTTGATCATTTATTAACTCTGATATCGTCCACTTTCTGCTCTTGTTATATAGTCATTCACTTCCTTCACTACTTGCTACTGCTTGTCGTTTGAAGCTTGCTCTAATGGGTAGTTTCCACCTTTATTTTGAGTTATTGTTTGTATAGGTACAGACGATGAGTTACTAAAAGAACTTGTCGAACTGTTATTGCGTTGTATATTCTCCAGCAATTCTGTAAGTTATTGTATCTCAGACATTGGTTATTATATTATATTCTTGTTCCTGTGATTATTATTGTATTGTTGAACTTACTGGTATTGTACAGCTTATGGATGATATAAGTTGGCATACTTATATCATCCGCTGAACCTCAGTTACGTGCTCGTGTTTCCGTATAATGGGAAGCGGGGCGCGACACCTTGTCACAAACCCGTGCTTTTCGGCAAAGAACCAGGCATCAAAGATTATATTTGGACAAACTAGAGGAGACATCCAACAAAGGGAATGAAAAAAAAAAGTAGTTCAAGCTATAAACGAGTCATACTACAACATTATATAAAAAGGCATGGAGGGGAAATTTGTATTGGATTGACAAGAAATATTCTTTGAAGATTGGATATAAAAAGGCATGGAGGGGAAGGGATGCAACTAAACAGATGGTGTTCGGCAATATTAAGCAAAACTATAATCATATGTATTGTTTGAGGGCATAATTGAAAGCAAGAAACCTAGGCAATCATATAGAGATTAAACTGGAGAATGAAAAAGCTTCCCAAAGATGTTTGTATCATTCAAAGAGTGTGTACATGGTTTCAAGTTATGATGTAAATCATTCCTTGGTCTTGATGGGTGTCATTCGAGAGGCAAATATCTAGGCACTTTCCTTTCAGCAAATGCATTGGATGGGAATAATGGTTTGTATATCGTAGCATTTGCAGTTATGGAATCAGAGAATCTTCATTCCTAGTGCTGATTTTATTCAGAACTTGAAAGAAACTTTAAGGTATGACATGGGAGGTTTCACTATTATGAGTGATCAAGCGAAAGGTCTACATTTAACACCCTGCAAAATTGCGTAATGACAATTTTGCCCCCGTGTATTACGCACGTGTATTTTCTATTGTTACAAGTAATATTTGTAACGTATTTTTATATAAATATCATATTCTGATTATTTATATGTTTTCCGTTTTCTCAAAACTCATTTCAATTCTATTTTTAGCCAACTCAAAATATTTATTTTAATCTTTGTGTTTTACGTACATTGCACGTGCTTTCAATACACATGTCGATTATGTATATTTTTCGTTACGTGAAATATCCGTAACATTATTAAATATACATGTTTTGTATTTTTGACTGCTTTTCGTTCTCTGAAATTAATTTTTAATATTTGGCATGTGCATTGCACGTAAAATTTTATGTGCATTTTATTTCTAAATTTTTCTAAGATGTCATGCATATTTTTTCTTCTAATTTTGTTTATCACATTTGTATTATTTATTTTTAATAAAATCCCATAGGCCTAAAGATCATCTTAAAGCCCATTAGAAGAATTATTTAAAAGAAAAGCCCATTAGTTAATCTACATTTTTAATAAATATTTTTTATCCTATACTTGTCATGTAACAACATGTATAATCAAATAAATAACAACTAACTAAATGAGAAGTGTGCACATGTGGAAAATCCAAGAGTTGGCTAATTCATGAAGGAGATGGAGAGTTGGGAGTTTGTGGTAGTAATGTTTAATTTTGATAATGGGGATTTATATTTTGGGTAATGGGTGTCTCTTCATTCACCCATTTAACCCTATAAATACCACCCATTTTCTTCATGAAATCTTGCACTCAAAATCAAATGAAAAGAAAAGATAAGAAAGATAAGAAAAGAAAAAGAGGAAAAGAAAAGAGAGTTATTTGAGTTCTTGCTTGGAGAAAGGAGAGCTTGCTAGGAGGAGAAGGGAGTCCCATTCTTGGAGCTAGGAGCAACTTCTAGGAGTCTTCTTCTACATTAGAATCTTAATTGAGGTGGGTGACTTCTTGAACTTTCTAAAGTATAGTATCATGCATGTGCAAGCAGATTGTTATATAAAATTAATTATACATAATTGTGATTATGATATTTAGAATGAAAATGCGTGCTAATTGAAAGATTATCTTGTAGATAAGTTGAAATGATGTTATTTGGGTGCATGATAATATATTATGATTATATTGAATGAATTGAATATAGATTTGTACACAAAGTTACTAATTCATGCCAAGAAAAGTTACTGTTTTGAGTTTTGTTTGCCCATCAAAAATTGTATTTAATAAAATAGTTAGAATCTGGAACTAAAACTATTTTGAGAGTATATTGTGTATGTCAGGAACATCCCTTTAAAATTTTATCAGATTTGGAGGTTGTTTACTATTTTAATAAAATCTAAACTCAGAACTGGTTAGTAA
Source organism: Hemerocallis citrina (assembly GCA_017893485.1). Lineage (NCBI taxonomy): Eukaryota > Viridiplantae > Streptophyta > Magnoliopsida > Asparagales > Asphodelaceae > Hemerocallis > Hemerocallis citrina. The sequence continues at coordinate 101,419,109 of CM030358.1, read as the reverse complement.
TTGACTGGTTGCTGGAATTTTATACATTTCGGTTTTTGATCAATTCAGCACTGTAAATGAAATAATTTGAGAAAAGTTAGAACTAAGAAGTTGTAGTATACTCATTAAAATTTCTAAAAAGTCTAAGAAATTAAATTTTCACAAAAAAATGAATTTTATATGAATTTTATAAGACTGTATAGTGGCAGTATTTCAGTATTTCAGTATTTCAGTATTTCAACCCTACTGTATATTTCGAAACTTATAACTAAGAAATTGTAGTAGACTTGTACACCTTTATTTTGATATAAATAACGCAAAGTTTCGTGAAGTATATGCTTTTCTATGATTTTTACAAATAACATGAAATGCAGTTTCTGACTTTAAATTTACTGTTTTGCAAATGATACTTAAACGAGGTGATTGAAAATATATTCTCGATGTTTTAATTTATATTTTGGGTGAATAAAGATCATTTTCATGCATAGATGATATGTGAACTCAAGAGAATATATATATATATATATATATATATATATATATATATATATATATATATATATATATATATATATATGATTAAAGATGTTAAGAATTGGTTCAAAATAAATCAAATGAAAATGATGAGATGAATTTCCAATGATGAATTTTAAGAGATTTTGTTTTAATCTTAATTAACTTGTATTGAGAAGGTTTTGATAAATATGAAAAGTGTATTGGAAAATGAATAGGTTGAGATTGTACTTGTTGATAAATAAATAAGAATGAATGAAAGAATTTGAATGAATTATGAATATATGAACATGAGTTATATGAGTATGAGTATCCCAAGTTGTTGAACATGGAAAGATGTTGATTCTAGAGGCTTAGTGATACCCAGGTACCGGCAAAAGTAATAGAAATGAATAATTAGTTTTTGAGAAGTGGCCAATATGGGTAGTCGTTCTCGGTATTTTTGTGTAAGACCGGTAGGAGGGTAAACTAGCTCTAGGTGGTATTATTTATTCATGTTCAAACTTAAGAATTAGGTACTAAGTGAAGATTTAGTAAACTTGGACAAATGTGAGTGGAGGGCCACTATATAGTCGGGCGGTGGACTCCGGGGCTATAGACCCAGTCGGGCGGTGGATTCCGGGGCTGTGGTTGCTTGCGATGGAGGTGTGCCTTAATTAAATCCGGAATTATGATTGATCGGACGGTGGATTCCGGGATCATGATTAGTCGGGCGGATAGTAGCCCGTACTCGAGTGTATATGCATATACCGGGGCAAGAGGGACACTTGCGGGATGTTCACACGACGAGGATTCTGTATAGTCGGGCAGTAGATCTCCGAAATTGGAATCAGTACTTGTGGAATGTCTAAACTTTGTTTTATTACTGGACAATTTTCATGGCAAGGGATTAACCCCTTTATTGTGGAGTACGTAGGTACTTGCCCTCGGACCTATGTAGTATGGGATGCATAGATACCGAACAAGTATGCATTAGTGTCATTATAGTATAACACCTGCATTAGGCATTAAGTCATATCATACACTGACATGTTTAGGATAGTCACTCTTTACACTTTTATATGCGTTCAAGTTTGTGTTTGTTAAAGTAAGAGATTTCGTTATAATACAGCATAGAGAGGATCGCTGTTTATAACATTGTGTTGGTTGTAAGCAACTAACATGCCCACAGATTTTCAGTGCAGGGCTTGATTGGATTGCCTAGGATGTAAAGACGATTGATGATAAAGATTATATTTAAGCTGCTGATATTAGAGTTGTATTTCTTGTTGTATTTTATTCTGTTGTGTAACTCTGTAATAAACATTATTGTGTAATAAAAGAAAAGTTTTAATTTCCTTGTAAAATTGTATGAATTGAAGTAAAAGATCCTGTTGAGCTACGAATTACCGTATTTTAGTATTCGGGGCGTTACACTACAAGAAGCTGTGTCTTTGTTGATACCTGAAGCAGAACATAGAAGTTGTGGTAGACATCTATGAAAGAATTTCAAGAAGAAATTTCCTAGAAATTTTTATGAAAGGGTGGTATGGAAACCAACTGCCTATTCAGTATTGCAGTACAATTACAATGATCATATGGAAGAGTTGAAAGCAGCATCTGCTGAAGCTGCAACTAAATTGGAGAAGCATACTCATCTTTGAAATAGAAGTCAATTCACTTCAAAAGTAAGGCATCACTATATCACAAACAACTTGGCTAAAAGTTTCAAAGCTTGTATCACAGAAGCAAGATATCTCCCAGTGGTTGACATTGTAGACTATTTGAGGATCAAAATAATGGAGAAGATGACTCTGTGAAGGCAAATGTCAATAAGATGGAAAGGGATTATAGTTCCACCAATAGATAGATAAATTAAAGACATAAGTAAGAAGGTGGGTGGGTGGATAGTTAGAAAACGTAATGATAACACTGAAGAAGTGGATAGTATGGATCAGAGAGAAGTACTTAACATGGTGGATAAAGTTTGCTCCTCTAAAGAATGTCAACTTACTGGTCTCCCTTGCAAACATGCAGCAGAGGTGATTGCTACATTGAGGAGGGTTGACTGGACTCTATTTATGGATCCATACTATTACATAGGCAAGTTTCTATTGTACATTTAAGTAACTTCTGCTGCAATTTTTCCTCATTTTTTGGTGCTTCTTCTTAAATATACTAATAATATTTCAGGTATATGATGACATATTAATACCCTATTGACACTATTCCATCTAAAGCTCAATGGATGCATCAAGAGTTTGACTATACTGTTGGCCCACCACATGCTAGGAGGCCAAAGCAGGAGATTAACAAAGAGAAAAATAACAGGTTCAAGATGTCATGTAAGTAATCACAATAAAACCACTTGCAAATCACCAATTAACCAAGTAGTTGAAGGAATGAAAGGAAGCGCTTCTAATGCTAACTTGCCTGGCCAATCAACCACATGGAATGTGCACAACTAAATTCCTAACTTATACGCATATTATTTTATAAATCTTGCTTATTTCATATTATATGTTGTTGTTTATCATGTAGGTGGGGATATAGACTAAGAATTACAAGAGAAAAAAGTGTACAATCATTAGATGGGGGTGGACAAAGTGAGGGAGCTGCTGGAGGAAGAGGGAGAGGCAAAGGGAGAGGGATAGACAAATTTGGAAGAGGCAGAGGAAGATGTACTTGATTACAATAATCTTACTTTTTATTTCTTACTAGTAATCACAATAATCTTACAATAATCGTACTACATTTCAATCCACTTTATACACAGTACACTCACATTTTACAAATGCACTTTAAAATGAAAAATATCACATGACTTGAAGGCATGTCAAGAAGTTGAAAAGTGTAGTGTGACACCCACCACTCCTCCATAGCTCCATCACTTGGAGGGTTGCTTGCACTAGGGTGGGCAGCAATGGTGCTGGTGTCAACCTGTTTTGGGTGATATGCGCGCGTGGGGGGGGGGGGGGCTGCTAGGGCTTTCACCAAGAATACCCAGTTTAAAATTTCATCCTGCCCCTTTACATATACCCAGTATTGTACTTGTCTACCATCCTGGATGCACACAGAGGTAGTTGGGAGATATGAGAATATCTTCTACTCCACATATCTATCTCACTCCTTAAACACACATTTTCAATACCTCCCATTCCATAGCTTAGTTTCGTAATTGGAAAACTAGAGTAAACTTTTATTGTTGGTCTTCTTTTGCACCAACTCCCTTGCTAAAATATGAACGCTCTTTCTTTTTCTTCTTGGTCATATTAAACTAGACATACCATGCTATCAGGGGGTTGGGGGTATATAGCCATTGATGAGGGTGTGGAGTGGTCAAGTTATTGATACAAGTCAAAAAAACAAAAAAAAAAAAAACAAAACAAAAAAAACCCAATGGCCATTGATACAAGTCTTAAAAAAATATTCTCTAAAAATGCAACATTGTTTATCTTCTTATACATCCTTTCACAGGTCTGTGTTTAGAGGTTTTGTGTCTTAATGAAATAGGTTTTGTGTCTCAATGAAATTGGTTTTGTGTCTCATTGCAATTAGCCATAGGAGTGCCTCCAATTCAATCTAACTGTCAAATACATCACAAGAAATTTACCTTGTATTTTTCAAGCAAAATCATAATGAATGTTGTTGGAAAATAATCTATGTGGACTCACATATGTGACTAAATGTATAATTGCTATTCTAAAGTCTAACCCATATTGAAGTGATCTAACCAAGATTAAGTGATGGGTTAAAAGCATATAATATAAAGTGTGCTATATTACGTGTAGAAAACCTAAAGTAAATTTTTAATTTTGTGAAGGGAAAAATTGAAAATCACTAATTATCCATTTGGATTGTGGTCCCCTATATATACGTATCTTCCTATTCTATCTTTCATCCCATTTAACAGAAAATAAAAGAGAGACGACCTCTCATAGAAGTACGTATCATATAGGAAGATCCAAATCATCTGCGCAATCTTCATCAATGGCTTCAGGTTAGTACTTCTGCTTTTAATGTTCTTCTTCTTTGATTTAGCAAAGATCTATGGAAACATGATTTAGGATTTTATATAAAAGAACTTTTAGTGACATGATTAAGATCTGGATCTATAGAAACATGATTTAGGATGACATCAATATTTTATGCATGTTGCTTAAGTGTAAATAAAATTCAATCAATTGGTATTAGAGCCATCTTTGCTGAATTAATTGAAGAACTGATGATTTTATTTAAGAAATTTAGGGTTTCTTGTTTAAAGAAATTTAAGAAATTTAGGGTTTCTTTTGATCTTCCTTTCTTGATATTTGATCTTCCTATTTAAGAAATTCAATTGATGAATTTAATTGATAGAAGTAATTGGATCAATTTCATACAGATCTGAAGAAAGAAAAAAAAATCCAAACCGTAAATATTGTTTTAAAATATGGTTTTGGATTTTTGATAAAGTTTTTTTTAAAGATATGATTTGATGTGGTTTTTTTGATATCAGATTCTGTTATGGAAATTAATGGTTGAATTGGGGGGGGGACACGTGAAAGCAGCTGATGCTGCTGCTTGCGCTCAGTTGTGGCTGACGCGGCTTGAGGGTAGGGCCCGCCCGGTTTGTGAAGGCAGCGATATGCAGCTGCTGCAGTTCTCCAAGCTGACGTTGAGGGGTGTGTGGGGACCACCCAGGTGAAGCAGGGAAGGGTTTTTGCTGTGTTGCCTGCTATGTGTGTGGCAGGTGGTGGGGACCACACCCGGGTTGGCTGTTGCTCTCGGAGAGAGAGTAGTGATATGGGATTTGATTTGTTTTGTTTTCTGTTGTAACAGTAAAGTTATCAATTGGTTTTTGTTATTTGTTATCAACTAATTTTGTTTTCTGTTATCAATTTCTGTTAATATTCTGTTTAATCCTACTAATTGTGATTATCAAAACAGTAAAGATATTTGTCCTATAATCGGATAAATAAAAATCAATTTGATATTATCTTTACATTATCCATCTAAAATACAGTAAAATTGTAAAGTTAAGGAAAAGATATTCTTTCTAAATAACAATCAAATTCAAATTTTGGTTTTGGTTTTTCTTATGAATGCCTAATATTTTGAATAGATTAATTAAAACAGAATGTTACCAAAATGACCTCTTTTGTGTAGATTAATTTATTTAAAATATCAAGATGATTGTGTGTTTGTAATTCATGCGTTTATTAACTGACCAAATGGTAAGTTGATATTTTACTACATTTCATGAACATCTGTGGTGATAAATATGTGACAATTATAAGGTATTCTATGTAAAAAATATGTCAGTCCAAAGAATGACTTATTATTTAACTGGATTTATTGTCAATATTTGATTGCTACAACAAGAGTACCGCTTACAGTTAATGTTACTATCCAAAGACTTGATATTAATGTCGTGCTTGGTATCTTGAGATGGGATTAACCATTGTTTGAATTTATCGTTTTATATGGATTCTCATGAGAGCTTATTTTGTTTGTTTTTGTTCTATATTCAGCTAGTTTATCTTTTGCTGCCTCAATCACTGCTAATATCAACTCTATTCCCATGCTTAATGGAACCAATTTCAAGGACTGGAAAGGGACCTTACTTATAACTCTTGGCTGTATGGAATTAGACCATGCATTAATGGAAGAACAACCTCCACCTTTCAATGCGGAAAGCACTCCTGGTGATAAAATGGATTTTGAGAGGTGGGATCTTTCAAATCGCATGAGTCTAATGATTATGAAACACATCATTCCACAAGCCTTTAAAGGCACGAAATCCGATGAGATTAATAAGGCCAAGGATTTCCTTGATCAAATTGAGAAACGTTTTGCCAAAACAAATAAGGTTGAATTGACTACACTTCTGACTTCTTTGATGTCTATGAAGTATAAGGGTCGAGGAAATGTAAAGAGGTACATTATGGAGATATATCATATTGTTTCAAGACTTAAGACACTTAAGCTTGAGTTTCCTGAGGAATTTCTTGTGCTTATGGTTTTGGTATCGCTTCCTACACAGTTCAATCAATTCAAGATCAGTTACAACTGTCAAAAGGAAAAATGGACTCCAATTGAGCTCATTTCTCACTGTGTGCAAGAGGAAGAAAGGTTGAAACAAGATAAGATTGAAAGTGCTTACTTGGCCAATGCCTCTAAGGATAAAGGCAAGAAAAGGAAATCTGAGAATGAAAAAGCTAAGGGTCCTGCTCAAAAGAAACAACAGAAGGATACAAAGAGTTGTTTCTTTTGTAACAAGCCTGGACATATGAAGAAGGAATGTATCAAATATCACGCATGGCGTGCAAAGAAAGACATGTTTCTTACTCTGGTCTGTTCTGAGGTTAATTTATCTTCAGTACCTAGAAACACTTGGTGGATAGATTCTGGTGCTACTACTCACATAAGTGTTTCCATGCAGGGTTGTCTAAGCTGCCGAAAGTCAAATGATGGTGAAAGACACATCTTCATGGGCGATGGAAAATCGGTAGAAGTGGAAGCAGTTGGGCATTTTAGGTTGTTGTTAGGAACTGGCTTTTATTTGGATTTGAAAGACACTTTTGTTATACCGTCTTTTAGACGAAATTTGATTTATGTTTCTTTGTTGGACAAATTTGGTTATTATTGTTCATTTAGAAACAATCTCTACTATTTTAATGGGAGAGTTGGGATTTGTAACAAACAAACCCTAACTTTGTAACTATATAAACACATATAATACACGTCCAAACTATATAATTATCAAATATAAATGTGCACCGCACGTGTAGCCCAAATAAAACATTCAAATATAAACTATTTTTTTCTCATTCAATATATATTCATTTAATTTGATGACTTTACTTTTTTAGACGTGTATCACACGTAAATTATACTAGTCAATTTAGTTTGTCTTTAAATTCTAAGTTGTTGGAACTGGTTATTTGAATGCTTATGACAACCTTTATTTTCTCGAAATAATTGCATCCTATAATAAACCTTGCACATTGAATCATGTGGTACTAAACGTAAATTGAATAAAGAAAATTCGGCATCATTATGGCATAAGCGCTTAGGTCATATATCAAAAGGTAGAGTTGAGCGTCTTGTGTCTGATGGCATTTTGGAGTCCCTGAGCTTCACAGACTTTGATGTCTGTGTAGACTGCATAAAGGGTAAACAGACCAAAACTAAGAGATTAGGTGCTAATAGATCTTCAGGCGTCTTAGAATTGATTCATACAGATATTTGTGGGTCATTCCTTTTGGTATCTTGGAATGGTCAACAATATTTTATATCGTTCATAGACGATTACTCACGTTATGGATACCTATATCTCATTCATGAAAAATCACAGTCTTTGGACGCGTTCAAAGCTTATAAAGCTGAAGTTGAGAATAAACTCAACAAAAGGATTAAAAATGTCAGATCTAATCGTGGTGGTGAGTACTACGGTAGATATGATGGCTCAGGTGAACAACGTCCAAGACCGTTTGCTAAATTCCTAGAGGAATGCGGTATTGTCCCACAGTACACCATGCAAGGATCACCTAGCATGAATGATGTTGTTGAAAGACGAAATAGGACTCTTAAGGATATGGTAAGGAGTATGATTGCTCATTCCACCTTACCTGAGTCCCTATGGGGAGAAGCATTAAAGACAGCAACTTACATTCTCAATAAAGTACCAACTAAAGCAGCTGCAAAAACACCTTATGAGCTTTGGACAGGTCGAAAGCCTAGCCTAAAGCACTTTCACATTTGAGGATGTCCAGCTGAGGCAAGGCCTTACAGGCCACATAAAAAGAAATTAGACTTCAAAACATTGAGCAGCTGCTTTATTGGTTATTCTGAGCGATTTAGGGGCTATTAGTTTTATGATTCCACACTTAGGAATATTTTTGAGACGAGAACTGCAACATTTTTTGAGAAAGTTGAGTTTGGGGGGAGAAATAAGGTTACATACATTGCTTTTGAGGAGGAATTGGATTCAATTACAAACTCAATTCCTACTATCACTTTTGACAATATTCAGGTTCTCACACCTATCACTGATAAAGAAGTGAATCCGAAACCTCAACAAGATAATGTTGAACAAAACCCTATTCAAAATGAGGTAATTGTTCCAGAAGAACAAACTCAACAACCTCAAGAACTAGAGCCATTAAGGAGATCCACGAGAGAAATGAGGAATGCTATTCCGGATGATTATATTGTATTTCTCCAAGAACATGAGGATGACAGTGGAATGATGGAAGATGATCCAATCACATTTCATCAGGCCATGAAAAGTTATAACTCTCAAAAGTGGATGAGTGCCATGAATGAGGAGTATAAGTCTATGCAAGACAACAAAGTTTGGGAACGTGTCCCATTACCAGAAGGTGCAAAACGAATTGGTTGTAAATGGATATTTAAGACCAAGAGGGATGCAAATGGTAATGTGGAGAGGTATAAGGCACGTCTTGTAGCTAAAGGCTATACTCAGAAAGAAGGCATCGATTTTACAAAGACTTTCTCTCTAGTTTCATCGAAAGACTCGTTCAGGACAATTATGGCACTTGTTGCTCATCTTGACCTTGAGCTACATCAGATGGATGTCAAGATGGCATTTCTTAATGACGACATTGACGAGACAATTTATATGGTGCACCCAGAAAATTTTGTGTCGGGAGACCCAAAGAAAATGGTTCAAATTGACGAAATCCATCTATGGAATCAAGCAGGCTTCTTGTCAATGGTACCACAAGTTTCATCAAGTAATTATCTCATCTGGTTTTGAGATGAATGCTGTTGATGATTGTGTGTATCACAAGTTCAGTGGGAGTAAACATATATTCCTAGTTTTGTATGTCGATGACATATTGCTTGTCACTAGATATAGACTTGTTGCACGAAACCAAAAGGTTTCTATCCAAGCATTTTGAGATGAAAGATCTTGGGGATGCCTTTTGTGTATTAGGAATTCAGATACACCGAGATCTTTTTCGAGGTATTCCTGGATTATCACAAAAGAGATACATCGATAAAGTACTCAAAAGGTATGACATGCAAGATTGTAGACCACGAGATACCCCTGTTGCTAAAGGAGACAATTTAGTCTTGGTCACTGCCCTAAAAGTATCCTTGAAATTCAGGAAATGCAAAAGATCCCCTACGCATCAGCTATTGGGAATCTAATGTATGCTCAAGTATGTACGTGTCCAGATATTGCGTACATTATTGGGATGTTAGGCAGATATTTAAGCAAACCTGGTATGAACCATTGAATAGTAGCTAAGAGGGTTATAAGGCATCTTCAGAGAACAAAAGATTACATGCTCACATATAGGAAATCAGACCATTTGAAGGTCGTAGGATATTCTGATTCTGATTTCGCTGGGTGCCAAGATAGCATAAAGTCTACATCCGGCAATATTTGCCTGTTAGCTGGAGGAGCTATATCCTGGAAAAATGTCAAACAAACACTTGTAGCTTCTTCCACTATGGTAGCATAGTATGTAGCATGTTATGAGGCATCAACTCATGGAATAGAGCTGCGGAACTTTGTCACTGGGCTGCCCATTTTGGAGAATGTAGAAAGACCACTCAAGTTATTTTGTGACAATAAGTCAGCAGTGATGTATTCCAACAACAACAGGAGTTCAACAAAATCGAAGCATATTGACATAAAGTTCCTAGTTGTGAAAGAAAAAGTGCATAGTGGACAAATATCCATAAAGCACATTGGGACAAACTCCATGATAGCGGATCTGCTCACAAAGAGATTACCACCCAAGGTCTTTCATGAGCACACTACTCATATGGGTGTTGTATTATTTGAGGATATCATGATTTAGTGGGAGTTTGTATTTTATTTGCTTTATGTTTGTCTGAGACATTTATACATTTTGTTATTTTCTGATCAGAAATAAAGTATTCAGTTTTCTCACTCTTTTGTCATGTTTTGATTATGACATCACTTAAGTTTAAAGATGACCAATTGGAAATAGGCATGCATATAGATCACATTGCATGAAATTTTCATGCTACACATTCACATTTGATATATGTCATTTGATTATGTTGATATATGTGATCATTGATGAATTTAGTTACGATAAATGTAAAAAAAATGATTTGATCATATATTTTCATGATTAATGGACGAGATTGTTTGGCTATGCTTTTGGTTATGATAGCAAAGTTTTGAGCTCATGAAGTATGTACATTTATAAAGTGTAATATATGTGGCCCAAGTGGGAGATTGTTGGAAAATAATCTATGTGGACTCACATATGTGATTAAATGTATAATTGCTATTCTAAAGTCTAACCCAAATTAAAGTGATCTAACCAAAATTAAGTGATGTGTTAAAAACATTTAATATAAAATGAGATATATTACGTGTAGAAACCGTAAAGTAAATTTTTAATTTTGTGATGGGCAAAATTGGAAATCACTAATTATCTATTAGGGTTGTGGTCCCCTATATATACGTATCTTCCTATTCTATCTGCCATCCCATTTAACAGAAAAGAAAATAGAGACGACCTCCTATAGAAGTACATATCATATAGGTAGATCCAAATCCTCTGCGCAATCTCCATCAGTGGCTTCGGGTTAGTGCTTTCGCTTTTAATGTTCTTCTTCTTTGATTTAGCAAAGATCTATGGAAACATGATTTAGGTTTTTATATTAAAGAACTTTTAGTGACATGATTAAGATCAGGATCTATAGAAACACGATTTAGGATGACATCGATGTTTTATGCATGTTGCTTAAGTATATATAAAATTCCATCAAATGTATGTATTTATCTTTCTAGGTCCAATTGCAGGTGATGACCATATAATTGTTTCACAAGCAAGTAATGCTAACACTATTCTTCAAGCAACTGTAACTCGTAGAGGAGGAAGAGGGAGAGGATGGACTGGATCACGAGTGCATGGGCCACAAGTTGAAAATGTTCCACTTTCTTAGCCAATCAAACCAACAAATGCAATGGGAGGGAGGGGTAGGAGTGTACCTCTAAGAGGCAGGGGTGGAGGGGTAATTGGAAGAACTGTATGGAAGCCATAAGTGCATGGTTATAAACTTTGGTTGTATTAGGTGGAAACTTATGATATAGTTGTTAGAAAATGAGTGTTTTAGACACCATTTTCGAACCAATTTTTGAGCAATTTTTTGAGTAATATCCTCAATGAATTATTGAGAGATCTTGATTGATTTGTGTTCTCCTTCGCGAGTAGATCAAAATCATATATTGGTTCGCTAAAATCGGTTAAGGGGTGAATGAGAAATTGTCTCTCAAAGTGAGACGTTTTCATTCTTGAAAATGGGTTAAGGGAACATAGTCCCACATCGGAAATAACAAAGGAAATAGAAGAGGATATATAGTAATCTCCTTCTAAGCATTGTAAGATGGCTAGAAGAGAGGCTCTCTCTCGCGCGCGCAGGGGGGGTGCAAATCACGGACCGGATTACATGCGACTTGTGTGCGCCTGCACGACCTGCGGACGCGAATGCCGGACCGATTTGATCCCACCCCGTGCAGAGCCACTTTTTGCTACAGTTTTCTTTTTGTAACGGCTGAAATGAATGCAGAAATGGTTCTGTCTGCCGTTTCAGTGCTGTATTTAATATTTTGTCTGCCGTTACACTGAAGGCATTCAATTCACTGTCTGCCGTTACAGTGAAGGCTGTTAATGCCTTGTCTGCCGTTACAGTGAAGGCTGTTAATGCCTTGTCTGCCGTTACTAAATAACCCGACTTGTGTGCGCCTGCACGACCTGCGGACACGAATGCCGGACCGATTTGATCCCACCCCGTGCAGAGCCACTTTTTGCTACAGTTTTCTTTTTGTAACGGCTGAAATGAATGCAGAAACGGTTCTGTCTGCCGTTTCAGTGCTGTATTTAATATTTTGTCTGCCGTTACACTGAAGGCATTCAATTCACTGTCTGCCGTTACAGTGAAGGCTGTTAATGCCTTGTCTGCCGTTACAGTGAAGGCTGTTAATGCCTTGTCTGCCGTTACTAAATAACCCAGGCTCTATAAATAGATGCCTCCCCTTTACTTTCTTCCCTGCACAAACCAGATCTTCTTCTCTCCTTCTCTGAGTCTTCTTCTGTGCTGTCGTTGGTAAGTTGGTGATAGGTTCAAGCGCTTGTACTCAGTTCGGGAGTGGTACGTGGTGCCTACGGGATCGCTCCAAGTCATTGCATCCTGGGAGACAGACGCCTCCATTCATTCCAGCAACCGGAAAGAGGCGAAATCTGTTTTAAGGACACTGTGTGATACACAGGCATCGGCTTCCTTGAAGTTCTACTTTTCATTTGTTTCTTGTAAGTTGTTTTATTAATTTTTCCTTTTCTTTTCTTTCGGTTTTCCTCTCTCCTGTTCTCTTCTATGTGTTTTCTGTGCCTCTCTATCTTTCGACTGTAAAACGAATTTTGTAAACATTATATGTAACAAACTTAAAACAGATTTTCGATTTCTTTCATTTTCGATTTTGAGGCACGGTTTTTATTTTTATTTCTTTTATCTGGAAAACTTACACTCGTGTTGTGTAAATTTCAGATTCACAATGACTACTGCATTGGACAATGCTATTGTGTCTGAAACGGTCTATGTGCCGGTTGTTGATACAACGCAAGAACCGATTGCTGCTGCGGCACGAGTGCCAATGCCCACCGTTGTACCTGTCTCAGTCTCCCATGGGGAGAAACCTGAGAAGTTCAACGGGCAGAACTTTAAGAGGTGGCAACAGAAGATGATGTTCTATCTGACCACACTGAATCTTGCAAGGTTCTTGAACGGAGATGCTCCAGATCTTAAGAAAGATGAGCAGGATAACCAAGTCATTGCCGCTGTGGATGCTTGGAAAAATGCTGATTACTTGTGTAGAAATTACATAATGAACGGATTAGCCGACTCTTTGTATAATGTATACATTGACAAAAGAACAGCTAAAGAACTTTGGGAATCACTAGAACATAAATATAAAACTGAGGATGCCGGCGCCAAGAAATTCATTGTGGGCCGCTTCCTAGACTATAAAATGGTAGATTCTAAAACAGTAATCAGTCAAGTTCAAGAACTACAACTAATCTTGCATGAGATTCATGCTGAAGGTATGAACTTAAGTGAAAGTTTCCAAGTGGCTTGTATAATTGAAAAATTACCACAAGGTTGGAAAGACTTTAAGAATTACCTAAAGCATAAGCGAAAAGAAATGGGCATTGAAGATCTCATTGTCAGGCTTCGTATTGAAGAAGACAATAGGAGATCTGAAAAAGTTGGACTCATCAGCCATGCAACTAAGGCAAATGTAATGGAACATAAACAACGTTCCAACAAGCACAACAACAAGGGTCCGAAGTTGGGGCCTAAGGGAGGAATCTCCAAGAAGCCGAAGTTTCAAGGCAAGTGCTTCAATTGTGACAAAATGGGTCACAAGTCCACTGAATGCAGACTTCCCAAGAGGAACAGGAACAGAGAAGCAAACTTGGTTCAAGGAATTGTTCAAGATGTTTCCGATATCAACCTCTCAGCTGTGATATCAGAAGTGAATATGTTAGGTTCAAACCCGAAGGAATGGTGGATTGACACTGGAGCTACTCGGCATGTGTGCTCCAATAGAAGTATGTTCTCCACTTTCGAACCATTAGAGAATGGGGAGAAAATGTTTATGGGGAACTCGGCTACTTCAGAAATAAAGGGCCAAGGCAAGGTGATCTTGAAGATGACTTCTGGAAAGGAACTGACTCTGAACAATGTTGCATATGTTCCTGAAATCCGTAAGAACCTGGTATCTGGTTCGTTGCTTAATAACCACGGTTTTCGTTTAGTGTTCGAGTCAAACAAATTTGTTTTGTCTAAAAGTGGAATGTATGTTGGTAGAGGATATATGAGTGGTGGAATGTTCAAACTCAATGTAATGACCATGGTCAAGAATATGAATAAAGCTAGCTCTTCTACTTATTTGCTTGAGTCTTCCAATTTATGGCATGGTAGACTAGGACATGTTAATTATGATACTTTGCGAAGACTAATTAACTTGAATCAAATACCAACGTTCCAAATTGATTCCAAACACAAATGTGAAACTTGTGTTGAGGCAAAACTAACAAGATCATCATTTAAAAGTGTTGAAAGAAACACCGAACCACTTGATCTAATTCACACTGATATTTGTGATTTGAAAATGATACAAACAGGAGGTGGTAATAAATATTTTATTACCTTCATAGATGATAGCACAAAATATTGCTATGTATACTTGCTTAAAAGCAAAGATGAAGCTATAGAGAAATTTGTTCTCTATAAAAATGAGGTTGAAAATCAACTCAATAAGAAAATTAAGGTGCTAAGAAGCGACCGAGGTGGAGAGTATGAATCGCTATTTGCTGACACATGTGTTAAGCATGGGATTATACATGAAACCACAGCGCCTTATTCTCCTCAGTCCAACGGTGTTGCTGAGAGAAAGAATCGTACATTGAAAGAAATGATGAATGCGATGTTAATAAGTTCTGGTTTACCACCAAACTTGTGGGGAGAAGCTATTCTTTCAGCTAACTACCTTTTGAATAAGGTGCCCAAAAGGAAAGAAGAAAAAACTCCATATGAATTATTGAAAGGAAGAAAGCCATCCTACAATTACTTGCGAATGTGGGGATGTCTTGCCAAGGTGGTAGTACCTCCACCTAAGGAAATGAAAATAGGACCAAAAACAGTTGATTGTATTTTCATTGGTTATGCACTTGACAGTAGTGCCTATCGGTTCTTGGTGTACAAATCTGATATCACTGAGATATCAAAGAACACGATAATAGAATCTAGAAATGCATTGTTCTTTGAAGATGTATTTCCATGTAAGTCAAAGGAGGAACCAAGTTCCTCCAAACGAACACATGAGACTATCAGTGAAGATAGTGAAGACCAAAATGAAGAAGTTGAGGAGGAACCTCGACGCAGTAAAAGAACAAGAACGGAAAAATCTTTTGGTCCGGATTTCTTGACTTTTATGCTTGAAGGAGAACCCCAAACCTTCAAGGAAGCAGTGAACTCTAGTGATGGTCCTCAATGGAAAGAAGCCATCAAGAGTGAAATTGATTCTATCTTGCAAAACCATTCTTGGGAACTAGTGGATCTTCCACCGGGTAGTAAACCTTTAGGTTCCAAGTGGATCTTCAAGAGAAAAATAAAACCTGATGGATCAATTGATAAATACAAGGCAAGACTTGTAATTAAAGGTTATAAACAAAAGGAAGGTCTTGATTACTTTGATACATATTCTCCTGTGACGAGAATAAATTCCATTAGGATGGTACTTGCCGTAGCAGCTCTACGCAATCTTGAAGTACATCAAATGGATGTAAAAACAGCTTTTCTTAATGAAGATTTAGATGAAGAAATCTACATGGAACAACCTGAGGGTTTTTCAGCTCCAGGACATGAAAAGAAAGTGTGTAAACTGGTGAAGTCATTATATGTCTTGAAACAAGCTCCAAAACAGTGGCATGAAAAATTTGACAATGTCATGATGACAAATGGTTTCAAGATCAATGAATGTGATAAATGTGTATATGTCAAAGACACAGAAGATGGATATGTCATTATATGTTTGTATGTAGATGACATGCTTATTATTGGAAGCAATGATCAGATAATTAAATCTGTTAAAAACAGGTTAAACTCGAGGTTTGACATGAAAGACATGGGACTAGCTGATGTTATATTGGGAATTAAAATCACAAGAACATCAGACGAGCTTATTTTAAGCCAGTCACATTATGTTGACAATATTCTTGGAAAATTTGATAAAGATAATTCTGGAATTGCGAGAACTCCAATAGATCTAACTTTACATTTATCCAAGAATAAAGGGGAGAGTATTTCTTAAGTAGAATACTCTAGAATCATAGGCAGTCTAATGTACTTAATGAGTTGTACAAGACCAGACATAACCTATGCAGTAAGTAAACTAAGCAGATACACGAGTAATCCTGGAAGTGAGCATTGGCAAGCAATTATAAGAGTACTGAAGTACCTGCATTTTACTCGTAACTACGGGCTGCACTATACGAGATACCCGGCTGTACTTGAAGGATACAGTGATGCGAACTGGATATCGAGTGATAATTCAAAATCCACTAGTGGCTATGTGTTTACACTAGGTGGTGCAGCAATTTCTTGGAAATCCTCGAAACAAACAGTGATCGCTAAATCCACGATGGAATCAGAATTTATCGCATTAGACAAATGTGGGGAAGAGGCTGAATGGTTACGCCACTTCCTTGAGGATATTCCAAGGTGGACGAAGCCTGTGCCTCCAATCTGCATACATTCAGATAGTCAATTTGCAATTTGTAGAGCACAGAGCAATATGTATAATGGTAAATCTAGACATATTCGTCGAAGACATAATACCATTAGACAACTACTCTCTACTGGGGTTATCTCTGTGGACTATGTAAAGTCAAAAGATAACATTGCGGATCCACTAACCAAAGTGTTAAACAGAGAGTTAGTTGATAAATCATCGAGGGGAATGAGACTAAAGCCCATGAAAGAATAAGTCAATACAATGGAAACCCAACCTAGTTGACTGGAGATCCCAAGATCTAGGTTCAAAGGGACAACTAAATTGTAAAGACCAAGTTAGATCACTGTGGGGATTTTTCCATGTCCATTCCCATGATGAAACAGTGATGCCCGCAAGGTAACAGGTTAAGCTAGGCTTTTAATGATTCTTATGCGTCGGATATCCGAGCAGAGTAATGCAGGTTACTCTTAAGTAAGAAATCACCTATGTAAGATGGAAGAAGGGCCGCTTCCAAGGGAATAATATAGGGCAATATTCCTGTTAAAATCTTACAGAACCAGGCGTATGTTCATGGCCAAAACGAACATAATAGTGAGAACTGAAAAAGCGTTAGAAAGATTTCTGTGTGAGATATGTCATCGTTTACACAAATGGCAGAACAGTTCAAAGACATCGCGTCTACTGTTTAGTTAGTAAAGTAAACATATTTTCATAAGGGAAGGTTCAAAGGGTAACACCTACCTATCCTATGCAGAAATCAATCGTTGAATTCTATGACCAAGTCTGTCGGGTCAGTCCGTCGTGTCAGTCTGTCGTGTCAGTCTGTCCTGTCTGTGGTCGTCAATTTTCATTCATGTGGGGATTGTTAGAAAATGAGTGTTTTAGACACCATTTTCGAACCAATTTTTGAGCAATTTTTTGAGTAAGATCCTCAATGAATTATTGAGAGATATTGATTGATTTGTGTTCTCCTTCGCGAGTAGATCAAAATCATATATTGGTTCGCTAAAATCGGTTAAGGGGTGAATGAGAAATTGTCTCTCAAAGTGAAACGTTTTCATTCTTGAAAATGAGTTAAGGGAACATAGTCCCACATCGGAAATAACAATGAAAATAGAAGAGGATATATAGTAATCTCCTTCTAAGCATTGTAAGATGGCTAGAAGAGAGGCTCTCTCTCGCGCGCGCAGGGGGGGTGCAAATCACGGACCGGATTACATGCGACTTGTGTGCGCCCGCACGACCTGCGGACACGAATGCCAGACCGATTTGATCCCACCCCGTGCAGAGCCACTTTTTGCTACAGTTTTCTTTTTGTAACGGCTGAAATGAATGCAGAAACGGTTCTGTCTGCCGTTTCAGTGCTGTATTTAATAATTTGTCTGCCGTTACACTGAAGGCATTCAATTCACTGTCTGCCGTTACAGTGAAGGCTGTTAATGTCTTGTCTGCCGTTACAGTGAAGGCTGTTAATGCCTTGTCTGCCGTTACTAAATAACCCAGGCTCTATAAATAGATGCCTCCCCTTTACTTTCTTCCCTGCACAAACCAGATCTTCTTCTCTCCTTCTCTGAGTCTTCTTCTGTGCTGTCGTTGGTAAGTTGGTGATAGGTTCAAGCGCTTGTACTCAGTTCGGGAGTAGTACGTGGTGCCTACGGGATCGCTCCAAGTCGTTGCATCCTGGGAGACAGACGCCTCCATTCATTCCAGCAACCAGAAAGAGGCGAAATCTGTTTTAAGGACACTGTGTGATACACAGGCCTCGGCTTCCTTGAAGTTCTACTTTTCATTTGTTTCTTGTAAGTTGTTTTATTAATTTTTCCTTTTCTTTTCTTTCGGTTTTCCTCTCTCCTGTTCTCTTCTATGTGTTTTCTGTGCCTCTCTATCTTTCGATTGTAAAACGAATTTTGTAAACATTATATGTAACAATAGTTTGGATAATTCCTTGTGATCTGAGATACCTCTGATGAAGTGTGTCAACCATTGAACTATTTCTCATTCTGTATCAGTATGTGTTTGTAAGAATTTCTGGTTTGTAGTGCTTATTGATGTTTCTGTCGTCTTGCTCAGTGTTATATGTTTTTTTGTATCAATTTTCACTTCATTAAATTCTTGATATATATAGATATTACACATTAATCTTGATTGATTTATGGATACTGAGATATCTCTTTAGCTGCTTATGGTTTCAACTTTGTTTTTGGAGTCAATTTCTATTGTCTTGAATCCGTGATAATTATAGATACTAGACACTGGTATTGAATGATTTCTGCATACTGAGATGCATTTTTTTGGATGCTTCTGCTTTGAACTTTACTTATGGAATCATACTTTAATGCACATTGATTTCTTGATAAATACAGATACAGCACACTGGTAATTTAGTCTTCATATGGTTCTCAGCCCAGATATTGGAGAAATACAGTGTTTTATTTAGCCATCTCTTATGTTAACACATGAAGAAGTACAATTTTGATGTTGATGTTTGTGTTTAATCAATGTATCAGTCGCTATTTCATTTCCTGTAATGATAACATACTGAAGTTGGTGCTACAATTTCAGTCAAAATTCTTAATGGCTTATAGATCCAAATTACATATTCATTGCTTACAATTTCATCACATTATACATCATTTGCATCACATTAACAACAATAAGATAAACAACAAAAAGAACAAAACAAGTACAAAACACTGAAGTGAAGTCACTAATCATCTTCTTGAACTAATCAATCTTCGTAGTTAAATCCAGCTCAGTCAATCTCAACTCATTCAACACATCTTTGTAACTTGATTCTACTAATTTCAATGCTTTCAATAGCTCATCCTATTCAAATAAAATTCCTTTCAACTCTACCCTAACTTTCTCATCACTATTAGACTCCATTAATACCCATTTTAAAAACTTGCATCGAGGCTCATTTTGTTTTGTAAGTGGGGCAAGAGTAAAAAAATGTACATTGATTCTTCCCTCTCACACACTCAACAATTTTGGCTCTTCTAGTTACCTTGCAATCGCACATCATTACCATATGAGTTGATGACCCCTGATATGAACTTATCACGGACATGGCTTGGCGAAGGAGATGTGGATTATGATAGAGTACTTATGAGAAAGAAGATGAAAGGAGGCGAGTTAGTTAAGGGATTGAGTGAGGAATTGAAGATTTTGGTGAGAAATCTATGTTAGAGTTTATGGAGAGAAAGGGCAAAGACACAGTCAGGGATTTATGGTGCTATTCTAAAAATATGAAAATTTTCGAGTGTTATTTTAAAAATACCATAAACTTTGTGTGTGTGATTATGATTTATGTCCTTAACCCAATAATAGAACAGATTTTTTTGCGGTACTAGGCCACCTTTTGAAACTAATTGCGATTTTAGGCCAGTTCATAAACTATTAGCACTTTCGGCTAGCCAGTGCCACGTCAGCAGCGGCCGCTATTGGAATAGCGGTCTCTTCATAGCGACCTCCCATACTTGTCAGCTTATAGAGATGATATTGTATAATAGACACGACTTGGTGTAACTGAGATCGCTATTGACAATAGCGGCCTCGTATAACCAAGGTCGCTATTCCCAATAGCGACCGCAGGTTGGCCCAATCACTTTTAGGCACACCTGAGGTCGCTATTGGGAATAACAACCTTAGTTAGACGAGGCCGCTATTGACAATAGCGACCTCAGTTACACAAAGTGGTTTGCAATTATACAATATCCTCTATCATCTGTCAAGTGTGGGAGTACAATGTGCTGTGAAGATGCCGATATTTTCAATAGCGGCAGCTGCTGACGTGGCACTGGCTAGCCAAAAATGCTCATAGTTTGGGAAATGGCCTAAAATCGCAAATAGTTTCAAAAAGTGGCCTAGTACGGCAAACAATTCTAATAAAACATATCCTTCTTCTTCGTCTTTCTGATCATACTCCAGAAGCAAAGATACTTAAAAAGTAATGGAAGGTCAAGAAGGAGAACAGAATCATCATCTAGTACTATCGCACAAGCTTTTTCTCCTAACCCATCCTGATGTCGACGACATCGAAAAAGTTCGGATCCGTGACGAGGTCTTCTCTGCCGTCAAATCCGACGGTAAGATTACAACCAAAAATCCTTCAATTTGTCGACTTTTCTCGTTTCTTTTGTCTCACATTTACGATTTTGCTACAGATATGACTTGTCTTTACGAATCGCTCGCATCGAGTTCGGTACTTGAGATGGACGCTGCGGTGTTGGAATCTATGAAGAAGAACATCGATGAGGAGATCAAGAAGCTCGATGACAAGTAAGTTTTTTAGGTTTTTTTTTGTGTGATTCGTAATTTGTGCCCTAATTTTGAGGTGGTAGATCTAGAAGTTAGCATGTGGAATTTGAGATGTGGATCACGAACTTGCATTAGGGTTTGGACATTGTTGCTGTTGATTTCTGTGTGGGAGCAAACATACGCAAATTCTTTAAAGAATTCGTCTACTTTGACTGCAAAAAGCTAGTGCTTGACTCGGAGATCTGATCGCTGAGAATGGTTGTTGTCGCTCCCATGGATCTGCAAGACAAGTCGGAAACACCGGGGTGGCCCGGGCGATAGACTCTCCGATGCCCAAGTCAGAAACTCGAAGTTATGGTGGGTTTTGAGTGTAGAGTTGTCAATTACCTTGTTTGGGAGGACTTGAGGTATATATAGTCGCCGAGGGGGGCCAGTTTCAAGAGATTCATTTATCTCTACTTCTCGGTGTTTGGATAGAGTCGGTTATCCATTTCACATGAAGAGATCGAGTCTGGGCTCTCTCTTGGCGAAGAGATAGAGCTTTCAAATTCTTTCTTGTGGGTGGAGGTGGTCCTGTTACATTTACCCGATACCCAGACCCGACCTGGATCTGACCTCGACCTGGCATTGAACCGGAACCGACCCGATCTATCTGGGTCCGAGTCCTAAAATAAAACCCGATGCACTTTCGGGTTCGGGGTCCGGGTCCGCTAAAAATAGACCCGATCCGGATACGTTAAAAAATACCACAAAAATTATGAAATTTAAATAATAGAGTTATGGGGATATACATGCAAATAGTAAGTGTTGAAGATATATGTTTAAATATAATATTTATTCATGTACTTAAGTACAAAAATTGTTGAAACCATAGGGTTTGGGGTGCAAAAATACTTAAGTACAAATATTTATTCTCCGCTACCGGACCCGATGGGTAGATTTTTAAATTAGGTCCCGGACCTAGACTCGATTCTCGCAAGTCCGGATCCGGATTCAATTTTTGGACGACCCGTGAGGTACCGGGTCTGGGTCCGGGTAGTGGAGGAACCGACCCGATAGGACCCGATAGCAGCTTTAGGTGGAGGGATGAAATCAGTTACCCCTTAGAAATAGGGGGTTTAAACTAGGTTCGATGGATCTGGACTCCTTTGCGTTAGGATTGTTGTAACCTATGCAGCACGGATACAGGTACATGTATCCGGTACGGTACGTATCCAGTACGCGGATACGTCGATTTTTCAAAAATTAGAATACAGGTACGTTAGGATATGCTAAATTAAAATAGTTAAAAATATTAATATTATAGATATATAAATAGTAAACTAAAATATTCAATTCAATACGAACATGAAAAAATAAGAAACAAGAAGATGGTAATTGAAGTTAATACAAGGCAATGTCAAACAAAATATATTAATGGATCATTCCAAGTTTCCAACAACTCCAATACCGGTATTACATGACCGAAATGTTCAAATAAAAGTAGGTTAGTTTTAAGCATATTCAATAGAATCATAATCATAACTACATTTATCATAACTTCATAAGTCATAACTATAAACCAACCATGACCCTTCAATACATCCTACTGTGCTATATCTATCATCTTAAACAAATCTAACACTCAAACACTAGAGCGAATAAAGACGCAGCAATTTATACAATAATACAAGCAGTCAATCAACCAAAATAATAGCAAGAACTACATCCTACATCTATCATTTTGTCAACATCTTTTAATCAAATGAAACAAAATAATATCCTTTAATCAAATAAAATTAGGATTTGAAAGAAGAAGACGAAGAGAATAGTAGAATATATATATATATATATATATATATATATATATATATATATATATATATATCCAAATAGTATCCAAGAGTATCCCGATGTATCCGAGGGTATCCCCAGAGTATCCAATCTTTTTCTTTTTTTTTTTAAATAATTGTTGGGATACGTATCCGGTATGTATATCCGACGAGTATCCCACCGGATACGTATCCGGTATGAGATACTCATCCCTGGGAGAGTATCCGTGCTTCCTAAGTTGTAACAGTCTCTATTACATGCTCGATCGGGTCACTGGGCGTGAAAACGGCCCAGCTTATCTTGTCGGGCCTGTTTATACTGAAAATTACCGTTTTACCTCTGAGAGCGTTAAGATTCGTGCCCGATTTGAACGGTCCCGATTTTGTTCTATTTTTACCCATATCACGAGCTCCCCACTTCCGAAAACTGAGTTTCACAGCCTTGAGGGAGTAGTTCACCGTGTTTTTAATGGTTAACAGAATTTATCGGATTCTTCGATGACGTTTAAATCTTGTTTAGTGTGTAACAGCATTGTTCTGACTTAAAGAGTATCCAGAATCATATTTACAATTTTTGGATTTTTTGTGATATTTTTTGATTTTTTGGGAATTTTCTTGATTTTTTCCAATTTTTTAATCATTTTTTGGAACTTTTTATTAATTAATCCGAATTTTAAATTAATTTCTCGAATTTAAAAATATTTTTTTCTCAAATAATAATTATTTTTCTGGATTTAAAAATAATATTCTGAATTTTAATTATTTTTTAGAATTTGGGAATAATTTTCCAGATTTTAAAGTAATTTTTGAATTTTTGAATTATTTTTCTGGAATTTTATAATAATTTTTATAAAATAATAATTATTTTTCAGAATTTAAAAATGTTATTGTGATTTTTTAATTATTTTTCAGAATTAATAATTTTTTAATTATTTTTCTGGAGTTTTATAATGAGAAAATGAATTTTGAATAATAAATAATACATTAGTTAATCTGGATCATTGATTAAGAGAAGCACGCTTTTTGAGAAGATCGAACGGTCAGAATTCCCTAAAGCAACTCACCTCCTCGGTTTGCCTTTTGCACCGAGGGTGTGGGTCGCACATGTTAGAGAAACAACACCGACACGTGAGCCCCACCTCCATTTTTCATTTTTCCTGGCCTTTTTATTTATGGCATGTGTGAAGCACGTAAAAACGTGAGCGCGATTTTTGGAGTGATCACACTTGTTCATCTCGTGTGGTGCAAATCCCAAGGCGATTAGATAGCGCACGAGTAACGAAGCAAGCACCTCCTCGGTTTTGCTTTAGCGCTGAGCGTGGGGGCCCTACCAGGTATGTAGGTGCTTGCGAAGGTGCCACGTGGCGTAGTTGTCGACAAAGGGGTAGAGGAGTGGGACCCGCTAGCTCCGTGGTCGCATGTGGGTGCGCCACTGGCAGGTGCTGTTGTAGAGAGAGGGTACAGTGGGGCCCGCTGGCGTTGTCTGACCGATGCGTGGCACCGTCTGTGCACCTGTGAGACCTGCTTCATTACCGCATGCGCACGTGGCGCCTTGCGATTGGCTGGCATGTGGGGCTTGCTGGCGCTGCCCTTTATTTGTTTTTTTTATGGCTCTTGCGCACAGCTGTAGTACAACTGTTATTTTCGGTGCTACAGAGGTCCGATCGGGGCGTACGAGCAGTCGATTCGAAGAAGACTCGAAGATCTACAAGCTCTGTTCAGAAGTTGGTCGAGAAATCGTCCATCATCAGGGTTAAAATATGCCCTCAATGTCTCTGTCTTCGGGGAGCTGAGAAGAGATGAGCTACGAATAGAACTTCGTCATGGAGAAGCTACGAAGAGGAGCTTCGTCCTTGGGGAGCTATGAAGAGGAGCTTCGCTCCCGTGGAGCTATGAAGAGTTGTTTTGCCCTGGATAAGCCACAAAGAGGGGTTGTGCTCCCGGGGAGCTTCGAAGAAGGAGTTGACGCTGACCTTGCCGTTTGGGCCCGACAAGATCATAGAGGCGAATAAGAAGGGAGTTGTTGCCGTTTGAACCCGACAAGTTTGTAGAAGCTGCTCTTGGAGGGAGTTGGACTCCAAACTTGCTGTTTGAACCCAACAGGCTTGGGGAGTCGGTTGAGGAGGGAGTTGACGCCGATCTTGTCGTTTGGACCCGACAGACTTGTGGAGGCGACCCAAGAAGGGTGTTGGCGTCGACCTTGCCATTTGGACCCGACAAACTTGTGGCGGTGACCCAAGGAGGGGGTTGGTGCAGACATTGCCGTTTGGATCCGGCAGGTTTGTGGAGGCAACCCGAGGAAGGGGTTGGTCCTGACCTTGCTGTTTAGACCCGACATGTTTGTGGAGGCAATCTGAGGAGGGGATTGGTGCTGACTTTGCCGTTTGAACCTGACAGGTTTGTAGAGGCAACCCGAGGAGAAAGATGGATGCTTAACTTGCCATTTGAGTCCAACAAGTTTGCAGAGGCGACCTGAGGAGGGTGTTGGCGCCGACCTTATCGTTTGGACCTGACATGCTTGTGGAGGCAACCCGATGAGGGAGTTGGTGTCGTCCTTGCTGTTTGGACCCGGTAGGTTTGTGGAGGCAACCCGAGAAGAGGGTTGGTGTCGTCCTTGCTGTTTGGATCCGACAGGTTTGTGAAGGCAATTTGAGGATGGGGTTGGTGCCGATCTTACCGTTTGGCCCTGCCAGGCTAGTAGAAGTAACTTGAGGTGGGTGCTAGTGCTGGACATGTTGTTTGGACCCAACAAGCTTGTAGATGCGACCCGAGGAGGGAGATGACATCGACCATGCTGTTTGAGACCGACAAGTTGATGGAGGCAACTCGAGGAGGGAAGTAGAACGCAAACGGGATAAGCGAAGAAAGTCATTTGACAAGAGAACTGAAATCCTTTTCTTAGGGTTGAATCGGAAAGATCACAAACAATGATGCCATATCTGATGCTTGAAGGTGAACTAGTTGTGGGAGAAGCTCTACGGATGAGCTGGGTTCCAGCACCGTCAAGGAGTTGAGGGTGACTCGGAAGAGGAACTGAACATGAAACTCATTGATGAGGGTTGTCGAGCCGCAGGAGCAGCTATAAGGGTGAATCAGGCCCTGAATTCAGTATGTTTGAGTCAAGTTTTGGGGGTAGCCTTGGAAAAGAGCCGATCTTCGAACTTGCTTGTTGGAATATTTAACTAGTAGTGGGAGTAGTCCGAATGGTCGTTTCGAGCCCCGAACCTGCACACTTGCAAGCTGTGAGGGCAATTTTGAGCCATGATTGTGAACTTCGAACCAGTTGTTTAAGGTTCATCAACGAATTGTAGGGGCAATTCCAAATGGTGAGCCACTCCGCATTTACTTGTTTGCAAGCGACTAAAACAGCAACGAACTAAGTGTTAGACTCCAAACATGTTTCAGAAGGTTAACGAGTTGTAGGAGTAATTGCGAATGGTGAGCCACTCTGTACTTGCTTGTTCGCTAGCAACTAAAGTAGTATCGAACCAAGTGTTGGACTCCAAACTCGTCATTTGAGTGTAGCAAGTTGTGGGAGCTGCCTTGAGGGACAAGCTTGACTCTGAACTTGCTGTTTAACGAGTCGTAGATGTGACTCGGGGGGATCGACATAAGGCCAGTGCAATGATCTTTATAAGAAAAAAGCTAAGTTTTATTGAAATAAACCAAGTGGCTGTCTTGAAGGAGGAGAGCCGTTATTACATGCTTTGGCCATATCGCAAGTGGCGGCTTATTAAAAACTGAAAACCTACTTCTACGAGAGGGTGTTAGGCACCCTTGTGGTACATCATTTGATGCTCTGTATTGCAAGTTCGCCTTCCCAGAATAGGAGGATCTCCTTGAGTTCATCAACTAGTTCGGGAAGGACTTGACTGTTCCGTTGGGGAGCTCTAATGCTTCAAGTGGGGGGACTGAGCCCCCCAGTGGTGTAACATCTTCGAGCGGTCTCTTGACTTCCTTTGACTTTCCCTACTTCTGCAAAGGTCGGAAACTTCGTTTTCATGTGAAAGGTTGAGGGTACAACATGAAGTATTGCTAGGCCTGGTCGGCCCAGAATGATATTGTAAGCAGCCTTCACATCGACGACCATGAAGTCCATTGCCTCTGTCCGAGTTGTTCGGATTTTTCCTGCGGTTACATCAAGAGTGACTATTCCTTCGATTGAGACCGGAACCCCAGAGAACTCGTTGAGCATGTATTCGGCAAGTTTGAGACGATCTCGAGAAACTTAAGACCTTGGAAGGCTTCTAGGAAGAGAATATTGATGGAATTGTCGTTTTTGACTAGGATTCGTTGCATGTCGTGGTTGGCCATGTGGAGACTAATTACGAGCACGTCACAGTGGGACGTTCAGATGCCTTCTAGGTCTCTGTCTGAGAATGTCACTGGGACTGTGAAGCTCTTGGGTGGAGGGAAGTTCTGTACTGAATTAACTTTTCGGATGAAGGTCTTTCGAGAGGAGTTCGACTCTTCCCCATCGGACCTCCATGGATAAGGTGGAGGACAGCCCCAGGTTCGGAGTCTTGGGACTCGGCGGGCCTTTCGGTTGGCTTGTTAGCTCTCGGGGGTGGAGGAGGATCGGTCTTGTCCTTCCTGACGAACTTGGCTGGGTGCCCCCGCTGTATGAACTCCTTAATCTTCTCCTTGAGAGCCCGATAATTATCTGTGTCGTGGCTATTATCCCTATGGAAGTGGCACCACTTGTCTCTGTTTCTCCTCTTCGTTGAGTATTCATTCTAGAGGAAACGCGGAGTAGTCCTTGTTCACCTTCATGAGAACTGCTGATATACTGGCACCGTGGGGAAGTGAACTTTTCAAAACGAGGAGCAAGGTGACGCCGACTATTGTCGTCTTTCTGGAATTTTTGAGATCCTTCTTCGTTTGCATGTCTTTCGTTTGTTCCTGGAAAAGGGCTCTTCCCGACTGGGGGGTTGAGAGTCTCTTCAGCTCGGATGTACTTCTCACTCCTAAGCAGGAGTTCCGAGAAGACCCCGAGGAGGCTTCTTGGCAAGGGATGCCTTGAGGTCGGTGTTATTGACGTTGTGTCTGAATACGGCGGTCGCTACTGCTTGATTGAGGGAGGCGATAGACCGGGACTCAACTGTGAAATGTCGGACAAAGTTCCTGAGCTATTCCCCTTTTATCTGACTCAGGTCCAGCAAGGATGCACTTGTCTTCTTGGTTCGGCGGCTGTTGACAAAATGGGTGAGGAAAAGTTCTTCAAACTGATCGAATGAGAAGATGGAGGTTGGAGATCGGCGGGAGTACCACTCTTGCTGGGCTCTTCAATGTGGTAGGGAAAGTTTTGCAGAGAAGCGCGTTTAAGGCTTGATGGATAGGGCTGCAAACGAATCGAGCTATTCGCAAGCTCTTCGGCTCGAGCTCGGTCAAAGCTCGGCTCGAACCGAGCTCGAGCTCAAAACCGAGCTCGTTTCGTAAACGAGCCGAGCTCGAGCTTTATTTTTTTTTATTTTAGGCTAAGCTCGCGAGCTATTTGGCTCGAATATGGTCAAAGCTCGGTCAAAGCTCGGCTCGAACCGAGCTCGAGCTCAAAATTGAGCTTGTTTCGTAAACGAGCCGAGCTCGAGCCTGAAGGTATTCGGCTCGGCTCGGCTCGATTGCAGCCCTATTGATGGATCATCATGAGAATTTTAAAACTCTCAATGTGATCTGCCGGGTTAGACTCTTCGTTGTAGGACTCGAAGTGAGGCGGCTTGAAGGTCTCTGGGACTTGGGCTTCCATGATGGTCTTGGAGAATGGAGGTTTGCTCGGTCGAAAATTCTTGGCTTGATGATCCTCTTCCCAGTTGATGTTGTTGAGACGGTCTTCCATCTCCTGGAGGCGGTGACGAACCGAGTCGTCCCTTTGGTGTCGGATCTTGTCCACCCACAAGACTCTCCTTCATGTACGGTTGCGAGACGACGATCATTTGTTTGTCGGACTCTGTCTGGGGTGACGTTGAGAGCTTGGAGGATTTGATTTTTGAAATTTCAAACTCTGCTTTGGTGATGGGTGCATGTTCATCGCCGTTGGCCCCATGAACTGATCGACTGGCTGTGGTCTGACTCCTTTGCTGCCGAGAGGGAGGTGACCTTCTTCGTCCCCTGGGAGAGGGGGTTCTTCTACGCCCCCTTGGAGAGGGGTTCTTCTATGCCTTTGCCTTCGAGGAAAGAGACTTCTCATATCTTCCTGATGTTCTGGATTAGGGGGCTCGCCACGAGTTCGCCTCGTTAATACGGATTCGGAGGTCGGGGAATTCCCTGCTGGCGGTTGACGATAACTTGACAAAGATCTGGTTGCAGTTGAGGCGCTGTTGCGCAGTACGAACTGAACCTCTGTTTTTGACGAATGGCCGTGCAGGTGGTTATTCGGGACGACTTCGATGGGAGCCCCCCGGTGCTGCTCCTTTGGGCGAAGGCTGAATCTGCTGAAGAGGGGGCTGCTCGAGTAGAGGTTGTGATATGCTTGAGACTGCTGAACCAGTTGAAATTGTTGAGGTGGGTCCTCTGCGAGGGGAGGATGTGAAGGAAGATGGCTGGCTCACTCGCTGGTAGCCGTTGTTCTTGCCTTTATTTTGGGAGGCATAATGGAAAGCGTGGTTTCGGATCTACGAAGTTGGATCAGTGACCTTTTCATTTCCCACAGACGATGCCAATCCGTTGTTGCTTATTTCTGTGTGGGAGCAAACAAATACGTAAATTCTTTAAAGAAAAACAGTAAAGATTGAACCTTCGCTATTCGTCGACTATATCGCCAAAAGCTAGTTCATGACTCCGAGATCTGATCGTTGAGAACGGCTGTTGTCGCTCCCGTGGACCTGTAAGACAAGTTTGAAACACCGGGGGTGGCCCTGGCGACACACCCTCCGGCACCCAAGTTAGAAACTCGAAGTTATGGTGGGTTTTGAGTGCGGAGTTGTCAGTTACCTTGTTTTTGAGGAGGTCACAGAGGGGGGCCAGTTTGAAGATATTCATCTATCTCTACTTCTCGGTGTTTGGATAGAGTCGGTTATCCCTTTCACATGAAGAGATCGAGTTTGGGCTCTCTCTTGGCGAAGAGATAGAGCTTTCGAATTCTCTCCTTTTTAAACTGACTTCGATGCATCTGGACTCATTTGCGTTAGGACTGTTGTAACACTCTTTATTACAGGCTGGATTGGGTCACTGGGCTTGAAAACAACCCAGTTTTTCTTGTCGGGCCTGATTAAGCTCACTAGTTGTTGGTACTAGATATTATATCAGTCATGACTTAGTATTTAGTTTGATGTAGTTATGAGCTGTGTCAAATCATGTTAGAGTGTGCTATTTGTATGATCTAGATGTCTGTTGCATCCCTTTTTTTGGGTTAGTTTTAGGCTTATTTTGGTTGATGTTGTGTGGACAATCTGTAGTTCATCTTAAATTTCTTCAGTGGTTTATAGAGATTCTAATGTTACTCGGCTTTGAGATGGCCTTGCCTAGTTAACATCCTCCTAACTTGCATCTTTTAACTATTAATATCTGTTATATTATCCATAGAATTTTGATTCTTTCAGTGCATATATTCAAGTTAGGACTTAAAGTAGTGGAAAGGTTGTTCTAGCCTGGGTTGGACCGATTCTAACAATTTCCAAATATTGTGGCCAAATTGTATTTTTCAATTGTCCACTTAATGGTGTCAGTGGTTTTTCTTATTTTTTTTGTCCATGGATATAGTTATGCGCTAAAGGAAATGATTCTAAAGAGGTCTACTTCTGCATGTATGTAACTTGCATTTGTGGAGGTTCATGACAAATTCTCTTATAGTTTGAGTTTCGTACTACACTGTATACAAGGAAATAGTTGTTTTGGTCGAACTAGGTACCCTTCTGATTGCAATAGTATTTACATAGTGCATTTAAGTAAATTTATACTTTATAGTACTTGTTTGGATTGATTTCCATCTTGGTGAAGAAGGAATAAGATCAAAGAAGGTCAATACTTCGTCCTGATCCACTTATATAGTGAAGGTAGTTCATTTATAAAAAAATTAATTGGAAAGGCGAGAGCATTTGATTTCGAGAGGAAGGGAGAGGGTGTCCCCATTGTAGGGAAGGTTGTGTATATGCACTTGAGCAGGTCCGCTTGGTTGTAGATAGGTAACTAGTAACTGAGGATTAGGTTTGGTAAATTTCTTCCGTAAATTTGGTTTTGGTGAGGATCCGTGGGATCCGTGGGATCCAAATCCATATAAAGCTATAACATACTAAAGGTGTCTAAAAAATTAAATTGGACTATTGCATCACGTTCCTGCTATTTTAAATTGGACTATTGCTATTTTCTAGCTATTGAAATTCTTATGAAATATATAATTGTTTTAGCAACAAACTAGTCAGATTACGCTTGAGGTCTAAGGTGTTTTCTGAGACAACCCGCAATTGCACTTCAATTTATAAACACTTTGAATTTTACACAAAGATTATTCGAAAATGTTTTAATTGTAAAGTTAAATATTGTTCAAAAATAGAACCAAATAAATTTAAAGTTGAATACTTTCAGGAAGGCTATATTTCATTGGAGAATTGTTTTGTGGTGTTATTAATGGTGTAATTTTTTTTTTGGTCAAGGTAGGTTTGTACTAAATTTGTTTTGCCTCACAATTATAAATTTTTTAAGGTTTTCATAGTTAAATTCCTATATATCCTGGCGTTGACAAGATTGAAAAGATATAGATCCATAATGAGGTTATCGCCTCTCTTAAATTCGGATGGTAATCTTACAATAAAGTCAACTTTGAATTAATCCTAAATTTTCATTATGGTTTCAATCTTTCTTTTATATGCAAGTATTCTCAATCTTTGAAGCAATTCTAACTCAAACAAACGTGTTCGCCACCCTATTCTTGGAATCTCTTTGTTTAAAACAGAGTTATGTTTGATTTTTATGATTTCATGTTTCTTAGCAACTCTGACTTGGAATTTATATCAAAATCAATCAAATAACATTTGTCCACCCCAGTATCTCAAAATCTTAGATTTTCACTGAGCTTAATGTGCTTGTTGAATTCATTTAATTACACATAATTTGGAGTGCTTTAGTCTAGACTGTCTGTATATACATGATACAAGTTGAAAAAGATATGTTCTTGTGTCATGAAAAATTCATTTCAAGTCACACCATTTGATCATGCCATGCCATTTGAATTTAGGGGTTTGATGTAGTAGTCCCTAACAAATCGTATATTTGTGTGTCCATCTTCCAAAAATCACTATTTGCATATTCATATTCTGCAAGTTTGGGAAGGAATGATTGTTGTATTTGCATATTCATATCCTGCAAGCTACTTCCACCTCAAAACCTTTCTTCCAAATTTACCCATGCTGCAAATCCCACAACATCTATTCATTGGTTCAAAATACCTTCAACCTCAGGCTCTGCCATTTGTGGGCTCCTGCAGCCGGCTGGGACTACAAGCTTTGCATTAGTTCCTCCTTGATCCCCCTTTACATGTCGAATGACTTGCATCCGTCACCCATCACTTCAAGTCAATTCATTCATAGCTACTAGTTACCCCTACTTCTCTTATGCCCTTAAATATTAACTACCAAGTTTTTCTTTTGTTTTGTTTTTACCTTTTTATGAAAAAATTGAATGCACCAAGTTGTAGGATGATAATTGATGTTCTTCTAATAAAGTGATGTTTTTTAAAATAAAATATAAAAAACTCGAGCAAAAAAGGAAAAGAAAATTAGGATCCAAAATTTATTATACATATATCCAAACTTATAAAACATTACAACTATGTTTCACCACTAGTATACTATATTTCCGTTTTTTTGTTGTGGAACGGTTATACTATATCTCTACTATTATCATCAGAGAATTGAAGTTGGTTTTATTTTATTTTTAAATTAGAGAGCTGGAGTTGTGCAAAGTATGGAAAGAAATAAAACCCCGACTCAAAACCAATCTCAACCGCACGTTTTAGGCATAGTTATATGAATCATCCATACCACCGAAGTAGATCAAAACCACACATTTTATATCCACATAAACTTCAAATTAATGAATAAAAAGAAAAATTTTACATATGCCCGCCGTGCTTTATAAGTAGTAGTCATATGGGAAGAGAGTGTTATTTTTTGTGTAAAAGGGGGGAGTGCTTTGCAGTCATGCAAACTCCACATATAGTTTTTTTTATTGGGTAAAAACATAGGTTGTTAGTAAGGGAAATACTCATTAGTCATTATCCAGTAGCTTTGACAGCAAAGAACATCATATTGCATGAATCTTTTGAAATATATGGATGGTCGGAGATTTTGCCACATCAGTTTTTGTGGAGTAACGCTAAACTTATGTATAAAGCATTCCTCTTTTATAATTGGTAATATTGGGCAATAGTAGTATTGAGAGATCATACAAGTATTTAAGACTGAAGTTATATATAGAATAAAGTACGTTGATGCATAAATATATACAAGTAGCAACAGTTAATGATAACGATTTAAAGCCTTGAATACATTTAACCTACATTTCATTATGGAGCTATCTGGTTTTTGGTATTAGATATCCTCGTATGAGTCATGGTTTGATATTTTAATTTGATATAGTTATGAACCTTGTCAAATCACTTTAGAAGTTAACCAGCATCTAGCATAGTGGAGCTGATATAGTTTTGATACAGTTAAACAACGTCTCATAGTGGAGCTAGCTAGTTGTTGGTATTAGATGTCCTCACATGCTATTTGTATCATTGGTATTATAAGCTTGTTACATAATTTTTTGTTAACTTTACACTTATTGAAGCTGATGTTATTTAGGCAATCCATTAACCGTCTCAAATTTCTACAAATGTTTTTGAAATGCTAATGTATCTCGGTTTGAGTTGTACTTGCCTATTTAACAATTTTCTCCTTGAATATTTTTAACTATTATTATTGGTGTTACTATCTTTAGCTTTTTTATCTTTCAGCATATATTTTCAATGTTGGATCTTAAAATAGTAGAAAGACTGTTCTAGCCTGGGATTGTTCCTGGATCTAAGACAGTATCAAATATAATGGCCAAATTTCGAGTGTTCTTAATAGTGTCAGGGTATATGTTAGGCTCTAAAGGAAATGATTCTAAAGAGGTTTATTTCTGTATATTTTTACTCTGTAAAGCTGCAAGAAAGGGCCTAAATTGCAAGATTACACATTTGGGATGGTTCACAAGAATTTTTATATATTTGGAGCTTCGTATTAATAAGTTGTTAACAGTGAACAAGTCGTTTTGGCAGATCTAGGGTCTGTTCTGATTGCGACTAGATTTACATGCCTCAATTTAAGTGAGGGGCTGATACTTGATAGTTCTTGTTTGGATTGAATACCAGCTTGGAGAAGAAGGAAATAGATCAGAGTATGCCCATACTTTGGACTGATCCAGTGTATATAATGAAGGTAGATCATTTATATCATCTGTTAATTGAGAGAGAATTTTGATGTTGAGAGGAGGGAGAGGGTGTCTCTACTGGAGTAGGATTGTGCTTATCCACCTCCTATGTAGGTCCTTCTAGGTTACAGATAGGGAACTATATTTGAATTTAGTTTTCCCAAACTACATTGGGGTAAGAATTTGTGGGATCTGAATCCATGCTGAACCAGATAAACTATTACTCTATCTCAAAAATTAACTTGGACTATTGTTCCTTCTATTTTTTTCATGGGGACAGACATGTGATTATGTACTTCATGTTAGTATTCTTCGGGCTGTTGGAATTGTTAGGATAAATAACTATATTATACCACAAGCTTCTTTTCATCACTGATGAGGGCTAAGGTGTCTACTTTTTCTGTGTCAACTTGCATTCATACTTCTGCATTGTGGCTGCAGTATTGTTTTATTGAGTATTGATAGATCTAAATTGAAACATATACTTTTATTGGGTGGCACGCAAATGGATTCATAAACCAATCATGCAAATAAAGTGAGATTGAGTTAGTACCATCAACATTGGCATCCATAGTCTAGAGCTAATTATTAAAGCTTAGCCTTTGATTAATCTTCTTTATCCTAAATCAATTAGGATTTGGGATAAAGAAGATTATTCAATGGCTAAGCTTAGCCATTTAGGAGTTTTAAGAGAATGTGGTACACTAATGATGAAATTATGTGTGTGAAACTTTTTCACTTTATTTTTCCTGAAAGCAGTCATATGTGAAGTTTCACTTCTAGTCAGTGGGAGATTTAAATGATTTTTTGTTAGGCGATTATACTGTTTTTTGGGTGGCCGCCTTAACCGCCTAGGCAGAGGCAGTAGATGGGCCTGCCTACCGCCTTTTTGCTCGAACTAAATGGGTGTATTGAGATTCTAATAAATTTCAATGGTCTTCCATTATTTGCTTGTTAATGATAATTCTTTTGTATTAACTTGATCTTTTCTCATTATTGGTGATTTTCTAATGATTTTTTTCAATATTACAAATTAAAGTTTAAAATTAATATAAATCACAAATTAAAACCAGTCAACCAGGCGCCTTGGTGCCCACCTCGGTGGTAAGGCGCTAGGCCCACCTTCACCGCCCTGCCTCGCCTACCGCCTACAAAAATGAGCCAGTAGGTGGACAGCAAATTAGCCACACATCTAGCTTTCAGCAACAGAGTTGTTTATGCATCTGATTAAGTCAACCAATGCATGTCTAACCAAACTGACATCTCCTTTGATATTCACAGAATTGCTGATGCTGAAGAGAATCTTGGCGAGAGTGAAGTGCGTGAAGCTCATTTAGCAAAGTCCTTGTACTACATTCGTATATGTGACAAGGTGATTTATTCTTTAATTTTTAGAACTAAGACTAACTCCACTTATTTTATGTCTTTGGAAAATATTTCGTAAAAAATATAATTATTTTGCTGGTCACTGCTGAAAATTAAATGCAGGAAAAGGCCCTGGAACAGCTCAAGGTAACTGAAGGGAAAACAGTTGCAGTGGGCCAAAAGATGGATTTGGTTTTTTACACACTACAACTTGGTTTCTTCTACATGGACTTTGACCTTATTTCTAAGTGTATTGACAAGGCCAAGAAGTACGTATTGGCATTCAGAAAATTTCTTGTTGAACTAATTTATGTACTTTACTATCGCCCTGATGCTTGAAATGTATGGTTACTGAGTTTGTATCTTGTGGCAGTTTGTTTGAGGAAGGAGGTGACTGGGAGAGAAAGAACCGCTTGAAAGTGTATGAAGGTCTATTTTGTATGTCAACCAGGAACTTTAAGAAAGCGGCAGATTTGTTTTTGGACTCGATTTCAACCTTCACAAC
This sequence comes from Hemerocallis citrina, assembly GCA_017893485.1. Taxonomy (NCBI): domain Eukaryota; kingdom Viridiplantae; phylum Streptophyta; class Magnoliopsida; order Asparagales; family Asphodelaceae; genus Hemerocallis; species Hemerocallis citrina. The sequence continues at coordinate 101,383,018 of CM030358.1, read as the reverse complement.
CTATGAACTTTTCCCATATGACACTTTCATCTTTTACACTGTGCTGACAAGCATTATATCATTGGATAGGGTTTCACTGAAACAGAAGGTAAATGACTTTCCATTCTCTCTACCTTGTTTTTGCTCCATATGATTGAAATTAACATTTGAATTATCTGTTTGGCAGGTTGTAGATGCTCCAGAGATCCTAGCAGTTATTGGCAAAGTCCCTAATCTGTCTGAGTTTCTAAACTGCCTTTATGGGTGCCAGTACAAGTCGTTCTTTTCTGCATTCTGTAAGTCATGATTTAAAATCTTTAAATCTCATTATCTTAGGCATTAACCTCCCTATTACGTGTATTTAGCCATTAAATGAATCCTTTGTGGAAGTAGAACTTCTTTATAAGTTAAACATATGCCAAATTGATGTTGAAATTAAAGGAACTACTGTTGCTGTATCTGGTCCAAAATTATTTGTTGTCTGCAGTGAGTGTTAATATAAACCTTGCTAAGAAACTTATATATGTGAGCCAAAATGGTTTTAGTTTCGTGCATTTCTAGGATAGGTCCTCAACACATCTTTATCAATTTATATATTTTGTGTTGCAGTTGGACACAAAAGGAAGTTTTAAGTGCAGTGGTGGCGCCAGTACTTTTCTAGAAGAGTGGCAAAATACGGAAAGAGAAATATCATCCAAGTTTACATTTATGAGGAAATTGCTAACCTAAGAATTAAATTATACTTCGAAGTAACATTCAAATTCAAAAAGTCTGACAAAATAAGGCGCAAATTCTTTTTTCTGAAATAAAAGAAAATATATAACAAGCACATAAGGGAGATGCTTCATATCACTGCCATGATGCTGAATCTTCAACAAGAGCAAGTTCTACTCTTCTACATAGGAATTTTCTAAATTTATTTAATTTTTCTAAAACATGTTGAGAATTGAATGTTAGGAAAATGTCAAGAGATACTTGAAGTTTATTTCATTGAAATTCATGTAATGAAGAGTGCTCAATTGTGAGCATGAAAATAAATGGTTCACTAGTCCCATATCGGAACACCAAGTTTATTAGGAATTTTTTTATATATATGAGAGATCACATTTATTTCGCACTTATGTTAACAAGCAGGTGGCAGTAAACATAAGTGTTAGAGTAAATTTAATTAGTTAATATTATTGAGGCTATATACATATTAAGAGCACCATTTTAAAATTGATTTGAGATTAAGTGGGTTTATTGAGTTTTAAGTGGCTGTGTTGGCACAAAATGGAAGAGTTAGCTGGGCAATTAGTTAATGCATAAGAGCATCTGCAGTTGTTTTTCTAAAAAATGGGTATATGGAAAATATAGAAATACCAATTAGGGCGTAGCGCTGTAGTTGTCAGAACTTTTTTTTATATGAAACGGAAGATCATTTACCGTTTGAAGATTTGCGTATTTTTTTTTTAAATTTTTGTGAAGGACGGCATCTGCCGTCCGTATTTAAAAAAAAAATCCAAAAAGTGAAGGACGGCATGCCAAATATGCATGGCTTTTTCTCTCTCTTCATGAAACGGGTAATGTTCTTCTGATTTGATTTTTTTTTAAAAATAATTTAACGGCAAATCATCTTCCGTCTCACAATTGCCCAAATAAAAAAGTCCTCTCAGACGGAATGTCATATGCCGTCCAACACATAGACAGTAAATCATATTCCGATTGCTATAATATGCATTTTGCCAAATCTTCTGCCAAATATAGACGGCTACTGTAGATCAAAAAACCCAAAAATTGGGTATTAGGAAAATGACTACAGATGCTTTTTTCCATTTTTTGCATATATAGAAAACGACTACAGATGCTCTAAAGAGGGGCAAAATGTATATTTGGATCTAGAAGGACTAGCTTTACCATATGGCCTTAGCCCCCCTTAGGATGAGTGTGACCCAACTATCGTATTACATATGCTTGTGCATACAATAAGTTTTCATCCTCCTATGCTTAATGTAGCCATGGAGTGAAAGGGTTTATGTCTTCAAACTCCAAATATCTGGGTTAAGGCTCTTTATGTACTATCTGTACGCTTTCATGCAAGTTATCGCTGGCATTACTGGAGATCCATGTTACTGACTTTGGTCACTGTTGTATTACTTCTCAGCTGGGCTGACAGAGCAGATTAAATTAGATCGCTACCTTCAACCCCACTTCCGATATTACATGAGAGAGGTTCGCACAGTTGTGTATTCTCAGTTCCTTGAATCTTACAAGAGCGTCACTATGGAAGCTATGGCAACTGCGTTTGGAGTAACTGTGGATTTTATTGATCTGTAAGTACTACAGCTTGTGCCTTTTCTAGCATTCATTATTATCGTAGTCGTACAATTTGCGTTTTCTAGCATTCATTATTATCGTAGTCGTACAATTTGCACATGAATCACTAGTGTCATGCTGATATATAATCAAATACTTGAAAATGTCAAACCAAGTTATATGGTAGATTTTGGTTTGATATCCTGTATTTTTGTTATATATATATACACTAGGTTTGCCCGTTGACACGTGCCTACGGCACGTCTTCGGAATGGTGCAACTGGTTTGATTATATAAAATAGTTTTGGAGGTCCAGCAAATTAATTGAAGTAGCAAACATATTATATGAGAAAGCAGTATATCTACCTTTAAGCTCAACCATCGTCTTTTTGATCATTAGCTTGAAATTACCTGGAATGCATATAGTTAAACACTGCATAGAGTTTTTTAACTTCAGCATCAATTTTAGATGCTTGTAATAGTTATGCAAGGACATTATCATATAGGTTTTATAGAGTTTACTCTAATCTCATCACTACTATGAGCATGTCTAAATACAATGGTAACTCAAGTGCAGGTGTGAAGGTATCTACCATACCAATATTCTAAACATTTGTTTGTCTGAGACTCAGTTTGCAATTGAAATATCTCTTATTATTATTTCAACCAAAATGAAATACATGAAGTTCTCAAAACTCTAATCCAAGCTAATCATTTCTTTTATATTCACTTTGTCTCTCCATTGCACCTATATAAAAAAAAATCAAAATGGATAAATAACAAATTTACTTTAGCTGTCTTTCTTGAGTGGAGAGTTTGCACCCTTCACTGGTAAACTCCAGTCATCCCAATCATATATATCTAAACATACACTAAAAGTTCTTATATGTGATGTTATCCATGGTTTCTAATAACTAGTGAAAGGAACACTTCACGATAGTATTTTCTCTTGTAGTAAAGAATTTAATGTTGCATATTTGCCAAGTTATTTTACATTGCTAGTCAGCTTACCTGTCCTGCTATGGTTTGGAAGCCCAAATTGAGGCCACCAAATAATCCATCTCTCATTTGCGTACACCTTAAATCACCAAATTAAAATTTTTTAAACCAAAAGATAAAACAATCATCTCTCTCTGAACTTAACTACCATGCACAAAAAATTCTGAGTTAGCAAAAAACTGAGTAATCCCCTGCACACAAAAAATTAAAAATTAGAATGAGAATTCAGTTAATGAGATGAAATTAGAGTCGTCGCATCGCATATAGAGGCTTTCGATTCGGTGGAGGGGAGTCGCCGATACGGAGTCGTTTGATATTCGCGCTCGATTTGGTGGAGGGGAGTCATCGATACGGAATTAGCAGCGGATCAGATATCGGCGACGACTTCTTGATTGGGGTTCGACATTGGATTTAGATTTGCTTTGAGATTTTCAAAATTTAAAATTTTCCAAATTTTCCAAAATTTTAAATTTTAATTTTTTAAAAATTTTTTTTTCAAAATTTCTAAAATTTTAAAAAATTTCAAAAATTTTAAAATTTTTAAAAATTTAAGATTTTTAAAAATTTAAGATTTTAAAATATTTATTTTTTTAATTTTGTAAAAAATTTTTTGTAATTTTTTGCAAGTTTTTGATTTTTTGATTTTTTGAATTATTTTTGAAGTTTTTAATTTTTAAAATTTTTTAGTTTTTAATTTTGAGTTTTTTTTTTGATTTTTATTTTCTTAATTATTTGAATAGAAGAGAGAGAGGGAGAATAATTAAATAAATAAAGGAGTTGTTTTGGGTGGGGGATTTGAATTTAAGTTTTGGGGAAAACTTTTGGAATTTTTTGCGGTACTAGGCCACTTTTTGAAACTATTTGCGATTTTAGACCAGTCCATAAACTATTAGCACTTTGGCTAGCCAGTGCCACGTCAGCAGCGGCCGCTATTGGGAATAGTGAGTTCTTCATAGCGACCTCCCACACTTGTCAGTTTATTGTATAATGGACACGACTTGGTGTAACTGAGGTTGCTATTGTCAATAGCGGCCTTGTATAACCAAGGTCGCTATTCCCAATAGCGACCACAGGTTGGCCCAATCGCTTTTAGTCCCACCTGAGGTCGCTATTGGGAATAGCGACCTTAGTTAGACAAGGCTGCTATTGACAATAGCGACCTCAGTTACACCAAATAATTTGCAATTATACAACACCCTCTATAATCTGCTAAGTGTGGGAGTATAATGTGTTGGTCGCTATGAAGAGCCCGCTATTCCCAATAGCGGCCGATGCTGACGTGACACTAGGTAGCCAAAAATGCTAATAGTTTGGGAAGTGGCCTAAAATCGCAAATAGTTTCAAAAAGTGGCCAAGTACTGCAAATCATTCAAACTTTTGGGGGGAACAATGTGTTTTGTGAGGTTAGATCTGGGCCTTTAATTTTGGGGGGATTGAAGGAGAGCCACTTGATAGCTTTCTTTGTGTTTTATTATATAGATGTATATACATATGTAACCGATATTGAATTGTTCTGCCCTTCCTAGTTGAATTTAAAAGCTTTCATTTCAGGATTGTCTCCTATTTTGGTTTGTAGTCCAAGTAATTATCCTAAAAGAGAGGATTAGCAAAGCTTTTTTGTCCTATATTTTTGAAAGAGTGCAAAATCCTCTAGAAATGCTTGCGATCCAGATTGCTGTTTAATGTTGGATGAGGTAATGAAATTACTTCAGATTATGTTTCTCATGTTACCAGCGAAGGTTGCCTTTATCCATGGAATGTGGCCTCTACAACTAATGAAGATTATCGAGCTATTATTAGTTCCATTTCCATGGAGTCATGCTCATCGTACCATGTAAAATTAAACAGGTTTTCCATGTTCTCTTATTGGTTCATTATTGCAATGAAATAGTAGTGATATTGTCTAGCATATTTGCAAATATTGATTCATTGTGTTTTATTGTGTAATTTGGGATTAAATTAGATCATTTAGAAAAACCTATCTATAATTTTGAATAGCTATAATTGTAAATGAGATTAATTATTTGTTGTTTCTTCATTTGTGTACAGGGAGTTGTCTCGCTTCATAGCAGCTGGTAAACTCCACTGCAAAATTGACAAGGTCGCGGGGGTTCTTGAAACCAACAGACCTGATTCCAAAAACGCCCTCTACCAGGCAACAATCAAACAGGGAGACTTCCTATTAAATAGGATTCAGAAGCTGTCTCGTGTGATCGACTTGTAAAACCCAATTCAATCCCCTGACCTGATACTCACATTTTTCTTCTATTTGCGTACTCCCACTCTATTATTATTTTGTTAGAAGAAGATTTAGCACATATCGGTAATCCTTTCAGAAATATTTCCTCTGAGATGTTTGATTTTGCATTCACTTAAATTCAATGTACTTTCTACTAATTTGTGGTGTTGAGTTGTATGGGAAAGATGCACTGTACCTGTGGTTGGATGATAATTGAGCCTTTCAAAATGCATGCGTATGATTGATTAAGAAGTGCAACTATTGGGTCTAAATTGTTTACCATGTTGGCAGTTGTTGAGATCATTGCTCAATTTCATAGTATAAAATCTGATATTTTTCTATTGAATTTATCTCATCATTGATTGGCATTGCTTATGGGGTTAGTTGTTGTGGCCTCAAATTTTGTGGTGGTTTCATAATATCAGGTAGGTGTAGTCCGCTGACTTATTAACAGGGCAATGATTATCATAAAGCAATGCAATGATATCACCATGATGACGTGTTTCCTCTCATCAAATTTTTCTTGTTGACTTCAATGTTAATATGACAAACATAATCAGAATCAATTATATGCTCTTATTGTCAGGATTTGCAAGCATTAATCTTGTAAAATTTCTATAAATTAATAAGGTTTGGAACCACGGAAAATTATTAAATTAACAGAATTATTATTTAAATGATAAATTAGTAATTATTGATTTATCAATAAAATAATAAAATAATATAATATTAATTTAAAAAGAATTTTATGTTCGATGTAGATCAAAGTTGATAAGAGCATCTACAATGGTGTTTCTCATTTGGTAAAAAATGGCAGCTGGTCAGCTACAGTAGTAGCAAATAGCTGTTGTTGCTGCAGTGGTTGTTTGCTATATGTTTCTCATTTTTAAAAAAATTTTGCATGGGACGGTACAACATTTACCGTCGCGCAATTTTTTTATATAAAAAAGCGAGCAACGGTATATGTTATACCATCTCATTCGCCTGAAAAAATAATTAAAAAATTTAATTACTTATTAACTATTAAAATATATTAATTAAATAAAATAAATAATATAATAATAACTAAACCTAATTAATTAACTAACTAAACCTAATTATTTAACCTAAACCTACCCACAACCTTCCCCAATTCAAGGACGGTACAACATGTACCGTTCGAAAATTTCTATTAATTTTTTTCCTTTTTCGATCGTACGATTCTTGGCCGTTCATTTAATATATATATATATATATATTTAATATATATATATATATATATATATATATATATATATATATATATATATGGGACGGTACAACATGTACCGTCCGATCCCCATGTATAAAAATAAAAAATAAAAAAAATCTTGGGACGGTATATGTCATACCGTCCGACTGGATTAAAAAAAATAAAATATTAGGGACGGTATATGTTATACCGTCCTTTATAATTTGAGAATCGCTATTTTGTTTCTCATTTATGAGAAACGAGTATAGCAAATTTGCTAAAAAATGGTAAATAGAAAACCATTGCAGCCGACCAATTGCTAAAAAATGGCAAATTGCCAAATATAAGAAACCACTGTGGATGCTCTAACATACCAAGAGTTAAGCACATATACCAAAGCAAGACATTCACAAAACAATGAACAATTTTATATAATTCCTTCCATTTTTTTTTATTTTAAATTTCATAGAAGATCAAATATTTCAAGATATTGCATGCATATACATTGAACATCATTTGTATAAATTCAATCATCATCAACTTTAGTCTTAGACTCATAATCATAGTAATTTTTATTTTCTTCTTGCACCTATCAATGACGTCTAATTTTAAAAGAGTATCGACATTAATTGATGAGATGAGGAGAGCATTGTGTGAGTAAAAAAAATGATCATTCGTCTTCTAATCAAAAGGAAATGCAACAATGGGTTCAAGAAAAGTTTCAACTCTCCATCAGCCAAGAACAATATTAAATACTCTCAAAATATCAACCGAATACTTGTCAGATGAGATGAAAAGTAGTAATTCTAAGCGGCAAAAATCAGGAAAAAAAATCCTCAGTTAGAAAATGAATTGTATGACTGGTTTCTCCAAAATCAAGAGAAAACTAATATGACTGGAGAAATGATCCAGAGCAAAGCCAAAGAATTTTTCCAAGAAATGTATGGTAAAATCAATCCAGAGTTCAACTTCTCAATTAGTTGGCTAGAACGGTTCAAGGCAAGACATTGAATTAAGTAAGTCTTTTGGGAATGTTCAGTGAAAATGGTTCGGTTGCTATGGAGAGTATTGAAGATGCTTTACTGGAAATACAAATTAAAGTATACCAAATTGATTGGAAGAATATCTACAATATTGATGAAACATGGTTATTTTATCGATTGAAAGAAGATCAATCGCTTGCCCCAAAGCAATTAGAATGACTCAAGAATGACAATGTGAGAATTATTGTTGTTGTTTGTGTTACAAATAATATTTACAAAATTCTTTTTACAAAGAAAGATAGAGAGGCACAGGAAAACCGAGAAGGGAACAGAGAAGAGAAATCCGAAAGAAAAAGAAAAGGAAAATAAATTAAACAACTTACAATAAGCAAATGAAAAGTACAACTCCCAAGAAGCCGAGGCCTGTGTATCACACAGTGTCCTTAAAACAGATTTCGCCTCTCTCCGGTTGCTGGATTGAACGGAGGCGGCTGTCTCCCAGGATGCAACGGCTTGGAGCGATCCCGTAGGCACCACGTACCACTCCCGAACTGATCAGCAGCGTTTGAACCTATCACCTGACTTACCAACACAAGGACGGACGAACAGTACAGAAGAGAAGGAGAGAAAATGATATGGTTTTGTGCAGGGAAGAAAGTAAGGGGAAGGCCTCTATTTATAGAGCCTGGGTTAGACAAGGCATTAACAGCCTTCATTGTAACGGCAGACAAGGCATTAACAGCCTTCATTGTAACGGCAGACAAGGCATTAACAGCCTTCATTGTAACGGCAGACAAGGCATTAACAGCCTTTAACAGCCTTCACTGTAACGGCAGACAATGAATTGAATGCCTTCAGCGTAACGGCAGACAAAATATTAAATACAGCACTGAAACGGCAGACAGAACCGTTTCTGCATTCATTTCAGCCGTTACAAAAAGAAAACTGTAGCAAAAAGTGGCTCTGCACGGGGTGGGATCAAATCGGTCCGGCATTCGTGTCCGCAGGTCGTGCGGGCGCACACAAGTCGCATGTAAACCGGTCCGTGATTTGCACCCCCCCCCCCTGCGCGCGCGAGAGAGAGCCTCTCTTCTAGCCATCTTACAATGCTTAGAAGGAGATTACTATATATCCTCTTCTATTTCCTTTGTTATTTCCGATGTGGGACTAAGTTCCCTTTAACCCATTTTCAAGAATGAAAACGTCTCACTTTGAGAGACAATTTCTCATTCACCCCTTAACCGATTTTAGCGAACCAATATATGATTTTGATCTACTCACGAAGGAGAACACAAATCAATCAAGATCTCTCAATAATTCATTGAGGATCTTACTCAAAAAATTGCTCAAAAATCGGTTCGAAAATAGTGTATAAAACACTCATTTTCTAACAATCCCCACATGAATGAAAATTGACGACCACAGACAGGACAGACTGACACGACAGACTGACACGACGGACTGACCCGACAGACTTGGTGATAGAATTCAACGATTGATTTCTGCATAGGATAGGTAGGTGTTACCCTTTGAACCTTCCCTTATGAAAATATGTTTACTTTACTAACTAAACAGTAGACGCGATGTCTTTGAACTGTTCTGCCATTTGTGTAAACGATGACATATCTCACACAGAAATCTTTCTAACGCTTTTTCAGTTCTCACTGTTATGTTCGTTTTGGCCATGAACATACGCCTGGTTCTGCAAGATTTTAACAGGAATATTGCCCTATATTATTCCCTTGGAAGCGGCCCTTCTTCCATCTTACATAGGTGATTTCTTACTTAAGAGTAACCCGCATTACTCTGCTCGGATATCCGACGCATAAGAATCATTAAAAGCCTAGCTTAACCTGTTACCTTGCGGGCATCACTGTTTCATCATGGGAATGGACATGGAAAATCCCCACAGTGATCTAACTTGGTCTTTACAATTTAGTTGTCCCTTTGAACCTAGATCTTGGGATCTCCAGTCAACTAGGTTGGGTTTCCATTGTATCGACTTATTCTTTCATGGGCTTTAGTCCCATTCCCCTCGATGATTTATCAACTAACTCTCTGTTTAACCCTTTGGTTAGTGGATCCGCAATGTTATCTTTTGACTTTACATAGTCCACAGAGATAACCCCAGTAGAGAGTAGTTGTCTAATGGTATTATGTCTTCGACGAATATGTCTAGATTTACCATTATACATATTGCTCTGTGCTCTACAAATTGCAGATTGACTATCTGAATGTATGCAGATTGGAGGCACAGGCTTCGTCCACCTTGGAATATCTTCAAGGAAGTGGCGTAACCATTCAGCCTCTTCCCCACATTTGTCTAATGCGATAAATTCTGATTCCATCGTGGATTTAGCGATCACTGTTTGTTTCGAGGATTTCCAAGAAACTGCTGCACCACCTAGTGTAAACACATAGCCACTAGTGGATTTTGAATTATCACTCGATATCCAGTTCGCATCACTGTATCCTTCAAGTACAGCCGGATATCTCGTATAGTGCAGCCCGTAGTTACGAGTAAAACGCAAGTACTTCAGTACTCTTATAATTGCTTGCCAATGCTCGCTTCCAGGATTACTCGTGTATCTGCTTAGTTTACTTACTGCATAGGCTATGTCTGGTCTTGTACAACTCATTAAGTACATTAGACTGCCTATGATTCTAGAGTATTCTACTTGAGAAATACTCTCCCCTTTATTCTTGGATAAGTGTAAAGTTAGATCTATTGGAGTTCTCGCAATTCCAGAATTATCTTTATCAAATTTTCCAAGAATATTGTCAACATAATGTGACTGGCTTAAAATAAGCTCGTCTGATGTTCTTGTGATTTTAATTCCCAATATAACATCAGCTAGTCCCATGTCTTTCATGTCAAACCTCGAGTTTAACATGTTTTTTAACAGATTTAATTATCTGATCATTGCTTCCAATAATAAGCATGTCATCTACATACAAACATATAATGACATATTCATCTTCTGTGTCTTTGATATATACACATTTGTCACATTCATTGATCTTGAAGCCATTTGTCATCATGACATTATCAAATTTTTCATGCCACTGTTTTGGAGCTTGTTTCAAGCCATATAATGACTTCACCAGTTTACACACTTTTTTTTCATGTCCTGGAGATGAAAAACCCTCAGGTTGTTCCATGTAGATTTCTTCATCTAAATCTCCATTAAGAAAAGCTGTTTTTACATCCATTTGATGTACTTCAAGATTGCGTAGAGCTGCTACGGCAAGTACCATCCTAATGGAATTTATTCTCGTCACAGGAGAATATGTATCAAAGTAATCAAGACCTTCTTTTTGTTTATAACCTTTAATTACAAGTCTTGCCTTGTATTTATCAATTGATCCATCAGGTTTTATTTTTCTCTTGAAGATCCACTTGGAACCCAAAGGTTTACTACCTGGTGGAAGATCCACTAGTTCCCAAGTATGGTTTTGCAAGATAGAATCAATTTCACTCTTGATGGCTTCTTTCCATTGAGGACCATCACTAGAGTTCACTGCTTCCTTGAAGGTTTGGGGTTCTTCTTCAAGCATAAAAGTCAAGAAATCCGGACCAAAAGATTTTTCCGTTCTTGTTCTTTTACTGCGTCGAGGTTCCTCCTTGACTTCTTCATTTTGGTTTTCACTATCTTCACTGATAGTCTCATGTGTTCGTTTGGAGGAACTTGCTTCCTCCTTTGACTTACATGGAAATACATCTTCAAAGAACGATGCATTTCTAGATTCCATTATCGTGTTCTTTGATATCTCAGTGATATCGGATTTGTATACCAAGAACCGATAGGCACTACTGTTAAGTGCATAACCAATGAAAATACAATCAACTGTTTTTGGTCCTATTTTCATTTTCTTAGGTGGGGGTACTACCACCTTGGCAAGACATCCCCACATTCGCAAGTAATTGTAGGATGGCTTTCTTCCTTTCCATAATTCATATGGAGTTTTATCTTCTTTCCTTTTGGGCACCTTATTCAAAAGGTAGTTAGCTGAAAGAATAGCTTCTCCCCACAAGTTTGGTGGTAAACCAGAACTTATTAACATCGCATTCATCATTTCTTTCAATGTACGATTCTTTCTCTCAGCAACACCGTTGGACTGAGGAGAATAAGGCGCTGTGGTTTCATGTATAATCCCATGCTTAGCACATGTGTCAGCAAATGGCGATTCATACTCTCCACCTCGGTCGCTTCTTAGCGCCTTAATTTTCTTATTGAGTTGATTTTCAACCTCATTTTTATAGAGAACAAATTTCTCTATAGCTTCATCTTTGCTTTTAAGCAAGTATACATAGCAATATTTTGTGCTATCATCTATGAAGGTAATAAAATATTTATTACCACCTCTTGTTTGTATCATTTTCAAATCACAAATATCAGTGTGAATTAGATCAAGTGGTTCGGTGTTTCTTTCAACACTTTTAAATGATGATCTTGTTAGTTTTGCCTCAACACAAGTTTCACATTTGTGTTTGGAATCAATTTGGAACGTTGGTATGTGATTCAAGTTAATTAGTCTTCGCAAAGTATCATAATTAACATGTCCTAGTCTACCATGCCATAAATTGGAAGACTCAAGCAAATAAGTAGAAGAGCTAGCTTTATTCATATTATTGACCATGGTCATTACATTGAGTTTGAACATTCCACCACTCATATATCCTCTACCAACATACATTCCACTTTTAGACAAAACAAATTTGTTTGACTCGAACACTAAACGAAAACCGTGGTTGTTAAGCAACGAACCAGATACCAGGTTCTTACGGATTTCAGGAACATATGCAACATTGTTCAGAGTCAGTTCCTTTCCAGAAGTCATCTTCAAGATCACCTTGCCTTGGCCCTTTATTTCTGATGTAGCCGAGTTCCCCATAAACATTTTCTCCCCATTCTCTAATGGTTCGAAAGTGGAGAACATACTTCTATTGGAGCACACATGTCGAGTAGCTCCAGTGTCAATCCACCATTCCTTCGGATTTGAACCTAACATATTCACTTCTGATATCACAGCTGAGAGGTTGATATCGGAGACATCTTGAGCAATTCCTTGAACCAAGTTTGCTTCTCTGTTCCTGTTCCTCTTGGGAAGTCTGCATTCAGTGGACTTGTGACCCATTTTGTCACAATTGAAGCACTTGCCTTGAAACTTCGGCTTCTTGGAGATTCCTCCCTTAGGCCCCAACTTCGGACCCTTGTTGTTGTGCTTGTTGGAACGTTGTTTATGTTCCATTACATTTGCCTTTGCTGCATGGCTGATGAGTCCAACTTTTCCAGATCCCCTATTGTCTTCTTCAATACGAAGCCTGACAATGAGATCTTCAATGCCCATTTCTTTTCGCTTATGCTTTAGGTAATTCTTAAAGTCTTTCCAACCTTGTGGTAATTTTTCAATTATACAAGCCACTTGGAAACTTTCACTTAAGTTCATACCTTCAGCATGAATCTCATGCAAGATTAGTTGTAGTTCTTGAACTTGACTGATTACTGTTTTAGAATCTACCATTTTATAGTCTAGGAAGCGGCCCACAATGAATTTCTTGGCACCGGCATCCTCAGTTTTATATTTATGTTCTAGTGATTCCCAAAGTTCTTTAGCTGTTCTTTTGTCAATGTAAACATTATACAAAGAGTCGGCTAATCCGTTCATTATGTAATTTCTACACAAGTAATCAGCATTTTTCCAAGCATCCACAGCGGCAATGACTTGGTTATCCTGCTCATCTTTCTTAAGATCTGGAGCATCTTCGTTCAAGAACCTTGCAAGATTCAGTGTGGTCAGATAGAACATCATCTTCTGTTGCCACCTCTTAAAGTTCTGCCCGTTGAACTTCTCAGGTTTCTCCCCATGGGAGACTGAGACAGGTACAACGGTGGGCATTGGCACTCGTGCCGCAGCAGCAATCGGTTCTTGTGTTGTATCAACAACCGGCACATAGACCGTTTCAGATACAACAGCATTGTCCAATGCAGTAGTCATCGTGAATCTGAAATTTACACAACACGAGTGTAAGTTTTCCAGATAAAAGAAATAAAAGAAAAACCGTGCCTCAAAATCGAAAATGAAATAAATCGAAAATCTGTTTTAAGTTTGTTACAAATAATATTTACAAAATTCTTTTTACAAAGAAAGATAGAGAGGCACAGGAAAACCGAGAAGGGAACAGAGAAGAGAAATCCGAAAGAAAAAGAAAAGGAAAATAAATTAAACAACTTACAATAAGCAAATGAAAAGTACAACTCCCAAGAAGCCGAGGCCTGTGTATCACACAGTGTCCTTAAAACAGATTTCGCCTCTCTCCGGTTGCTGGATTGAACGGAGGCGGCTGTCTCCCAGGATGCAACGGCTTGGAGCGATCCCGTAGGCACCACGTACCACTCCCGAACTGATCAGCAGCGTTTGAACCTATCACCTGACTTACCAACACAAGGACGGACGAACAGTACAGAAGAGAAGGAGAGAAAATGATATGGTTTTGTGCAGGGAAGAAAGTAAGGGGAAGGCCTCTATTTATAGAGCCTGGGTTAGACAAGGCATTAACAGCCTTCATTGTAACGGCAGACAAGGCATTAACAGCCTTCATTGTAACGGCAGACAAGGCATTAACAGCCTTCATTGTAACGGCAGACAAGGCATTAACAGCCTTTAACAGCCTTCACTGTAACGGCAGACAATGAATCGAATGCCTTCAGCGTAACGGCAGACAAAATATTAAATACAGCACTGAAACGGCAGACAGAACCGTTTCTGCATTCATTTCAGCCGTTACAAAAAGAAAACTGTAGCAAAAAGTGGCTCTGCACGGGGTGGGATCAAATCGGTCCGGCATTCGTGTCCGCAGGTCGTGCGGGCGCACACAAGTCGCATGTAAACCGGTCCGTGATTTGCACCCCCCCCCCCCCTGCGCGCGCGAGAGAGAGCCTCTCTTCTAGCCATCTTACAATGCTTAGAAGGAGATTACTATATATCCTCTTCTATTTCCTTTGTTATTTCCGATGTGGGACTAAGTTCCCTTTAACCCATTTTCAAGAATGAAAACGTCTCACTTTGAGAGACAATTTCTCATTCACCCCTTAACCGATTTTAGCGAACCAATATATGATTTTGATCTACTCACGAAGGAGAACACAAATCAATCAAGATCTCTCAATAATTCATTGAGGATCTTACTCAAAAAATTGCTCAAAAATCGGTTCGAAAATAGTGTATAAAACACTCATTTTCTAACAGTTTGTTGCAATGGCGATGGTTCAAACAAAGTACCTCTTTGGATTATTGATAAGTATGCTAATCCTAGATGCTTTAAGCTTGTGAACTTGAGCAGTCTAAGTTGTCATTATCAAGCTAACAAGAAAGTATGGATGACTGGTTTACCTTTCAAGAATTTGTTTGTTGGTTTGACAAAAGAATGAATGTTAGAAATCTTCTCCCTATCGTGGACAATTGCCTTGCCTTCCAAAGGTTATTAAAGGCTCGAAGAATGTTGAACTATTTTTCTTGTCTCTTAATACCCTATCAAAAATTCAACCATGTGATCATGGGATCATTTGAGCATTGAAAGCTCATTATCGACATCGATTTTATACTCGCATCTTGGAGGGCTACGAGGCAGGAGCAACAATTCCAAAAAAAATTAACATTTTGAATGTTAACAACTTTATTAATGTGACTTCAAGGATGCGATTGAGTTCGGTTTAGGAAAACAGAAAAAGCAAATTATCGATGCATATTTTGATAAAGAGAAAAATTAAGTAAAGAAGTTGACAAGTTTTTTTCCTTTTTCAAAAATAAATTGTGAAGTTGAAAATAATAGAATAACTTTTTTTAATATATATTATAAATTTTTGTATGTCATTTTAATCAATTATTAATTAATATATTCAATGAGGCCTATAAAAAAAAAATTTTAAAAAAACTTATGCAGTTAGCGAGAATACTATTTTAGTACATTGTCCCATGTCGGGACAAGAAGATTTTATTATTTAAGCACAATTATTAATTTATCGTGTATTAAATTTTTAATTGCTTTACTGTATATGATTTAAATCTCTACTACTATAATGGGAGAAGGCCTTAGTGTAATTTGTCCATCTACCAACCCGTGCAACGCACGTGCCTAATTATTGTAAATGAGATTTTAGATCAAATCCAGACTACGTCTGAATATTTACTTTTAAAAAAACTATATTTATTAATCTCTACTACTATAATGGGGGAAGGCCTTAGTGTAATTTGTCCATCTACCAACCCGTGCAACGCACGTGCATAATTATTGTAAATAAAGTTTTAGATCAAATTCGGACTATGTCCGAATTTTTACTTTTAAAAAAACTATATTTATTAAGATGTGCATCTCGCGTTTAAAGTACTAGTTTCTATAATAAGGCTTTAATTTGTTTAGATGCAGCATACATTGCATAGTTAGCTTTAGAAACAATTATGGTTTAAAATAGAAGAATAACCAGATAATAATATTTTATTAATGAGAAAATAATGAAATAATTTTACATAAAGTCCCCAACTGACTAACACGGAAAAAATAATCATTAATGTTGATAACTCTTCAGATCATCAGATGCATGTGTACCACAATTCTAGTAAATCCCTTACATTTGAGTCTTCTAAAGTGTCAGCTGTTATTATTCATCTTGTAACTACAATAATGACAATACGAAGTTTAGTTTATACACATTTTGAATATCCAAATCGACATGAATGGTGTCAATTTGTGAACCATTTTTCTTCAAAAAAAAAAAAAATCTGTAAACCATCTCTATATATAATGGGAGGGTTGGAGTTATAATTTGTCAAGATACAAATTCGTGCAACTCAAATTCTCCTATTAATTACTACAAAAACTAACAAACAAATAAAATTTCACCTATTTAAACGTGGCAAAATAAAATTTTAATATTTTTTAACCCCAAACATACACATATGTTGCACGCACAACTCAAATTCTACTTATAAACATGTGCATCACACGTACAAATAGTAGTTTTTTCTTCAAAATATTTTTTTCAATTACGTGCAATGCACGTCCAACTCCAAAACTATTTCTTAACACATATAGCGCACGTGAAAATCCTCCGACTCTTATCAAAACGTACATCGCACGTGAATAATACTAGTATTCATTAATTGGAAGGTTTAGAGTTAAATTAATTTCTTCCAATAGCATATCTCTAATACTACTAATAAAATATACGTGTAATGCATGTCTAAAAAAGTAAAGTCATCAAATTAAATGAATATATATCGGATAAGAAAAAAAAAGTTTATATTTGAATGTTTTGATTTGGGCTACACATACGGTGCACATTTATATTTGTTGGATATAGTTTAGACGTGTATTATACATGTTTATATAGTTAAAAAGTTAGGATTCGTTTGTTACAAACCCCAACTCTCCCATTAAAATAACTAGTAACTGCACGTGCGATGCACGTTCTATTTATATATATATATATATATATATATATATATATATATATATATATATATATATATATATATATATATATATATATATTAAATAATAAAACGTAATCTGGCATCAAACATGAGACATCATTTTACTCATCACATACTCTTTATAAATTACTCCTAGTGACACAAACTTTTATTTTATATGAGTGACACTTTTGTAAATAATTATGTCGTAAATAAATGTGAACTTTGAGGATATTATGGTAACTAACAACAATTGAGTAAATGAATGGTTAATATAACTCCCACTTAAAAATGAATGGTTGAGATTAGATGGTTGAATGTATGTCTACAAATTACACTACAAAAGAAAGTAGCTTTCCCGGCGATTATTCCCCGGCATTTTACTAGTAGCGCCGGGGTAGGGAGCCAGTAGGAATTGGGCGCCAGATGGGATGGTCATACACCGGCGGTCGATTTAAAACGCCGGTGAATGTTAGTATTCACCGGCGTTTTACCTAAACACGCCGGTGAAGTTTATTATTCACCGGCGTTTTTTATTATAAATGCCGGCGAATATACTGGCACATTCACCGGCGTTTCCAATTAAAACGCCGGTGAATAACTGGGAATAAAACCCGCGAACCCTAATCGTTCGCTCGCCATTTACCCATTACCCCAAAAAAAAAAGAGGGAAAAAAGGCACTTCGTTTCCCTCCTTCCCCGCTCTATTTCCCGCGCGTTTGCCTCCGCCGCTTCGTCCTCTTCGACGGCCTTCGACCATTCGAAATCGTCCCTTATTCCCTTCGTCCTTTTCGATTTCGTTCTTCCCTCTCTCGATCTGGAGGTGAATCGGCGGTCGCCCCCCCCTCTCTCTCTCCTACGCCCCCGCCCTCGTCGCCCCGCTCCCTCCCTCTCTCTTCGGTATGATCTCTTGATTTCCCTTATTTTCCAAAAAAGGCAGCTTTTTTCAGTTTATTCATTTCGATTTCCTTAGCATGAACGGTTTAGTTGAGATGAAGAATTAATAGAAAAATATATGCTTAGATAATGGAAATTTTCATCTTCTTTTACTGTTAATGAAGCTGATTTCATGCATCTGATTGTCTTCATGGCATGTTTGTTTTTTTACCCAAAATGGATTCACTTGGAACTGAGGATATTGTATAGGTATGTATGCCAAAATTCTCTGGCCGGATATGCACCACACTTGGGTTTTAGATTTAGTTGGGCACAGTGAATTAGTAGAGCAACATATAAGCTCAGTTAATGGGAAATTTTCATTTTCAGATACTATTAAAGTAACCTGATTGCAATCTTTGGCATGGTTTTTTAACACAAAATGGGTTCACTTCCAAACTAAGTATGCTGCATAGCATACCCGTTTTCTTTCACTGTTAATGAAGCTGATTTCATGCATCTGATTGTCTTCTTGGCATGCATGTTTTTTTACCCAAAATGGGTTCACTGTGAACTGAGGATGCTATAGGTACGTATGTCAAAATCCTCCGGCCGGATATGCACAACAATTGGATTTTAGATTTAGTTGGGCTAAAGAAGTAGTAGAGCAACATATAAGCTCAGATAATGGGAAATTTTCATTTTCAGATACCGTTAAAGTAACCTGATAGACTTCTTTGGCATGATTTTTTAACACAAAATGGGTTCACTTCCAAACTAAGTATGCTGCATGCATAGCATCCCCAGTTTGTATAGGTTCACTTCCAGACTAAGTGAACTGAGGATGCTATAGGTACGTATGCCAAAATCCTTCGGATACGCACAACAATTGGGTTTTAGATTTAGTTGGGTTGAAGAAGTAGTATAGCAACATATAAGCTCTGATAATGGAAAATTTATCATTTTCAAATACTGTTAAAGTAACCTGATTGTCAATCTTTGGCATGGTTTTTTATACGAAAATGGGTTAACTTCCAATCTAAGTATGCTGCTAGCATCCCCATTTTCTTTTTTTGTTGTTAGTGAAGCTTATTTTCATGCATCTGATTGTCATCTTGGCATGTTTTTTTTACCAAAATCGGTTCACTGTGAACTGAGGATGGTATAGGTACGTATGCCAAAATCCTCCGGCCGGATATGCGGCTACAATTGGGTTTTAGATTTAGTTGGGATGAAGAAGTAGTAGAGCAACATATAAGCTCAGATAATGGGAAATTTTTCATTTTCAGATACTGTTAAAGTAACCTGACTGGAATCCTTGGCATGGTTTTTTAACAAAATGGGTTCACTTCGTAACTAAGTATGCTGCATAGCATCCCCAGTTTCTTTCACTGTTAATTAATTGAAGCTTATCCCATGCATCTGATTGTCATTTTGGCATGTTTTTTTGACCAAACTGGGTTCACTGTGAACTGAGGATGCTATAGCTCTATGCCAAAATTCTCCGGCTATGTACAACAATTGGTTCAGTTTGCAAAATATATGCTTACATACTAGACATTTTAATTTTTCTTTTACTGTTTCTTTTGTTTAGTAGTATTATTATTATTATTATTATTATTATTATTATTATGAGATAAGTGATTATTAGTAGTCATGAACAGAATAGTTCATGAGTCATCAGATCTTCTTGTTACCATAGTTACAGCAGGACGCACTCATTATTCGGCCGATTCCTCTTCATCAGCAAAATACCCTTTACCATCATCATCTCCTTGAACGGAAAGCCAAATACAAGGGAGACTATAGTCGATTTTTTTTTATGCTCGAACACAGGGTGTGCGATAAAATACCGTCTAAGGTGGTTGTGATCATTTCCACAAAAGGTCGTTTAGGGTTTGGTGAATAGAGTAGATTGTATTAAGAAGTAGTTTTTTTTTGTACATTTTTTTGAGCCACAATTTCTTTATTTTACAGTTAAAGATTATATCGTTTATTTATTTGCAGCTAGGGATGATTTTCAAATAGGTGAAATTTAATATACAAAATGCCTTTTACTGTTATTACTATTTAATATATCAAATTTTAATTTCAGACTGTGTGCTATTGATATAATGGATAGAAGTTGGATTAGTAAACCACGATTATCCAAGGAGTACCGTGATGGTATTAAAGATTTTATTATCTTTGCCAAACGACATTCCCGTGATCCCAACCTAATCCTTTGTCCATGCCTTCGCTGTACAAATTGTATGCTGAGGACATGTGACGTAGTACATACACACTTGGCTGTCAACGGTTTTCTTCAAGGGTACACAAGGTGGTTTTGTCATGGAGAGGATCATACGGCAGCTCCTGTTCGTCCGGTTGTATTAGAAAATGAGGCTGAGCCCTTAGTGAACGAAGACTTAAGCGTTCCCGATGAGATGCATGCTTTGTTACAAGATGCCATGGGGAATCATAATGTTCCTTTCCACACCAATGACCCAACAACCGAAGTTCACAATGAGTCAATAGAAACAAACCAGATTGGTGGTGGGGTGGACGAGGAAATGTCTGGCCCCACCCATGAAAATAATAAGCAGCAAGAATCCTTCGCTAAGTTACTTGAAGATGCTAGTATCCCGTTGTACCGCGACTGCACCAAATTTTCTAAGTTCTCATTCATTGTCAGACTATTTCAGATTAAATGTTTAAACGGGTGGTCTGCTAAGTCCTTCACTATGCTACTTGAATTGTTGAATGAAGCATTTCCTGAAATCTGTATTCCAAACTCAGCCTATAAAATCAAAAAATTCCTAAGTTCTCTCGATCTAGGATATGAGAAGATAGCAGCATGTCCAAATGACTGTATGCTTTTCACGAGTGGTAAGGAAAGTCTGGAGAATTGCGAAGTGTGTGGTTCTTCGAAATGGAAAGAAAGACCAAATCAAGACGAGGGAGCCAACGGATCTACTAAGCGAAGTAGGAAAAAGAAGCCTGCCAAAACATTGCGTTACTTTCCTCTGATCCCTAGGTTACAAAGGTTGTTTATGTCCACGAAAACTTCTTCTGATATGAAATGGCATGCTGAAGACCGCACTAATGATGGGATTCTTAGACATCCTGCTGATTCTCAATCTTGGAAAAGATTTGATGAAAGATATCCTGATTTTGCGGAAGATCCTCGAAATGTGAGACTTGGACTAGCTAGTGATGGTTTTAACCCTTTCAGGCAAATGAGTAGTACATACAACATATGGCCGGTTGTGTTGATACCATACAATTTACCGCCTTGGAAATGCATGAAGCAGTCCTCATTTATTTTGTCCATGATAGTTCCTGGACCGAAAGGTCCTGGAAATGATATAGATGTGTACCTACAACCGTTAATAGATGAACTTCAGAAGTTGTGGGTGGGTGTTCCAACCTATGATGCTGTGGCTAAAGAAACATTTTCTCTTCGTGCCGTGTTGTCTTGGACAATCAATGATTTTCCAGCATATGCAAATTTATCTGGATATAGTACTAAAGGACGTTATGCATGTCCATGTTGTGCTGACCAAACTAGTTCAAGGTGGTTGTACAATGGCAGAAAGTTTTGCTATATGGGTCATAGGAGATGGTTGCCTGACACACATATATTTCGGGCAGAGGCAGCGACATTTGATGGCACCGACGAGTGGGAACATGCTCCTGGGTCTTCCTCTGGTTCAGATATTTTGAGGCGGGTAGATGGTCATCAATTCAAATATGGAAAGGAACCAGAAGTCAGGACAAAGGGCAAGAAAAGGGCAAGGCCGGAGCAAGATGAGGAGACCGATCTATATGGCGAGGATGAGGATCAAAACTTGACGAGTTTAGGTGCATGGAAGAAGAAGAGTATTTTCTTCAAGTTGCCGTATTGGGAATTCAACTTACTGAGACATAATTTAGATGTGATGCATATCGGCAAAAATATAGGTGAGAATTGTATAGGAACAGTTATGGGAGATGATCGGAAGACAAAGGACAATCTGAAGAGCCGACTTGATTTGAAGTCAATGGGCATCCGACATGAGTTGCACCCAGAAGAATTGCCGAACGGGAAAGTGCTCCTACCTCCTGCAATCTATTCAATGTCAAAATCGGAGTTGGAGTTGTTTTGCAAAGTACTACTTGAACTGAAAGTCCCCGATAGCTATTCTTCTAACATGGCAAAATGTGTCAACTTTAAAGAGAAGAGGCTTCAGGGGCTAAAGTCACACGACTACCACATCCTAATGCAGGATTTCCTTCCTGTGGCCCTAAGGTCTTCAATGTGTGAGCAAGTCACTACTGTCCTGAAAGATCTTTGTAGCATATATAAAGGTATTTGTTCAAGAATGCTTCGTGTTGAAGATCTGGACCAATTGGAGCAGCAGGCGGCATTGACACTTAGTAAAATGGAGATGATATTTCCTCCATCGTTTTTCACTATTATGATTCACTTGATAATCCACCTTGCTGGTGAAGCCAGAATCGGTGGTCCTGTTCACTATCGGTGGATGTACCCCATTGAGAGGTAAAATAATTCGTTCATCTTACGAAATTGAATTTTCAAAAGCTCATTTCTTTTAATCCCCTAATCCGCTCTAGTTTATTAATTGTACATGTTCAGGTACCTATACCGGCTAAAGGGTTATGTGAAAAATAGAGCATATCCTGAAGGGTCAATAGCCCAGGGATATCTATCCGAGGAGTGCTCACATTTTTTTTCCAGGTATTTGCCTGGTGTGGAGACATCTTCCAGTAGACCACGTAGAAATCCAGACATTTCCAACCTTGATGGTGCACAATATCTTTTTGATACCGCTGGCACCACTGTTGGTAAAGTTGATGCATTTGAGCTCGATAGCTTAGCGTGGGAACAGGCACATCGATATGTGCTAGACCATCATGCATCAGTGGAACCATTTCGAAAGTAAGTTGCTTTTAAATGTAAATCGAATACAGTGAAAACCGCGGAGTTCGATATTTTTGATACTTTTGTTATTCCTAATTTCAATTGCTTGTTTTTTAGCGAATTTGTCAGGGACATCAAACGAAGGGCTAGACCAAGAAGACTATCACCACGTGAACAAAACAAGCTGATGAATGAAAAATTTCATAAGTGGTTTGAATCTCATGTAGGTGAATTACAGTTATGCAAGTTAATCTTTATTATATCTATATTTTCTATGGTGTTGATACGATTTGCGCAAAATTAATAGGTACATTCTTTGGGTCCTGAAGGTGCGTCATCTGAAATACAAGTACTTGCCAAAGGTCCCTATCAGATGGCCAAAAGATACGGAGGATACATATTCAATGGTTTTAGATTTCGTACTAAGGATCGTGAATCTAATTTGAAGTCTCAAAATAGTGGAATGGTAGTGACGTCTAAGACTAGAAGTTATGCTTCCAAATCGGACACGAGGCCTGTAGATGGGGATCTCGACTACTATGGAGTGCTCACGGATATCATTGAGTTGAATTATTTTGGCCATTTCCGTGTTGTCTTATTTCGTGGGGATTGAGCTGAGTTTGATAGGAATTTTGCTAACAACAAGGACAAGCTTGGCTTCACAGTTGTGAACTTCTCAAAATTGATTCACATCGGTACACACATTAGCCATGAGCCATTTGTGTTTCCATCCCAAGTGCAACAAGTGTTCTACATTGCAGATCCAACCCTGCCAAAATCGTATGTGGCTATCCCTATGCAACCAAGAGATGTATTCCAACTGGGCGATACTTCAGACGATGAAGACGGTGAAGACATGAACAGTTACATTGCTTCTGAGTTTCCTGTGTTTGATGTAAACACAACCGATCTTGGAATTTGCGGGACTTGGCTCCGCAAGGATGGAGAAGAGGGCGATGTACTGGAAGATGTCGTATTGTAGTTTACATGATTTTTTATGCAAGTTTATTATATGTCTGTAATTTTATGTCTTAAATCTTGTTGTAATATTATGTCTGTAATTTCGAATATGTTCATTATGAATTTAATACACTGGTTTAACTGTCTTTCTATTTTCTACTGCTTGGTATTATTTACATTAAACTATGCTTAGTGTCATTTGAACCAAACTATCATTTGAACCAAGTTATCGGATCCTTGACAGGTACAACATGCCGAGGCGTGGAAAGAGGGTAAATATAAATGATGGCAACGAGAGCCATGGGGATGAGCAGCCACTAAATAATAGTGGCAGGCAAACATATGAGAGTGAGGGTAGCACACCGCCCACTATCAAAAAACATCGGTAAGTCTTGAAATTGGTATTTTTAAAGAGATTATGTTACTTGAATGCATGAAAGACACGTACTAGTGTTTGTGAGTCTGCATTGTGGCTGTCGTCTATGTCGCATTTCATCTATGTTTCTTAAGTGGGCTGTGATTAGAGAGAAAGGGCTGGAGTGGAGATCTGGAAACCCAAAATAGAGACATCTCGTTTATTATAATCTACACTTATTGTTGGACCAATCCCCTTTTGCTGTTGTTGCTGATGTCTCTTTGTGTGCGTGTGTTGAAGAGAATGAAGGGATGAGAGAGAGACGAGGAAAATGCCGCTATGTTAGCCTGGTGTATCCTCATTCTCTACGATCCCTCTTTCTGGCTCCATATATGGCTTCTATATTAAATTGGTTTCCTTCCACGATGACAGTCCGTAATACTACACTTGATATGAGCCCATGTTCATAGCTGCATCCTATTGCATACTCATAAACAACTAATACTTGTCGGCCTTGCATCGTATGCCCAACCCCATTTTGGCACATAACCTGGTATAGATGACATTGTACTGATTTGGAGGAGGTGAAAATGGGACCATAAAATAGCTTAAGAAGACCATCAGGTTTGTGAAATAAGCTTCACTAACAGTGAAAGAAACTGGGGATGCTATGCAGCATACTTAGTTTGGAAGTAGTCCCATTTTGTGTTAAAAAAACCATGCCAAAGATTGCAATCAGATGCATGAAATCAGCTTCTTTAACAGTATCTGAAAATGAAAACTTTTCATAATCTGAGCATATATGTTTCTTTAACAGTGACTGTGAACAATTGTTCTTAATTGGGCTGTGATTAGAAAGAGACGAGTTGGAGTGGAGATCTGGAAACCCATATAGAGACATCTTGTTCATAATAATTTATTATGGTTGTTGTTCTTGTCGCTCTTGCTGTTGTTGCTGATGTCTCTATGTGTTCGTGTGCTGAAGGGAAAGAAGGGGTGAGAGAGAGATGAGGAAAATGCCGCTATGTTAGCCTGGTGTATCCTCATTCTCTACCATTCCTCTTTCTGGCTTCTATATTTGGTTTCCTTCCACGATGACAATTCCAGTTAAAACTACACTTGCTATGAGCCCTATTCGTATTTTTATTCCATGAAGAATTGATCTATGACTACAATCTCCATTCAAAACCCAATTGTTCACTCAAACATGCTCCTTGTATCTGAACTCAAACATCACATTAATAAACATCTTTTCTGATAATGGCTACAATTGTGGAAGCTCTCTCTAAGTCTCAATTCTTCAAGGTTTTGTTGCCTACTTCTTTACAGAAGCTGGTACTCTATTCTTCTTTAAAGAG
The DNA here is from genome assembly GCA_017893485.1 of Hemerocallis citrina. Classification (NCBI taxonomy): domain Eukaryota; kingdom Viridiplantae; phylum Streptophyta; class Magnoliopsida; order Asparagales; family Asphodelaceae; genus Hemerocallis; species Hemerocallis citrina. The sequence goes on along the minus strand of CM030358.1, from coordinate 101,357,387 downwards.
AGGAGAATGGAGTACCAACTTCTGTAAAGAAGTAGGCAACAAAACCTTGAAGAATTGAGGCTTAGAGAGAGCTTCCACAAGTGTAGCCATTATTAGAAAAGATGTTTATTAATGTCATGTTTGAGTTCAGAAACAAGGGGCATGTTTGAGTGAACAATTTTCCAAACAAGCTTCACTAACAGTGAAGGAAACTGGGGATGCTATGCAGCCTACTTAGTTTCTTTAACAGTGACTGAAAATTTCCATAATCTGAGCATATAAGTTTTTCATAATCTGAGCATATATGTTTCTTTAGCAGTGACTGTGAACAATTGTTCTTAATTGGGCTGTGATTAGAAAGAGACGAGTTGGAGTGGAGAAGGGAAAGAAGGGGTGAGAGAGAGATGAGGAAAATGCCGCTACGTTAGCCTGGTGTATTCTCATTCTCTACCATTCCTCTTTCTGGCTTCTATATTTGGTTTCCTTCCACGATGACAATTCCAGTTAAAACTACACTTGCTATGAGCCCTATTCGTATTTTTCTTCCATGAACTGAGGATGGTGCATAGGCTGGTGCCTGGTGTATCCTCATTCTCTAGCATCCCCAGTTTCTTTCACTGTGAGTGAAGCTTATTTCACAAACCAGATGGTCTTCTTAAGCTATTTTATGGTCCCATTTTCACAAACTGTTAGTGAAGCTGATTTCAAGCACCTGATTGTCTTCTTGGCATGTATGTTTTTATACCGAAAATGGGTTCACTGTGAACTGAGGATATTGTATAGGTACGTATGCCAAAATTCTCCGGCCGGATATGCACCACACTTGGGTTTTGCGATATAGTTGGGCTGAAAAAGTAGTAGAGCAACATATAAGCTCAGATAATGGAGAAATTTTCATTTTCGGATACTGTCAATGTAACCTGATTGCAATCTTTGGCATGGTTTTTTTAACACAAAATGGGTTCACTTCCAAAATGAGTATGCTGCATAGCATCCCCAGTTTCTTTCACTGTTAGTGAAGATTATTTCACAAACCTGATGGTCTTCTTAAGCTATTGTATGATCCCATTTTCACTAACTGTTAGTGAAGCTGATTTCAAGCACCTGATTGTCTTCTTGGCATGTATGTTTTTAAACCAAAAATGGGTTCACTGTGGTTATCAGATGATGGAGAAATTTTCATTTTCAAATACTGTCAATGTAACCGGTTTTTTTAACACAAAATGGGTCCACTTCCAAAATGAGTATGCTGCATAGCATCCCCAGTTTCTATTACTGTTAGTGAAGCTTACTTCACAAACCTGATGGTCTTCTTAAGCTATTTTATGGTCCCATTTTCACTAACTGTTAGTGAAGCACATTTCAAGCACCTGATTGTCTTCTTGGCATGTATGTTTTTATACCGAAAATGGGTTCACTGTGAACTGAGGATATTGTATAGGTACGTATGCCAAAATTCTCCGGCCGGATATGCACCACACTTGGGTTTTGCGATATAGTTGGGCTAAAAAAGTAGTAGAGCAACATATAAGCTGAGATAATGAAGAAATTTTCATTTTCGGGCACTGTCGATGTAACCTGATTGCAATCTTTGGCATGATTTTTTTAACACAAAATGGGTTCACTTCCAAAATGAGTATGCTGCATAGCATCCCCAGTTTCTTTCACTGTTAGTGAAGATTATTTCACAAACCTGATGGTCTTCTTAAGCTATTGTATGGTCCCATTTTCACTAACTGTTAGTGAAGCTGATTTCAAGCACCTGATTGTCTTCTTGGCATGTATGTTTTTAAACCAAAAATGGGTTCACTGTGGTCATCAGATGATGGAGAAATTTTCATTTTCAAATACTGTCAATGTAACCGGTTTTTTTAACACAAAATGGGTCCACTTCCAAAATGAGTATGCTGCATAGCATCCCCAGTTTCTATCACTGTTAGTGAAGCTTACTTCACAAACCTGATGGTCTTCTTAAGCTATTTTATGGTCCCATTTTCACTAACTGTTAGTGAAGCACATTTCAAGCACCTAATTGTCTTCTTGGCATGTATGTTTTTATACCGAAAATGGGTTCACTGTGAACTGAGGATATTGTATAGGTACGTATGCCAAAATTCTCCGGCCGGATATGCACCACACTTGGGTTTTGCGATATAGTTGGGCTAAAAAAGTAGTAGAGCAACATATAAGTTGAGATAATGAAGAAATTTTCATTTTCGGGCACTGTCAATGTAACCTGATTGTAATCTTTGGCATGGTTTTTTTAACACAAAATGGGTTCACTTCCAAAATGAGTATGCTGCATAGCATCCCCAGTTTCTTTCACTGTTAGTGAAGATTATTTCACAAACCTGATGGTCTTCTTAAGCTATTGTATGGTCCCATTTTCACTAACTGTTAGTGAAGCTGATTTCAAGCACCTGATTGTCTTCTTGGCATGTATGTTTTTAAACCAAAAATGGGTTCACTGTGGTCATCAGATGATGGAGAAATTTTCATTTTCAAATACTGTCAATGTAACCGGTTTTTTTAACACAAAATGGGTTCACTTCCAAAATGAGTATGCTGCATAGCATCCCCAGTTTCTATCACTGTTAGTGAAGCTTACTTCACAAACCTGATGGTCTTCTTAAGCTATTTTATGGTCCCATTTTCACTAACTGTTAGTGAAGCTCATTTCAAGCACCTGATTGTCTTCTTGGCATGTATGTTTTTATACCGAAAATGGGTTCACTGTGAACTGAGGATATTGTATAGGTACGTATGCCAAAATTCTCCGGCCGGATATGCACCACACTTGGGTTTTGCGATATAGTTGGGCTAAAAAAGTAGTAGAGCAACATATAAGCTTAGATAATGGAGAAATTTTCATTTTCGGGCACTGTCAATGTAACCTGATTGCAATCTTTGGCATGGTTTTTTTAACACAAAATGGGTTCACTTCCAAAATGAGTATGCTGCATAGCATCCCCAGTTTCTATCACTGTTAGTGAAGCTTACTTCACAAACCTGATGGTCTTCTTAAGCTATTCTATGGTCCCATTTTCACTAACTGTTAGTGAAGCTGATTTCAGGCACCTGATTGTCTTCTTGGCATGTATGTTTTTATACCAAAAAATGGGTTCACTGTGAACTGAGGATATTGTATAGGTACGCATGCCAAAATTCTCCGGCCGGATATGCACCACACTTGGGTTTTGCGATATAGTTGGTGCTGAAAAAGTAGTAGAGCAACATATAAGCTCAGATAATGGAGAAATTTTCATTTTCGGATACTGTCAATGTAACCTGATTGTTTAACACAAAATGGGTTCACTTCCAAACTAAGTATGCTGCATAGCATCCTCAGTTCTTCTTTTGTTGATAGTGAAGCTTATTTTCATGCATCTGATTGTGATCTTGGCATGTTTTTTTGAGCAAAACGGGTTTACTGTGAACTGAGGATGCTATAGGTACGTATGCCAAAATCCTCCGGATACGCACAACAATTGGGTTTTAGATTTAGTTGGGCACAGTGAATTAGTAGAGCAACATATAAGCTCAGTTAATGGAAATTTTCATTTTCAGATACTGTTAATGAAGCTGATTGCCATCTTTGGCATGATTTTTGAACAAAAATGGGTTCACTTCCAAACTAAGTATGCTGCTAGCATCCTCATTTTCTTTCACTGTTAATGAAGCGTATTTCATTAAGATCCAGGATGGCAAATTTTGACTGGGCTATGATTGGATTGTTTAGTGGATGTGGTCTATGTTCTTAATTGGGCTGTGATTAGAAAAAGTGGGCTCGAGTGGAGAACTGGAAACCCATATAGAGACATCTTGTTCATAATAATTTATTATTATTGTTGTTCTTGTCGCTCTTAAGGTGGTTGCTGATGTCTCTTTCTGTTCGTGTGCTGAAGGGAAATAAGGGATGAGAGAGAGATGAGGAAAATGCCGCTATGGTAGCCTGGTGTATCCAAAGTCTCTACCTTTCTTCTTTCTGTTTCCATTTCTGGCTTCTATATATATTTGGTTTCCTTCCACGATGACAGTTTCCTAAAAATACACTTGATATGAGCCCTATCTTATTTTTCTTATTTTTCTTATATTTGGTTTCCGTCCACGATGACAGTTTCATGGATTGTCTGAACAATCCATGAAGGACATGCTTAGATACTGAATTTTCATTTGTTTTATTGTTTTAGATAATTGATATTCCCAATCAGAGGAGAATATAAAGGTTTCAAGTTAGATACTGAATTTTCATTTGTTTTGTTATTTTAGATATATTTAAAAACAAAATTAAGTACGAAATTTTTAGCATTGCAATGTAATTATTTTACCTCTGTATATAGCATTAACAATTTCATTTGCAGTTGGCACTTTCATCTTATAATTCGAGACACAGGTAGTTCTTTTTGCAAGTTCAAAAAATATGTATATTCTGTATTGTGATCTACTGTTCAATTAAACTATTATTTTTTATTCACAGAGCGGTCGTCAAGATGAAGGAAATGCAGATGATCAGAGCTGAAGCTACTCGAGGGGTATGAATCTGCGGTCCTCCTTGCTGTTCTTATGTCCTCCTTGCTGTATGGTTGTTGTTCTTATGTCCTCCTCCTTGCCGTTGTTATGTCAGACTGGTTTTTTTTATGAGAGTTATGTCATACTTTGAATTTGGGATATTTTGGATATTTGTCAGACTGGTTTGTTTGGATATTTTGGATGTTAGTCTCTATATTAATTTGTTAATTATGACATTGTTAATTAATCAATGAATTTGGACGTTGATATGACACGTGTGAAACTTGATTATCTTTAATTATTCTTGTGTTTGGCTGTGGTTTGCGCAGTAGTATGCAACGAAATTGATTGAATCAGTTGTGAGAATTAGTTTACAGGTTATGTAAATGAAATTGTGAATTGAAATCGAACGGAAAAGCGGAGTATCGAAAATAAACGGGCATAGCCAGAACGGCGTTTTAAAAAACGGCGGTGTATATAATTTAATTGTTGGAGTGTATGATACACCGGCGTTTCAACGCACGCCGGTGAAAGCTTTCAGCTGTAACGGCACAGGTATACACCGGCGTTTTATAAACGCCGGCGTAGTTATATACGCCGGCGTTTTTAGTCGCGCCGGTGTTCGTAAACAGGGAAAAACAGGCGCTTACAAACGGACATACACCGGCGTTTCCTGACCGCCGGTATACTTTCGATATACACCGGCGTTTTTATTTACGCCGGTGAATGGATAAATACCGGCGGTTTACGACCGCCGGTGTATGTATATAGGCACACAAACACGGCACCCAGAAACGGACATACACCGGCGTTTCTTGACTGCCGGTATACTTTCGATATACACCGGCGTTTTTATTTACGCCGGTGAATGGATAAATACCGGCGGTTTACGACCGCCGGTGTATGTATATAGGCACACAAATACGGCACCCAGAAACGGACATATACCGGCGTTTTATGACCGCCGGTGTAGTCCTAGTATTTACCGGCGTCCACCAAAAACGCCGGTGTAGGACCCTTCGTTTCAGCGACGCCCCCTTCGGCGGCAGTTGGACCGGCGTTATTGTAAACGCCGGTGAAAGTTTCCCCGGCGTAAAAAAACGCCGGTATAGACGGAAAAAACCGCCGGGAAAGCTACTTTCTTTTGTAGTGTTACAAGTTGTCTACAAATGACAACCCCAACTCTCCCATTATAATATTAGAGATATAGATAGAGATAATGTGAGAAGACCATAGTGTTATTTGTAAATCTACCAATATGTGCAACGCACGTACGTAACTAATATAAAGGAGGTTTTAGGTTCGAGTTATAGAGTTTTTTTTTATGATAAAATTATTAAAACATGCCTAGTACGTGTAAATTACTGGTGAGTACCCATTTTCATGTATTTTTTGTTCACATACATAACAGATGTCCAGAAACATAATGATTGTCACTAGAAAATTCCATAATCCATACTCAAATGAATTGGGAGAAGAAAAATCATTAGGTGTCTGATAATTAAGGATATAAGCTAATAAAAGGTTAGCTGTATGCTGACCTTCTACACTACCTTGGGATTGACCTCAACGGTCTTAAAGTCTATGAACTAATACTTAACAAGTTGGTCTTGTTTATGCATGTAATTAGCTAACAAAAATTTAATTAATACGCAAAAACGTGTAGTATTTGATATGGAATGCATGACTTTGATGATGTTTGCTTTTTAAGAATAATTAGGTTGAAGCTAGATTAAATCAATAGAGTCAGTATTCATGATAATCTATATGAAAAAGTTTAAATAAAAATCCCTCCATTAAAAAAAAAAAAAAAGATGAACAACAATGAGGCTAACTAAGATGTCAACCCCTGAACCAAAAAAATTCAGCCCTAGTTATATAAAAAGAAGTTTAAATGTGTTACCTAGGGCTGATTTTTTTGAAGTTAAGGAGTTGACATCTTAATCAGCCCCATTGTTGTTCACATTTTCTCTAATTACTTCGTACTAATTGAAATTTATCGTGCACTAAGTGCACTGGCTTGGTAGACGTGTCATTTAAATATTTTAGCAATATTTTTATGTTTATGAGAGACAGTCCTTTAAAAAGAATTTTTTAAAAACAAAATTAAAAATATTATTATTGTTGTTGTATGTTGTTATTGTTGTTGCTGGTTCTTTGCTAGTGGTCCTAATTAGCAGTGCCACATCTTTGGAATTAATCAAATTAGTAATTAACATGCGATACACGTCTTAAGTCTTAATGTATATATATTTTTTAAAGTAAAAATTTTAACGTAGTCTGACCTCGAACCTCGAACCTGAGACATCTTTTATATTAGTTATGCACGAACAATGCACGTTTTTATATATATTTTTTAAAAAAATAAAAACTCTAACGTTGTGGGGACTCGAACCTGAAACCTAATTCATATTAGTTATGTATGTGCATCACACGCATTGATAAATTGACAAATGACACTAAGGCCTTCTTCCATTATAATATGAGATTAGAGATGATAATTAACGGCAATTGGCAACCCTTATTTTATTTTTTGATTTAATTTTACTAGCTCAAATGTATTACCACTTAAATGAACTCTCTTAGTTCTTCCTCCCTTATCTTTTAATTTAAAACAAAATTTGCATTTATTTTTAAATAATTGGGTGTTTTAAATATTTTTTTCTTAGAATCAAAGAGTTTTAAACCCGAAAGGCAGAAACTTTTGTTAGACAGAGAAATTCCATATTAAATATGAGGCAAGCTCAATTAGTATAATTTATTTAATTTTAATGAGTTACATTATAATTAATATTAGTATAACTCTGTGCAATATTATACATAATTTTCAAAAGGTGAGAAAGTAACAAAACTATTTAAAAAAATTTATCTGATAACATCTATATAATACTGTTCAGTTTTTTAAGTTTAATTAATTGATATGATTTCAGTTTAAAATTTGGATGGAAAAAAAGGACATTCCTTATATTTTTCATTTTTTTGATGGAATAAAAAGGGTAAAAATTCTTAGACAAAAAGTGATTTTAGCATAATATATTATATAGCTACAGAACAAAGTCCTCGTTTAGTGTCTAAGCTAAGCTGCAACTCAGTACTCGTACTGACTACTGAGAACCTATCAATCATGATGTAATCCCTCGAAGGCTCGAACATACGAAAATTGTTTTTAGCTCCAAATTAACTGATTATCTTTGTTTCTTGACATCATTTTGCTTAACTGATTTTTTTTATTTTTTTTTATTTTTTAATAACAATAATCTTAAGTGATTAAAATTAGATTAATTAATGCATAAGTACATGTTTATGATTAAGCTCAATTCATTAACATTTCTTAACAGATTCGATCTCAGAGTAGTTAGTTGTTTTTTTGAGGGAAAAGGTGGAATAAAGCCACCATGTTTCATTAATAAGACGTTAATAAAACAACCCCGGCGTACCGGGAGAAAACAACAGCACAAAACAAGATACGATGCAGGAAAAAATACAAGAAAACAAACATACCCCCCCCCCCCCCCCCCCCCCCCCCCCCCCCCCCCCCCCCCTCAACAAACCCTGGGGGATGGGTCTAACTACTCAACCTCCAGCGACCAGAGAGTACAGTAGGGAGAAACCAGACACCCGCAGCTGGCAAACGCACTGTCCTGACTGGAGCAGCCAGTCCCTCAATCCAGTGTTGGCCCAAACTCTACCTCCTCATCGTCAAACTCCTCTACCTGGAACACTTTGGCTATCCTCCCTCTTGTCCCGGTGGCCGCAGCTGTAGCCCAAAAAGAGATTAGATGCATAATGTGAGTCAGGTTACCAGAAATACTATTACATGTATGACGAAAATAAAAATTATTTCTGTCAAGCCATAACACCCATATCGTAGCCGCTATTGCAATGTACCACACCTCCTTCATATCATGGCGAATCGTTGCAAATTTGGGACCAATCCACAAGTCCTCATATACACCGGGGTAGTCACCTGTTCCTAAGGCCCGTAGTACCTCAACCATAGTTGCCTTACTTCTAGGGCAGTGAATAAAGAGGTGATTTAAATCTTCCATCTGTGAGACACAGAATCCACAATTGGTCGCCACCTGTGGTTGCCTTTTGGCCAGGTTTTGCCTAGTCAGGATAGCATTATTGAGTACTAGCCATAAGAAAACTCTGACTTTAAGGGGGGTCTTCGCCTTCCACAGCACCTGTGCCCAGCTGGGTCTGTATCCTCTAAAGTGGATCCGATGGTAAAGAGATCTCACCGAGAAAGCTCCTTTACTCTCGAGTCCCCATTGCTTCTGATCTGGGCCTTGAGTGCACCTAGTGCCTGCCCGTGCTATGTGCTCTTGCAAGTCAAGCAGTTGCTGTTGAATGTATGGAGTGATCGTTCCTCGGAGCGCCGGTCTCCAACCGCCCCTTTTCCAACCGTCGGCCACGAACATATTCGGTCGAGATGACCTGTCATATAGCTCTGGGAACGTATCCTTTAGGGTATGGGCTCCACACCACCTATCCCACCAGAATCTGGTAGACCGGTCATTGCCGATATTCGACGTGACTGCCGAATTAAAGGGGCCGCTAGCCTTAGCAATTCCTTTCCATAGCCGCGAAACTTTAGCCCCTACTCGGAATCCCAGGTACATCGTGCCTTTCCCCCTAAGATACGGTTGAATGAATTCCTGCCAACCCTCCCCGCTGTTGTGGAAAACCTTCCACCACCATTTCCCCAAAAGGGCCAGGTTCATATCTCTGAGGTCTATGATACCTAGCCCTCCATGCCTTTTTTTCATGCAAGCGATACTCCATTTGATGAGGTGATAACCTCCTTTATTCGAATCTGCCCCCTTCCAAAGGAATCGTTTACGAATCCTGTCAATCCTATTGATTACCCATTTCGGCAGCTTGAAAAATGACATGTAGTAGATTGGTAGGTTAGACAGCACTGAGTTGATGAGTACCACTCTGCCCCCGAGGGACAAGGACTTTCCTTTCCACCCTGACAGTCTGTCCTCCACCCTGTCAATGATCGGTAACCAGTCTGCTTTAGCTAATTTTTCGGGTCTGAGTGGTAACCCTAGATACTTGATAGGGAAGCCACTCATCGTGCAATTCAAAATAGTCGCGTGTTCCCCTGCTTCCTCATCTGATAAAGAAACTGGAGTCAGCGCACTCTTGTGGAAATTAATCCTCAGACCTGACCAGGCCTCAAAACAGTATAGGGCCCCTTTAAAACAGATAGTTTCTCGTGTAGACCCATTCCTAAAGAGTAGGGTGTCATCTGCATACTGCAGGATCGTACACCCTTGAGTGGACGCGTTGCTGGCCACTGGCGCGATCCAACCTTTTTCCTAGCATTTCTCCAGCATTGCCCTCAGCACATCCGCTACAATAGTAAACAATAATGGTGAAAGTGGGTCCCCTTGTCTGAGACCTTTCTTACAAGGGAATGGCTGCCCCGACCTACCATTCACCGAAATGACCGTTTTGCTAGTCTGCAAACACTGTCTGATCCAGCGGATCCATTTATCCCCGAAATCCCTACCTCTGAGAGCTTCCAACAAGCACTCCCAATCGACCGAGTCATACGCTTTTTCAAAATCCAACTTAAGCAGAAAGCTCTTGGAGTTGTTCGTATGGCAACGGTGGATAACTTGTTCCGCCGGTGCCACACAATCTAAGATATTTCTGCCCTTAATGAAGCCCGTTTGAGATTTGTTGATAAGGCTGTCCATAATACTCCCCAGGCGGATGGCTAGGATTTTTGAAATAATCTTCGCCGAGCAATTTATCAGGCTGATCGGCCTAAAATCACCCACTTTGGACGCCTCTTCCCGTTTGGGAATTAGGACTACCTCCGCAAAATTAAACATACCCAATCTGAGCTTGTTGTTAAAAAAGTCATCCAGCAGTGCCATATAGTCCCCTTTAATTTCTTCCCAGAAAATTTGGAAGAACATCATTGGGAACCCGTCTGGCCCAGGCGACTTGTCTGCTCCCATGATACAGATAGCATTTTTGACTTCCTCCTCCGAAAACGGAGACTCTAGGCCTGCTAGCGGAGGCGATGACACGTTCTGGTAGGACTGCCAGAAATCATACCTTAGTGGGACCCTGAAGTTATTCTTCTTCCCCAATAGGTCCTTGTAATATCCTTGGAAGGCTGTGGAGATCACCTGCTCATCTTGTACTGTCCCCGAGCTTGTATCCAAGGATAAAATAAGATTAGACCTGCGCCTTGCACGTGCCACTCGGTGGAAGAAGGCCGTGTTCGCGTCTCCCTCTTTGAGCCACGAAATTCTAGATCGTTGTTGCCATTTAATCTCTTCCATCTTATAGAGACTAGCAATATTCTCACGTAGCTCCAGTAATTTATTTCTTTCTTCCTGGGACAGATCCCTCAACTCCTCCATTCTTTCAAGTTCATCAATTCCTTCCAGCAAGGAATCTTTAGCGCGCCAGATGGTCGAGAACCTAGATCGGTTCCATTTACGAAGCCACTTTCTTAGCCTGCGAATTTTTTCACACCAACGACCCGACGCGTCTGAGCCAGTCACCGGGAGCGCCCAGTTTTTCATAACCAGATGATGAAACCCCTGAATCTCCAGCCATGCCTTCTCAAAACGGAATTTTCTATATCTTTTGGCTCCCTGAAGCCCAATGTCAAGAAGAATTGGAGTATGATCTGACGCAGGTCTAGAGTAGTTAGTTGTTTATGATACTTCTGCACGAATGAGCACAGTACGGTATAGTTGTACAGCAAGGCATTGCGTATGTGTTCCCTCTTTGTTTTAAAAAGCTATTCCTACATATATATTATGATTGTTAATTATCTGTAAGCGAATGGTATGATTTCTGACCTAAATATCTTTTATATATTTAAGAGCTTGACATGCTAGCTACCAGCCTACCAATTCCAATTACAATTTGATATTCTAGTTGTACATAGCTTTAGCTCGTTAATTTGCATTAACTGTTTTGGGTAAATGATATGGATCAGATGACGTGGTTCCTCCTGGGCCATCAGATCTCCTAAAACCCCGCACTTCTGCGATCATCAGGTCAACCCAGGGCCAGATAGGCTTCTGCCACTTCAGGCCCACGAGCAAACGGGTCCAACCCGGCCCAGCAGGGTATCAGACCCGTTTTTCCTGCCTATAAATACCAGACCCCCTCCTCACTGAAAAGGTAATCACAACTTCCTCCCCCTGAACCCTAGCTACTGTTGCTTTTCCAGTGACTGACTAGATCGTCGGAGGGCCTGTCGCCGGGACTTTCCCGGTGTTTCTAGGCAGTGTGCAGGTACCCAGGACCGAGCCGAGCCAACAGATTCGATCCGAGCTGCTGGATCCGAGCCGAGCACTCGGTCCCTTCCTCACTCCTGCTACTCCCGAGTAGGTTCCTCAGCCGATGGTCGGACAAGAGCCAGTACCGCAACTTCCACTATACAAATTACAAAAACTCAGACTTGTTGCAGCCACACCCCAAAAACAAACCGCATCAGGTTGGCGCTGTATGTGGGAAACGTCGGTTCTGACTTCAGTCCGATCCCAGACAGGGACGTCATCCCGAAATCCGAGCTCTTACATAGCACCAAAGACCAGAAGAGCTGTCACATCTGGATGTCGTCCAGATGCTCCTCCCCAAAACATCCCCGCCGACACTCAGGGATCCAACCATCCGAGGGTCGGCGGCAAACTCAGAGCCAGACCGGGCGCTCCTCGCTCGGTTGGGACCGACTTACGTCGCGTCATCGAGAACCGGCAAGCCAGCCGAACAAGGGGAGGGGCCGCTTCCAACTCAGTCCCGAACCACCCCAGGCAGTCATCCCGAGAGCGGGAGCCAGAGCTTAGTCGCGCAGCCCGGAGGCCGTCGCCCAAGCGCGACCTAGCCGGGCAAGCTCCAGTCACACAAGTCGAGTTCCAAAACTTCTGGAACGAGGTCCTAAAGGCCATCTTAGGGGCCCCTGGACCTAGACACTCCACCGTTCTCACTCACGGTCGTGTGCCGGAGGTAGCGAGCCACGCGGCTCGACACGTCCACTAGAGCGAGAAGATACCGTCCTCCGACGCCTACAGGAAATGGAGAACTGCCTCGCCCGCTTCGGCGAGGGGGGTCCGATACCGGCTCAAGGTCACAGGTCGACCCGACCACCTTTCTCTACTCCTATCTTGGAAGCAGAGATTCCCAGGAATTTCCAGCCTCCCCAGTTCGAGACCTAGGATGGCGAGGGTGATCTGGCTGATCACATGGAGGGGTTCAAGACCCTCATGATGATTCACAGTGTTTCGGATCCCCTCCTATGCCGCGCCTTCCCTGCCACCTTTTGGGGCTCGGCCCGGGAATGGTTCTCTAGGCTCGTTTCCGGCTCGATCTTCTCGTTCGACCAGCTGAAGGCCAACTTCCTGGACCACTTCGTGACCAGTAGGAAGGCTGAGAAAATGAGCACATCATTGCTGGACCTTCGACAGAAGGAAGGAAAGTCACTCCGTGAGTTCGTCCGGAGGTTCACCGCCGGGGTAAGGTCTGTCTCCTCCCTAGATGCTGGGGTAGCCTCGGCGGCATTCCGATGCAATGGCGACACGGCCAGCTGAATGCTTCCTTGGCCAAGAAGCCTCCCCTAGACTTCCCCGACCTGCTCAATCGGATCGAGAAGTACATTCGGGCGGAAGAGGCCCTAAACGAAGAAGGCACCAAAAAGATCACTGGAAAGGGGAAGCGCAAGGCCGATGAGGCCGAGCCCTCCAAGAAGGTTTCGAAAGCCGATACCGGCATGAAGAGGGTCCCTCCGGTCCCTCACTTCGAGAGGTATACGCCAATCACACACAACGTGTCGACCATCCTCCTAGAGATCGAGGATAAGGACCTCGTCCGACTACCTCCTCGACAAACCAGCAACAAGAAACGAGACCAACGGCTCTACTGCCGCTTCCATCGGGACAACAGGCACGAAATCGACAACTATCGGGCCCTCAAGGATGAAATCGAGGCCCTCATCCAACGGGGGTACCTCCGAGAATTCACTCGGAAATGCCCAAGGGACCGAAGGGATACGAGGAAAAGAAGGCCTTCGCCTCCTCCTCGCACGCCCAAACGGCATCCCGAACAGGACCCAGAGCTCGAGGAGACCGGAGGCCAGGCCATCCTACATTGCGTCCATGGGGGACCTATGGGAGGGGAATCTAATTCTTCCCGCAAGGCATTCGTCGGAGAGGTGAACGCCGTTCGAGACCCTCCTTCCCCTCAGATCCAACAACTTCTGTCTCCTTCTCTAGAGAAGACCTGGAGGGGGTCTAGCTCCCACACTGCGACACACTCGTCATCAGCCTCGACATGGCGAACTTCGAAGTCCGCCGGATCCTGGTGGACAATGGGAGCTCGGTGAACATCCTATTCTAGGAGGCATTCGAGAACCTCAAGCTCCCCCGGGACAAGCTCAAACCAGCCGGATACACCCTCCACGGGTTCTCCGGCGTCCCAGTACAGATAGAAGGGATCGTGACCCTAGATGTGACCGCCGGCACGACCCCCCTCAGACGAACCGAGTCGATCAATTTTATGATAGTCAACGTCAAAGCGGCATACAATGCTATCCTCGGCCGACCCGGACTCTTCTCCTTCCAGGCTGTCCCCTCGGCCTACCACCTAAAGCTGAAGTTTCCTACCAAGAAGGGGGTTGGTGTTGTTTGGGGGAACCAAGAGGCCGCACGATCGTGCTATATGACAACGGTTGGAGGTAGGGTGTTTCCCCTCGATGCCGTCGAATTTCAACCTGAAAGAAGCCAACCAGAGCCCGAACCGGCGGACGAATTGGAAGAAGTCTCGTTCAAGGCAGAAGACAAGTCGAAGGGGTTCCGCGTGAGCCGCTCCCTTGCCCCCGACCTAAAGTCGGACCTAATCGACTGTATCCGCCGCAACATCGACCTCTTCGCTTGGAAACCATACGACATGTTCGGGATCTCCGAAGACCTGATCATGCACAGACTGAGCGTGATCCCGAGCTCGAAGCCGATCGTCCAAAAGCGGCGTAAGTTCGCCCTAGAGAGGCAGCAAGCTTTCAAGGCGGAGGTAGACAAACTGTTGTCTGCCTGGTTTATTGAAGAAGTCAGCTATCTCGAGTGGCTGGCGAACGTCGTGATGGTGAAAAAGGCCAGCGGTAGCTGGAGGATCTGCATAGACTTACAGATCTGAACAAGGCGTGCCCCAAAGATCCTTTTTCCCTCTCCAACTTCGATGCTCTGATCGACGCAACGTCAGGCCACGAGCTCCTAACCTTCATGGACGCCTTCTCAGGCTACAATCAAATTCGGATGTTCCCCCCAGATATTACCAAGACAATCTTCGTCACCGATCATGGTCTCTACTGCTACCGGGTTATGCCCTTCGGGATGAAGAACACTGGAGCTACCTATCATAGGCTCGTCAACCGAGCCTTCAAAGACCAGATCGGTCGTAACATGAAGTTATACGTCGATGACATGCTCGTCAAAAGCAAACGGGGGCAGGACCACGTCCCTGATCTCGAAGAAGCCTTTGGCATCCTTCGGACCCATAACATGAGGCTCAATCCTGCTAAATGTGCATTCGACTTCTCCTCGGGAAAATTTCTCGGGTTCGTCGTCAGCCAGCGCGGCATCGAGGCAAACCCCGAGAAGATCCAGGTCATAATAGACATGGCTCCTCCTAGAAATATAAAGGAGGTGCAGCGATTCACGGGGAGACTGGCGGTCATTAGTCGCCTCCTCTCCAAGTCTGGAGAGAAGTCCATTCCCTTCTTTAAAGCCCTGTGCGGAACCGGTGGCTTCGAATGGGGCACCCAGTAGCAGCAGACATTCGACCAACTAAAGGACTACCTCGCTAATCCCCCACTTCTGAGCAAACCTGAGTCGGGCGAACCCCTCTGGCTTTACCTTTCATCCTCGAAAAACGCACTGAGTGTCGTTCTCGTCTAAGAAGAAGACGAAGTCCAGAAGTCGTTGTACTATGTGAGCAAAGTCCTGCTCTTGGCCGAGACCCGATATGCAAAGATGGAGAAAGTAGCGTATGCCCTAGTCATGGCCACCCGAAAGCTCCGCCCTTATTTTCAGGCGCATTCGATCCAGGTCCTCACGGACCAGCCCCTCAAGGCTGTGCTCTACAAGTCAGAGATCTGCGACCGATTGGTCAAGTGGTCATCGAGCTTAGTCAATATGACATCAACTACCAGCCAAGAACAACCATCAAGGGGCAAGCCCTCGCCGAATTCATCATGGAGTGCACCACCTCCGAGCATCCCAATGACCAGGAGGCCGATCCGATATAGGAAGTTTATGTCGACGGCTTCTCTTGCGAGGCGGGAAGTGGTGCAGACATCATCTTGCGAGGTCCTGACAACTTCCTTCTTCAGTATTCTCTCCGCCTAAACATTCCTGCCTCGAACAACGAGGCAGAGTATGAGGCCATGATCGCGGGACTTACCGTAGCACACCAGGCGGGCGCGAGGCAGATGAGGGCCTATAGAGACTCTCAGCTCGTGGTCAATCAGATCACCAAGGAGTACGAGGCTCGTGATGATCGGATGGTCCGGTACCTGGCAATGGTCCAACGGCTCTTAGCATCCTTCGATTGTTCCGCAGTCCTACGGATCCCAAGAGAGCAGAATGCCCAGGCAGATGCCCTGTCAAAGCTCGCCTCCTCGTCCTTTGAGGACCACGACCGTATGGTACTGATTGAAGTCCTCCTAAAGCCGAGTATCGACCTCCCCGAAACCCTTTGTATAAAAGACGAAGCTCAGTCGGACGATTGAACCACTCCCATCCGAAAGTTCCTAGAAGAAGGCGAGCTCCCTCATGATTGAGCTGAAACAAGACAAACCAGGGTCTGCTCGGAAAGATTCGTCGTAATCAACAAGACCCTCTTCAAATGCTTGTACACAACGACGGAAAGAAGACCCTACCTCCTTTGTCTATCCCGTGACGAAGCCAGATACGCTCTCAAGGAGCTCCACGAAGGGATTGGCGGGTGCCACATGGGGAGGCGTTCGCTCGCCAGAAAAGCCCTGAACCATGGGTATTACTGACCCACAATGCTACAAGACACCTTGGACTTAGTCAAAAAGTGCGGTCCTTGTCAAAGATTCTCCTCGGTAAGAAGGGTCCCACATGCAAACCTCCGTTCTCTAGCCATTCCGACCCCATTCGCCATGTGGGGGATGGACCTGGTCGGCCCCTTCCCGAAAGCAACGGGCCAAAGGAATTTTCTGGTAGTAGCCATTGACTATTTCACCAAGTGGATCGAAGCCGAGCCCCTAGCAACGATCACAGAACAACAAACTCAGCAATTCTTTTGGAAACACATCGTCTGCCGGTTCGGAATTCCGCACATACTCATCACAGATAATGGGACCCAGTTTACGGACAAGAATTTTTGAAAATTCTGCGAAGATCTTGACATCCAGCAGTGCTTCTCTTCGGTATGCCACCCACAGTCCAACGGCCAGGCCGAGAATGCGAACCGCCAAATCCTCGACGGCCTCAAGAAACGACCTGATAATTCCTCTAAGGGACTATGGGCCGACGAGCTACCGAGCGTGCCCTGGACACATTGGACGACGAAGAGGATCCCCATAGGAGAATCACCTTTCAATCTAACTTATGGCACGAAAGCGGTGATCCCCCTTGAGATCGGGCTCCCTTCGTCCCGGATCATGGCCTTAGATGAAGAGAGCAATTCGGCGCAACTACGCGCCAACCTGGACCTTATAGACAAAATCACAGAGAAATCCACCATCAGAAGGAGAATGTAACAGCAGAGGATCGAAAGATTCTACAACAAGAAGGTCCATCCCACCGACATCAAACTCGAGGACCTCGTGCTCAGGAAGTTAGCGGTATCCAACCCAGGCCAAAAGCGAAAGCTGGCACCCATCTGGGAGGGCCCGTACAAGGTTTCCGAAGTTGTGCGCCCCGGCACATATCGACTCACCAACCCTGAGTGCAGGGCTGTGAAGGGAACCTGGAACGCCGAGCACCTCATCAAATTCCTCGAGAGTAGGGAGTAGCTCTTGTAATTTCCCTCTGTAAATATTAAAATGTAATCGGCACCACGTGCCTCGTTTTGTTGTGAGTAAATATGATGTAATTATTTCCCTCATTCTGCCTCATGCCGCTTTCTTAAAACAAGTTAAGGGGGTTCGACCCTCGGTACTGACCTCGAGCCACGCCTTAGCTTTCTCAAGCTAATACGGCAACACGCTCGGTCGTATCTCCGAGCCGCAACCCGACAACTCTTCTAAGTTAAGGAGGCTCGACCTTCGGCACTCACCTCGAGCCACGCCCTAGATTTATCAAGCTAACAGGGTTTCGCGCTCGGCAGTGTCCTCGAGCCACAACCCGACAGCTCTTCTAAGTTAAGGAGGCTCGACCTTCGGCACTCACCTCGAGCCACGCCCTAGTTTTCTCAGGCTAACAAGGCCTCGCGCTCGGCAGTGTCCTCAAGCCACAACCCAACAACTCCTTTTTTTCGCCAAGTTAAGGGGGCTCGACCTTCGGCACTCACCTCGAGCCACGCCCTAGCTTTCTCAAGCTAACAGGGCTTCGCGCTCGGCAGTGTCCTCGAGCCACAACCCAATAACTCATTTTTTCTGCCAAGTTAAGGGGGCTCGACCCTCGGCACTCACCTTGAGCCACACCCTAGCTTTCTCAAGATAACAGGGCTTTGCGCCCGGCGGTGCCTCCGGGCCACAACCCGACAACTCTTTCAAGTAATGGGGGCTCGGCCTCCGGGATGCCAGCCCTCCTTCTTACCTAAAAGTTTTCATTAAGATTTAGGGCACTTGCCTTCGACAAACGCCCCGAGTCCCACCCCCGGGATCGACCCACTTCTCACCCACTGATAAATCGGGGTAAACGACCATCGGAGCCAAAACCCCAAATTGTAAGAGGGTGGCAAGAGAGTCACCAGCGACAGGAACTCACGGTGAAGACGATTTCTGATGAATTACTGGTGAAGGGGCAAGGGTTATATAACCCTCCAGAAAGGCGCATTTATGACATTGAGAGTCCAAACGACGGAAAGTGAAACTCCTCCCATTAAACGACATTGGAAGACGAAACGGCTCGTCTCCCAAGAAAAACGGAGGGTTCGGAGCCCAACCCGAGGGATAGCCAACATCATAATTTTTCCAAGTCAAAGAGAATCAGACTAATCAAATCTCATTCATAAAACACCCTCAAAGGCTACGGTACAATTGAAAAAAGTTATAGCATTCTCCCTCTACTCCTACCTTAGGGTCCCTCGCCAGACCCTTCGGGCTCACAAGAGCCGTCTCGAGTCCTGCGGAATGGCTCCGCCACCCAGCAATCTCATCCCCCATCTTGAGCGTAGTCATAGTCGATGTTCCCGCGACCGAGCTCTGCGCATCAGCAGGCCTCACCATCTCCAAATACAGGGTCGACGAGGAGCTTAAGACAGAGGGACCTCCTGGTTCCGAACGGCTGAGTAGAGGTCGCCCGACGCCTAGCAACACCTTCAACCTCTGAATCTCCAGCTCCTTCTCAACAACGACCTCGCGAAGAACTGAATCAGAGGTCTGACGCCTGGCGGAAGCACCAGATAGAGCCCAGTTCGTCTCAGCACTCCCCCAATCACGGTCTGCTAGGGCCTTCTTCAGACGAGCCGCCTCTAAGCTGAGCTCCTTAGATTTGTTCATAAAATAGTCCACCGCAGCTTTTCGATTGCGAGCTTGCTTACGATAGCGAATCAGCACACCCTCCTTGGACTCTAGCCTATTTCACAGTGGCCGGACCTCGGCAGAACTGAGGTCGGCTCTGGCAGTCTCGTTCATCTAGCAAAAATAGGGGAGAAGCAACGATTCACTAAGAAAGCTTGCTAAAAACAACAGGTTGGAGAGGATCGGCCAAAAATTTGTTTTTATAACTTCAAAAATTCTGTTACAAAAAAGCGGTGGCCAGTCCGCACAAGGAAAATACAAATAAAAAAGAAAGTAAAAGTAAAAATCCTACATTACTTTGGCACCTCTTCGGTATCCGAGGCACCCCCTGCCTCCTCCTCCAGACGAGGGTCCTTCGGAGCCTCATCCCCCACTCCCGGGGGGTCGGTGGATGTACGGGAGGCGCCCACCCATAGTTGAGGTGGTCGATCTTGGCCTCCGGATAGACGAGCGAAAGTTCTCCTTGGCTCGCTCGTAGGCGTCGTCTTGAGCCTGGATCAGCTCGTCCACCGAGGACATCTCCAGCTCGTCGTACGCTGCCTTGGCCACCGATCAGACCGCCGCCACCACGCGCGCATGGTGGTCCTGCAAGGAAACCATCTCAGCTTGGAGGACCCCCTGAGCTCCCTGAGCCGCCGTCAGCTCGTCTTCAGTTTCTTCGCCTCACGGAGGAACCGCTCGGCATTCCTCTTCTCGAGCTAGATCTCCTTCTCCAAGCACTTCCTAAGATGTGCCCCGTGCAGTAGCGCCTAGCCGAGGAGAATTGAGTTAGACGCAAAACTCATAAACACTAAAGGCAAAGCAGGTAACTAACAAATACTTACCACGATCTGTGCCTGAGCCCACTTCATATGGGTCATCTCGGACGTCTATGTCGCCAGAGTTAACTGGTCACGCTTCGTAGCGAGCTTTTCCCTCACCTCCACCGCGATAGGACCATCGGTCAAAGTATCGCCCTCCTTAACCGCCTAATCCGGGGCAAACGGCCTTAGACCCCTCATGCCCACCATCTCCTGGGCGCCGGGGCGAAGTGCTGAGGTCCCCTCCTCCAGAACCTCTGTCACCTTCTGGCTGCTGGGGCTTAGCCCCGACTCCTTCGCCACCTTAGACGAATGGCTCTTCTTTGACTTCTTCGGAGGCAGCTCTGAAGATCCTTGGGTCGCCCCCTGGGGGGGTACCGCTGCCGGGGCAGCCTTCTCCTTGTTAGCTCTCCTCTTTGCGGCCAAGGTCAAGAGAGCATTCCTCGCTGAGAGGTTCTTCGTGTCCATCGCTAAGGAAAAGGAAATATGTTAACACGAAGGCGGAAAATTAAGAAAAATGGAAACAAAAACATACAAGGGGCATTGGGCTCAGTCCGGCAAAGGCCAGATGTAACTCTGTGACACGCGGCCAGCCGATGCTATGCCCCTCAACAATCTTATCCACATCAGCCCACTCCTTTTTTGTTAAGTCCCTCCGCCTCGGGGGTGTTGGATCCTGTAGGCGAGACAACAAACACTAGAGGGGGGGTGAATAGTGTTTATCAAAATTAAATTGCGGAATAAATAATTTTTCTCGGCACAGTCGACTTAGTAGTGAACCAGTCGACTGAGATAGCCAAATAAAAGAAAATTAACTCTCGATGCAGTCGACTTAGTTATGAACCAGTCGACTGATATGATCAAATATAAACAAGTAAAAACAACTCTGTGCAGTCGACTTAAAGATGAGACAGGTGACTGAAGGCACAGTAAGTGAACAACTAATACGAGACTGACCAGTCGACTGATAGTGCAAGGAGTCGACTGTCCAGACAAGTTTTACAGAACTTAAGTAAACAAAAGTAAATGCAAGATCAAGACAACCAATCACAGAGTACACAAGATATATCCTGGTTCGGTCCTTCCGACCTACATCCAGTCCCCAAGCAACCCACTTGAGATTTCCACTATTCTTGAAAAACAAGTTTACAAGAATACCCTACGGCGTTAAGACAACAACCTTGTCTAACCCGTAGTCCTTTCTCTCAACCAGAGAAAGCAGACCCACTCTACCACCAAGAGTGAAACAAACCGACTCTACAACCTAGAGTCTAAACCACTCTCCAACCGAGAGCCAAAAAGAAGAAAGAAATACTTTACAGTCAACCTATAGCCTTGTTGGTGTATGTGTTGTTGCACGTGGCTAAAACAAGGTCGACTTCTATACCCAGTCCAGAACGAAATCGTTGTTATACTGGACTGAGTGTAGAGAACCACAGATTTTGAACTTGAAAGCTTTTTCTCACTTTTTTCTCAAAAAATTACTCAAGAATGCTTGGAGAACTTAAAACTTGTTGTTAGATCTTTTTCAGGAGATCTGAACTCTATTTATAGAGTTAGATCTCCTGGACGTTGGGAGGCAGTTATCTCAACTATCAACCAACGGATCTAAGAGCTTTTGAATTTGGAAAATCAAATTTGAAAACAGAAAACGGTCAAAAGCGCTCGAACAGTCGACTGGGTTGCCATATGAGTCGACTGGTCAGAGTTTGAATAAATTTAAACAGTTTTGTACTGCCAGTCGACTGCTAGAGGTATCAGTCGACTGGTACTCAACAGTTAAATTATATCAAACTGTTTTGTTGTTTTTGAAAGACACACATTTATGAAATAGTGAGTGTATGTGTGTGTGACAAGGCTTTACAATTATACTAAGACTCAACAAAAGTAAAATTACATTGTTACAAGACATGATAAAATATAGACCCATTTGAGCTTGAGTCTTGAGTCTTGAGTCTTGAGAGAAGCTTTGGCTATTGTCTGAATCTGGAGCTTTTGTGCTTGTTCATTTGTTCAGCTGTATAATAGTAGGGCCTTTGTGTAGCACCTGTAAGTTTAGCATAGATACATGTGCAGTGTGTTGTGGTCATCAAAATCAAGAATCAACAGGGGGTTTATGGTTTGGCTTGTAAAAGTTCTAGACTATGAGGATTTTCCACTCTGTCTCGCTCTGGACAACGAGGTACTTCTCTTTCCATGCTTTTATCGAGTCCGGGTGGCCGTGCATCACCTTCTTATGGGGATGGGGCAACATATACGTGGGAGCTCACCCCCAAGACGGCGCGAAAGTACTTACGTTTCAGCTTGACCCCCTTCTCCTGGCACTTTAGGATGAAGCAGACCAGATGGTTTCACGAGTTAGGGCCGTACTGCATCAGACTCAGCTCCCCCTACCTAAGCACCCTCTTGATAAATGGGTGTAGCGGCAACCTCAGTCCCGAGACGAAAGCGTCCTCAGGAAACATGCGGAAACTCTTCTCCAACTCAGTGGTCGGACGAAGACCGGGGCTCGGAATTAGTAGCTCGAACTCCCGTGGGTTGAAATAGGTCGCCGATAGG
Organism: Hemerocallis citrina; assembly: GCA_017893485.1. NCBI lineage: Eukaryota > Viridiplantae > Streptophyta > Magnoliopsida > Asparagales > Asphodelaceae > Hemerocallis > Hemerocallis citrina. The sequence continues at coordinate 101,334,851 of CM030358.1, read as the reverse complement.
CAGGTAGTCCGCCTTAAGCACACACTGGACGTTGTCCATCTTTATCATGGGCCGATCAGATCCACGCTCCCCCACGACAAACTGGACAAGTTTCTCAACGTCATCAGGATACATCCTGATTGACCCCGGGTTCCTATCGAACAAGTGGGGAGCAGCAAGCCCGGACTGTCCGAACTCATTCGGTGTGTCCGGACTGTCCGGACTGTTCGGCCGAATCCACTTCCTTTTCCTCCTATGGGGGAGAGGCTTCCTCTCCGGAGACGGAGTCGACAACGGGGGCAGAGGGGGGAGACCTTCTTCTTCCTCCGCTACCATTCCCTCGGCCCCTCCTTCACCCCTTCCTGGTCGTCCTCTCCCTCGGTTCCTCCTTCGCCTCCCTCCTTATTGCCTTCCTCCTTGAAAAACTCCTCCTCGGACCCCTCGTCAATCTCCTCCCCCGAAGGCTCCTCTTCTGGCATGTGACTTCGCAAAGGGGCCACGTCCAAAACTACATCGCTCGTTTCGCCAGACCCCAGATCCGACTGTCCTTCCTCCTCCGAAGTGGGGTCACCCAGGGACCATGATGTCGATGCTGACTCAACCTCTACCGCATCACGACCCGAAGAGCTTGCCTCGGAGCCGAACTGAGAGCGCGACATAAGGAAACAAAATACTAACCTGATTAATCGGAAAACAGGAGGATCACCGTAAAATGTAGTCGCCGACAACAAAGAGAGAAAATTCCTGTTATCAAGAGAGAGTGTGTGAAGTGGAAAAGTGAAGGGAGGGGTGGGGGATTTATCGAATCAGGAAGACTCCTTGAATTCCGCAAAAGAATCCCCACCGTCCAATCTTGATCATCAAGATCTGACGGCCACTAGGATCTCAAACACCTCGATTTCCACCCCCACGACATCAACGTGACACGTTAAAACCTGTTTTTACCCTCAGCTTTGTCAGCCGGTGCGGTGGCTCGATGTCCCGTGGCAACCTCTCAAGTACCCCACTTTCTTCTTTACCGCTACTCCCCCTTCCTCCCACGACAGAGGAGCAAGTGAAGCCTCTTCGTTTGGAAAACTTCACTATCAAACAGAATAATTTCATCTTATGGGGGCTCGGAGCTCGGTTGGGACCGCGAGCCATACCAAAGCTTTTTTAACAAGTTTTGGGGATCGGAGCTCGGTTGTGACCGTAAGACATACCAAAGCTTTTCCAACAAGTTTTGGGGCTCGGAGCTCAGTTGTGACCGCGAGCCATACCAAATCTTTTTCAACAAATTTTGGGGCTCGGAGCTCGGTTGTAACCTCGAGCCATATCAAAGCTTTTCCAACAAGTTTTGGAGATCGGAGCTCGGTTGTGACCGCGAGCCATACCAAAACTTTTCCAACAAGTTTTGGGGCTCGGAGCTCGGTTGTAACCTCGAGCCATACCAAAGCTTTTTCCAACGAACATTGGGGCACGGAGCTCGGCCATGACCTCGAGCCATACCAAAGCTTTTCCAAAAAGTCTTGGGGCTCGGAGATCGGTCATGACCTCGAGCCATACCAAAGTTTTTCAAACAAATTTTGGGGCTCGGAGCTCAGTTATGACCGCAAGTCATACCAAAGCTTTTCCAACAAGTTTTGGGGATCGGAGCTCGGTTGTAACCGCGAGCCATACCAAAGCTTTTCCAGTAAGTTTTGGAGATCGGAGCTCGGTTGTGACCGCGAGCCATACCAAAGCTTTTCCAACAAGTTTTGGGGATTGGAGCTCGGTTGTGACTGCAAGTCATACCAAAGCTTTTCCAACAAGTTTTGGGGCTCAAAGCTCGGTCATGACCTCGAGCCATACCAAAGATTTTCCAACAAATTTTGGGGCTCGGAGCTCGGCTGTAACCGCGAGCCATACCAAAGCTTTTCCAGTAAGTTTTGGGGATCAGAGCTCAATTGTGACTGCGAGCCATACCAAAGCTTTTCTAACAAGTTTTGGGGATCGGAGCTCGGTTGTGATCGCGAGTCATACCAAAGCTTTTCCAACAAGTTTTGGGGCTCGGAGCTCGGTTGTAACCTCGAGCCATACCAAAGATTTTTCCTATAAACCTGGGGGCTCGAAGCTCGATCATGACCTCGAGCCATACCAAAGCTTTCCAACAAGTCTTGGGGCTCGGAGCTCGGTCATGACCTCGAGCCATACCAAAGCTTTTCCAACAAGTTTTGGTGGCTCGGAGCTCGGTTGTAACCGCGAGCCATACCAAAGCTTTTCTAACAAATTTTGGGGTTCGGAGCTCGGTTATGACCGCGAGCCGTACCAAAACTTTTTCCAACATATCTTGGGGCTCGGAGCTCGGTTGTGACCGCGAACCATACTAAAGCTTTTCCAATGAGTTTTGGGGCTCAGAGCTCGGTTGTAATCGTGAGCCATACCGAAGCTTTTCCAACAAATTTTGGGGCTCGGAGCTAGGTTTTGATCGTGAGTCATATCAAAGCTTTTTCCAACATATCTTGGGGCTCGGAGCTCGTTTGTGACCGCGAGCCATACCAAATCTTTTCCAAAGAGTTTTGAGGCTCGGAGCTCGGTTGTAACCGCGAGCCATACCGAAGTTTTTTCAACAAGTTTTGGGGCTCGGAGCTCGGTTGTGACCGCGAGCCATACCAAAGCTTTTCCAACAAGTTTGGGGCTCGGAGCTCGGTCATGACCTCGAGCCACCCCCTAGCTTTTACCACAAGAATGGGGGCTCGAGACGGTAGGTGGCATTCCGAGCCACTCTTAGCTCCCACAGACGAGCTTCTGGGCTCGGCATCCGACAGTAATCCTCGTCACCCGAGCTCATGGAGGCTCGGCCCTCAACGCTCGACGCTCGGCTCTCGATGCCTTATTTTCGGCTCTCGACGCCCCCCATAGCCTTTCCAACAAGCATGGGGGCTCGGCGCTCGGTGGTGACCTCGAGCCACCCCCTAGCTTTTACCTCAAGTAAGGGGGCTCGACGATCGATGGCATTCTGAGCCAATCTTGGCTCCCACAAGACGAGCTTCTGGGCTCGGCATCTGACGCCAAGCCTCGTCACCCGAGCTCATGGAGGCTCGGCCCTCGATGCTCGACGCTCGGCTCTCGATGCCCCTAATATCTTCAAAAGGGATCCCCTTCATCCTACCCCGCTAACCTCTCCAGGAAGATACGAACCACATTTTCGCCGTACACACCGCTCCGCTCTTCCTACAGAGACAAATCACTCCTGCACGGTTGAGCGACCCAGCCATCCAGGAGTGGGGGGCTTCTGATATAGGTCAGATGACGTGGCCCCTCCTGGGCCACCAGATCCCCTAAAAAACCACACTTCTGCGAGCATCAGGTCAACCCATGGCCAGATGGGCTTCTGCCACTTCAGGCCCACGAGCAAACGGGTCCAACCCGGCCCAGCAGGGTCTCAGACCCGTTTTCCCTGCCTATAAATACCAGACCCCCTCCTCACTGAAAAGGTAATCAAAACTTCCTCCCCTGAACCCTAGCTAATGTTTCTTTTCCAGTGACTGACTAGATCGTCGGAGGGCCTATCGCCGGGACTTCTCCCGGTGTTTCTAGGCAGTGTGCAGGTACTCAGGACCGAGCCGAGCCCACAGATCCAAGCCGAGCTGCTTGATACGAGCCAAGCACTCGGTCCCTTACTCACTCCTGCTACTTCCGAGCCGGTCCCTCAGTCGAGGGTCGGACAAGAGCCAGTACCGCAATTTCCACTATACAAATTACAAAAACTCACACTTGTTGCAGCCACATCCCAAAAACAAAACAAACTGCATCAGTAAATTTTATTGAACAAACTGCATCAGTAAATTTTATTGAACCTTCGTACAGGTTTTTACGTTTTCATAGACAACCCTATTGACTGTAAAAGTGACAATTCTGTCATAGTTATTTTCTTGACAACTAACGTCACTTTTCATGGTTTACATGTCTAATAGTAAGTTCTTAACCAGAAATATTTGATGATTTGAACTTTGAAAACTTTCATACATTTGATCTAATGGTAAAGAGTTTTACCGCCACTCAATTTCCAATTGTACATGACTGTTTTAGGCATGAAGATCTAAACTAAGAAACTCCGGAAGATAGTCAACCAGTCATAAAAACCAAACCTTTCTGCCTCAATATCTGTCTAACGAAAATGGTGTTATTCAAAGTGGTGAATCAAACAAAATTATGCTAAATCCATTAGTTAATGAGTACTAGGTATCTTGTTGGGATTGTCTTACATACTATGCGTTTAATAATAAGAAGATGATAAAAAGAGAAGTTGTTGAAGCGTTGATGGAGAGAAGAAGAAAGCAACATCCAACAGATATAGCAGGAAGGCAGTTGACTGCCCATGCCCTCTGTTTTGGGAAATGACCAAAGCTGTCGACTCCTACTTTGGGCAGTCGACCGACAGCAGCGGTAGGCAGCAACTGGTCGGGTCTAGGTTATTTGTTTCGGACCCAACTTCTCATCCAAGTTAGATCGTACAGCTCCTATCGTTTCTTTTCATTCAGGTTATATCGGACGACTAATGTATCAAGACTACAACCTAGGATTTTTCTAGATCTCTATATATTATTGTATTGGCCTCCTTTGAGAGGCTAGATAGAGAGGGTACCTCATTGTAAAGAGCAATTTAGAGAGTTCTCAATTGTAAACAGCAAATTATCTTCTAATGAGATTTGAGAGATAGATATATTCTTGATGCGACTGTAATACTTTATATCTTTTCTAGTTGAATAATATTTTTCTTATTTCTCCTCCGGATTAGACGTAGTCAAACCAGAACAAATCATTGTATGCTTTGTATGCTTAGTTTGATCTACTTGTTTGAATGTTCGGCATTAGATCTGATGCCACTGAACTCAAGCGACAATTTTCTAACACATCTTAATTTGAGCAGTATAACCAAAGCATGGAATCTAAAGGTTATGTCATATCTTAATTAAGACGGCCGTTAATATAATTAAGCCATAAATAAGTACATATATCACCATCTTGATTATAAATTGTACCATCACAATCATCATTATCTCATCCTTTAAAATCTAACTGCATGTGAAACATGCACTAAGATTCCTAAAAAGATAAAAATGGACCATGCACAAATCGAAACATGTAACCTTTTCACACTACATAATTAATTATCTTAATTATGCTTTTGAAATTGCGTATGTTAAATCAAACAAATAGAAAGAGGGAGAAGTTGCCATGATTAACTCATGACTGTGAGTGCTGCCCTCGTCAGTTATATATGTGTTTTTTTTTCCCTTGTTGATTTGGAAGAATTTTCTAATTAATCAGCCAACCAAAAACTTCTAAGAGGACTTGTTCCAATTAGTACTTTATTGCATTTGGGAAATGTTCTTCTAAGCCCCATCTATGATTTAATATTCTGAAAAAGTACGTATAACATTTTTCGACAAAAGTGCTCCAGTAAAATAAGTGGTACATACAAAAAGAAAAGTATATTTTGATTGGAAAAACAATACATCCATTAGAACTAAGATAATTTTTTTTTTTTTTTGTTAATAAAAGATGACCGCAGTCAACGTTTCATTAATGATGATTAAAAAAATAAAGTAGTACAATAACATCTCAAAAGCATAATCCTAAAGCTCCCCTAAGACAACATCTGACAGAGTTTAGAAATGTCATACATGAAAAAGCAAAGCTAATACATAAGTACTTCAAAAGCAATCTACCAAAGACGTCCCAAACGTACTGAGAGACTTGCTTCCACCCGCAAAGCTCTGTCACTATTTCCCTTCGTTGATCTTTATCTTCTTCCTAGCATCCGCATAACCTGCCAAGTCATGAATGAAAAGGAAGATTTTATGCATTGAGATTGGAAATCTATAAAAAAATATTGCGTAAGCATAAATCATTTCGTTCTAGCCATAGGTTCCACAATGTTACCGCAACTGCTATATCCCAAGCCCGTTTATCCTCTATCCTGACATGTCCATCTCTTATTATCCCCCAAATGTCTGTGGTTGACCTAGGACTCTCAGTACATCCAAACCCCCTACAACCTACTTCCCATGTGAGGGTAGCCTTAGGACATATGAAAAGTATGTGTGACACGTCTTCTTCTGCACCTAAACAACATTCACACCTTACATCGATTTGCATATTTCTTTTTCTGAGGTTTACTTTGGATAGTATCGCGTCATTGTGCACTAGCCAGCAAAAAACTTTGACTTTTAGAGGCACCTGAGCCCCCGGATGATACTTTCTTCTTTACATCTGAGTCCACCGTCGTTGAGCCATTTATACATTGATGACACTGAATTTTTTTTTTTGACTCATCAATATTCCACCATCTTTCGTCTGCATTGTTGTCCGTTTGCAGGGGCGGATCTAGGATTTAAAAACTGGGGGTGCCTTTATCTATTAAATAATTATATAACTCGACAGAAAAAAAAATTAAAAATAAAGTAATAATATCTCATATAGTTAAAATGGCATAATGAAGTACGCTGCAACTTGAATCAAATATATAATTCTATTACAAGTTTAGTTGAACTCTCCTCTTCTTCATAGCCTGAAAACGCTTAATTATATCTAAATTATCGACTGTGTTAAACACTTCTCCACAAAAGTGATTAGACAATCATTAAGCCAAGGATTAGACATCCTGTTTCTCAACTCATCCTTCACATATTTCATTCCTGAAAAAACTCTCTCAACAGTTGTGGTTGCCACCGGAAGAGACAAAGCTAATTTCATAAGCCTATACACATAGTTATATGTCTTGTTCTTCTTTGTTTGCACAAGAGTCTTAGAAAGATCTGAGAGCCCCTTCAAATTGGAAAATCTATCATCAGCTTTAACACTTCTAATATAGTTCTCAAGTTGGCTAGACAACTCCACATCATCAACATCAAGAAAGTCGTTAGGATACAATCTCGCTAATCTCACAAGCGATTTAATGTCAAAAGCCTTAAATGACTCGCAAGGACTTAAACATGAAACGCAATGCAGCAACTCAATATTCTCAGGAGTAAAACGGTCTTCCAATTCATTCAACACCAAATCTATGATACGCAAGAAACTATCATTTCTGAAATAATGCAAATTTGTCACAATAGGAGCCTTGTGCTTCGACTTATTAATTTTCACATACCTTGCATCCATGTCGAGCACATCAATCTCAAGGTTACCACAAGATCCTACAACTTTTTCATAAAACAATTCCCATCCACCTTCTCGCATTTCTATAAACCTTTCCTTGTTGATTCGGACAAGTTCCATAGCATTCAATCTGACCGTTTGCCCTCCTTCTGCTTGAATAAGCCTATTTAGTTCTTCGAAATGGGCTAAACTCTTCGGTGTTAGCCTGTCAGACACTATCAATCTGAGTTTCCCTTTCTTCCAAACGTCCGCCACAGACGAATCTATGTTAGCTGTTAACGCCGCAGCTTGTGGGAAGAGGTTATTAAGTGTCATGTTTTCGCACCACTTATCTTTCCAAAATCTGGTGTTCTCCCCGTTTTCTATCTTGCATCTAGTATTAGTGTTGAACATCTCCCCTTGTTTCGTCACTCCTTTCCAAAGAAGCGATACCTTTCTGAACGTGCTTTTGCCTCCAAATCTATATTTTCTCCTCTTTCGGAATAGGTCGAACGAGTAGCACCACCAGCCCTTGCGTCTATTATAGATCTTCCACTACCACTTGCTAAGTAGCGCTCTGTTCATATCGTGGAGATTTAGGATTCCCAGCCCGCCAAATTCTCTTCTCTTACAGACTCTACCCCACTTTACCAAGTGGAACCCTTTGTTACCCTCGTCTGTTATTTTCCACAGAAATTTTCTTCTTAGTTTATCTATCTTATTGATAATCCACTTGGGCAATTCATATATTGACATCAATATCTAAATTTGGCACAACTTTGGAGTTTTGATATAGTAGCAGAAGTTTATCAAAACAATTAAAATTTAATTCCTACTGACTATGCATACTAGACGCGGATTGAAAAAATAAAAAATACTACAGTTGCATATAGTCCTGGTATCGGCCCCACGATAGCTCTCAGTTGGTTGGATCTTTGAAAAGAATTTAACAAAGTGTTAATAATTTCTGAAACTTACCTTTTGAGCATCTTCTGTACAAAAATGAGTTGTTCTGATATATTTTGGATGGTGAGAAATTTGAAGTGTATAAAACAAAGTCAATGCGTAGTCATAGTAAAATGTGGAACTTAAAAACAAAAACTCCCATTCAATGTTGGAGGCCAACCCACCCTTGATTAGGGGGATGGTTTGAATAATCATGTGGCCCTCAAACCATGCAAGCTGCTTGTTTATTGCCTCCAATGAACTGGCACAGAATCTTTGCTCCCCAGTTTATAGTCTCTCTTTCGGTCCATTCTTCTTGCTCTCCCTCATTCAGTTCTTCTCCTCCTCCTTCTTCATCATCCTCTTCTTGATTTTTGTTTGAAGGCAAAGAAGTAGGGTTTCGCGAAATGGGAAGGAAGCCATGTTGTGACAAAGTAGGGCTAAGGAGAGGGGCATGGACAATGGAGGAAGATCAGAAGCTCATAAACTTCATCCTTATTAACGGCATTCAGTGTTGGCGCCATGTATCGAAGCTTGCCGGTTCCATTCTATCTTTACTCTCACATTTTTTTTCCATTCCGTTTTTCAACTGCAATGCACTTAATTACCCTATGCTGCTTTCTATGTTCTTTATGAATTTTAAAGGTTTGAAGAGATGTGGGAAGAGCTGTAGGCTAAGATGGACTAATTATCTTCGCCCCGATGTTAAAAGAGGGTCTTTTACAGAGGCTGAAGAGGACCAGATCATCGAGCTACACTCACAACTCGGTAACAGGTCTCCCCTTGCCTTACCTGTGCTTGTGTTGATTCTAAGTATCAAATGTAGATATACCAAAAGTACTGGAAGAAAGTTCCAAGAATTGTTCAAGAAAAAGAATACAGAATTAACTTAGAAGAACACACTTTACAAATAAACTGATGAAGGTGCCCCTAATGCGAACAATGACATTAAAACAAAAATATCACTTACATATTAACACCAATGTTATATCCTTATTTCTCTGTTCTTTTGCTCGTTGAGATATTTCACATTATAGTAACTATAAATCACGGTGATGTTTTAAACTAGTACCTCATAACACAGATGGTCCAAGATTGCATCACACTTCCCTGGTCGCACAGATAATGAGATCAAGAACCACTGGAACACGGGGATCAAGAAGAGACTGAAGCTCCTAGGACTCGACCCTCTCACCCACAACCCCATCATCCAACACGTACCTGATCAAGATTCTAATATATCAGGAGAAGTTGATGCGGATGAAGTTAATAAAGCCACTGAGATAACCAAGAACCAGGAAGATCGGCATCTTGAGCTTTCAGTAAAAGATGAGGAGAAACAGAATTCAACCAACGAAATGTTGAACTTATGGGAGAGCATCGAGGAAGGAGGAGAACAGATGAAAGTAGGAGAAGCTAAGCCTTCAAGTCGTGGCAGAAGCAGCAGCAATTCATTTATGTCAATAGACGATACACACAACTCTACAAGTGCAGAGTTAACAGAGCTGTGTTGGGATGTGCCTATTGATTCATTTCCTTCATGGGAGGAATTGTACTTTCTTGGAGATTTGATGCCATTTGTGAATTATCCTTGAGTCTCTATTAGTCATTATATTTTATTGATGTTACTATGTTAGTTTAGGTTGATTTCTTGTATTCGTTAATCATCTTGTTCAAATTCTTATTCATATGTAAATTTATTTCTATTTTTGCTGAATGCAGTAGGCTTAAAGTGAAATATTGTTTTGTAAGGTATGGCAATAAAATTTATCAATTGAAAATAGATCATGTCAGCACAATTTTATGGGGAGCAAAGGAAACAGAGAGAAAAGATCCAACGATTTCATTTGATTAAAGAATATAGACAAAATTTACACAGTTTGGAATGTGTCACTCACAATTATGCGGATCTTGTAAATTAATTGAGGAAAATACACACAACGATTTTAACCTTCCAGTTCTCTCTGTCATCAGCTTTTAACCCTACAACAACAATAAACAATACAATTATCAAAACTTTTTAAGTTAAAGATCATAATATCTTTGCAGAATGTCTATACATTGAAAGTGAGTTATTGTCTGCAGTTTAGTTCAGTTTTAACTTACTCGGATTTTGATTCAGCTTCCTCAATGTCCTCCGCACTTAGCGAAGTCAGCTTTCCAAACGATTCCTTGGCACCAGTTGCAGCTTCACCAACAAAGTCTTTCACTTTATCAAGAACGGTCTTAAGCTCTTCTTGTGGAGGAAGCTGAAAATTATAGACAGTGAAAATGAAAGTTTGAGAAATATTAGTAATAATTATAAAAGAACATAAAACTAACACAAAAAATTAGAACATACAGATGCAAAGATGAGTCATATTCAGTAGTACAAATCTTGAATTTATTACTATGATAAAAATAAGTGATCCGGAACTTTCGTAGAGAAATGCCTGATTACTTTTATTTATAAAAGAATAGCAAGTAACTTAAATACCTCAATAACATCAGATGTAGAAAATGCTGCTCGTAGAGAAATGCCTGATTACTTTTATTTATAACAGAATAGCTAGTAACTTAAATACCTCAATAACATCAGATGTAGAAAATGCTGCTCGTAAGTTGTTATTTTCCTGAAATGTAAGTGCAAGAAGTTCATCAAATGTTTAGAATGACTTTTCTTTTCTATAGTCTATACTTGGAGAATTAGAAATTATTCATTATGTTTACAGGATAAATGCATTACCACAAGTTTGTATCCATATCTGAATGCTGTAGCTGATCGTAAAACACGATATTGCTTGAATGCCATCTTCTGCAGCTGTTTCTCATCCTGTTAAACATTACAAGCTAGTTAAAGTCATGACGACCATACAAAAGGCTAATTCAACTAATCATCAAACCTTTAAAAGCATCCAAATTTCCAGGGAAAAAAGAAAAGAAAAAGAAAAGACCAAAAATCTGCATCACAGTGCAAATAGTTCTGTATATGGATTTACAGAGGACAATGGAAGTAAATACCAAACCACCTAACTGGTTATGGAAGCATTCCAAGTTATACATCGAGAGGTGGGGTCCTGTACATGTATAAGATAGATTTCGACAAGTATTGCATCCAGTGAAGGAGCAGTTTGTACATGAGGTTATAGGTACTACAGTTAGACTGACATTATATAGAATAAAAAGTAGTATGCTTCTAAGGATACCCAGTCGATTAAATTGTTCAAATCAAACTAAACTAAGTACAGTCAGTGTGTTTGTAACTATATAGGGAATACAGTTTTTACTCTGTAAATAACAGCTGCAAGATTCCTGGCGATAGTATCTTTATAGATGTACTTTCCAAGAAAATTGTCTTTGGCTGCAACCATGATCTTTGCAGTTGTACCGCCAGTTATTAGACTAAGTGGATACCACAGATACACCTGCAGTTATGCCAATTCCATAGTTAGACTTTACAAAAGTAAGGAAGTTAACTGGATTGAGAAGTTCAATGTCTCCTATTGTAAATCTTTATAGTAATAATGATTTCAAATAAGCTTAAAAAACAGTAATAAAAAAGACTTAAAAGGCGCACTCAATATTTACGGATCTTGTGGGCCATAAAGGTAGTAAATCTGTTATCTGTCGGCAACAAAATATAAGGTTGTAGTAGCCAAAAAAGTTAAGCTTACATTTAATATCAACTGTGAGTGTATATTCCACTATAAGCGAAGGCACAGGGAATCATTCACCTTCCCTCAAATTCCTCACACACAAATCTCAGAGGTGTTGTCTGTTTAACCCTTAAACCAACATCTATTTTAACAAGGTTTTGATCGCAATATTTGTAATACCCTTAAATTTTTTATAATGAATATACATATGCATTGTTAATTTTTTTACACTACACTATTATTTTATGTTAGTATGGTTATTTTATTTTAAAAACCTAATATGTTTTCTTATAAAAGCCCAACTTGTTTTCTTTTAAAAGCCCAACACCTTCTTTCTTAAGCCCAAATCCAATAAGATTTAGGGCTTAAGTGCAATTACATAAAGCTTGAGGGGTTATGTGCAAAAGTGGGGGGACACCTAAGCATTCTACACCCTTCCACACCTCTCTCCCTCTTTCTCTTTACTGCCGACAGCAGCAGTAGCTATGTTTCTTCCCCTTTTTCTATATATACATGTGTATTAACTCCTACTACTACTACTTACTACTCCTACACTTATCCTTCTCTCTTTTCTCTCTTTACTGCCGATAGCAACAGCAGCAGCAGTTTTCTTCCATCTCTCTTTTTTTTATTATATATTTACTACTACTTAACTACTTCTTCAACAACTACTACTACCTACTACTTCTTCAACTACTACTATATATTACTACTACTACTACTTACTGCTACTGCTAATACTACAAACTCCTACTACAGCTCCTACTACTCCTACTATACCACTCTACTACTACTATTGGATTGGAGCAAGAAGAAGCAAGGAGGAGAAGGCAATTGAAGCTTGCAAATAAAAGAAAGTGGATATTCTCCTTTTCCTTTTGATTACTTTTATGACTTTACTATATAGAAGTTGTGTTTGTTAAAATTATTGAATTGAAGTAGTAAGGTTATGTTAGAAGTTTTATTGTTAAGATGTTGTTGGTTGAAATTATTAAATACTTTAGTTTACATAGAGTAAACATAGCAAGAAAAATGTATGTTTACTCCCAATCATGTTTTAATTAATTATTTGATTATGCATAATAGGTTGAAGTGATTATGTGAAATAAAAAAGTTGTAATTAGGAAAGAGACACTAGTAGAAATTATATATGCTAGTAGGGTAGAATTGATGAAGAAGTCGCATGCATGATTAATTATAGCGAGCTCTATGTGGAATTAATACATGAGTTTTTATATAGATATAAATTATATAGAATGATGATTGTATGTTAGTAGATATAAATTATATAGAATGATGTTGTATGATTATATGCTTAGCTCTTATAACAAGGGAACTTAAATAGAAGAATTGTGGGAAGTGTATGCCTAATTAATATAATTATTTAATTAGCTTGTAGAATAGGAAACTACTTGTTCATGATGGTATAAACTACTTGTTAGTTAGTAATGCATGGTAAAAGTAGTCATTCAAAGTAGTTAGTAGTCACTTAAAGTAATGGTAGTAAGTAGATAATAGTAAAAAGCCATAGTCGGATACTTAGCTAATTGATTTATGATAGTTTAATAATAGTAGTAAGGTAGAAAAGTCACTTGTAGTTGTATACTTAGCTAATTAAAATTTATAATAAGTAGAGTAGATTGTAGTAAAGTAAAGAAAAGATTGTAAGACTTTATCAAGTGCTATACATAAGTGTATGCATATGGTGGAATTTGGTGCATTAAGCGCATTAGTATTGATATGCATATGGAGATATTTAGTGCATTAAGCGCCTTTCGGTTATGCATACAGTGATAGTAAACACGTATTAAGTGAACTAGTTTTAGTATATGGCAAATAACAAGTATCCAAGCTAAACCGACTCTTAGCTTAAACTGATAATTGCATTGAACCCATACTTGAGTTAGATAACTTGTTGTAAGACAAGATTAACCTTTGGATCTAGGATTAAATTACCTAGTAGCCAACTATCATTGAATAATAATGAATTAAATAGGAAATAAAGGACAACAATGATAATAAGATTGCATGACCAATAAAATAAGGACAGGCACTAGTTGGGAGTGTACTCACCTGTCAGGGGGACGCGTGCGACGTCTCATCTGGGACACGTGCAGCGCAGTCTCGACTGTTGATTCCTGAGATTTAGTGATAGAGATGTCGAAATCTAGGAGAATGGACCCTTATGAGTACGTGATGTTCTAAGTTATCCATATAATCAATGAGCTAGAGTGTAACTCTCAGACTCTGGCGGAGTAAGGAAAGGCCTGCCGATTCGCCCAATGTTCGGATAACTTATGGTAGAGTCCGGGTGTGGAGAAGAACCACCGATTCCGACAGGATTGCAGCTGAGCTGAATGATCACCAGCCTGTCGGGAGTAGAGAGAGACCACCGGCCGGCAGAGTGGAGAGAGACCACCGATTCCGATAGATCGGGGTGATCACCGACTTTTGGGAGTGGAGAAAGACCACCGATCTGATGCAGTAGACGGAATAGACCGTATTTACTGCAGCTCTACCAGTCACTAAATAAATGTCAGGAACAGAAAAGAGTACAAGAATAGGTTTGCATTACGAGGGAGTGAACCCTATAATTTGAAGTACGCTCAAGCTTGACTAGGATATATGTAGTATGAGATGCATATGTTTCCGAATCAAGTATATATTAGATTAAGAGCATGGTGTGCATATGAGTTGTGCATTAGAATCTAGATCATGGCATACACCGACAGTTGTGGTTTGACTTTCACATTTTTCTTCTACATCAAATATTGATTGTTGAGAATTTTGGAGATTGTGGTTTTCATCCACGTTGCGTCAGTTGTATTCCACTGACATGCCCACAGCTTGCTAACACAGGATCGCTGATCGTGGAACAGGGGACTCGAGCTGCGGAAAGCAACCAAGTGTAGGATATAGTTTCCTTGTGCAATGTAAGTTTCTAATTTCCTGTAATTTTTCTGTGTTGTGTACTCATTGAAGTAAAGATTCTGGGTTAAGTGTCACGAGCTCCCAGTGTGTGGAACTCGGAGCGCTACAATATTATCTATATCTGTTGTGTAATCAAAATAGCCCCAATTGCAAGTGATGGATCTTACCCTCTGTGTCTCTGAAAGGACTAAAATATACAAGAGCCCAAGCCCAAATTGAGCTTGAAACTAAATTTTTGGCTAGTTCAGCTTCCAACATCCTGTCTATTGAATTTTCATTGTTCTCTCTGAGAATCGGAAAATGACTGGATACAATTTGGTCAAATGTACTGTGCCAGCCAAAAATTTCACCTCCTACTCTTTCACGACACTATTTGCTTACCAATCCTCCACCTCCCAAACATGACCTGTGTTTGTTAACTGGGCATCTATAGCCTTTTTGCTTGAATACAACAAATCATAATATGAACGGTATCTGTTTCAAAGAGTTGCGTTTGTGAATAAAAGATGGGGTCATTCCACCTATCTGCGAATCTTGAGAAGAAAAGTTCCCTTACTAGTGGGTAGTCACGGGATGAACCTGTGACCTCTTTCATCACATTCTCAACATGTTGAAGTTCCTCTCGACATATTTTTATCAACGTAATCATGTGAAAAGGTATCTTATCTACCATGAGGATCAAAGGTTTCAACTGATAGATGATGGTTCATGATCAGGAAGGGTTGTAACGTATCTAGTCATTGAAGATTGACCTACAATCAAGAAGAGGATTTAGGATTCCAGTTTTCAAGTTGAAATGATGAATGCACCCCCAGATGCTAGTTAGTATCCTCGTTGTTTATTAGTGAAAAATAGAGCATATCAAAGAAAAGAGAAGCATTACTGAATAATAATTAACAGTTTAAATTTAAATTTAGAGAGAGGTTCAATACCTACAAAAATCTTAGAATTAACATATATATACCTTTCAAAATAGAAAGTGACCACCATCTAGGGAACCATTACCTTATGCTAATCAAAATGTAATGATGACTAAATTAACAAACTGCAAACGTTTAAGCTAAAAAATTTCTATTTATTGTTTAAAAAGTAGAACGAAAATGTTGGATGTTGGCTGCTGTAACAGCCGGAAACAGTGAACCCACTAATGGGCCTACTGAATGGATGGACTGTTATAGATCCAGCCATCAACTAGCGAATTAAAAGGGCTAATAATGTGTTGGGCTGGCCTGAACTTCTCTATAAATAGATGGCAGTCCAACACTCAGAGCATCCACACTTGTTTCTCAAATTGCCATATTTCTCATATTTTGGCAATTGGAGAGCTGCATTCATTTCTTATTTTGCCAAATTATGAGAATTGAGAATTGATGAACAGTCGCTTCTCATATTTGAGAAACGATTAGGTAATTGCCAAAATATAGGGGACGGAACATCATATTTTGTCCCATTAATTTTTCTAATTTCTTAAACGAGTCGGACGTAACAAGATGTTTCGTTTGAGGGATTTTCGGATTTTTTTAAAAATCGATCGAACGGTGGTACATCATGTACTGTCCAAATAAATTGAAATTTTTAATTAAAAAAAGCATTGGACACAACATGTTGTCCCGACCGATGCATTTTTTCGCTTGGACGTACAACATGTTCCGTACCATTTAAAAGTGGATTTTTTAATTTTAAAAATTGGGCAGTTTTGCTCCAACGCTATCAACGTTAACTTTTGTCTCCAATGGCTATTCCAACAGATGAATTCAATTCCAACGTTCACTTTCTATATATATATTAGACATTCCAACTACATCTCACCAAAATCATATTTTCCTCAACCTATGAACCAATTCATAAGTGAAATTATTATCGGAAACAATGGCGAGTCGTGGTATAGGGGGTAGAGCTTACACAACTGTTGAAGACGTCACTCTTTCCCAAAGCTGGATTACTATAACTTAAGATCCGTTGATTGGTGGCGATCAATCCGGAACGCAGTTTTGAGATCGCGTATTTTCCATATTTAAGTCTCTTTTAGGCACTCCAACCGACCGAACGGCAAACTCTCTTGTAGTCGATTCCACATAATCTCGATAGAGGTCGCCCTATTTATTGCAAAGTTGGCAAGTGTAACTAATAAAACTGCAAACGGAACAAATGAGGCTGATAAGGTATGTATAATTAATGCGATATTATTTTATATGTATAATTAATGTAATTTTGATAGATACGCGATGCTAGAAGTGAATACATGCATTCTTGCGGGAAAGCCTTTAGATTTGAAGAGAGAGAAGTGATCGCCTTGATTTTACTCTACCAATAAATCTTTTGATCGTCAACGACATGATCGTTATACCTTGAATGTGAGTTTGAAGAGACAGAAGTGAGTTATATTTTAGTTTGGTCTGTTTTAATCGGAGGGGCTTCGGCCTAATTAATAATGTATGAGGGAAGGCGTGTGTCAATTCAACTATGAATTGAGTGGGACGAAAATGTTGTTTTGTCCCTAGATTCCGTCTCCACTTTTCAAAAGCCCTAAACATCGGACGATAGATGTTGTATCGTCTGACACCTTAATTTTCCAAAAATTGCGGTGCCAATTTGGTTTAAATTATGGATGGGACAACATGTCCCGTCCCTCACTTTTTCTTCAAAAAATTTACCAAATAACCCATCGGACGGTACATCATGTACCTTCGCACGCTTTTTTTTAAAAAAAGAAAGCGGGATGGAACATCATGTTCCGTCTCAGTTTGCATTTTAAAAAAAAATTTTGGGGCTCAGACGGAATAACAAGTTCCGTCCGATTTGTAATTTTTTCATTTTTTTAGCAAATGACGAAAACTGCAAAAAAAACCTCACTTTGCCATTTTTCATTTTGCCAAATTGCCAAATTTGGCCATAACAAGTGTGGATGCTCTTAGAATTGAACCAAGGGAAGAAAGAAAAATGCCTCATAATTCACCAAAGATAAAGATCTAGCCCAATCTTGCATAAAAGTGATCGCAACTGGCGTTGTACTGCCCCAATTACAGCCAAGCCTGTCCGTCGAACAGACATTTGTTGTCAACCTAGAGGAAACATTGGTGGTGCATACCAGCTCTCATTTTTGTTGTTCCTAGAAGCGGTTCGAATGTCATCATTGCACCGGAGTGGGCCAAATATCATATTAAGGAGGGTGTTCCAAGGAACGTACAACAAGTCCTACAAGTACCGTTCGTCTGCAGTAGTGACCTACGTCAGAGGGGTTGACTGGTCTTCTCGATCACGTCGACTAGGGTGAGTTTGAAATATACATGTCGCCCTTTTTCCTTTCGTATTTTGGTGGTTTGACTTTCGCTTCTCTTAATTTGTGATAGTTTTTAATTCCTCAATTATCACATATAATCCTTGATTTTATACTTGTGCTCCAATAAATAATTATTAGCATGTGCAGTGTTCTTGTTAATAGTCATTAAGAATCTCATTTGTTCCCTAAATGCACGTAAGTGCCACCAATTCTCAAGGTTGTAAACGGCGTTAGGCGGTGGCGGTTCGGTCAAGGGGTGCCTAGCGCCTAGGGTGCCTAGGCGGTTGAATTTATTTTGCCGATTTAGTTAATTTCAGTCCCTATTCTTTAATCGTAAGTATAATCATGCAATCCAATTGCAAATATTCATCATATTCTTGTGTAATGTGTACTTAAAAAGTGTTTATGCATAAAAAAAGCTTCCTCGTGCAATTTAAAAAAATAATTGTTCAATTGTAATATGTGCAATATGCCAATATGTGTAATATGTGTAACATGTGCTATTCTAATATGTTTAATAGGTGTAATATGTGCAATCCATCACCAATAATACAAAAAAAGTTTTTAAAAAAATCCACTACTATTAAAGATCCATACATATTATACAACAAATTAATAGATTAATAATAGTTCTCTTTTTTTTGTGTTATTTTATAGTATTTAAAATTTTAAAAAATAAAAAACGCCTGAGCATTGGACATAGGCGGACGCCTACTCAACAAGACGGACGCTACTCAACAAGACGGACGCTTAATCGCCTCTAACCGCCTAGACCACCGCCTAATGCAAAGGCGGTTCGTTCTCCTCCATTTGAGCGCCTAGGCGCCGCCTAGGCATCCGAGGCGAACGCCATTTAGAACACTGCCAATTCTTATGTTGGACCAAAATAATACAATAACAGATATATAGTCTTTCTAATGTACCTACTAGAGGTCACATGTCCACAAAAACTCTAATTGAAGAATATATAGTACATAAATGTAAAATATCCAAGGGATACTTTTTTTAAAAAGTTTTTTGGGCAAAGGTCCCTCGCAAATTTTATATTTGTCAAAAAGTCCCCTAATAAATCACTGCTACTTAGAAGTCCCTACAAATTGAGTGCATTTGCAAAAAAGTCCCTTTATTAAGTATTTGATGTTTTAGTATGGCTATTGTTGATTAGTAGCTAGCCATGACTAGCAAAGCTCTAAAATGCCCTCACTTTACACCTTAGATATCTCAGGACTTTCACATTTCCCTTAAATTCTCACGACTTGTTACCGGAGAAATGATAAGCTGCCTCTCCTATTAGAAACGCTAATTTGCCACTCGAATACAATTATGCCACATGTACAGAAAACTTAAAGTCCACAAATTCAACCGGTTATGTTCCTTCTCTTCTACAATAAATATAATAATTAATTAATTAAATATAGAAATCAACATTTCTTCAACCTCAGGTCCTCTAGTGCAACCCTCACCAAATCTGCCTCCCCTGCCACCAACCATCCCATTCCATCTTCTACGAGAAGTAGTCTGCATCTGGTAGCTCGACCACTTCCACTATCTCTTCCAAGAAGTGAGCTCCACTCCGGAAAGATCCAATATGCTGGTACAGATTGGGCTCTCCCAAACCAACCATCATCAATAAAGAAACTAACCCAACTCAAAGGCCGAATTGTTCCCCATTTTATCTTCTTTAAGCGTTCATTTGGTTCTCACATATCCAACAAGTTTTCCAAGAAATCAATTGGCTCCTTAGGCTATGTTTGGAAAGACTCCACTCGTTACTTAAAGAAGATGATGTGGGAGGGCTGGAAGCAGGGGAGCAGGCTTGGGTTTTGATTGTGCTTGGGGTTGAAGAGGAGTGGATTTGTTAATTTAATTAATTAAATAACTAATTTTAAAGGAGAAGACCGCCTGAACCAAGAGAACAGGTTTCTGGACATGTGGTCCAATTAGAATTGCATGTTAATCTAGTGTTTTAAATGGAATGGCATGGTATCACTCCTCCTTATTACCATAATTTTCATAAGCCATAAACTCCCCTTCCGGGTTCTCCTATGGTCCTAAATTCGCCAACTACTTTATGAATCAGGGGAGAATATTACCTTAAATGAAAGCTCTGCGAGATTTTTAGGATTTAGGAGAATTAGGAGAAAAACTAAGCCATATGAGATTTGTGGAGAAAAATGTAAGGAAATTGAGGTATTGAAGAAGTTAAACTATAGTCTTTTGAACTTTACCGAATCATGGTTTATGGTTAATCATTAATCATAGTAGATCTTCAAAAACTTCAAGAAGGGACTTTTTTTTTCAAAGGAACCCAATCGTTATAAATTTTTAAGCAAATATGGATTTATGAGGGACTTTTTGGCAAATATTCAATTTGTGAGGGACCTTTATGAAAATAACCCAAAATAAACTATATATATATATATATATATGTTTGTGCACAAGTGTGTATATACTTATACATATACTCTCCAGTTATAACCAACGGGAACCTCCGTCCAAGTGGCCTCAATTTAATCATATGTTATTTCAGTTCTAGCATCTTACCAAATTCATGGTATTCTATTTGCACAGTCAATTCGTATTGATTACAAGGGTGGTCTTTAACCTAAGCTATGCCCAAGCAATCTCAAGCTTTTCCTTTTCTTCTTTATTTCTACCAGATTGTTAATCTTTAACTTAAACTGATCATCCATGAAAATCTTCTTTCTCACTTCATCTCTTGATTGTTAGTAGTTTCTAGGAAGGGTAAATTTCACAAAACCACCCTCAGATTTTCCCATCTCACAGACAACCACCGTGTATTTTCATTGTCATCAATGAGCCACCCTAAGTTTTAGTCACATTCATACCCTCTGCCAATCTATTACATGTATGATTTGGATAGTTTCGTGCCTAATCTACCAATGCTTATAAAACTGTTTGCTTTTTGAAAATTACGGTTTGATTTTTAAAATTAGAAAAAGAGGATTTGAATTTCAAATATAATAAAGGAAGATGACGTAAGTTAAAGAAAAGAGGGAGATAAGGTTACGTTCATCATCATTATCATTATTTTATCATTTTATCATTTTTTTAGTATTATTGATCAACTTAAGACTGGGGTAAATTAGACAATTCACTCCATAATTTGACAGTGTTATTACACCACAGGGTGGTTTTCACCGAAAACTAAATTAGGGTGGCCAATTGATGACAAAAACGTGTCCGGTGGTTATTTGTCAGAAGTCCAAAGCTTTGGGTGGTTTTGAAAAGTTTACCTGCTAGGAATTGTTTATGTTTTATTTTTGAACACTACTACTTTTGCCTATCTCGAATTGAACAAGATCCCATCTCCCAGTCTCTTCCTGTTTTCCATAACAAAATTCAACAGCCCCCCTTCTCCAAACCCCTCTTCCGGAATGAGGTTAAGGTATGATAGCTGGAGTTCGTACAGTTAAGAAATAAATCAAGTGACACTTGATTTATTTCCTACCTATACCAAACTCCAGTAATCCCCTAATTTGGATACTTTTTGGATACAAAAGTAGGATATCTATAGATTATATTTAAGTAAAGGTAAAGGTATGCAATCTATATATACATAAATTTGGTTGGATTTGAGTTTAGATACCTAAAATAACCTACCATTCATCTTAACTTTGAGATGAAGAAAATGGAGGTAGCGTACCTTCAAAATATGATTTAAATGGACCACAGTTTAGATACTTATCTCCACTAACCTCCGTATCCAAACGTGGCGTGAACTTTTTTCTTTCTGAATCCCTCTAACAATCACATACATACACAAAAAATTCTGAAACTGCAAACCCAATTATAAATTTTTTTTAATTTAAAAAAACCCAGATACAATCATGAAAAACCCATATAAGAAATCCTAAATTAAACCAAAAGAGGGTATTGAAAATCGAAATGGAGGACTAAATACATTACATTGGCAGTTCGGATGAAGATGACAAATCTAGGGTTGCCGTCATCCTCAATCTTAGGGAGTGCAGGAGGTGGAGGGCGCTGGAATTGGCGAGCTTGCATCCCTCTCTTCCCTTTGGCTTCAACCACCATTAACTCTCTCTTCTTCTTCATCTTATCTTCTTTCTCTTCATAGTTAACAGCCCTTCTTGTATTAGATACAAAAGAAGAGGCCCTCAAAAAACCGTAATCTTCATGGGTTTTTCTTAGAGAGTTGGATAGGGGAGGCCGAACTAAAGAGCCTACGGACATGGCCACATCCATTAGTGTTTTTTCCTCTTTTTCTCTCTTTTTCGGAGTAGGGAAGAAGCTTAATTTTCTCTATCTTATCCACATAATGCACTGTTGTGTGCAATGCACTACCAGGACTAGGGCTGCAAACGAATCGAGCTATTCGCGAGCTATTCGGCTCGAGCTCGATCAAAACTTGGTTCGAACTGAGCTCGTTTTGTAAACGAGCCGAGCTCGAGCTTCGGGTTTTTTTTTTTTTAGGCTAACCTTGCGAGCTATTCGGCTCGAATACGGTCAAAACTCGGCTCGAACCGAGCTCGAGCTCAAAAATGAGCTCGTTTCATAAACGAGCCGAGCTCAAGCCTGAAGGTATTCGGTTCGGCTCGGCTCGATTGCAACCCTAATCAGGATCATCAGTGTTCTTCTGAGCATGCGTGGATGTCGTTCCGATATTTAGCAGGAATTTGAAAGTATTGATCAAACTGATCTGTTTTGGACACATCAACATAAAACGCTATTGACAACAACGACATAGATTATTTCTACGCCGTTGTTGCTAATAAAGGCATCTGTAAACAAAAAAAATTCACATACTGCTGTTTGGAGTAATGGTATAAGTACATTTGGTCTTTTTTCCGTACTGACCCACTTTTTGAATATATTGAGCGATCTGACACACTTTCAAAATATTTACCCAACTGGCCCAGTTTTGGACACGTCACTATTAACCGTTATTGGAAATAACGGCATAGGTTAATATCATGTCGTTCTTCAAAAAAATGACATCAGTTTAAATTTTTTATAGCATACCACTGTTTGGAAAAACGGCATCAACGTTTGGTGCAAGCATGGTGTCTCTTCCGAAGCATGGTGTCTTTTCCGAAGCATGGTGTCTCTTCGAAAGCTGGTGTCTCTTCCCCTCCTATAAATTCTCACTATTTTCTTCATTTGTAGATACACTCAACTGAAGAGAAAAATAGAGATTGATAGCCACAGAGAGCTTATAAAGTATTGAGAGTTTTTTTGTAAATCTTTTGAGATTGAGAAATAATATTTGTGTTGTTTTCTTCTCAAATTTATCTCTGTTGTTTTTCTCACGATCCTAACAAGTGGTATCAGAGCGAGGTTGAGTTGTTGAGTGTCAAAAGCCTTTGCAGATCAAGATGTCGATGAAGGAATCAATATCATCATCATCATTTGGAGCCATGATCAAGCTTACTGCCACCAACTATACACTTTGGAGACCTCGGATGGAAGATCTCCTAAGTTGTAAAGATCTCTTTGATCCTATTGTGGTGAAGGGAGAGAGACCTGAAGCTACCAATGAGGCGGACTGGAAGAAGATGAACAGGAAAACGATCGGTCAGATTCGACAGTGGATCGATCACAGTGTCTTCCATCATGTTGCCCAGGAGACGGATGCTTTTGCCCTTTGGAAGAAGCTGGCGGATATGTACCAGGCCAAGACAGCTCGAAATAAGGCCCTGCTGATGAGACGGTTGGTGAACCTGAAGCTACAGGGAGGAACTTCTGTAGCAGAACACACCAGCGAGTTTCAGAGCCTGATGAATCAGCTATCTTCAGTGGAGTTACCACTTGAAGATGAGTTACAGGCACTTCTACTTCTCAGCTCTCTTCCAGACAGTTGGGAGACATTGGTGGTCTCCCTCAGCAACTCGGCTTCGACTGGCAATCTTACCATGTCTATGGTTAAGGATGCCCTATTCAATGAGGAAGCTCGGAGAAAGGACGTTGGCACAGAAGCACAAGCCTGCGTCACAGAAGTCCGTGGGAGACAGCGAGAGGAAGATCGAGGCAGGTGGAGAGGCAGGAGCCAAAGCAGAGGCAGATCGAGAGGCAAATCAAGTGATGGGAGGAGGCCTGCATACAACTGCCATCACTGTGGCAAACCAGGCCACATGAAAAGAAATTGTTGGAAGTTACAAAAGCAAGGCGGTCAGGGAAGGTCACAACCAAAGAAGGAAGGAGATGCACAAGTCACAGTACTAGAAGATGTGGCTCTTTGCTCTCATGAGGATGAGACATGCCTCCATGTGTCGAATCAGGGCGTAGAATGGGTGGTAGATACTGCAGCATCTTGCCATGCCACTCCTCGAAAGGACATCTTCACGACGTACAAAGCTGGAGACTTTGGCTCGGTGAGGATGGGCAATTCTAGCTTTGCTAAGATTGTCGGAATTGGTGACGTTCGGATGCAGACTGATGTCGGGTGCACAATCACACTGCAGGATGTTCGCCATGTACCTGAACTTCGACAAAATCTTCTTTCGGTGAGAGCCCTAGATGAAAAGGGCTATGATAACCGTTTTTGCAATGGCTCGTGGAGGATGCTGAAAGGTGTAATGGTGATCGCTCGTGGACATCTCTGCAGCACTTTGTACAAGACTCATGTGAAGATCAATGTGGAGAGTCTCAATATTGTTGAACATGAAGCTTCGCAGAAACTGTGGCACCAGAGACTCGGTCACATGAGTGAGAAAGGTTTATCAACCTTGATGAAGGAAAATCTTATCTCTATTACCAAGAGTGCAGAGCTTCAACCTTGCAGCAGCTGTTTATTTGGCAAGCAGCGAAGAGTCTCTTTTAGTTCCTCTTCGACAAGGAGATCAGAGTTGCTCAGTCTGATACATTCTGATGTTTGCGGTCCCATGGAGGTGGAGTCGCTAGGCGGTAACAAATACTTTCTGACATTTATTGATGATGCTTCTCGGAAGGTGTGGGTGTATTTTCTGAAGACAAAAGATCAGGTCTTGGAAATCTTCAAATCATTTCATGCCATGGTAGAGCGTGAAACGGGGAAGAAGCTGAAGTGCCTTCGCTCAGATAACGGAGACGAGTATACATCCAGGAGTTTTGATGCCTATTGCAAGAGTCAGGGCATTCGGCACGAGAAGACGGTTCCACGTACCCCGCAACACAATGGGATAGCAGAAAGAATGAACCGAACAATCATGGAAAGAGTCAGAAGTATGCTCAGCACAGCAAAGCTGCCAAAGCCATTTTGGGGAGAAGTTGTTCGCACCGCCTGCTACTTGATCAATCGTTCTCCATCAGTCCCGCTGAATTTCAACATCCCGGAGAAGAAATGGACTAGCAAAAACCCCTCCTACTCTCACCTGAGGACATTTGGATGTCTGGCTTATGCACATGTCTCAAAGGAGCTCAGGCAGAAGCTCGATGCGAGAACCACTCCATGCATTTTCATAGGCTATGGAGACAAGGAGTTTGGATACAGGCTATGGGATCTAAAGACGAAGAAGCCCATCAGAAGTAGAGACGTGGTGTTCCATGAAAATCAGACATATGGGGACACTGAAAAGCCTACAATTGCTGAAAGTCCTGTCAGTACTCAGGACTTTGTTCCAGATACAGTACCAGTACAAGCTGCCGCAGATGATGATGTGTCTGATCAAGAACTAGAAGCAGAACCAGAGGAGGAGGAAGAAGGGATTGATGAGCCTGGGGAGCCGCAACCTTTCACAACTGCAGAACCAGTACAAGATAATGATACACCGCCTGAGACGAGTGAGCCTCAGCTACGTAGATCTGAAAGAGGCCATGTTCCGTCTACTAAATATCCAGAATCAGAGTACATTCTTCTTACTGATGAAGGGGAGCCAGAGAATTTCCAGGAAGCATTGTCTCATCCAGACAAAGACAACTGGCTGCACGCTATGCGGGATGAGATGGACTCTTTAGAGAAGAACCAAACCTACGATTTGGTTAAGCTTCCAGGAGGGAAGAAGGCACTAAAGAACAAGTGGGTATTCAAGCTCAAGAAAGATGGCAGCGGAAAGGTGGTGAAGCACAAAGCTCGGCTAGTGGTCAAAGGATTCCTTCAGAAGAAAGGCATCGATTTTGGTGAGATTTTTTCTCCAGTCGTAAAGATGACTTCAATCCGAGTCATGCTCGGATTAGCAGCTAGCCTAGACTTGGAGCTTGAACAAATGGATGTGAATACTGCATTTCTTCACGGTGATCTGCATGAAGAAATTTACATGGAGCAGCCAGAGGGATACGAGGTTCCAGGGAAAGAGAATCTCGTATGTAAGCTGAAGAAGAGTTTGTATGGCCTCAAGCAAGCACCAAGGCAATGGTACAAGAAGTTTGATTCATTCATGGTGAGTCAAGGCTACAAGAGGACTGCTGCAGATCAATGCGTCTACATTCAAAGGTCCCCTGATGGAAATTTCATTGCACTGTTACTATATGTCGATGACATGTTGGTCGTCGGACAAGATGCAGTGAAGATCAGACAGCTGAAGATAGAACTCTCTAAGGTCTTTGATATGAAGGACCTTGGGCCAGCTCAGCAGATTTTAGGTATGAACATCTCTCGAGACAGAAAGGCCCGAAGATTGTGGTTATCTCAAGAGAAATATGTTGAACGGGTGATCAAGCAATTCAACATGGAGGGTGCCAAGCCAGTTAGCATCCCACTGGCTAATCATTTCAAGTTGAGCAAGAGTTCGTGTCCCTCATCCAGGAAAGAGATCGAGGAAATGGAAGTTGTGCCTTATTCTTCAGCGGTTGGAAGTCTGATGTATGCAATGGTGTGTACGAGGCCGGATATTGCACATGCAGTGGGTGTGGCAAGCAGATTTCTCTCCAATCCAGGAAATGAGCATTGGGAGGCTGTTAAGTGGATTCTCAGGTATCTTAAGGGTACTTCAAAGATATGTTTGTGTTACGGGGGAGCTGATCCGGTTTTGGAAGGCTATACAGATGCAGATATGGCCGGAGATCTTGATGGTAGAAAATCGACTTCTGGTTTTATCTACACTTTTGCAGGGGGAGCTGTGTCATGGCAGTCAAGGTTGCAGAAGTGCGTTGCACTATCTACGACAGAAGCAGAGTACATTGCTGCCGCTGAAGCTGGCAAGGAGATGTTGTGGTTAAAGCGATTTCTACAAGAACTCGGGATCAAGCAGAATGACTACAAGGTACATTGTGACAGTCAGAGTGCTCTGGATTTGAGCAAGAATTCAATGTACCATTCCCAAACAAAACATATTGATATTCGCTATCACTGGATACGCGAGGTGATGGATCAACAATTGTTGAAACTGATGAAGATCCACACGAAGGAGAATCCAGCAGACATGTTGACAAAGATTGTGTCTCGGGAGAAACTAGAGTTATGCAGAGACATAACTGGAATGGATGAGAGATGACGATTGGTGCAGATGTGGCGTGAGGGGGAGAATTGTAGGTCCCGCCACAAAAGAGCATGCACTCATGCATGCAACGTTTGGTGCATGCTGATGCATGACAACGTTTGGTGCAAGCATGGTGTCTCTTCCGAAGCATGGTGTCTTTTCCGAAGCATGGTGTCTCTTCGAAAGCTGGTGTCTCTTCCCCTCCTATAAATTCTCACTATTTTCTTCATTTGTAGATACACTCAACTGAAGAGAAAAATAGAGATTGATAGCCACAGAGAGCTTATAAAGTATTGAGAGTTTTTTTGTAAATCTTTTGAGATTGAGAAATAATATTTGTGTTGTTTTCTTCTCAAATTTATCTCTGTTGTTTTTCTCACGATCCTAACAGGCCACATCCATTAGTGTTTTTTCCTCTTTTTCTCTCTTTTTCGGAGTAGGGAAGAAGCTTAATTTTCTCTATCTTATCCACATAATGCACTGTTGTGTGCAATGCACTACCAGGACTAGGGCTGCAAACGAATCGAGCTATTCGCGAGCTATTCGGCTCGAGCTCGATCAAAACTTGGTTCGAACTGAGCTCGTTTTGTAAACGAGCCGAGCTCGAGCTTCGGGTTTTTTTTTTTAGGCTAACCTTGCGAGCTATTCGGCTCGAATACGGTCAAAACTCGGCTCGAACCGAGCTCGAGCTCAAAAATGAGCTCGTTTCATAAACGAGCCGAGCTCAAGCCTGAAGGTATTCGGTTCGGCTCGGCTCGATTGCAACCCTAATCAGGATCATCAGTGTTCTTCTGAGCATGCGTGGATGCCGTTCCGATATTTAGCAGGAATTTGAAAGTATTGATCAAACTGATCTGTTTTGGACACATCAACATAAAACGCTATTGACAACAACGACATAGATTATTTCTACGCCGTTGTTGCTAATAAAGGCATCTGTAAACAAAAAAAATTCACATACTGCTGTTTGGAGTAATGGTATAAGTATATTTGGTCTTTTTTCCGTACTGACCCACTTTTTGAATATATTGAGCGATCTGACACACTTTCAAAATATTTACCCAACTGGCCCAGTTTTGGACACGTCACTATTAACCGTTATTGGAAATAACGGCATAGGTTAATATCATGTCGTTCTTCAAAAAAATGACATCAGTTTAAATTTTTTATAGCATACCACTGTTTGGAAAAACGGCATCTGTACATTTCTTATACCAGTGTGAATCTTCTGACTTGAAAAAAATTCCAAGTGCAAAAACAACTTATAAATAATGTCGTTATCCCCAAGAACGGCATTAGCATTACTGATGCCGTTGTTGGAGATAACAACATCAGTTATAATACTCATTAAACTCTCTTCCTCCACAATCGTTCTTCCAAACAATGACATGAGATAACTGTTTCCGTTCTTAGAAACAATGACAACAGTTCACAGCAATAAATTAGCCAAGTATAAGTAATAAAATGAACTGTTGCCGCTGTTCCAAACAACAATTATCCCTAACAATGAATATTATAACTGATGTCGCTATTCCTAACAACGACATCTGTAATGTTGTTGTCGATGTTCCAAACAACGGCATCAGCTATATGATTTTTTCACACTTGCATTTTTTTCCAAGTCACAGAGACTACACGATTGGGAGTAAGTTAACTGATACCGTTACTTCAAATAGCGGCATGCAAATTTTTTTTTAACATATACCACTATTGGAAACAACGGCATATAAATAGCCTAAGCCGTTATTTCCAATAACGGTTGATGCTGACGTGTCCAAAATTGGGTCATTTGGGTAAATGTTTTTGAAAGTGGGCTTAATGTTTTCAAAAAGTGGGTCAGTATTGAAAAAAAATCGTACATTTCCTACACATTCATGAACTCTCTGACTTGAAAAAATGAAATTTAAGTGTGGAAACATCTTATAACTATACCTCTATCTCCAACAACAATATCGAAATACCTAAAGCAGTTATTATAAATTGCAGCAACAGTTCAAAGATTATTTCAAATTTTGATTTCAGACCTGTTTAACGAGAATAAATATTTGAAATCTTCTTTGAACTGTTGCAGCTATCCCCAACAACAACATCGAAATATCTGATGTCGTTATAGTAAATAGCGGCAACAATTCAAATAAGATTTCAAATATTGATTTCAGACATGTTTAACGAGAATAAAAATTAGAATTTTTTTTGAACTGTTGCCGCAATTCCCAACAACGACATCAAAATACTTGATGTCGTTATTGTAAATAGCGGCAACAATTTAAAGAAGATTTTAAATTTTTATTCTCGTTAAACAGATTTGAAATCAAAATTTGAAATCTTCTTTGAACTGTTGCTGCTATTTACAAGAACGGTATCAGGTATTTCGATGCCGTTGTCGGGGAAAAAATTGATTTCTAGTCTCTCCTCTGTATGAAAAGAACACGCATCTTAAAGTGTCATCCAAGGGTCTGGGTTTGTTGAATAAAGCAAGATTATTTTCTTGTGATTGGCACTCCTCGCCGGAAACTTTTTCCTCGTTGTTCTTGGGGGGTTGTGTGCCCGCCTAATTATGATGTCAGAAATGAAGCTCTTTTGCTCATTCTGTAGCAAAATGAGATGAGGGACGAAGTCTCCAGTTGAGTCCACTTTTGTTTGTCCCGGTAAAATGTAAACCAAATTCTATGAATATGGGTTGATAAACCTGCTCTTGCTAATCCTTAGATGTAATGGAATGTACATCCCAAAATGTCCTTATATGATCTCCTTGATTCAAGATATTTATGATTTACTGAATACTCATACATTTGGAAGAGTTCACTGATTAAAAATAATTCTTTAGATGCAAGTTTGTAAAAAATCCTTATAATCCTGCTCAAACAATTGATTTTCTGATGAAGAAGATTAACAGAAGGAGACACTTTGGGAATGCACCAACATGTATGAGTGTATGAAAGTCCTATTTTATATGAGTTTTTCATTTTGCATTTACTTTTGTGAAAGCTAAAGAATTATTATCATGAAAAAATCATCTTGGTTTTTTTGTGACAAAAAAACTATTTTTCTGTCCTTTTAGTCATTTCGGTCATTTTAGTTTTTTTTTTCCCGAAGTTTTTTAATAAAAAGTTAAAAATTTTGTAGTTTTTGTTGAACAAGGATAAATTGTAATTTGGGTACCATGGAATAACTTCACTATTTCGGTGCAAAATAGATTTAAATGCATTCTCAGAAATGATTTCCTGTCAACTTCTTAAAAAGAAATCCATCAAAAGGAAACTTGGGAAATATAAGCTTGAACAGAACATAGTTTTAGTCTCCAACTTTCGAGGATTACATTACTTGTACCAGCACAAATATTCTTATGTTACATATTCCATGATATTCGGAGCTGAACACCATAATCAGAAACATTTAACTAACGAACTAGTCCAGAATGTTTAACTGCAACAAGTTCAAGAACTGATCTCTTAAACACAGTAAGTCCTGGCTCGTCGTTCATATCGATGTCTTCTTTCCTCATCCCAGTAGGTAACTCCCAGTCAAAAGAGTACAACATATTAGCGAGTGCAAGCTCAACTGTGGCAAGTCCAGTATTCATCGCTGGGCAAATTCTTCGGCCCGAACCAAACGGGATGAGCTGAAAATCATGCCCTTTGAAATCAATTGAACTATTTATGAATCTCTCAGGAATAAATTCTTCCGCATTTTCCCAAGTTTTAGGATCTCTTCCAATTGCCCAAGCATTGATATAAACACGAGTATTTGGCAGTATATCGTACCCATCAATCTCACAATGCCGCATTGCCTCGTGTGGGAGCAGTAAAGGGGCTGGAGAGTGCAATCTGAGTATTTCTTTCACGACAGACTTGAGGTATTGAAGTTGGCAGAGGTCTGATTCTTCCACTTTTCCTTTTAATTTTAGTAAGACCCTTACTTCCTCTTGTGCTTTTCTCATTGCGCTTGGGTTCCGTATAAGCTCTGTCATTGCCCAAACTATAGTGGTAGCACTTGTTTGGGATCCAGCAATAAGGATATTCTAAATACAAGAAAAAAAAAATATCAACTTAGAAAGATTCAAATTCTGATGTTTATCTTGAGTATTTTTTTTCTCAGAGTGTTTAGACATACATAAAGCGGCTACAGAGTAATTTTCTAACGATGTTTGTATCTCTTTTCATAGCCCATGCTAGAACTAGAGGAATTTAAGACTAGAGCAAATCAGTATTGAGGTAGGACAAAAATGAACTGGGGCCCAGGAAGGCTTTTCGCTCCAAGTCCATCCGGCTCGGTCCCGGACCACCACAGGCTCGACGCCGAGCCATAAGTTCACCACCACGAAACCAGCCCCCCCGTCCTGACGACCCTCCGAGACCCTCGGTCTCCGATCCTCGACGGTCTCACGGGCCGTCCACTCAGCCGGGCAAGGGAGGGAGATGAACTGGCGCAGCCTGGGCCCTCTGATCCTCCCAGAGACACAGGGCCCCTACGATCTGCCATGCCAGCCCTAAAACCACTTGGGGCTCTTGCCAAGTCAGCCCTAAACTACTCTGGACACTGCCACGTGTGCCCTAAACCACCTGGGCCCCTTGCCGCGTCAGGCCCATGGGCTTTTCGGGTCCGGACCCGGCTCCCAAGCGGATCCAAACCCGGTTGGGTTATCTATAAATACCAGACCCCCATTCACCTTCAAAGGTAATCAATCTTTTACTCACAAAACCCTAGTTACTGCTACTCTCTCACAGAGACTAATTAGATCGTCGGAGGGTCTGCCACCGGGATAAACCCCGGTGTTTCTAGACCATCTGCAGGTACCCGAGGCGAGGCAATCCGAGCCGCTCCTCCAGTGCCGAGGCGAGCCTACAGCTCACCGTCCGCTACCGAGCCCTTCCCCTCTTACAAATTGAGTCCGAACTCACACCTGGTGCATCCACACTCTGCCAAAAAACAAACCGCATCAGGTTGGCGCCGTCTGTGGGAAGTCTTTCTACTCATTCGGTAGGAACGACAGTCCGAGTCTCGCCGCCGACACTCATCCTCCGATCCACTCTCCAATGCCCCCCAGGGCCCGGAGATCGGCCTCTTCCTCCCGTCGGAACGGGCCTTCCAATCAGAACCCCCTCGCGGGAGGGCAAGGGTCAAACAATCCGGGGACAAACCCCGGACCCCGGCAAGGCGAACCTCACGTCGAACAACCCGACCTTCGTCGGGTTATTATGAACCGAAGGGCTAGTCAGGCCAGGGGAGGGACCGCTTCCAACTCGGCCCCAAACCACTCAAGGCCGTCGGTACACAGCTGCATTGGCCGAATCCCCACACCTCGGCCCAACCCTTCCGACCGTGGCGCGGTCACAAGGGCCGAGTTCCGGAGCTTTCGGGAGGAGATCATGGAGGCTCTCCAAGGACCGCCGCGGTCCGCAACGTTCGACCGACCCCGTCGAGAGAACGAAGGAAGAAGCTACACTCACGCGCCGCCCCCTCCGCCGGAGCGCGTAGACCAGGTACTCCGTCGCCTCACTGAGATGGAGAATCGCCTCGAACGCATCGGCGACGGGACTCCGAATCCCGTACTAGGCTGAGCGCCTTCCCGGCCACCGTTCTCCGTCAACATTTTAGAAGCAGAGATCCCCCGGAACTTCCGGCCTTCGCAATTCGAAACATACAACGGTGAGGGTGATCCTGCTGATCACATTGAGGGCTTCAAAACCCTTATGATGATTCACAGCGTTTCGGATCCCCTGCTGTGCCGAGCGTTCCCAGCCACCCTCTGAGGTCCGGCCAGGGAATGGTTCTCCAAACTCTCCCCGGGCTCAATCTTCTCATTCGATCAGCTGGAAGCCAACTTCTTAGGCCAATTCGTCACCAACCGAAAAGCCGAGAAGACGAGCGCGTCCCTGCTCGACCTCCGCCAAAGGGAAGGGGAATCGCTCCGTAACTTCGTCAAGAGGTTCACGACCGAGGCAAGATCCGTTTCTACCCTCGACGCCGGGGTCGCCTCGGTCGCCTTCCGACACAATGTCCAGCATAGTCAGTTGAAGGTCTCCCTGGCAAAGAAGCCACCTCTGGACTTCCCTGACCTTCTCAATCGGGTCGAGAAGTACATACGAGCAGAAGAAGCTCTGAACCCAGAGGGCAGCAAAGAAGCCGTCGGAAAGGGCAAGCGCAGGGTCGACGAAATCAAACCCGCCAGGAAAGCGGCAAAGGAAGGGGTCGGCGCGAAGAGGGTTCCTCCGGTCCCTCGCTTCGAAAGGTACACTCCCTTGACACAGAACGTGTCCGCCATCCTCCTAGAAATCGAAGACAAGGGTCTTGTCCGACACCCTCCCCGGCCGAGCAACAACAAGAAGCGAGACCAACGCTTCTACTGCCGTTTCCACAGGGATCACGAACACGAAACCGACCAGTGTCGGGCCCTGAAGGACGAAATCGAGGCCCTCATTTCACGGGGGTACCTCCGGGAGTTCACAAGAGAAAACCAACAGGATCGGCGGGACACTAGGAACCGGAGGCCTTCGCCTCCGAACCCTACTCCGAACCTCAGTCAGGGTCGGGACCCCGACCTCGAGGGAACCGGGACCCCGGCGATTCTGCACTGTGTCCATGGAGGACCGATGGGGGGAGAGTAGAATACTTCCAGGAAAGCCTTCGTCCGCGAGGTTAACGCTGTCCAAGATCTCCCCTCACCTCGGTTACAGATGGTACCCGTCTCCTTCTCCGGAGAAGACCTCGAAGGCATCCGCCTCCCTCATTGCGACGCCCTCGTCATCAGCCTCCATATGGCTAATTGCGAAGTACGTCGGATCCTCGTCGACAACGGCAGCTCAGTAAACATCCTCTTTCTCGAAGCCTTCGAGAATCTCAAACTGTCCAGAGGCAAGCTCAAACCGGCCGGATACACATTGCATGGGTTCTCCGGCGTCCCTGTCGTCATAGAGGGGATAGTGACCCTCGACGTCACCGTGGGCTCGGTTCTGTTCAGCGGACCGAGTCTATGGACTTCATGGTGGTGAACGTCAAGGCAGCGTACAATGCTATACTTGGCCGACCGGGGCTGTGCTCCTTTCAGGCGGTACCGTCGGCCTATCACTTAAAGCTAAAATTCCCCACCCCACAAGGGGTCGGTGTTGTCCGAGGCAACCAAGAGGCGGCGCGGTCCTGCTACATGACCGCCGTTGGAGGCGGTGTCTTCCCCCTCGATGCCGTCGAGTTCGGGTCCGAGGGCAACAGCTCCGCCCCAGAGCCAGCCGACGAGCTGGAAGAGGTCCCGTTCGGGGCCACAGACGAATTGAAGTGGTTCCGAGTGAGCCGCTCGCTCTCCGAAGGTCTAAGGGTGGACATAGTCGACTGCATTCGCCGCAACGTTGATCTCTTCGCCTGGAAGCCTTCCGACATGCCCGGGATTTCCGAAGACCTGATCATGCACAGACTGAGCGTCACCCCGGGATCCAAGCCGGTCGCTCAGAAGAGGCGCAAGTTCGCCCCGGAGAGGCAGCAAATCGTGAAAGCAGAAGTGGACAAACTCTTGTCCGCTCGGTTCATTCAGGAGGTCAGCTACCCCAAGTGGTTGGCCAACGTCGTCATGGTTAAAAAGGCGACCGAGGGATGGCGAATCTGTATAGATTTCACGGATCTAAACAAAGCATGCCCTAAGGATCCTTTCCCCCTCCCCAGCATCGACGCCCTGATCGACGCGACCTCGGGACACGAGCTACTGTCCTTCATGGATGCATTCGCAGGGTATAATCAAATCCGGATGTTCCCGCCCGACATTGCGAAGACCTCGTTCGTCACCGACCAGGGTCTTTTTTGCTATCGCGTTATGCCCTTCGGGCTGAAAAACGCCGGAGCCACATATCAACGGCTCGTGAACCGAATCTTCAAAGACCTAATCGGCCGCAACATGGAGGTCTATGTCGACGACATGCTTGTCAAAAGCCGGGCCGGGCCGGACCACGTCGCTGACCTCGAGGAAGCCTTCGGAATCCTCCGACGCCACAACATGAGGCTCAACCCGACCAAGTGCGCATTCGGGGTCTCCTCTGGAAAGTTTCTGGGGTTCGTCGTCAGCCAGCGCGGCATCGAGGCGAACCCCGAGAAGATTCAGGCCATAATAGACATGGCCCCACCTCGGAACATCAAGGAGGTACAGAGACTCACAGGCCGGCTGGCAGCAATCGGTCGTTTCCTCTCCAAATCAGGGGAGAAGTCTCTCCCCTTCTTCAAGGCTCTGCGAGGCAAAGAGGGCTTCGAATGGGGTGCCCCTCAACAAGAAGCCTTCGACCAGCTGAAGCAATACCTCGCCAACCCTCCTCTCCTCAGCAAACCCGAACCGGACGAACCCCTGTGGCTCTACCTCTCCGCCTCGGACAGCGCCCTCGGCGCCGTCCTCGTCCGAGAAGAGGACGGGGTTCAGAAGCCACTCTATTATGTAAGTAAAGTCCTACTCCCCACCGAGACGAGGTACGCAAGAATCGAAAAGATGGCCTATGCTCTGGTCATGGCGGCCAGGAAGCTCCGCCCCTACTTCCAATCTCACTCCATCTAAGTGCTAACTGACCAGCCTCTGAAAACCGTCCTCCACAAGCCTGAGAACTCTGGCCGCTTGGTCAAGTGGTCAATAGAGCTCAGCCAATACGACATCGGCTATCAGCCGAGGACAGCGATCAAAGGCCAGGCCCTCGCCGAGTTCATCACCGAGTGCACAGCTTCTGAGCAGCCGAGCGTCGAAGAGTCGGACCCAATCTGGGAGATCTATGTCGACGGATCCTCCTGCGAAACCGGGAGTGGTGCCGGAATCATCCTCCGAGGTCCCGACCAATTCCTCCTTCAATACTCTCTATGCCTTAACTTCCCGGCCTCTAACAACGAGGCGGAATACGAGGCCATGATTGCCGGACTGACCCTAGCGCACCGAGCCGGAGCCAAGCAGGTCCGAGCCTTCAGCGATTCTCAGCTTGTGGTCAATCAGATCACCGAGGAATACGAGGCTCGCGACGAACGGATGGTGCGATACTTGGCCGTGGTCCGACGGCTCCTGGCATCCTTCTGCTGCTCCACAGTGGTTAGGATCCCCCGAGAGCAGAACGCCCAAGCAGACGCCTTATCAAAACTCGCCTCCTCCTCCTTCGAGGGCCTCGACCAAACGGTACTCATCGAGATCCTCTTAAAGCCAAGTATCGATGACCAAGATCAGGAGGCAATGTGCGTACAAAGCGGTGTCGATCCGGACGACTGGACCACCTCCATCCGAAGATTCCTAGTCCAAGGCGAGCTCCCCGAGGACCGGGCCGAGGCAAGACGGGTCAGAATCCGAGCCGAGAGGTTCGTCATGATAGGCGACATCCTCTTCAAACGCTCGTACACACTGACCGATGGTAAACCGTACCTCCGCTGTCTCACCAATGACGAAGCCAGATATGTACTGAAGGAACTTCGTGAAGGGATCGGCGGATGCCATATGGGAAGCAGGTCCCTCGCTCGAAAAGCTCTGAATCAGGGCTACTACTGGCCAACCATGCTTCAAGACTCACAAGACCTAGTCAAGAGGTGCGGCCCCTGTCAGAGGTTCTCCCCTATCAAGAGGCTTCCTCAAGCCAATCTCCGGTCCCTGGCTAGTCCTACCCCATTTGCCATGTGGGGCATGGATCTCGTGGGCCCCTTCCCCGTAGCAACGGGACAAAGAAAATTCTTGATAGTCGCCATCGACTACTTCACCTAGTGGCTCGAGGCGAGCCGCTGTCCAGCATCACCGAGCGCCAAACACAGCAGTTCTTCTGGAAGAATATCGTTTGTCGGTTCGGAATCCCTCAGGTCCTCGTTACGGACAACGGGACCCAGTTCGCAGGCCAAAACTTCCGAAAGTTCTGCAAAGACATCGGCACCCAACAGCGCTTCTCCGCCATATGCCACCCTCAGTCTAACGGCCAAGCGGAAAACGCGAACAGGCAAATCCTCGACGGCCTCAAGAAGCGCCTCGACAGTTCTCCCAAGGGGCTGTGGGTAGAGGAGCTGCCCAGCGTGCTATGGGCACACCGAACCACCAAGAGGATCCCCACGGGAGAGACACCGTTCAGCCTAACCTACGGGACCGAGGCAGTGATCCCCGTAGAGGTCGGCCTGCCCTCCCCTCGGATCATGGCCTTTGACGAAGCGGACAACTCATCCGGCTTAAGAGCCAACCTGAACCTCGTCGCCGAGGTTAGGAAAAAGTCATCCGTTCGAAGAAACATCTATCAACAGCGGATCGAGAGGTTCTACAACAAGAAGGTCCGCCCAACAGATATTAGGGCCGGGGACCTGGTGCTGCGCAAATTATCCGTCTCTGACCCCACCAAGAAGAGGAAGCTGGTCCCCAACTGGGAGGGCCCATACAGGGTAGCCGAGGCCATACGGCCCGGCACCTATCGACTAACAGACATGGAGGGTCGAGCGATCAAGCGACCCTGGAACGCCAAGCACCTTATGAAGTTCCTAGAAGAACGGTCACAGGTCCCGGCTTAGCTAATGTAAATAATATCTTTTGTAAGCTTTCATGTGTAAAGGGCCATTTTAGCGCCCACCCCTATCATATATGAAAAGATCATCTTTCTATCAACTTCAAACGCCTCGACAAGTCCGACCTAACACCAGACAATGGGATCAGCACTCGAGTCCCCACTCCGGTATCGTCCCCTAAACGTCTCGGTAGGTCCGCATCGGCTTCGGGCCAGGGAGTCATCATAAGAGCCTCCCGCTGCACATGATGCCGAACCTCACCCCTACCAATCAATAGTCTATTAGCCGAGGCAATAAATGAAGAAGAATCCCTTATTCATACTCCCTTATTAAGTTCTGAAAAAACAAATAGAGACCGTTTTACAGGACCACTCCACTCATCTCGCAATAAAGGAATCCACTCTTAGGGCCCCTCGGGTCCGAGGGATGGCATCCCCACTCCCATCGAAAGACTTGGGCCTCCCTCCTCGTCACGATGGCCCTTAGAGTCGGCCACGGTCGACACACCGGCAACGGAGCTCTGGGCATCAGCTGGCCGGACAAGCTCCAGCTGCAGCAATGCCGAAGGAACTCCCCCCGCTCGCCGATCTCCCGAGGAGGATGCCGCCCTCGTTCCGGACACACCTAGCATCGTCTTGTACCGGTGTATCTCCATTTCCTTCTCCACTATGACGTCACGAAGAAGCCTTTCGGAAGAGGGCCTCTGCACCGATGTGCTTGACAAGGTGAACCCGAGGCCGGCACTTCCGAGGTCCCGATCTACCATTGCCTTCTTCAGACGGTTCACCTCGGCACTCAGAGCCTGAGACTTCTCCTGATAATAGTTGAAGGCGGCGTCCTGGTCACGAGCCCCCTTGCGATAACGGACCAACGTGGCCTCCAGAACTTTAATTCTACTTCGGAGCCACGCCACGTCGGAACGATGGGGGTTCGGCCCGAGAAGGAGAGCCGCTACCTAAAAGAGAACCAACCACAGCTCAAAACACATCCACAAAAGGGGTCCGGAAAGATCCGAGTACAAAAGACTTGGCCAATCAGAAAAAATCCTCTCTTATAAATTGAAATTGTCATACAAAATGCGGTGGCCAGTCAGCGTTCGGCAAATACATTTTAAAAGGAAAGAAAAAGACAAAACAAGAGGGAAACCGCCTATGTTATCACCTCAACATCAGCCGGGTCCACGGGGTCGGCAGGAGGATCAATGGCCGAGCCCACGACGGGAGGGTCGGCAGGAGGGTCGGCGTCAGGGGTCTTCGGTGGCCCCTCGACCTCCATGTCATAGTCGAAGCCCCTCAGGTCGATGTTGGGGTAGAAGTGCCGCACATGGCTGAGGGCCTTCGCATAGACCGCATCCTGGGCCGCGATCACCAGGTCCTGCCCCGTCACCGTCAGTTCCTCCTTCTCCTTCGCGAACTTCTTCTTTAAAGCGGAGACCTTCTTCCCCCACTCGGAATCCCTAGCATCGAGCTCCACCTTCAGCTGCTGCTCCCTCTTATGCGAGCCGTCGAGCTCTATCTTCAACTCCTTTGCCTCTTGCAATGCCTTGTCGGCCCGGACTCGCTCCCGCTCCAAGGCTGCCTCATAAAGACCTCTCATGTGGGCCCCCTGCACGGTCGCTTGCAGTAACCAAGCACTACTAAGAAAACCTCCTTTACGACATATTCACAAGGCAAGTGGGGTCGGCGGACTTACCAGCACGTTGGCCTGCGCGAGGCGCGTGTACGCCTCCTCCAGCGTCTCGGCCTTCATCTCCGCGCGGTCCTGAGGGGTCGCCAGCTTATCCGCCACCTCGACGGCCTGGGTCCCCCGGGTCAGACAATCCCCCCTCCGGATCGCCCAGTCCGGCACCCACGGCTGCCGCAGCTCCTCCGTCATCTTGTCCACCCCCTCGCCTTCGACCAGGGGACCCTTCCCCTCTCTGTGCTCGGGAGCCTTAGCCTGACCCGAGCTCCCCTGAGCTGCAACCTCCTTGCTCGTCTCCGAGCGAGTTCTCTTGCCCCTCGGCTGAAGTGTTGCCTCAGATGCAACCTGGGTCGGCCCCCTCGCCCTCTTCGCACCTCCCTCCTCCTCGGCCTTCTTTTGCTTCAAGGCGAGCCTCCGAGCCTTGATTGATTCTGGATCCATACCTGCAAAAATATCCATTAAGGACAATGAGCACAAAAGAACGATAAGACCGAGAGAAAGAAACAACTACATACAAAGCACGGCCAGGCTCAGTCCAACGCTCGCCAAGTGACCCTCCGTCACCTTCGGCCAGCTGATGCTATGCGACAGGCGGAGGCGCTCAACATACTTCCACTCCTCGGCCGTCAGGTCCTTCGGCCTCGGAGCTTTGAAGCTCAGCTTATGGTAATTCCAACGAGTAGGGATGTCCCAAGGCTCCTCACTCCGGACCACAAAATACTTTCTTTTCCACTCCTTGATGGAGTCCGGATGACCGTGTACAACCTTCCCCTTACTCCGAGGCGACACATAATAGATCCCCTCCGACTCCCCAGACGAGCTGATCCCCAGCATTGCCCTAAATACGCCCAAACTACGGGGCACCTTCTGCTCCTCACACAAAAGCACGAAGCAGATGATCTGCTTCCAGAAATTCGGCCCGTACTGCATCAGAGCCAGTGACGCCCAATTCAACACCTCCCGAACAAACGGATGGACCGGCAGCCTCAGTCCAGAGCCGAAGGCGTCCACAGGGAAGACGCAGTACCAAGCAGCCAGGGGGTCGGTCGGGCGCAAGGTGGGGCTCGGCAACATGAGCTCGTAACCGACCCCAATGTGGTACGCCGACTGCGCAACCTCCAAGTCACCAGCTTCCAAGACAGTCAGAAGCACATCCATCTTCACCGTCTTTCGGCTCGGCGAAGATGGCTGAATCCCATACAGCGCCTTATCAGAAAGGTCGTCGGGATACCGTCGGAAAGTTTGCGGTTGTACAGGCGACCCCGTCACCATATTCCGGAGAACGGGCGCCTGGCTCGGCCCACCTGCCTTCGACCCCTTCTTCCTCGGCACCCTCTTCTTCTTTGCCCTCTCTGGCGAGGGAGTGGATAAGCGCCCCAGACCGGTCGGCGTGGAGGACGAACCCACTCCCTGGATCGTGGATCTCCCCCCCGCACCTCATATCCGAGCCCCAACGGCTTCACCCTCCCCTTCACCACCCTCCTCTTCGGACACCGACTCCAGAATCTGGACCTCGTCCGAACTGTCGCTCCCCTCGTCGAACTCACTACTCTCGACCACAAACATCTTCCGGGACTGCAAAGGCTTCACGTCATACACCGTCTCCTCTTCCCACGACTCCGAATCTGAAAGCCCGGTGGCGGGGGGCCCTTCGCCTCTAGACGACGACGCTGACGAACCTGACTGAGCCCGGGACATGCCTAACTAAATAAA
Source organism: Hemerocallis citrina (assembly GCA_017893485.1). NCBI lineage: Eukaryota > Viridiplantae > Streptophyta > Magnoliopsida > Asparagales > Asphodelaceae > Hemerocallis > Hemerocallis citrina. Next base: position 101,293,728 of record CM030358.1, on the reverse strand, counting down.
CTTACCAACTAACCTTGAGCGCTTCGGATGGACGAACCGGGTGCTGCAAACAGCAGTATCGAGCGCCGAAGTGTTTGAAATTTTCGGGAAAAGAACAAGAGAGAAGTGAGCAGGGCGAGAGGGGGTGGGGGTATTTATAGAGGGAGAAACGACTCCTCGATTGGCGTGTAACTGCCACCTATAGAATCGCGCCACGTCACCCTGGAACGTGCGCCGCTGACGTCACCCACGTCACCTTGAAGCCAGACACAAGGGTCGGTCCGGATGAGGTGCGTCGGATCCGAACACCCCAGCGTCCATCCCCGAAAGTAAGAAAAGTTTAGATTAAAAGTATTAAGGCACCCGCCCTCGGCGAGTGCCCTAGGCCCCAGCATTCGGTCGGTTCCCCTCTCACCCGCAAAAAACTTGGGGCTTACGACCTCGGAAGCCGAAACCCCGAACTGTTCGAGGGTGGAAGAAAAACCACCATTGACTGGGACCCTATCGGAAAGCAGATCTGTAGCGCCCCGAATTTCTAATATGAGAACTTAGAAAATACGTGGCACATTCCCAGCGATCCACTTCAATGTAACAATATGCATAGCCCAAAAACTCAAATCATTTTATTCCAAATTCTAATTACAACATTCTTTTACAATGGCAGCGGAAATACAAAACACCTTAAAATACATTTAACTGTTACAACCATTTTTCTTTACAAATTTACCCAAGGCTCTATTATATCACTCTCTAAAATCCAAAGCTAATCCAAGCCTCCAACTCTAAGCAATCTGCATCACATGAGGCTAGAGTTGAACCCTAACCCCCAAAACTACGGGGTCAGCCATAAATGGTGTGAGTGATATAAACAACAAACAAACAAAACAACTAAACATAAGCAACATGTACTGAACAAAAATACATAAACTGAACATGTAATCTGAAATAAGAACGATAGGCCAGTACATGAGTGAAGCCGAGTCAAGAAACAATACCAACGATCAAGTATCAATCAATCAATCTCTCTCAAAATATGTACAGCTTAACTGTACGGTACAGTCGACTGTCTTATGAACCAGTCGACTGTTCTGAACAAACAGTAATCCTCACAACTCAGAATATGTCCAACTGTCAACAATTCTCAGTACCACAATGTATGTCCAACAATCGATCACCAATAATGCCATAGATCGGATAACAATATATCCATCTACAAGACCAAAGATAATATAGATCGAATACGAACCCGGTATGCCAAGACACCGACGAACATATCCATCTACAAACAAACTAAGAAGGTATAGATCGAATACGAACCCGGTATGCCAAGACACCGACGAACATATCCATCTACAAACAAACTAAGAAGGTATAGATCGAATACGAACCCGGTATGCCAAGACACCGACGAACATATCCATCTACAAACAAACTAAGAAGGTATAGATCGAATACAAACCCGGCATGCCATGACACCGACGAACATATCCATCTACAAACAAACTAAGAAGGTATAGATCGAATACGAACCCGGCATGCCATGACACCGACGAACATATCCATCTACAAACAACTAAAGATAACAAGAACCCTCAAGATCACGAAAACTCATCATAATCAGTCGACTTATGTTATAGTAAGTCGACTGCCCCGAGAACCAATATCCAAGATTATAACAAGTGCAGTAAGTCAACTCAAGAAAACCTAACAAGTGCAGTAAGTCAACTCAAGAAAACCATCAGTCGACTTACCCGAGACAATTATCAACAATTCTCAAGAAACGTTCCAAGTGCTAACAGTATAAGATGACTTATAAAAACATAAGTTGATTTATCAACAATATAAGATGACTTATAAAGATCATAAGTAGACTTATCAAAACATAAGATGACTTATAAAAATCATAAGTAGACTTATCAAAAGTATAAGATGACTTATAAAGATCATAAGTAGACTTATCAAAAATATAAGATGACTTATAAAGATCATAAGTAGACTTATCAAAAATATAAGATGACTTATAAAGATCATAAGTAGACTTATCAAAACATAAGTCGACTTAAAAGGGGACATAAGTCGACTTATAAGAACATAAGTCGACTTATAAAAACATAAGTCGACTTACCCGAGAGAAATTCTACGATAACTTTGAAAAATAAATTCTAAGTGTACCAGTCGACTGAGAAGGGTCTAAGTCGACTGTCCAGAACGGATTTTCGAGAAAAACTAAAGATACAGCAGCTGGGTCGTACCAGTCGACTGATACATAGTCCCAGTCGACTGTCGGCCTATAGATCTCACAAATTAGGTCTGAAATCAATACTCAATACTGGAGTTTATCACAATACCAAATCCCTTCCTCAACTCAAATCTGATCCAATTCGTAATAACAAGGTCCAGAGATTCCTCCATCCAATTTCTTATCTTCAATAATCATAAATCAAACTTCAACATGTTTCAAGCAATCAAGAATTGTCAATCGAGATCTACTAATCTTTCATGGATTTCACATGTATATCACAAATACAACCATGGCGTCGATTTCATACAAGATACGAAAACATCAAACAAAACAACATGCAATCATACACATAAACAAAAACAAGTCCATATCACTCACTTTTTAGAATCAAGAAGAATCCACAAAAGCCTTCCTTTGCTAGATCCAAAAGCTTCTTCCTCAATCACCAAAAGAATGAGAATATAATAAGATCTGAGTTGTGCAGCGAATGACGGCTGCAAACTCTCTTATATAGGCCGGGATCAAGTATTAGGGTTTAGGAATATATTTACAAAATAATCCCTTCAAAATGCAATTATACATATATATATATATCTACTCTTGGAAATTCAACTAAAATTCATTTAAATTAGGATTTAATAGAAAATATACTTCTAAATCTTAACCAATATTGTTTAAAACGTCCAGAATGCCAATTTTGCATTTTAGCCCTTTAAAAAGTCAATTTTGCAAATAAGTCCTTCTTTTCTCAAAAATTGCAAATAGGCACAATTAATTTCAGAAAAATCTGGAAAAATACTAAATAATTCTCAAATAATAAATAATGGTTTTTCATAAGGAAAACTTAATTTTTTCAAACATCTCAAAAGTCATTTGCACGTGTTTTGCACGTGTACAAAAGATAAACCTTCCAGGAAAATATCAATTAAATCCTCAAAACCCATTTAAATTCATTTTCAAATAATTAAAATAATATTTGAAAATACGGGGTTCTACAAGATCGGCCCGCCTCCCATCTCTAACTCCTTCGGGCCGACCACCATCAGAAGCCGTCAACCCAGAAGGAAGACATAGATCGGAGGAGACCCATCCGATCGAGGCAACCTGCCCCGGGTCCGAACCTCAATGGGCCTCCCTCCCGCCGTGATCTCTCCTGACTCTGACTACCACATCAGGGCTGTCACAGCCAGGAGAAGACCATGGCGGGAGAACAGCCCACCCCCCGGAGCCGGACACCATTGGTCATCCCTCGCGCCGTGATCTCCCCCGATCCTGGCTACCACCTCAGGGCCGTCAGGATCGGGAGAAGAACAAGGCGCGAGCATAACCACTCATCCGACCCTCTCAGGGTTAGAATTTTTCAAAGGAGCAGGCGTCCGCCCAAGGCAGACACCTCCAGTGGTCGGTCAACCACCGTTGTTGTGATCAAAGCTACAGGGGGGAGCGGGGTATTTATAGCCTCCCCCCAAGGACCAGCTACTACGCCTAGGGAGTTGGAGCGCCGCACATTTATTATAGAAGCCATTTAATGGCCCCGGGAAGTTTGAACGCCGCACAAATCCCATAGCGCCATTAATGCTCCTCGAAGTTAGCTAGCATCGGCTTGGTCTTCTCTCGAAGGCCCAACGGTTCGCCATCGCCCTTGCCGACCCGTAAAACCCTCGCCAGCTCGGGGTAGGGTCTCGCACCAGGGTAGCCTTCTTTCGAAGGCCCAACGGTTCGCCATCGCCCTTGCCGACTCGTAAAACCCTCGCCAGCTCGGGGTGGGGTCTCGCACCAGGGTAGCCTTCTCTCGAAGGCCCAACGGTTCGTCAGCGCCCTTGCCGACCCGTAAAACCCTCGCCAGCTCGGGGTGGGGTCTCGCACCAGGGTAGCCTTCTCTCGAAGGCCCAACGGTTCGCCAGCGCCCTTGCCGACCCGTAAAACCCTCGCCAGCTCGGGGTGGGGTCTCGCACCAGGGTAGCCTTCTCTCGAAGGCCCAACGGTTCGCCAGCGCCCTTGCCGACCTGTAAAACCCTCGCCAGCTCGGGGTGGGGTCTCGCACCAGGGTAGCCTTCTCACGAAGGCCCAACGGTTCGCCAGCGCCCTTACCGACCCGTAAAACCCTCGCCAGCTCGGGGTGGGGTCTCGCACCAGGGTAGCCTTCTCACAAAGGCCCAACGGTTCGCCAGCGCCCTTACCGACCCGTAAAACCCTCGCCAGCTCGGGGTGGGGTCTCGCACCAGGGTAGCCTTCTCACGAAGGCCCAACGGTTCGTCAGCGCCCTTGCCGACCCGTAAAACCCTCGCCAGCTCGGGGTGGGATCTCGCACCAGGGTAGCCTTCTCACAAAGGCCCAACACGACCCGAAACTACTCCTCCACGGCCAACTCCCGCATCCCGGCAGGAGTGGGGGGCTTATGAGGTAGGATAAAAATGAACTGGGGCCCAGGAAGGCTTTTCGCTCCAAGTCCATCCGGCTCGGTCCCGGACCACCACAGGCTCGACGCCGAGCCATAAGTTCACCACCACGAAACCAGTCCCCCCCCGTCCTGACGACCCTCCGAGACCCTCGGACTCCGATCCTCGACGGTCTCACGGGTCGTCCACTCAGCCGGGCAAGGGAGGGAGATGACCTGGCGCAGCCTGGGCCCTTTGATCCTCCCAGAGACACAGGGCCCCTACGATCTGCCATGCCAGCCCTAAAACCACTTGGGGCTCTTGCCAAGTCAGCCCTAAACTACTCTGGACACTGCCACGTGTGCCCTAAACCACCTGGGCCCCTTGCCGCGTCAGGCCCATGGGCTTTTCGGGTCCGGACCCGGCTCCCAAGCGGATCCAAACCCGGTTGGGTTATCTATAAATACCAGACCCCCATTCACCTTCAAAGGTAATCAATCTTTTACTCACAAAACCCTAGTTACTGCTACTCTCTCACAGAGACTAACTAGATCATCGGAGGGTCTGCCACTGGGATAAACCCCGGTGTTTCTAGACCATCTGCAGGTACCCGAGGTGAGGCAATCCGAGCCGCTCCTCCAGTGCCGAGGCGAGCCTACAGCTCACCGTCCGCTACCGAGCCCTTCCCCTCTTACAAATTGAGTCCGAACTCACACCTGGTGCATCCACACTCTACCCAAAAACAAACCGCATCAAGTATAGAAGTAACCAAAGAAGAAACCCTCAAACAAATAACCAAGAAGACTAAGGAGTATGTTAAGTTATATATATAATATACCATAAGAACTGCCTTGATGTTATCCTCGGTAAGATGGCTTCCTTCCTTCTGTAACCGAAGCAATACATCAACTATATCTTCATGTTCGCTTCTTCTCCTTTCAGAATCAACATGATCCTTTATCACCTCCGTATAGAACTCATCAAGCTCTTTTACATTCTTTTCAAGCCGTCCTTTAATTCCACTCAGCCTGTCAATCCACCCCAACGACGGGAAAAAATCACTTACAAAGAAACTTCCCACCACGGCCTCAAATTCTTCTAGAACCCCATGAAACTTGCTCTTCTCGTACTTCTTCCCCATTGCAATCCTCAATATAATATTGTTCGAGAGACTGACCATAGCTTTCCTCATATCAACTGGGGTTTGTGAAGAAGAGATAAATGATAAAATCATGGAAGCTACCTCCTCTTCTCTTATATAACGGAAAGATTCAAATCTTTTGACACTGAATAGCTCAAGTATGCCTATCTTCCTCATTTCCCTCCAATACTCGCCATAGGGCGAGAAGGCTATATCACACCGATTGTAAGAGTACATAGTGAAGGAAGTCAGAAGGGGTCTGGTACAGAAGTTGAGATCCTGAGTCTTTAGTACTTCTCTCGCCATTTCTGAAGATGAGACTACTAGAGTAGGTATGCAACCAAGTTGAAGATGCATGAGAGGCCCATGTTTTTGGGAGAGAAGCCACAGAGATCGATGCGGGAGTGAACCAACCTGGTGCAAGTTACCAATTACAGGAAGCTTCTTCGGGCCAGGGGGGAGTTTGTGTCGCTTCCCTCCCTTTCTTCGTGTGGCTATTAGAAGATGAAGAAGAGAAGCAAGAGTGATGAACATAAGCAGCCATGGTAGGATGGAGTAAGCATTCATTTCAAGAGGATAAATGAAGACAAGATGATGCATCTTCATTTAAAAACTCTTAAAAATCGATTGTACAGTTAACTCTTCTTTAGTATTTTCTCCGTGGATAGAAGTCAATTCTTCTGTGGTGTAAACTAATTATAAATTATGTTAATTTCTAATTATTAGCATTTTTCGTGAACGAATGTCATCACCAAAATCCTAGAAGCATCAGTCCAGAAATATCTCCTACGTGTGAGTGTTTTGCAATGAGCCAATGAGAAGCGAGAAGAATAGCTAGCTAGAGTGTAAAGTGTCAAACACCTAGAGAGAGACCCCACGTGAGAGAGAGAAAGAGTACATACTTGTGTTTGATAGATTTGTGATTAAAAAAGCAAAAGTCCACCCTTTTATATTGTCCGCATATAAGTCCTCTATTATCTTCTGCTAGCCCTTCCAACATTTTGCATCAATGTGATATGTAGACGAGGAATAATAGCGTAACAGAGGCGGGAGAGATTTGGGGTTCATAGAAAAAGCCTTATCTTATCATTTCAGATAAGGAGTGCAAAGTAGGGGATTCTTCATCAGAATCTGTTGTTTTGGTTTTTATTGTTGTACAGGGTTCGGGTTTGGCCCGGGTTTTCTGAATTTGGTTGTACTACATATTTGGTTTGGTTTGGCACGGTCTGGAAACTGCATGGTTTTCAATTTCGAATTTCGGACTCATCTCGGCAAGTGGTGTTTCGCTTCGGATCAGAGATATCAGAGGAGAGCTCGGAAAAATGTAATTGCTACTGCTAATTTTGGTGTGGGAGCAAACAGATGAATTTGTGGATTCTTGGAGAAAACAATAAAGCAAATCTGTTGACCTGTTGACCTTCACCAAGTTGTTGACTTGGTATCTTGCCGCTACCGTGAACCTGTAAAAAGTGCGAAACACCGGGGTTGATCCCGGCGACGCACCCTCTGATACTCAAGTCAGTAATCAGGAAAGATTATGAAAGAGCGTAAATTGGCAAAAGATTGATTACCTCTTAATGGTGGTGGAGGGGGTATTTATAGTCGCCTTAGGAATCAGATTAGGAATGTAATCCCTGTGATCAGATAAGGAATGTAATCCCTAATTCCCAGTGAAAGGATATATATGAATCAGGGCCGTTGATTAGAATTAAACAGAAACCCTAATTCTACCCTGCTGGACTGGGTTCGCTGCGGGTTGAAACCCGCACCCAGTTGAGACAGATTCGTTTATGGGTTATTGGGCTTTGAATAAAGACCCAGTTCCCCTTTCAGACCCGTTAGTAGGTGAAATTACCATTTTACCCTTGAGCTTTAAGATTCGGGTCCGATTTGAATGGCCCCGATTTAATCCTATTTTTAGCCATATCACGAGCCCCCCACTCCTGGAGACTGAGTTTTACAGTCTTTGAGGAGTAGTTTTGTCGTTCTAATGGCGTACGAGTTTTTATCGGTGTTCTTATGGGAGTTCGGATCTTGCTCGGGGTGTAACGGTGTTATTATGGGCTTGTAAAATGCCCAAAAATATCCTCAGAATTTTCTGGATTTTTTGTGATTTTTCTGAATTTTTTCTCATTTTTTTTGAATTTTTTATTCATTTTTTCGAATTTTTTATTTAATTTCCGAATTCAATAATTAATTATCAAAAAATTTAATTAATTATTCTAATTTAATAATTTCTATTTTCAGAATTTAAAAATTATTTTCTGAATTAATAATTATTTTTAGAATTTTTAATTAATTTTTTCCAAATTTTAAATATTTTTTCGGATTTTTTAAATAATTAATTCGATTATTTAAATAAATAAATAAATAAATACCTAGTGACGTGGCACGATCGTGTGCGTTGATCACAATCAAGCGAGCGCGCATCGGGAGGAGGTCATTTTTTTGCTCATAACATCATCGGTGGCAAGAGCTTTCGGCAAAAGTGGCCGAAGTCCATATGGACGCCACGTGGCAATCAACCGTTGATCCTTTTTTTTTTCTTTTTCTTTCCCCCTGCCGTTTCTTTCTCCTCTGCTTCCTTCCCTTCTTCTTCGACTCTTCTTCTAGCTATTTCCTTCAGCGTTACCTCAACGAGGGGCAAAGCTCGGGGGAGCTCATCGGAGAGGAGTGGAGCTCCGGCTTGGCATGGGGAGCTCGGCGAGGGGAGACTCGAAGGGGTGAGCTCGAAGACAGAGGTGAATGCGGAGTTCGGTCGAGGAGCTCGGCGGGGTTGGAGCTCGAAGCTTGGGTTTCTGGAGTTCGAAGCCGGCGAAGGATTGGTCGAGCTCTAGTGGGGAGGAGCTCGGTGCTTCTTCGGGTGAAGGAAGAGCTCGACATGGGGAGAGTTTCGATGAGGTGTCGAGCTCGGAGAGAGAGGGCTGAAAAGACTCGACAGTGGAGAGTGGCGAGGAATGGAGCTCGTGAAGGAGTGCTCGGAGCTCGTCTCTCTGAGAGGAGCTCGGGCCGGGAGAGCTTCGACGATGGGTTTCTCGAACTCAGAGGTGATGGAGCTCGACGAGGCATTCATGGAGGTTGGTGTTGGTACGGCGAGGCCATGGCGGGGTTCGTCGAATGTGGAGCTCGAGGGGAACTCGAAGAAGGAGGTTGGAGATGAGTTTGGAGCTTGACGATGGGAGACGAAGCTTCGGAGACAGAGTTCGGCGAAGTGGAGAGCTTGAAGCTGGGTTCTTCTTTTCCTCTGGTTTGTTTTGGCGGGAGATTGGAGAAGAAGGGGATGAGATAGAAGGGGTTTGGGTTTGGATCCTTAACGGGTCTGAACCCGACCCCATAGCCCCTCTTCTTTCTTTTTTTTTGTTTGTTGTTTGTATCTGAGCCGTCGATCGCATTTGAGCACGAATTCCGAGGTAAAGAATTTCTTTCATTTGAGCTCCGGTGGCAAGTTGCTTCGGCGACGTTGCCGACCCCCTCCAAATATGTGTTAAGAAGGAGGCCGAAGTCCAAGGGGGTTCGGGGTCTCCTGCCGAGGTTCGGCGACACATGTAAAGAAGGGGTTCGGCGAGTCCTTGCCGAAGTCCGGAGTGAGTTTTTTCCATGCTTGAGGGTCGGTGCCAAGAGCGCTCGGCGAAGGGTGCCGAGGTCCATTTTTCCATGTTTGAGGGTCGGTGCCAAGAGCGCTCGGCGAAGGGTGCCGAGGTCCATTTTTTCCATGTAACATGGTCGGTGGCAAGAGTGCTCGGCAAAGTGTGCCCAGGTCCAATTTTTTCATGTAACATGGTCGGTGCCAAGAGCGCTCGGCGAAGTGTTGTAATACCCCGCAAAATAGCATACGACTATTTTTGCACTGTAATCCGTGCACGTCTGAGTACTGCACACGATTACATATTTCCAAGGAAATTATCAGTTAAATTGAGAAATTTCAGACATACGAGTTATTCTGAATCCGATGAGGTAAACTCGGAATATCGTCTCGATTAAACTGGGGTTTTGTCCCGATTGTTTTGACCAGACAATTTGTGGGAGAAAATTATAATTTCGATAAAAATATATTTTTATGGATTTTAATTTATATGTATTGGTTATTTCAATTAAAGCTAGTAGTTGGATTGAATGTGGGTCGAGATTGTGCACTAGGGTTAGAATGGGAGTGTGGTGACCTAGGGTTCCTTGACCTAACCTAGAGTTAGGAACCCTAGCATCATGATGATCATGGCTTGATCTTGATAAAGATCCAATGGTGGAAATAAATTACCATATGCATATTGACTATGAGAATAGGAAACTTCTATGAAGTTTTTAAAGAAGCTTCCAAGAAGTTTTCACTTATGGTGTTGGCTTCATCTCATCCACACATCTCCCCTCACTCCACCTATCCCCATCCTCACCCTCCTTTCCATGATAGCCGGCCCAATTCTCCACCCCAAAACAAAACTCTAGCCTCCATTCTATAAAACCCCTCCCACTCCATACACTTATCATTTTCCTTCCATCTTGTTTCAAAAAAAAAGAGGAGAGAAGGAGAAGAGAAAAGGTGGAGACTTTGAAGTAGAGAAGGAGAGGATAAAGCTAGCAACAACAACTACATCTTGAAGTGAAGAGGAGCTAGTGAGCAAAGGAGCAAAGACAAGAAAACAAGCAAGCGAGGAGCCAAGCTACAAGAAGATTTTGCAAACTTCAAGTGGGTGATCTCTTGAACTCCTTGGTATTTATTTTGTTTTGGTATGAATGGAGGTATAATAGTGATGGCTATGATTTTGTTACCATGTCTGAGTAGGAGAAGTGCTAGGAAATGATAAATTGTATGGTAAAGAATAACTCTTTTTGAGTTTTGTTAAGAAGCATGATTATGAGGGTATGTTGGGGAATTTCTTACGCCCAAACGGGTTGGGATCTTGAGCTAAAACTTTGGGGTATTGTTCTTCTATGTATGTATAGTATCCATGATTTTTTTCATAATATTTGGATGCATTTTAGTAGCCCAAACAGCGGGTCCAAGTCCGGACAGTAAGCAGCCAGAATAGCTGCTGGCTGTAAGGATTTTTGTGTGTCTTTCCGATTTTGTACATCGGAAATGACAGCGCATTTTGAGCTGGAAATTTTTGTGGACGCTCTTGTATGTGTCTACAACCATAGTCTTAATTTTCGTAATTTTTCGAGGTCGTTTGATGCCCCGAAAAAAATTGTAGAATGCGACTGGTCTGTAGGTGTCGGCTGAAGCTGACTGTGTTTTGGGCTGAAGTTCAAAAAGCCATAACTCCGTGTATTTTTATTATTTTGCTACGAAATTTTGGGAGTGACTTGGGGTATGAGTCTATTTGATGAATCTCAAATTTTAGAATTTTTAGAGGTCATTTGACGAGGTTTCAAAAGTAATTAGTGAGGGGCAGTCAATACCTACCCTGCTGAAAAAGAACAGCTGAGAATTATGCCATGTTTGAGGAGTCGTAGATCATTGTGTGAAATGAATTTGAATATAAATTTTGGACACAATGAAATGGTACATGTGTGGATTAAGAATCTCAAATTTCGTGCGCATTGAACTCAAGGTTGATTTATTATCGAATTTCGAAGTAGGCTATGTTCGGCTTAGTGCAAGTTGTCTAGTCCGTGGAGATGGATATTCCTGGACTTATCAATTAAGAATTTGGACGACTGGACAACTAGAGATTTGCGGTAGGGACTCATAGATTTCTAACTCAACTGGAATTTTAGAATTTCAGTTTGTAGGTTGGATGTTATGATTTTCCGAAGTTGGGATAGATTCGGCCTTGTCAAGGCAATGGTTGCTAGAGAAATCAACTTTCCCTTGTTATGCCCCCGATGGAAAATGAGTATCTTTGAGGACCCTAAGGATTGAATCCGAGGACGTGTCCAACTAAGAAGTTAAGGTAGACACTCCCAGCTTTCCATAGGACCCGGGGTCGAGCAGTTCCGATGAGCGTAGCTGGGGTTACAGCTACTGCTATTTCTTAAACTGTTCATCGGACAATTGATGAGGAACCCTCTGCATACCGCAGTGTGGTGATCATGAGCTATCGGGTTTTATTGATATCTTAGCAATTCGTTTGGAACTTGGATAAGTTCCTGTGCTTACTACTCATGATGGACATGAGTGAGTTGGGATATAGCTCTGGTCGATTGTGTTTGGTGTCTCGATGCCTGAGTCTGTCAAAGGTCAAGAATTGATGGTTATGTGTGTGCTTACCTTCCTTGAATTGTATTGCATCCTTGGGGCGCCGTTGGACCACTCGCTGAGGGTCGCGGGCCAGGACTAATTGATCGCGGACCTGTGAAGGTATTGGAAATCAGTGGATGTGACATCTGTGATGATTGTTGTCTGACAGATCAGACAGACTCGACATGGTTGATCGACACCAAGTGTGATCTGGGTAACAACTTGTCTTCAGGAACTGCATTGATTAGGTTTTCCTTATTTTTTTCGCTCGAAAACAGAATTGGTGTTAGAGGTGATTCCCTATAATCCAACTCGTCTGAGAATTAGCTGTAGGTGATGATACTATGGGTTGTCTCTTCCTGTCATTAAGGATACGTGCTGCTGCACGTATCTTGCACTGTTGATTCCTGAGGAACCATGGTAAAGACGGATGGGATCCGGGCACATGCTAGTGGACACGAACGGGTCGTATGGGATACGACGTTATAGGTATGTTGCGGTATATTCTTAAGTTCGTCACGGCTGTTGACTGCAGAACGGTAGGACCGTTGACTGCAAAGCGGTGGGACCGCATATCTTAAGTTCGTCACGGCTGTTGACTGCAGAACGGTGGAACCGTTGACTGCAAAGCGGTGGGACCGCATATCTTAAGTTCGTCACGACTTTCAAGGAGGGTCTGAGGCAACGATGATTGGTGACAACGGGCAGCGCCCCGAAGCATTTATGTTATTTATCTCCTCAACCATGTCATACTATCAGGAACAGGAAGTAGGCCCAATTAGAATGTATTGCATGACGAGGGATCGAACCCTATATTCAGAAAAATAAACTCCTTGGAAGGTATGTAGTATGGGATGTATACATTTCCATCGAAGTTGATTTTGGGAAAGTATGCAGTATGGGATGCATGCGTTCCCAACGAATCGCATTAGAGTAAGTGCATCGTGTGCATTCTTATTTCGTGCATTAGATTAGACCATATCATGTTTTGGCCTGGAACGAATGTAGTATGGGATGCATGCGTATCCAGAGTCCCAAGGTTGCTTGTATTACAATAAGACAGATGATCAGCGCATTAGTTGTTAGACCATGGCATACACGAACACCAGAGAATTAGGATGCACGTTTTCCTTTTCATTCAAAATGGTTTGTGGTTGCCAGTTTGGAGATTGTTGTTTTCTTATCAGCATTGCGTCAGCAGAATTACTGACGTACCCCACATTTTAGGTACATGAATAGCAAGTCACAAGTGCAGGAGAGCCCAAGATCAGCAAGACATCCAAGAGGGGATGGCAGTATACGTGCCTACCATTCGAGTGGGTGCAGAAATATCAGAGTCGCGCAGCAGAAGGCCTAAGCCGAGGGACGAGTTCCAGGAAAGCAGATAGACCACTTAGTGGAGTTCTCAGCAATGACCAATCGATTGCCGATCTGGAAGACAACTGACAGCTTTGCCAGAGGAGCCTGAATATTCTTTGTGATCAGTTGTAATAAGTTAGGTAATTTGTATTCCTTGTTCAAGGACATTTTGATATTGTAATTATTGATGTAATAACTCTAATGGCAATAAAAGTATTTAAATTTCCGTGTTATTTACTGTGTTGAGATGCATTTGAAGGCAAAGATTCTGGTTGTGTCACGGATGTCCGGTATTGGGGATCCGGGGCGTTACAAGTGTGCCGAAGTCTAGGGTGAGTTCTTCTCGATGTTTCCGGTGCTACGGTGGTCGGATCGGGGCGTAGGACCCCTTGTTTCGAAGCTTTTTCGAAGATCTACAAGTTCTCTTCAGAGATGAATTGGAGAATCCTCCTTCCTCAAGGTCAAGATAGTCCCGCAACATCTTCATCTTCGCAAAGTTGAGAAGAGCTTTGCATGGCTCTAGGGGAAGTCCGTTCTTGGAGGACAAGTTTGAGAAGCAACTCTAGGAGAGAGTTGTGCCCCGAACTCGTTGTGAAGAAGTCCGCTTTGGAGGTGAGCGGAGCGAAGAGCTTGGCTCTAGGAGAGAGCCATTTGGGAGACAAGTTTGAGGAGCAACTCTAAGAGAGAGTTGTGAGCTCCGAACTCGTTGAGAAGAGGTCCGCTTTGGAGGCGAGCGGAACGAAGAGCTTGGCTCTAGGAGAGAACCATTTGGGAGACAAGTTTGAGGAGCAACTCTAGGAGAGAGTTGTGAGCTCCGAACTCGTTGAGGAGAGGTTCGCTTCGGAGGTAAGCAGAGCGAAGAGCTTGGCTCTAGGAGAGAGCCATTTGGGAGACAAGTTTGAGGAGCAACTCTAGGAGAGAGTTGTGAGCTCCGAACTCGTTGAGAAGAGGTCCGCTTCGGAGGTGAGCGGAGCAAAGAGCTCGGCTCTGGGAGAGAGCCATTTGGGAGACAAGTTTGAGGAGCAACTCTAGGAAAGAGTTGTGAGCTCCGAACTCGTTGAGAAAAGGTCCGCTTTGGAGGTGGCGGAGTGAAGAGCTTGGCTCTAGGAGAGAGCCATTTGGGAGACAAGTTTGAGGAGCAACTCTAGGGGAGAGATGTGAGCTCCGAACTCGTTGTTTAAGTGAGAGAATCAACGGTTGTGGGAGCAGTTTCGAATGGCGAACCACCTCTTACCCGCTTATGAGCGAGTAATTTGAAGTGGAATCGAGCCAAGTGTTGAACTCCGAACTCGTTGTTTAAGTGAGAAAATCATCTTGGTTTTTTTGTGACAAAAAAACTGTTTTTTGTCTTTTTAGTCATTTCGGTCATTTTAGTTTTTTTTTTCCGAAGTTTTTTAATAAAAAGTTAAAAATTTTGTAGTTTTTGTTGAACATGGATAAATTGTAATTTGGGTACCATGGAATAACTTCACTATTTCGGTGCAAAATAGATTTAAATGCATTCTCAGAAATGATTTCCTGTCAACTTCATAAAAAGAAATCCATCAAAAGGAAACTTGGGGAAATATAAGCTTGAACAGAACATAGTTTTAGTCTCCAACTTTAGAGGATTACATTACTTGTACCAGCACAAATATTCTTATGTTACATATTCCATGATATTTGGAGCTGAACACCATAATCAGAAACATTTAACTAACGAACTAGTCCAGAATGTTTAACTGCAACAAGTTCAAGAACTGATCTCTTAAACACAGTAAGTCCTGGCTCGTCGTTCATATCGATGTCTTCTTTCCTTATCCCAGTAGGTAACTCCCAGTCAAAAGAGTACAACATATTAGCGAGTGCAAGCTCAACTGTGGCAAGTCCAGTATTCATCGCTGGGCAAATTCTTCGGCCCGAACCAAACGGGATGAGCTGAAAATCGTGCCCTTTGAAATCAATTGGACTATTTATGAATCTCTCAGGAATAAACTCTTCTGCATTTTCCCAAGTTTTAGGATCTCTTCCAATTGCCCAAGCATTGATATAAACTCGAGTATTTGGCAGTATATCGTACCCATCAATCTCACAATGCCGCATTGCCTCGTGTGGGAGCAGTAAAGGGACTGGAGAGTGCAATCTGAGTATTTCTTTCACGACAGACTTGAGGTATTGAAGTTGGCCGAGGTCTGATTCTTCCACTTTTCCTTTTAATTTTAGTAAGACCCTTACTTCCTCTTGTGCTTTTCTCATTGCGCTTGGGTTCCGTATAAGCTCTGTCATTGCCCAAACTATAGTGGTAGCACTTGTTTGGGATCCAGCAATAAGGATATCCTAAATACAAGAAAAAAATAATATCAACTTAGAAAGATTCAAATTCTGATGTTTATCTTGAGTATTTTTTTTCTCAGAGAGTTTAGACATACATAAAGCGGCGACAGAGTAATTTTGTAACGATGTTTGTATCTCTTTTCATAGCCCATGCTAAAAATAGAGGAATTTAAGACTAGAACAAATCAGTACAGAATTAAGTAACCAAAGAAGAAACCCTCAAACAAATAACCAAGAAGACTAAGGAGTATGTTAAGTTATATATATATATATACCATAAGAACTGCCTTGATGTTATCCTCGGTAAGATGGCTTCCTTCCTTCTGTAACCGAAGCAATACATCAACTATATCTTCATGTTCGCTTCTTCTCCTTTCAGAATCAAGATGATCCTTTATCACCTCCGTGTAGAACTCATCAAGCTCTTTTACATTCTTTTCAAGCCGTCCTTTAATTCCACTCAGCCAGTCAATCCACCCCAACGACGGGAAAAAATCACTTACAAAGAAACTTCCCACCACGGCCTCAAATTCTTCTAGAACCCCATGAAATTTGCTCTTCTCGTACTTCTTCCCCATTGCAATCCTCAATATAATATTGTTCGAGAGACTGACCATAGCTTTCCTCATATCAACTGGGGTTTGTGAAGAAGAGATAAATGATAAAATCATGGAAGCTACCTCCTCTTCTCTTATATAACGGAAAGATTCAAATCTTTTGACACTGAATAGCTCAAGTATGCCTATCTTCCTCATTTCCCTCCAATACTCGCCATAGGGCGAGAAGCTTATATCACACCGGTTGTATGAGTACATAGTGAAGGAAGTCAGAAGGGGTCTGGTACAGAAGTTGAGATCCTGAGTCTTTAGTACTTCTCTCGCCATTTCTGAAGATGAGACTACTAGAGTAGGTATGCAACCAAGTTGAAGATGCATAAGAGGCCCATGTTTTTGGGAGAGAAGCCACAGAGATCGATGCGGGAGTGAACCAACCTGGTGCAAGTTACCAATTACAGGAAGCTTCTTCGGGCCAGGGGGGAGTTTGTGTCGCTTCCCTCCCTTTCTTAGTGTGGCTATTAGAAGATGAAGAAGAGAAGCAAGAGTGATGAACATAAGCAGCCATGGTAGGATGGAGTAAGCATTCATTTCAAGAGGATAAATGAAGACAAGATGATGCATCTTCATTTAAAAACTCTTAAAAATCGATTGTACAGTTAACTCTTCTTTAGTATTTTCTCCGTTGATAGAAGTCAATTCTTCTGTGGTGTAAGCTAATTATAAATTATGTTAATTTCTAATTATTAGCATTTTTCGTGAACGAATGTCATCACCAAAATCCTAGAAGCATCAGTCCAGAAATATCTCCTACGTATGAGTGTTTTGCAATGAGAAGCGAGAAGAATAGCTAGCTAGAGTGTAAAGTGTCAAACACCAAGAAAGAGACCCCGCGTGAGAGAGAGAAAGAGTACATACTTGTGTTTGCTAGATTTGTGATTAGAAAAGCAAAAGTCCACCCTTTTATAATTGTCAGCATATAAGTCCTCTATTATCTTCTGCTAGCCCTTCCAACATTTTGCATCAATATCATATGTGGACGAGGGATAATAGCGTAACAGAGGCTGGAGAGATTTGGGGTTCATAGAAAAAGCCTTGTCTTATCATTTCAGATAAGGAGTGCAAATTAGGGGATTCTTCATCAGAATCTGTTGTTTTGGTTTTTATTGTTGTACTGAGTTCGGGTTTGGCCCGGGTTTTCTGAATTTGGTGGTACTACGTATTCGGTTTGGTTTGGCACAGTTTGGAAACTCCATGGTTTTAAATTTTGGATTTCGGACTCGTTTCGGCAAGGAGTGTTTCGTTTCGGATCGGAGATATCGAAGAAGATCTCGAGAAAATGTAATCATATCGATGTTCATTTCCTATACTCAATAATATTTTTTTTTGTTACTAAATAAGATATTAGATGTCCTACATGTCATTTATCATATAAAATACTGTATAATGTAACTAATGACATGACTCAGTTACGGTAAATCTTCGCATAATTTAACAATAATATAGAAGAGAATGTAATATATGTATATAACTAAATTGAATTTGTATTGATTAGAAAAAATGTATTAGTTAATAAACTTACTTGACTTTGCATATATACAAACAATAGCGATATAAAATTCTTACTTTATTTTAGCTTAAAGTCCTATATTGACAGATATATATGCAAAAAGTAAAATAAATGTTTAAAATATATTCACAATAATATTTGTGTCTATTTAGAGTTATATTTTGCCAATTTTGGCAATATTTCGGCTGAAATCTACATATTTCGGTCTAAAACGATCTAGAGTAAAATATGTGATTACGTATCGGCAAGCTAGCCGAAACGAAATTTCTGCCGAAATTTTGGACCTATCGGAGGAAATTTAAAATAGTGGGAAACTGATGAGCATAACCTCTCAGTCGTCTGAGAGAACGTAAAGAAGTCAGTGATCTGATCTAGTGAAGAGATGTATGGAAGAGAGAATGTGTTTGTCATAGTGAATCCTGACAAAGTAACCGTCAACCTCAATGTGCTTGGTCCTCTCATAAATAAGCCGCAATTTTAATTGCACTCTGGTTATCACCAAAGGGATTAGGTGCGGTGAGGTGAACGTCAAAATCAAGGAGTAGTTGAAGCCATATGCCTCACAGGAGGTAGTTGACATATCTCGTAACTCGGCCTCAGTACGAGCACGACATCCTGTTTCTTGCTCTTCGATGAGATCAAAGAATCACCAAGAAAGACATAAAATTTAGTCTTAGATTAACGACATTGGAATCATCGGCCCAATCAACATCGCAATTACTTCGTAACTCCAAAAAAGAGGTAGAAGAGTACAGAAAGGGCGAGTCGTAGTGCCACGAAGATATCTGAGAATTCGACGAACAGTTGCATTGTGAACAGAGCGAGTAGCACTAACAAACTGATTGACAATATGGACGACATGAGCAATGTCAGGACGATAAATCGTCAAATAGACGATAGCACCAACCAATTGTCGATATTGAGTAAGTATAGCTAGGGGCTCACTATCAGAAGCCCGCATATTCTGATTGAGTTCATTAGTGTGGCCGAAGAACATGAATCAGACAATGATGCATGACTCGGGATATCCGAGATATACTTCGGCTGAGAGACAAGATAGCCACGATGAGTGTAGTCAATCTCCAGGCCAAGTAAGTAAGAAAGACATCCTAAACCCTTTATCTCAAACAGGATATGAAGTATATGCTTCAACTCACAGATAGAAACAGTAAACGTCACCTGAGATAATCATGTAATCCACATAAAGTAAGAGACCAATGGGGCCACCAGAAGCTTGCGTGAAAAACAACATATTCATTGAAACTCTCCATGAATCCAGCAGAAAGAACCGCATCTCGAAACCTCTTAAACCATGCACGAGAAGGCTGCTTGAGGCCAGAAATAGCCTTACGCAGACAACAACACGAATGAGGACATGAAAGATCAGGCGGCGGTTGCATTTAAGCCTCTTCTAAAAGATCACCATGAAGAAAGATATTCTTCACATCTAACAAATATAATGACCATCATCGCACAACAACAACTGCAATAAGAGTGCGAATAGGGGTCATCTTTGCTATATGAGCAAAAGTCTCATCATAATCAATGTCGTGCTCTTGCTGAAAGCCCCTAGCCAGAATATGTGCCTTGTATCGCTAAAATGAACCATTTGATTTTGTCTTCATTTTAAAAATCTACTTCCAGGTGATTGGAGTAATCCCAACAAAGGATGACACAATATCCCATGTCTGAGTGCAGTGAAGAGTAGTAAGCTCTTCATGAATAGCCTCTTGCGAATGAGGATACCGAACAACCTCCCTATATAAGGATGACTCTAAATAGGTACTTACTGCTATAAGAAATGCTTGAAAAGAAGATAAATACGACAAAATAACAAGAAGATCAAGGTGATCTGGTGCATGATGTATACGAGTGCTTCGACGAGGTATAGTTGTGGGATCCACAACATGCACATCAGATGAGACAGAGTAGATGTAAATGGCGCAGCATCATATGAAGCTGGAAGAACCTCAAAGTGCAGAACAGTTTCCCATGGTTTGTGAGAGTAGGTACTCTTGATGATAGGATGTACATGAGAACTAGTGGAAGAACTTGAAGAAGGGTCAACAAAAGGGAATGCTATAGATTGGCTAGTGGAAGGACTAGGTATGGGCACAGGATCAGACCAATCTAAGAATGAGAGATAGTGAGATGACTCGATAGGAAGAGAAGAGGACTCTATGGTAGCAACCAAAAGCAAGAAGAAGGGAGTGTCATCGAAGAAGATGACATGTCTAGAAATCTGAAGCTTCTGAGCAAAGTGATCATAACAACGATAACCCTTATGCTTAGATCTATATCCTAGAAAAAGAGAGTGAGTCAATCGAGATGAGAGTTTATCACATATAGTAGAAGGGGTAAGAACAAAGATGGTACACCCGAAAGTTCACAAATGAGAGTATGAAGGAAGAGTACAATGCAAACGTTCAAATGGATATTGGTTCTCAAGAATAGGGGACGGAGTACAGTTGATGAGATAGA
Organism: Hemerocallis citrina; assembly: GCA_017893485.1. Classification (NCBI taxonomy): domain Eukaryota; kingdom Viridiplantae; phylum Streptophyta; class Magnoliopsida; order Asparagales; family Asphodelaceae; genus Hemerocallis; species Hemerocallis citrina. Next base: position 101,273,533 of record CM030358.1, on the reverse strand, counting down.
CATAAGTCATGACAGCCTAAGCCCTATAGGTATTGGGTATGTAAGTAGAGAAAAGGATGGAGTTGGTTGTCTCAAGAATGTGGTAATGCTTGTGTTCAAGAACATCATTTTGAGCGGAGGTACAAGGAAAAGATTGTTGAGAATGTCCCATGAGCAGACACAATGACATGCATTTCGGAAGAGAGATACTCACGAGAGCCGTTAGAGTGGAGGACTTTGATCTTTTGACTAGATTGAGTCTCAATCATGTTTGTGAAGTTAGATAAACAAACAACATATCAGAACGACAATGCATGAGATATAACCAATAATATTGACTATAATCATCAATAAAGGAAACATAATAATTGTAACCACCCAAAGATGAAATATGAACATGTCCCCAATATCAGAATGCACTAAATCAAAAGGAGACATAGAAATAAAAGTCACTTTTAGGAAAAAGTAAAGCGGACTGCTTAGCAAGACGATAGTTTGCTCAACGATTTAAGATAGACCTCGAAACATGACCAAAGGCACCTGGAGTAGTGAGTTGTTTTAACCTAGATTCAGAGACATGAACTAGACGCCTATGCTAAACATCAAAAGAACGACCAGCGATAGTGGAAAACTACTGAGGAATCTGAAGACTCTCCATCTAATAGAGTCCATGCACTCTACTCCATGTCCCAATCTACCGATCAGTACGAGGATGTTGCACAGCATAAGAATTGCAAGGAAATCTCAAAGCCTAAATCTGCTAGTTGTTCAACTGAAATAAGGCTATGTGATAGTAGTGGAACATGTAAAACATTAGGCATAAAGATATTGCAGGCAGTAGATGTAAGGAATCTATATTGAGTAATAGGTAAAGATGTGGTACTAGCAGTAAGAATAGAACCAGCATGGGGAGTAGTGGCAGTCAATAGAGACCCATCAAATGTCATATGTTGTGCGGCACCCGAGTCAAGAAACCAAGTGGAAGAATGAGCACCCTGATTGGTAGACAATGCAACATCAAAAGAATGTGACATCAACTGTTGAAGACGGGTAGCGACTTGAAGGATATGAGAGTTGAATAAGAGAGAAATGACGGGGATAGCAGCAGGTAGGACTTGTGAACTTGCACCAAGGAGACCTATCAACACTGGTGTAGCAACATGAAGGGGACGAGTAGTAGAAGCAGTGGTGGAATGATGCCCCCTCTTTGTGCAAGCACTGATGTGATGGCCATTTTGCTTGCAGTAGACACCCAGGGCAAGAAGATGTTTTACCAACCGGTGGATGAGTAGATGGCAGAGAGGTAGGCATAAGAGGTCTGGAGAGATTTGATTCGGGAATTTTAGCAAACAATTTGTGTGCAACCAAAGAAGAGGGAAGATGGTCTAGGAGTTTTATCAAACACCTTGTGGGCAAACAAGGGCTGAGAAGATTGTTTGGGAATTTAATCA